>JBAJHW010000001.1:190490829-192929996 GCA_037013535.1 Intellagama lesueurii | reverse complement strand
TAATGAGGGTGAAAGAGGAGAGCGCAAAAAATGGTCTGAAGCTCAACATCAAAAAAACGAAGATCATGGCCACTGGTCCCATCATCTCCTGGCAAATAGAAGGGGAAGATATGGAGGCAGTGACAGATTTTACTTTCTTGGGCTCCATGATCACTGCAGATGGTGACAGCAGCCACGAAATTAAAAGACGCCTGCTTCTTGGGAGGAAAGCGATGACAAACCTAGACAGCATCTTAAAAAGCAGAGACATCACCTTGCCGACAAAGGTCCGCATCGTCAAAGCTATGGTTTTTCCAGTAGCGATGTATGGAAGTGAGAGCTGGACCATAAAGGAGGCTGACCGCCAAAGAATTGATGCTTTTGAATTGTGGTGCTGGAGGAGACTCTTGAGAGTCCCCTGGACTGCAAGGAGATCAAACCTATCCATTCTGAAGGAAATCAACCCTGAGTGCTCACTAGAAGGACAGATCCTGAAGCTGAGGCTCCAATACTTTGGCCATCTCATGAGAAGAGAAATCTCCCTGGAAAAGACCCTGATGTTGGGAAAGTGTGAAGGCAAGAGGAGAAGGGGACGACAGAGGACGAGATGGTTGGACAGTGTCATCGAAGCTACCAAGATGAATTTGACCAAACTCCGGGAGGCAGTGGAAGACAGGAGGGACTGGCGTGCTCTGGTCCATGGGGTCACGAAGAGTCGGACATGACTTAACGACTAAACAACAACATTCCCTTTGCTGGGCTATCCTTATGCCCAAAACATAAAAGCCAAACTGATCCAATTGTAAAAGAAACAATAACATATTTTATTTTATGAAGTGCAATGGTTACGTGGCACAATTCTTAGTCATGCACTTTTTTGTGTGTTAAAGCAGGGGTCCCGAACCCCCGGTCTGCAGCCCATACCGGGCTGTGGCCTTGGCAGGACAGATCTCCCGCTCCCCCGCACGCCCCCCTTTACGCACGGACATATGCCCCTAAACATACATGCGCAGACACACCCACTCCCCACCCACGGATGCACGGATGCAGGCATGGCCCCCCCACATGCACGCATGGATGCCCCGCCCCCCCTGCTGAGCCAGTCTGCGGTTCAAAAAAGGTTGGGGACCATTGTGTTAAAGAATCAACTTTCTAACTTTAACAAGTTTGTTCTTAACAATGTAACTATGATAGACAATTCTCTTTTGGAAACCCACACTACTATGCTGGCAAACTATGTATCAACCTCCTTCCAGCTCTCTCTGACTGTTAACTCTGTCAACTGAAAAGTCTCTCCCTCAGACTTTTTTCTTCCCTTGAACCCACCTGGCGAGTCATGATTGGCTCAGCCCTAGCCAATCAGCTTCTCCTTGCTGACACTGAGTGAGGCTGCCCATCACATCCACTCAGCAAGTTCATCTGCTTTCATTACAGAACTCACCTTTTTGAAAAGGTGTGTGTCCCTAGCAGCCACCCCCTGCTGGATTGCCCTCTGACCACTGGCCCTGCCTCTCAAGCTCCTTTTATCTGTGAGCAGAGAGGTGCGGCCCCTGTGATGTCACAAAGACCCAGGAGCATGTGGTGAGGTCCCAAGGCGTCAGCAGCAGCCTCAGGATTGGCTGAGTCCTAGTGATGATGTCATCAGTCACTCTGATTTTTAGTGCATATCTCCCCATTTTCACCTTCAGACATTATTCTAGGCTAGTGCCCAAAAAAGTTACCTTTTAGGGACTAAACCCCCAGAATCTCCCATCCTGCACATCCACTAAAAGGAACTTTCCTGAGCTAGATGTGCTGGAAAAGCAGGAAAGGATAGGGGGGGGGGGGGGAATGAAAATAATCAATGAATAAAGAAGGGTACAGTCACACAAATGTAGCCGTTGACCCATTGTTGCCTCTGTGATGATTTGAAGGATAGTGGGAATTGTAGTCAAAGAAAATGGAGACTGTTAGGTTCTGTGTAACATGATTTTAAAGCATTGGAATGTGTTAGGCCGTGAGACTGTTTTTCAGATTTACTGCCTGCCTGGTACAGAGAGAACTGAGATAAGAATGCAAGGACATGAAGACCAAACATGCATACCGGCTAATTGGAAGCGAGATAATGCACCTGTGGACTTCATGAGAATTCTGGGTGGAGAGTTGTGTTAAGCCTCTTTGAAGTTAATTGGTGTGACGATCGCCCCACGTCACTCATGTCATTCATAGTCATGAGCTGATTTGCATGAGCCTATGAGAGGACTGGAGAGGCGGAGTCAGCAGCTACATGAGGTTTGGCGGGAGAAGGAGGAGTCAGATAGGGGCTGGTTAGTCAGAGAGAGAGGGAACAGATACTGAGTGATAAGGCTGGTAAAGAAAATAGGTAGAGAAGGTGGTAATGATATTGCAAGGGAAAAGAAGTATGTACTGAGAGAACTGTTAATGATTTGCTTGTGTATAATGTGTATCTGAAGGACTTCTGTTATTATTAAATCTGCTTCACTTCAATAAATAAGTTCTGTTTGTGTTCACAAGACAAGTGTCCTGACAAACGTCATTTGTATTGCGGATTGAGGTAATCCACTGGTGGCAGCGAGAAGAAAACGCGACGTGAGCCTTTGTGACAGAAGGGCAGGCAGGGGCCACAAGGGCGAACGCCACAATTGGTTTACAGCTATTGGGCGTAAAAGAGAAGGAGGTCTTAGACATGTAGAAAAGATGGATGATGGGATGTGTTGAGAGTATCTGTATCGATTTCAGATGGATCATGTTACGGGAAGGAATGCTTACAGAATGTAGCAAGGAAAATCAGTTTGTCTTTTTAAAACCAGAAGAAGGACGGGGAAGAGCCCACCTTAGAAGCTACAATGATTACTTAGCTTAGTTTTTAGTGTTTCTTATTTTAATAAGAAATTGCAGCTTTATTTGACCATTGTAATCTTTGGATATGTTTATGCTAATGCTTTTGCAAACAACTGTTTTTCTATGAATCTATATTTTCTTAATAAAAATAAATATAACCTTAACTGAGGGCTAGTCTCTTGAACAGCAGGATTACACCTAGATCCAGTAGATTGGAAGAAGGTCACTAACTTGCTACCACAAGTGGTCCTACCTTGCAGAGCTGTTGTGTGTTCTAAAGAAACAGAAAGCCCATGCTTAAGTGCTTTAAGAGTAAGCAAAGCTTTATTTTAAGGTCAGGCTTGTCCATGGGGCATATGCTACGCACTTCTGAGGCCTAAGAGGACCAACCTCAGGAATATAGGTGGTAAATATGCACTCACAGTGATTCCCTGCCCAACCTCATACTCTCTTTAGGGAGAGGTGAGCGTGACAGCCTCTTTTTAGACATTATTGCCCCTGCCATGAAAAAGATATTATAAGGAGCCCATAATTTCTTTTAAAGATATTTTAAACACATAACAGTATGTTAACAACATCCCAAAGTTTTCAAACATGTAGCTGTGTTTCAAATATGCTCCCAGACTGTGGAACTCCCTCCCTCTAGAGGTCAAGCTAGCCCCAATTTGTTGTCCTTCCACAAGCAGGCGAAGATCTTTGTCTTCAGGCAAGCATTCCCTTAATGACTGGCTGCCTGAATAGGTTTTATGAATGGTCTGTTGTGCCATATTGCTTTGAATGTCTTTCTTGGTGTTGCTTTTGTTTACTGTTTTTTAGTGTGGTATTTGTTAGTAATTCCTCTAGACTCCTTTTTGCCATGCACTATCTTGCCCATGTTGCCAGCAGCAAAAAGGATACCTAACTTTACATAGCAAAGGACAGCCTGAACATTGAAAGGTGCCAGGGAGTGTCTTGGTCACATGCCTGGTCATGTGCCTGATTGTGCAGCCAGGATATTCACCAGCACCTCATCAATTAGCTGCAACAAGCCATGGTAAGTTACTTAAACTTTATGCAAGCGCCAATTGGATTCCAGCTAAAATATCTTTCAATAGAAAACAGTTCCATTCTGTTTACCTTCTGGCATTGAGCTAAAGTACTTCAAACTGTCAGGAAGACATCTATTTCTGTCAGTCGGGACATACTTTCTGATTCATATACTGTGCTTTCCAGTTCCGAGATCACTCCAAGTGTGGAAGTGTGTTCATATATAGTATGTTATGCATATCCATAGAAATTGCTTCCTTACCAAAATGCTGAAATCAAGTTACACACATATCCACACAAGAAGGAGAAGACACTATATGGAGCTGAAATTCCCAAAGCCTTCCAATATAATAATAATAACATAGGCAAATTCAGAGTTAACATCTCTGGAGTAAAACATCAACTGTGTTGTATTCGCTATCACCACAAAAGGTGTCCAGATAAACAGATGGCATTCCTAGAAGTTGGACCTTAACTGAAAAATGCAGCGCATGAAATGATTTTAAAGGGTAGCACAATATCATAGTCCTAATTCAAGAACCACTTTATGTTACCAATGTACATGATTGTAGAATTGCTCCCCTAATATGAGAAAACATGTTTAATAATACTAACCCCCACTAAAGGACCTTGTCAGGATAAATTGCATAATTCAACATGGCAATTTGGTGCTAAGTATTGAGTTGCTGGTTACACATATTGGGCATAGATATAAAGCTCTCTGAAGTGGTTTAACAGTCTTTCCTTCTGCTGGTGCTCTAGGATCATGTATCTTGCCGCAGGCCATATTAGCTGCAGGGCATACTACTAGCACAGCAGAGAAAACCGGATACATAGTCCCCATAAAGCATGATGCACTAAAATAAAAATTACAGAATTTGATGCAAAAGTCATAACCCCAGTACATAGATGGGTGTCACCACAAACTGACATGGGAATGGGAACCTGCAATGTAACTATTTTGGATGGTACACCACTGTGTTTCTCCTGTAGACTCCCATGGCTTATACAGCAATTACACACAGAAAATGCAATGCAGGTGTGTATTGGTTTACAAAGAGCTCTATCACAACAGATCTGCATTAGCCGTGGGGTGAAACAAGGGTGCATTTTAGCACCCTTTCTTTTTAATTTCTATATAAACAGCTTGATCCCACAAATGGTTTCCCCCTCTTTTTTCTCCCCAACCATAGGTTGTAGGAAAATCTCAATGCTACTTTATGCCGATCACCTGGTTTTGCTATCCCTGAACAAAATTGGTCTTAAAAGAATGCTATCTAAATTTGGGCAGCTCTGAAAAGAGGAACAACTAACAATCAATTACACTAAAACAAAGATTATGGTCTATGGGAAGAGAGCCCTTAAGCATAATTGGTCATTGGATGGGCATGTCATGGAACAGGTACATTCCTTTAAATATTTGGGTATCCACTTTTGTGAGAAACTCTCTTGGAAACAACATTTAAATCCCACTATATTATTGAGCTCTAGATTGATAGGGCAACTAAAAATATTTTTTTTATATAGTAGAGGCGGCCAACTGGTAAATCCTGCAAAGGTGTTTGCTGTCAAAATCTTACCACAAATGCTTTATGGGGCAGAATTATGGGGAGAAGCAGCTAAGCCAAAATTGGAAATTTTGCAGAATAAATTCATGAGGCTGATACTGGGGCTCCCTCAGGGAACTCCCTCGGCTCATCTCAGAGCTGAGTTAGGCCTTCCCTCAATTGCCACTAAAACTGACCTGGCCTATTTTAGATACTGGCACAGACTGAACAACCTAGAGGACCTCTCCTTGACATAGTGCTGCTGGCTAGAACAACTACAGTTTGGTGAATGGGCACAACAGTGCTATCAAAAACTAAAAGCCTATAACCTCCCACTGGAAAAATTCCTCAGTCTAGGCCCCCAGGACCTTAGAAACTGGATCCTCGACTTGGATGCCAGCCAGGACAGGGCTGTTATTGTCAGGTCCCATTTCTCCACCTGGTACCCCCCAAAATTGCACTCATTTCACATGCTAGCAAGGTTATGCTCAAAATCCTACAAGGTAGGCTTCAGCAGTATGTGGACCGAGAACTCCCAGAAGTACAAGCTGGATTTCAAAGGGGCAGAGGAACTAGAGACCAAATTGCTAACATGCGCTGGATTATGGAGAAAGCCAGAGAGTTCCAGAAAAACATCTACTTCTGCTTCATTGACTATGCAAAAGCCTTTGACTGTGTGGACCACAGCAAACTATGGCAAGTTCTTAAAGAAATGGGAGTGCATGACCACCTTCTCTATCTTCTGAGAAATCTATACGTGGGACAGGAAGCAACAGTTAGAACTGGATATGGAACAACTGATTGGTTCAAAATTGGGAAAGGAGTACGACAAGGCTGTATATTGTCTCCCTGCTTATTTAACTTATATGCAGAATACACAATAACCAGAAAGAGAGATTATTGGGAATTCTGAAGGAGGAAAACAGAATCATGACAGCTGAGTCAAGAAGAAGATCGGGTCATTGGACAGCTTCATTGGTGGATTAGTGGAGAGCAGCTACACCTAGGTAGATGAGAAGGAAAAAGCATTGGGAAGCATGAGAGATTTAAGGCTTCCTAAATCTTGCAAAGACAAGCACTTGTGCTAATTTTGAATTAAAATGAAAAATGCAGGCAACAACAACAAAAAAGAGAACAGAGCACAGTAAAGGAGGAAAGTAAATATACTAACCCTTATTGTAGGCATCCTTCAGTCTCGAGAGACTATGGTAATGTGCTCTGAATAGAGGTCTTGGAACAGCGTCTAGTGTGGCTGAGAAGGCCAATTCGAGAGTGACAATCCCTTCCACACTGAAGACAAATACAGTCTGTCCCCTGTCCAGCTCCCTGATTTTGCTGGTTTCAGGACTGCCTCTTTGCCTTGGCCTGCTGGACAAGTGTCTCTTCAAAATGGGAGAGGCCGTGATGCACCGCCTGCCTCCAGGCTGAACGCTCAGATGTCAAGGTTTCCCATCTGTTGAGGTCCATTCCTAAGGCCTTCAGATCCCGCTTGCAGATATCCTTGTATCGCAACTGTGGTCTCCCTCTGGGGCGCTTTCCCTGCACTAATTCTCCATACAGGAGATCTTTTGGAATCCGACCATCAGCCATTCTCACAACATGCCCAAGCCAACGTAGACGTCGCTGTTTCAGTAATGTATACATGCTAAAAATTCCAGCTCGTTCTAGGACTACTCTATTTGGAATTTTGTCCTGGCAGGTGATACCAAAAATGCGTCGGAGACAACGCATATGGAACATGTTCAACTTCCTCTCCTGCCGTGCACAAAGGGTCCAGGACTCACTGCAGTACAGGAGTGTACTCAGGACACAGGCTCTAACCCTAATTCTAAATATTTTAAAGATGAGGGACATGTGGGGGGAGTAGGCATGGAGCTATTGGAAGTGAGTGTTTCAGGCATGCTCCTGTTCTCCCCTCAATTTTAGTCTTCAAGTGTGCAAGCTAAGTACCTGCATGACACTATTGTTAATGCCTAAAGATGTGCACTTTATATTCGTATCCAGGGGATATGAATATGAAACATGGCAGCACAGCTGCCACCGCAGTCCATTCCTGCCCCCCAGAATCAACCCAGTCCACTTACCAGGCTCCGCACAGCACGTGCATCCATCAACATCATTGTCGCGCCACTCACTGGCATAGTCCTGCTGACCTCTCAGCAGCTGAGCAGGAGACTCCTCTTCCCACCTCCTCGCTGGAGTGGTTGGCTGCAGGGAGAGGCGGGGAAGCACCAGCAGGACTATGCCAGTGAGTGGCGTGACAATGATGTTGATGAATGTGTGCACTGTGCAGAGCCCAGTAAGTGGACTGGGCTAGTTCTGGGGGCGGGAATGGACCACGGTGGCAACTGTGCTGCCACACTTCATATTCATATCCACTGGATATGAATATGAAGCACATATCTCTGTTTATGACTTTTAGTAGATCATGAGCCGAAAGTAACAGAATGCTTGGATACCATGATCTCTTTGGTACCCCTAAACACCAGGCCTCTCTCAGCTAAAAGAATTGTCACAACAACAACACAGCACTTCAGTCCAATATTTCTTGTTTTCCTGCACTTGTTTTTCCAATTCCCTATCAACAAGAGAAAATTCCCTACATCAAAAATTGAACTTCAGCACAGAATCTCTGTGGCCTTGGCCTTGTTCGTGAGTTTTCTTCTTTTTTTTCCCCTTCTTTTTTCCAGTCATTAAAGCCATCCTCGCTGGAAAAGCTGTCATGTTTTCTGGACATCAAAGTACAATAAAAGCAATAAACAGCACTCTTCAATGGGCTGTACAGGATCCACTTTCTGAATGCTACTCAGCATTGCCACGAGTAGTATAAAATGTGGAATTGTTGAAATTAATTGACAACGCCCATCCAACGCCTGATTGATTGTGGCATTGAGATTCTGGGTAGGAATCAGAGTCATTTTTGTTTTGACATATCATAACTGCTTTTGACCAAAAAGATACATTATTTTCTCTGACAGGAAACCACATGATGGCACTTCACTGTCCATGTTTGAAGTACCTGTAGGATGTGATGATCCATCACCTTCAATATCTTAATTTGATATGTTACTTTCATTTTCTGCAGATGTACTTGGGAGATCTGGAACTGGTTCATCATTAGCTTCTATGTTTTCCATTGTTGAAGCAGAGAAAAAATTTGTAAGGTGTTTTGTCTTTGCCAAGACAGCAGCATTTCTTTTATTCCTTTCTTTGGAAACATTTCTCTTCTGAGCCCCAGGTAGCTGAATTTTCCTTGACATACTGGGTCTCCTGTATGATAATATATGGTCATTATGAGGTCACACGGGCATGCACACACGCAATCATAGACTACCTTCCTGAAGGGCGTAAGCACTCAATGCGTGGTTCACCTGAGCCACCAAAATTCATTAAAAACTAATACAATATACCCAGGGCTGGATTAAGACCTTTAGAGGACATAAAAAAAACCCCATATAACTCACAGAATATATGCATGAAAATATAGTAATTTAATTGTATCGTATGTGGCAAAAAAAAAAAACCACCACGTATCATATACAAAACCATACATACTATCAAATTACTGGCTTTCAGCCAAATCATGTGCTTTCACACTTTAATTAATGCAGACAGATTTTGTCGGAATCTGTAAACCGAAAAGCTCAAACAAGAGCTTAAAACCCTTTGGGGCATTTTTAACAGTGACGACTATTTCTTTGGCTTGCATATGCAGTGCAGAGGTCATGGATCTAAAAAAAACCTGCAGCTCTTTTTATCCTTATCCCCACCCAACCTCTCAAAATACAGACACAAAAATTTGTTAAAAAATCAAGCGATGATCATCATGATTGATCATTTCACTCAAAACACATGTTTTCTTTCTAGGCAAGTAATATTAGGTATGGAGGTGGTTTTCTTGGGGCTCTTGAAGGAGGGAGGGAGCTAAGGGTGAGGGAGGGAGGAATGTGGTTTGTTAAGGAGAGTGCACCATTTGCACCATGGCCTATGGTAAATCCAGCACTGAAAAAAACCCTCTGTGGTACTCCCTTCCCTTGTTGATGCCCTAAGCATGTGCTTATTTTGCTTAATGGTTACTCCAGAGCTGAGTAGGGACATGAAACAGCACAGGGAAAGCCCTACTGGAAAAGGAAGATCCCTAAAGCAGAATGACGAATTAGAATGAACTTACTTGAAAGCCCTCTTCTTCTAGCGGACCAGAGTTGCCCATGCAGTGCCTTTGTTCTGGGAAGGAAGGAGACTCCTGTCCAGTTTGCAAAAGATCAAATGTTTGCTCTCCTTGGTTGAGAGAGATCTGGAGTGGATCTCCATTCCTTCCAGCTAAGTGGAAGAAAGCAGGAATCTGCCCCAAATCTTTGCATCAGCTGAGGAGAGCAAATATCTGGTCTCCTTCCTTTTGCAAACTCTGTGGGGGCCTCCCCTTCCCTAAACACATGCTTATTTTGCTTAATGTATCTGGAAGTTGAGTCATGGCAACTGGACTTCTTTCTTGTTAGGCTGAAACATTTCTCTATTGAAGAAGATACAGTGGTGCCTAGAGTTGCGAACTTAATTCGTTCTGGGATGATGGTCGTAACTCAAGTTGGTCGTAACTCAAAGCACCATTTCCCATAGGAATACATTGAAACACGATGAATCTGTTCCAGCCATTTTTTGGTTGTATCTCAAAGCGCTGGTTGAATCTCAAAGCATTAGTTCCCATAGGAACTAATGCAAAAGCGGTTAATCCATCCACTAGGGTGAGACTTTTTTTTAAAACTAAGGTTAAAAAAAGGGCAGGAAAGGAGTGAGTGAGGGAGCCTTTTTTTCCCGGTCGTATCTCAAAGCGCTGGTCGCAAGTCAAAGCAAAATTTTGCGACCAGAGCTGGTCGTAACTCGAATTGGTCGCAAGTCAAGACGTTTGTAAGTCAAGGCACCACTGTACTCGGATGAGTAGCGAAATGTTTCAACCTAACAAGAAAGAAGTCCAGTTGCCATGACTCATCCTCCAGATAACCTCACCTGGATGACTGAGAATCTTCACAGATATTTTGCTTAATGGTTAATTCAGTCACTTTTAGACATGATTGCAAGCAAAGTATTGTTCCGCAATATAAATTTTAATAAAAGAAACTAATTTTTAATTATTACATTTTTGTATGGGAGGGCCCCTCCAGTAAGGAACCCTGAGGCAATTGCCCCCTTATAAATCCAGCACTGGCTGCCAGTTTTGACTACAGTTTAAACAGCAACACCTCAGCAAAAGCTAGGATTCCTTCCAGAACAGATTTTGCCCTCTCCTCAATGCAAATCTTCATTCTCATTGAGGAGCAGGACAACAGTTGGGAAGTCGTGTACTCAGTGCAGTTACAAGAGAATCTGGGAGCATTTTAAAGAGAAGACCCTGTGATCCAGAATCTGAATTAATTAGTATCTAGCTCTATGTATAAAACATTTTAGCCAACATGCTTTCAGACAATCAATCCTACACACTTCAGTATTTCTACAACTACACATAGCAAAGCCACACAAGTATGGAGCACAACAACTGAAAAGGGCTACTCTCTCTGGGATTACAGGGGACAATGTAACCCTTGGGTCCACACTAGAAATGGGCATGAACTGAACTACAAACTGGAAAAAAAACACAGGTTGAGGATCCTATCTTGTCAAAACAAAACAAAGCTCCAAACTTTTCTGCTCAGCACTTTGTTTTGCTTTGGCAAAATGCATGGCCTGCCCCCTTCTAGAAGAGAAGCTGGGCTCCTGTTTCTAGAGATGGTGGCAGCAGAGGACAAAGAGGAAGTGGTGGCAAGAAGAGGTAGGGAGGCAACAGGGGCAGTGGGAAGGGGACAGGCAGGCAGCAAAGGGGGTGGAGGCATTAGGTTCCCCTCCCCAATGCACAAACCAGAAAAAAAAAACAACCCCACAAACCATTTTTCTGGGGTTTCGGGGTGGTTCGTGGGTAGCCATTAACCATGAACCATTCCGATTTGTCATTTTTCTGATTTCTGCCAATCTCTAGTCCAAACCCAGGGCTGGGTTCAATGTCTAGTGGTAGGCTATTATTCAATTTTGACTCAAGCTCCCCAGTTTTGGTGTCAGAGTAGCTGTATTCTCTTAACACACACCACAGTAGCCCAATACACAACCCTTTGACTCAAAATCCAGCTAAATTGAGGAAGCCTTATATTCTCATAGTAATCCCAGGGAAACAGCAGGTTCATCTTCCAGTAGACAAAAGCAAAGGCCCACAATTGGGCCTGGAGGTCTTGCCAGCCCACAGGTGTATCGCAAAAGAGGGTTCCAGTAGGTGCACTGGGGAAATAATTCAGCCACCCAGGTGTGCTTCAGAAAAGAATCTCCAGCGGGGATGTGAGGGTTTGACTTTAGGCTCCTTACTTTGTTCAAAGAAATCAGGAGATTTTCGTTGTTTTGGAACAGGAGAGATATTTATTGGGGTATTCAACAAATAACCAGTGTCAACTAAATGATTCCAACGTCTTTCTCCTTCGGACAACAGGTCGGGAAGGGGCTTCCATTCTTTGTCCAGGAACGGGTTTCTCTCACCAGAGTTCCACGGACCCGGCCAGTCTGTCAAGAAGTTCGGGTTCACCGTCTGTCCCGCTTCACCTTCCAGCAGGGGCACGGTCTCGTCATCTCATCCATCACCCCACACGGGACATCCTTCAGGTGTGGGGGTCTTCCAGGGTCCTCCTTGTACTCCTTCCTCCTCATTTCATTCACCCTCCATTCCAGCCTCTCTCTCCTCTCCCTCTCTCCTCTCTCCTTCTCTTCTCTCAGCTTTCTCCTCCACTCCCTGGCTTCTGTCTCTCCCCAATAAGATGGTCGTGGTGGGATTTTCCTTCTTTTTCTATAATCGGCCTCCTCCTTAGGCACTCTCAGTCTTTCCCACGCTCCGGTCCATGGATCCTCCATCCAGACCCACTCCCAACCTGGCGGTAACTGGTCTTCCCTCCTTTTTATATCTGCTGTCCCCGCCTCTATCTCCACCCTCTTCTTCCGTTCCATTCCCGCAGTTTTTCCCTGAGCCCCTTCAATGGTCAACTTTTGTATTCCTCCTTCTATCTCCTCTGTTTCAGTCCCTCGCTGCTCTGCTCTTTGGGGGGATGAGGCAGGCTGGGTTTGTACTTCCTTCTCTGCTGTACGGAGGAGGGATGGCACTCCGACGACAGGGATACCACTCTCGCCTCCTGTCTCACAGGGGGCTCTTCAGCTTTGAACCAATAAAAGTTACTGGGTCAGGTGTAATTTCTGAGCCAAGTGATGTCAACAGAGTGACTTCAGCTAGTAGCAAGGCAATCCTTTATTTCAGCTCCATTTCTTCTGTTTCTAAAAGCAGGGAAATAAAAGGAGTCCCCACAACTCACCCCCACTCCTTTTCTCTCTCTTTCCAGCTACAGTGTGAACACTGTGCTCTAGAAGTCACTTCAATTAATAGTTATATTAATTAAAATTAATTTAATTATTATTCATGTTGAAATAGTAGGTTTAAGTGTTTTGAATACCTGGGTTTTAGAACATACTAAAAACCAAGAACAGGTCTATATCAAATGCCAAGGGCCAAATTCCAGTTTGGCCAGCAGCCTTTAAGGCCACACCTCACTGCCCCTGAAAATTTTAAAAGCTCCCTCCTCAAGGCAAAGAATCCTGACATACGTGCTCCATCACACAAAAAAACAAAACAGCAACAACAACAAAAAACAGTGTCTATTTGTTTTGTTTATTGAAAGCTTTTTTGTACATAGCCAACTTGTTTATATTTATTTAGTGGTCTAGTACAATTTTAACAGATTTTTTAAATGTAAAATTGATTTTTAATTTTTACTTCAGTATACTAATCAATTCAGATAGTCTTCGTTCAGATAAATACTTCTGGATTAATTTGCAGGTAAAAAGAAACAGGAAGTACTCGACCTGATTGAAGATGTCCTGAATTAATTAGATGGGTTAATTATATAAATAAATGTGGAAAACAATATACACATGATAAATAAGTGTAAACAAGGTGGAGTAAGTATAAAATTGCTTCAGGCAATCCAGAAAAGCAGGTAGGAAACATTCCACAATTTTTTTAACAGCATGTTGCAATGTGTTTTGTTTGGTTTTGCTGTTTTTTTAAGAAAAAAATAACACTGTGTTTGGGACATATTAGGGAACAAAAACTGGCTGGGCATGGGCTACATGATGTTCATCCCTGACCAAGAACAATTATTTTCAACTCATGTGTAATGTTTTAATTCATGAAGACTTGCAAATGATTCCTTTGCGCTTTTCTTCATCACTGTTAAAGTAGTATTTGCCTTTTTACCAATTTTGGTATGAATTACTTAAACCAAAAAATAACAATAATGGAAGGAGGATAGGATATTTTCCCCAAAATAACTTATACGTTTTAAAAAAAAAAACAACATTCACACACCTGCTGACTGACCCACGATTTATGACAATGATTAACTAGTTTCAATGTGCATTATAGCTGTTGCTCTGGCTATGTTCTTTCATTAACAATTTTCCTGATTTGCTGCACTGATTTGAGATTCCTATATGCAGTACAATTAGGATTTTAATTGAGATCAGTATGTTTGGGTTTATCAGCTAAGGCGCATGGATAAGGTCAGAGCATGAAAATCATTTCTGAAGCTGAGCATTGTTGACTTAACAGTAGATACAAAGATACACTGAATGTTAAGGAACTTAAGTAAATACAATATTACGTTTCTCTATGTCAAGCAATACCACTGCTCGTACCACCAGATTCCCTGTTTTTGCCCAAGGCTTGCCTTGGGTTTTGTGTGTGTGTGTGTGTGTGTGTAAGCATGAGAGAGAGAGAGAAGGAGGGAGAGAGAGAAGGAGGGAGAGAGAGAGAAGGAGGGAGAGAGATGAGAGATAGAGAGAGAACGGCACTTGTAGTTATCCTTCTCTTACACCCAGGAGCTTCTTTCATTTGTTATTTATTTTCAAACTTCCTTTTTTAAGGCAAGGTCCTTTTTTCTCATTTAATCTGACAAAGACTGTCCTCTTACAGTGACCTTCCCCCCTCTTCTCTCATCCCTTCCCCCATCCCACCTCAGGCCATTGCCCTCATGGCAGTAACTAGATAACACACTCTATCAGAGATTTTTTTTTAAAATCATTGGAAACGCACTAGAGCTGATAGTGGCATCAATCCTAACCTGACACAGGCCAGGGTCAACCATTTATCTCTTCATATTGCCTGTGGTTACAGTGGCAGCCATATTGGCTTTCTCTCTGCAGTTTAACAACCTTGCAGAAGGCACGTTAGTTGGTAGCAACAATAAGATCTGAACTTCAACTTGAACTTTCATTATTGTTGCTGCACACCAATTGCATTGGACAGGCTGTTCTCCTAGAGTAGAGTAATGTTATATAATTTTAGAGATGATTACTCATATATTGAGAAGAATGAGACAGCATAGGTTCAGAGAAATATGAAATCTGGTGGACATGTCTTTCCAACTTGAGAAATATTAGGAGGTTGAGAGATAATATTTATTTATTTATTATTTATTCATTTATTATATTGATATATCACCCTATTAGTGCAAAAGCACGATTGTGGGTGTTTAGCAAATAAAATTCAAGGACAATTAAAAACACAGAGTAAAAAACCTGATGGTGCAAAACAGTTTACAATGTATACAATGTAGCAGGACAGGAGATTGAGAAGAGAGAGAGAGAGAGAGGACTTTTGGGCCTCCCTCAGAGTGGCCACCCAGAGGAGCCTGGTCTGGGAGGATCTGGTGGGTTGGGCAGAAGACATTGGGGTCAGGTAACGTAGTCCCAAACCATGGAGAACTTTATATGTAAGAGTTAAAACTTTGAACCTGATCCAGGACACAATGGGTAACCAGTGTAGATGAGTCAGAACTGGAGTGATATGCTCAAATTTGCTCACACCAGTCACCAGTCTGGCCGCATCATTCTGGACCAACTGCAGTCTCAGGTTCAAGGAGAACCCCATGTAGAGAGCATTGCAATAGTCGATCCAGGAGATGACCAATTCTTGCACCAATGTCCTGAGGGAACCCTCATCAAGATAAGGGTGGTGTCAGGCAATAAACCTGAGCTAGTTGAACACTGATCTGGACGCGGCTGCAATCTGAGAATCCCAAGAAAGAGCCAGATCCAGAAGTACGCCGAGATTATGTACCTGATCACTAAACCAGAAGGCAGACCCTAGGGATCAATCCACCCAACCTGTCTGAGGGGCCCCTCAGGAACAAAATCTCAGTCTTGTCTGGGTTCAGTTGGCCCTGGTCCATTCCAATACTGAAGTCACTCAGCACTCAAGAATCTGGATGGCATCCACTGCAAAGGTGGAAAAGGAAAGATAGATTTGCGTACTGATGACACCTTACTCTGAATCTCCTGATGACCTCCCCAGCAGCTTAACATAGATTTTAAACAGCATTTGAGATATTGCCAACCCCTGGGGCACCCCACAATTGAGTTTTTAAGGGTCCAACAAATCACCCCTAAGCTGAACTCTCTGGACACGGCCCTTGAGAAAGGACCAGAGCCACCTCAATGCCATCTCCTCAGTCCTGATCCCAGAGAGCCTGCCCAGGAGGATACCGTGGTTGACAGTATCAAAAGCCACTGAGAGATCAAGGAGGACATGCAGAGTAATTTTGTACCAATTCATCATTGTGTATCAACCACACAGTAGTTGCAGAATTATTTAGATGAACCCTCCACCCATAACGGACATCACACATCAAAAGGAAAGAAGGGTAGCAAAGTTACACTGAAGATGGATTTTGAATTGGCTGGAATGGGGCGAAGAATATGAAAAAGAACAAGTTTGGCATATTTTGTGAAAGAGATCTTGGGCAAAGCACAATGATTGCCATACGGTAACAGACTTGTTTTATTGAATCTGTCCAAAATAAGGGTCAGTACAGAAGCCGTGTACATCGAAAAGAGCTGCTGCTTGAACAGACAATTCAGCCTTTGGGGACAGTATCTGGGAACAGGAGTGAAATTCACTTTGATTTTATTGGCAGGTCCATAACACTGGGCCAAGGTCCTGGAGGAGAAGCTGGATCTTTTATATTTCACACAACTCCATAAATGCTCTGGCATGAGTTGGGAATGGGGAAGAGATGGGCACCCAATGCATGAAAATTGCCACACATTCTGAAATCAGATTTTCTCCATTTCAAATACCATTTGCCCCAAGATTTTTCTCCCTGCCTGCAGACCCAAGACAATCCTAGAAGTGATGAATGTGCTTGGGCCAACTGCTGAAAAATGGTGGGTAGCCTCTGACTAGCTTGGCCTATCATGAAATTAGCATGCAAGGAGAGGGAAGAGGCAATTCACACACACACACAAAAACCCAACCCAATTCTACTTGCTATATAAGGTTTCTCGTATACCTAGGACAGGAATGGGTGGGCTAGAAGTCCCTTAATCTAGCCCACATGACTTCCCCTGAGACCTTCCTCAAGGCCCCACTCCGCCAAGAAAGGAAAAAAGGCTAGAGTGCCCAGGAGTACTCTTCGAGGAAACAGTTTTGTTCACTTCACTTCAAGCAGAGGTGGTGATGAACAAGCAAAATAGATTCCATGGGCTCCTCACAGTGCCAACAATCGATTCCTTTTAAGTGTTTTCATTTCTCCCTCACATTCCCCCTGCAAGGAAGGTTGTGAAGGAGGAAAGCAGGCTGGACTGTGAGGAAAGCACTGAGTACTTTTGGCTCCTCCAAAGTTTTCACTAAATGGGAAAGGGGCAAAGAGAAATGCATACTGTGTCCTACATTTCCACATATGCTTCCACCTTCTTCTAGATTACATGGGAAATTTGTGCAAATTCCATTTTCTAGATTTTCCCTAATCTGTTCAGGCCAAAAGATATCACAAGATATAGCTATGCCCTTCCATACTTTTCACATTGCAACAGAATATGAGCAGGGACTGCTTTCTAATTTAGGTTTGCCTAGTTCTTAAAAACTTAAAAATATTTTGCAAAACCATGAACAAGTGGTATTAGAAATAAAATGTTGCAGGATGGAATGTTGCAGTTCAAAGGTCTAGTCAGCCACCTATCCCTCTTACAGGAAATTTCATTCCATTCCCCTGACTTTCATTCCAGTCCTTCAGGCATAGCATTCTGTGGTCACTCAGTATGCTTTGTTGGCACTGGGCTATTTTGGTTCTGCCCTTAAAAAAAAAAAGTATTACAAACCTTGAGGTTCCTCTGATCATTTTAATACCTCCTTCTGGATAGCTTGCTGGTTTAGGTATCTGGCTGTGGAACCAGAGGTTGGGAGTTTGATTCCCCACTCTGCCTCCTGTGAAGCTGAGCCAGCCTGCATGGCTTTGGGCAAGCTGCACAGTCCCAGGGCATTCCAATAAAAAGGGAATGGCAAACCACTTCTGAGTACTCTCGCCTGGGAAACCCTGAAAAAGGATCACTATATGTCAGAACTGACTTGATGGCACATCATTATTACTTATTATTCTTGCATCTGGGTAGTGTTGCTATGGCTACTTACATATTGGTTTGCACATATATTAAATACCGCTAATAGAGGGGATTATCATGAGGTATTTATTTGTGTTACATTCCTTTCTGCTGGTGCACTGCCCACTGGCAAGGAAAATGGAATTCATGTAAACCTGGGGACACCAATTTTCTGGGGCAGCAAATCACCTTTGGGTTTTCATTTGAACAAGAGGATGCTACTAAACTCTATCCCCAAAGCAACCTGGATGCATTGCCTCTACAAAACCACCAGCCTTTGACTGCAGGGTAGAGGTCTGTTACCCCGACTTTCATTTATAATTTTTAGATTCATGGCTGGCAACTCAAACCACCTTGCAAAGAGGGTGAATACATAAGTTTCAGTCACAGAACCATGTCCCATGAGTCTGCACAAAACCACAGTTGACACTCGGTTATCTCAGTGGTTCTTTAGTTACAGATTTAATCGCATTTTAAAAAGAAAACTAAAGTACAAGCCCATTCATTCTGATGTCATGTTATGTATGAGTAAAATCATTTTGTTGTTGTTTAGTCGTTTAGTCGTGTCCGACTCTTCGTGACCCCTTGGACCAGAGCATGCCAGGCCCTCCTGTCTTCCACTGCCTCCCGGAGTTGGGTCAAATTCACGTTGGTAGCTTCGATGACACTGTCCATCCATCTCGTCCTCTGCCGTCCCCTTCTCCTCTTGCCTTCACACTTTCCCAACATCAGGGTCTTTTCCAGGGAGTCTTCTCTTTTCATGAGATGGCCAAAGTATTGGAGCCTCAGCTTCAGGATCTGTCCTTCCAGTGGGCACTCAGGGTTGATTTCCTTCAGAATCGGTAGGTTTGATCTCCTTGCAGTCCAGGGGACTCTCAAGAGTCTCCTCCAGCACCACAATTCAAAAGCATCAATTCTTCGGCGGCCAGCCTTCTTTAGGGTCCAGCTCTCACTTTCATACATCGCTACTGGAAAAACCATAGCGTTGACTATGTGCACCTTTGTCGGCAAGGTGATGTCTCTGCTTTTTAAGATGCTGTCTAGGTTTGTCGCTTTCCTCCCAAGAAGCAGGCGTCTTTTAATTTCGTGGCTGCTGTCACCATCTGCAGTAATCATGGAGCCCAAGAAGGTAAAATCTGTCACTGCCTCCATATCTTCCCCTTCTATTTGCCAGGAGGTGATGGGGCCAGTGGCCATGATCTTAGTTTTTTTGATGCTGAGCTTCAGACCATTTTTTGCGCTTTCCTCTTTCACCCTCATTAAGAGGTTCTTTAATTCCTCCTCACTTTCTGCCATCAGAGTGGTATCGTCTGCATATCTAAGGTTGTTGATATTTCTTCCGGCAATCTTAATTCCAGCTTGGGATTCATCCAGTCCTGCCTTTCGCATGATGTATTCTGCATATAAGTTAAATAAGCAGGGAGACAATATACAGCCTTGTCGTACTCCTTTCCCAATTTTGAACCAATCAGTTGTTCCATATCCAGTTCTAACTGTTGCTCCTGTCCCACATAGAGATTTTTCAGGAGGTAGATAAGGTGGTCAGGCACTCCCATTTCTTTAAGAACTTGCCATAGTTTGCTGTGGTCCACACAGTCAAAGGCTTTTGCGTAGTCAATGAAGCAGAAGTAGATGTTTTTCTGGAACTCTCTGGCTTTCTCCATAATCCAGCGCATGTTAGCAATTTGGTCTCTAGTTCCTCTGCCCCTTTGAAATCCAGCTTGTACTTCTGGGAGTTCTCGGTCCACATACTGCTGAAGACTGCCTTGGAGGATTTTTAGCATAACCTTGCTAGCGTGTGAAATGAGTGCAATTGTACGGTAGTTGGAGCATTCTTTGGCACTGCCCTTCTTTGGGATTGGGATGTAGACTGATCTTTTCCAATCCTCTGGCCACTGCTGAGTTTTCCAAACTTGCTGGCATATTGAGTGTAGCACCTTAACAGCATCATCTTTTAAGATTTTAAATAGTTCAACTGGAATGCCATCACCTCCACTGGCCTTGTTGTTAGCCATGCTTTCTAAGGCCCACTTGACTTCGCTCTCCAGGATGTCTGGCTCAAGGTCAGCAACCACACTCTCTGGGTTGTCCGGGACATCCAGATCTTTCTGGTATAATTCCTCTGTGTATTCTTGCCACCTCTTCTTGATGTCTTCTGCTTCTGTTAGGTCCCTACCATTTTTGTCCTTTATCATGTCCATCTTTGAACAAAATGTTGCTTTAATATCTCCAATTTTCTTGAACAGATCTCTGGTTTTTCCCTTTCTATTCTTTTCCTTTATATCTTTGCACTGTTCATTTAAGAAGGCCCTCTTGTCTCTCCTTGCTATTCTTTGGAAGTCTGCATTCAATTTTCTGTAACTTTCCCTATCTCCCTTGCATTTTGTCTCCCTTCTCTGCTACTTGTAAGGCCTCGTTGGAGAGCCACTTTGCTTTCTTGCATTTCTTTTTCTTTGGGATGGTTTTTGTTGCTGCCTCCTGTACAATGTTATGAGCCTCCATCCATAGTTCTTCAGGCACTCTGTCCACCAAATCTAGTTCCTTAAATCTGTTCTTCACATCCACTGTGTATTCATAAGGGATTTGGTTTAGATTATACCTGACTAGCCCAGTGGTTTTTCCTACTTTCTTCAGTTTAAGCTTGAATTTTGCTATAAGAAGCTGATGATCAGAGCCACAATCAGCTCCAGGTCTTGTTTTTGCTGACTGTATAGAGCTTCTCCATCTTTGGCTGCAGAGAACATCATCAATCTGATTTCGGTATTGCCCATCTGGTGATGTCCATGTGTAGAGTCGCCTCTTGTGTTGTTGGAAAAGAGTGTTTGTGATGACCAGCTTGTTCTCTTGACAAAACTCGATTAGCCTTTGCCCTGCTTCGTTTTGAACTCCAAGGTCAAACTTCCCTGTTGTTCCTTTTATCTCTTGACTCCCTACTTTAGCATTCCAGTCCCCTATAATGAGAAGAACATCTTTCTTTGGTGTCAGTTCTAGAAGGTGTTGTAAGTCTTCATAGAATTGGTCAATTTCAGCCTCTTCAGCATCGGTGGTTGGTGCATAAACTTGGATGACTGTGATGTTGAAAGGTCTGCCTTGGATTCGTATTGAAATCATTCTATCATTTTTGAGATTGTATCCCAGTACAGCTTTTCCCACTCTTTTGTTGACTATGAGGGCTACTCCATTTCTTCTACGGGATTCTTGCCCACAATAGTAGATATGGTAATCGTCTGAATTGATTTCGCCCATTCCCATCCATTTTAGTTCACTGACGCCCAGGATGTCAATGTTTATTCTTGCCATCTCCTGTTTGACCACATCCAGCTTTCCAAGGTTCATAGATCTTACATTCCAGGTTCCCATGCAGTATTTTTCTTTGCAGCATCGGACTTTCCTTTCACTTCCAGGCGTGTCCGCAGCTGAGCGTCCTTTCGGCTTTGGCCCAACCACTTCATTAGCTCTGGAGCTACTTGTACTTGTTGTGACATTCACCCTGCGGCCCCTGCTTGTTTCGCCAAACACAGAGCTCCCACGAGTATCCCAACACGCCCTTTAACACGCTGCCACCAGTTGATCTCTTTGTCAACCTATATTTCCTATGAAAGACCGAGGTCCATTCAGTACTGAACTTTTAAACAGAACCCGGTTTATTGATTAGAAGTTGTTTTAGGAATAGTTCTTAAGCACATTCTTAAAGTTACACAAAGCTTCAGTATTTTACTTTAACCTCTTCTATCTTAATACAGGTCACACTCTGACTAATCACTCTCTCTGCCTCAAACCCCTAAACTCTGTCTCTGACTGAACTAACTAGACTCTGACTCACCCCTCCCTTCTAGTTTCTCTGGCTCCACCTCCCAACCGCTCTCATTGGTACATGCAAATAATCTTCTACCTGAGCCAATGCAGGGTGATCGCTACACTTGTCCTCTGCTCTTCCTCAGTAGCATTTTGGACGCCTTCCAACCTGAGGGTCTCATCTTCCAGCGTCATATATTTTAGCTTTTTGTTTCTGTCCATGGAGTTTTCTTGGCAAAGATACTGGAGTGGAACTCTCCACTATGACCTGTCCGTCTTGGGTGTCCCTGCACGGCATAGCCCATAGCTTCTCTGAATTACTCAAGCCCCTTCGCCATGACAAGGCAGCAATCCGTGAAGGGGAGTTAAATCATACATTAAGGCAAATGTTTATTTCTCCCTTTTAAACTGTTATCCCTCTGGATATGCAAGTGTTTCAGTGCTCTGTGCCTGATACATCAATTGTAGAAATGAAACCAAGCTATTTCCCAAATGACCAATTATATTAAAATAACAGTAAGCCTACTGAGGTAAGCTCATGTTGGAATAGATAGAGGTTCTTCTTACAGGAGCAGTGCTTTTAGACGTAGAATCATTTCCTCATTTAGTGAGGCCCTGTGATCTTCAAATGTATTAGCCTATGAATTCCACAACAGATACCCACCAAGCATACAGAGTGTCAGTGATACAGTAATCCACCAGTTAGGTTTTCCTTCCATTGGCTTCATAAACATGGCATCTGCCCAGAAACATGCATTCATACAGCCCACTGGGCCAGGAAGGGAAAGGCAATCTCTACAAGGGAAACATTGTTAAAACAGCATGCTTGCATGATGATTAGGTCTGGTCTAGTGATCTGGAATAATAACCTGAAGTTTCACTGCACATAATAGCACAGAGATATTCACACCTCGTCCAAACCTCCCACAAGCCCAGTACAGAGCATCATCCTCCCATATGATCAGCATGTTTTATACATCTCATCAGGGTCTCTCAATTGATGTTTCATTAGCTAGCAGAAGTAGCAGTGGACAGCTCCACTAACTGAGCACCAAAATCAGAAGAGAGCTGCTCTTCTTTGCTTCCCTGGTACCAAGAGCAGCATCTAGTCATGAGCTAATTAAGTCCTGTGGGATAGGGAATCAGTCTTGTTGTTAGAGCTTTCTTTCTTGGTTGTTACACTGCATTGCATACATGTACTCCCAGGGTGAATTGCAAAAATAAATGGCATATGATTCTAAAAAGAAAACGTAAGAGTCTCATGCCAATAAATTCATGAATCCTTACATTTATGTATCATTGTCTTAAACACATCATCTTGTATCCAGCTGGCTGGATAGTTCACTGAGTTGGAGTACCTGACTGTGGAGTTTGATTGCAGAAGAGCCCGCCTGTATAGCCTTTGGAAAGCTGCACAGTACCAGGATGCCCCCAGAAGAAGGGAATGGCAAACCACTTCTGAGTAACCTAGAAAGTGTTGCCATGTGTTGGAATCAACTGATCAGTGCACTGTTTTTGTTTTTGTTTTTGTTCTTGCTGTTGCTACTATACGACACCATGCTTCTTTACATAATGTGAGGGGGCAGTCACTCCCCTAAGAGCCTTATGATATAAAAATCAGAACATAGAAAATGGAGATGGAAACAGATGTATATGGGAATCTGTTTCAGTTCCATGTGTCCTAGCAGGACATGGGAACTTGGAGGTTGTGCCAAATACTTCATTTAAAAAAATGGATTTAAGGAAGAATTTGAAGATTGTAGGGGAATGAAGTATTTGGTAAAACCAAATAAACAATGTTCAAAATGAACATAATGGCCATTATAATGCCAATCTACCCGGCAAGTTTGCGTCTGTATGTAAACAGGGAACTAACTCAGGGCTCAGTTGCACACAGGAAAAAACTGTTTTTAAAATTGGCTTTAGCATGTTTGAAATAGATTTTTAAAAATCCAACTACACGACACACAGGGAAGTTTGGATTTTTTTTTGCCCACAAAGTGTGTGATTTTTTTGTTGGGAAGCAATGTATTTTTCTTGGGTGCAAGACGGCTGTTTATTTTAAATGGCTTGTGAAATTAATTGATTTTGAATCATTTTCGCATGTGTGGATGTCTCTGCTGGTGTAAATTGTGTCTGTGGGGTTTGTCAAGTAATTGATCATGAGTTTTAGACTGAAGGAAAAACTTTCAATCCAATCTGAAAAGAGAGCCACCAGAGAGTGAAACATTGGGTGTGGGAAAGGGTTCCCTCCTTCACAAGTCTAGAAACTGAAGATCTTGTCAATGTCCCTGATCGGTTTCTCTTTGCCAGGCACTGGTGTGCTTTCTCTCTTGCCAGCCCTGGCTACTGGTTCCTTCACTCCCTCTCCACCTTGTGTATGAGTGTGGGTTGGTGTCTCCATGCACATGTGTCAGGCTGCAAGGAAACCTTGGGGTCCAATTTGTTTTAATTTTTTTTATCTGCCATATTGAACCAGTGCTATGCCAGATTGCAAGAAATAAATAATAATAATAAAAAGTATTAAAAATAACACCACAGCAGCTGTGACCAGTGGCTGTGAGAGGCAGCCAGCATTAGGGCAAGTGGGTGTAGGACAGTTTTCCCAAGAAGTTTTCCCACACACACTGATCCAAAAACAACATGACTACCACCTGACTTTAAACCAACCTCAAGACCCCCAATTCATTTTTGATTCATTTTCACAGTGTAACTGTGCCCTCAGGCATGAAAAAAAACACAACATTTTTCTAGACTGGCTTTCAGAAAGGCCCCCACCCCCAGGATGAACATGAAAACACAGGGTGAAATTCTGTTGCTGTAGATTACATAATGTAAGACTGATGATGTCATCAGCCATAGCAATATTTCAGAAGTAAAACATTTCCGATTTCCTTCTAATAGTCCTAGGCTCCCATGAGATACTTTTTGCCATGGGGAAGCTCTTGAGAGCTGTGGGATAGAGGAAGTCTTTAATTTCCAAAAATCAGAGCCATTGGAAAAGTCAGTCTAGCAGTGGCAATTTTTTAGAAATTAAAGACTTCCCCTTCCCATCCCTGAGCTCCCAATGGCTTCCCCATGATGAAAGGGATTCCACAGGAAGCTCAGGATTTTGGGGGGTTGAAAGTATTTTCTTTCCAAAAAAATCAACATCATCAGCCTTACATGGTGCAATTTATGGCAACAGGATTTCAGTTGCTTTATGTTTGTTATGCTTTTGAACAATCAGTAGTCCAGCTATTTAGACTACATGTTCTTCATCAGAAAGAAGCACTCAGAACAAAAATAAAACACAGATTTTAGCTGGATAGCCTGACTGAAAGTTAAAAAAACAAAAAACAGATGGGAGGGAAACCCTCAAATTGTTTCTGGAAAATAAGATAGTATGATGTCTTTATGAAATGCATGACCTTTTCAGTGAACCTTCTCAAGAACACTATAGTTCTATTCATAGCATAGTCTTATGCATATCTACTGAGAAGCATGATGGGTTAATCGCCCAGTTAAATGGCCATCTCATGAGAAGAGAAGACTCCCTGGAAAAGACCCTGATGTTGGGAAAGTGTGAAGGCAAGAGGAGAAGGGGATGACAGAGGACGAGATGGTTGGAAGCTGGACAATGTCATCGAAGCTACCAACACGAATTTGACCCAACTCCGGGAGGCAGTGGAAGACAGGAGGGCCTGGCGTGCTCTGGTCCATGGGGTCATGAAGAGTCAGACACGACCAAACGACTAAACAACAACAACAACAAAGATAGCAATCTAAGGCCACATCTCTCCATTTTATTTTATTTTATTTTGAGGCAGAGAGCTATGTTTAATGTTGTCCTCCTTTTGCATTTGACTGTCTAACTAGGTCTACTCCAGACCAAAAGCAGTGGTTTTGTTTCTGATACTAAAACATCTCAGTCTTAAATAGGCCTGAGCCTGGGTAAAGTCTACAGTCAGTGCACTATTGCCTAAAGGAGTAGCAGAAGGGCTATTGCGTAAGCTGACCTACTGCTCCAGCAGACTCCTCATCATGCATCCATTCCTCTGACTTATCTCACAACCAGTGAGAGAACAGGTACATGACAGGGAGACTGCCAGAGAGAGGGAAGGAAAGGAATCTTCCTGCAATTGCACTTCCATTACACATTTAGGCAACAGGATAAAAGCCTATTTATCTTTCATGCACTTAACATAATCTGCCTTGACGTGAAGTCATTTGTAGAGCAAGATAGCTATGAGATAGAGATTTGTTCAAAAACTCCGCTTTTTTGTCCCAAAGCCCATGCCTCATTAATCTGCAGCTTGAAACCTTGCAACATTTTATGAAAGTGTGAGCCTATATAGCTACCAATGCAATTAGAGCTACTTTTTGGCTCATGCATGTTTTCCACAGCCCTGCTTCACAGCTGCCTTGGCATGCAAGCTGCTTGAAAGCAAATTCATCCAGCAATTTTTGCACAGCAAAACCACAGTGTGTGTTTTTCTGCCGTCATTACTAGGATTTGTAAATGTTCCAGTGTGGTCTGCTGGAAAAAAAAATGGAGTTGTTTCATTATGAAATCCTTCCAAATAGAGGTGGCAGTATGTAGCGATTCTGAAATACCCTGATTTTCCCCCTCCTGTAATTTCTCAGAAATGGCAAAATAGTGTAAAATAAGGCATGAAGGTATTATGACCAGAAAACTTCCTTGGAGCCAAGAAGAGAACATCTTGCTCAAAATGCATCTCAAGAGGACAGCCACATACCCAGCAGGAGTGGAGAAAATGAGGAAACCTTCCACGTGTGCTGATTTTGACAGAAATAAATGTAATCAAATACATGAACCCAATTTGACCATTTCTGCTTCCTGTCTCCTTCTCACAGAAAGATGTGCAAAGCTGTACCTACAAAGAGAATGCGTACTTGAAATTGGAAAGGAATATATGGCATTCTCACATGTGTCTAAAATAGAGATGGGGATATTCATATTCATAAACAAATATGAATATTCACATCTCTAGTCTAAAAGCATTTACTCACTTGTGCTACTCTCACACACACCTGCTACCTTCACAAAAGATCACTTTCCCAAACCAACAACTAGGAAAATATTTCTAGGAGCACTTAAGAAGGATGCATCAAAAGTTGAATTTTGGAAATCTGTTAGATCTGGGAAAGGCATGTCCTGGAGCCAAAATCAATGCTAAATTGATCCTAATAAACTGGCTCTCATCAAGGGTGAGTCACAAGGAGTCTGTAAGCTGTTAACTAGAAAAGCTCATGTAGTGAATGTTCAGCAAATGGGTTCCATTTCCTAAAGCATGTTAAACCTCTCTCTTCTTTTCCCACTTTTTCCCTGAGTAATAGTCATCTCTGTACATTATTCTGGATGTTTTCCTCAGTTGGCTATATGAAACTTAACTGTATTCTTTTCTTCTGCCAATTGGATCTTGAATATTTTAGTAAGATTATCCAATGTTCTGTATCTGGGTTTTTAAACTCTGACTACTGATTGCCCTCATCATCATCATTCAGTATTTCACATCATCTTGCCCACCGCCAGCCAGTAGTAGACCAGCAACCCCTTTGTGCCACTTCTTTCATTTATTTGTGGATCCACCTGATACTTACTCTCTCCCGCAAGCTGCCTCTTACATATTTCTATTTTGGAGTTTTATTTACAACTTCACATGTAGTCTGTAGTTTCAGTAATTGGGAGGGAGTTTTCTGGGTTGAGGTGATTGTCCAGCACTAACCAATCATTCCTTCCAGCTTTTGAAATTCAAAGACAGCCCCACCTCTCTGCTGAGTGTTCAGTCCCTTTCTTTCATTGGCTGGTGGCAGTAGTTTGTTGCTGTTGATCTGTTCCTTTGATTGCTGTTATGTAAAGAAAGCCATATATACAAGTTTGTAATTTCGAACAACTGTAAGTAAATAAGCATTTTTTATTCTTTCTCCTACAAATGTCTCAGAGTGAGTTACTGAGACTTTACATGCCAGTTAATGAGAAAGAGGTAGCATCTGTGGGACTGTGTAGCTATTCTTCTCTGTGGATCTCTGTACTTCTACTGTTTAGCAAAAAGATAATTTTACCAGAAATTCAAAACTCTGCAACATTCTTTTTTTTTTTTACCATTATACTCCTTTAACATCCAAATTCCCTGTCCAAACTGTCCAAGCCTAATTCACCCATACAGTGCTGGATGGGGTTACTCTCCCTCTAAAAACACAGTTGTGCAGCTTGATGGTATTCCTGGATTCATCTCTTGAGTCTGGATGCCCAGGTTTCAGAGGTGGCCAGGAGCATCTTTGCACAGTTAAACTTGTGCACCAGCTGTGCCCATTCCTTGAGAGGTCTGATTTGGCCACAATGACACATGCTCTAGTTACATCTCACCATCAATATGGACAGGATTTCGACACAAAGTCTTCGTGAAAGCCAGTTTGAAGTCTAGAAGAACAAATTATTCCCCATTTTGTAATAATAATAATGATGATGATGATGATGAGTAACAACAACATTTGAACTACAGAGTTGAAAGGGACCCTATGGATCATCAAGTCAAGCCCCTCTGAAGGAGGCACAGTGAGGAATTGAACTCCCAACCTCTGGCTCCACAGCCAGATACCGAAGCCACTGAGCTATCCAGCAAACCACCCATATCTAGATGTAAACCCACAGCACTCTGCAGCTAGCATTTCAGGTACTTTAGAAACAATGGTGAAGTGCATGCAGCATCCTCACCACTTACAAGCATTAATTAGTGTATATATCTTAAAGAGAGATGGGGAAAGAAAACACACATTGAACAAAAATCAACATTGCATGGGAACAAATAAATGGAAGGTTTTTAAAGGCTTTTTCTAAAGAAAGAATATAATATTGGAACTTCAGAGAACATTCACTCTATTCTAGCAGTATCAAAAACAATCAAATGTGAGTCAGACTTTCAGTTTATGTAATTCAGGTAATCTTGTTTGAAGCCAAGGAGGTTAAGTGTCAATTGATAACATTGATCTTCATGTTCAAAGTATATGTGGAACTATGTTAAATCCTTAGAGTCCAGTATGGGGGAGGTAGGGAAGGATGATGGTCTATTACTTCTCTGACATTTTGCACTTCTTGCTAATAGCACCATTACTGTAACCCAGTGTACAAGATGCCATTAATGCATTTCTCTGACTAGCACCATTATTTCCAGTGGAAAGGTAAGGCCAGTTTGCATGACATGATTTAAGCCTCTACAAAGAAGCATGCATATACTGCATAGTGCCATAAATCTTAGCAGAGGACTGTCAACTAAAATTGAAACCACTTATCTGACCCAGCCCCCTTCCCACAACATTCACATACTGTATAAGCTATTTGGGCTTCTCTTAGCAAACACAAGATTCTACAAGGCACAAATGCATGCAGTTTTGGATGGCTCCTTTCTGGGAACAGGAGGGTCACTAGCGGTCTAGATGTCAGGTGGTATCATGGAGCACAGAGTTCTGGAAAAAAAGCAGATCATTTGGAAACAAAGGCTGTGGTCACACTTGCAAAATGTTTCCAAGTTACTCCTCGTGAATTTCGACTCTTTTTTGTTGTTTTTCAGAGGACACACGGCCATTATTGATTATTTTGTTCCCACTCTGTGCTGTCTCTGCATCAAATCCAGCCCACTGAGAGGCTACTACTATTTTTGTTCTGCACTTCATAGTGCAGTACTACCAGCATTGCACTCAGTGTGTACTCCTAAATCATTTTATTTCCTTTACTTCTGGCATGCAGTCGCACCTCCCCACCTACTTTTGATCGATTCTCTCATTTTTTTTTAAATTAATTTTCAAACAGGAATGTTGGCACCTTGGTTTTTTTCTGTCAAATGTGGCTTGAAGTAAGAGAGTGTGCTGTGGGTTCTCCTCCATAGAGACTGATGCAGTTTGGAAATAGGAAAATACGTGGCCAGCAATGGGTCACTCTTGTACTTGCTGGCAAGAGGCTTTCTGACATCAGTGCAAAGAGTGAGCTTTGGCTAGGCAGCCTGGGTTGGGAAAAGGGGCTGGGTGGGCATTACAAAGGTTGTACAAAGGCACATGAATGAGAAGCCAAGCCATCATCCCCTCCTGACTGGCAAACCACAACAGCCCTGAGCCGACGCTGGCTCGAGGCCAATGAAGCTGAGTGGTTCTCCTTGAGGATGTGGCTCCTCATCCCGTTTGATTCACATGACACACGAGATCGTACCCCCCCTTCCCCCAACCCTCCACCCAAGGCTCCTCCCCCTCCCCCCTTGCTCTCTTTATCTGCACAAGAAAATGTGGGTTCTTGAGACCATTTTCTGCTGCTGCTGGGGAGGACTGGAAAAGGAGCTTTTGTACTTTTTAAATGGCTAATCCAACCAAGGGAGGTGTGGTGAGTGTGCATGTGTCTGTGCAGGTGGGGGGAGGGGGGACGCACCTGGGTGTGTGTTTCAACCCAAGGGGTTAGCAGGGGAAGGGGAAAGCTCCCACAAATAATCCCTTCACTCTCTGAATCACCCTCACCCACACAGGACTTTGAAAAGGAAACGGGCAGAGGGAAAGAGGGATGGAGGGCGAGTCAGACAAAGTGATATCTGGAGGGCAAACTGGTGTCTCTGGGTTGATGTGCTGGCCAGCCAAAACCCACCTTCCCCCCAGCTGGAGCCCAAGCAGTAAGGGAATGGGATGCATCCTGCTGCAGAGGTGTAGACAAACGCATCTCAACTAATTTACCCCCAAAAGGTGGAACAAGTAAAAAATGTATGAACCACTGTTTTCACATGATCTCAATGCACAATTATACACAAAGCAAAAAATGCAAGGAAAAAGGGAAACATTTTACTTCTGTGACCGCGGCCAGAGTCTGTAAGATCACTGAATAGTGTATGCCATAAAGCAGTAAATGGGAACAGTATCTAGGTTCTGGGGCATGCTTTCAGAATCATCTCTCTGATGGCCAATCTAAAAAATGAGTGTTTATGTCACTGAGTTAGCTCTCTATTTGTATACAAATGCAAACTCTCTGTGTCTGTTGGCATGTAGGATAACAGATACAGAATCAACCCTGAAATGTACAAAATTGTCTCCAAATTAAATATGTTGCCAGAAAAAATGAAAAAGATAAAGTTTTGGATGGTACAGAGTTGAATAGGAAACATATTTTTTTTTGCCTCCAAGTAAAATAAAAGAAACTGATCTCAACCAATACTGCTGAAATTTAGGCTACAGAAACAACAGCTTCTTTACAAAACATTATCTTTTTATGGAACTCACTGCAACATTAAAATGCTGCAAAAGCCACTAGGTTGCACTCAAGCACAGTAAATTAACTGAATACTTTGTTCAGTTCAGTCAAATTGCTTCTGAATTATGGGGAGCCTGTTAGTGTTTCAGAGGTATGGAAAATGTTCAGGCTCAGGCTTACCAGTGCCAGCCCCCAGTGAGTTCCCAGGTCTCCATGGCATAAGACTGCTGGCTCTCAACTGTGTGCAATACCCTATCTAACTGCAATTCATCTTGAGACTTTTTCTTCCCATGTACAAGGAAACATCCTGATGTACACCCAGGTTTGGAGCCTTACTACAGAACTACAGATATTTGTATCTGTAATGCTAGAGTATGGAGATCGGTTTTGTGCAGTATGACAACTTTGAATGCGAGAAATCTATCTACTCACCAGGAAGGCAAATGCTATTTTAGGCTACATTAATAGAAGTATAGTTTCCAAATCTTGCAAGGTACGACTCCCCCTCTATTCATCACTGCTGAGGCCTCATCCTTCATTTCAAGAAGGATGCTGACAAATTGGAGCAAGTTCAGAGGAGGGTGACAAGGATGATCAGGGGGCTGGAAACCAAGCCTTATGAGGAAAGGCTGAAAGAATCGGGCATGTTTAGCCTTGAGAAAAGAAGACTGAGGGGTGATATGATAGCACTTTTCAAATATTTGAGAGGCTGTCATGCAGAGGAGGGGCAAGATCTGTTCTCAATCATCCCAGAGTGCAGGATACGCAACAATGGGCTCAAGTTAAAGGAAGCCAGATTTCGGTTGAATATCAGGAAAAACTTCCTAACTGTTAGAGCAATAAGACAGTGGAACCAGTTACCTCGGGAGTTGGTGAATGCTCCAACACTGGAGGCATTCAAGAAAAACTTAGATAATCACCTGGCAGATATGCTTTGATTGTATTCCTGCACTGAGCAGGGGGTTGGACTTGATGGCCTTGTAGACCCCTTCCAACTTCACTTTTCTATGATTCTATGAATAAGTCATTTATCCTTAAAAAACATAAGATTCAAATCTGACCCACACAGTTGGGGAGAAAATGAGTGGTCAATTTGCAAAACAGTAGTGTCAAGAGCTTTCTAGCATTCTAAACATTACAGTGCCTTGCATGGAAAGGTTTTGGGTTCATATAGGAACAGCTAAGGAAAATCCTAGTTATTTTGTTGTTGCTTCAACTCCAACTCTCAGAAATCTCCAGTGATTTCCTGAGCAGAATTTTGGGAGTTCACACAAGGTGGGGGACCCCACACCTAAGACATATACAGACACCTACATTTCACTCATCTGGACCATGTGCTACTTTGGCTTCATTGTGATTTCGGGCCTTGCTTCCTGTTATGAATATAGAAAAAAAGGAAGCTGCCATCATGCATCCTTGGAATGATAGTCTTGCTACCCCTTATATTCTATAGAGGGCACCCCCTGAAGAAGTACAATCCCCAGAAAGCCTCACGGCCACTTACTTTTTTCTACTTTTACAGCAGGTAAAACTTGGCCTGAAACCAAATGAGGCATCTGCAGTTGGCTCTGAGTAAAATATAGGTGCTTGGAGGTCTGGGTCTATGGGTTGAAGCTTCCAGATTTCTGATTGAGGGAATCCTGGGAGACTGAGTCCAAAAAGCAAGAATGGCACACTCCTAGAAAATTCTTGTCTGAAGTATCAGAGAGTTGCTGTCAGCTGTAGCAGACAGTACAATATGAATCATGAGTTAAGTGTACTTTCTCTCAGATATGATGTAAAGGATTTAACTTTCCTGCAAATGAAGGATGCTTGTGCTCATAGACAGATTTTGGAAAACTCTGGAAAATACAGGATAGAGATATCTTTAACAATATGAAAAGAGACACTAGGTATGTCCCAACTGAATAATGTTTCCTGGAATTAAAGAAGACCTGGATGGGAGCATCACCCAGTTTCAGGACCAGGAGATGGAGAACTGTGCTAGCTTCTTTACTGAAATAAATTTGAAGTTGTTTGTAACTAGAAAGAACCTGTGTGACTCTATAAAGGCCTGCAGACAATCTTGAAACAATGACTGAAATTTTATTGGTGTTTATACATGCATATGTGAAAGTATGTAAGTTGCAGCAGTGAATTGTTCCTGGTTAATAAGTTACTAGTTGTGTTCCTGATCATATGCCCATTGTGCAACTGGGCACACAAGCAGAAATTCAGCCAGTATCTCATTAATTAGTAGCAATTCGCTGTTGCAATGTATGCAGTTTCACTAATGCATGCATAGATCATCAACAGGATTCCTGCCAATATCTTCACAACCCTGCCCTAAAACCTGAGGGTTCTCACTTCTGTGATTGTCACAAATACTGAAGGCAAGGAAAAAGGTATTTTAAATTTTCAATTTATTCCTATTATAACAGTGTACTAGAAGTGAACATATGCTAGTCTTATACCTGGAGACTATATAGCTCCCATGGGGTGCTGTAACTATATTCAACTGAACACAATTATAGTTCCTCTTCAGACCTCGCTATCAACAGAAGGAGGGCCTGGAGTGAAGTGGACAGCACATCTGCCTTCCATGGATAAATTTGAATGTTGACTGAAGAGTTCAATACTTACGAATGAATGTACATACTTTTTTACACATGTAGAACCTGAATAAAGCTGAAATGTATATACTGTACATTTATTACACACAGATGCATAGATGTGAGAATTGCTTGAATATGTAACAGCTGCACATAAAGTTGTCTTCCAACATACAGAAGGAGCAACGGAATGCTGCAATTTTCCTGAAAAGCACAACTTGTTGACCATTAGCATTTTGCTACCTTTTGGGGGTGGGCATTTTATCTCATTCCTGCTGGAAAATTTCATTGGACATTTCTGACAGTCAACATACATAATTAGGGGTCCTAAACATAAAAACAGATAACTAAGTATGCCCATACCACTATCAGAATCACTCAGTGTGCCTTAAGAAAAGCATGTGTTTCTAACTTAACACTTCTACGGCCATGAGAAACTGCTAAATGACTTCTGCTAAAGCAACAACTGATCCATCTGTGATAGCTCCCTGGGAAAGACCAACTATGGCTTCAATACTCAGATAATCCCAAAGTACCTCCTGAGAAGCCGGCAGACTGCCTTCCCAACATTTTACACATGCATACAGGCCAGTTCAGAAATGTGCTTCCAAACAAATATCACAAATTCATCAGACTGCAGGCAAGTTGTGATACACAATGCTGTATTTGCCAAAACCAGTCCTAACTTTATGGCATTTCAGGTTAGAATTTATTGGGGGTTTTTTCTGTCTTACAACATCTTCTTGGTCTTGTAAAACTATAGAGTGATTGTATATATTACTCCCACAAACTATGAGAAAAAGTTACTAAATTACTCTACTTTCTTAACTCACTGATTATTTGAAAAAGTGATACACCTTGATCACCTAATTTCTTATATGATTACATTGTCTTCAACTGAGCACACAAGCTGTTTCAACATGGAAAAAATAATGAGAAAAACCCAAAACTGTGTGAACAAACTTCTCATGAAACAGAAGTTTCCTTGCCTCCCTCAATGTATCCCTCTCCCCACAAACAGAAAGCCCCTACAAATTTGCTCTGTAGAATCTGGTATTCTCACTGTCTCCTGGTTATGCTGGTTTGGGAATTTTGGGGATTGTAGTGTACAAAAAAGCTTTTTAGCTCTACTTCTGCAATGTGGATATTTTGGGTTATTTTGCCTTTAGCTACTTGTGCTTTTGGGTTATTTTGCCTTTAGCTACTTGTGGTTTTCTCACAGCTCCATGCCTGAGCAATTAGACTTCCAAATTAAGCTCTTGTTTACCTTCCAATAACAAAATACAAGCTGAAAGAGACTAGAATGGAAGAAATGGAGATGCAGAAAAGCACACTCTAGGACAAAGAGGTGTTTTTCACCCTTTGAAGAAACATCATTTTAAACAAACATCTAGCTTGACTCTTAGAGACTATCAGGGGTACTAGAATTGGAGTAGAAGGAGAAGAAGAAGGAGAAGTAGAGTGATGGACTGGGGTTGTCAGTCTCACTGACTCCCTGCTCTGTTGCTTCTGCTTCAGCCATTTCCCATTTCCTACATGTTATGCATACACACACATGAGCACGCAAACACAGACAGAAACATATACAGTGCAAGTAGCAGCAGACCAGACGAGAGAGGCTAAGAGGGATTGTATCTGTGTTTCTTGTAAATTCCAACAGAATGTAGGGAGAAGACCTCACCTGTCTTTCTGGCTTTGTATTATTAAAACAAGAAGATTTTCGAAATGTATTTCAGCTTCAATGCCCACAGAGCCACAATGCAGTATTTTAAAATTGCAATTATCATCTTTATTCCCAAACTGAAGGGGGAGGAACATGAAGATTTTTAAGTACCGCCACATGTACAATAAAGTTTTAGTTGTCCCTCCATCTAGCAATAAAGAGAAGCCTTATCATCTTCCTGCTTCAGCTGGTTAACAGTCCATTAGCCCAGACAGAATGAGAGGTTACCACCCATGGGTCAAAGAAATAAAACCTGTGATCAGCATCTCTGATTTCAGCAACAGAGACAGGAAGGAACAGTGAATTAGAGAGGGGACTTGCATTTATAAGAAAGGAGTTTGTAGAAATAAAAAGATAACAGTAAGGTATAAGGGCAATTAAAAGAAATATGGCAGGTCTCATTCATATTTGATAAAGTGTATGATTAACCATAGTTAACCATTAGTTTCACTGCTGTGCATTAAAACTGCTACTCAAAGTTGGAAAGCATTTAAAATTATATATTGCCGCTGCCTGCCCTAAATTGTTTTTTTTCTTTAAATGTACACAATATTACAAATTTAATTTTAAGCTGTTTGAATCAGTCTATAAAAAAGATTTGATTATACCTGGGTGTTCTGGCCCCGGTTTCTCCATATCTCAGTAATCTCGGCGGTAATTGGCTGATTAGGTCCCTCACACTCCATCTCTGCCTCAGTTTCCATGGTAATGTTACAGGAGCTATTATAGATGAGAACTTCATCTCTTTCCACTTTAGGGCTGGAACGAGAAGGGAGGTTAAATGGGGTGTCATCAATCTTAATGAAATGCAATTATTTTTACTCTTATTAATCATCGCAAGCCATTAGCTTGTGGCAACTCGAGGCCACCATTTGTCAAACTTTGCAAATTTCTGTAATTTTGTTTCCATTCTTTTATTGTTTATTTGTTTTGCCCCCCTCCCTTTTATCTGCAAACCCTCCCAACAAAAATACACATAGGAAATATTTCTCAGTGATGCTGTTCTGCCTGCTTCTCAAAATCCATGTGAACATTCATTCAAGGATCAGGCAAACACCAGAGTGGGCAACTAAAGAAAATAGACACTGCTTGAGTCAAAGATGGACACAAACCCCAGGTGGAGTGTGTTTCCTTAGCTTCTCCTACTCACACTTAATCCTGGGGAACGAATAACTTGCAGCTCCCTTAGGGCAAGCGCAGAAATTGGAAAACCACACAACTGGCTAACTGGTCCCTAATTCCAACTGTGAAAAAATGAGCTCATTTAGGGTTCCAATTCCTGCTACCCAGCTGATAACAATGATGCTTTCTTGCTTGCTAGCACTGGAACATTAACTTAGTAAATTAATTAAACTTACTTAACAGCCCAGGCTAAGCAGATTCGATATATGTGCCAGTTAGTTTAACAGAGCCCCTTTTTGCTGAAACCTTTTCTCACACTGGGAAATGGGAGATGGGATGGGAAGAAGTAGCAATAATAGGAAAAGCAAAGGAGTAATTGTAATTAGCTTTACTGGCTGACAGCTGCTCACTTGGGCAGAGATAATCTCAGATTATAATGTGTAATATTTCCATCTACTTACTAGAGCAACGATTTGCATTTTTTTTTTCAACCAACCTTAACAAACTTAAATTTACCTGTCATCAGAAGAGAGAAAGATAGAATTAGTTTTCTAAAGTTTGGTACTCTTCCTCAGTACCACTAAAACGTGGAGAAGCAGTACAGTTCCCAATCAAGATTGCCAGCTTCTGGGCTCCCACACACAGAGCATTTGTTCCTTCATCACTTTTTTAGTGCCAAATGGGTGCAGAGTTTATCACTATTTACTTCTGAACTTGTTTTTAAAAAACTATTTCTCTTCTCTTTAAGAAATCTTTCAAGAAGTCTTCAAGGTATCATTTTGAAAATGAGTTTCTTGGCTAAACATACTGTTTATTTGTGTTTGCATGGTAGGTTAGTTTAACAGAACACTTCCTCTTTCCATGAACACCCACCTCTGTTTTCTTTTAAAACAGAATTTCTCAAAGAAATCTTTCAAAACTATTGCAGAAATACTCAATAAATGAAACCTGCTGGGTTTGGTTTTCAGTGGTATTTTAAAATTAACTGAAAGCTCTTGCCACCTAACCTCTGCCCTGGTATACATCAATACAATTCCCCTCTGCCTCCCACTTTTAGTGAGTTTAAAGAGGAGAGGAGAATCACTGAAAAAAGTGCTGAAATATGGAGAATGCCATGTGTTGGTGGAAAAAACAGTGATGATACCTGTGTAGAGCCTAACAAATACACTATATGGAAGAGCTCTCTCTGTTGCAGGATTCCTATGCCTTAAACATCTGTAGAACAAAGAATCCTGCCCACCACCACCCTGTACAACATGGCCTTACATGCAGAGGAGTGATTGCAAGATGCCACATTATCTGCCATCTTCCCAGCAACTGACTACTATTGATGAAAGCCGCAGGCTTCCCAGACAAAGCAGGATTTGTAGGGGAAAGACTTTGGTGAGGGCTGATAGTCTTACAAAAGATGGCTTGGACTCAGTTGGCTGAGAAAGCATCCCAGCCTATGCAGTCTCAAGACGGAGGATTGGATGTCATCCAGACACATATAAATGCATATACTCCATAACCATCACAGTTTGGAAGGCAGAAAGAAAAAAGTGGGTGGGTGGGGGAAGACTAAGACCATAGAAGGTGAAGTTAATTGTGCCTGCAGTCAAATTACAGGAATGGGGGCCAACCAGCTATTTTCAGCAACTGCAGAAAATGGAAACCACATGTAGTCCAAAAGGAAGCTCAGAAACAGGATTTTCCCACAGCAGAAGGTTCAAGCTTAAGTTAACTGCCCAAGGAGCCAAAAACAAACTGCTCTGATTTAAAAAAAAAAAAGTGTGATGTTACAAACACAGGAGCCCTGCCAGAGAAAAAGCTAATATCCCAATTACAACTTTTCATGTTCTGAGGTGCATGGAAAGCAACGAAAACCAGATTTGTGTAAAATTCCTCACAAGGTCAAGATGACAGATGCAAAGCAAAGAGGCCTCATGAATCTTTAACGGTTGCACAGAAACCCCAAATATAGCAGGTGTTGCTCTTCTTGCCCTGAATTAAGACACACTGTTGCCAACATTTCCTATTCTACCCAATTATTCTTGGATAGAATTTGGTCATACTTCCAAACCAGAAAGGGAAAAAAAGAAAAAAGAAGCAGTCTTTTTCACAATGCCCAGAATTACTCCTTGCCTAGACATCTTAACTTGGGCCCTCCAAATGTTGCTTGGCAGCGTAGTTAGTGGTGATATCATCAATCTAGTAAGTTGCTTCTTCTAATCTTTAAAGGCTGGAAGACAGCAAAGAGAGGATACTCAACCATATTGCCTATACTTGAGATTGGTCTCTTTCCATCCTCACCACCACCACCTCTACTGTGCTCTTAATAGACAGACAACACAAAAATGTAACAGAGGTAAACTTGCCAAATTACAGCTCAGAAATTGCTGCCTTTGCCTTTTAAAAATCTGCCATAAGGTCAGCAATAATACTTTCTACCTATTTCTCCCCACACTACAATGAAAAGGACTTCAGGTATATTGCAAAGTGGACAAAGGAGAAGGAACAAGAAAAGCCATTCTAGGAGTTCTACCTACTTTACAGGCACTTTACAAATCCTTGAATGGGGTGTATCTGGGAGAAAGGCCTAAATTACAATGTAGCTTAGCTAAACCAAGCTCTGCCCATGCTTCCTGCTCAGAAAGCAAACACCCAGATAGCACTGGGGGAGAAATAAGCAGCTTGCATAGGACTTGGCCTAGCTAAAGGCTTGTTACACTAATGAAATAAATTGAGTGATGGGTTGGGGTGTTTTAATTTGGTTTAAAGTCACGTAACAGTTATATGGTTTTTGGGTCAGTGTGGAAAAACTTTTGGAAAAACTTTTAATCCATTTTTAACCTGTGCTGTATATAAGTTACACAGGCTTTTAGAATAATTGGATTTGAGGCTTTCCTGTTCCAGTGCTGGTTGCCTTTCACAGCCACTAGGCACTGCTGCTGTGGTGTCATTTTTTTAAAAAATATATATTATTTTTTGCAATCTGGCATAGTACTAGAACAGAATAACAGATAGAAAAAAAATTAAAACAGAGGTTTTCCTGAAGCCTGACACATGCACATAGACACACACACACACACACACACACACACACACACACACACACACACCACACAGGGATGGAGAGGAAGAGGGAGCAAGGAAGTCAAGTCTGAAACTGACCAGAGACATCAACTAGGCTTGCAAAGGAGGGAGAGGGCACGCGCACACAGAGGGAGCACAGAAGACACACCACTGAGTAGCAAACTCCACAGACACAATTTACATCAACAGAGGCATTCACATAAGCCCAAACAATTCAAAATATATCAATTTCACAAGTGATTTAAAAGAAGTGATCATCTCACAGCAATGTCTAATACCTCACTTTCCAACCAAAAAAACCTATCTTCCGAGGCAAAAAAAAATAAAATCTACGCTTTCACGTGTGTTGTGGAGTCACCTTTTTAAAAATTGATTTCAAACATGCTAAACTCAATTAGAATACAATTTTTTCCTGCATATAACCCTTCTTTAAACTGCAAAATCTTGTAATCCCTTCCCATCTCCCATCAATGTGGTAGTTTTAAAGGTAAAGGGGCAATTTCTGCTTTGCAGTCTAGTAATCCAGAATGCACTGCCAGGGGAAGGTCCACCTGCTTAATTATCATGTGTTTGACTCCTTCATAAAACACAGAAGTGTTGTAATAAAGCATATGCTTTATAAACTGCAATAAAATAGCCAGATCCCTCAAAAACTTGGCAAATCTACCACAGTGAGGAATGAGTGCTAAATGATTCAAATACACTAGTGACAGCGGGACTCTTAACTAACCACAAGATTGGCCATTCAGTATATGGTGATTAAACACTGCGTAGATCTGCTGGTTACTGCTTTGTTTCTTTTTTAGCCTGTGAATCAAAGTCATGAAGAGGAGGAAAGCACACTTCTGTTCTTCCTAATCCCTAATCTTTTTCCCCAATGGCATTCACCAGATGTAGCATTGGATCAGAAGATAAATATATTTTTAAAAATCTAAGCAGGAACAAAGTAGGTTGTTTACGAGATGAATCTTCTGATGTCTCTCCGATTCAAATAATACTTTAGAAAGGCAGCGGGAAGAGATGCTTTGATATCTACAATGAATGGATTTCACATCCAATCAAGCAGATCTCTCTGCAGGCCAAAACACACTCTGCTATCACCAGCCTCAGAAATGGAAGGGCTATGACATGACTGTTCCCAAGTTTGAGTCCTGTTCTGACAAAACTGGAGCACTCCTTATAAAACAACACACAGGACCACATTACAGTCAAGCAGAATAATCACACCTAACCTGATTAAAAGGCCACTAAAATGGAGACTGGATGAGTTGACAGGGGCTATGTTTGTCTGTGAATAAGAGTTGGTCAGATTAGGTACAGGTATGGTGTAGCTACCTGTACAAAATGCCCATTTGCTCTGCTTTGGATGCCACACTGGAGAAGTGCTGGACCTGACCCTTTGCAGTGTCCATCCTCCACCTCCACCCTTTTCCAAAGGGTATGTCAAGCTGCAGGGAACAACTATGCATTCTGAGAAGCAGGAGCAAGGTGGGGGAACTGTCCGTATCCAGAGAATGGTAACCACCTTGCTAGGCAGAGCCTCCTTTGGTGTCTGTAACAGCAGCCTGACTGAGAGACAGCAATGGATAAATGCTTTGGCCAGTATTAGGTTGCTAGTCCGAACTAGAGGAGACTCAATGGGATTTAGATAAGTGTTGACTTACTACACAGCCATTGATCCAATGGGCCTACTCTTAGTTGGTCAAGCAATAGGATACTAGCCTTTGCTTTCTAAGCTGATGTTATTCAAAGCACTAGGAGCACAGCAAGTCCCTTTCAGAGTGGAGCGCTTATGTTACATTTAATGACAGGGGGCAATTTTTACTGAAAATCAGCATTGAAAAATGTATGGAATTTTTTTAAAGGGCATATAACACATTGTTCCATAATTCTCCATAGACTTGTTTGCTTTATACGATGCAGCCACTGAAACTATAATTTGAGGGGAAGATGGTTCCAGGGCAAGAAGTGCTTCTTAACCATTTACCTCTCTGTCATCTCTATCAAAAGCCACCACTTCAAGTGGCCTTATCATGACTGGCATGTGTATGTTTTCCCTCAAAGAAGTTTAAAAAAAAATAATAGCGGAGGGATGATACTTAAAAGGAAAACAGTACACAGAGGACAACAGCTTTGTTTCCCTTCAAAACTGATGCTTTAGTAGTTATATTTACTTTTTTTAAAGTGTGCATAAGGACAATACTGGAGCTATACAACACACAGCTCAGTTCTCGGATATCAATTGCTTAAAGTTATAAAACCAACTATTTGCTTTATACAGTGCATACTAATAGTAACAGTGCCTAATCTGTAACATAAGCTATCTAGCCTGATAGGACTGGAGGGCAGGGTAGAGGAACCTGTGGCCCTTGCGATGCTCTTGCGCTCCAACTCCCGCCATCTCTGACCCGCCCACTCCAGCCACACTTGTGGGCTGGTGAGAGCTGAAGTCCATCAAAATCTGGAGAGCCACAGGTTCTCTTCCAGTGCCTTAGAGAGGAAGTGACTTCTGGGAAAAGAAGGCAACACTGTTCAGCCAGGGGCCATTCCCACATTGCCTTTAACAGCAAAAATATATACAAGTAGTTGTTTGAGACACAGCTTGTTTTCCAGTGAATCAAAAATACACAACATGAAAATTCAACCTACTCTATATATTGCCAGAAAACAAGGTGCATGTAGAGAGGAACAAATCTGGGTGTTTTTGTTTTTGTTTTTCATTTTGTATGTTTACATATATTTTTTCAAGCAATTCATTCATTCCCATTTAAAACATTCACTTGTGTTTTATTTTTGAAGCCTTGCGTGAGACTTCTCCTATTACGCACATTTTGCAAACACTTTCTCCTGATGAATGCTTTTTTGTATGCTATTTCCTTCAAATGGACAATATTTTGATTAAAGAACAGTACTGCAAAATTCAGAGACGTGCAAAAACAGAAGAGTTATTGCATTCAGATTCATGTAGTTCAGGAAGTGCATATTAGGTTGTTTATTAGAGTGAGAACCAAATGAATTCCTCTCTCATTCTGAAGTACGTCTATTGTCTATTTGCATAAAGCTGTGTTTGTATGCAAGCACAAATTAATTTTCACTCTGTGCATAGCATGAGGTAGAGTGAAAGCTACCCTCCAGCATGGACAGGAGGAAGTTTATAGGCCTCTGGAGTGATGAAACTAAAAAACTATGTTCGTATCAAGGCCTGCAAAAGGGAAGTTTTAGTGCTCCCAACAGACTACAGAGGATCTCAATCATGTTTCTTTCTGTGAGTAATGCGGGAAAGATCTATCAACTCCAGCTCAAGAAACTAAAGCTATTTTCAGGTCCTGCTTTTACTGCAGCAAAATCTGTGTCTGACCTTGGGCAGTTTTATTCAAAAATGCTAGAATTCTAGCATTGCTAGATCCAAACAATGGTAAGGTTCCTAAAACTGCAGTCCTATACCCACTTACCTGGGCATGTGTTCCTGCTGGAGGATGGCTATAAATTCTGTGTAGGAATGCTTACTTCTTGCAGTGAAGTTCACTGAGTACCAATTTAATTTTGTTATTATGAGCAGTCAAGTTGCTTCCAAATTATGCTGATCTTAATAAGATTTCTGAGATATGCAAAATGTTCAAGGAGTGGTTTTCCATTGCCATCCTTCATTGAGTTTCCGTGACTGGGTGGGAATTTGAACCCAGTTCTCCTGGCTTCTAGTCTGACACTCTATCCACAACACCACACTTGTTCTCATCAATTTGATAGAGTGCTTAAACACAGATGGAAATATATATATCCTTTTTTTATCTTTGTTATCTCATTGGATGACACATACAGTTTAACTGAGCCAATGTTCATGATCTTCTTGACATTGCTTGGAACTGGATAGTGGTGAAACCTTTTTCATTGCCTTGCCTTTTACTACCTGAGAAGGAGATTTGCCATCCTGGGTCTGGAACATGCAGTGTGAAAAGGAAGAGTGTTTTAGCACCTTTCATTTAAAATTTGTTTTAGAAAATACCTCCCGGGACTATTCTTCATTTTATTTTATTTTATTTTAAGTGGGAATGGACAAAATAATAAGCATTCTGATGTACTCCCAGTTGATTAGACTACACATTTCTAAAATTGTAGGCATTTGGTATTTTTAATGAATTTTTAGAACCTATTTTTGACATTTGAAGTCAGTTGTATAGAAACTAAAAGGAGAAAAACTGTAATATTCACTCAACCATTAAAAAAACATGTCAACATGTTGGAGTTTTTACAAGTTCACATGCTGCCATGTTGTTAAGCAGTTTATTAAAAATTCAGAAGATCAGTTTTTCCCCTTTGAAATGGCTTTTTTCAGAGTCAGTATTACAGCCCCTGATGCCTGGATTCCTTCCAAATTAAAAAAAAGATGACTGAGACCAAGGTTCCCGCTAAGTTGGGTGCATACACATGTGCACATGACTCTGTCATTCCCTCCGTGCAGCTGTCTTCCTCCTCCGTTCAGTGATCACGTTAGGTTCCAGTTGCAACAGAACCCAGCACGTGGTGGGGCAGAGTCACACACGCGCGCAGGGGTAGAGTCACATGACAGTGAGGCGGAGACCCACCCAGCAGGGCTGAAAATTAGAGGGTACATTGACTGGGACTAACCATTCTCTTTCAAGGTAAACAGGTTTGGTCTTTCAAGTGTAGTTCATCTGTTTTGAATCTGCAGACAAAAAAGATCACCATATCTGTATGAGGTGTGTGGATAAAACAGTTTTACTTTTTAAAAATCATACCTCAAAAGCCAAACATCCCCAAATTTGTCAGAGAGCAAGAGCAGACTGTCTGCTGTATCTGTGCCAAATGTAGTGCTGATTTAAAGCTGTATTTCAGTTTTAAAGTTATATTTTTTTGTTTGTGGTGCCCCTGTTTTTTGAATTGCCTTATGGAATGCTGATGTGCTCTGTTGCACAATATCTATTGCTGCACTCTCATGCAGCAATAATGACCACTCAGCAACTTGCTGTGAGGAATATGCACAACACTTTGCAGATGCGCACTCCAACCTGCTCTGACTTGGATGCTGTAGTTGAAACAGGTCATATGAATGCAACTTTCATCCCTGCATATCCCATTATAATGAATACATTTCAATTGATGCAGTCTGAGGATGTGGGTGGGATTCTTGGAGAGGTGAATGCCACCACATGTGTACTAGACCTTTACTCTTCCTGGTTTATAAAAGCAGCCAGAGGGGGAATGGCCAAGAAGGTAAGGGGAGTGGCAAATGCCTCCTTGCAGCAGGATAGGATCCCAGCATGTTTAAAGGAGACAATAATAGGACCATTATTGAAAAAGCCTTCCTTGAATGCCACTTTACTGGACAACTATCAGCCAGCCTCAGATATTCCACTTCTGAGCAAGGTACTGGACCATGTGGTGGTTTGTCAACTCCAGGTATTCCTAGATGAAGTGGATTATCTAGACACATTTCAGTCTGGTTTCAGGCCTGGCTATGGAACAGAGACAGCTTTGGTCACGTTGGTGGGTGACCTATGCCAAGAACTGGACAGGGAAAATGTGCCCATGTTGGTTTTGCTGGACTTCTCAGTGGCTTTCAATACAATTGACCATGGTATCCCTCTGGACCATCTCTCTGGGATGGGACTTGTTTTATAGTGGCTCTGGTCCTTCTTGAAGGGGGAGACTCAAAAGATGGTGCTGGGGAACTCTTGTTTGACACTTTGACCATTGACCTCAGGGTTTCGTTTTGTTACCCATGCTATTTAACATCTACATGAAACCAGTTGGAAAGGTTTTCCAGAGTTTTGGAGTTTGGTGTCATCAGTATGAGGATGATACCCAACCTCATCTCTTCTTCTCATCTAAATCCAAGGAAGCTGTTTTGGTTCTAAACAAGTGCCTAATGTCAGTAATGGGCTGGATAAGGGTAAACAAACTGAAACTTAATCCAGACAAGACAAGAGGATCTCCTGAAGGCAAATGAGGGAATAGGGATGCAGTTTGTATTGGATGAGGTTAAACTCCCCCAGATAACTCAGGTCCACAGCTTGGGTATACTCCTGGATTCATCCCTGAGTCTGGATGGCCTGAGCCTGGATAGGGGAGCCTTTATACAGTTAAAATTGGTGTGCCAGCTGCACCCATTCTTTGAGATATCTGATTTGGCTACAGTGACACATGCCTTTGTTACATCCCTCTTGGATTACTGTGACATACTCTATGTAGGGCTGCCTTTGAAGATGATTCAGAAACTTCAGCTAGTTCAAAATGCAGCTGCTGAACTGCTGACTGGGACAGTTATAGGAAGTACATAAAACCCTTGCTACAGCAATGGCACTGACAACCAGCCAGTTTACGGGCCCTATTAAAAGTACTGGTTATTACCTTTAAAGCCCTATATGGCTTGGATTCAGGCTATCTGAAGGACTGTATCTCCTTATATGAAACTTCTCAATCCTTAAGATTTTCACTTCATTCATTTTTACAGTTAGAAGGGTGTGAACCCATTAAATAGTGCAGGATTAATACTCTTATGCTGTTGCCTCATATTCCTGTCAGGGATTGACACTTCCTGTTACCTCAAATGTTTAAGTATATGTTTTTTCAAGAGAGTGTGGTTTTCTGCCACAGACCAGAGGCTTGTGGCATTCAGAAAAGTAAAAAGCTAACGATCTAGAAAGATAACTATTTCAATTACTTTTGGGAAACAGAGAATTGAAGAGATGCTTTATAAAAATTGCAACTACCATGGCAACAAATTTTGTGTGGGAACCTCAAAATGGTAATATGCCAGTTTGTCAAATTAACTTTCCAATCTCTGAGTATATTAATGCTGCTGAGCATCAGATGACCCTACTGATTTCAGGCTTAGGGTTCATCTGTTGGCCATTTGCAAGCCCACCAGAGCTGCTATAGAGATCAGACCAGTGGTTTCCTTCAAATACAAGCTGTCTCCATAGCATAGACAGCAATGGCAAGCACCAGGGTGCTGCTGCCACCAAGGTTTTTGGTCTGTGGACTTAGTACCAGCATTAGTGTTATTCAATTCTTCCAAAAACCTCCATTTTATGAACGTGGGATATTGTGCTTCTATACCCATGATTCAAAAGCAAGGAAATGCCCCGATATTGCTGCATAATATTGTGCCTGCATTCCCAGCATGAAAAAGAATGCCAAGCTTTATATAGTAAAGGGCAGCCTGAATGTTGATGAGACCCATGTTAGCAGTCAAGATGGTCTACTACAGGATACCCTCTTGTGCTTACTATCCTTCAGAAAGAAACACTAAGCAGGGAAAAGTCCCAGAAGCTGACTCCTTTTTTTCATCAGTTAACTACCTCCCACCCAAATCCAAAGTGATGCCATAATAACTATAGTAACCATGCACTGGCGTCACAGTGCAACATTGGTGAGGCCAGTGCATGATTGCCACCTGTGGCATTTTTAAACAAGGAAGGAAGGAGGGAAAAAGTCCCTGGGCTACCTTGTAATCAGTTTGTAAATTTCTCCCCCTCCCATGAATGTCCCTTAATTTGTCAATTTAGATGTCACCAGAAAGTGGGAAACCTCCATGGAAGGGAATTTAGCTTAACCTCAAATGTTACTTTCCTTTCATGCCAGCTCTGCACTGACATGCAGCATAAAACAATTATACTGAAAACCCCAGCTATTGATATCTCCTGTTACTTTTCCTATGACCTTGCCCTGGTAGAAACAGAAATTCCCTGGCAAACTTTCTGGAAGACAGAAATAAAAATCTTTCTCATTCTCCAAGTTGCATCAGAGGCATCTACTGTTAATCCAGTTTGCTAACACTACAGGACCAAAGTCTATCAGTAGAATTACGTGTTCATTTGCTGACATCTAATGGTACTGTGAAGTATTGCAACGAGCAAAAGTAGTGATACTTTTCCCATGCTTGAACAAATTTGAAAATTCAATACTTAACTGGTATTTTCTTGTTGTTTCATTAAAAGTAGTTTAGCTAGTTTCACTTTGTTTGTAACTGGCTTCATTCCAAATAAATGAAGTGTACAAAGTACCAATGGGGTAATCCAATTAGTTTTGCAATCCCAGAAACTTTGAAAATAGTTTAAAACTTTGAAAATACCCAAACCAAAGTATATCATAGGCCTAGCTGGTATGAGACACTTAAATCCCTCTCTAGCCATTCCAGGAGAGTCTTTAAGCCTTCACTTTCCTCACTCGCCAGCCCTCTTTTTTAACCCATAACCTCCAAACCCTTTCCCTCGTTCTTTCCCACCTGCTGATCCAGCTACTGGGTCCGATAGCTCTAAGTGACAAAGGGAAAGCCTGTGGAAACTTCCTTTGCTCTTTGGGTCTGCTGGGCTAGTAGAGGATTGAGAGCAACACCAGGAACTGGAGAGGTGAAACATCTCCCAACGAGAGTCAACATTCAGGCAAAGGTGGGGAGGAACTATGGGGCAATTTTTTTCCTCTCAACTCAGATTTCAGCCACAGCCACAGAGGAGTTATGATGTTGCAATGATCATTTTTTTTATCTAAAGCAAGCATTATGAGATGCTGAAGTTCATACCTTCAAGGTAGGAAATACAAATTTGGCAACAATTATCACACATTTGAGAAGGAAAATTATGATTACTGGCAAGTAGGCAGGCACACATAAGCCAATGTAGCTTGCATTATGCAAGCATCAACCTTTTTCTTACACAGAACTCACAATGTTCAATACACTGTTCTACAAATCAGACCTGCAACAAAATGTTGCAGTATGACATTTGCCTGTTCATGAAATCCCATTCAGTTTCCACCCTTATTCATTTTTATTATTATTTTAGTACTACATCTGTTACCGTCCTGTGGCCACAGGCCTGGTTGCACTGTCTTGCCTCCACTCCTCAGCAGTTGGCTTAAAAAATAAATAAAATAATGTATTCCTGCAAATGTTGGGGTTTCCTCGGATTACTCCTTCCTCCTCTTTGTCCATGGGTGGTGCTCTTTTAACTGCATTGCAACTGTCCCCTTTATCTGTCATTTGTAAGTAAAGGGAAATGGCATGCGATATAGCTTATTCTGTGCCATAATACTGATCTCCATGACAATATAACATTTATGTTCTGTGCTTTGATTATGACATGCAAAAATGGCTCGTTTTCAGAATTTTTCAAATATACTATGAAAAATCATTTTGGAGTAACTCCCCCATTTCAAGAGACGTTTATGTATGACCCATATTCAGAATTTTCTAGTGAGCTGGGTGTCCCAGGCTAGATTTTAAAAAATCAACAATGTAGCTCTTCAAGAAGCTGCCCACATCAATGCTCCTGTGAGTCTGAGCTACACATGATGACAAGGCAACAGTTTCATGTAATTAAACCCAAACTTACAGAAAATAGTGGGATATGGTGTTGGAGGAGAGCTTTGCAGATATCCTGGACTACCAGAAAGACTACAAGTGGTTCCTAAATCAAATCAAGCTTGAATTATCTCTGGAGGCAAAAATGTTGAAACTCAGGCTGTCATACATTGGGCAGATCAAGACAATAATGTTGGGAAAGGTAGGAGGCAGCAGGAAAAGACGAAGAACAAATACAAGATGGATTGACTCCCTAAACGAAAGGGAATTAGACGTCAGTTTGAGAGTTAGTGGCAGAGTTTATGAAAAGAAGTCTGTCCATACGGGTTTGTGTGTGTGAAGGGGGTGTCCGTAACTTTAAATACTGGAGAAATAAATTTGGTACTTACTGTTGTTTTAACTTTTATCATTCATAATCAAGAACCTATGTTTCTCTTCATACTTATTACCTCTGGTCCCTAAATAAAGACCTGTTTGATTGTTTAAACCAATCTCTTATTATTTGTTTTACGTGTAACTAGGAATAAGGAACTCAAACGACTAATGAATGAAAATATACCCATGTCATGTGAAGCAACACTTTACCAATAGGAACACAGTTTTCTTGAGGTTAAGAAACACTTTCACAGAATACCTGAACACTCTAAGATAGCAGCCCTGGGCAAAGGAGGCTCTGGCTGGAACAGTTAAAAAAAGGGGGGGGGAACAACCTCACAGTATTTGAAAGGAGGTTTAGGGGATGGTTACTCTTGCAGTTTAATGCCTTCCCTAATGGTACTGAGTGGTATTTAGGATTTTAGGCGTTAAAACATGTAAAAGATACCTGAGTGAAGCCTGTGACTGCCTGAGGATCCAGGGAGTGCGAAAATTAGCAGAAAGGTCAACACCTCCTCAGGCTGGCTCACTGTCATGTACGAAATTCCCCTTAACTTCATCAAGTGAATGGGGAGTAGCTCTGTGCTGCAAAGCCCTGCCCTCCAGTATTTACTCAGGAAGCAGTCCCCCTCCAGTGTAAAGGCATGTACCATAAGGCATATCTGCAGACAAGAGGCCAATGCAATTACAGATTGCAGTTTTTAAATGTGACCAGGTTGGGGGGAAGGACAGGGAAAGAATAGAAACAGAGAGCCCCAATCTACTAATCTTTTTTCCTCACACACATTGGACTGTTTACATTTTTGCAAGGTGCTCTGGGAGTTACCTTTAGGGGGGGAAACACACTTTTCTAAAACACTGCAAAGTGCAAATATTTGCTGTGCACATCGAAAATGCACTGGAAAATCCTTTGAGAAGCAGCAGTACATTATGACGTGGCATCTCTTCATGAGTATTTAATTCCATGGCACAAAAGAAAGGTTCACGCCAAATAAAGGAGTCTTTTATTTCATACAGTGACCTGGGAAGTGGCAGCATCTCAGGAGACAGGGCATTTCCAAAGGCACTCACAATGAGCATGGAAAACATTGTGCTTCCTAGTTCCCCAAAGTAAGTAGACGTTGAAAAAGAGAGAAAGTCAGCTCTTGCTCCATCTTGTAAGTACTTTCAAATTACTTCATTTTTAAAGAGAAGGTTACATTTTGATTAAGTCTACACTGAAATTGTCAGGGGGCAACCGTGTTTGTTGTAGCAAAAGCAGGAAAGGCCCCTGTTTTAAAGCCCATCAAATTTAAAGGGTCTAAACTAATGAGTTTCATTTATCAATGCATCTCTTGAAGTGGGTTGAAGTCCACAAAACTGTTTGCCAAATAACTTGTTAGCAGTTAAGAAACGACAAAACTCTTTTCTTTTCTTGTTGTCTGTGGAAATTTTTTTAGGTGTTTTTTTTAATACACATGCGAATAAGATGGAACAAATGTACCAGCCATCATTTTTCCCCTATTTATTCTGAGACATTAAATTGCAGTGTTCCATAGATCATTAAACTTTAAGTAGCTCCCATAAGTGTCAAGTAAACAACTAGTACTCCACAGGAGTGAAGATCAGTCTCAGGATAAAAAGACATTCAACGTTTCTAATCTTTCCTGTAGAATTTTTTCTCCATAAGAAGTGGCTTTTCAAGAGCTGAATGAGCAGTTGTGGTGATGCCACCAAGCTTTTCATGGAGAACACCACTGAAAATAACCTTGGAGAAACTCTGGTCCCAGGGTTATGGACTTCTCCACCTAAAATGTTTTGATGGGAGTAGGGGAGAATAGTGAAGTTACACTAAGCAAGATGAGGCTTTGAGTTTAGAAAAGCCAGGCAGGGCAGTTAACGATGGGGCATTTTTGAAATCATTCATTCATGTTGCCATGGGGCAGAGGTGATGTGACAGCACATTATAACAACAACAGCAGCAACAACAAGAGCAGCAGCAGCAGCAGCAACAGCAACAGGAGAGGAATCCTTCTTGCTGAAACCACTACACCAAAAATCAGTCTGCTTCAGTTTTTGTCACACTGCTTTCCATAACACTGTAGGTTAATTATGTGGCAAACCTTATTGGAGATGGTTTCTAATGGTGGCTCTCAAACTGTATCTGACCACTGCACATGCTGATTGGGGCTTCTGGGAGTTGAAGTTCAAACTGTCAAGACTTAGGGTTGACATGCACTGATCTGTCATATATATAGACAGTCCTTATTCTTTTCATAAATTCACAATGAAAGTTATATGTTTACAGAAGTCTCAAGACCATTCAAGACTTCACAGTTTTCACAAAGATAGCATCACTCCCAATCATGCAGCAGATGAACTTTTGAAAGAGTTGCAAAAAACTTCACCAGAGCCTCAGAATACAGAACAGTGAATAAATGTTCCATTAAAAGCGAAAGAGGGGGTGGGTGGCGGTTCTGTTCAGTTCCTGTAGAGCTGTGTGGTTCTACAATAGATCTCTATTGATGACCAACATTAAAGTCTTGTGATTCCCTTCATTTAGCAGTTAACATATGGGTTCTGCTCACCAGTTGCTTTTATTTAATTCTTTAAAAAAACCTCTGGTTTATGAATGTGGGATGTTGTGCTTCTGTATCCATGATTCAAAACACCAGGAAATGGCCTGCATTGCCAGCAGGAAAAAGGTTGCTGAGCTTTATACAGCTAAGGGCAACCTGAATGTGGACAACTACAGCAACAGTCAAGATGCTCTACAAGATGCCCTATTGTACTCACTACCATTCACACTTGTGGCAAAAACAGCCCTGACAATTGTTTTGTCTTTGGGTGAGTAATGATTAACCAATGAAAAAAGGAGTCAGCTTCTGGAATTTTCCTTTGCTTGTTGTCACTTTATATGGGAGCAGTAAAGAAAGCAATATACACAAGTCTGTAATTTCAAGTAAAGAAACATTTTATTCTTTCTTCTACAAATATCTCAGAGTGAGTTACTGAGACATTAAGCATCAGTTGATGAGAAAGGGGTGGACTCTGGGGGACTTTGTAGCTATTCTCCTCTGTGCATCTCTGTACTTCTATTGTGTAGCAAAAAGAGAATTTTACCAGAAATTCAAAATTTTGCAACAGGTTACTGGCCACCAGACATGACTGTAATAATAATAATTTTTTAAAAAAAACAGTTTGCCACTTCTCTGTGTCTGTTTTCCATACACCCTCAGCAAAGTCACAAAATTATACTGAACTGCATGCATTCTTTCTTTTGTTGTTGGTTACTGATATAACTTTTAGAACAGAAATGCATATCAGACTTGAAGAAGCTCAATCTCTAGGCACATTTCTACCTGTCATAATAAATTTTCCAGTGGGAAACGGCAGACTTCACAGTGCAAAAATGAGCAATTGCTAGTTACATTGATAAAACACACATATGTTTGTTTGTCTGATGTATGATATCCTTACTATTAGAAGCTTGTTCACAAGAGGCAGGAAGGGTCAGGAAAAGAGGTGTGAAATCTTTGCTGGCATTTATTACCTCAGCATGACAGGAGTCATCACTGGTGTTAATTTCCTCCAATGGAAGGAATTTTGATTGCCTGAAGGGACAAGGTACTGCAAAGCCCAATGTGGGACACAGTGGGTCAGGAGACAGTTTGTGATTTCTCAGGAGATCTGGGGGGTCTTATTCCTGCCTTTTAATGCTGTGTCCTCTAAGGCCTCTGTCACTGACACTAAAATCTGAGGGATTAAGCCCATGGCGTATGAAGATGCTAGACCCTGTCCATCGGAGTCAGTTTGATCTCCAGCTTTTGCTCAGAATGGAAAAGGTAAGTTTTCCTTCATAAAGGCTGCCTATCTGGCCCACAGTCGTCATAATTGCTGTTGTTGTCGTTGTCATTATCATCATTTAAAAAGCCACATTGCTAGAAGGATGATTGTCCACCTCTACCATGATTTTATCCCCTGCCCAGGCTAGCTACTGACCTCTGACTAACAAGCAGGTTAACATGCCATTAAATCTCATGGTCACAGCATCAAAAAGGTCTTGTTTTCGAGAAGCTGGAATACCCTGCAGGGATTCAGGGGGTAGAATTCATTTGGCAAGCCTTTCAATGCTAGGAGTAAAACTCTGAATACCAATCAAAGAATACCTGTGAACCAAGTGTGAAAGATCATAACCCATAGATTGAGGGACAGCTGTAAGGGAGCTTTGTGCCATGCACTGATTCTGCTACACACGAGACCATAGGCCACAGAGAAAAAGGGGAGAAAAGGAAAACTGTGCAACAGGCACATGGAAGTATCAACATTGCAAGTATTTTACTCATTCACTGCCTAAAAACTAGGCATGAATATTTATAGATCTCACCAACAGAATTTGCCAATGACCGAAGATGTCTCTTTATTTCATCATTCAGTTTTTTAAAATTTTGGGCTATATATTCAATTAAACTTCTCAATTACAAAAGTATCAGTAGGAGTACCAAATCCTACAATGTAAAAAAAAAAAAAATTCAACAGGAGTGTTATGCTACTTATTATATTCACATAAATAGGGGGAGGATTTCTATGAATGTCATTCCCCCCCCCCCTTCAATCTATGTTTGAATTGATGGGTGGGTTTGAATATGTTTATGAATCATCTGGTGAGAAAGGCCAAATCACTCATAAAAACCAAAAGATACAAAGAGAAACAGTCTCAGGATGTTTGGAATAGCTAACAATATGTAGTGTCTTTATTGCATGGTAAAAAGCTTAACGCGTTTCGGCAGGGCCTTCATCAGAAGCAAAATCTTTGTATTTCTCCGGTCTGTATCAGCTCCGAAGCTAATCAGGAATGTTCCAGACATCCTGAGACTGTTTCTCTTTGTATCTTTTGGTTTTTATTGGATGTGCCAGTTCCCTACAATTCAGATCACTCATAAGCATGTTTGAACTTGCTTATGGGTTCAAATGTAGGTTACAGAGAAATTTTGAAATGTCATAAAAATCTTCCCCCTACACACAATCATCCTAACTGAATACAATAGCCATCAATTCAGGAACTTATGTGCTAAATATAAATAGCAGAGCAAAGTAACTATATTCATATATTGGCCAAAACCTCTTTCGCAGCTTTATGTCACACAAACAGGATATCCGAGGATATGAATATTTGATTTAAATTAACTGAAAACTTCTCATCCGTTGCCCCCATTTTTGGTTCCAAGCCTCCCTGGGGCTCCCTGTTGCTCTGAGCCAAGCCTTTGGGAGACTTTGGGCTGAGAAAGGGAGCTTTTCATAGCTGCCAGGATCAGGACCATGGACAGTGAACTGCAGCACTTTCTTTTTAACTATTTAAGGCTCCCAAAGGTTTCCCCCGGGCAAAAGGGAGCCCAAGAGAGCCATGGAATGAGAAAGCAGTGGGGGATAAGACATTTTCAGCTAATTTAGATTAAATAATCCCATTGTGGGATAATAATGTCATTGTACTTGAGTGGCACAAGTTACCCAAAGTGGATTCCAGCCAAAATTTTAAAGACATCATTTTGACAAAGAGAAAAAGAATATGTAAAACAAACAATAAACCAGTATCTTTTTAGTTCAAGCTGAATAAAATGGAGAGAAAAGAATTGTTGTACCTCTGCCATTTGAAGTATTGATAAACAAAGCTCCTATTTCAGTAAACCAATTACTCTGTTAAAAACTTAATTTTCTTTTGAAATAGGTAAAGTTACACATTGAGGTCATTTCCCACATCTTCATTAGGCCAAAAAAGTATTGCTGGGCTATTTTTATTCTATATAAATTTTTATTTTATATATAAATTTTTATTTTATATGTATATAAAATATGCATATTTTAATTACTGTAAGTAGGATAGCAATGATTTTGTATAGTAACATTTTCTACTACACTCTTCAACATGCATCTCTGGCTATAAGATCTGTGGAAATAAATCAGAGAGTTTTGGGATTAACACCTCTGCAAAAAAAAATAGAGATTGCAAAGCAACTGCAATTAAATTGCACAAATACTCCATTAAAATTCTTAGGCATATGGATACAATAAAGTACTGAGAGATCATAATGACAATTTATAGCTTAGATTAACAAAGCAATAAACAAGTGAATCAGATACCCTCTATCTTGGTTGAATTTCAGTAACTTTAATGGCAATGCTACTAAATGTGTTTGTTTGTCCATCTGTCTGTCTTCTCTTACTGTCAACTTTCCACTGGAAATAGGACAGGGATACTTAAGCAAGTGGCAAAGTGAAAAAAAAAACCCTACATTTATCTGGAACTGTAAGCCACAGAGACCTATTGAAAAAGAACTTATTTCAGAAAATAAATGAAGGAGGATTAAGGGTGTGAAACAGTATTCGATAATGCAACACAATTAAATTATCTTCACTATTGCATCAGCGCAACCCAGACAGAGTAATGTTATCATTATAGAAATTATAGAAGAGACAATTATGAAAGCACTTATGATACAAACCTAGAAACTATGTCTGAGGGCTCAATCAGACATGCTGATTGTTTCATGCTGACTATACTGCTTTGTCATGGATTTCAGCAGTACCAGTACCAGAGGACCTAAATGGATGTTGCCTTTCTGCCCTGGTCCTTGCAGTTCCTCTGTCTCTCCTCTTGTCATAAGCCCCACATCGCCCATTCCCCATCTCCAATAAACTCTCTACACATTCTCTGTCGCTTTCCACTATTCCACAAACAACAACAAAGTGATATGGACATACTATATTTAATGTGGAAAATTGGAGGTAGTGGATTACTACAAATACAACAGGAAGTAGTGAAAGAAAAAAAGAAGCCTAAATGATTGTATTTAACAAAAGCAGAGAAAAATTACTAAAAGCAGAAAAAATGGAAAACATATTGAAAACAACGGAAATTAAGGCTAAATATAAGAAACAACAATTTGAAAGTAAGTTAAAAAGCTGGAAAAATAAAGCACTACATGGACAATATCTGAAAAATATTGAAGGAAAAATAATGATAAAAATTTAACTTGGGCATGGCTAAAACTGGGGACCATCAAGAAAGAAATCAAAGGCTTTATATTTGCTGCACAAGAATAAGCACTCTAAACTAATGTCATGAAATCTAAAATTCAAGGGATTAGTGCAAACAGCAAATGTTGACTCTGCCAAAAAAAGAGATGAAACTGTGTCACACCTCATCAGTGAATGCCCAAAGACCGCACAGACAGACCACAAAGCAAGGCATGATAGAGTTGCAAAATTAATACACTGGTCACTATGTAAAAAAATATAATTTGCCAGCATCCCTGAAACCATGGGAACATCAAGGAGAGAAGGTGTCAGGAAATGATCAAATAAAGTTCTTGTGGGACATAATACAGCAGACGTAACAGTAATAGAATGAAGAAACATATGAATAATTGACATTGCAATTCCAGAGGATATCAGGGTTGAAGATAAATAACTGGAAAAATTAACAAAATACAGAGACCTGCCAATAGAAATAATTTGTTTGTGGGTGAAACACATTTCAGTTGTCCCTATTGTCATTGGGGCATTGAGAATAATACCGTGGAATTTTATAAAATATTGTAACGAAGGTGAGATCTCAGAAATAACACCATCAGAGCTGCAAAAATGGCAATATTAGGAATAGCATACACACATATTACACCGATATTTAACTGATACTTAGGTTTTTGTTTAAAACTTAAATCTGTTATATAATACCAATCCATGTTTTTAAGATTTTGCCTGTTTTTGCCTGTTTCATATTTTTGAATATTTTTATAATAATAAAAAATTCATGATCAGTCCAGTGCTAAAGGGAAATAGCACTAAACTGAAACAGCAGTGAATCCTTGGTAGCAGTGTGAACAGCAATGAAAAGATCATAATGGAAGAGGGATGTGGTGTGCAATGTTCCAAGCATCTCATTTATCTGTTTATGAAGACTGATTTTAGTCATATCATTCTCAATCTGATGTAGCTTCAAGTTAGTTGCATAATAATTTTTAAAGGGCCACTCGAGAAACTGCCTGCAGCCGAAGTCACCACCATGGATTTGACTGCAGATGGTTTCTCATCTGTGGCAAAATTCATCTGTGGCAATGACAAAGCTGGATAGATCACTTGAGTTGGAGAACCAGTGTGCTTCCCAGGAGAAGAGCCAGGCTGTTTGGCCTTGGGCAATCTACACAGTCCCAGGGCACTTCCAAAAGAAGGGAATAACAAACCACTTTTGAGTACTTTATATCTGGAATACCATAAAATCATAGAGTAATTGAATTGGAAGGGGCCAATAAAACCATTGAGTCCAACCCTCTGCTCAATGTAGGAATCCAAAATAAAAGTATGTCTGACAGATGGCTGTCTAATTATCTCTTGAATGCCTCCAGTGTTGAATTGCTCACCATTTCCCAAGGTAATCAGTTCCATAAGAATCACCATAAATCAGAATTGGCTCGACAGTACACACATTATTATTATGGCAAAGTAATTTAGGTTATTCTCCCCCTTTCACAATATGGAGATAGGTAGGACCACAGTACCACTAACAGTTTACATTGAAAGAACGTCTCACAGTCACACATTGTTAGATACCTCTGTGTGCTATTGTTCTGTCCAGCCAATCACAACACTCAGAGCCAATCCCTCATTTGAATACCTATTGCTATATAACTGCTTAGCTAGAATGAGGTCACTATCATTTGCAGTGGGGCAGTTGAGCTGAAAAGGAGGGGAATAAAACCAGAATGGCTGCTTTTCTAAGACGTAGGAGGGGGTGGAGGCGGAAGAGGAGGAGATCCTGGAAGGTCTTGAGCAGACGAAGGAAGCTACATTCAAGGCGGAGGAGGAAAGTGAAACCAAAACGCATAATGAGGTTTGCAAGGAGTAGCTATCGAAGGAGGCACCTACCTGTGTCCCGACAGTTTGGCAGACGGATTAGGGACAATGTACTTTCATCCCAGAAGGCCAGGTATGCCATGAGCTCTTATAGGAGTAAAGGATACCACAGAAAGCCCTTGCAAACAGGTAGACCAAGGAAGAAAAAACACTATACTCGCACTCGGTCAGGTCTTCTGCAAACCAAACTAAAGAGGAGGTCTAGCAAAAAACATGCCAAGCGAGGAGCTACTTCCACTGAAAAGAAAGCTAAAAGGAGGACACAATATTCTGATGATGAGGTTTTCTACAGTTTGGCAAATTCTTCCACTCCAAAAACAGCAGCAGAGGAAAGGCAGGCAAAGAAACACTCTGTCCGCTTCACCACCCCAGGAAATGCAAAGACCAAAGAAATGGAGCAACAAGAAGACCTCTCTGTTGATAACCCATCAAACCAGCAAACAGTGACACCAAAGAAACGTAGTAGGAATTCAGCCACCCCTGTTTGCAAGACCCATTAAGCTAGAGGAACGTCCCTCACTCTCCTCCTAACAAAGACCTACAGGTATCAGGAAAAACAAGCAGGAAAGGAGAGAGAGCCCACCAGTTTGCTTTAAAGATCCAAGATCCTTCATAATTTACCTTTAACAAGACCACCAGCACCAACACCAGTCCTGAACAAGAGCATTTTACTGAACTAATGAAATTAGTTTTATCATTGGCTGAAAAAAAAAAGGATATATGATGCACAGTGTTCAACAGCAAGAAGAAATGAACCATCACCTAACTGGACCTACCCCATGAAAAATTCCTCAACAATAAGAGGTACAGGAACTGCCAATCACTTTTACAACAACAACAAATAAAACTAGAGATTTGCCATCATTTGATAAAGAAGGGATTGCTATATCCAAGGTGTTTTTCCCATCCCGTCGCACTCCATCCCCAAGAAACATCTTCAAATACTAATAAAATTGGATCTTTTCAAAGCATATGTTGTGAAATTCCATTGGGGGTAATTTCTTTTGAGAAGTCAGGATATGAATGAGGAGTCTGCTACATATGGCAAAAAAAGTTATTAAGAATATATTTGTTTTCTCTATTAATAATTACACACCTATTTATTTATTTATTTATTTATTTATTTATTTATTTATTTATTTCATTTCTATACTGCTTTTCTCCTGGTATAGGGATCCAAGGCAGCTCAAAAATAGATTTTAAAATGCATGCAAATAAAAACAATAAATTACAACATGTAATGCTATTTTCAAAAACTAATAGTGTAAGCATGAAAACACACACCATATAAACAATATTGTAACAATTACAATTTTATTTTCTTTACTACTAAAATTTTATTTATTACTAAAATATCTAAAAAGGAAGGTCTCTCCTTGTCACAAGAAATTTCAAAGTAGTTATAAGTTACTATCTTTGGGGCTTTGTCTGTGTGTGTGTTGTAAAAAGTTCCTAATAGAGATGGGAATCTCAGGAGGTTTGTGCTGGTTTGTGTTCTCTTCCCCTGCCTCCCTGATCAATGACCCATTCACCAGTTGGAGTGTGCTCCTCTCCTCTTCAGCTGTTCGACCAGTCCCTGGCAAGAGCATGGGTTTGCCTGTCCTACCTCCTTGTCTGAGTGGGCGATCAGCCAAGGAGGCAGGGCAGGGAAGCTCGTGCTCCTGCTGGAGCCTGGTCGAAGAGGAGGAGAAGAAGAGCATGCGCCGGCTGGTGAGTGGGGATTAGCCAGGGTGGTGGAGAAATGGAACATGCAACACCTGTGGTGCCATGTGTACAAACTGGCACGAACCTCTGAACCAAGGTTCATGTCCATCTCTAGTTCTTAAGCATTTGGCTTAAGAGTAAATTGGCTCCTGTAAATTGATTTCACACCTGTAGCAATTTCCAAACAAATAGCTATGTTAGTCTGTTTCTGCATGTTGGGAAAGAGAAGAGAAAAAAAGGAGGGAAAGAAAGTTCACACTGAAAGAAAATTCTTAGTCTTTAAAACACAACAATATTTTTCCCCTTTTCCTTTAGTTCAACTTCATATCTGGTGCAATGCAGAAGTTAGATCATGTGAACTGACCAAGAATTCATTAGCAGAAACTAGGCAAGCAACTATCCCTTCATGTCCAACCCCCTGTCTGCAGTACCTCACTGGGCTGTTTCAGGATTACTGAAGTAATGAATGTGAAAACTCCATATACACAAAGCAAAAAAACAAACAAACAAACCATATAAAGAATTACTAACAATTCTACCCAATTACTCTTGAGCAGTAGTAGGACTGGCCCTTCAAGGAGATCATTGAAGAAAGAAAGTATGAAGACTACAGTATTCATACAGCATTGGAGGGAAGTATGATGACCCTCAAAAGTATGAAAACTACATTATAAGACAGTCCTTCCACATTAATAAAAAATGGTCATGCCTGTATCTACTGTAGATATAAGTACAACATTCAAATCTGCAGCTATGATGCTGCCACCTTCCTGAGAACAGCGTGTCGGCCTCTCTTGTCAGTGAATTGCTCCATGTCTTCTTCTGGTGACCTTTTACATAGCTTTTCTTTTTCAAAATTAAGGGATTTATTATTATCCCTTAACGCATTTCCCAGTGTTTGGGAAACATCCATTGGTTTTTTTTAATGACCCATTTCTTACAGTTAGATAACTTTTTGACTTGTAGGTTTTTGTCTAATCTGCATTCTACAAACCACAGGCCTGCAAATACACTGGCCTCTTGTCCACTTCACCATCAACTCAACACCCACAAGAGAACATGAGGAAGCAAATCAAACATAACAAAACATGAAGATGTGATGTTTGTGAGATTTCTCCACCATTATCTGAGGCCACACTCCACAAAAATAACTGATGCCATTACAGTGGCACAGTACAAACATCCTTTGTGTAAGGTTTCAAGGCAGAGGTTGAATGGTCATCTGTCAGAGATACTTTTCTTGTGGATCTCTGCACTGGTAAGGGTTGAATTTGTTGACTCTTAGGGTCAGTCGCAGCTCTACAGTTCCATGAATCTATAATACACAGCCCCATGCATGCATACATATGGGTAAAGTTAATTATCTCTTTGACTTTTCACCTACTGGCCTATTTCTATTCCTCTTCAACGTTAACCAACTGTTACATTTCAGCTTCCAAGAAAACTTACAGTATAATCATCAACTAAGTCTTGGCATCAGTTTCTTAGGCCTTAATTCTCCTACGTTTGAGAACTTCCACTACTGGCAAAAGATTTCCTGAGCTTGACCTAAAGAAAGGACCATGTCCCTGTGTGGCGCCTCTGTCAAGTATGGATCCACTCAGAAGTTGCAGTAGCACAGGAATAGATCAAAGCTCATAAGGAGAACCACTCTGCATCACACAGATGCACTATTCAAGGCCAGGCAGTCCTATTACTGCTAGAAGCTTAACTATGTTAAAAGAAGCACTGCAGAAGGACACAGAAAAACAGTTTTGAGCTCAGCAACTCTTTCAAACTAAATCGTCATAGCAGAGATTGTGAGCTTCCCACGAAGCTGCCTCGCTTTGCAGGCTCCACATCTCGCACTTCTCCTACTAAGAAGGAGGCAAAGCAATCTGAATAATTAATGAGCCTTCTTCCCTTCATGCTGATCGTCAGAGACAGGAGGTCAGCTCTTTCAACGCCATTGGGCATGAGCTGTGGGGAGAGGGAGGAGGAAGCACAAGGAGTGGCCGCCAACTGGTTGAAATACCTTCTGTAGGTTCCCCCAAACATGTCACAGCCGGCAGCTGTCTGCATTTTTACAACTACCACAGAGAGAGAAAATTAATTTTTAATGTCTATGGCTCACAGGTTCCTGTGCCCAAAAACAAAGAGGCCGTGTGTGTGTGTGTGTGATTTTGCTTGGAACGTGTCTCATTAACTGCATCCCCTGGTGGTGTTTCATCAACTCTCTAAGCTAGCTGAACTACCAAACAACATCTTACCTTTAATGGGCTATTTGCTGAAACATGGGACTCCTCATGTTCAGTGCATTAGAAAACCCTACGCTGTGCTTCTTTGCAACATGTTAAAAGTGCAGGCTCATTGGCAAACAGAAACCACTAAGGATTCTGCTTAGTGAGGAAAGGGAACCTTTATTTTCCTATTCTGAATATTTTTTTAAAAAAATCTAGAATCACAGAATGATTGCATTTGACAGAGCATATAAGGCTATTGAGTCCAACCCCCTGCTCAATGCAGGAATCCAAATCAAAGGAGATCTGACAGATGGTTGTCCAATTTTCTCTTGAATGCTTCCAGAATTGGAGCGCTCAACATCTCTTGAGGTAATTGGTTCCATTGTCATACACTCTAACAGTTAGGACGTTTTTCCTGATATTCAGCCAAAATATGGCTTCCTGTAACTTGAATCCGTATTATGTGTCCTGCACTCTGAGATTATTAAGAATAGAACCTGAACTGCATATATTTGTTTGTTTGTTTGTTTGTTTTATAGGCTGTCTTTCTCCCAATAAGGAGATGTAAGTTGGCTCACAATATTAAAAGGAATTGAGTTAAAAACATAGTAAGTTACACATTAAAAACAATTAAACTATACCCTGATTAAAATACAATTGGATAATTAAAAGCAAATAAACATTAAAAATTATCTTAACCCTAAGAAGGCATTCTGGGATTCAATTATTATTGTTAAAGGTCTTCCTGAAAAGATAGGTCCTCAGCTTTCAGCAGAAGGATTAAAGCGAAAGAGGGGCAGCCTGATCTCCTGAAGGAGAGCATTCCATAACTTGGGAACTGCCACAGAAAAGTTCCTCTCTCATGTTCCCATCAGTTGTGCCTGTGGTGGCAACAGAGCCAATAGGAGGGTCTCCTTTGATGATCTTAATCACCAAGAAGGCTCATATGGGGAAATAAGGTCCTTCAGATACCCTGGATCCAAGCTAGATAGATAGATAGATCGATAGATAGATAGATAGATAGATAGATAGATAGATAGATAGATAGATAGATAGATAGATAGATAGATAGATAGATAGATAGATAGATAGATAGATAGATAGATAGATAGATAGATAGATAGATAGATAGATAGATAGATAAAACCTTTATTGACATAAGTAGAAATTGGACATAGTCACGGAGGTTTGTAACTACATATATAGGCATCAAGAGGGCAGAAAAGTGTTAGACATCCTTAAAGGGACAACGGTTCGTCTCCTAACAATAGTATCAAGGAAGTCTATGACACTCTACAATATCAGTCATCTCGGCCACCAGCATATAGCAAACTTTATCCAGATCTGACTTCCCTTCCTAGCTGTATATATGTTTCTGCTCCCTGGATGCACTTCTCTTGTTATGCTGTCATGAGAAAAAGACCATACAGATGACCATTTGACCAAATTATCTTCCACAGAACTGTACCTGATGTTTCTTCCATCCAGAGTTTTCTTGTCTAGCCCTTCTCTCCCTTTTCTGTAGTGAGAAGTACTGTAGGGAAATGCTGAAATCACAGGAAAGGGAGGGATTTGGACAAGGAAAGATAGGACTGCCTCTTCTCCAGGGATCTCAGCAGGTATTGCATAATCGCTGGGTAGCAACCAGATATCTGTTTAAAAAAAAGTCTGATCTTCTGATGCTGTTTTGAAAAATATAGAGATGATTTTTAAAAAAATGAAAGTTAAGAATTTCAAAATGTATATATGCCAGAATCCTGTTGGTGGTTGTGCAAGGTTTGTAGAACTTGCCAGAGATAGTTGTAGCTAATTGATAAGACATCAAGCTATTTCTTGATCACATGCCTGTTTGCCATACAGAAATGCACCTCAGCCCCTTGTCAATTAGCTGCAATTGGCTGTCACAAGTTTGTCAAACAGCAATAGGATTCCAGCCATAAATTACAACTATAATAACAATTAAGGGAACAGATTGGTAAACTTCTTTGAATTCTTTTCTTACAAAATGATGCCGTGATAAAGGTAATTTTTCATTGTGTATTTCTGCCCACTGTGTGTCTCAAATTTTTATTTATTTTATTTATTTGTTTAACTTCTATACCGTCCATCTGGCAACCCAGGCCACTCTGGGCGGTTTACAAAATACCATAAAACAAAATATAAAGACAAACAATACAAAGCAGACAATAAAATAAAATAATCTATACAAAATCAACAGATAAAAACAATATCAATATAACATTAAATTAAAATAAAAAAAGCATGGTGGAGGTTGAACATTAGCGATTTCTGGTTATTTTAGTGCTATTGTATCAGATGACATAGAGTCCAGGAAGGCCTGTCTAAATAGAAATGTTTTTAATAATAGCTTAAAAGTTCCCAATGAAGGTGGTAGGTGAATATCGGGCGGGAGAACATTCCATAATTGTGGGGCTACCACTAAGAAGGCCCGGTTTATGGTTGCTGTTTCCCAGGCATCTCTCGGGGTCAAAACTGTCAGCCGTCCAGCCTGCGTAGATCTTACAGGATGGGCAGATCTGGTTGGAAGGAGGCGTTCTGCCAGATAACAAGGTCCCAAACCATTTAGGGCTTTGTATGTTAACACCATTATCCTGAAGTTGGCATGGAAATGAACAGGTAGCCAGTGCAGGGCAGCCAGGGTGGGGGAGATATGTTGATGTCTCCTCACCCCACTTAGTAGTCTGGTGGCTGAGTTTTGGACCCGCTGAAGTCTCCATTACAGCACCAAGGTTTCAAAGAAAAAGAAGCTAAACTTCACACACACACACACAATCACACAAATGTGTGTGATGTTTTTCACTGTACAGGTGAGGAAAAAAACAGTGTGGGCTACATCTAACAATTGCCAACAATGAGTTGTTGTAAGCCGCCCAGAGACCTTTGGGTAGTGTGGGCGGCATATAAGTTAAATAAATAAATAAATAAATAAATAAATACATACATACATACATACATACATACATACATACATACATACATACATACATACATACATACTAGGTCAAAGTTTTAAAATTAGTAATAATAATAATCAAGAAACTAAAACTTTTGATTCCTGACTCTGGGCAGAGCACAGCTGACAAATAAAGCTCAAGGCAGACCCAGGGAGCTCACGAACAGGAGAGCAAATAGGGAGTTCGCCGCGGGAGGCCAAGGGGGAGGCCCCTAAGAAAAAATTTTGGTTCCTTGGGTATATGTACAACTACATTTAAACTAACAAAACAAGAGGGACAGGTATCCTAAACAAACAGTTGAAAGTAAAGAAGCTAGAAGGGATTATGGAGGGTGGAGACAATTCAGTTGTGATTACCTGGAAAGTTTGTGCTATGTTTGTCTTTGTTCCTGAGTGTAAAAAGTTGTATACATGTAACAAGTATAAACTTGTGGCACTGTTAGAAGAGAAAGTCAGAGACCTGGAGCAGCAAGTAGCCACACTCAAGGCTATAAGGGAAGATGAAGCCTACATTGATAGAACTCTTGAGCAGCAGCAGCTGTCAGAGGAGGCACCGCTGATGGAAGAAAACCAAAATATTGCAGTGGAGGAAAATGCTGTAGAGGCTACAAACATAGTGGAGGAACCACCATGGAAAAGAATCACAGTTAGGAGCAAAAGAAGGAGAAGACACTATTCCCCGATGGAACTACAAAACCGCTTTCAGTTACTTGAAGAAGAGTCTGTCGGACAGTATGCAGAGGAGACCGCACAGGAAGACATGAGTAGGGCTGAAGCGCAGCAGAATACAGTCCCTGAACCCATATCCTAGTAAAACAAGAAGAGAAGAGTAGTTGTAGTAGGGGACTCCCTACTACGTGGAATTGAGACCAAAATATACCGGGAGGATCCATGGACTCGCAATGGAGATGGAAAAAGGATAACAGAGGACAAAGAAAAGGCAGAGGTGCTCAATTCCTATTTCAGTTCAGTCTTTTCCCATAAGACAGACTATGAACTTCCAAACAAATTGGAAGTGCAAGTAGGGGGGACAGGATTGCAGTTGCAGATTGATAAACAAATAGTCAAGGAATACCTTACCACCTTGAACGAGTTCAAATCTCCAGGACTGGATGAACTGCATCCGAGAGTACTGAAGGAACTGGCTGAAGAACTCTCAGAACTGCTATCCATTATTTTCTTGAAATCATGGGAAATGGATGAGGTGCCAGAGATTGGAGAAGGGCCAATGTTGACCCTATCTTCAAAAAGGGCAAAAAAGAGGAACCTGGGAACTACAGGCCAGTCAGTCTGACATCAATCCCAGGCAAAATTCTGGAACAGATCATAAAGCGGTCATTGTGCAAGCAGCTAGTAAACAATGCAGTAATAATTGGAAGCCAACACAGATTTGTCAAGAACAAATCCTGCCAAACTAATTTAATCTCATTTTTTGATCAGGTCACCTCCCTGATAGACAGAGGGAATGCTGTAGACGTAGTATATCTTGTCTTCAGCAAAGCTTTTGACAAAGTGCCCCATGATGTCCTGATTAGCGAGCTAACTAGGTGTGGGCTGGATAGATCGTGTCAGGTGGATACACAATTGGCTACAGAATCATACTCAGAGGGCGATGATTAATGGGTCCTTCTCTAACTGGGAGGAGGTAATTAGTGGGGTACCCCAAGGCTGAGTCCTGGGCCTGGTGCTCTTCAATATTTTTATTAATGACTTGGATGAGGGAGTGCAGGGAATGCTTGTCAAATTTGCAGATGATACCAAATTGGGCGGAATAGCTAATACCCTAGAAGACAGAAACAAAATTCAAAATGACCTTGATAGGATGGAGCACTTGGGCCAAAAGCAACAGAATGAAATTCAACACGGACAAGTGCAAAGTCCTGCACCTCGGAAAAAGAAACCAATTGCACAGTTACAAGATGGGGGATACCTGACTCAGCAAAACTACGAGCAAGAAGGATCTTGGAATTGTTGTAGATCACAAGCTAAATATGAGCCAACAGTGTGATGTGGCTACAAAAAAGGCAACTGCTATTTTAGGCTGCATTAATAGAAGTATAGTTTCCAAATCCCGCAAGGTGCTAGTCCCCCTCTATTCAGCACTGGTTAGGCCTCCCCTTGAGTATTGTGTCCAGTTCTGGACACCACACTTCAAGAAGGATGCTAACAAATTGGAACAAGTTCAGAGGAGGGTGACAAGGATGATCAGGGGGCTGGAAACCAAGCCTTATGAGGAAAGGCTCAAATAATTGGGCATGTCTAGCCTTGAGAAAAGAAGACTGAGGGGTGATATGATAGCACTTTTCAAGTATTTGAAAGGCTGTCATACAGAGGAGGGGCAGGATCTGTTCTCGATCATCCCAGAATGCAGGACACGCAACAATGAGCTCAACTTAAAGGAAGCCAGATTTTGGTTGAATATCAGGAAAAACTTCCTAACTGTTAGAGCAGTACGACAGTGGAACCAGTTACCTTGGGAGTTGGCAAGTGCTCCAACACTGGAGGCATTCAAGAAAAACGTAGATAATCACCTGGCAGATATGCTTTGATTGTATTCCTGCATTGAGCAGGGGGTTGGACTTGATGGCCTTGTAGGTCCCTTCCAACTTCACTTTTCTATAATTCTATGATTCTATGAAAGCTTTAGGTTTAAAAATTTTTCTCTCAGGGTGCAGGTACAGTATGTGCTACATTGGTTAATCATTGTTCTTAAAAAATTAAAGGCTTACCTTCTGCTTAGCTTTTGGCAAAACCATAACCACAGTCAGGGATACAAACTAATTGTATTTCTAATAACTGTTTTCATCCACAAATTTTTTTCTTATTAAAGTTCATGTAAGATCAAAATGAATTACGTTCACAACCATCACAAAAAGGAACTCTGTGACACTGGGCAATAACTCTTTCAGATAACGTACTGCTACCAAGGTTTCAACCTTTTTGGTGATCTAAATGGACTTCAAATATTAATTAACACTGTAACAATTACTTCCTCTTAATTAAAAATGGAGTAACAGGTTAGATTTATTATTTCAAGAAATGACTGACACCAAGAGGTTTATAATAAGGCTTTTAAAAAAATATATATAAATAATAAATGTATTACTTAAAAATTAAACTATTATTTTAACTAATAACAGCAGTTTATAGCCTGCCTTTCTCATAAATCATGCCAAGGTATTTGATAATAATAAAATATGCAAAAATTATACAATTAATATTACAATGCTATAGATGTCTCCTCAGAAATAAATTCTACTGAGTTGAATGGGTGAATAAACAAGTGGGATAATAATAGGAGGGGGGTGGAACAGGAGGTAAAATATTAACAATACAAGTAGTAATGAGAACACAAAATGAATAATCTTACAGGCCAAAGGCATGTAAAAGGTATTCATCTTCTCATACTGGTGTCAGTCCAGGTGCTCCCAGATGGGAAAACAACCCAATACAGTGGTGCCTCGCTAGACGATTGCCTCGCAGGACGAGGAAATCGCTAGACGATGCCTTTTTGCGAGCGCTACTGCGCTTCGCAAAACGATGTCTCTCTATGGCGATTTTCGCTAGACGATGAGGTTTCCCCATAGGAGTGCGCCGACTAGTGGTGAAAAGCTGTCAGTGCAGCTGCCAGTGCATTCCTATGGGGACCCGCACTCGCTAGACGAGGTTTCCCTATGGGAAATTTTCGCTAGACGATTGCGTTTTCCCTTGGAACGCATTGAAGCGATTTCAATGCATTCCAATGGGAAAACGTGCTTCGCTAGACGATGTTTTCGCTAGACAGCGATCCTCGTGGAACGGATTAACATCGTCTAGCGAGGCACCACTGTAATACAAAAAGGGGACATCCTGTTATCATGATATAGTTGAATGTGGAATTCTAAGTGTTAAAGACAATGACACAGGTTTTGCTTAGAGGTGATCCATTTCATATTTTTGGATTGCAACTCCCAAAAAATCTCCAAGAATTCTCCAGACAGAGTTCTGAGAGCTACAGCCCACAAATCCAAATCTGCAGACCTCTAGATTTCATATACATACACATCTGAGAAGGGCCTAAGGATTATTTACCTGACTTCATTGCATCTCACTCTCTTCTCCCTGCCATGGTGCTTCCTGGGAGTCATAGTTCTTTGGGAGTTCTTTCTAATTGACATTGAGACTGTGACTCCCCACATCCTCTGTGCCTGGTTGGTTAAACGTCCCTCTGTCATGTGATGGACCAAGGTGCTAGGCCCTCCTGGGTGTGGAGAACACTGGGGTCATAGGATCGCTGTTCATTAGAAACTACTGTTCTCAGAATCACCTGGTCAGTATAATGGTGTTGGCTGGATGTTCTAGAGGTATAGTCCCAAAATGACAATAGCAAGCTCTAATGAGAAGGCAGCAAAGATGGCAGCTAATTAAAAACTGATTAGTAAAATTGAGTACATTTTTAGAGATACTGACAGAGGGTCTGGCAAAGTGACATCTATGAGTTTTAAGGGTGACATAAAGAACAGATGGTAAGCATCTTTAAGAAGAGTTTTGGAAAGAAAAATATGTTATTGTTGTGTGGTAAGTTTGACAGGTAATTATGGTAACATAATTTTCATACAACAAATTATTTTTTATTCTGTACTATTAATTGTACAGGCAATGATACTAGGATGCTGGTCAGTAGTATTCACCTGGAAAGAAAAGCAGCATTGTCTTGAGAAACAGTGGTTAGAGATGGGGACGACTCACCATTTTGGCGAGTCGTCACGCTTCGTGAGTCATCAAAAGTTGACGACTCACGAAGCCCGAAGTTGCCCCCATGAAGCGACGAATAATGAAGTTATTCGTCGATTTGTGGGGGGGTTATTAAAAAAATACACCCCCGCGCCCCTGCTGCCACCGCCGCCGCCACCCCCCGTGCTGGACAGAATGACTATGAAATTTAAAAAGCAGACTAACAGACACATTTACTATTACTATTATTTACTATTACACTTGTTACATTTAGAATGTGAAGGAGATAGAGCACTATAAGAAGCAGCACAATACACAATGGGTAAGTTTTCAACATGATTCTTCATTCTTTTATTAGGAGCTAACTTTGGAGCAAAACAAAATGACATTTGGGACACATTTTCAGCTTCTTCTGAGAGCAGCTCCTTTTATTTTTCAATATGTAAAAATCATTTAAATAACAAAGAATAAGTGGGAGAAGAATACTCTCAATAAAAACATCATAGAAATAAAAATATGAAGTGGAAAAAATTGAATAAATTTCAATAAAAATAAAATGAATATGAAGTTGATGTCTGTATGCCACAGGTTCAAATGAAAGAATCGAAAGAGTTGAATTATTCAACTCCATTGAGTAGTGAGAGGTGAAAATTTATCTTTCCAATATTCTAATATTCTTTAATTACTAAAGGAGAATCAATTTAACTCAAGCCATAACTGAAGGGGTGTTGTGATGCCCAGTATACAAAAAAAAAATCCATATTTGCTGGGTCAGTCATAGCTTCAGATCCATCAGCACAGCAGCTATAGATAGGGTTGGCATAATCCAGTCCTCAAACTATAAGCAGCAGTCTATACACTGTGCAAATTGAATGACACACATGGTGACCTGATTTGCAGGAAAAACTGGAAGGGGGAATAGAGGACAAGCTATAGAAATCAGGGAAGAATACAAAGTGTCATTTCCTTCAGAGATGCAGACTGAATATTTTATTACAACCAAAATATATTTCAGCTTTAACTTTCCTTGCCATATTTGACTACACGTACACAGAGAAGAAAGTGCCAATCCATTATGCCCTACCTATCCTTCCTAAAGCACCACCCCAAAGTTGTGATTTTGTTTTACTCTTATTGAAGTAAATAAGCTACATCATCTTTTCCCAATTGATTTTATAAGGCTTTCCAAAAGTAAAAAAGGTATTCAAAACTGCAGGACTGTATTTACACAAATACCAACAAGTGTTGCAGCAGAAAATACTGCCAATCAGCAGAAGCTGTAAGTCATATTCAGCCTTCCACCTTGAAAATGAAAGCAACTTATCATCACACCTAGTCATTTGATCCAAAGGGTGCTGGATCCTATTAGGCTATACTTTCAACAGAAAGCATTTCCTCACCAATGCTCACATGTGGATTGGCCCATAAAATCAGTTCAGTGTAAGAAAATGGACCAACTTGCATTTGTTGTGGCATGATTCTCCCAAGTCCTCTCACAGCCAGAACAGGGTGGGGCCATTTGAACAGGCATACGCCCTAAATGCCATCCACTTTGAAAGATTTCAGAACAGCCCAAGAGAGAGAAGTCCACAAAAGGAAAAAAAAAACCAATGATTACTACAAGTCATCAAATAACAGCAACAATATACACCAAGGGCCTGTCTGGACAGTTACTTCTTCCTCAGAAAGTGGCGAAATCTTCACTTTTTGTTTAGGTATTTCTCTCAATAAAACAGGTGACAAATCCATGCCTGCCCAGGCTTTTTTTAATCTCTGCTGAGCACATGATTTTTTTCCCCAGAACTCATTACAGAGTACAGTTTAACTCTATGGCACTTTCTATGTGTTTTGTGGTGCGGGTGTGTGTTGTTTTTTGGTGTTTGGTTTTTTGGGGGATATTATGTTTGTTTTAAGGATGGGATTTGGTTTGGGGGGATCTGGGTTTTTTGGGGGGGTTGGGTTTTGGATTTTGTTTGAATTCAGAAGCAGGATGAAATGATTAGTTAGTTCTGGATAAATTGGCAGTCACCCCAGCCCAGAAAATCCCTCCCAGCCAAACCTACTAGAGACAGAATGCAAGGTTGCAAAAACTCCAACAGTGTCCAGGTCTGGACCCTGCCCTTTAAGAAGGATTCTTCAAAAAACCCTCTGGTTTATGAAGGTGGGATATTACGCTTCTGTACCCATGATTCAAAAAGCCAGGAAATGGCCCAATATTGCTGCACAATACTGAGCCTGCATTGTCAGCAGGAAAAAGGATGCCAAGCTTTACATAGCAAAGGGCTGCCTTTGCCCACCCAGCCCAGAATAACGAGACAGACGCAGTATATGGGGTAACTAGGGCCACAACTTTATTAAACTATTTAAATCAAACTTTCCCTTCCCCAAGGGCGCCTAGGAAAAGGTAAAGGTTCCCCTTGACATTTAGTCCAGTCGTGTCCGACTCTAGGGCGCGGTGCTCATCCCCATCTCCAAGCCGTAGAGCCAGCGTTTGTCCGTAGACAGTTTCCGTGGTCACGTGGCCAGCGCGACTAGACACGGAACGCCGTTACCTTCCCACCGTGGTGGTACCTATTTATCTACTTGCATTTACATGCTTTCGAACTGCTAGGTTGGCAGGAGCTGGGACAAGCGACGGGAGCTCACTCCGTCGAATGGATTCGATCTTACGACTGCTGGTCTTCTGACCTTGTAGCACAGAGGCTTCTGCGGTTTAACCCGCAGCGCCACCACGTCCCGTAGTGCAAACAGGTCTGTAACCACAGGCAACCTTGACCCTCAGGTCCAGACCTCACCCTATGAAGTTCCTATTCCGAAAGCATGCTGTTCTCTCATCCAGCCCACTTCCGGTCCTCCCCTAGCCAGAGTCCCCAAGGCGGTCCTCCAACCGGGTCTCTTGACCTTAAGTGTCCATTGTCCCCTGGGGTCCCCTGCTTACCCTCCCCTCAACCAACCTCTGCTAATGCCCTTTTGAGAGGAGGGGTGCCTTGCACCCCCTGGGTGCCCCTTTTGAACTCTACTGCACCTGTTCCTTTGCACTACCCACCACGGCATAGGGACTACATAGTATGCCCCTTGCCCCCCACCAAGCCAAATATTTTGGCTCAAAGGCCCCCTTGCAAATCCCCTAGGAAAACATCCAACCCCATATCTGATAAATGCACTCCATCCACCCTATACAACAAAGGTTGGCTGACCTTGATATCCGGATGAGAAATAACTGACCCCAGGCCATCCTAAACAGCTCTGCCCACCTCTCCGTTGACTCCTCTTCGGGCCCTGTCAATGCCTTTAGGGTCACAGCCAGCATACCAAACCAAGTGCGGTATTATGGCTGACCAGACAATGCGTGTTGCAGGATAGCGTGCCATGAAGGCCCTGAGGTCAGCAATGACCTGCAATATTAAAGACTTGCCTGACCTCAGAGCTAGGTCGTTGCCTCCCAAATGCACCACCAAGATGTCCGGGGCCACATACAGAGAACCCTGGGACACCAATTCCATGAACCCGTCCCAGCGCATGCCTCTCCATCCGTTCCATTCCACCGCAGCCCAAGCTCCGAGGCCCAGATTCCAACCCCAGCTGGTCCGGCCAGCATGCTTGGCTGCCCAAAACATATAACTGTGGCCACACAACAGAACTCGAACCCATGGCAACGGCATCTCAGGACCTGCAACGATAGAACATAATGGGAAAACATGGCAGCACCTAAATCTGCGGCAAGGGGAGCACATAGGATTTATATCTGTGGGATGACCATCGCCCTACTCTCTTAATGTCCTCAATTCCATATCCCAGGGCAGCTGCCGTGGATGCAGCACCGATATGAAATGAATGAGTACTGAATCACCACCCCTGTATCTCAGCCTTGCAAAAGGCTTGAGAAGTTATTTTCCAAAATTGGTATTTTGTTAGTAGCGACCCATCCTCATGCCTCAGAAATCCTCCTTCCACCTCTCCTCTGAGCTGCAGATATTCCTGGGTGGCTTTAACTGGGCAGATATCCTGCATAGCACATCTACTCAGTACTATTATCTGCCCTTTCCCTGACTGATCCATTTTGGACGTTTGTAGCTGAATAACGATCCGTACATCTGATACCACTACATCCTTCCTCTGCAAAGAGGATAGGGACATGTCAGTTTTTGCTGATGCCACCAATTCACTTATCCTAAAAGCCCCAAAGAATGCCAAGAGGGTTGCTGCCCTAAATAAGCAGACCTCAAAGTGGTCTGAACAGATCTCGTCCCACACCTTCCCTCACTTACTCAATATGGCCAGTGATATGGGCGTCCGTGTATCCTTCACGCTACCTCGTTCCTTTCCCCAACCTTCAATCATTTTATGAATACGAAAGTCCACTGTGTGATCACTCCAACTTTGAGCTTTGGCATAAAAAGCCAGTGCAGACATCTTTCCCTGGATGGACCTAGGTGCCAATCCCTTTCTGCTCAAATAAACCGCAAACTGCATCAGATGCTCCACTGGCGCTGGCCATACATGCCCTAGATCTTCCCCCTCGCAAAAGGTGACGTATTCCCTACATGCTGCCGTATAGCTACACTGGGTGCTGACAGCAACTGCTAAGCTCATGTCCCTGTTAGCTTCAACGCTCCAATCCTCCATACCTCATCTGGTAGGACATCTGGCTGAGACTTTGCCCCCGGTGCCAACACCCTGAACCGGTCCATCTGTTGACAGGACAGGGCGTCAGCTATACCGTTATCAACCCCTGGGACATGCCGAGCTTTGAACACTATGTTAAATTGCAAACATCGCAGCATGAATGCCCTAATTAAGCCCATAACCCTCAGAGATCTAGATGTCAGGGAGTTCACTACATGTACCACCGCCTGATTGTCGCACCAAAAGGTGACAACTGAGTTAGCCCACGCTTCTGCCCATAGCCATAGAGCCCCTATTATTGGGAATAGCTCCAAGAATGTAAGATCTTTTGTAACTCCCTTTTTTTGCCATTCAGGCAGCCATCCACCTGCACTCCATCTTCCCCTGAAATAGATACCATAACCCAATGATCCCGCTGTGTCGGTCTGAACCTGAAACTCTGACCCTAATCTTAGCTCTTCCCTCCGAAAGGAGATCCCGTTGAAACCTTCAAGGAATCGTAACCACACTCTCAAATCCTCCTTCATCCCAGTGGAACCCCCAGCTCCCTTGCTAGTTCTCGGAAAGCCACCATGAGGCTCTTGCATTGTGAAGTACCAAGTACGCCACAAAACAAATAATCATCCAAAGAGTGGACTACCCGTGCAGAATGCAGGCGGTGTTTAAGTGCCCATTCTAAAAAGGAACTGAACTGCTCAAAAGCCGAACAGGATACCGAGCAACCCATAGGAAGGCACCTATCCACATAGTATTTGCCTTCAAAGGCAAATCCTAGAAGGTCACAATCCTCGGGATGGACTGGGAGAAGATGAAAGGCTGACTTAATGTTGCATTTCACCAGCTCCGCCCCCACCCCACAGCTGCGCACCATCCGCACTGCTGTATCAAACAATGTGTATCGAACACTGCATAACTCCTGGGGGATTATGTCGTTAACTGAGTCCCCAGCTGGGAAGGAAAGATGGTGAATCAGCCTGAATTCACCAGGTGTCTTTTTTCGCACTACTCCCAGTGGCGACACCCAGAGATGCGCCACTGGAGGATTGGCAAAAGGGCCTAAAACTGCCTTCTAAAATTTCCTTGCTGATTTTTGCCCGCACTATGTCTTCCCGTCCCTTAACTGATCTCAAATTGTCAGACCAAGTAGCTACCCTGTCCCCAACAGCCAGAATACGAAAACCAAATCGAAACCCTTCCGCCAAAAACTTGGCCGCTGCCCTATCAGGATAATCCCGCAACCGTAACTCCAATATCGCCACTTTAACTGGACTGGGTCCCTTTCTGATTATTGGCTGAGGCAGGAGGTGGCTTGCGACCGCCTCCCGTCTCCCTTCCCCATGCTCCTCCTGACCGACCCCTTGGGCATACTGCTGCCGCATGAGGTGCTCCACAGCTGGAGCACGGGTGTTTAAATCTACAAGATTTCCTACTACAACCCCGCGAGTTGAAATCCCAGCACACCAGGCGGGGTTGAACCACCTGGCCCGCCTGCTGGCGGGAAACACTAGCCTGTGATGCCCTCTGTACTAGATGCCCGCTGTCAAACCTGTCACCTAATACTGGCCAAGATGGGGTCATCAGTCGCAGCCATAGCACGTCATGGGGTACATCCCAGCACATGTTGGGGCACAGCGCCACATGCATACGGAACCCCTGATCATAAAGAAGCCAGGCGTGCCCCGGGAAATCTACATATGCCCTATAGATAAGATCCATATACTGGATCAGAGAGAAGGCTCTCTCTGGGTAAGCCCGAACTACTGTTCCAGCATAAATGAAGAATCCCAGCAGCCAATTCACCCAGCAGTGGTCCGGCTTGCGCCTCCGCACTTTCTCCTTATCCCTATCCTCCTCTTTGTCTTTCTTCTTCTCTTAGACCTTCCTGTTCAGCAGCTAAAAAACATCAACATATTTGCTCTTTCAGATCTTCTCTATGGTGGCTGGCAGAAGGTGATCACCCAGTGGTAGGGACTGATCCCCATCTGGAAGGGCAGAACAGGGAACTGAGTTATAACCTGTATTGGGGATGACTAGTTGAGACCCTGCCGTGCCTGGCTCCACATTCATCTGGGGAATGGCCATGGAAGCCTGTGCTATGTTAGGAGTGGCCCCTGTAAGTGTGTGGTCCCCCGACTGTGTTACCTGCGGATGCAAGGTCGTGAGGACCAGCACCGTCTGGACCCTGGTACCCCACGGCCAAGCACCCGGAGGCTGTGTGGTGCCCGGTGCCACGGTAACCTCACCTGACTGAGTCCCGCTGGAGGTTGTCTCATGCGCATGGACTGAGCAGGCTTCTCTCTGTGTTGCCTGGCTGGAGCCGGGTCCCTCCATATCGTCCCTCTGCGCTGACTCTGGTTCTGCAACCGATGCTGTCTGCTCTGCCTCACCACCTGCTGGCGTCTGCGTACTGACCGAAGTCTTCAGGGTCCCGCTTGGCCGCTGCTGTGTCCCAGGCCTTTCCAGCTGTTGCATCACCGGAGTGGCCACCGTGGAGGGTGCCCCTGAAGGGTTGGACTGCTCTCCTTCTAAAAGAGCAATACGGGAGAGAATGACGTCACCCATTCTCTTGAGTTCTGCTATCTTACTTACTTACTAGATATTGACGTATCGCTTGGGAGCCATCTGGCCTGCACTCTTTCCATTTCTAACATGCTAAGTTTCTCCCACAGGGTTCTATAGTCTGGCCAGTCCTCCTCATCAGAAGATTGCACTGGTGGGGAGGGGGGAGCCTTGCGTTTTGCAGGCTGCTTGCCTTTCTTCCCCCCCCCCCCCCCGACCTTTCCTGGGTCCCATACTATATGTTATCATACCCTGTCCCAGCAATCGCACTTTGGGCCAGAAGCCTCCACACTGGCCCCAGCCAGTAACTGTGCCAGTTTACACAGGGCCCTCAATTTAATACTGCCTCTATTTATCTATCTACACTAGCTAATTTATTACTATACAGTGGTGCCTCGACTTACGAACGTCCCAACATACGACCCTTTTGAGTTGCGACCAGCTCCAGCCGCAAAATTTTGCTTCGACTTGCGGTCGGAGCTTCGAGTTGCAAACAAAAGAGGCAGGGGAAAAAGGCGAGGAATTCAAATTAGAGGGCTAACCGTTGGTCGGCGAAGAGCTTCTTTTTAGCTCTTTCGCCCCAACGGTTAGTGTGCGCACGTTTGCAGAGAGGCTTCGGACTGCCTGGTGCTGCTTTCTGCTTCTGAGTGAGTACATTTACAGGGTTTTGCAGGGTGGGTTTGGGTTTTGGGGGGGTTATGTTTCTGTGCTGTGATTTTTTTTTTGATGTGTCTTTTTTCCCAGCCCCATGGCGTTCCGATGGGGCTGGCTGTGTGTGGGGGGTTTTTTTTAGTTTTTTTTCCCAGCCCCATCGCGTTCCGATGGAGCTGGCTGGGGGGAGTGTTTTTTATTTTTTCCCCCAGCCCCATGGCGTTCCGATGGGGCTGGCTGTGTGTAGAGGGGTATTTTTTTTCCCCAGCCCCATCACATTCCGATGGAGCTGGCTGTGTGGGGGGGGGGGGTTGATTTTTTCCCCCAGCCCCATGGTGTTCCGATGGGGCTGGCTGTGTGTGTGCGGGGGGGGGGTTTGATTTTTTCCCCCCAGCCCCATCACGTTCCGATGGGGCTTGGAGTGGTTTTTTGTTTTGTTTTTTTGGTGATTATTTTTTTTGTCTGGAATGGATTAATCGCGTTCCAATGCATTCCTATGGGAAATGGTGCTTCGACTTATGACCATTTCGAGTTACGCCCATCTTCTGGAACGGATTATGGTCGTAAATCGAGGCACCACTGTATTTAATCTTTGTTCCTTCCCTTCTTCTAATCTTCTCTTTTATTTATTTATTATTTTATTTTATATAAATTTCCAGTAATATTATTATTAATTTCCTTTATTCACCAGAATTAATAGCCCCCTGCTAGGACAAAGAAAGGCAACGGGATGGGGGGGGGGAAATAACTACCCCTTGTATTTGAAATCCTGCTCGTTCCCCCTGGGGTATTAACCCCCTTTTCCCAAGCACCCAAGAAAGCCTGATTTCCCCTGCTTCTGCCTATTAATATTCCGGGTGGGTAGGTGAGTGTGTTTATAAGTAAATTCTTCCCCCCCACACCGCTTCTCCAGCTAACATGGGCTGGGGACCCAAATTCCTCAACCCTTCCCCTTTAACTGCAGGGCTGTGCTGATGCACAGCCCAATCTCCTCTTCAAATGCCTCCGATGATCCCGGGTGCAGGCTTGCACAGCACCCCCGCTCTGAAGAGAAGGAATCCAGACGAGAGAGAGCGGTGTAGTCTGTAGGCAGAAATGGTCCCTATTATTTGAGAGTGGTTTGGAGATGATCCTATGTAAAAATCATGTGGATCCATGCCTTGGACTGGTGTTTTTGCTCTACTGCAAAGCCGTGTGCTCAGGGATCCAGGATTTCTGTTTTTTAGTGTGTGGGCAGAGATGGGCCTACGACTGGACAGTGGTGCGGATGATCCTGCAGAAAAATCATGTAGATCCAAGAGGATCCATGTGCTTAGTTCACCTCATGACAACAAAAATAGCCAGAAGATGAGAAGGAACAGTCAGGATTGCCTCCCTCTCAACATCTGCTGCTTCATCCTGCCTAATGATAGGGCTGGCCTTGCTTCTTTCCTGCTAAGTCTGCTCTTCTCCAGGATCTCCAAGGCACAGGATCACCTTGAGCATTAGTAATGATCACTAAAGTGTTATCAGGTGTTTTCACCTGGCTTTCTTGATCCAGTAGGTACAAGTCCCATCTGGGATTCCAAAGAGATGAAGGTAAACAGGTACCTCTTCAAGCTAACCCCATCCCTCCTACAGCAGCCCCAAGCTACCACATAAGCCAAAGAACACATGTGACATATGGACCATGTGAGGAAAACTGGGCTTATGCTTTAGACGTATCAAGAGAAGACAAGGCTTACTGGAAAAGACAATAACATTTTAAAAAAGCAGAAGGCAGTAGAGAAAAAGCTAGACCAAACATGAGATGCATAGACTCAGTTAAAAAAAAAAAAGCCACAGCCTTTAGTTTGCAAGGCTTGAGCCAATCTGTTAATGACAGGATCTTCTGGAAGTTATTAACTCAACATCACCATAAGTGACAAATGGTTTGACAGAACATCTCCCCCTCTCTCTCACACACACACACACTCCATTCTACTTCACAGGTTTTTTTCATTTCTGTCATTACATCCTTTAAGGCAGATTTGCTGTGGTAAGGTTTGTTTTTGTTGTTGTTGTTTTGTGGTGCTTGTTTATAACATAATCATAACATGTTTATGTTATAAACTGTCCTGAGAGTGCTCTAGCACTATGAGGCAATATATAAGTCAAAACAACAATAGTAATAATAATACTGCCTTTTCCTGCTTTTTGAGAATTTTTTTGCTTTTTCAAATCTTGGTATTTTCTTGTTCTTCTAGCATCCTCGTTTAAAACTACATAACTATCATATTTCAGCACCTGAGGTTGCTCTTGCTAGGTATGACTTGGATTCATTTGGAATTTCTATTCTATTTTAGACTGTGACATTATCTGTATCCTGCCCTTCCCAATTCATGGCAGCATTTTAGTCTCTCTCAAGAGCTCATGCTTGCTTAAGGACACTCAGCACCATTACCTTAAGCACAGATCCAACACTGCCTTTTGCGGCTGCTGCATTCTTGCCAGTCTCACGTCTATGGGGCGCACAGTGTGGCATGTCTTCCAAGGAGTACCACTTGGGAAGAAGTTATACACAGAACCCCAGCACTGTGTTCCAGACCACCTGCCCTTAGTCTTTCCCATTTATACCTAGTTACCATGTAGGGATTTTGTTACCTGCAAACACAAGCCCCAGCAATATGTATGTGCCTAGCTGGACTAAGAGGTGTTCTTTGTTTTTGCAATTTAAGCATCCATGGACCCCCACAGGGTTTTTGCAGTGGTCCATATTATAACCTTCCCTCTTCCCCATCCTCAACCCTGCACCAAGCAGCCCTCTTGTGTCCTTCTCTCCCAATCTACTCCGGTGTGAGGTTTCTATCCTACACTGCTAAATCCTGCACTGCAGATTCGTGTATTATATAAATATAGAAACACACGTCTACACACACACAAATATATGGGGGGGGGGGTGAGAGAGAGAGAGAAGACGAAGGCAGGGCTTCCTATGCACCTACAGGGCGAGGACAGCTCGCGGCCAATGCAGCAAGCCAGCAGGTTGCGAAGGCGGCAGCGGGGTGGGAGGGTTACCCCGTCTTCCCTCCACCGCTGGAGGCCAAAGGAGTCTTTCTGCTGGGCTCCAGCAGCAGCCACCTCCGCGGCTGGCTGGCAGGCAGGCAGGCTGGCGCTGGCATTGTGCAAGGAGAGAAAGGGAGTCACAGCCAGATGGAAAGCCGAGGGGCGGGGGGGGGCGCCGGAGGGCGCCCAGGGAGGGAGGGCGAGAGGGAGGCACCTACGGAACCACCGAGCGAGAGGAGAGGCGCGCGCGCATGCAAGCCCTGCCTCTCCGGTCTCCGACCCCCCCCCCCTGCTCCTCTCCGCGCAACCCTCTGCTCCCATGCCCTTGATTCATTTCCACATGCCGCGCACGCGACATGTAACTTGAGGGCTAGTACACAATTCGAGGTGGCCGGAAGACGACGAAAAGGCGGAGGGGGGAAAGAACAAGGGGAGACACGCACGAACATATTCGCTAGGGAGAAGATGGAAACGAGCGGGGAGGCCAGATAGGCCCGCGGACTCGGCCCCGCCCCAGACGAGCTTTGGGGCGCTTCCCTCCTGAGCGAGGCCGCACAGGCTGAGCAAACGCGTGAAGTCCGAAGGCCGACGTTCCTTAGGCGGAACGGATCGAGTTCGCCGCTCAGCGGAAAGGGAACTTCCGCCGTGGAAAGACTCGCCTCCCTTTAGCTAAGAGGTTTAGGGGTTGGTTGTCCCTGAAAACACACACGACCGCACGCACTAGCGTATAGCTTAGTTTAGGGCGCTCAGAGTCCTACGGAAGACTGTGGTTTGGGGGCACTTCATGCTTTAAAAAGCACGAATTAAAACTACATTAGAACCATGAGTAGCTCAATCAGTGGGAACGGAAAAAAAGTGTTTAAAACGGATGTGTTCTTTCTCAGGTGTACAAGTTTTGTTTTATCTGTTTTCCATCTCTTCTATGAGCTGTAAAGGAAAGTCGCTTGCCTGTGCACAGGGGCAAAACAATTGTGTTTTTTAAAATCACAATTTGAAAACCCTTTGGCTGAATGACCTCGAATTTGGCACAGAACAAGAGCAGCCTTTCTACTATGTCTGTGCCAACCTTGGTGCTGATCTGAGGTCTGGTTTCATAGTTATTTGTTTATATATATATATAAACAAATCAGCATTCCGCAAGCCAAATGAAAAAGGGATGCTCCAATATATATATAGGAGCATCCCTTTTTCATTTGGCTTGCGGAATGCTGATTCCTGGTCCCAGTGCAATATACTGGTTCCCTCCTGGGAACCAATAATACCAATAAACTGGAACGAGATCAGAGGAGGGCAAGGGATTATGGGGGAGCTGGAAACCAAGCCCTATGAGGAAAGATTAGAAAGTGTTTAGCCTTAAGAAAAGAAGAATGAGGAGGAAATAGGATAACACTTTTCAAATACTTGAAAGATTGCCTTACAGAGGAGCTCCAGGCTCTATTCTCGATTATCCTAGAGTGCAGGACACACAATACTGTAATGGGCTCAAGTTACAGGAAGCCAGTTAGGAAAAACTTCCTAACTGTTAGAGCAGTACAACAATAGAACCAATTACATCAGGAGGTAGTGAGTGCTCCAGTGCTGGAGGCATTCAAGAGAAAATCAGACAAGCACCTATCAGATATACTTTGATTTGGATTCCTGCATTTAATAGGGGGTTGGATTCGATGGACTTATGGAATCCATCAGTCTATGATTCTATGAATAACTGGCGTGTTTTACCCAAGGAAGTAACCCAAGCAGTAGAAATAGCCCATTTACCTATTCTGGATGATCACAAATACATACTACCAAACAAAGAGTTGTACTCTAGCCTTCAAATACAGGGAAGGATACAATCTGTTATCTACATGGCATGATCAAAGCTACTATTTCTCTATCTGAGTGAATGAGACTTCAAAATATATTCAGTGCTGGAACCCTTTAAGAAAAGAGGGAAAGAAAAATATTTTCTGTTCAAAAAGAAAGCTCCTAGCTAGCACCAATGCAAGATCAGGAAGCACGGGTGGAACTAGGTCTAGCTAAGCCTCAAAGCCTTCCAGTTTAGGTTTTTTCTCCCAGGTGAGCCACATTTTGGTGTTTTTAAGGTGTGTGTAAGTCAGATAGAACTCTCAGAATGGGGAATTACAGGATACATAGACCAAATAATTTTTTTTTAAAAAAAAATCCTTATCCCCCCCCCTGAGCTTTAGGTTCTGACTTCTGAGGCTCCCTAGAGATCTCTTTTGACCTGGGGGAGCACCACCATCAATGCCACCAGATCAGGACTGCTGGTGGTGATCTGGCAGTGATTTTTTCAGTATTAAAGGCTTCCTCTCCCCATCGTGAGACTCCCAAAGGCTTCCCAAGGGCAAAAAAGGATCCCTAGGGAGTATCAGAACCTGAAATGATAGGAGAGGATGTTTTAAATTAAATTAAAATAAAGATTAACATTGCTGGGTGATGACATTACTATTCACACTTGGTGAAGCTGTACAACACAATTTCAGTCATTACTAGGAAAAAGGGAGAGTCATTACTAGGAAAAGAAGAACAAAAAATATGAGATGGATTGACTTCATAAAATAAGTATAGCCTTGATTTTGCAAGAAGTGAGCAGGACTTTTGATAATATGACATTCTGTAGGTCATATATTCATGACTTGGTGGAACGCAGCAACATCAGTGCTTTCAAAGTCCTTTCTGATATTAAATAGGATACAGTGGTGCCTTGCTAGACGATGTTAATCCGTTCCGCGAAGATCGGTGTCTTGCGAAAACATCGTCTAGCGAAGCACATTTTCCCATTGGAATGCATTGAAATCTCTTCAATGCGTTCCAAGGGAAAACTCAGTCGTCTTGCGAAAATCTCCCATAGGGAAACATCGTCTAGCGAGTGCGGGTCCCCGTCGGAATGCACTGACAGCTTTTGACCACTAGTCGGCGCATTCCTATTTGGAAACCTCATCGTCTAGCGAAAATTCCCCATAGGAGACCATCGTTTTGCGAAGCGCAGTAGCGATCGCAAAAAGGCATCGTCTAGCGATTTCCTCATCCTGCGAGGCAATCGTCTAGCGAGGCACCACTGTACTTCCTTTTTTGATACTGGCTAGTAGTTTTTGAAAATTAGTGGTTATTGGTCTTCCCAAATGGAAGCAAGTTGCACTGTATGGCAAAGAAGTTTATGACCAGTCTGAATGCTTGTGATAGTAAAAGAAAGAGTGGAGGAAACTTGTTTTCCTTAGGGCAAGCTTAATGATTAACATAAGCTACTTATGCCATTAAACCAGCTTGCCCCAAGTCTTTTTAATAATGACGGTGATAAGGAAATAGGGTTGAGCATTTCTACTAAGACAATAAGCATCTTATTTTATAATTTCATAAAGAAAACAATTTGAAATATTACATGTTAACACATTTTCTTTGTTTTGCACATAAAAAATATTGAAAGAAAATGATCAATTATTAGCCCTTTAAAATATAATTAGGGAAAATGTCTGTAACAGAACATTCAAACAATGCAGAATTTATAGGCTACAGTTGTTGTTTAGTCGTTAAGTCGTGTCCGACTCTTCGTGACCCCATGGACCAGAGCATGCCAGGCCCTCCTGTCTTCCACTGCCTCCCAGAGTTTGGTCAAATTCATGTTGGTCGCTTTGATGACACTGTCCACCCATCTCATCCTCTGCCGTCCCCTTCTCCTCTTGCCTTCACTCTTTCCCAACATCAGGGTCTTTTCCAGGGAGTCTTCTCTTCTCATGAGATGGCCAAAGTATTGGAGCCTCAGCTTCAGGATCTGTCCTTCCAGGCTACAGTACATAGTGGATTGTTGTTCCTGCTGCCGCCATTGGTACTTTCTAGTTTTTCAGAATAGTTGGTGAGATCAAAGCTTGTGAGGGTTCATGCTGGGAATCAGGCTGCTTCTCTCCTATTATTCTCCTATTTTCATAGTCCCTTCGGGCACTGCTTTGACTTTGATATCCTCCAGTTCTGAATCATCTTGCTGCCAGTTTTGTAATTGTTCTTGTGAAATGTGCAACACCTCTTCTTCTGCTGTCATTTCTTCCACCTCCCCAATTTGTCCTTCTGCTACAGTTTGAGCCAGGCCTTCTATTCCTGTCCAGTCTCTCCCCAATAACATATCTCGTCCTATTCCTGGAACTACCCCAGTCTCCAAGTCTCTCTGTTGTCCCCCAATCTCGACCCTGGCCTGGACCATGGCATATGGTTGTACATCTCTGTGAAAGCACCGTACCAAAATCGTCTCTAGCAATCTTTCTCCAGGTTGGTCTTGTATCAGGGTTTTACTGCATCCTGTATCAATTAAAGCCCTTTTCTGTAGTCCATTAACTCTAGCCTCCACCACCCATCCCAGATGATCATTTTTATCAACATTGGCAATATATATGTTTGCCCACACGCACTCCTCAGCCGGACAATACTTTTTAATATGGCCAAACTGGCTGCACCCATAGCAGGCTACCATTTTCTCTTTAGGCATCATCCAGGTGGTGGGTTGACAGTTTTGACCTGGTTCCAACGTGATGGTCAGTCATGAAATTTTGCTACCCACCGGGTTAACAAATCCGATCCTGTTCGGACGTGTTTTCCGGTACATGAGCATGTAGGTTCCTTTTGCCAAAGGGCCAACCATTGTTTCAGCCATCTTGTCTCTGCTCCGTTGTTTTTCCATGTGTGTCATTCCTCTATTAGGCCAGGGCTCTTCTACTCCCAGGTAGTCTTCCAGTAACACTACAGTGGCCTCTAGCATGCTGGGTTTGTGTTTCATCTCCCAATTCCTTGGGCCTCCTCCTAGTGTAGAGACTAGTTGTTCCATAATTATGATTTCTAGCACTTGTCCTGTGGTCTTCCCTGTAGGTTGTATCCATCTGGTGGCATTAACTTTCATTTTTTGTGCTTATGTTCGTGGGTGTATCCCTGGTCATAGGCGTAGATCTCTGAACCTCCTTCTATGTGATTCCTCACTTAGGTTCATTGTATTCAATATTGCTGTTTTTATCTTCTCATATTCTCCTGCGTCAGATGAATCTAGCATGTCCACTATCTCTTGTGGTAGTCCCGTCAAACAGGGAGTAAGTATCAATGTCCATTGTTCCTTCGGCCATTTGGCCGCTAATGCCAGTCTCTTGAAAGTGTTGAGGAATGCCGTAGGGTCATCATTTGGTCCCATCTTTTGCAGTTTTATGGGGGCTGGTCTTTGCTCTGTTTGTTCCCCGTATTGCTATAACATCGTGTACTGATTGTCTCGTGTCTGCGTCACCATCAATTTGTGTTGTTCGGCTAGTTGTTTCATAAGTGCTTCTTGTCCCTCCGTCACTCATCTGAGCCATTCCTCTGCCGGATTCGGTCACTGTAATGGCTCATCCCATTGGGCGCCAATATGTGAGGGTTGGTGCTGAAAGTCAGGCTGCTTCCCCTCCTTTTGGGGTCCCACGTCTTCAGATACAGGCACAGACTCCAGTTGTAACGTTTTAACATTTGTTTTAGGAACATCAATAAAACTGTTTATATCAATTTGAGCATCGTCTCTTTCTTTTTCTTCCAAGGGGGCTGAAAAGGGTTTCCAATAGACTTTGACAAATAGGTTCTCGTAACTAAGATTCCAAGGTTAATGTTATAGCAATGCAAACAACATCCACAATCCCTACAGAGACCGTGTGAATTCTTGCTCATTAGTGAATACAGATGACCAATTGGTAAACGTGTGCATATAACCCCTGTGCTATGTTGTTGATGATTAGTACTCTTTGGCCATCTGGGTTTTATGGATTGTCAGATAATCATTGTTAAAGAGATGGACCTATTCTTATTCATTCTACTTTTGCAAATAATGTAGTGCAAATGCAACACTGGATTGAACTGGATGAATAGCCACTGACTCTGCCGGCATGTTGCTAATCCAATGTGAGTAGAGCTCAGAAGAAGCATTTTTGCCCTTCCAAATGCCCTTTTGAAGGACAAGAATTCTATATGAAACATATGGACTGCTTAGGAGGGAAATCAGCTTGGCGATCTTTTGAGACCGGTATTTCACATCAGATGCATTGGTGTATCTGATGAAGTTGGACCTGTGGAAATTCAGCCCTTCTTCAGTGTACCTGATGAAGTTCACACCTAATGAAGTTAGCTGGGGAGCCAAAAGAAGCAGAATGTCATCATCATCATCACCAGGGTCACTGATGCGGAAGAGCAACTTTGTCAGGTCAGAGAGTCAAATGCCAGAACACCTCCCTAAGAGCCTTACAAAAATTTGTAGACCTCTAGGGAAAAATCAGAAGCCTGTGTTCATCACAGCTAGCATTTATCCAATTTAGGGTTAATTTCAGAATGGTCAGTTATTTCCAATTATATTGAATTTCATCTGGGTATCAAGATATAAGTCTTTTCATTGTTGCAATAATTCCAGGCAACATCAGCTTGTTTAATTTTACAATCTACATTGCTTCTGTGTTCCATATGCACAAAAATACTTCAAAGTTGCTGAAAATATCCAAACGTTTTCCAGCTCTAGAAAACTGTAGGCATAAATGCTTAAAAATATATGAAAACAAAACTTAAGTTGCAAGCAAATACTTAAGTCACAATTCAATCCAAAATACAGGCGCATAAAAAGTACAATAAAATACCAAAAATTGTGTTTTAATGACATTATAAAAATGCAGTAGCTTATAGCCCAAAAAGGCACAATGAAAAAGCATAGAATCCATCTCTAAAATATATTATTAAAATGCAAAAAGCTTTAAGCATGTAAAAAGACACACTGAAAATTATTTTAAGTGCTCACCTGGCCAAGCCAGTTTGAATCTATGGAGTAAAGTCCGTGTTGTCATTGCCTCCTCCTGCTGTTGTTGCTACATGATGCCTGGTGCTCAGTAGGTGTGTTTTTAATATTTGGTGTGTGTGTGGCATGGCATGTTACATTGTGTTTCATTCCTGTCGGTGTCCCCTATCTCCCTATATTTATATTTTCCCTCAGTCTTCAAATTTTCCATCAAACTGTAAACAACTGACTTTTGCAGTTACAGGGACTAGATCCACAGTCAGAAAATTTATAATGGAAATTTCTATTATTTCTACAACTCCTGTAAATACAATTTCTGTAAATTAGAATCTGGCAAGCTACCACCATGACTATAAGCATTATTGTTTTGAATAACAGTTACTGAGCCTACAGATTTCAATGGGTGCTAGTTAGAGGAGCTGTAAAATTAAGGTGAGCAAATCACAGGATCTGCAAATGCTATTTGTTAGTCTCATTAATACATTGCAACATTCTATACTTCAGTGTACTTTCAGTTCTCTCCTTTGTTTACAGCTGTCATTTGTTTACATCACACTCAACGGTCAGGTACTGTGAGAGAGTTTCTTCTGCAAGAGCATTGCAAGGCGATGTTACTTTGCATTGGCCTTGCTTTCAGACTTGGCTGGAGAGCAGGCTGATTGCTTTGCCATAACCTTTAGTAAACTGCTGTTCAAACCTCATTTTAAAAATACAATATCCATTTTCAGGGCTGCTTTTTCTACACTCTCCTTAATTATTTATCACTCTATACATTCAAAACTCTACATTTTAAATTCCTGTTCAGCAAGTATAGTAAGCAGAGGTGGGGACTAGATGAAGGATTACAACAATGCAAAAACAGAAAGGCTTAAGAAAACATATAGTATAAAAGTGAAAGATTTCAACTACTAATATGGATCAGCTCAGCCAACTGGGTAGCATATAAGAAACAGCATGGCATTGCATATGATACATACTATTTGGAGTCACTTTTCTCTGCACAGTTGAATGAATGTATTTTAAAATAGCCTGCCAATTGTATCTCTAACATGCAATGCCTTTGTGGTATAAGAAAATAATTCTCTTCTGCACTGAAGCAGATGTGATGAGGTGAGATCCCTGTTGCATCTTTAGTTTATTTGTCTAGTAATTTCCTGTTTTTGAAAGAAAGTCAAAGTGTACTCATGTTTATGGCAATTGAGCCATGCTGCCACAAATTGTTGCTCATCTCCATCTTTACTGGTTATATCAAAAACTCTTCTACAAACGTCAGATCTTCCTCTGGACTTCTGTGTATCTTGAGATTGATAGACACTGGAAAACATTAGAATGTCTCTCTGTGTCTAACTGCCTTAGCCAGGTCTGAGAAATTGACATATAAACTAAGGGCAAAAGAAGGGTCTGTCACATCTTCGCAGCTGGAGGAGGGGGAATCTGTTCAATTTTATGTTATTTTTTCAAGCAAAGTTTTGTCCCCACAAGGTTCACCTACATATGATATGAAATACTGGAGTACCTTCTAACAAGTGGAGATTTTTTCATTTTCCAGGCTTAACTTTAGTCCAACATTGCATCGTGAGGGAGGCAAAGTTTTATCTCTGTGAATGACTGTCCAGATGCAGATCGTCAAAGTTGTCTTCCCCTATGTTTTGGAATATATCGTTATCCAGAGATCTACCACTAGATCCTGGATAATTAGCAATGAAGCAAAAGAAAAGAAAAAAGAGAAGAAAGGAAAAGAGAAGTTCTTAGAGTCCCATTATATGCTGAAACAGATCCGTTGTACATGAGCTACAATTATGTAATTGTAGTCATTTTTTTCACTGAAGACCTGCAGGATTCAAACCAAAGTGAAGGTAAATTGGCGTTTGCACAGAAGAGACAAATCAAGAGGTTATGAAAGGCAAAACCAGAAGCTTCATTTCAAGGCTGAAGATGCCTCCAAACATCACAGAGGAAGTTTATCAGGCAAAATCCAAAGAAAGTTTAGGAGCTTTGGGAGCACAGGGTGGCAGTACTGATCTACTGCAAAAGAAAAGAGAAAGCTTCCTGATCGTAAGCAGTGCCACAGAGAGGGAAAACATGTTCTTTGACAAAATATAGGCTTGGAATCCTCCTCCTGGTCACCTTGCAAATGCTTCCAGAAGAGAACACAGTATATTTAACTTCATGGAGTATTGCTACAGTAAACGTATTATATAGTTTAATATGCGTATAAATTCATGAATTGTGATTCAAATAGGTAAACTAAATAAAATACAAAATAAGCTGTTACAATTTCAAAACATTACAAAGCATCAAATTATGTACAAGCAGCATTTGCATATCAATTAAAAACAGAAAATTTTAGACATTGACAGAATTTAGACAAAAAGGCTTTGTTGTAATAATTAGTAGATTATGTGATACAAAGTCAGGTATAAAGTAGATCAGGATCTACTGGAAGCTCTCTGGATAATTTGCTATAGGTCATCAAGAATCTCAAGGATCACCAATTATGCAGACTTACTCACTTGATCCACTGTGTAAAATCTGTTGAGCTGCAGTATTGACCAGTTTTAAATTGGGGTTTTATGCTTAAAACAGGTCATAACCTGCTTTTTTCTAAAAATACTTTTTTAAAAAAATCCATGTATTTCATTCTCTTTGGTCTGACCCCTAAAAATATAAATTATGCTCTGCTGCTAACCAGTTTCTAAGTTATGTTACATTCTTCTGTAGTCAGTCAGACATAGATAGGTACTTGGAACAATATTTTTATGTCATTGCACTGTGTGACTCACAGAGTGTAAAAAAAAAAAGGTAGGTCCTGATCTAATACATGCATCTTACTTGAAAGATTTCTGTCTTGCTTTTATTCTGTGGCTGGATAGCTCAGTGGTTTAGGTCAGTGGTCCCCAGATGTTCTTGGACTGCCATTTCCAGAAGCCTTCACCACTTGCTGTGCTGGCCAGGATTTCTGGGAGTTGCAGTCAGGGCCGGTGCCAGGCTTTTTTGCACCCTAGGCAAGACTAACTACTTGCACCCCCCCCCCCCCAACCAATTTTCAAAAACAGACAAATTGTAGGAAAAACAGAAAGTACAAAAGTTGAAATTGTGAAAATTTTATTTTAAAAAACTGAGAAAACAAGTAACAGAACAGTCTTCAATTTTCTTTCTCAAATACAAAACAGTTTTAGCACACAAATCATTTTGAATAATCCTATGAACTGTAATGGCTCTTAAATGTTTCTATTTTTGCCACATCATTTTGCTTGCCTTTGCTTTTGCAGATTTTGTCACTGATTCCTTCAGGTCAATGGCTGATGCTTCGCATGTTCAATTGATATAGTTGCCAAACCAACATTTAGCGGCATCATTGACTACCAAGTTTAAAGAGTGTGCATTGCAGGGGACAAAAAAGGCACATGGATTTATGTCTAGGACTCTCTTTTGTATGCCATTTTCTTTGCCTTTCATGTTTCTCCCATTATCATAACCTTGACCACGCAGGTCCTCAATTGGTAATCCCATTTGCTCAAGCTGTCCAAAAAGAGTTTCTGTCATAAAGGCATGTGTGAAATGTTCTTTTATCATAACCTCAGGTTTGGACATCTCAGTATCTGATGGTTTGATCACATTGACAAAACGTACAATCATTGTCATTTGTTCAGTATGACTAACATCAGGTGTGCAATCCAGAATAACTGAATAGTATTTGACTGACTTTATATCTGCTAAAATCTTCTGCTTTATAGCACCTTCTAGAAGTTGTATAAGTTCATTTGGATATCTTTTCCTAAGTAGTGAACCATTGTTTTTTCATTTTAACTCTGCGCAAATGTTCATTCATGATAGGATCAAAAAGGGCTAAATATTCTACAAACTTCAAAAAAGTTCCATTGTTAGCACTATACAACTTTTCAGTAGTACCACGGAATGCCAAGTTTTGCATGCCAAGTCTGACCAAAGCAATCAAGCATTCCAGCCAATAAATTCTTGCCTGATTTTCTGCTGATTAATATCATCAACTGTTTTTCTTTTATATAAGTGCAATTCAAGTTCTCTCCAGGTCTGATAGTTTTCTAAATGGAGAGGATTTCTCTCATGTGAAGACAGAATTGCTCCAATGTTCTTCCAGTCTCTTGAACCTTGTCCTTGTAGCACTGATGCACTATTTACTTTGTTGAACAGCTTACAACAAAAACAAAAAACCACATCTTTTGAGGTGGAATATATCAGCCATTCATGGCACACCTCTTCACCATTTGCTAGTCTCGTCTTGTAGTGTATAGGAGGAAATCTTCTTGTTTTTGAGTCTTTTGGAAAGTCATGCGATATAGCCTGCTGTGGTCCATATTGTACTATAAGCTGTCGCAAATTATCACTGCAATAGTTAGGCCAGTTAGCAGGATCAGTGTAATCCAAGCTAGGCACAACATTATCTTCTTTCTGTGTACAAAGGTATTTCTGGAAGAACCCCTCTTGCTTTGCTTGCTCCTTGGCTCTTTTTGCCTTTCGTTTGCGGAACTGAGCTCCAGATGGTTGTTTTTTTTATCAGCCATAGCTCTCCCTAGGATGAAGACAATATTTTATATCAGGGGTCTCAAACTCAATTTACCTGGGGGCCGCTGGAGGCAGAGTCTGGGTGAGGCTGGGCCGCATCAGATTTTCCACAAGAAAAGCTTTGTTTAAAAAATTCCAATCTTCTCAAATCTCTTTATTTTTAAACACAAAATAAGATGAAAAAATAAATAAACAAATTAATAATTAATAAGAAAATAAATCAATCAATCAGCAATAAATATAATAAATATAATAATAATAATAACAACAACAACAACAATATTTCTCTAGTGAGCGACTATATGTGGTTTCTTCAGTCTTCTATATCTGCTGTATTCAGATTCAAATGTCTGCATTAACAGTTCTTTAACCTTTAATCTTCTTCTAAACATGAATTGTCCTGAACATGAATGGAACATTGAACAACATGAACTGTTCTTCTGAACATGGCTTCTCTTGCCTACTCCTTGCTGCTAGAGACCTGGCAGCGCTTCCTCTTGCACAGCCGAGCCACATTTGGCTTGAGGGAGGAAGCAGTTGAGACCCTCAGTATGGCTTGAAGATGATCATCAGTCAGTCTGGACCTATACTTGGACTTATTGATGTTCAAGGTGGAGAAGAGTTTTTCGCACAAGTATGTGCTCCCAAAAAGGCACATGGTCCGCTTGAACATTCGGGAAAGCTCAGGGAAGCTGGGGGTCAATTCTCTCAAAAATTGCCCAAGCTTGTCTGCTTTTCCACTCACCTCCCTGAACTTCGCTTTGAGTTCAGAGTTGCACTGCAGGTCAATGAGCTCCATTTGAAGCACAGGAGGGGCATCTTGCACATCAAAGGAGAAGGGGTCTGCAAAAATTTGAAATGTGGCTCTGTGCGTCTTGAAGTCTGCAAATCTGTGATCAAATTCCTCCTGTAGCTTCAAAATGACATCAACATACTTCTCACCACTGAATGGTGTGCCTGCATCCACGAGTGCCTTGCATGCTGGGAAATGGCAAAGGTTTGTCTGAGAGAGCTGGGCTTTCCATAACACAAGTTTTGTGGAGAATGCTCTCACGTTGTCATAGGCAGCACTGACAAGTTGCCCCTGGCCTTGTAACTTCTTGTTCAGTACATTAAGCTCATGTGTGATATCAACAAGAAAAGCTAAGTCCATGAGCTATTTGGGATCACTTAGCACAGGAACAGCCACTCCATCCTTCTCCATGAAGTCTTTCACTTCTGCTCTCAACTCAAAAAATCTCTTCAATACGTTTCCCCTGCTGAGCCAACGTACCTCGGTGAAGTAGAGCACATCCCCATATTCTGACTCCATTTCCTCTAAAAAAGCACAGAATCTTCGGTGCTTTAAGCCCCTGGATCTGATTTGGTTGATGCATTTCACAACAACAGACATCACATTGTCAAACTTCAGGCATTTGCTGCAAAGGGCCTGCTGATGGATAATGCAGTGCAGAGCAATGGCTTCCTCCACACCCTCCTCTTCCAGTTTTTTTTGTTTTTTGTTTTGAACAAGTGCCACCAGTCCATTTTTTCCTCCCTGTCATTGATGGCGCTCCATCGGTTGTTATTCCAACAAACTTCTTCCATGGCAAACCGGCATTCTCAATGGCATCACACAGCTGGTGAAATATCTCCTGAGCGGTGGTCTGGCCATGCATTGAATTTACTGTGAGCAACTCCTCCATCACTTCAAAATTGTCATCAACACCACGGACATACATTGCGAGCTGGGCAGTGTCAGTTATGTCTGTGGTCTCATCAAGAGCGACTGAGTATACACCGAAACATTTGGCTTTCTCACACAGTTGGTCATAAATGTCACTTGACAGGTCAGAAATGCGCTCTGCCACGGTGTTTGCAGAAAGGCTGATGTTGCTAAACTGACTTTTCTTTTCCGGACAGAGTATACTTGCAGCCTGTAATATGCACTTTTTGACAAATTCACCTTCTGTGAATGGCTTTCCTGCTTTAGCAATCATCTCACTAATCACGTAGCTAGCTTCGACTGCTGCATTATTCTCTTTGGTTGCTTTATTGAAGAAATCTTGTTGCCTCAGTAGACATGTTTTAAGATTGGCAACCCGGTTGGCTCTCTCATCTCCCTGGTATTTTGCATACTCCTCAGCGTGTTTAGTTGTGTAATGGCATTTCAAATTGTATTCCTTGTGCACCGCAACTTTCTCTGTGCAAATAAGACACGTCGGGGTGCCCCTGTGCTCAACAAAGAAATATTGCATTTCCCATTTTTCCTGAAATTGTCTGTGCTCATCACCAACCTTTCTCTTGACTGCAGACTTTGAAAAGGACATGTTTGGGGCTGTGTGATATAATTCCACTTGGATGTGTCACGCTTGCGGAGGGGCGTGAACCACCAGGCAACACGGCCACCCACTCTCAAAATCTGCCTGGCTTCTAATTTCAGCCCAACCGGGAGCGCGCGGGGCTTCCTCCCTGCCTCGTAGGGGCTGGGTCCCGCCTCCCCCCCCCCGAAGCGCCTATGTGTCCAGAAGGGGAGCCCTCTCTCTGCCCGGCAGTCTTCTACCTCAGGGGTTTGGTGCGACGGGGGCTTCTGCTTTTATCTCTCTCTCTCTCTCCCCCCCCCCCCCCCGCTCTTCACGGGTCACCTGACAAGGCTGCTGCTCACCTCGTCCTCTCTGTGCTTCTCCTTCTTCCAGCCTGGCCCTCTGCCGGCAAGTTCCTCAGTCGGAGCTTTGTGGTGCTTGCATCCTCCATCCGGAACTGCAACCTGCCAGCCTCACAAGGAGGTGAACGTGGCACCCAAACAGCCTTCCCTCCTCCTTTCCAGCCCCCCCAAAAAACTACCTTTACGCTCCCAGTCCCTGAATGGAAAGGGGCCCCATCCCGAGCTCCTTGATTGGCAATTAAAAACATGCGGAGGAAGAAAGGCAACAATAGAAAAGCCGCGACTGCAACTTACCTGTGCAGAAAGTCCCCCAAAGGAAGGCGAAAGTAACCCACGAAACCCTCATATTCCTTTTGCTCCTCGTGGCTCTTGTTTACTCCCCCTCCGCGAGAGGAGGGACCGGAGGAGAGAAAATGAATGGCCCAGGAGGCGAAAAAGCAGATTTTTTAAAAAAAATAGAGGCTAGGGGGAGGAAGAAGAGAGAGGTTCCTCGCTTTGTGTTTTGTGTGGCTGCGTTTAGAGATCCTCGGGGCAGGTGGCTATGGTCCGGGCCGGTTCAGAAGCGCCGCGTCGCCGGTCTTCACCAAGCAGCCAAGTGGAGCAAGAGCCCGAGGAAGCGGCCCGGGAGTTTCCTTAGCCCGGCTGGGGCTCCGAGCAGGAGGAGGAGGAGCGCGAGCCCTAGTCGCCCGGCCACGACCCCCTTCCTCAAAGCCGCTCGCTCCAGCTTGGGCTCCGGCTCCGGCTCCTTCTTCACCACCACCACCACCACTACCAGCAGGACGAAGAAGCGGAGAAGGGAGGGAGCACCGGCGACCACCTAGCCGGGGGCAGAGGGCACGACTTTAAAAAAAAATTTTTAAAAAACCCTCACAGAATTCGCCTTGCCAAAGGAGAAAAGCCCCCACCGGTACGGGCGAAATTAAACAGAATGGAGCGGGGGGGCCCACAGGTGCGCGCACACACACACAAACACACACACATGGAGGTCCGGCAATCTTCCTCTAAGGGCCCCCCTCAAAAAAAGGCGCACTCAGCAGCAGCAGCAGCTACCCCCACCACAACAGAGGAGCAAACTTTGCGAGGCGACCAGGGAGCCGCTTCCCTGGAAGAGGAGGCGGCGGCAGTGGCGGCAGCTGCTGTTGGCGGCTTGGAGGCGCTCTTTGAGGATGGGCCGGGAGCGAGCTCCGCTCTCAGGCATCGCTCGGCGGCAAGAGAGACCTAAAAGCAGAAGCCCCCGTGGCGCCAAACCCCTGAGGTAGAAGACTGCCAGGCATAGAGAGGACGCGTGGGCGCTTGGGGGGGGAGGCAATGCGGGGACCACAAACTATCGTCGGGCGGGCCGCAGTTGGCCCGCGGGCCACGTGTTTGAGACCCCTGTTTTATATGTTTAAGATCAGTCCAGGGATAAGCCAGAATTGTAGTTAGCAATACCCACTTAGTCCAAGCCAAGCAAGACCAGGAGAAAGCTGGGTTTAGAGTGGAGCACTTGATTTCTGAGCAATGTACAGATTTCAGAGTAGCAGCCCACCTGAATGATATTCTACAAGTGAGTGCAAGCACATTTTCAGGCAATTCAGAACAGTGCCCATGGCCATGACTCCAAAGAAGACTGCTTAAAAACTCTAACTTAAAAACACATTCAGAACAAATTATTATTAAAAATCACATAATTCTGAACTCATGCCTGGACTCGATAATGGACTGCATGGGGGTCAATAAACTGAGGCTCAATCCAGACAAGTCGGAAGTGCTGCTGGTAGGTGCTCCACCAGATAGGTTAAAGGGCCATTTCCCTGCCTTAGATGGGGTTACACTACCCCTAAAGGACAGGGTACACAGCTTGGGGGTGCACCTTGACCCAGGTCTGATCTTGGAAGCCCAGGTGGACTCAGTGTCCAGGGGTGCCTTCTTACAGCTGCGGAGAATATATCAACTTTGCCCTTACCTGGATGACAGGAGCCTGGCAACAGTCACACATGCACTGGTAACAATCAGACTGGACTACTGCAATGCGCTACATGTGGGGCAGCCTTTGAAGATGGTCTGGCGACTGCAACTGGCAGAGAACCGTGCTGCACGGCTGGTAAGTGGTGCCGCCATGCAGACTCATATCACGCCGGTTTTGAAAAATTTACACTGGCTGCCAGTTGCTGCTCAGGCCCAATTCAAAGTGCTTACTTTGACATATGAAGCCCTAAACAGCTTAGGACCTGGTTACCTAGAGGACCGCCTTCTTCCATACAAGCCTGCCCGTCCTCTAAGATCAGGCCAGGAGGCCCTTCTGAAGGTGTCATCCCTGAAAGAGGTGAGGGGGATGGCATGCTGAAATAGGGCCTTCTTGGCTGTTGCCCCCCAACTTTGGAACGCCCTCCCTATAGAGATCCACCTGGCTCCAACACTTTTGGCTTTTCGGCGCCAGGCAAAGCCCTTTCTGTTTAGCCAGCATTTTAATTAAATAGTATCCTTTAGCTGGCCATATGAGCAGCAGGATTTATTAATATTAATGTTTTAATGACTGTTTTTAATATAGGGTATTATTATAATATTGCCTATTTTAATGGTTTAAATGTTTTTAAATTTTTAATATTGTTGTACGCTGCTCAGAGACCATTGGTAATGGTGCGGCTAAAAAAATCTTGTAAATAAATAAATAAATAAATTTATGAGAAATGACTACCAGGTCGCCATTGTAGGAACTGTCCTCATAAGCAAATAAAAGAAGCCATGTTGGATCAGGCCAATGACCCATCTAGTCCAACACTCTCTGTCACACAGTGGCCACACAGTGGTGTAGAACATGACTGTGCCCTCTTATGTAGATATATCGACACATCCGATACCCAGCAAAATGCAACAACTTCAGTAAGCAGGCAAACAAAGCTATTTCAATAAGGAAGGCCTTACTCTTCCCCAGTGTTCCATTTCCCAGATACAATGTAATGATAACATAAGTAACTGAAAAGTAAAAATTGAGTAAAAGAAAATAGAAACTCACTTTTCCCCAAATGTCATTGGGAACACCATCCAAGCGAGTACGTTCAGCTCAATAGAGGCCTTGCAGTTGCAGTGTAAGAGTTGCCGTATTGAAAGTGAAACCATAGTTCCCTCTAACTTGCACTAGGGGGTGTTGGTCTGGCACACAGAACTTGGGATTTTTTAAGAAGAGGCATGACCAAGAGATTAGTAGATCTTCCAGGTCAGAGGTCACAAAGTAGAATTTCTGCTCACAAGCTGACTTGGCTTAGAGAGGGAACATTGGTGGAGCCCCTCCCAAACTATAAGTCTGTCTTCAGTTATAACTGGGGGAATGTAGCTTAAAAGAGACCAAAAGCTAAGTGAGAGAGGAAAGCTGCAGGATCTTCACCAAAATTTTCTCCCCCACTGCTGCCTGTCCATTAGCCCTGTTTGATGACTTATAACCCCAGGAAGTAGATCACAGTGGCTGGTGTCAATGGGACATTTGTAAGAAATAGGGGTTGCAGCAGGGGTCACCTTGGGGGGGGGGGACTCAAGGGTATGCAGTACTGGCAAATCTGAAATTGCTTATTTATTTATTTTTACTTACCCAGTGGTTTTTTGCTTACTTCCATTGATGCCGGGGGTGATATATGCAAATGAGTTATGCTAACGAGAGTACCAGCAGCCCTTTTTCTATGAAAGGACCCCTGGGTTGCAGTATATAGAAAAAATTTATAAGACTTTATATATAATTATATTCCATAGAACTGTTGTGGTATTTATCTTAAAATTTTAAAATATAAATTTTCAGTTGCATTTTTTTCAAAAAAGTTTGTATAAAACTGTGCCTCTCTCAGGTCAGTTCTGTGCTCCTCTGAGTTCAGTTCTGCAACCCTCTCAGGTCTGCGCTCTAGTCAGTTGCCTAGTTCACCTAGTGGTAGCTCCGGCCCTGGTTGCAGTCCAAGAACATCTGGGGACTCCAGTTTGAGAACTACTGGTTTAGGTATCTGGCTGTGGAGCCATAGGTTGCGGATTCGATTCCCCACCGTGCCTTCCAGGAAAGAGCCAACCTGTGTGGCCTTGGGCAAGCCGCACAGTTCCAGAGAAGGAAGGAATGGTAAACCACTTCTGAATACTCTCTACTACAGATGACCATGAACTGAACCACGAACCAGAAAAATTGACGAATCAGGGTTGTTTGTGGTTTGGTTCGTGACCCAGTTCAGGCATCCTGTTTTGCTGAAGCAAAACAAAGTGCCAGACTTTTTCCCTTTGGTGCTTCATTTTGCTTTGACAAGATGGATGCCTGACTGCCCCCTTCCGACTGCAACTGTCACCTCCCTTTCGGGTCCTGCCACTGCCACCATCATAAGAGGCTGGCTTCCCTTCCAGGGGAGGAGTCGCTGACTCTGTGCATGCAACTAGGCAGCAGGCACATGCGCAAAGGCAACGGACGGCCTCTTTATTATCCCCTGACATTTCATGGTATTTTACGGAGAGATTCGGTGGTATGAAATATAGGAAGCCTGATGAGTTTTGTGAAACCTTCGTATAATCTACTTACACAAAAATTTTGTTGTTGTTTAGTCGTTAAGTCTTGTCCGACTCTTCGTGACCGCATGGACCAGAGCACGCCAGGCCCTCCTGTCTTCCACTGCCTCCCAGAGTTTGGTCAAATTCATGTTGGTAGCTTCGATGACACTGTCCATCCATCTCGTCCTCTGTCGTCCCCTTCTCCTCTTGCCTTCACACTTTCCCAACATCAGGGGCTTTTCCAGGGAGTCTTCTCTTCTCATCAGATGGCCAAAGTATTGGAGCCTCAGCTTCAGGATCTGTCCTTCCAGTGAGCACTCAGGTTTGATTTCCTTCAGAATGGATAGGTTGGTTCTCCTTGCAGTCCAGGGGACTCTCAAGAGTCTCCTCCAGCACCACAATTCAAAAGCATCAATTCTTCGGCGGTCAGCCTTCTTTATGGTCCAGCTCTCACTTCCATACATCACTACTGGAAAAACCATAGCTTTGACGATGCGGACCTTTGTCGGCAAGGTGATGTCTCTGCTTTTTAAGATGCTGTCTAGGTTTGTCATCGCTTTCCTCCCAAGAAGCAGGCGTCTTTTAATTTCGTGGCTGCTGTCACCATCTGCAGTTATCATGGAGTCCAAGAAGGTAAAATCTGTCACTGCCTCCATATCTTCCCCTTCTATTTGCCAGGAGGTGATGGGGCCAGTGGCCATGATCTTAGTTTTTTTTATCTTGAGCGTCAGACCATTTTTTGTGCTTTCCTCTTTCACCCTCATTAAGAGGTTCTTTAATTCCTCCTCACTTCTGCCATCAGAGTGGTATCATCTGCATATCTGAGGTTGTTGATATTTCTTCCGGCAATCTTAATTCCGGTTTGGGATTCATCCAGTCCAGCCTTTCGCATGATGTATTCTGCATATAAGTTAAATAAGCAGGGGGACAATATACAGCCTTGTCGTACTCCTTTCCCAATTTTGAACCAATCAGTTGTTCCATATCCAGTTCTAACTGTTGCTTCCTGTCCCACATAGAGATTTCTCAGGAGGTAGATAAGGTGGTCAGGCACTCCCATTTCTTTAAGAACTTGCCATAGTTTGTTGTGGTCCACACAGTCAAAGGCTTTTGCGTAGTCAATGAAGCAGAAGTAGATGTTTTTATGGAACTCTCTGGCTTTCTCCATAATCCAGCGCATGTTAGCAATTTGGTCTCTAGTTCCTCTGCCCCTTCGAAATCCAGCTTGTACTTCTGGGAGTTCTCGGTCCACATACTGCTGAAGCCTACCTTGTAGGATTTTGAGCATAACCTTGCTAGTGTGTGAAATGAGTGCAATTGTATGGTAGTTGGAGCATTCTTTGGCACTGCCCTTCTTTGGGATTGGGATGCAGACTGATCTTTTCCAATCCTCTGGCCACTGCTGAGTTTTCCAAACTTGCTGGCATATTGAGTGTAGCACCTTAACAGCGTCATCTTTTAAGATTTTAAATAATTCGACTGGAATGCCATCACCTCCACTGGCCTTGTTGTTAGCCATGCTTTCTAAGGCCCACTTGACTTCACTCTCCAGGATGTCTGGCTCAAGGTTAGCAACCACACTATCTGGGTTGTCCGGGACATCCAGATCTTTCTGGTATAATTCCTCTGTGTATTTTTGCCACCTCTTCTTGATGTCTTCTGCTTCTGTAAGATCCCTACCATTTTTGTCCTTTATCATGTTCATCTTTGCACAAAATGTTCCTTTAATATCTCCAATTTTCTTGAACAGATCTCTGGTTTTTCCCTGTGGATTATTTTCCTCTATATCATTGCACTGTTCATTTAAGAAGGCCCTCTTGTCTCTCCTTGCTATTCTTTGGAAGTCTGCATTCAATTTTCTGTAACTTTCCCTATCTCCCTTGCATTTTGTTTCCCTTCTCTTCTCTGCTATTTGTAAGGCCTCGTTGGACAGCCACTTTGCTTTCTTGCATTTCCTTTTATTTGGGATGGTTTTTGTTGCTGCCTCCTGTACAATGTTACGAGCCTCCATCCATAGTTCTTCAGGCACTCTGTCCACCAAATCTAGTTCCTTAAATCTGTTCTTCACTCCCTACTTTAGCATTCCAATCCCCTATAATGAGAAGAACATCTTTCTTTGGTGTCAGTTCTAGAAGGTGTTGTAAGTCTTCATAGAATTGGTCAATTTCAGCCTCTTCAGCATCGGTGGTTGGTGCATAAACTTGGATTACTTTGATGTTGAAAGGTCTGCCTTGGATTCGTATTGAAATCATTCTATCATTTTTGAGATTATATCCCAGTACAACTTTTCCCACTCATTTGTTGACTATGAGGGCTACTCCATTTCTTCTACGGTATTCTTGCCCACAATAGTAGATATGGTAATCGTCTGAATTGAATTCGCCCATTCCCGTCCATTTTAGTTCACTGACACCCAGGATGTCAATGTTTATTCTTGCCATCTCCTGTTTGACCACATCCAGCTTACCAAGGTTCATAGATCTTACATTCCAAGTTCCTATGCAGTATTTTTCTTTGCAGCATCGGACTTTCCTTTCACTTCCACGCATGTCCGCAGCTGAGCGTCCTTTCGGCTTTGGCCCAACCACTTCATTAGCTCTGGAGCTACTTGTACTTGTCCTCCGCTCTTCCTCAGTAGCATGTTGGACGCCTTCCGACCTGAGGGGCTGATCTTCCAGCGTCATATCTTTTAGCCTTTTGTTTCTGTCCATGGAGTTTTCTTGGCAAAGATACTGGAGTGGCTTGCCAGTTCCTGCTCCAGGTGGATCACGTTTAGTCAGAACTCTCCACTATGACCTGTCCGTCTTGGGTGTCCGTGCATGGTATAGCCCATAGCTTCTCTAAATTACTCAAGCCCCTTCGCCACGACAAGGCAGCAATCCGTGAAGGGTACACAAAAATAGATTCACAGAATTTGATATTTTTGTCTTATTTTCCATTTATATTATTCTGCGGTCCTATGCCCCTTAATATTTTGTTATAATGTACGTTCTTTTAAATAAGAAAAAAAGCTCTACATTTGGTGTTACTTACATGAGAATGTAGTCAAACAAAGAACTGGGAGTATCCAGAGCAAATTAGAAAATCTGCCCTAAATTGAATACCTAAAATCTCTTTAGGTTTAAAGATATGATCAGAAAAGATTATCCGGTTTTATATCGGACTTAGGCCACAATCACACCAGGGAAATGTTACCCACCTCTAACATTACTTTCCATAATTTTGTTGTAATGCATCACGGTCATGTGGTATATATACCTGGATGAGCTTACTAACATGGTTTAACATTACCAATTCATTTTCTTCTGTTTGAATGGTTATGGCCGGCTACACTGTGTTACTGATTTATTTTCTCTCGTTTTATGGGAAACTGCAGCCTCTTAACTTCAGTTTTTTAAAAAATTTAAAAATGGTACATTGATATGTCAGGTAGTGTTTCCTGATGGATAGAATTTCCTCTGTTGCGCCAGTGCCTCTGGAAGCAATGTATTGCCCTCAATGGACCTGGCACCCCCACCCGGGCTGTGTTGCTTTCCAGACAGTAGGTGGAGTGATGTAACACCTAGCAATGCCTTTCAAGCTGTTGACATACATCTACCAACATATCAGCACTCCAGATATGGGGAAAAAAATTAAAAACATATAGAAAGGCAGCCAAATGGCAGTAATGGCAGCTGCCTTCTCCAGTGAATTTGCTTCAGAAAAGTATTGATAGGTTTGTACACACATGCCACACCACTAAGGAATATATCAAAATGCCATGAGAACAAAAAAAAAAGCAGAAGTCTCCCAGCGAGTGGGAACTGAACTGCAAATAAGCAGTGCTAAAAAAGGGAGAAACCTCCCAGTTAGTCCTTATCCACAATAGCAAACTTCCCCCATCTTTCAATAACAGAAGATGGCAATGTGTCTGTAATCCAGACTTGATATTTGCTAGTCAGCTTATAACACAACAGTGCATGGTCACTCTGTACCCCAATTCTGAATGTACAAAACTGGACCACAATATGCCAACTCATGGCGACAGTCCATCTATCAACAGTATCATTCTACAGGTGATAAAAAAGCTAGTTGGCAGAAGTTCAGTACAACACTGGATAAAATCATATTGAACATCTATCCAATCTTATTACCAGTTCACCAAGGGAGTGAAAAGATCATCCTAACTGTCCATACCCTGAGAATGCAGAACAAGCTACCTCCAAGGCCTAACATCAGAAAAAGTCACCCAAATGAATAATTATTTTTCACTACTTCAACAAAATGCCTTGAATGAAGAAACTATTTTGGTTGGGCAGCAATTAATTTCTTCAGACTCAGAAACTAGATTGGATACAATTGGATAAAACTCATGGGAGAAATAAACATGCCAAAGAACAGTCAAGAAGTTCTGGAGATTATTAAAGCAACTTAATAATGACCCAACAGCCCTACTCGTGCAAACATTTAATAGCCCATCAGCTCCTTTTTAATAGCAGATGTGTACATCGCCATAGGAGGTCAACATTTAAACTTGAAAGAAACAAGCAACTGATGACAAATTACCTTAAGTGACTATTCAGCCTGAGCAAATTTAAAAAACCTGCTTTTAGCTGCAAGATAGCAGGCCTGGATGACATCCATGTAGAACAGAAAAAACATTTAAGCAGAGTGACAAAAAGTAGCTCCTTTCTTTAATAACTGCCTTACTCTCTCAGGACTCCAAAAATTTGGAGAAATACATGAGTGATTGCTATTCTGAAACCTGATTAAAACAACCCACAAGAGCCCAACACTTCAAGCTGATCTCACTACTTTATCATATTTATAAAATCCTGGAAATAATTATTCTTAACAGGGATGTTGGCAACTTGTCCAAGTCCGAGTCTTGTGACCTGAGCCCCAAGTCCGAGTGCAAAGCTTTGGCCTAAGTCGCATGCCTCGAGTCTGAGTCTTGAGTTGCCTGCCCCGCGCCCGAGGCTTGAGACTCAGAACTGGGACCCAAAGACTTGGGCCTCCCACCTCCCCCGCCACCCCGACTGCCACTCCCACCCCTGCCACCGTCAGCCTACCTGCTTCTGCTGCCACCACCATCTTCAAAGGCAGTAGACCCGGTTTCTGTTCCCAGAGTCGGGCTGCTGCCTCCACCTACACATGCACCAGCCAGATGATAGGCCAGTGTACGCCCAGAGACAGAACTGGGGCAGGGGCAGGCTCATAGGGACTCAACACAACATGGACAAATGGGTCCGAGTCCCGAGTCAAGTCGCAAGTCCCCCCATAACGCATGAGTCAAGTCGCTGGTGCATCCTAAGTCAGACTCGACTGCGACTCGTGAGTTGCAAGTCCCCATCCTCAATTCTTAATCATCTAATGGAAGTAGTGTAACCACTCTTCATCCTACAACAGGCTGCCTTTAGACCTGGGAAGAAATGTACAGCACAAGTCTTGAATTTAAGTCAACATACTGAGGGTGGCTTTCAAACTAGGAAGATCATAGAGTAGCCTTTGTTGACCACCCAGTTTCACAGATTCTGAATAGTGGGTTCAGGCATCTCATAGTTGCAAGAAGAAAAGCCTGAAAATGACAAGGAAGAAAGGGAAGGAATTGAAAGAGTTCCATTGTTTGCTCACTGACAGACTTTTTTCGTGGCCAAATTGTTTGCTTAGTGACACTGGCATGAACATAGCACTATTACCAGATTTTTAATACTGTATTTATGAGTCAGAGTATGCAGCACTTGGCAATGATTCATGACTGACACCACTATAAAGTGCAATACTGCACCTCTCCTCTTACATCCAGAGCCCTAGCCACAGCACAGCATATATAGGACAGTTGTTCACAATGGAAAATCTCTGCTCATAACTTGATTTGATTGGCAGTCTCTGCTGAGGACCAAAATTAGACTCCACAGAGTATTCCATCCTCATGCTACATCCCTGTTTTGTATCCGTACCTTCCTATTCCAACACAGAAACACCACTCCCTGGCATTGTATGCTGTTAAGATGGTTTTGGCCCAAGTTAGCTGCATGCTAAGACCTGCATGCTAAGAGCAGAGACATCACCTTGCCGACAAAGGTCCGCATAGTCAAAGCTATGGTTTTTCCTGTAGTGATGTATGGAAGTGAGAGCTGGACCATAAAGAAGGCTGACCGCCAAAGAATTGATGCTTTTGAATTGTGGTGCTGGAGGAGGCTCTTGAGAGTCCCCTGGACTGCAAGGAGAACAAACCTATCCATTCGAAAGGAAATCAACCCTGAGTGCTCACTGGAAGGACAGATCCTGAAGCTGAGGCTCCAATACTTTGGCCATCTCATGAGAAGAGAAGACTCCCTGGAAAAGACCCTGATGTTGGGAAAGTGTGAGGGCAAGAGGAGAAGGGGACGACAGAGGACGAGATGGATGGACAGTGTCATCGATGCGACCAACATGAATTTGACCCAACTCCGGGAGGCAGTGGAAGACAGGAGGGCCTGGCGTGCTCTGGTCCATGGGGTCACGAAGAGTCGGACACGACTTAACGACTAAACAACAACAACAAAGCTGCATGCTAAATTTATATTTTATTTTATTTTTTAATCCAAACAAATTCTTTAATTTTTTTTCCAAATAAATCATAGAAAATAAAATTCAAAAGGATACCTGTCGGTATCAAATTCTAGTCATGGCTGTTCTTCCTGCAGTATTGTAACGTCCTATAACTGAACCAGTGATCAAGTACAAGCAGAATAGTGGTAGCTGAGATTTAAGCTAAACTTCACAAGTTATCTGTGAAATGCAGGTATTGCCTTTTTTGCTGAGTTCTACCGACCTTTGCCACCAGCCTCCTCCTACTCCAACATGGAAATATTTTAATAATGATCTGTGCAGGAAGCAATAGAACCCCCCTGCAAAGTATTGATGCAGTCATCACTTCCTGTATTGCCACCAGGATGGTTCATGGATCAGGATGTAGGATACTCCCCTTTCCCAATCATGAGCTATGACTGCCACTGTATAGCACCACCACTTTTTCTGACCACCTGATCAACTGCCACAAGGATGTACCACTATATTATAATAGGCTTATAAAAACAAAAATAAGAAGTTTTGCTTCCTTCCTCTGCCCCTCCTCAGAGGATCAGAGGTAGTTTCTAATTTCCCAATATTTGTGAAGTGGCTAAATTGGCTTGGGCATGTTGTGAGAATGGCTGACGGTCGAATTCCAAAAGATCTCCTGTATGGAGAATTAGTGCAGGGAAATCGCCCCAGAGGGAGACCACAGCTGCGATACAAGGATATCTGCAAGCGGGACCTGAAGGCCTTAGGAATGGACCTCAACAGATGGGAAACCTTGACATCTGAGCATTCAGCCTGGAGGCAGGCGGTGCATCATGGCTTCTCCCATTTTGAAGAGACCCTTGTCCAGCAGGTCGAGGCAAAGAGGCAGTCCCGAAACCAGCAAAATCAGGGAGCTGGACAGGGGACAGACTGTATTTGTCTTCAGTGTGGAAGGGATTGTCACTCTTGAATTGGCCTCCTCAGCCACACTAGACGCTGTTCCAAGTCCTCCATTCAGAGCACGTTATCATAGTCTCTCAAGACTGAAGGATGCCTAATCTAAGCTGTCTTCTTAAGTCACTTAATGATACTGGGAAATTGAAAGTGGAAAGTAAATTTAAAGCAGCAAACTCTGCTTTTGTTTGATCCCAGTGATCACACATGCTGGAAACAGAGTAATCCTGCCTGCACCTGAAAAACAATAACCCCTGACATGGACCCAGAAAGGTGTGGATAGGAATTCTCTGGGGACAGGCTGATTGGCACTGGCACTTACATTGTCTGGTCACTAGCAAAAAGAGGAAACCAACCTGTCCCCACATCAGATCAAACAGTGAGACAAATACCTGTGTAGTTACCCCATAACTCTGTTAAAAAGTATGGTTTTTAGTAACTAATGAGGTGCTGATTGTGTTGTGAGACACACAACCAATTGTGCAACAGGCCATAGTTCTGTGAACACAACTAAGGAAGGAAGAAACAGAAAGCTGCAATAGCTGCCATTTGGGATAAAATTATGAAGTTGTAGTCCTGCTTCTCTGTAATCATGTATAGGATTCTATGCATGTCAGGACACAAAAGGAAAAAAACACATCCTCTTGATTTCATATTGTTTTAATATAAGACACACCTACCCTTTAAGTACTAGATGTTCCCAACACAGACACAGTGTCTTACAATAATAATCACAAGGTTATAAATGGAGACAGGAGGCCTCTACCCTTACCCAGAGGGACAGGGGACCCAGAGATTTTCTTGATGCTGAAAACCTTGCATGATTCCCCTAGACCCCCAGACTCTGGTGGGAATTCCAGGCACTTTAACACACATAGCCCAGATCAACAGTCAAGACCAGCTTCCAATGGTGGAAGAACCTGAAGCCTAGTTAATATGGGAGATTAAATGAGCAAGGTTAGGAAAGCAGTTATAAAGCTTGCCTACTAGACCACCACAGGCACCTGAGAGAGCTACCACAACTGCCTTCCTTCAAAAAGTAGCAGTTGTTATTCTGGATTCCAGTGTCCTTTCTGTTGCCATGGCTGTCGTGACAGCAAGGTTCCAAGCTGGCCCAACTCAGACTGAAGCAGCTCGAAGGTTTCAATGATACTCTTTAAATGTCTGGACTTGGCTGTTAGCTGAAGCTCCTCCATGTTCTTCCTGCTACTGTCTGCATCCATATTTGCCAGTCTGGACCTTAAGCAATCCTGGCCTAAGTAGGGTGGCGTAGGTGAGCACTAACCCATCCGATCCATCCCTTTTTCTTAAACATGTGAGACCCGTTTTACAAGACCCTACATTTCCTGCAAGATAGGATGACACAATCAATATCAATTTTAAAAGCTTTGTGACATTTTGTAAGCCAAACAAAACAGATCACCAAACCCAGGAATTCCTGTCAAAATTCTGAGGTGAAAAGACAACAGGGAAAAGGAGATGAGAGGCAGATGTAGTACCAGATAAATGTAGGTAAATGAATTTACTTGGACCTAGACTTAGAATAAAGACCCAAGAGAGAAAGGTCCAAGTACATTGAGTTATTTTGTAGTTCACTACCAAGTATTGGAAAAATGTGGAAGCAATCTGCCTTTAGTCTATTACTGATGAACAACAGATAGAGAAAACCTACGTGATCCTTCAGTGTTGAGTCTAGGATGGCCCCACTCCACTCCCAGCTGTGCAGATATCTCAGAGTTACTGTGTCTGAGAAATTAAACATATGTTTAAAAAAAAGGTTGGCTCACCCCAGTGACCAATTACAAAGCAAAAGCAGGCTAGTTTATCAAATGCAGTCTGAGACAAGCAGATAATAAATAAAGAGCCAAAGTTTTTATCTTAAGGGAACTATCCTTCTAAGGAAGTGTTGACTGTTTCATCTAGTCTGGCTATTAGAAAGTTCTACAGTTCTCCCTACTTTGATACCAAGTTTAGTATGTGGATGAATCTAATGGTGCCACCCTCAGTGTAGAGGCATGTTGTGGGATGGAAGAAAAACATCCAGGAAAGCATATAGGTCCCCTTCTGGCTGACAAATGACTTGAATTTGTGAAGCCTCTGTTCTCAATCAGACCACTGTATCATTTGGTCCAGGATTGTCCACTTCTGGCTGGCAGCAGCTTTCCAAAGTTTCCAACAGATATCTCGATCTCAGAAGGGTCCCCTTATCAGAAGAAAAGCAGCCTATGAATAAAACAAACAAAGTTCAGCTGATCATCCCTGAAATATGTAGTCATCCATTTCGTCAATTAATTCTGTTGCTGATGATGAGCAAACAAAGAAGGGCAACAGTTGTCTTTATGCATTGCTTTGGAGCATCCTGATGTGAGACTAGCAAAACCTGTGGTCTCATCAAGCAGGACTCTTCTTGCAGTTTTATGTTCTTATATGTTGTACAGTTGCTTCTCATCACTGTGCCCTGGGTCCTCAGGGAAATGTCAGCAAGTGCTACAAAACTTCATGCCTTGAACATTCTTCCAACCTATGGAATCGAAGGCTATCCATTATATGCAATGGAAAATCCAAGTTCCCCAGATTAAAGGGACTGGGGAAGACAGACCCCTTACAATGTTAATACAATGCTTCTTCTGCCTACAGTATTGACTGTAGTTGCTGAGAAGAATGAGCAAAATTTGGCGATGGTGAAGAGTTGCTGAACAGGACTTTACACCTGAATGAGCATTCTAGAAGTACCTCAACCATGGGGATGACATAATTTAGTGAATTTTTTGCCATGTGGATCTGGGAGAAGGGAGAATACAGGAAGCCTAGTACAGATCTAAACAAAGCCAAATGGCTAGGTTTCTGCAAATTGGTTTAAAATGAAGGGCCATCATGAGAGTCAATTTCAGTATATAAAAACAAAATGTCATAATAGGCCTGGGTTGCCCTCTGTATTGTTTCCAGGAACAATTGTTCTCCGATAAAGCCAGGACATATATTAAAGTGCTACAAGTGTTATTACCCCTTTGTCTTCCCACTTCCACCTGTTTCTCTCACAAACAAAATGTTTTCACCTTTGACCTTCTCTATCCCAGTGGTGCAAGATTTTTGTAACTCAGTACACATGCCCACTGCCGTCATAGCAGCTGTACAAACCTCAAGAAGAACAGGTGGTGGGCACCCGTGCCAATGTCTTGAGGCATGCAGAAAAAAGTGCAAACCTTTCACACATACTATTAACATGTTTCTTTGGATGCCTGTATTTTTAAGGACCTTGAGAATCCTCCTTATTTTCTCTCCTAATTTATTTATACCATCATATCCAGAGGTTTTTCTTTTTTATCCAAAGGGAGGGAACAGATTGTGTGCAATCATGTAGAAAAGACTTTGGATCAGGTTTTAATCTTTAATCCATTTCCAGAACCAGGCATGTGTTTTAAGAAGCCAAAGTAGGAACTTTTATTAAAGAGACGTGGCACTGGTTTATGAAAAGAATCATAAAAGAATCATGTGATTGAATCTTCCATTCAATCACAGTTGACTTAGGACTTATTTTCAATGGAAAAGCAGTTTTTAAAGATTCTGAAAAATGCTGATGTCTTTTAAATCCTTGACCATGGATTTCTTCCATTATTATCTTCATATTCTACCCAACTGTCATTCTCAACCATGCAAATATTATCCTTTCAAAAGGTGAGTTAATGAAATAGTAGTGATTACTATAATTTTGATTACTGCTATAGTGAAAAAAGGCATGCAAACAGAAGAGCTTAATTTTCTATTGGAGATCTTTCTGATATTTATTAACTGCCTAAATAAGTCAAAGAAAAAGCAGCTGCACTAGGCCTCACATTCCAGAAGCACTCTTAGAATTTTCATTAACAACTGCTTCCCCGCCCTCACAAATGTGCAAGCAGGTGTGGATCACCACAATTGCTCCAAAAGACTACCATTCTTGACCCTATTGCTGTTTCTTAAAATCTGTTATTGATTCATAGAATCATAGAATAATGAAGTTGGAAGGGGCCTATAAGGCCATCGAGTCCAACCTCCTGCTCTGTGCAGGAGTACAAATCAAAGGATATCTGCCAGGTGGTTGTCTAAATTTCTCTTGAATGCCTCCAGTGCTGGAGCACTCACAACCACTTGAGGTAATTGATTCCATTGTCATACGGCTCTAACAGTTAGGAAGCTTTTTCTGATATTCAACCGAAATCTGACTTCCTGTACCTTGAGCCCATCGTTGTGTATCCTGCATTCTGGGATTATCAAGAACAGATCCTGCTCTTCCTCTGTATGACAGTCTTTCAAGTATTTGAAAAGTGCTATCATATCACCCTTCAGTCTTCTTTTCTCAAGGCTAAACATGCTCAGTTCCTTTCAGTCTTTCCTAATAGGGCTTGGTTTCCAGCTCCCTGATAATCCTTGTTGCCCTCCTCTGAACTTGTTCTAATTTGTTGGGATCCTTTTCTTGAAGTGCAGTGTCGAGAGCTGGACAGTACTCAAGATGAGGCCTAACCAGTGCTGAATAGAGGGGAAAGAATACCTTGCAGGATTTGGAGACTATACTTCTGTTAATGCAGCCTAAAATAGCATTTGCCTTTTTTGTAGCCAGATCACACTATTGGCTCACATTCAGCTTGTGATCTATGACAATTCCAAGATCCTTCTCACTTGTACTATTGCTGAGCCCAGTATCACATCTTGTAACTTTGTGTTTGGTTTCTTTTTCCAAGGTGCAGTACTTTGCACTTATCCCTGTTGAATTTCATTCTGTTGTTTTCAGCCCAGTGCTCCAGCCTATCCAGATCATTTTGAATTTTGTTTCTGTCATCCAGGGTGTTGGCTATTCCACTCAATTTTATGTCATCTGCAAATTTGATTAGCATTCCCTGTATCTCCTGATCCGGTCATTAATAAAAATGTTGAAGAGCACAGGGCCCAGGACTGAGCTTGTTACCTTCTCCCTGTTGGAGAAGGAGCCATTAATCATCACGATTCTGTAGCCAACTGCGTATCCACCTCACAGTTGTTCTATCTAGCCCACATCTAATTAGATTCGCAATCTTTCTTCACCACTTCTCATTGACAAGAATCCCAAAACAGCTTGTAAACACCATGAAAAAATTCAATAAATCACAGTAAAATTATTTTAAAGAGAATTTTTTAAAAAAGATTTGTGTGGAAAAGTGTGAGGGAGGGGTTTAAAGTATTTTCAACAATCTGATATTTGGGGAAGGGGACATCTTTTCACAGTAGAGCCCTATCCTGCTGCTTCTCAGAGGAAATTCATAAACTGCAGCACAGACAACCAGATGTTCTCTAAAGACTGTAGTGACCAGAGGAAGTATGATAGGATAGTAGGAAGTCCATGTTACACAAATTGTTCCTGAAGAAAGATAAATTCTGCAAAGTGTGTGAGAGAGGAAAAGGAATGCATGTGCCTGTACTTGTCCTCCAGAAGGGTTTATCCCGAGCATTATAGATCCTGGGCTGGGTGGAGAAACAGAAGAGCTCAATAATTGTCTTGGCCAAATGTTAAAACCATGGGATCTGAAATTAGACTAAGTACAGAGATTGAATATTTAGACTAATTATGGAGTCTGAAAGATGGAGGCTTAAAGAATCAGCTTAACGGTATCAGGTTTCATCTCTAGGGATGCTGTATTAACTGCCTTCATAGTGACTTGCAAAATTAAAGCAGCTTTTCAGTGAATTCTGACGACTATCATATTTTCTCATTTTGCAGATCTTCTGCATGTTTTCCAGATGAATATTTATATATTTTATATAGAATTATGGAATATACAAGATCAGGATAAGCATAATCACTCCAGCCGCCAGGTATTTTGATTATGTCTTATAGGTTCATCTCCCTTTTTTCCAGAAGATGTTGTGGGTGCGTACTCTTACATTACTTGGCTATAGCAAGTCAGATAATATGATGAGACTTTTGCATGAACATCATAAAATGTGTCTATATAGAGACAATAAAGGGTGGGTTTGTGACTAAAGTCACTCTGAATTACACTAAAAATGCTCTTTGTGCCATAAATCTTCATATTGATCCCCCAAATCTATTTTGATTTGATTTTCACTGCCCTCATCCTAACAAGAGTATGAAAGTGTGCTACAATTTCACATGCATACTACCTGCTTTTGTGCAATCTGCAGAGATACATTTCATAAATACATTAAATGCATAAAGCTACTTAGAGGTAAAAGCAGTCTGAAGAAATGGATTTTGATCCATGAAAGTACAGATGAAAATAAAACAGTCTCTAAAGTGCCACAATGTTTTTTTTCCCTTTTTTACTCCTTCCCCCACCTTTTTCTTTTGATTTTGCCAACCCAACCATATACTCTATTCTCCAATATTTTCAGATGAGGTTTTGATATACTATGATTAAGAGAAACACTTTTTATATTCTCAGGTGGATTTTTTCCCCAGCTATCCAAGAACAAACTGGGCCTGGGAAGGCACTGAGAGCCCCATATCCAAACATGGAGTCAGCTCTTAGTCTTTCCCCCATCCTTACAAGCTAGCTGTGAGGATCCACTCTGGACACCTGCAGAGATGACTACGGAGGATACATTTTGTACAGGTAAGACATGAAATACAGCCATCCCAGATCTTCTTCCTCCTCCTCTTTCCCCCACGGGAGTTGCTTCCTGGAGGAATATTGTCTCTCGGTAACTACAAAACTGAATCGTCAGATAAGAATGTGCACATCTCCTTAAATACAGTGCTTTCCAGTGGGGAGAGTTGGTTTCTAGATTCGTCATGAAGTGTTGACCAATCAATTTATCAGAAGTTGAATGACATACATCTAATGACATACATTTTCATACTCTGGTCTGAAAATGCATTCTATAGTGAATGCGCCTCATTCTCATTGTAAGGAACAGTAGGTTTATTATTCAGTGTTTCAAAGGAGTAGCTTGTGCTTTTCTTGTCCAACAGTATCAACTATCAGATTACATATAATTACTGTAACAGTTTCTCAGCCATTTTTTGTTTTGGGGGCAAAGGGTGAACACTTGATACTTCCTTGCAGTTATAGGTGGATGATATTCATGATGAGAAAATCATATCACATAGCATCAAACAACCAATCTACTAAAACTACAATCAACCTGTGATTAGTATCATCATCATGAATTGTCATAAGATTATGCTAAGTCCTGCACAACAAAATGAGCATCTGAAAAGTACAGGGTGAACTGCGTTTTGGGGTTCGGTGTCACCTATATGTGGATGACACCCAACTCTATTTCTCCTTTCCATCTAAAGCCAAGGAAACTGTTTTGGCATTAGATCGGTGCCTGGTGTCAGTAATGGACCGGATGAGGGCAAATAAACTGAAACTTAATCCATACAAGACAAAGGTGCTCCTGGTTAGTCAAAAGGCAGATCAAGGAATAGGGACTCAGCCTGTGCTGGAGGGGGTTACACTCTCTCTGAAAACACAGGTGTGCAGCTTGAGGGTGCTCCTGGATTTGTCCCTAAACCTGGATACCCAGGTTTCATCATTGGCCAGGAGCACCTTCGCACAGTTAAAACTAGTGCGCCAGCTGCACTCATTTCTTGAGCGCTCTGATTTGGCCATGGTGACACATGCCCTAGTTGCATCTTGGTTGGATTATTGTAACACACTCTACGTGGAGCTGCCTTTGGAAGGTGTTTGGAAACTTCAAAGGGTCCAAAATGCCACACCCAGATTGTTAACTGGGACTGGTTACAGGGAACATGTAACACTCCCATTACCAACAGCTCCACTGACTGCCGATCCATTTCCGGGCACAATTCAAAGTGCTAGTTTTAACCTATAAAGCCTTTAAAAGCTTGGGTCCAAACTATCTAAAGTACTACGTCTCCCTCTATGAGCCTGCCCAGCCATTAAGATCATCAGGGGAAGCCTTTCTGTCCCGCCACCCTCACAGATGCACTTGGTGGAGATATGGGAGAGGGACTTATCTGTGTCACGTTCCTAGGGGATTCAGCAGGCAAAAGTCCAAGAAGCCAGTCCAAGGTCAGAAGTCCAGGAGATACAAAACAGATGCCAAATTGTCAAAGCCAAAACACAAACCATAGTCAGAAGTCAGAGTCCAAAAGCCAAGGGTCAAGAGAGCAAGGTTCAAGACAAGCAGGAGCATGGACGCAAGACAGGGAATTGTTGCTTCCAAGCCTCTGGGTACAAATTATATAGCAGCAACAATCATCTAATCCCTAGAAACATTCCATCCTGTTAAAACTCTGGGCTGGTCGACCTGATGTTCCTGTGAGAAGCATTCATGCAAGCCTCAGACCTCCCTGTTGTGAGTCTCTGCCGAAGCTTATCTCTCACTCTGGCTAGTGGGGGAAGAGAATCTGGCAGTGATTCAGCTGTCTGTGATACTAATTGCCCAGCATTTTCCTCAGCTGTAATTAACTCCTCTGATTCCAGATCTTCTTCAGCTGAACTCATGACAATCTGTTGCTGCTCCCAGACTCTGGAACTCCCTCGCACAGGTGGCGAGATTGGCTCCATCTTTGCTGTCCTTCCACAAGCAGACAAAGACCTTTCCCATCAGACAGGATTTTCTTTAGTGACTGCCAGTCTGAGAGGGGTTTTGTGGTCTTTTGCTTTAAATGTGTTTTTAGTATTGAATTTATTTACCATTTTAATATGATACTTGTTTAATTCTTTTTTAATATGTGTACAGTTTCTGTTTTTAGCTTTGTATATTGTCTTTTTAGTGATATGAGCTGCCTTGGGTCCTTTTGAGGGAAAAGGTGGAGTAATAAATAAATAAATAAATAAATAAATAAATAAATAAATAAATAAATAAATAAATTTGCATGTTGTGAATTCTGCAGCAACCTGTGCTCAATAGATTTTCAGGCTTACCCAACCTTTATGTAATATGATGCGGGTTAACCACCTCTTTCCATTTACTTGGAAGTTGGGTTTTCCTAGAAATTCATTAAGTTGCCCAGCAAACACAGTGCCAGGCAGTTTTCCTATATTTCAATGTTTTCCAAAGTCATTAGCCAATGTCCTATCAATTAATGAGCAGGGCACTTTATGCCCACCTTCAGACACTCAAGCCCATGGTGCCTCCTTTCTTCCAGGCCTCTGCGTCCACCAACCCTCATTGGGCCAACACATTCTGTATTGCTTCCAGTATTTGTTTATTGAGTGGGCTTTAGTTCTGACTGCATTCCCATTTCCTAGTCCATGAGGTATAACATATACACAGTATAGTAACAGAAATGCATCCATATTGCCATCACCAAACAGCTTTCTTCCATGTATACACAAACAAAAATGGATGGGTGTGTAATTGTTAACACTAGACATGGGAGCATTATATTTGTCTCCTGGAGAAGATGGAAGCCTGCCAACACAGGTGTCCTTCCCCACCCCCCAGAACCAGCCAAGTCCACTTACCAGGCTCTTTGGTGGATGCACATTGAGCGGTGGCAACATTGTGTCAATCGCAGATGTAGTCTTGCTAGTGCTGCCCCGCCTGTCCCCTCAGCTGACCACTCCAGCGAGCTGGCAGGAAGATGAGTCTCCCTGCTCAGCTGCTGAGCAGTCAGCTGAGGGTAGAGGCGGGGAAGCTCCAGCAGGACTACATCCGTGATTGACACAATGTTGCTGCTGCTGGGCGCATGTGTGCTGAGGAGCCCAGTAAGTAGACTGGGCTGGTTCTGGGAGGTAGGAAAGGACCGCCAAGAAATCTGTGCTAGTGGGCTTCATATTCATCTCCCCTTGGAGACAAATATGAAGCTCCCATGTCTAGTTAACATAATAATGCACAGGTCAGTTTGCACTCTGTGTTCCATACAAACATGGTTTCTTTGTAAGAAAAATTACATTTAAGATAGACTAGATGGTCCCTGTGTTTGAAACACCAAGACCTTCATTTGACCTCCTATTTTCAATTTGTCCACTTCTAAACTCTTTTCTTCTGCCACTGCATCTGTCCTGTGGCGTAGGGGGTGGGGGGACCAGCCCACCTGTTCTGCAAAGAATTTAAACTATGAGCAACAAAGATTGTGACATTTATGAAGTACCTGAACTCTGACTTTGGGTTGCTCATTCTTTGGAAGGGAAGCTTCATCATGGAAACACCAAGAATATGGACAGAAAAATCCAAATAAGAAGGAACAAGACAGAGCAAGAAAGTATATTTGCCAGCATCATCCCATTCCTTCAGATTCGAGGCCAGTCTCAGGTCCTTGTGGTGTCACACAAACAAGGCAGTGATGGGAAGAGAGGCTGACATACTTCTAGGCCAGACAATTAGGATGATGGGTGTTAGGGGAATCTGGAAAATGGGCCCAGCATTTGGGCAAAACCCAGGCAAACTGGGTACTATGGCAACCCAGAGACAGAAAGGAAAGAGGTTCTCTCTCTCTCTCTCTCTCTCTCTCTCTCTCTCTCTCTCTCTCTCTGTGTGTGTGTGTGTGTGTGTGTGTGTGTGAGCTAAAATTTTCACTTGTACGAGTAGCAGAGAGAAAGAAACAACACAGAGAATGGTGCATTCCACACTAGACTAATATGCAACAAGAATATAAAGCTAATAACTCAGGGCACCAAGGGCATAGCTTCATTTCTATAGCCTTTGGGGCAGTGCCCCTAAGAAGTCTTCTACTGGGAGGAGTGGAGCCCATACTTCCTCTACCAGATATAGGACACCTCGCAGGTGGGCCAGGCATGGGGTGCCGCCACAAGAGTGACGGATGCACACTGTCAGTTGTCCCTGGAGGCGAGTGGCAAAGGCTCCTTCTCCCGCCACCCCTCCATAGTCCCTGCTGGCAACCGCCATCTCATAGGTATGGTAATCCTCCCAAGAGGCATCGCTTTGATATTGAATGTGGTACAGAAGCATGTTTAAAAATGCCTATCATGACAAAAAAAAAGAGGTTTAGCCACTTGTGTTTGATTTCACACAGCACCCATGTTTACATATGTGTAGGAATGCACATTTAATGCAAAATTATGGCTGCAGTGGAACCATAATAGTAGAACAGCAAAATCATGTGGTGTATTCTATGAAGATGGTGCATCGGCCACTGGTTAAAATCCCAACCTGCTTTGATGCTTCTGGCAGAGGCCTCATGTTGTTCAGTCCAGGCCATACAGAACTGTACATTCAGCTGAATCTTTTTATGGACTACCTTTACCCACTGTGCAGATGACCCACACAAGGTCTGCAGAGCAATGGAAAGATCCTGATGGCCAGGATGCCTCAATAAGGTGCTGAGTTACAGCAGCTGGATGTCTGTTTCTCCTGAATGTCCAAGCCTTCATTGTGAGCAGATTTGAGAATCTGAATGCAAGATCCAACATCTATTGTCTGGATCTTAGCCAGAAAGAAAACAAAACGAAACGAAACACATAAGATATTGGGGTAGGGGTAGGCTGCTACAGGCCAGGGTGTGGGCCTATTATTTGGCCATGTTAGTAAACTCTTAATTGCAAATGATTAGCTTTCACCAATAAAAAGCCAATACCAGCTCTGATTTGGGGGGTGCGGTGTCTTTTTAAATGATACTGACATTCATTTATCCACTAAGCACTTAAACCACTTGCCAACTTTGAGGGGGAAAGGTGAACAGATTTGTTGATGCTCCCCAAACACTGTTTGCTTCATAAGCAAATCCTATTTCTGGTCTATGTTTGAAAATGAGAGGAAATTTTGTGAGATTAGATTTAAGGGCAAATTCAAATTTCCCTTCTTTAATCATCTTTTTATGTTTCTTGCTAGGTATAAATATATGTTTCTTTCATGCCTTATTTTCTTCACTTACGGAGCTTCACTCATTCAAGACTTTTTCTAGGAAGAGATCGATAGAAAACATTTTCAGACTTGACCCTATTAGTGGGCTGCTTGCAGGTTCTGTTGCAAGAAAAATATTTATTCCCAGCCTCGTGCTGTCTTACATTGAAGAGCAGGAACGTCACATGTGAGGTGAAATCTAAAGATGGTCCCTCCCCTCCTGGTATAGGACAGCTGAAGAGGTGTAATTCAACAGCCCTCTGTGTGACTGTCACAACTAGTGATTGAGGTGGACAGGAGGTGCGGGGATGGCCATGGCCTCTAAAGGACGCAGACAGGTGGGAGGCCAAGGAAAGGGGTGGGGAGGGACATCTAGTAGAAAAAGGGTCATGCAGGACTTATGAGAGCATTTTCCGTAACAATGAAGACTAAAAGGAGAACCCAAAGGAAGGCAGGAGAAACTGGAGATTGCATTAGCAGTAGGAGAATGAGAGCATAAAAGCGAATCATGAAGAACCTTTGAAGAGATGTTAGGAGAGGTGTATTGCAAAGGAGGGAAGTTCTAAAGGAGACAGGAAAAGATTTCAAGAGGGTAGAGGAATAGAACAGAATAGAATAGAGTATGCTGGGTTTAAGTAAAATATAACCGTAGGAAGTAGGAGACAGTGTGCAGGAAATTTGTGAGGAGGTGAGACTATAAGTCACATGACACTTAAAAAGCAAGGAAAAAAAGGAATTTCATAAACAAAGGTACAGATTATAATGGTAAAGGTAGCACAGAAGCCGTTCTATAATAATTTTAAAAGTCAGCAACAGGCCTAAACAAAGCCATTCCTAAGGATTTAAGCCTCTTCAGGAAAAAAATTGTAATTCAAGGAAGGCATATTATCAGGTCAAGCTGCATGCTTTAAAATACCACTAATACCCTAACACTCAAATTTGGATGATGGAATCACGACCCATACACAGAACAAGCTTCAAGAGGAAGGCTCTGGTGACTTATGAGGTAATTCCAAAATTTTACTACATAACCTATTTTTCATGTTCAAGGTCTGTTGCTTGTATAATGCTGTATATAATATGCCTCTCTTTAAATGGTGTACTAATAAGAACCTGAATGCCATGTTAGTCCTACCTAGAGCAGACTCACTGAAATGCATGGAATTTCTTAATCATAGTAGTCTCGTTGATTTCTATGTATCTGCTTCTTGATATCAGTAGTGCTAAATTTAATACAAGGTATTTGAAAGTGGCTCTTGTCTAAACAAGAAAATAAAACCAATGGCTGCTTCACACCTTAAAAGACAGAAAACACATGTTATCATCAAAGAACTGGAGCCATTTATCTACAAAGAACTGGAGCCATTTCTGGCTCTCTAGTTATGATTATATTGGTGCAATACATGTTCCAAGAAGCATGATGTTCTTATTCATACACTGAAAATATAATGTGTAATTTTATTGTAATTCATTATAGAAGTACATGGTGTGTGTAATATTCTTATGAGAGTAAAAAAATAGAGACTGTGAAATTGCAAACAAATACACATGTATGTTGGTGGAATTCCAAAGTTTTACTAATATCTAAGTAAACATGTACAGGATAAGTCTGTGCTGCCAAATGGATTGTCCATCCACCATCAGCTAAGCAGAAATGCTGAACTGCCTCCTTGTGTATAAGCTAAAGAACCTAACTTAATCTGCCTATGACAGAGCTTGCTTCTTTTAAAGAAAAGGAAAGGACATGAATCCCATAACCAAATATTGAGAAAAAATAGGCCATTGCTCTCCTTTTAAGGGTAAAAAACCTGCAGCACTTTAAAAACCAAGAAAAATGAGTAAACGCTGTTGATATTTAAAAACAAATTGTGACAAAATATATGGGGTGATTGAGGTTGCCAGATCTCAAGGCACAGGTCTTAATAGTGGAGACAATTCTAAAGGTGAATTGCACTTAAGGAGAAAACATTTTGTGATGTGTGAGGTGATTCTGCAGTCACTCATTTCCACTTGGGACAAGCACTCACATGATCAGCATGAAGATGTTTTTATGCATGTCACACCTGTGCCACCTTAGTGCAGCCAAAAGTGAGAGGAGGAGGCTGAGATAAAATCCAGTGGATGTGCGCACTGAGATCCACCATGCCATTTGAAGCCAGGAAAGGAGTAGAACAACAGTGTGGTGACTCATGAGCCTTCTTTGGCAAGTCCCAGGAGTAGCATAGAGCAGGAAAAACTCCACCTGTGTCATGTGGGGGGTTAAGGCAGCTCAGAATGCAAGCATTAGCAGGAGCAGGAGCAACTGCTGGAGTTGTTGGTTGCATTTGTCACCTGATGACACATGAAACAAATGTGGATTTTCCTCTGCTATGACTTGGCATATTACCTAGTTAGTTGAGTCTTACTTGGACTCTGGACCCATTTCCATCATGCCCATTTCCACAATTGACTCTCTCGGAAGTAGCTCTGGTCCCCTCTCAACTATTGCCTAGCCTAGTGGTTCTCAACTTGGGCCTCCAGATGGACTGCAACTCCCAGAAATCCTGGCCAGCACAGCAAGTGGTGAAGGCTTCTGGGAGTTACAGTCCAAGAACATCTGGGGACCCCAGTTTGAGAACCACTGGCCTAGCCCACCTCTGTGATGTCAGAAGAGTCTAGCTATTTCTCTTGCATGCATCCACCTTTGTGACAAAATCCTGCTCTCTGGTCTCAGGATTTGGCCCTGAAAACTCAAGGAATAGATTGATGCTGAATTGGCAATCAAGGAGTGATTTTGCCAAATATTCTGAAATTGCAAGGAGCTAGAGGAGACCTCTATTACTCTATGACTGAAATCTGGTAGTAAGTTACAGCTAGAGTAGGCCCACTGAATCAATGTGGATTTGGTGAGTCAACTCCTCTGCAAGTTCCACTAAGCAACGGGATTTTGTCTGTTATTTACACACTGCAGAACTACTTCTTGTACCTAACCAAAGGTAAATCTCTTCCCACATCAGAAATGTTGTTTTGGCTGACATAGAAATATTTTAAGGTGGTTGTTATGGGTTCTGAATCTTTCATGCTGTAGTCCAAGATATCCTAAATATTAAGCACAGTGCTTGTGATGAATCTACAATTTATCTGAGTTCAGGCCAAGACCAGCACCATCCCTCAGCAGTACTCCTAGACCTCACTGAGCACAAGCATGCATAGGATAGTATTTGTGGCACTGTGGCACAATGTTTTGTGTATCATTTATGATCCACAGAAATGAATTATGAACAGGAAGCTTATTGCAGCTTTACAAGTGTATGAGTCTCATGACAGGAACAGGGTGACACCCCATCTCAAATTTTGGAACAGGAAACCAACACATTGCTTGGCCCTTTGGCCACCTCCCTGCTTGCAAGGAGGAGCCAGGCAACATGTAAAAGAAAGGGTTCCGTCTATCCAGGGGGTGGGGGTAGACATATTCATCAGGATCTAAAGGCTGGCATTCATGAGGTTGCAAACGTAAGCCGTATTCAGGCATTGTTAAAATGTGTGTTCCCCACATGTCATGGGGGGGTGTTAGCCTCATCCCTCTGTTATCACTTTCAGCATGCAAAAGAGATGGTCTGAAGAAAGGCGGGATAGAAATGTTTTAAATAAATAAATAAATTATATTTTCATATGTTGTCTATGTGAGCCAGAATCCCATTTTTCACCTGGGGAGCCTGTGCAGATACAGCAGCTTCTTTCTCTTCACACTGGCACTTTTGTTCTTTGAAAGCAATGTTGGAGGAGGTGTGGCTAACACTCTCACAGCATTGCACGTGGAGAACACATGCTTAAGAATGTCTGAACTGGGCTATAGAATCAGTTCATGCAAGGATGTTATTCTTTAACTTACTTCAATATCCCTTTTATGCTGGCCAGATTTCTGTTGCACACTGTAGTAAATCACACTAGAGTAGGCTCATTGAATCAGTGGGGATTTAGTAAGTCAGTTGCTGTGTAAGTTATATTGACTCAAATAGACTTACTCTAACTGCAGCTTACTATGATAGAATAAGTCACAGATAGAGTGTCTGTGAATCAATGGAACTTACAGAGAAGCTGACTCACCAAATCTCCATTGATTCAATTGGCCTATTCTAGTGTGAATTACTACACTAAACAACCGGGGTCTGGCTGCTAACTTAAGGCTAAAAGAGCCTTTGTGGTGTAACATTGGGCCTGTCCAGACTGGGGCATTTGGAGTGGTTTGTTTCGCAATTAAAAGGTTCTTATTTTACGTGTGATCTGTTTTATTTCTCACTTGAGCTACCTCTTTGAATACTTGGCGGGAGAAGCAAGAACAGGAAAGAATAGGAAAGCTACAAGGGTGAGATCTATGTTATTACTGAGAAGTTTCCAAGCTTCTACACCAAGTAGCTGCAACCATATTTATTTCAGAACTAACCCACAGATTTTCTAAGTAGGCCAGATGAATTCATAAGCCTCAGAATTTCTGGCTAATATATCATGTTGAAAATGTTCTTATCTCATAGTCTATTATTTACATAGAGGAGGACTTTTCTGTCTGTGATAGATGAACCAAGAACTCTGGGGAAAGTGAGTGGAGAAAGAGTAGAGGCTGAGGCAGGTTGGAAACATCACATCAGCCTTAACAACTGAATACATCATTTTGCAGCCGAGGAAAACTTTCAGGTTAATGATCACATGGTAGGGTTCTTACCACTTCATACTACAGGAGAGAATTGTATGTTGCAACACACCTCCATTTGCAAATTCATAGCGTCTGACAAACTAGCGCATCAGGTAGAAGCTTATATGGGTCTCCTTCATGTGTCCAGGGAGTTTTGCAGAGGTTTTGTTTTGTTTTTTGTGTGTGTTTTTGTTTTTTGCATGGAATTGCTTTGGCAATTGCAGCAGCAGCTGGCAATGCATAATTTGAAGATGGTTGCTATGACCTTATAAATCACCCTTAAGACAACCAGGGCTGCTGCCCATGTCTCTAACGACATAAAAAGGGAATGTATAGACGAACACAAGTCCTTGGCTAGGATAGATGGGATAAGCTATATTTACATCCAGTGGATCCAGGAATTTCAGTTGTGCAGTCCCTGTGTATAACAGCTGACTATTCTGAGCTCTAGCATAGCAGGATCTTTACATCTCTTCTACTGAGTAAGCCCTTGACTGTTGCTGTCCTTCAAATGAAAGGTCCTATAGTACATACAGTGTATATATACACACAGGCACATCCCATTCGCCAGACTAGAAGGGTAGCTTTCAAGCAGTCAAGCAACACAAGTGCATGAGCTCCTATTTTCATATGATCGCATAGTTCTAAGATTTCACTAATGGAAAAACTGCTATGCTTTAGTGCTGTGGAACCTGTAAAACAGCTGCACCTATCTGTCTCCCATTGTATATAAAATGCCAAGAATGAACAGATGTGCCTAGGGCAGAGACGACGGTCCTCCCATCAGGCTCAATCCACTTGCCCATTATATACCCACATGGCTTTGTGGGTTAGAGTTCAGCACTGCCGCTGGCAGTTTCTAGACACATCTTCATTGATCATTTGCTTCTGATATTTCTTTTTGCTGTTTCCTAATCAGAAAACTTCCTTGTCACAAAAAATGTGTTCAATATCAAAGCTATAGGGTTTGGAAACCTTCAAGAAAAGAAAAGAGTTATGTAAAGTCAATCTTATTATTTGCCAAGTCTAATAATTCTTGTTCGTGAACATGAGGTTCTAGAGAACCACTATAGACAGCTACCTTCTTCAAAGTGTGATAAACTGGGTGTGCATTCATGTTCCTGATTGAAGAAGAGTTCAGGTTCTGACACTCAAGGGAAAATATTTGCACCATGGAATAAGGTGCAACAATTGATGTAAAACATTACTGTTCATTTTAGATAAAGGTGTCACATTAATGCACAGGATATTATGGTAGGTAATGGACAATAGCAGCAAAAATTTCCTAAAGACAGCTTGTAATTGGGAACCAGTGCAGACAGGTGGAACTGTAACAAAATAAAATTGTTGTTATGTGTTCCAGTCTGCCAGCCACCCATGGCCTCGTTCCACGTAGTCCTATTCCCTCTCCTCTCCTCTCCACTGTTCCATTTGTCCTCCCTTGAATTCTACAGTGGGGGATCTATGGGGATGGTAATATCAACATTCTGTACCTGTTGACCCAAAACCTCCTTGGACTGTTCTGGGTTTCCTTCCCACCCCCACCCCCTGGGCTGTGTGTGTGTCTGTGTCTGTGTGTCTGTGTGTGTTTCCAATCTTCAGATGGCATTTTGGAAGAATGTTTCAAGTTTTATGCTATTCTGTTATCAGTCCTAAGTGGCAAGGATTGTGCATCATCTTGTTTTTCAACATGCAGTATCAGACTTGGCCCCTAGAGGGAGACAGAGAACATTCCCCTTTATTTTTCTGGGATGTCACTGTAGTAAAAATATGCAATGCAACATTTGCTTTTGTAACCAGCACATGGCAGTAGTAACAGTCATATGATTAAACCAATAGGACCCTTCAAAAAGTACCATTCCAAGCTCTGTCATATCTTGCATACTAATAATGAATTTTATTCTGAGCTCTGATCAAGTTGTAGCTAATATGGCACCATCCATGTGAAAGAAAAGGGTAAGAGCAGGTATGGGTACACCTCAAGATCTACAGAAATACCACCCAAAAATTATCTGGGAAGTTTTGCATGAGCGGAACTTTTATTTTCCTAAGCCTAATTTTATTTGAGCTGCAACTTTCCCCACTGGTTCTATGTGGGATAGCATTTCTGTATTTATTCATTTTCTTTACTTGTTTTTTCTTTACGACCCTGTCTTTGATCCACTGTACTCAAAACCAAAAAATAAAAATAAAAATGCAAGAATATTCATTTGCAAGCTAGACACTTGAATAATCATGGGAGAATAAAGAATAGTGAAGTTAAAAGAAGCACGCTGAGTAAGACTGTTGGCTCTAAATGCAATGGTTTTACAAGTAGGGCCCCTTAGATGGCAGTGTGTTCTTGCTTCAAAGCTTTGTCTGCTAGCCCTGCTTTGTGTGGCAGTCCCTCCCACCAGTCTGCTTAGTTGGAACTTGGACTTCTTCTTCTTCAAAATCCTGTCCTGATGGTGCCACTGAGTGCATTTCCCATTCTAAGTTGGCATTTCCCATTCTAAGTGCATTTCCCATTCTAAGTTGAGTGCATTTCCCATTCTAAGTTGAGTGCATTTCCCATTCTAAGTTCTAAAGGGAAACAGCGAAAGTAGGATAGGGGCAAATAGTGTCCCTTAAAGACTAAAAGATTGAGAGTGAGCTTTTGTAGAACAGAATCAATCTCTTCAGACACACCATGGTAATCCACAAAAGCTCACACTGAAACAAATCTTTTGGTCTTCAGAGTGCCACAATATTTTGTGTCCCCCCCCCCCAACTCAGTTTACCTCACCAGCACCACACAAACCTTCCTCAGGGTTCTAGAAACTGGGAGGCAGTTTGGTACAATGGTTAGAACAGCTAATCCTTTCTCTCTTTTCTCCCATTCTTCCTGTTGTGAACAGGCCAGTGGCGTGGACTGAAATTGCAAGTGATACCAGCACATCTATGATCCATGTCCAGACTTATTTCTTTTAGGTGAAATAAAGGGCTCAAGTCTTTGAACCAGGACTGGGTGCTGTCCTGCGGTTGTTTCCACTGCCCAGCACTGCTATTTGGCTATAAGCTATGTACAGAACTGCAAACTCACGTTCAACACTGTAGAAGCTGCCTCCAGGCAAATAATTTTCTTTTTTTCTTTTGAATGGCCATGACTCTATCACTTCCATTTTATGAGGTTGGGCTATTGTCAACATGACATCATCATATGTCTACAATTCTCTCTTTTCGCTGTGCTGCTTCTATTTTTCTCTCTCTTTTCTTCTTTAAGAAATACAGTTCCTTTGAGAAAGTCAGAAAAGTAGCACAGTGCCTACTAGCGTGTAGATGCCTTAGTGTTATTCTTTCATCTTTTCTAAAACACATCTTGCCTAAGAGGCATGGTTTTTGAGATACAGTAGAGAGTTATTTGATGAGCAGGGAGCCATTTCTCCTACCATGACTCAATCCACACCCTTTATAATTTTCATAGCAGCTGCCATTTTCCACAGACACACAATCAAACACACACACACTGCAATGACTCTTTTGGGCAGCCATAAAAACTTTCCAAATATATTTTTCAGACGTGTATACATGTGTTTAATAACAATAGTAAAATGCAAATCACATAAAATATTATAATGCTATACTCTTAAAATCCTATAATCCTATAATAAAAAGATTAATGGGAAAGAGGAATCCCTTTACACTACCATCATTTTAGCTGCCTGGTTAATGGCTGATGTTATCAAATAAGGCTAATGGTTTTTGTTACATTACTGCTGTCAGATAAAATTCTATTGGTACCATTAATTATGGCCAATTTTTGTCAGTGACAATGACAGCAAGAAAGCAAATAAGCATAGTTGTATGTTTGAGCTGACGTTATCTTTGTTTGCTATTATGCTTCACATCTAAGATTAGCATCTTTATTTGCTTCTAGTCCTGGTCTGTTGTGATGACAGGTAATGAAGTGAATAAATGGCAATAGTTAATGGCTGTGACTAAGAAGTTTCACAGTAATTTTTAAAATTAGCATTCCAGAGGCATACCCTTGTAGCGCCTTCCTCCTGTACTGCTGTTTATGAGAAGCAGTATCTGTACTTGATCAATTGTTCAGATGGCAATTGTTCAAGTGTCAAAGAAGCATAACTACTGCAGTATGGAAAAATATAGCCCAAGGCACTAAAATGTGCTTCCAGATTGAGAGTACCACCTGTCAAAAGTTGTAGTTTTCAAAGTGGTAGCCATGTTAGTCTGTGCAAGTATATCAGACAAGAAACAAAACAAAAACAAAATAAAGAAGACAAAAATGTGGCACTTTGAAGACTAACGACTGTATTTTAATGTGATCTTTTGTAGATCAGGTCCACTTCCTCAGGCATGAGACTCTGAGGAAGTGGACTCAATTCATGAAACCTCATGTTGAAATATAACTTAGTCTTTAAGATGCCACAACACTTTTGTCTTCTTTATTTTGTTTTTGTTTTGTTTTTTGACTGATATAACTGTCAAAAGGATACTGTCCTACTGTTCTATCTTTTTCTCCTAAACAATTTTTTTTGTGGTAAGAAAAACGAAGGAAGAAGTGTTGAAGAAAGAGGGGAAGGTTGCAAATAGAAAGCAGCAATGTTTCATGAATGAGCCCAAGCAGTTGTACCCAGAAAGCCCACTGATTCCCAAACTATTCTTTTGGAAAGTCCTTTTTCTTATGCACTGGTGTCTTGCTACAAAGAGGGAAGGACAGATTTTGCTTTTTGAGATTACATGCTTCTTTATATCCCCATATGAATTACAGTACTATGGAATGTAAGGAAGTGTGTGGTTTCAAGGAGATGAACCTCCATATAAGTATGTCCTTTTTCATGTACTGTCCCTCGTCTGTTCTTTTCTCTGGTGACTAGGAGATGGCGAGTGGGGACAGCACTGCATTCATGTTCTTGTACTTGCTCGACTTCTGCTTATTGAAAGTCACACAATTATATTGCAAGTATCAACAAACAAGTTGTTCCAAGATGCAGGAGATGTTGTGTTGACTGCAAGACAAATTGCAGAATCCACAGTGAAGTGATATCTTTATTAGGCCCACCAAAAAGACACAAAATGATATGTACAAGCTTTTAAGATTACACAAAATAAAAACTTTTCATTAGGCATGATGTTACAGAAAGCCGGGATGGGATGAAAGCTCAGTGCAAGGGCAAAGTGATCCACATGCTTTTTTAAGATGTAAAAAAGCAAGAAGCAGGACTATACCAGGACTCATCAGGTGTTCAGTTTCACCTCAATCTGGATTTTGGAGGTTCTCCGGGAAACTTAGAAATATTCTTAATGAATTTCTATTGTCACCATGTTCTTTCTTATTATATAGCAAATGCACATTATATTTAACTGTGGACCTGTTAAAAGAAAAGTTATGCAATGATGTTAGCTCTTACATTGTTGGTTTATTCAAAAAGAACAATTTAAAAGTGGGAGAGCTGAGTACACTCACAACCAGCAAAATTCAAAAGAATCTCTTGTTAGAAACTGACAGAAAGACTGAATGGATACAAAACAGAATAGAGGATAAAATTAGTCCACTTTAACTGGATTAATATGAATGATGCAAAAGAATGCAGTATCAAGTAAATGTGCTTTTTACTAACTTTAAGGCATAATGATTTTTAAAAGAGAGAAACCAAGGCTATAGCCATTTCCTCCTTGGGCATCTCCCTTCTTCTTGACTTAGCATCTTTTGAATCTGCCTGCATAGTGGGCTTGAGGGGAGTCCAGGAGGTAAGTACAATCATCCTGTTTCCTGTCATGCTATGTGTTGGAGAAACCTTTGATCACCAAAAATCATCTCATCATCAGTGTTAGGAGCACCAGCAATGATCCAAGAGTGTTTGGGCAATTAGAAGTCTTCCCCAGGGCAAAAGAGAGCCCCAGGGAGCCTTGGAACCTAACAGATACTGCCCAATCCATACACAACCAGACTCAAATCAGGATAAATTCTCCAAACATAGGTACACCTCTCACATGAGTTACCAAGTGGTTGAAATTCCTTCAGGAAAGAAAGAGGGTTCTAGTGGTGTGGAGGGTGTGAAAACACATAATTAGAAGATTCTTGTGTGTCAATTTTAGCAGGTTCCTGACAAGGCACGCGCACCCCCGTGGTGTGTGCCCTCAATACAGGTTTTTTAAAAACTGCTTCCTTTGTCCATTGAAGATGTTGCCACGTGCCTAGTTGTTGAACTGCCCCCAGCAGCTGTCAAGCAGGTACAGCTGGGACTGCTGTGTGAAAACTGATGCTTGAGTGACAACTGGCAGCCGACGAAAGAGAGGTCTCTTTCTCCAGTGTTGCTTCATTAAAGGGGGGAGGGGTACACCAAAAGATAAAGGGAACACTTTGTGCTATTGCTGCTACACGCCATGTAGCGTGATGTGCTTGAACCCTGTGTCTTCACAGGTGCAAAACTTGGAGTCCTGGGTGTTCTCAGCTTCTCCAGCTGCTAAATGAGTGAGGCTAACCGCTTGCAGTTGAGAAAAAGGAAAGCATGTTTCAGGGACAGCCTTGAGTAACACTGCTGGAGCAACACTACTGGTTTGGGTATCTGGCTGTGGAGCCAGAAGCTGTGAGTTTGATTCCCCACTGTGCCTCCTTGACAAGGGGCTGAACTCAATGATCTATAGGGTCCTTTCCAGCTCTGCAGTTCTTGTGTGTGTGTGTGTATGTATGTATGTATGTATGTATGTATGTATGTATGTATGTATGTATGTATGTATGTATGTATGTATGTATGTACTCATTCATTCATTCATTCATTCATTCATTCATTCATTTACTTCTATACCACCCATCTGGCCACCAAAGCCACTCTTGGAGGTTCACAACGCAGTGAAACAAGACAACACTTTTAAAAGCACTAAACATAATAACTATACGAAAAAACAAAATGAGACATATCAGTCCAGATACACAAAAGGCAACATAGAAATAACTAAAAATAATTTAAAAGGCAACGTGGCAGAACACATCGTATTAATACTGGTATGGTATTTGTCTGGTATTGGTACTAGTACTAGTATTAGTATATACTAAGATTATTTAAATCCCTCTTAAACAACATTAAAATGTCATAATATGATGTTAACCATGGGAAATCCTCAAGGGCCTGATGACAATTTTCATGAATCATACTGGGTCCTGTTGGGTTTGTTCCTGCACGTGTGTACCATTCACTAAAGTTTGCTGATATTTGAAAAAAGAAATACTTGACATCAATTGCATGTCAGGGAAAAATGAAACCTAATATATTAGCAAAATACAGAAATGCCAAAGTCGGAGGAGATTGACGGCTGAAGCCCCAATGAAAGCCAAAACCTCATCTGCAAAATCCCATAGTAAAGGCCCTGGGGAGGGCTCAGATTGACTCCCTGGACATTTATTCTCCATCCACAGGACTGAGCAACCACTTTGTATCGAGGTGTGGCAAAGGGAGAGTACAACATTGTTTGCTAGGCTGGCTGCATGCTAAAATAATCTCTCTCTTCTTTTAGGTAGCTATCCTGAGTTTTTGTTACACTTTATTATACTTGTTATACTTGTGTGTTTGTCAATGTGGGATGTGTGACTGATTCTCCTGTGTGGACTTTGATTGGTTAGGTCAAAGTAGCACTACAGACTATATCCCCCCAGACTCCCACCCCATAATTTTCTATTTTCTTTTATTTTTTAAAATATTTGCTGGTGATCTCTGTTTGCAAGGGAAAATATCCTTGCCATGGGTGCCTGTGTATGTTCCAGAGTGCATTTGTGTAAACCAATGCATTTGTGTAAACCTCGGTTCTTATATGTTGCAGGTGTGACAACTTGAAGGCAAGCCAGAGGGAAGTACCACGTGCTCAGGATGTCCACTTGCAGATGAAAGCTAAGGGCTGCTCTGGCTGGTCAAATGGAACCAAGGCCGTCTTTCCTGGAGGTTTGGTCCCCTTCAACCAGCTATAGCAGTTGCTGAAATCATCTGTAACCCCTCTGCATTTGAATCAGCCATCACAGGATCACCTCTTTTTCTCTCCAAGCTGCTTTGGTTTTTCCTTTGAGACAGTTTTGTGGGTGGAGGGGAGGAACAGGGCAGAATGTGTTCTAAACTGTGCCACTAGGGGAAGCTAGATTACTATATTGCAATGACAGGATAATTTTAAATGATCCCTACTGAAGCTAGAACGTTTACCCTTGAAACAGGAGCCAGATGCAAAAGTAACAACAGTATGAATATTACAATGCTGGCTTCAGCAATTTCTTGAGAAAAGAAATACACTTATAGATCAACCTTCCATCCTAGAATATTTCACAATAAGGATTTTCTTTGATTTTATCTGATTTTGTCTTCTGGTTACCAGAAACTTAAATAGCTGAAGGAGAGTTCATTAAATCTGTGAGATTATACAATCCCAGCAAGTGAGTTACTATGGGCAAGAGAGTTACTGAGCATACCTTTCTAATGAACTGGAAGCCACTATGTGAATGTTACATCTAACTATATGACAGTTTGATTAATGGGTGGCATCCCTTGTTATACTTGCAGGCTTTCACTTTTGAAACAGGAATTCTATGTTTATTTAACCATGAAATCCCCTCTTCTCCCAGTATCTCTATCTGTTCCATATCTTGCATTTTTTTATCCAATCTTTTATTCTCATAATTCCCTCATAATTCATCCAGTAATTGTATCCCATATACATGTTTATGTTCCCCCAAAGAATTCAAACTAACTTAAAATTATGCAATACTGGTGACTCAGCCCTTTGTATTAGCCTCTGTAGTATACAATAGGTGGCTTTGATGTGTGTATAGAATTAGGATTTCCTTTCCTTTCCTTTCCTTGATTAGGCTGGACACTGTGAGCTTAATTCTATTCAGTTTGGCATACCAGACATTGACCTGAGGGACAAATCAATCTGGATTTGTATTACTTGTACCTTGCAGATAGTGAGCCTTATTACTCAGAGTAAGCAACAGTAATTCAACAGAGGTGTTTGTTACACAGTCTCCAGCATACAAATCTGAGAAATCACCATAGGAAGGCATCAAAGCCCTAGTGTTATCTTGTGGGAAGTTAAAGCCCATGTTTCCTGAGCTCTCAGACCCCTTTTTGTCAGGAGGCTAAATGATTGTCAGAATTGTTCAGCTGTCCTAGGAGAGTTAGCTCAGATCATAAGACAGTTGCCTTACCTAATGTGTAGTTCATGGACAACAACAGATGAAACTGGAATGTACTGATTATTCTATACACTCTGTAAACCTTATCTAACTCAAACAGTATGGCATGGATTCATTCTGCTTTTCTGGAAGGTATCATTTATCTCCACTTCACTGTTCTGTGGGTATTGAGGATTTCCTTTCTACTGCCTGTGTCATTGTCTGTAACGATGTATCTGTCACAAATCAGCCACTCAACAAATGTGTCAACCATCACCGCCAAACCACATCTGAAGTAGCTTCTATTTAGAATGTTGTTCAAAATGTGCTTTATCAAGAAGACAATAAGTCTGCAACCCTATCCACAGATACTTCGGCATAAGTCCCATTAAATGGAGTGAGGTTTATTTTTGATTAAGTATGTCCTTGCATATTCCATTGCCAGGTGGTATCTTACATTTTTAAGTTACCCCTCATCAGGAAATATTTTGATTTATGCTGGAAGAAATCTGGTAAAGCTTGCTCTTTTTGGTACTTTGTCCTTCAAATATGGATAGGATAATTTTATTACGGTCAAGGACCTTGAAGGATCAGTTCCAAGCCCCCCTGCGGATGGTGAAAAATGCAGATTAAAATAAGCACTGTTTTAATAGTGAATGCTATACATTGCATGGTCTATGCTCCCTCTAGTGGCCAGTTCTAAAGAGAAGTATTACAGATGGGGGTATTTGTATACAAATACAAATATCCCCACGCAGCTGGACTTAATGAGGGTCTGGCCCCTGGGGCCGGACCATCCACTCAGGAATCCGGTGGCAGCAACCTCACTTATCCTTCCAATCACTCCCAGAGCGCTGCTCTCTTCCCGCTTGACTAGCCACTCCAGAGAGGTGGAGGGAGGACGAGTCTCCCTGCATGGCTGCCAAGTGGCCAGCCAAGCGGGAAGAGAGCAGCGCTCTTGGGAATGATATGGAGGATGAGCGAGGCCGCCATCACCGGACACATGACTGGACAGTCCGGCCCCAGGGGCCGGACCCTCGTTATTTGTGTGGGGATATTCATATTCATATAAGACTACGAATACTCCCATCTCTAATAAATATATATCTTTAGAAATATATATATATATTTCTAGGATTTTTCTCTTAATATTTTTAATATTTTCAGACAGTGGATAAGTGAATCAGCAGATTCCTACCAGTTATGATTATGAGAGTGATTATTGAATATAGATGTTGAAAGTCTATTGCACTGGCATAATTAACTTTTCATTCACTTCACCCAGAACTCCGTGTTTCTCCTTTTCTGTCCTACCTGCTGTACATTTTTAAACTGTTATCAAGTTGTGCTGTTCTGAAAAGAAAAAAAAGTTCTAAAACAAACATTTAAAAAAATAAAATAAGTTTGTATTTTCAGAAAAGGCTTCAGCCATGTTTGTTTTCTTCGGTAAAACTGAATTAAGATCATCAGTTTATTATTCTGTGTCATGCTAACCTACATCCAGTGCCTTAAGAAAGGAAGCATGTTTCAGACCACAGTTTCCCACCCTGGAGGGTCAGGACTAGATAGCTCAGTGGTTTAGGTATGTTTGGGAGTTTGATTCCCACTGTGCTTCCTTGAGAAAGGCTGGACTTGATGAGCCATAGGGTCCCTTCCATCTTTGCAATTCTAAGATGATGATGATGATGATTAAAGTGTTTTCTGGGGGTTCACGGGTCACCTTATATTTGTTGTAGCCCTTGTTAAATAATTTCTTCCTTGACCTTTTGGAGCCAGATATCAAAGTTACTGTCTATGTGTATGCATGAGAAATAGACCCTTTGTGGGAGAAAGAAGCCTCTGCTTTCTGAGAAGGGATGACCCAGACTATTTTTTCCAAAAAAGAAAAGAAAAGAAATTGCAGCATATAATTGCTGCCACTTCTGCAAGAAAGGGATTCTAACTAAGACACATCACTTCCAGAGAGCCTAAAGAAGGGGAGGAAAAGGAGAATGAAGGGGGGAAAATAACACATAACAAACCCCCAGGAGGGGGACACAAGAACAAATGGCCTGGTTCTTCTGCAGTGGGTGCAAGGAAAGCTTGGTGCTGCTTTCTGAGGGGAATGCTCCCTGCACAAAGGTTTTGCCCCCTCCCTGGGTACTGCAATATCCTTCCTCCCTCTTGCTCATATTTGAAGTCTTTGCCTTCTCTTTTCCTTCTCTGTAACATCCTCCCACCTGTTCCTTCCCCAGTTTTGAAGTGGTGGTGGTGGAGTCAGTGGCAGGGGCAGTGAGAGGGTGAGCAGCATTGGCATCAACAGAGCCACCATGTCAAGGAAGATGATGACTGCTTTTTTATGCAAAAGGGGGGGGGGTGTCGCAGGTTACTTGGCTATTATAAAAGGGGGTCATGACTCAAAAAAGGTTGGAAACCACTGTTTTAAGTGATCTTCCAGGCTATGCTCACACCCCTGGCCAGATAATTGAGAATGCACTGGAGAGGGTAAAATATGATCTATATAAGATGGATATGTCTACCTGTCCCACCTACACCTTTTATAATGGGATGCTTCAGGTGGCCACCCAAAGGGAGGGCTGGAAATCTGTCTCTCAAAACTGGGCCTTCTCTGTGGTGGCCGCATCACTGAGGTCTGATTGGCCCCATCCCTCCTTGGTTTTAGGAGACACCTGGCTGTTTTTGCAAGCCTTTCACAGCCTTGCCCCAAATTAATTAATTAATTATATGGTTTTGATTAATTTTATTTTGTACCCACAAACCTCTCTCTGCTGATTGCCTATTATTTTTGTGGTTTTATTGTCTTTTATTGTATTGTGTTTCATGCCTTATCTGTATTCCCATTAGTGTTTTTATTATTATATTGTTATTTCGTCCCTTTTTGTTAGCTACCCAGAGTACTGGCTCTGCCATTAGTTGGGTGGGATAGATAGATAGATAGATAGATAGATAGATAGATAGATAGATAGATAGATAGATAGATAGATAGATAGATAGATAGATAGATAGATAGATAGATAGATAGATAGATAGATAGATAAAATGAACATGTCACAGTTTCTGATCTAAATTTTCGGAAACACCTGTACAAATGCTTTCAAAAATGTGCTATGGCCCTTCTTCTGAGGAACAAAATAACATCATCCTCATAATTGTCATTGTCATCTCACAGATCACATTTACACAAACATTCTGAGGTTAGCCAAGCCTTTTCATTAGGCAAATGGTGTTAATATTCATAGGCACTTGGTTTGTGAGAACCTGGTGAGATGGGCAGTCAAACTTGGCAGAAGATGTTCAGACAAGTAGGAAGGTCCCAAAGCATTTAGGGCTTTGTGTGTTAGAACCAGCATTGGTTACATTCACTGGGTGTAAAGGAGTTCCAGGGCAACAGCATTTACAGGGCCATGTATTTGTTCCCTTAGGCGAGATGTCAGTCTCTCTGTACATGCTTCACCAGGTATATAAGCACTCTAAATATGATTCCTTTTATAGAGTAACTATATAGGCAACCAAAGATGACTTTTAAGCTTTTTTCCTGCAGTTCTCCCACTGCTTAAGAGTGAAGTGCATTTCCATTTGAATAGCAGCTTGCCTCTTTCAGTGCAAATACTTCTGCAGGAAAAGATTCAAGAGAAACATCCTACCTCCTCACCCAGTTTCCTGATACTTGCATGGTTGGTGCTGACTGCAATCAGTGCATGTAGGTTAGTTACTTAGTTAGTTGGTTTGTTAGTTAATTTCCACAATTAAATGGTTACATTTTTAAATACTGAGGAGACAGGTACAGCAATATAAAGCAGGTTCTGGAGATCACCCATCCTCTCCAAAGCCCTGCTTGTTACAACCCACCAAGTTGAAGCATGGCAGCGAACCTCTTATTCTTTTCCTTCCTGTTGCATATTTCTGCCTTCTGTTGTTTCCAGTGGGAGTGAGGATAGCACAGGCAAGGGGCTTCCCACTGGTACTTTGCAGTTAAAAGAAAGCATCTTGAATCCAGCAGATTCAAGGTTATCTCCATTTTCCCCCAAAGTTCTCCAAGTGCTTTGTTTCTTTAGATCAACCGGGAGCCTCTGCAGCAGGCATGTTTCCTGGCTTGGAAAGCAATTAGCCATTGTTTAGATTAAATTGCTTTCAAAGGTTCAGCTCTTCTCTTTTGAGGCATTAGGTAAAGGTAAAGGTTCCCCTTGACAATTTGTCCAGTCGTGTCCGACTCTAGGGGGCGGTGCTCATCTCCGTTTCCAACCCATAGAGCTAGCGTTTGTCCGAAGACAATCTTCCGTGGTCACGTGGCCAGCGCGACTAGACACGGAACGCCGTTACCTTCCCACCGTGGTGGTACCTATTTATCTACTCGCATTTTGCATTTTGCATGCTTTCGAACCACTAGGTTGGCGGGAGCTGGGACAAGCGATGGGGGCTCACTCCGTCACGTGGATTCGATCTTACGACTGCAGGTCTTCTGACCTTGCAGCACAGAGGCTTCTGCGGTTTAACCCGCAGCGCCACGACGCCCCTATCCCACCACGTCCCTATCTTTGAGGCATTAGGAGGACACAAAATATCACTAGACTCAATTGACTAATATAATGTGTAAATTATACTGCTTGTGTTATGTACTATTAAATTTCAGTTGATGGCTATCATTGTAGGGTTTCTGAGGTATGAGAGATATTTAAGGGGAGGGTTAAGGAGAGTGCCCCTTTCAGTGTCTTTCCATGTCCAAGTACAGATTTGAACACAGCTCTACACTACACTGACTCTCAAATTGCAATATAACAACAACAATAACAAAATAACAAGGTGTGAAATTGAACCACACAGAGGAAGAAACTTTTGGTTCTCTGTAATAAAGGACTATCGAGTTTGCAGAGTTTCCGACATAATTCACTGTTTCCATTTTTGTGTTATTGCCAGAGGTTGGAGATGTTGCATTTCGGGACTATAACCCGCAGAATGTGACAATGTAGCATGACCATGAATTCTGGGAACTGTGATTCCCCCACACACACACACTAAAAAAGTAACTTTTTAAAAGTCTGGTTGTTGCACCAGGTATATTTAAGGATGCAAATCTGTTTCCCCAGTTCCACTAATACCACCGTTCTATTTACAGTCACAGGAAACACAGTCAAGTCCAGAACACAATATGAGAAAATCTCCTTTAGGAAGAGTGAATGTCAGCTTTCATGTGACTAAATTCTAGCTAGAAAGAATGTGACCCACATTGACTGAATATTTCCGTAACTAACTGAAGAGAAAGCACCCTCTCTCTGATGGGAGAGTTTCCATTAGTCTCTGTGCTCAGAAATCTGAGAGGAAATCTAGTTGTTTGTTTGAATGTGGTAACCCTGTGCACATTTTTGATGGTGCTGACGTAAATCAGAGTTTCCATCTGAAAGAGTAAGGATTGCCTCATCCCTGATACAGGTTAAAGTTTTTTTTTTTAAGTAAACAATTTAAAACATTGTTTGTGTTGTCCATGCTTGCATCTAAAAGAATTAAATTATTTTTAAAAAAATTCCTCTAGTTTATGAATGTGGGATACTGTGCTTCTGTATCCACAGTTCAAAATGCCAGAAAATGGCCTGATGCTGCTGCACAATATCATGCCTGTGATGCCAGCAAGAAAAAGGATGGCAAGCTTTACGTAGCGAAAGGCAGCCTGAACGTTGGCAACACAGGTGGAAGCAGGCAAGCCAGGATACTGTCTTGTGCTCACTACCATTCACAAAGTCACACCAAGCAAGGAAACTCCTTTTTTTCATAAATTAACCGATTCTCACCCAAACACAAAGCAATTTTCAGGGCTGTTTTTCAACAAGTATGAATGTTAGTGGTTGACTCAATACAGGAAGACACAGGTATTAGTTTGCAAGACCTGAGCAGAATTTACTGGAAAGTACTATATTGCTAGGAAGGGGTAGCACTAGGAAGAGAAAACAAGCTAACATGAGATGTTCTTGGCTTTCAAGAGGGATTACAGATGAGTGAGCTTCTGAATATTTGTTCTCTATTCTTTTTATAATTTTTTTTTTAAATTACAACCAGAAACAGAGTCTCTTTCACAGCTCCAATGCCTGTTTGGCAAGGGAGGAATTAAAAAGTTTTCCTCTTGAGAGTCAGCTAATTGGGTTCTGACTGACAGGGTCAAATATTCAGATTGCCCCAGATTTGGAGATGATTTCCCCTTTAAAGACTTGAGTCAGGATCATTGTCTCAGAAATCCTGAGATAATGTTTACTGAAAGCACATAGGCCTGGGAAAAACACAACTGCTCTGTGCTTTTGTAATGCAGAAATACTTTGAATGTGCCTTACAAATTTGTTTGCTAATTCCCTGGAGATACATGGCAAAATGTCCCTTTCAGGAGGACTGCAATTCCCTTACTTCCTTTAAAGCAAACCTAGCTTTCTTTTTTAATCTTCAACTAAAACCAGTCTTTTGACTGTTTCTGTGACCTTTCATTGCTCTCCAAACATGTCCCTTCCCAAGCCTCAAACCTGCATCTACTTTGGAACACTCTTGCTAGTAAGCCTGTTCTATGTGTGCCCAGTTTCTAACAAAGTCACTGTTTTACCCTTTTTGAAATACATATTTTGAGGATCAATATTTCAGCCTCGGCAGGTGGGGCCAACCATTCTTTTTCACTATAAGCAAGATTAGTCTTTTCAATTTATTTGATCTGTTTTAAATCTCCTGTTTCTGCAAGGGGGACTTAAACCAGTATTCCTTTTTTAAAAAATCCTAACTCAAAAACCCTTTACCCAAACTTCCCAAAATTTGGTATAGAGCATGAGCAGACACTGTGCTATAAAAGTGCCAAAGCTGGTGCTGATCTGAAGTACAATTTCAAAGTTATAATTGTCATTTGGACTGCCCCAATTTTTAGAATTGCCTCAAAGAATGTTGATTTGCTCTCCTGCACAATAACATAACTGCACTGCGCTCTCATGCAGTGATACTGTGAGCAAGTCTTTGGTGCACACAATCAGTTCTTTCTTAATGCAAATGTAGTGTCTTTCCTATATCATTTGTACAACAATTTTTATGAAGATTATCCTACATAGAATTAACAGTCCACATAACTGCTTGTATGGGCTTGTAAAGCATATCAGTTAACAACAGTCCAGGTTGCCAGGCATCTTATGAGAGCTGAACTATTCCCAGCATTAAATACAGGGCATGCAATTTGGGATTGTTTTTGTTGTTACATTTAAGTATGCATGTAAAGCTCTGATTTAGATTTGGCCCTTCGCAAGTTGAGTTTAAATCTTCATGCTATCTAGTCTTTATTTCATATCCCCTTCCTTGGACAGAAGGGCAAAAAGCCCTGAGAGTTTAAAAGTCCCTCAGCAGCATGTGTTGCTCCTAATCCAGATCAAAAAGAGAAGAGTGGAAAGAACAAGAGCACCAGAGAGTTCTAATTGGTTTGTGAGCTCCAAATATGCACAGGAATCTAATTTGCAAGGGGACAGTGACACTTTGCAATAACGTGAGCCTGTAAAAGCTTTTGGGCTTTCCCCCTCACGTAAGCATCAGTTGCTTTAAGGGAGAGTCGGGCTACATGCACTTCCATCATCCCATCCCATTGAATCCCTACTGGCTTTGCCCTACTGCCACTCTCCAAGCATGGGGACACATGTGTGGAAGGAATAATATAATAATATCCCACCATAATTAAGAATCCCACCCACTTTCATAGAGCAGACACATCTCTACAGATGTGCTCCAACATGTGGGTCATAGGGCCAGCAAGACACAAGTGTAGAGCTGATACAGAAAGTGTAGTTTCATTCCTCACCTCCATGCAACTGTTAACTGTGTGGGAGAGAATGCCCAAAAAGGGCTACTGGATTTCCAGAAGAAATGTAAACTTTTAAAAATCATACTGGCTTATTGGCTAGGATAGAACTACATATTCCTAACCCACTTCTTGGATCCTCACTTAAGCAGCTTGGAAGGACAGCTATGAAAGAACTAGAAACAGTCTTTAAGAATAAGGATGCATACCATTTGCTGACTACATTTAGGAGGCTTATAGGGCGATAATTCCTGGGATCTGATTGAGCACCTTTCTTATAGATAGTTACTACAATAACTTCAGACCATTCTGAGGGGAATTTCCCAGATCTATCTATAGAGGTAAATAAGGCAGCTAGCAGTGTGAATAATCAATCAGGAAGTCAGGAGGGATGCCATTCTTTCCTGGGGCCTTACCCTTCTTTAGTTTTTTAATCAGTGTTACTACCTCCTCACAGGTAACTGGAGCCCACCAAGGTAGTGCTTGGTCATCCGCTAGCAAAGATATACAGACCTTCTCATCAAAAAACAAGGAGTGATAGTCTAGCTCCCATTCATGTGTGGAGATAGTTAGGTCAGTACAGGTTTCATTGGTGCACCTTGTAGCTGCGATAAGGTGCCAAAATTTAGATCTGCTATTACTTTCAAGAGCATGTCCCAGTTCAGCCCATTGCTACATGGTATACCCAATCTTTTCACAAACTAACTTTTTATACTGTTTCTGCAGCACCAAATAGTGCTGTGGTAAACAGACTACATCATTTTTGCTCAGGAAGTTATGTTGTATTTTAATTTCTTTTTACAATTGCCTGCAGTCACTGTCAAACCAGGGGTTGCCCACCCTACTCCCAAGATGCCTTGGTCTGGCTTCCCAAAAGAGAAAAGGTTGGAATGCTTTTATAATCTGGACATAACAATCTAATGTACCTTTGGTACCCTTTGAGGAGACCAGAGTATCCCTCAAAACATATATATACTCAGATTGCCATTAACATTCTAAATCCATAAAATTCACTTTTTCCCAATTACAGTTACATGTGGATTGTTGTGTGTTTGGGCTCAAAATTCCTACTCTCTTCTGAAGATTGTCATGTAATGCAAGTAATCCATTTGAAGGATTAAAGGCTGGTGATTGCTAGTTGGATATGAATTTACTCTGAAGGAGGTAGGAAGAGATTGCAGTGTAATCAACTACACTAGCATCCATGTGGTGGATGAAAGTGAACTCCCCTATTTGGTCCTTCCTTCTGGGAATCATTCAAAATAGTGACGGTTGATATAAACTTTGAAACCTCCACCAACTCTAGTGTGGCTGAGCAAGCAGCTGCCAGCTCAAATGGTGCAGTGTGTTTAGACTCTTCACTCGATCAAATCACTCAAGACACTTTGATGGAGCAAGCTGATCACCATGGCTCCTTCTGACAATGGAAAACCCCAGAGAATTCATTGAATGTGTCTCTTGGAACATTTCTGGTTGATCCAACAAAAGATCTGACAGCTCATTCAGAATGTATCTTAAATCCTTTGAGTAAGGATGCATTGCTGGAGACTAAGGCCAAGATCATACACACAATGGTATTCCTGGTTGCTATGTACAGATATGAATGCTGGACAGTAAAGAAAGCTGGCAATAAAAATATATATATTTTAAAATGCAACATTTACATATATCCTGGATTGCCAGAAAGACAAGATGGTGCTTGATTGAATCAAACCTGAACTCTGTAGTAGTGAAAATGACTAAACGGAGGCCATTGTACTTAGAAGACACAACTCACTGGAGAAGACAATAATTCTGGGAAAAGTGGAAGGCAACAGAAAAAGAGGAAGATCAAATATGAGATAGATTGACTCAGTAAAGGAGATTCCTGATTCATAGGGTCATATGGCAATACATCAGAATACATTTTATGGAACATAGTAACAAGAACTATACATACATCCTTGTGAGCAAGTTCCAAAGGTGTGGGCCACAATTGAGAAAGTCCAGCCCCCACTACTCTTAATTGTTGTTGCTGATCAACCAAAGAGCGCTCATCTTAATAATGTGCAGGTTCATATCGTTTGGATGGTCATTCAGACAATGTGGGCCAATGCAATTTACAGCTTTAAATTTTAAATTCCAAAACCAGCTGCCTGATTTGAGCAGAGAAATAGACAACCAATGTAACCAACACAAAATATATGAAACATAATCTAAAGGTGCAGCATTGCTTACTTTTTCTTGCCTTTCTGTTTTCTTCTAGGGAACAATAACTACTTCAGAAAGTTTTTTTTAAAGGATCTCTCTCTCTCTCTCTCTCTCTCTCTCTCTCTCCCCTACAGTATATATATATATAGTGTGTGTGTATCCTTAAAAAAACTTTCTGAAGTAGTTATTATTTCCCCAGAAGCACACACACAGAGAGTATATAATCAGTGTTGGGTTTTTTTCTATTTTATTTTCCTTTTGGAGAGTGAACTGAATTTTGTATTAACAAAATTATTTCTAACACTAGTGACAGATTGTTAAATAAAGAGAAGCAGGGTAAAATCAAATGATAGACAAAATTATTTTTGTAGTGTAAATCTTAGGAAATAATACAAGTTCCATTTAAGCAAAAGTTCTTCCCCAGATGTTATCTTCTGCCAAGTGAAGCTATACCACTGAAAAGATACTATCTTCTTTACATCTAACGTATATCCAAGCACAGCTTCATATATTATATGCAAGGATGTTGTTTAGGATAGACATGAGATTTAGGGTTTTTTATGTATAAATGTTGAGGAGTGCCTATGAGAGGATTTTCACTGCTACCAATTATGATGAGCTTTAAAAGTTATCACAACAAACAATGTATAGCGAGGTATTTTGGGATTCAGCCTTGAATAACACACATACACACACACACCCCTGTGGTGTAATGCCAATCTAGGATTTAGAAGACCCGGGGTTAAGTGCACACTCCTCCATGGAAATTCAGTGACAGATGGCAATGGCAAACCATTACATGAACATCTCATAAACCTTGAAACCCCAGTTATGATCACCATAAATCAGAAATGATAGGATGGCACAAAACAACAACAACACCAAACACACACACACACACACGGAAAGGGGAAACACTTCCCATGCTGAACATCTCACTGAAATGTTTCTTCTCAACAGTGTAAAATCCAAAATGGCATTTCTATAGGAACTATATTCTTGTTTTCCTCCACAGGCAATTTCTGCCTGTTTGACACAAGGCAGATGTTGCAGGCTGCAGGCTGTGCACAAACAGTCCTCTTCTACAAGAGAAAAGATCCAGAAAGAGGGTGACTTGCACTTTCTGTAAAACTGCCTCGTCTGCAGTTCTGCTGCAGGGCAGTGCTAACCCTTAATAGCTCTGGGAGGAAGGGACTTCCATGTTGCCAAAATTGGGAAGGTAAGAGAGATTTAACAGTATAAAGGATCCTGATGTGCCCAGGACAAGGTGGGTACAAGGTGGCACCAATGTCAGGCAAAGGACAGCTTTAGTTAGTTAGTTAGTTAGTTAGTTAGAATACCCTGACTTTCTCCCTATAGGGATCCAAGGCAGCTTCCAGGGCATTTCAAAATGCAAGTAATAAAACAGTTAAAATGCAATAAATTACTTTATCAAAAACAATTAAACGTGCTAATCATTGAGAAATACTAAGTAAATAAACTTTTCCGTGGACTGCTGGCAGATTAGATTGTTCTCCCTCCAGTCTGTCTATTCGGAGGTTTCGCCATTCCTGGTGATCTGTTTTGTGTTGTGAGGGTTTCTGGGGAAAGCTTTGTGTCCTACTTTTCCTTGCCTTCCTAATTTTGCTACCTTTTCCACCATGACATGCTTTTCAGAGGTGTTGAATGTAGGGCAGGCTGACTCAACATCGGAACCACATTGCTGGGCACATACGTAAAAGGGAAAGAAAATGAGATACGTACTTTTTAAAAATAAATGCTTGTTGATTAAGCAAGGCGTCAAAACAAAAACAGCTGACATTTTAAAGATCTAGTGTGATTTCGGAAACGTCTGTTGCCATAGCTGGGCAGACATTTCTGGAAGGAGCTTAAGAAAATGTCTGCGGTTATTCACCATAATTGGTGAAATAACTAGAATTCTGTACAAAAGTACCGAAAAGAAAAAGGGGGAAAAAAACATTATCTTCTCCATTTGCATACCTTGCAAGCAGGGTCTCCAAACACATCTCCCATGCTCAGTACAAAGTTCAAATTCACAATTCCACTGCTGTCAAGAATATCACACAATCCAAAAGCAACAGTGGGTGATACTTTTTTTGACCACCAAAGTACTAGGAACAGGTGAGCTTTCAAGTCTAGCAGGACTGTCCATCAAGTTGGGCATTGCAGAGCTTGAGAGTTGAAGGAAAGACACCGAATAATTTGAAAATTAACCCGATCAGATGTCATATTTGGGATAATATTTGTACTATTCTGTTTCTCTCCCTCGTCCCAGCCTGATAAAGGGCCCTCTTGGATTCAAAAGCTCCCCGGTTCGTAACATTTTAGTGGCCTGATAAAGGTATGACCCTCCGTGCTTTCGGATTTTCAAGGATCACCAAGTTTTATCCCTTTTCTCAAAAGGCTATCATATGCAGCTCTTGGACTGAGAAGAGTTACAAACAAAACATAAGAAGCTGCAACAGCAATGCAGCAAAAGAAAACCAGTAGAAAAACTGGCAACATATGGGTGTACGAAGGGCCTTGCTAAGACACTTGAGAGACTTGGGGTCAGAATATTTGTTGGATTTCTGTCCCTGTAAATGTGTTGTAAATGTCCTTTCCCTTTCTTTTTCTGAGGACACATGATTAATGCTGCTGTGGGAGAGAGAAAAATCATGGGGAACATGCCTTCTCTTTCACATCCAATACCCAAGATCTGCTGCCTAACATCAATGTGGTCTTGTGTCTGCTTGATTGTGTCTGTCATCTGAGTGGCTTATCTTAGTACACCTCATGATAGGGTGAACGCTGTCAGTAGCTTAGAGGGGAGGGTGCTGTTAGCTACCTTTCAGTTATAAGTATCGCTTTCTGCAGGGTAATAACCTGGTTTTTACACAGATAAACAGAAGATAAAGCCATACCATGCCTTTTCTTTTGATCCAGTCAGCTTCCAGATGAGGATTTATTGTAGAATGGCCATGGTTCATTCATTCCCCTTTTATTCTGCATTGGCAGGTCCATTGCAATCCCCACCATCAAAAAAAAAAAAAAAAAAAAAAAAAGGCATAAGGGCTGCACTCAGCTGCCATGACTGTTCTTAGATTTCACCTCTGTTGGTGTGGATTCGAATGCTCTAAACTTGTTAGACAAAGAGCTGCTACTCATTAAGTACCTTGCTCTCTAGCCTGATGAAGACTTGAATGTAGTAAAAAATTAGCTTCTTCTTTTGATATTTTGGTGGTCTAATAAAGATGTCAAGCAACCTTCTCTTTGGATTGTGTACAAGGATCACATGACTTTGTTCTTTATTGTGGGATTATGGAAAATAGCCCAAATAACTGACCAGGAAAGCACAACAAAGCAAGGACATTTGACATCCCCCAAGGAGGACTGCAAACTGAGAAAAACAGTTTCCTCTGACCACTAAACCACAGAAGCCTCTGTGCTGCAAGGTCAGAAGACCAGCCGTTGTAAGATTGAATCCACGTGACGGAGTGAGCTCCCGTCGCTTGTCCCAGCTCCTGCCAACCTAGCAGTTCGAAAGCATGTAAATGCAAGTAGATAAATAGGTACCACCACGGTGGGAAGGTAACGGCGTTCCATGTCTAGTTGCGCTGGCCATGTGACCACAGAAACTGTCTATGGACAAACGCTGGCTCTACGGCTTGGAAACGGGGATGAGCACCACCCCCTAGAGTCGGACACGAGTGGACTAAATGTCAAGGGGAACCTTTACCTTTACCAAGGGGCTTAGCTAGTGTATAAGATAATTTTTATCCCTACTTCTCTGACATGAGGTTTGCTATGTTTCTGTGTGCCTCTGACCCCCAACAAGTCTGGGGCATCACCAAAGGCAAACATTGAAACCTACAATCTCTAAGCAGATTCTGCAGTCCCCATTTTAGAGCTTGCTTTAAACAAAGAACCTGACCCTCACATCTGGTCATGGATTTTGGAATGTTTATGTTTCTTTCTGCACCCAAGTGCCATGACTTTCCATGGCGAAGTGGGGATTTGAACCCAGGTAACAGCCTCTCTGTCTGCTACAAGTGGGTACCTCCACTTGCTTACCAATATCAAAAGGCAGGTTGTCCTTAGACTGCCAGCTGTCCGAACAAGCTCAATACTGTCAAAATTCCCTTGTGATACAACATATAGCCAATTGTCTTAACTATTTCAACCCAAAGATAGATGGCCTTTAAAAAAAAAACACTGTGTGAACAGAGAGCTCAGTAACTCTGTCTTTTTATTAACAGCATAAATTATTGAATAAATACAAATAAACTATAATGTTCAGCATTTGCAGATGTATAAATACAGTTACATAAATAGGTATTATAAATACTGATGACAGCATATTCTTCTTCACCCATAGTTACATTTCACATTTCATAGGCATTGGAAGCAAAATACACAACACAGAGATGTTTGAGACAAGCCAAGAGGATGGTGTAAAAAGGACATGAAACTCCGGACAGAGAAGGGCATATGTCCTTTTGAGAGCTTTCAACAGAGAGACGTTCTTCCACAAGGACAGGTGAAAAGACATTTTTGATCCTGCAAATAAAGTCATCTTTCATGGAAGAGGCTACATTGAAATATTTGAAGGGTGGGGAAATCTCACACATAAATTGTTTAATTTTTGATTTCTATGACAATTCCTGCAGCTGTCGTTCATCATTTACCCCGGTAGATCAGTCCTCTGCGTTTTCGGACACCGGACATAGCATAGACAGTGTTGGTAGGAATGGCACAGGTGCAGCCAACAGTAACCAGCTGCTTCTCCAACCAGTAGCTTTGCTTGCAACCATTTTGCTTACGTTTGAGTACCAAGATCTCCTGTTGAATGCGGACAGAACTCAAGCTGTAGTCGAGTCCCTGCCCATTGGGGTACACACAAAAATGATGGCGACAGTTAGCTTCAGCGATCATGTGGGGAAACCTGTTAGGGTCCTCATTAATACTGCAAAGAGAGAGTAAGATAAAGTCCATAAGATGACAGAATCTTTTATTCATCAAAATATATGGAACCTTAAAATAAAACATGGAAAGCCGACTATTCCTGGCAGGATGATAGGCTGGTATGAACCATATAAAGTTAGCTTTAGGTGGCTGAAATCTTGTTTGGTGTACCTTTATACAGCGCAACTACAATAATGTCATCAGCCCACAATGGTAATAATTTAATTTAATTCAATTTAATTTAAACTGTCCTATTCCCACACATCAAGTTTTGAGGCTCCCTGGGGTTCCTTTTCAACCTAGGGAGACCTTTGAAAGCCTTGGGATGTGACACAGGGAAGGCTTTAATAGCCAAAAATCATTGCTGGATCAATGTTCATAAGATGCCCATAATTGACTCTTCAATGTCCTGTACTTGTACTCAAGGAGACAAGACCTTATCGCACCAGTTCTCCTCCCACACAACTTAGAGAATCAAACATAAATAGGCAGAGCTGTGAAAAGCAACTTTGAATAGTTCTTACCCCTCTCCAAAACTAAATGTCCCTGAGAGAAACAGCAATGGGTGGCCTCCAGTAGGTTTTGTGAGAAAGTTTTATTATTGGCTAATGAAGAGCATAAGGGCCTCAATGCTAAGATCTACTCAGTCTTAATTAATTATATGGTAATACAAGTGGGCTCAAAGATGGCTGGGAGATAGACTTTAGATTTACTATCAGAGATGAGAACTGAAAAAGGTTGTGGATTAGGAAACCTTTTAACTCAATCTCAACTATGGTAAGAGAGCATTGCCTGAAAGTGGCACACCAATGGTGTTATACCCCATTGAAATTGAATCATATAAACAAAAATTTGGACCCAGATTGTTGAAGAGGCTGTAAAGAAATTGATACACCACCCAGAGTGGCCTTGGCTGCCAGATAGATAGATAGATAGATAGATAGATAGATAGATAGATAGATAGATAGATAGATAGATAGATAGATAGATAGATAGATAGATAGATAAAATAAGTACATATTTACATTCTTGGTGGCATTGCCCTAAAATATATAATTTCTGGGTCAAGGTGTTCAGAAATGCAACATTACCACGTTTGGTTATAAGTCCAGCATTGGGATTAATGAATCTATTCTTAGATTCCAATGCATTACTACACCATAAAAAGCTAATTACTTTTTTGTGTGTAGCAACTAGACAAATAATTGCTCAGTATTGGAAGACAGCTGCAGAAGTTTCAATGAATGTTTGGAAATTCGTATGGAAATTAGTTTTGATGGAAAAACTCACTGCCCACTTAGGTACTAGAATTCCAGTATAGACTTGTTTTATAAATATTTAAATATTTATTCAATATTATAATAATCATACTGATTCTCTTAGCAACCTGCCAGCCACTCATGCAGATTTATAGAAATATGTGTTATGTTAACTAGTAATACCATTTGATAAATTTATTATGTGGGGTTTGATGGTTCATAATTATTTAATGGTTTTATATATTGTATCTTACTAAATTTTAGATATTAAAAACAGAGAGAGAGAGAGAGAGAAAGTTTGAAGTTTTTGCGCCTAATGCTACATTTTCCAATATTAGGAACATAGGAAGCTGCCTTACACCAGCTAAGACCATTGGTCCATCTAGCCCAGCAGCATTTCTCTCCAGGGTCTCTGACAGCATTTCTTCACAGCCCTAGTATTCTCTGGTGATCTCCCATGCAACTATTAACCATGTCATCTCTGCTTAGCTATTGAAATCAGATGTGATCAGTGTATTAAGGGTAAAAAGATGTTATATTATATTAAAGATGAAAAAGTGTTATGTATCACATATTCTGATTGTCCTGTGATACCCCCAAGACACAGAAGAAAAGCTGCTTTTCATCAGAAAGCACTTGGAATTTTTCCGTAGCATACTGTTGTGCTATAATGTTATCTGTCACTGAGGCCGTTTCTGCCACTGCTGGACCTTACCATGGAACATAGTGAGATGAGACAATCATCCCACACAAAAAATTATGGGTGCCATTGAGGCGACGTAATACAGAAATGGTGAGACTGTAATAATCAAGTCTAATTGAAATGACTATGAGCAATGAAACACAAATGGAGCAGTTGATCAAGTGACTCTTAGTGCTACAGATCTGCCCATAAATGTATGTGACCATGAGGCACCTTAAGCACTCTTGAACTGATGCATTTAATTATTCAAGAGTCATCCAATTCTCCAGGAACCTCTCCTCCCAGTTTGTTTGCTAGAAACACCAGTTGGCTGCTTTGTCCTACAAGAATAAAATTGTGATCTGTCTTGCCATATTTAGCAGCTCTTGCCCCTTGGACTTTTTCAAGTACTGAAAAAGTACTGGAAAAGTGCAGCAGATTTGTCATTCATCCACCATGTCACAGTCAATATATTTGGGTCAATGAAAATATATACAATACCTGTAATCCCATGGAGAGAGAGATCTGTTCCTAATGTTAGAGGGAATCCCATTATTCGATTCGATGTGACCAACATGTATGTCAACCATCACACTCTTGGGAAATTTGGCATTCTCTTGGGTTGGACAATTGTTGCTCATGTTCTCATTGTGTTCCTGCTTGATTCTTCCTTGGACTACATTCATAACAGCTAGCATTAGCATCAGCATCTTGATCTAAAAGAGAGAATTAATACTTTTTGGATATATGATGGATTTCCCAAAAAGACATGTCTTAATCAGATCCAGGATAGTATCAACTTTAATTTGAAACTGATGAGAATGGGTGGATAATAGAAATTAATCTCTTGCACAAGTCAGTCTGTGTTAAGTGGCTTGTGCTATGCCAGTACTGGAGTTTAGGAGTCAAAAACATAAGTGTATGATTAGAAACAATGATCCTTTTTGAAAAATGGGGGGAACCAGTGCTTGGGTTTGATTGAAAAGCAGAAAGGAAACTATGCATCACATTCCCCATAAACCCAAAATCTATAATATCTAGTGATGGTCACAGAAAGATTAGAATCCCAACAAATATTGTGAGAATCTCTTTAAATTTCACATCTAAAAAGACTATGTCCTTTCACTGAAAAATCTTCTGCAGGTGCTATTACAAAGTCTTCCTGCTGAGCTGCCAAACCACTGCTGGTATGTGATGTATAGGCAGATGTGTCTCAAATAAAGCCAAAATCCCATTGCCATCTTCACAAGTCATTCAGGAATGGATTTTAATATTCGTTGATATACCAGTCAGTTCCAAAGCTGGTGATTCTTATAGTCGCAGTCAGTAATAATGATGATTATGATGTTAGTAACAACAAACAGCATTTTAGGACTCTGATCAGTTGACCAAACAAAGTGAATCCTATGAAACACCGTTTCGAAACAAGGAAGATGGGATCATTTAAAAGATGAATTAATCCTCTTCTAAATCTAAAAGGAGCTAAAACACCGAAACATAAGACAATAATGTGTATGTCTGACAAATTACTGAATGCAATAATTTGTATAAAGTATGCTTCCAAGTAGGTGAAAACACAGCTTCACAAGATTGTTGTTAGATGGTCTATTGGAGGATAATTCATCGAAGAAAAATTATTTGATCTGAAGGAAATGTTTGTTATTCCAAGTTCATTAAATTGTGTGGTCATCTGTAAACTATGCTTCCTTTATTGACAGCAAGATAAGACACAAAGCTATGCTAATTATTATATCAAGTGGCTTTATCAATAAATAATTTTGTAGGCATTTCAATATTAAAATCTGCTTGTTTTGAAGAGGTTTTGGAGTCTGCACTCCAATGCAATCAATGGCATTTCCAGATGTTTTAAAATTGCTTGTATGTTGCTACTTTGATCCAGCTGTCTGTCTGGGGAATCTTACTTAACATTTCTGGTACACCCATTAGAAATCATTGCACTCTGTGTAATTACTCTGCCACTGCTATAAAGCAGTGCACAAAAATCAGACAGTCATCTGGACAGGTGCAGAAAACCCATTTGTGTGAGTCCACAGAGACCACAAGGAAGAATGGCTGTCCCTGTCTGCATTAACAAGTAAAGGATAGTTCTGCCTTCAGAGGACAACCACGGTGGTACGGGGCTTAAGGTTGTGCTGCTAGGGCTCAGGATATCTGGGTTTGAATCTCTGCTTTGACTTGTGACTCTAAAGGTGGGAAACAAATGTAACAAATAAAGAATAAATACATTTTAAGAAAATATAGCAGTTGTATACCAGAGAACTGGAAAAAATATTATGCCACATGAAAAATAAGTGGGTCTGGGAAGCATGATGAGTTACTTAGCACACGGGAAAAACAAATATAGTTGTTCCCAGAGGTTATAAGGAAAGTCTTGGATATATCTATCTATTTACGTACAGATATTTAAGATCAATTTAGTAACAACCAGCTGTAGTTTTGGATAGGTTGTAGGTTAAGAGACAGGAATATATGGAGAAAGCATACATTAAGAAAATCATGGGCTTGAAAAAAGAATAATACATTTTTCACAAAGAAATGGCAAGGATAATGCAAAATCAAATACCCCTGGGGGTTTTAAGCACTCACCCATTAAACAGTGAAATAAGAAAACAATCATGAAGTACATAAGGTCTGTACATAGTAACTTGAAATCTGAGTAATCAGAGTACTCACCAATGAAGGAATGTGTTCAAAAGCCATGACAACCCTTTTCTGTTGTGCAAGTCTCTTGTTCGATGCTCTGCATGTGAGTATTAATACTTTGAATCATGTCCATCTGTGCACTTGCGCCTCCTTTTATACTGTCTTCAGATCTCTTTTTTCCACTACTATGCAAAGAGGGTTTTCCAGCCCCTGCTTGTGGTTCTGGGGCAGCTGTGGTTGACGCTTACCATCTTTTTCTGTACAACTTCCTCCAAGCGCTGTGTGTCACACACACAGAAGGGGACAGCAAGGGAAATGCATGTGATATATCACCTAGGAAGTCATGGAGGATTTAGGCCAAGAGATTTACTTGAAAGAAACAGAGATGGCCTACAAGATAATAGCATGTGTTAGAAACCTGCATGACCGGCTTTTGGGGTACATATGTGTGGCATTTCCTAAACCATGTCATCTTTATAGCTTACCTATTTTCAGATCAGTCTAGGTGCATGGCGCATATTCACAATTTCTGTATATATAGACCTGGACATAGAAAGAAAGAGGACAAGCAAGTGCCATCTTCCACTCACAAATTTATTGCCTCTTTCAATGGTCACTGCACACCATAGAGCTTTTATTTGTATAATTTGCATCCTGTGCTTCCTCCAAATTGCTCAAAGCATCATTTTGTTTTGTAGCTGCCTTCTTACTAGAGTGTGGCTGAGAGATGGTGACTTAGACAGGGTGCTTCCCTACAAATAACACATCTAAGTAGGAATTTGAAGCTGGGTTGCCTACTTTGAAACTGAACAGGTTAGAAACGGTACCACACTGATTCTGCCTTTTGCCTGGTGCACTAGGAAAAATCAGTCAAGATGCTGTTTATGGAATGTGGTAACAAAGCAATCACACAAATGATTTTCCTTTCAGAGAGCTGTCGTTCATGCACTTGGTTGCAGACCGGTTGCGATATTTGGTGCCTACCCGGATCTGTGACTGACCTCACCAAGGAGAGCCCACTAGAAGGGGGAGCAACTGAGCAATTGTCCTTGTGCTTTAGTGTTTGCTCGGCTCGGCTCTGCTCGGCTCGGCTCTTCTTTGCTTTGCTTTACGTTTAGTGGCAATTTAGCCAAGGTGTTATACTGCAATATCATTGTAAAGGAGGAGGAACAAAAGAAGAATTAAAGAGGGAAAAGAAAAAATGCAAAATATTACAGCTCTTCAAGTGTCTGAAGATGTGAATTTTTGGTATGACTACACTGGGTGCTCGAATCAGTTTGATCCATTTTGGAATTCGATTGAGTTGCAGTCTTCCTTGGTCCTTAAATTACTGTTACCCTCTGAACAGAAATATTTAATTACATTGAACTGAATCTGGTCATGAGTTCACACCTCACACAGACCAGTGCAAAGTGAAACACTGCAAAATTGGGGGGGGGGGGACCCCAGCCCCTGCTGGTGAAGTTTAAAAAAAAGAGATTAAACATAGAAACAGTTATGTTGTGTAGTCATTGGAAAAATCATGGTATCATGTCAGCTCTGGTGCAATACATGTGTTATTTGTGAGTTTAGTCACTCCCCATTGATCCATATAAGCTCATAGCAAAAGAAATCTGTTAATCTTTCAAGTACCACAATATTTTGCCTTTTTTCCACCTATTTTTCTTTTCCCCCTTTAATTTTGCCAACATGCTGAGACAGATGACATGGCTACTTCTTTGGAAAGTAAGAATGAGGTAGTCCCACCTATGACTGATTTTCACTTCCCTTCTGTTGTCCTCTCTGCCCTACCACTCCTGATAGGGTCCGGCTGCTGCTAGAAGCAGTGGAGTCTTTGGCAACGGGAATGTAATGCCCCTTTGTTGTAAGCAAGACAGCAATTTTACTTCTACTCCCAGCAGATGTTATCCCTAAAACCTCTTTTCCACAGAGTCAAACTACAAACCTTAATAACTCTGAAAGTATAAATTATAATATATTAAAAAGAAGTAGCAATGTTAGTCTGCCTCAGCATGTTGGCAAAATTTTCAGAAGAGGTAGCCATGTTAGTCTGTGCTAGCATATCAGATTAGCATATAAATAATGTTTTTAAATTTTCTTTTATATATATATATATATATATATATATATATATATATATATATATATATATATATATATATATATATATATATATATATATATATATATATATATATATAAAGGAAACTTAAAAATATTATTTATGCTATGTTAAGCTGATATGCTAGCACAGACTAACATGGCTACCTCTTCTGAAAATATATTTGCCTACCTCCTATCTACACCTTCTGTAGGAAGCAGTACTGTACTGTGAAACTGTGAATACATATATGGTATCTGTATCAACGAGTTCTTATGCCAGAACTTCCATAAGGAAAGTAACTCTTGTGCTGTCTCTGTATCAAACTGAGGAATTGTGGGACCAACTATTTTGGTTATTCTCCCAACCCTATGATATTGGCTGCTCTGGGCTCAGGTGTTTTAAGCTTGAGATGAACACAACACATTGGCCAAAATCATGTAGCTTAGTGTAGTGAATCACACCAGAGTAGGCCCATTGAATCAATAGGGTTTGGTGAATCATCTCCTCCATAAGTTCCATTGATTCACATGAGCCTACTTACTATGCTACAGTATAGTGGAGCAACAGAGAATGGGGCCAGGTATTCGGCCCACTCAGCTGAGTTTCTAAATTTTCTTTTTAGAAGAATAAATACATCGAAAAGCTAAAGTCCCCCTTAACTGGGTCCTAGAGCATGCACGTAGTAATACTTTGTTATGGATGGCTTTGGAATGCCATTATATTCAATGTTCTTAAAAGTAATTATCAGGGTCTATACTGAAGGTGAATGTATGTCCAAACATGTAGCTACATAAAGGTAACAGTGAGAGAAACTATACAGTCGCCCTCTACTCCAAACACTATAGAACCTTCAAGACTACTATTATTAAAGTTTTCTTAAGAATAACATTGACTTAAAACATAAGCTATAAACTCGACCAGTCAAATTCACCGTCCCAATCTCCCATTGGCGGAAAGGCTACACTTGGGAACAGAGTTGGCACCCTTCTATGGCAACTCTCACCTCTTCCCCATTATGTTTACTCTTCTTGAGGTATGAGTGATGGAAGGGGAATGGCATTGCATGATGATGTATGTGGTGTCATTTATATTACTCTTGTATGTGATCATTGTACAAAATGGAAGTCCCACACATATCTTATGGTAACTGTTCCCTGATTCAGTTTTGGATCTTCTAGGGTGCTGTGGCTGGTAGACATTCTTTCTTTACCCCTAAAGACCCTTTGTGTACTAGATCAATACCTCCACAGCTGAGTAACTATGACTATGGGGGAAAAGACTGAACAAGAGATTGACCTGTTTTCACTTTTCTAGCAGACTCTTTGAGGGGTGGAAATTGTAAGCATTACAGATTCATTGTGATGTTTCTGAAAAGTAGGAGATCAATCAGAAATTAATAATTAAGGTAAGCAGAGATGTCACTAGGGTTGCCTAACAAATTTTCCACTACTCCCTTCCTCATACAGGGGCAATTCCAGCATAAATTGTCCTTCAAGGTAAAATATTTCCATTTTAAGTGTATGCATTAATTGATTTACTGCCATGGGTGGTGGGGTGGCAGAGAGGTCAGAGCTGACGCAGTAAGGAATAGGGAAAGTCAAGCAACATCCCCTCAAAGTCAGCTCCTTGTGACTTTAATAGTTATCAGAAAAGGGACAGTGTGCATGCACAGAAACCTCCCCTGCCTGCCACAATCTCACCTTATGCTGTTTAAGGTCACATTTATTTTGTTCAGAAAAGAGCAGGCTTGCTTGCTGACCTCATTACTATAATTTAATCACCACATAAAACATTAATTTTTTTTCTTCAGGGTTTTTTGTTTGTTTGTTTTTGCATACAAGCAGTTTTGATTTTGCTGGATTCTATTTGAATGGACTGTTGCTGTTTCAGTCTGTTGTGTTAGTATGTGTGCTTTAATCAACTATTCTATATCTTCTTATTGTAGTTTGGTCATGTCTTACTACTTTCTTAGCCATCTTGAGAACAATAGTTTGTATTGAATGTGGAACATAACATATAAAATAAATACTTTTCACACAAAAAATTGAAAAAGGTCACAAGAACATTCAGAAGTAACTAAGGAAAAATAGTCCTTAAAACAGTAAGAATATGCAAGCACTATCAAATTTTGCTTAAAAAGCTAATATGAAATTGATCACAAAAAAATCCATACACCAGCAGGACGGATTTCAAGGACTGCTTTTACTTAGCTGCTTGTGGCGATGTTAACTTCAATGTTGGAGCACAGTTAGATATCATCCCTAAAATCATTAGTGTGCTCCAACATATATCTTTCCCCCATATTCACTTATAAAGCCATCCTACTTTCTAATAACAAAGCTTCCATAGGTTTATTTGAGCATAAATTGTTTGAAATCTGCTCCTATCTTTTGGGGTAGGGTTGGGGGTGCTACCATAAAGATTACCTAAAGATAGCACCAGACATTAGTTGCTGTATTAATTCACAGCAGAGATAAAAACAAAAGCTCTCCATATACAGTACCTGTGTGACTGGCCTGTGCCAGAGAATGACTAAATTGATATTCTTCCTATTCAGTACAACCAGAATTCCAGATTCAGAGAAGGAGACCCATGAGTGACAGAATAAGCATCAGCATGCAGTTTTCATCGCAGGAGCAGAGCTAAAACTTTCAGAACAGTTGTACATCTTTGGACAAAGATAACTAGAAAGGCAGAGAGAGAAAACAGTCAAGGCAAAAAAATTTAATGAATGCTTTTAACTGTAATAGATGCAAGTAGAAGAATACAACTTTTTTCCAGATTTTTGTTGTTGTTGTTTTTAACAAACTAGCAAGTTTAGGGCTAGATAATCTTATCACTACATTGATACACTAATTTAGTGGTAGATCATCTCTGCATGGACAAAATAAAGGATAAAAATTGATATGAAATAGAAATAACTTCGACAAACTACATCAGACTACTATGTTTGCACAATATGTGTGTATGTGTTTGTTTGTTATGGAGAATTTTGGAAAATGTCCATTTCCCCTAGCACACTATAAAGAGCTCACTGGCTTTACAATGTACCATAAAAGGAAAGCTGGGGACTGGCACTGTCAGGATCAAAGGACGTTGGCTGTGGCATGGATTAAACCACATCAGATGGAGGGACTAGTGTGGACACTGGCTCTGAAACAATCCATAGTCTCCATCTGATCACTTCATCCAAAAGGAAGAGGAAAATAGGCTGGGAATCAAGCTGCAGCAAAGCCAAAATGCTCTGTTTTGTCTTGCCAGTGTAGTTGCAGCCTAAGTCTATTATGTAGGCAGGTCCACTGATATGGTCTCTAGTCACAGTGGTGTATATACTTCAAGTGAATTATAAATCATAATAATGATTTTGCTACTCTGCTACATCAATTGAGGAGGAAACACTTCTACGGTACTGCTTTGGTATGAATTCCAAGCAACTGCAATATGCTTTCAAAACAGAGATAGAAAATTTAGTTGAAAGGGGATCAAACATCAAGCAAATTCTTAGTGAGCCCAAAAATCTAATTCAGTTATATTTAACTTGGAGAAATCACATTTTAATAGTCAAGCTGATGTTAAATTGCTGTTTAAGTTATATGATTACACAAGCCTTACATCTCCCCCATCTCCATCCCTGTTTTAAGCTTTGTAGGGAAGGAGGAAGTTACATGAATTTTTGAAAAAATGATTGCCATCCAGCCCATTAAAAATCATGCCTTGCTTTCCGTCTCACCTCCCTTATAATTTCATCTCCTTACACTCTCCCTTTTAAACTCACTGGCTGAAATCCTGTTGGTGCAGCTACTCCTGCAGAAGGTTGACAATGTTATCCAGCAAGGGGAGATTTTCAGTAATGAAAGTCTTCCTCCTCCTGTCCTGCAGCTCCTGCAGCTTCTACTTCATGGAGGGGAGGGTTAATTCGCAAATCAAAAAAGCTATGAGAGGGAAGAGGGAAGTCATTCACCATTGAAAACCTCCCCCTGCTGGTGATGTCCTCACCATTCTGCAGGTGTAGCTATGCCAACAGGATTCCAGCCACTATTTCCTAAGTGGATCCCAGCAATAATTCCAGTCAGATATCTGCTTCCTGGGACAGATAAGGAGCCTCTATAGCAGCAGAACTCAAAAGGTCCGGCCGACATTTGAACATGTCCTTATTACTTGTTGATTTAAAGTTTTGTAACCTTGCACTACAAGGCTAACTAAACAACAAAACTTACCAGGTTTGCAGTTATTCATTTAATTTCTGTATTCTGCACTTGCCTCCAGATGTTGAACAAGGCTTTCTTCTTGGAAGAGTGTTTGTAAGTAGTTGCCCAACAGTGCAAATTGATGAAATTTAACTCAAAAATAAACCTTACTCTGTTCTTATTTCCACTTATTAATTTATTAGTTATGTATATATTCTGTGTTCTCTCCAAACATTTTATTTATTTTTCTGTAAATATTTTTCAGTAAAATAATCTCTATCAAGATATTTTGTGTGGAAGGAAGGAAGCTGTGATTAGAGGACACTTAAAACAGCAGTCTTACACCCATGTACCTTGAAATAAACTCCTTCTGATGGAATGGGTTTTACTTCAGCATAGGATTGTATTGTTAAACTTTTTGAACCATAAGAACTGAGTCCATGATATAAACTGCTGCATGTTATTGCCTTTCTTTGCTATTTGTATTTTGTTTAAAGATAAAGCATAATATAAATGTGAAGAGTTCAAGTCAATTTTTACAAGGTTTGTGTGTAGCCCTTTCCCCATTACTCTTTTGTTGAAAAGTCCCTAACCAATATGCTTGATCAGAGTGGTATCTATCCCTACCCTGTTCCTATCTTGCTCCTTCCTTCTCAGAGGAAGAGTTTGTCCCCCTTGGGGCCTTAATTTGAATGACAAAATGAGTTTCAAATCTTCGAACAGACTCCGGGTCAGTGTTATATGCGCAGATCTTAAAGAGGCGCTCCTAAACTAAATTTAACAGGAGAAAGGTCTTGTGATGTTGGTGCTGTGACAGATGAAAAAATTCAGGAGGCACACACAGTACATTTGAGGGTCAGCAGCCTGTCAAATTTATTCATGCAGGTTTTTTAGGTCTTATCATCCATCCATAACTCTGGGTGGCTTACAATAAAACAAGACAAATACAATTAGAAAAATGAATTAAAACATAAATGTTTTTTAAATTAAAATGACAACTACTACAACAAAAACCTACAATACAGCACACATAAAAAGTCAAAAAAAAAAAAAGTAAAACCTCACACATGTGAATGCTCAGAGCCTGAAAACAGTAATTTCTATATCTTCAAAGTAGTACACCTTCCAGGGGAATCTAACCAAATCTCATTTCTCTTTTTCCACAAAACATGCCAGTTTCTTGTTGGTTATTGTTAGGATTCTATGGCATTTTAGTGGCAAAGTGCAAGAGTCTAGTGTTGAACTACTTCTGTAGTTATGACTACAGAAGGGGAATCAATCGGGAGACTGGGTATGAGATGAAGAAAGAAAGAAAGAAAGAAAGAAAGAAAGAAAGAAAGAAAGAAAGAAAGAAAGAAAGAAAGAAAGAAAGAAAAAGGAAAACTAACTAGGAAATCCTTGAATGATAGTGCAGGGGTTAAAAAAATTTAGACATGCAAAAAAAAATTCTGTGCATGCAAGTCTGCTAGCAGCCATTTCTCTGACTAAAAACAGAGAAACAAGAAGCAATAGAAAGTGAGCTTAGAAAAGGAAGGAACCCCCCTTATATATATTTTTTACTTGTGATGCTGCAAATATCACTGCTGGTTGATCTTTGTGCCATGGGGTGCCTAGCAAGCCAGCCTCCCTAATCTACCGGGCTTTCCTCCCCCACCATTTTTGGCTTCTGCTTTTTAACTTGTGGTTGTGATGCAAACAGAAGCCAGGGAAAGAATGCTTGCGGGGAGATAAGTGGCACTGAGCAATCTTAGAGGCTAAAATTTGATCTACACAGAACCCAGGAACTGGAAGGAACCAGTCAGTAAACACACATTCATCCATTTTCCTTTCCTGGTCCAATTGCAAGTGTACGTTTGAAGTTGACTAGACCCCACACCAGAGAAGGTGCGTGTCCCAATATAGTATGAGGAGATCCCTTCTCATTATACCTTTGAGATATGACCATATATGTTAGAATTTAGCAGTTCTATAAAGATAGCCAATGTATTATATAATGTCCTCAGTGAACTGAAAAACATACGGGCACATACCTTCCCGACCATTAGCAAAGTTATGATAAAAATACTCAGGCTTCTTCAAAGGAACCTCCTGAGAAAGGAATTGCAAAGGAACACCTTGGAAAAGAAAAGTTCAAAGGAATATCAATTTAAATTAGCCTTAATGACTATTTGTATGTATGTTCTATACGTTTACTCTGTGTTCTGTATTGCATCAGACCTTCCTTACATTTGTGTTATGGTGAATGTACAGTATGTTGTGTAAAAGTCTCGGCTAACTAGCCAAATAAATGCTCTCCTTGATAGAAACCTCACATTATGCCCCTTTAGCGTTTCTACAAGAAAAGGTCTCCACAAGTATGTGCATTCAGTATTTAAAGTTTACCACATCATTGATCTTGAGGATACTACGTAGCCTCTCCGTCTCCCCAACATTGTTTTCATTTATCTATTAAAGGGAATGTGTTGTGTTCTGTTCTATGTTCTGTTTTTACAGAGATCCAGAAATACACAAATGACATCAGACACTCAGATGAGAAGCAGTTGGGATGTCTCCTAAATGGCAGTGGGAGGGTGGATCCATCTCCATCTATATGCCCTTTATTCAGGCACAGATCTGGTCTGGGGTCAACAGCACATGCCTAGCTATTCACATAGATGTAAAGATGGCCAGTATTCTGGCTCAGTTGTCTCCCTGCACAAAGAGATCAGAAATTCTAGCCTAAGGCTGGCTAGTGCTGGAAGGCTTGGAGCTCCGTGGACAGCTGCAGTGGTTTCCATATGTAAGGCTGGCAGCTGCTGCTTTAAACAATCAGGCCTTGGAAGCTGCAGAAGAGATCATCTTCAACGTACAGCAACCCAGCTCTAATAGTGAGCAGGAGAGCATATGATGGTAAATCCACAAGACAGCTCCTGATTTGAACTAACCACCACCATACCAAGGCTGACTAAGCAGACTGTAAATGATAAGAATCAAAAGCACCATCTAATTAGGTTGCTTCATTTTCATATGCTGGATATTTGCATATTACAAGTCTGTTACTGTTCAGATTTGTTATCTGCAAGGCTGATCAGTTTAGAGCAGGCGGTTCTAAAAATGAAAGTAGGAAAAATTGTACATGGACTGGAAGGAAGGGGGGGCCTTAGGTGAATAATGAATTACATAAACAGCTAGTTTAGAAATTTCAGGGTTCTCTTATACAGGTGGGCATATATCATTCCTGTATGCGTCATTATCCTCTGTATTGCTCTTTTATTTTCTACAACCAGGTAAAGAAATAGTATGTAAGAGGAAGAAACCCATTCATCCACTCTTGTTATGGTTAGCTTTTTGTGGGAAGGAAAAGGCTTCACAGTTTGAAAAACTAAACTGCAAAGCATTTACGTATATGGAAATGTTAACTTCTTGCTCAGGCTTCTCTATCTTATGATTTCTGTATAAAGATTTAGAACCATAAATGCCACTTGAAATATCATTTTAAGAAAGATAAGACATAAATAAGTAAGTGCATGCTGTCAAGTCGACTCCGATGTTGAGTGACGCTTGGCAAGGTTTTCTAGGTAGAGAGTACTCGGAAGTGATTTACCACTCCCTTCTTCCGGAGGTGTTCTGGGACTGTATGGCTTGTCAAAGGTAAACAGGCTGGTGCTTCTCTTGGGAGACACAGTGGGGGGATCAAACTCATGACTCCTGGTGCTCTAATTTCCTGAACTATCCAGTCAGCCCAGAACATATGTCTATGAACTTCAGGATCCCTTACAGAACAATGAGAAGGATTAATTCTGAAACCATACTTGGACAGGAAAGCCCTTCAAACTGAAAGCTGCCTTCTGACGGCCCTTCTGGCAAGATATACGTACACCCATGCCACTCACTATGTGGTTTTTGAGCAAGTCTTTCCTTCAGCCATTTATTTTTTTAAAAATGGTGCTCAGATTTATATGGATATGTATTTCCAGTATCAAATCTCTTTTGCGAGGAAGGGAATCCCTGCCCCCTGTACAATTTGGATGGGACAAGAAACAGAAGCAGAGGGTTTCCTCGGGGCAGGGTTGTCAAAGCATGGGGTGGCCTGAGAAAGGCCTACTCAGTCACTGTACAACTGACTAGAAGTGATGCACCCAGCACTTGGCTCTCTCCCTTGGCAGTCCTCTAGCTCAAGGGTCCCCAACCCCCGGTCCGCGGCCCGGTGCCGGTCCGTGGTCTGGGCTGGACCGCAGACAGATCTCCCACACCTCTGCACACACTCCCACCCCCGCACAGCCCCTTCGCACATGCACGCAATCGCCCCTGCACCCCTTCGTGAGTGCGCGCAAGTGCCCCATAGCGCCCTCCCACCCTTTTCGCATGCACACGTGTGTGTGCGCCCGCATGAGAGCGCCCGCTCCCTCGCGCATGAGCATGGGGGGGGGGTGCCCCGCCTTCCCCAACCAGTCCGTGGAGTTAAAAAGGTTGGGGACCAGTGCTCTAGCTGATAGTGGCAGGTGCCATTCAGGACTCAGTGAAGACACAGTGTGTGACACAAAATATCCAGGGCTTGCCCCGTGATCTGCCCCCTAGCAAATGCTTCAAGAAAACAGAATCTGTGCTTCAAAGTTCAACTGCCGTTGCCGTACTCCCCACGTGCATTATGCCTTCCAAGGCAGCTTTCCAATAGGTACGCATCCAGGTTCACACAGTCTGCAATATGAGCAGTATGATATCCACAGACAAAGACAGGGCCTTGATGAATATGTCTTCTAGCTTTTGTTAGGGTCAGTGACCCTACTTCCCTGTGCCATTCGACAGGGTGGGGGGAGCAGGTAGCATGTTCCCCACACTGAGTGTGCACTCTACATGCTTTAAGAACACCTGACTCACATTACTCTGATAATGACTCATTTTCTGGCCCCTTCCATCATATTCTTCTGTTTTTGAAAGATGCAACCTCATTCTGGATTCAGGGGTTACTTACCTGTAACTGTGGGCTCATCTACACTGGCCCTTTTGGAGTGGACTGGTGGGGTTTAAATAGGATCACTTGAGGTCAGGTGGAGAAAAAAATATGCCATTTAGTGCAATCTTTGCATTCAAATGGCAAACGGACCTAAAGTGACTCTATTTAGTCTGGCTCCTTCCACTGTCAATCTCTGATATTGTGAAATGGCTTAATAACCAAGCCACTTCAGGAGATTGGCAAACTGAACACTTCCACTGTTCCTTGGCAGAGAGGCAGGGGAAGTGAAATTATTAAAAAAAAATTGACTCTGCTAGATCATCACTGATGTACAGCATCACTTAAATTAAATAGGGAAAAAATTGCCTTGTCTGAAGTGCTGATCGAGAGACTGTCCACAGCTGAAAGAGTGGTTGGTCAATCAGCACCTCAGACAAGGCAAATAATTTTTTTACAAAAATTAATCCAAGTGATGCAGTGCATCAACAATAGTCTAGCAGTGTAGAAAAATAATTTCATTTCCCTTGTACACATACCCCACCAAGAAGCAGGGGAAGTGTTCAGTTTGCCAATACTCTGAAGTGACTTGTTTATTAAGTCACTTCATGATACCAGAAACTGACAGAGGAAGGAGCCTTGATAGCTTAAGACTTGTATCTTTGTCACTGATACAAGTCTTGTCCAGATCACTGTCCATACTCAGTGATCACACATGCTGGAAACAGGCCAAAGTAGACTGAACCTACCTGTTCCAAAAAAAGTAGAAGCCTCAGAGAGGGGTTCAGAAAGGTGCAGGTAGGGGTGCTCTGGGGATGGATGGATTTGCTCTAGCAATCAGGTTATCTGACTGCCAGGAAGAAAAGAGTGAACCAACCCATTACAGCAGGAAACCAAATAGTGGAACAAGTGCCCATCTGATCAAGCCCTGTGGCTGAGTAGTTGTATGTGAATGGACCCATATGGGACTGCCTCCACAGAGCATCTTAAAGACACACACAATAGAAAGGCTGGTGTGAAGGTGCAGAAAATCTGTGAAGAAACGTATGGAGCATTTGTGCCCTTCCAAGTTCCCTGTTAAATATTGATTTTCATGCAAATTCCCCTGACATCTGGTTGAAATTCTGCCCAATCCTTTTACTGACTTTGAACGAAATGGATTTCCAAACTTTTCCAATGTTCCCAAGCCCCTTGGTTTATTTTTATATTGCTTTGTACAGAATTTCGTATTTCCCATTTACAGCGGAGCTGGCTGTCTGCTTTCACCCCACATCTATCCAATGGCCAAATCAGGAAGGAAAGCTTAGTACCTAAAGAACGGGAAAGGGGATTCACAAAGAAGGAGAGGCAAAGAAATCAGAGGGATGAAGCAAAAACTGTAAAGAAGGAACAGAGGACTGCAGATAAACATGACATGGAGGGAAGCTAGAGACATGTTCCTACAGTGGCTTCAAAGGCAGAGGGAGGAAAGAGATGTGGAGTAGATTCTTAAAGACAAGTAGATTTCAAAAAGAGCCAAGGAGACCTTGGATGAAAATAGAGATCTGGATACAAATCCCAACAAGCCCCTAGCACCAGGCAAGAAAAAGTGGTGTACTGAAATGTTGACTGAAATCCTGTTGCCCAAATCTGCCAGGCATAAATGATTAGGCCATCACCCAGAGATATTAATTTGCGTTGTAATTTAACGTCAGGTTCCAAGGCTGGACAGGGATCCCTTTCACCCTGGAGCATGAAAGATATTTGGGGGCTTTCATTCACAGCATTCCTGAACCCAGGAGACTATAGGAATTACAGGTGGAAACAGAAACATTTCCAAGCTCTGAGACCTCACCCAACTACAGAGACAGGTCCACCTGCAGAGCAGAAAATGTGTCTGTAGATAAAAGACCTTCCACAGGGACATGGGCAGACCTTCCCACTACTGTGGCTGCCCCACCAGCGAGACAATAAACAAGACAGTGTTCTCACCCAATCTCCTGAAAAGGACAAAAAGCTGATCCCACAGCTATAAATACTCAACTATCCCACAAACTGCACCAGAGCACAGAGTTCTGACTCCTGTCCTCTGAAGATGCCGGCCACAGAGACTGATGAAACGTTAGGAAGAAAAACCTCAAGAACACGGCCAGACAGCCTGAAAAACCTACAACAACCACAAGACAGTGTTCCCTTAACTGGAAACTGCACTAACCCTAGAGCTGGTGTATTAAATGTTGCCTTGTTTCACATACAAAAATGCCCATGCTCACATCTTCCAATTTGTCAAAACAAACTGACAGGACTTAAGTGGTGGTGGTTCCTTGACCCAGAAGCTCCACTCACCACCACAGCTACTGTTTTAATTACTATGATCTCAAACTCCTTTTCCTAATGAAACTGTTGCTGCCTTAACTCATTTTTACTAAGGAACTCTGTCGCCCTCTACAGGACTGTTTAATTATATAATTTATTATTAACATATCAGGCAAAGCCAAAAATAAAAAGATAAAAGCACTGCGACACTTTAAAGACTATTATACTTTAATGCAAGATTTCATGGACCTTCTTAGCCCACTGAAAAGGTTCACAAAAGTTTACATTAAAATATAATAGTCTTTAAGGTGCCACAACACTTTTTTCCCTTGTTTTTGCTTGATATGCTTGCACAGACTAACAGCTACCTCTTCTAAAACTGCTTTATTATCAATGTATTTTATCTCCTTCTAATGAACTTGGTGGCTTTTAATTTATCCAAATCCTTTTCAATTCATTCATCTAAAGTTAGAGTAGAAGTATAGTATTTGTAATACATGATTAAAATATTTTAATTGGTTTGTGTAATATACGAGTTGTTCAAATTCATTCTTTCAAATGATGAATTAATGAAGAAAGGCCGAACAGCTTCTGTAATAATATACTTGATAAGTTGAAATCAAAAAGCAAAATGGGAGTTTCTTGTAAAGAAATTTTGATCGTTGTTTTGGGTGATAATATAGTCTTATTTATATCAGGCTTATTTGGAGCACCAATAAAATGAGTCAAGTATTTTCTAAATAAAGGCTCTAGGTGAAAGAAGAAGAAAAAATATATAAAAAATCAGTCTTTACTGGATAACTAAAATTCTTCAATAATTTGAAAGAGAAAGGAAAAAAAAGGTCAAGAGGAAAATGAAAAATAAATGAAAACAAAAAATAAAATGAAAACAAAAAATAAATAAAACTAAACAATTACTGCCCCACTTCAATCCTTTAATTATTAGCTCTGGGGGGAAAATCTGATGCTGAAAAATACAGTGCATCTATAACATTTGTTCATTTATAAAACTCTGAATATGAAATGGCAAGCAGTTAAGTTTCCAGAAGAAACAGACTATCAGTTACAGTCCTGGCGTCAGGAAGGGCAATGATCAAAAACTGAACCAAGCTTATTGGTTGCTGAATATTTTCCTTAGAGAAATGCAAGCTTGCCATTTTTCCTTTTCAGGGCAGCCCAAGAAGCACACTGCTGAAAGGACAGGGCTAAAGGGAGACGGGTACAGCCAAAAAGGCCCCTCTACATATTTTACTGATCGGGTCATTCATCAGGTACAGTGGGGAACGTAGGAGCCGCCACCGCCGCCTCAAAGAGCAGGAAGGCATTGTGAGTACACTTGGGCTCCCCCCGGGCAGTCGCGTGCAGATGGCCAAGCCTTCACTACCAGAGGTGTTCCACTGGAACACCAAACCCATCCACTTCATGGACACCCGCTCTCTGGACAACAGCTGAAGTCGAGGAAAGGTTTCTGCACACATCTCAAGCTCTGATCACTTCTGGTCAAAAATAAGTCTCATTGTCTTGACATTTTAATTGGTTCTTGATTTTGCATGTGTGTCCAATGGTTTTGAATAGTGCAATGTTTCAATACAAAGAAAGAAAGAAAGAATAAATTAGGCGCATTGTTCCTATACTACAAGGGTTGCTAGAGATGGATGCGAACTACTGGTTTGGCGGTTCGTTTATAGGCCGAATCGGTGTTCGGCGCTTCCCTGCCCCACCTCCTCCAGGTGCTGCCTCGGAGTGGGTGCCTGCTGGAGGAGGTAGAGCTGGGAAGCGCCGAACACCTGTTTGGCCAATAAACGAGCTAGTGGTTCGTGTCCATCTCTAGTTGCTACCATAGGTTTTTTGCAATAAATAAATATATATATATATTTTAAAAAAAATGAAAAGCCCTGTGCACTCTCTAGTTAAAAATACTGGTATCCACCCAAGCTTCAAGAATGCCTGGTGCACCTCAAAGCATGGCAAAATTGCTTCATGGTTCTTGAAGGCCACAAGGAAGACTTTCTGAGCCTTTTTTTCCAAAATATTTTTTTTTAAATTAGAAAGTGTGGGGCACTGGGGCCATAAGTAGGCCATGGCCCATATGTGATCCACCCTGCCTTACAGCAGCAAAATACAAGCTTTGCAATTGCTTCTAGTTCAACCTACCAAATTCTGCAGTTCACGTTTTTCCAGATATAACAGAGCAACTACTCTGCTCAAGTTCACATTTTACAGTTTGTTATTAATCATGTAGATGAATTTCAATCATGACGGAAAGACTGCATTACTATTCTGGAGGATTAAAGTCTGTAAAGCCTCTTGAAAGGTATTATTACATGCCACCCAAACCGTCCTGGACGACTCCCCAAAAATTCCTAAAAACTCCTGCTGCCCTCTCTTAAGAACTGGCGATTGGATGCTGCTGAACCAGAGGCACAATTCACAGATCTGGATTTATAACGGCAGTCAATGTGGTTGAAAACAATTTTTATTCTGTATTGTAATGTGGAATGTATATAGGACTAGAAATAAAAGTTTTGGTAATCTTTACATTTAGAAGAGCTTTTAGCATTTTTACAAATGCTCCTTCTCCACTCCCCCTATAGTCTTGGTGCAGAATAGGAGACAGAATACAACTGAGACAAGCTTTCCTAGTTAAACCTAACTGACTCACCCTGCACAACAGTGAGTGATCTTACCATTCTTTAGATTCTATAGCATCAAATTGATTTGCGCAAAACTTTGCTGAAGAATCGTGGTTTAAAATGGCAAAGTTGTAGACATATAAAAATGCTAAGGAGGCATGTATGGCTACAGACATATAATGAGCAGCTTCTGACCATAATACTTGCAGCATCAAATCTGGCTGCAAATATACTCTAAAAAGACTGTTTAATTTACATCATCATCAATGAAATTTGTGCACCAAACCACAGATCTACAATGTAGGCTTTAACCCACAGGAGAGTTAAAGGAGCAAATATCAAAATGTAGAACTGCACTGCTGCATTATGTGAAATTTTATAATTAAAACAGTTTAGTTATGTGAGTTCTGTATTTGTTTCTTTCATTTTCTCCATAATTGATTTATTGATGACATACTGAATGAAATTCCTTAGAAATTATAAAACGGTGGATTTTTTGCTATTCCACAAGAGCAAAATGTTCCTTGATAACAGGGGGGAAAGGCAAAACAAAACACCAATGTATTTCTCAACCTTGATAGTAGGTTATATCTCACCGTGATGCCCCCAAGCTGATGTCAAAATGCTTCTGATTCAGAGGGACTTAAGTTTAGCCACATAAGGCTTTTTAGATGGTCTCCCTGCAGAGGTGCTGAAGGGGCCACCACACTAAGCAGTCAAAGAAAACTCCAAGTATCAATTCAAATCAGGAAAATTATGTCATCTGACATCATGATCTGGTTGTCATCTTGCATCTTCTCCAACGCCGCCTTGACTTCATTAGACGAGAAGGGGCTTGGATTGTCCCGGTTGATGGACTCCATCAGACTTTTCAGACCCACGGACTGTGCATGGGCGGCTTTGAAAACCTCAAGAAGGGCACTTTTGAACGCTTTAAGCCTGTGTGTGTAGGAGGAAAATATTCTTCAGTAACAATTAGCCAGCATCATTATTTAATGTCAGTGTTATTTAGCTCTGTTAAAATAAATATATTACATAGACGGCTCTGTGTACACAGCCATCTATGTAGTCTATGGGGCTTTACAAGGATTTGAGAGGACAGATTCCCACTGTATCAATCAGCATCTATTCCTTGGTTTGATTTTCAAGTCAGAAAACAGAAAAACACTTTTAAAAACCCCAGACCAGACTGGACCCAATCTGTTTCTTTAAAAAAAAAAAGGTTTCTCTATCACTTTGTCTATAACTACATGAATATTGTGTCAATTTACTTTCTAACAGAATACACACACACAGTATTTTGCTTCTTTAAAAGAGAAACAAAGAAAGCAGAGCTGCAGGGTCAGACTACTTGCCCAGCTACCGTAGGCTAGTGTTATCTGTGCCAACTGGAAGCTGATCTCTAACCTGCCAAATATTTTCCTGCTCTCTCTTCTAGCAACCCTCAAAGGGAAGGAAGTCCCTCTTTTTTTTTTTAAGCAACTGGTCATTACACTGCCTGCAAGAAGGAACTGAAGTTTTCCCTGAAACTGCAAAAAGCACATATTCCGAGTTCTTAGCATTCCCAAACGAGAACAACTCAGCGTAAGACAGACTTGGCCCAAAACACAGTAGTTTCATTAGACCGTTTCAAAGTAGCTCTCATGTGCAGTTCAACAGCTCTTCAAAACAGTAAGCCTGCTCTTTACATGCTTTTCATCATTAAGGAACAGAGATCATCCCAGTTGGTTGATCACGGCAACAGGTGTGCGGTCGTCAGTGCCCTGCCCCCGCCAGTGGGCGCCCACTCAGCAGTTCGTGCCTCCCTCCGTGAAGGAAGCGACTGGCTTGTAGATGAGGAATAAACTAGGGCAAGATAAACTAGGGCCTCTAAGCATTCAGGAGCAGTCATTACTTACTGCAGGGGTAAGGAATGTGGGCCATGGGGTGTAGAAAGCACTCTCCAGTTTGTGCCTCTCCTGACACACCCAAAATTGAGCCCTGTCAAAACCATTTCTTTTGTGAAAACAGAACGGCAGTTCCTGAAATGCTCCAGGAACAATGACTAGACTTAAAAACTAAGTCCACAGACCATCACCCCCAGCCTTTTGTTTGCCCCACTCCCCATGTTTTTATTAATGTACAAGTCGATATCTGACAACATTCCATTTTATTTTGAGGGCGGTGCACGCTGCAGCAGTCCCAGAAGCCAAAAACTAGCCACTGGACCCCTTTCATTACAAAAACAGAAAGTGCAAGTCTTACAGTTACAGTACAATTGCCGCCCCCCCCCCCCCCCCAAGCTGGGGAAATGGCAACATGCCCTGGCTGCTGTGTTTGAGTTCTCTCTCTCTCTGCCCCACTTAGCCTGGCAAGGAAAAAGAATAGGCAGATGTGGGAGCCACACTGTGCCACTCGGGTTTTCTAGCAAGAACACACAACAGCCCCCTCTGCAGTTCGTTCAGCTTCAACACAGAATATGCACCAGCAAGTGGCTCAACCGAATGAACCTACAGTGCATGATTTTGATCCCATGGTTTAGCCATAAAGTCACTGCAGGGTTATATATATATTAATGTATGCCCATAGGAGGGCAGGAAAGAGAAGAGGAAGCACCTTTTATTTAGTACATGAGGAACTTCACAAACGACTAAAACAGATGCAGCCAATTTATACGCTATGTAGGCAGATATAACTAGAATTATTCATATGTCTTCAAGAAATCAAATCTGAAAACCAAATAAACGTCATCCTATGATAGTTCTTTCCATGTACTCACCTGGGCTCAGATAATGTGGATGTAGTCTCCCCAGTGCCTGAAGGTTCTGAAGGCTTGGGAGTGTGTGCCTGGACTAGAAATTATCAAAGAAAAAGACAGATTTCATGTACAACTGGCTTTACTATTCCTTTTTGTATTGTATCTATCTATAAAAAAGAAGCAGCCAGTGTGATGGTGTAAGGCGGCACTGGCTTAGAACTCAAATGCACAATATGCTTAAACACCCCACCCACAAAATACAGATTTATTTATTTATTTATTTAACTTGTATACCATCCAACAGTGCGACACACACTCTCTGGGCAGTTAACAACCAACACATATAAATGACAGATAATACAATACCAATTATAAAATAGCAGCAAGGTATACTTCAAGAAAACGAGTTCACTGCAATTGTATATGGAAAAAACCCAGGACATCCCCTTGCAAATAATGAGCACATGAAAGTAATAATTTTAGCCTCTAAATATTAGGACTTATGGTCCTATACCTCCTACCTCTGAGTCACCCCATCAAATTCAGCGAGATTTACTTAATATAGTAGACACGCACAGGGATTCACTGTTAAGATGCCTTTTGTTCTTTATGAACCCAGTTGCTATCACAGCAAACTTTTTCCTGCTCCTCCGTATCTTACTTCAGTCACACAATGGTTCACTAAATTCTATCAAATGGTTTGCATGTAACTCATATAATCGATATCAAGTCAGTTTATGTATACAGTGCAACTGTTAAATCTGGGGAATGGTAAATATTTTTTAAAGGCAGCTGAATACTCCTCATAATCAGAGTTCAGAAGACCAAGCTTTCAGTCCTCTAGTGATGTCTGTTCCATCGACTGAGATTCTGTTAGAATTTAACAGCATTCCTAAAGACATCACCTTTTCAGCAAACGTCAAAGATCTGGGTTGCCAAATGGGAAGTTGCAATTCAGTCTCTTACAAACTGGGGACAGACTCGACTGTGCATTAGCCTGGAGAGGCTTGCCTGCATTACTCTGCTCAGACCCATTCACCTACAAGCCTAAGAAGGAAAGGAAGGGGAACCTACTCACCTTCTGGCATTTCCTCTTCAGTGTCACTAAAGTCGTAGGGATCGTACGCTTCCCCGTCCATAGGCTCCTCCTGATCACTAGCATGTGCCTTCCTTCTACAGATGGAGGGGGGAAAAATCCACAGTCCACAAAGTGTTGGTAAACAAAAAATGGAGAGGCTGACAATGTCTGTTATGCTATGCTAAAAATTTGTTTGACTAGAAAAACTCCACAAAGCTGGTCAACACAGATGATGCAAAATGAACAATACAGTGAAGTAACTTTGTAGAAAACAACTAATTGTTTCAGTCTCTGTTCCGTTCTTCTCTCTGATGAGAGACTGAAAAAAAGGAAGCAGAGGGAGAGAGTCAAAGATAGAGCAAATTCTCTCCCAAATCCTTCTCCTTTCCAAAATAATTCAACACAATACATTTCAATTGACGCCAACTGAGGTCAAGTCTGCAAGACACAAAGGGACCCTGGTAGTGTGAGCAGCTTCCTGAATGAAATTATATATAGCTGACTGGGAGAAACTAGCCTTCAGTGAAGACAAAGATATAACAAAGCAGTAACACTTGGAACGACGATAAGCATGTGGTTTGCCATCTCTGCCTATGGAGCAAGACCACGGTTCTTCTTACATCTTTTTTCCTTCACCTACCTCTTTTTTTGTCTTTTTTCATTTTCTTGGGGAATTTCACCATCTGTTTCCACGTCTGTATCCTCGTCAGCCTGCTTCTTCCGCTTCTTCTCTTTTTCCAGAACCTTTGATATAAAGGAAGGGAACGAATCTGTAATGCTACTAATCAGCCATTTCCCCAGAAGCCAAAGAAGTAACTGAGTTTCAGAAAACACAACTGGCACAGAAACAGTCTCCTGCCTTAGCTTTAATGCTGACGGAGTCTCAAAGGCAGTTTGTACAGTAGGACCCCCATATCTACTGGGGATTGGTTCCAGGTTTCACAGCAGATACCGAAAACAGGATAATAATGAATACTATATACATATATAACATAGTAAAAGGGAAAAAGAAACCCAGAAAAAAAAATTATTTTCACATGCATTACCAGAACTGGCCACTAGAGGGCACGAGAGACCATGCTATATATTCATTAACCAATATTCATAGCATGGTCTCTGGCTCCTTCTAGTGGCTGGTTCTGGTAATACATGTGAAAATCGTTTTTTTCCATTGATTTTTGTCTTTTAATATTTTCAGACTGTGGATAAGTGAAAACACAGATAGTGATCCTGTGGTACAGGGGTCCTACTGTATATGAATGTGCTGGCAAAAGCATAATGCAGTTGATGAAAACAGAATGTGTGTGTACGTTCTTTTTGTGCACAATGAAACAAAGCAACATGGCAATTTGTGCACTGTAAGGGCTCCTTACACTTGAAGCAACGGTGAATGGATTACCTTACCGAGTAATCAGTAACTACTCAGTTGACTGGCCACCAGAATCCATGAAGTACATCTTATTTGAGAACAGTGCAGATTTATACCCTCTAAATATGCCTGAAGAGAGGTACAATCCGAGCTCTTTCAAAAAGCCAAGGGACATCTGCTAGGGAAGCAAGCAGTCATTCTTGCAGGTGCAGATACTACAGCCTCTCTGTTGGCTCCAGGCTTTAAATTGCTGGCAATGACCTGGAGTGTCATTTACAGAAAAGTGCTTATAGGACTTGAAAGGGAAATGATTGTTCTTCCATCAAAACTACAAAGTGCATTGGAAATATTGCCTTCTGCACCAGATGACTGGAAAGTGGCCTATTTTTCAAAACAAGATCCTGAAGAATCCAGGGAACTACAGGCTGGATAGTTTGATGTCTGTTCTGATAAATGGTGAAAAGTATTAAGAATAAAACGATCAAGCACAGGGGATGGATAGGATTTGCTGGAGGAGAATCAAAATGTTTTCTTCAAAGCCATGTCTCACTAGACTGTTATTCATCATCTTTGATTGGAAACAGGGTATTCTAATCGACATAGTTTACAGTGGTGCCTCGACTTACGAACGCCCCTACATACGAACATTCCAACTTACAAACAGCTCCGTTCACAAAATTTTGCTTCGACTTGCGAACGGAGCTTCGACTTACGAACAAAAAAACGCGGGGAAAGCGGGAAATGGACTTTGGACTGCCTGGTACTGTAATTTTAAAATGTAAAAATTGGTTTAAAAGGTGCTTGGTTTGGTTTAAAGCTGCTTGGTTTTAAAGGTGTTTTGTTTAAAAGGTGTTCGTTCCCTCCCTCCCTCCTTTCCTGCCCTTTTTTAAACCTAAGTCATCAAAAAAAAAATTCTCCCCCTAGTGGTAGAGGACGGATTAACCGGTTTCAACTTACAAACAAAAAACAGCCGGAACGGATTAATCGGTTTTCAATACATTCCTATGGGAAATGCTGATTCGACTTATGAACTTTTCGATTTACGAACATCTTCTGGGACAGATTAAGTTAGTAAATCGAGGCGCCACTGTATTTGGATTTGCAAAAGGCTTTTAATGAACTTTCTCACCATAGACAGTCAAGCAAGATTAACAGTCATGAGATAAGAGGAGAGGTCCTCTTATGGACTAGTTACTGGTTAAAAAATAGAAATCGGAATATTAATTGGTATTCTCACAACTGACAGATGTAAACAGTAGGGCTTGTAAGGATCTCTATGGTTTTTATAAAAAAATTCATAAAATATCTGGTATTAGGGATGAGGACTGAGGAGTCTCAACTTTGTCAACCATATCAAATCATTAAAGAGAGAATTAAAAACAGATTTAAAAAAACAACTATCCAAATTGGAGGAAATGGGTAATCAAATGCCAAATGTGGGTCTGTTCAAAACAAGTGTAAAGTGATGCAGTCAAGTCAATTCTGACTTAAAGCGACCCTTTCTAGGTAGAAAGTACTTGGATGTGGTTGACACTTTCCTTCTGGGGGTGGGTGGGCTGGGACCGTGCTACATCAGCTGACTCTTGTCCTCCAAGACACCGTGGGGAACTGAATTCCTGAATCTTAACTCTGCTGCTAGAGACACTAACTCATGACAGCTATCTATTATATCCAGCAGCAGAAGGCAGTATCTAAGCTGCTAGCAGACACAAATCGGAGGGCGGCTGTGAGCTTCCCGGGGCATCTGCTAGACCACTGTGGTAACAGAATGGATGGGCAGCCGCTGTTGATCTGAGCAACATGATGAGACAGCATACAACAATCACTAAATAGTAGGCCTGAAACTTCAATGGATCAAGTAAACGTTGGTTGACATTAACATTATTCAAAGATGCAAGCCAACTGCTATCCACTATCTATCTAAACTTTTCTCCCTCTACATCTGTGTACAGTTTTTTTGTTATGAACTCAGGCAACCTTATATTTATCTCCAAACCTTTTTGAAGTAGGCAAACTGAACCAGCTCTAAAGCAGCTTCAGCGTCTTGTCTGCCAACGGTTTTGCTCATCCTGGCTTTAGCATGTGCAGTTGAGAGTCGGATCAATGTCTCCAAGGTACGCGCAGTTATAGGGGAAGTCTGGGGAAAATAAAATAGCACTATTCAGCTGCTGAAGGATAAAAAAAGAGGAATTTGGATATTGATGGTTGTCCCAGTTTTGGGTGCTCATTTAATAAAGAAACATAGCAGTACATCAAGTGGTGAGCCTATAGGGCATTTCTTTTATAACAAAGAATGGAGAGGCTTATAATAGCTGCTGATTCCAGCTGCAGCAGCAAATGCATTTGAACCATTGACAGCTCTACACACTTTATGAGACCTCCTGTGACATAACATAGCCAGCAAGTGTCACAAGCTAAGCTGATCAGCCTTGAAAAGGCCAAAATATGAAAGAAGTGCATATAATTTCTCCCATCCACAGAAAGGCACAAGTTGCTATCACCTGACTATGTAGACTCGTCCCCACTATCTCCCTTCCAGATCCTAGCACGCTGCCTGCAGCTGGAATCTAAGGCCAGCACAAGGCCAGTATATGAAAGACACTTGTGTTCTGTTAATGGACTGCAGATGTCACGCAGCCATTCTCAACAGGGGAAGAAGGGCATAGACTGGAAACAATTCTTCACACCTTATAAGGTTTGTTATGCGACTTACACAATGCTGATTCAGCCTACATTTCTTTCACATTGTTTTTATGGACATGGCTCAAAAAAGGTTGAGAATGGCTGATGCAGACTAATAAATAATAATCATGTGCCATCAAGTCAATTCTGCCTTCTATGGTGGCCCTTTTCAGGGTTTTCCAGGTAGAGAGTACTCCGAAGTGATTTACCCTTCCCTTCTTCCGGGGGCACCACGGGACTGTGCAGCTTACCCAAGCCCACACAGGCTGGCTCTACCTGTAGGAGGCACAGTGGGGAATCCAACTCCCAACCTCTAGCTCAGCAGCCCAATACATAAACCACTGAGCTATCCAGTCAGCATGCAGACTAATACAGCGTATTATTTTCTTGGGGGCAGTGTGCAGCATTTTTTAAAAAAACTGATCCAAGTGTCCTTTCCCTTTGCTTCTTTCCCCCTCTCCATACTTCCTAAACAACCCAGCTCACTACTTACCCTTGCAATGTCAGAGCTGATCTGGTCCTGACTGCGCAGGGAAGAATATTCCTGTGCTATGAAGGCAGCTGCCTCTTCAGTTAAGACTGGCTTGAGCATCTTGGCAAAATGAATGTATTTCCTCATGAATGCCACACTTACTATCTTCTCTCTGTGTAATAAAATGACCAAGTAATCAACTTAAACTTGACTGCCACTCACCAACAGACGCCTCTCTAGTAATGGATATGGACAAGATTTCTTGGATCAAGAGTGCGGTTATTGAAGAAGTACTAAAGCAAATGGCTAAAGACAAAGAAACCATAAAAGCTCATAAAATGCAAGAAGCTAGAGTATTTCTGTCCCCATAGTGAGAAATGAAAAAATAGCCTGCTACAACTGATCATATAAGATAAAATCAACAGGAAAAGAAGTCTAGGAAGGAGAACTCTGTGCTGGCTGAAACATCTTGGGAATCTGGTTTGGAATCAATGCAACATCGTTTAGAGCTGCCTCATCCAAACTCAAAAACAGCCATGAATATGTCTGAACCCCTGTAGGAGAAGGAGAATCTCAGGGGATCCAAGGTTGGGAACCAGCAATAGAGAGTTCAACAGAACTGGTGTTGCAAGTGCAACAAGCACTGCGGACAAGCAGGGGAGGGCTGGTGCCTTCACACTCCACCTAGGAGGGATGGGGTGCAACACCACTGCAAACTGAAAGCTGGCCCTTGGCCGGATCCAGCAGGATGACTCTCGGGATCTTTTTCTGGAGGGGAGGGGGGGGACCAATTTCCTTACCTTGTGAATGGAGGAAATGTGAGAGTATGGATGGCAAGAGATTTCCAGTACTCAGGTTTTTATCATAATGATTTTAAAAAAAAAAGAACAGCTTTAAAACTATGTTGCAACCCTCCTGAAATGTTGGAAACTAATTATTGAGCTATTGGCAAGAAAGAAAAAAAGGTGGAGGAAATCCCTTACTTCCGCCTCTTGGGCCCATGCAGGAGGTCATCATGTTTCTCATACACCTGCAGCTCCTGATCCTCCTCAGCAGCACCGGCGGGGTCTTCGGTGGCCAGCAGCTCGACGGTGCTGCCCAAAGGCATGGCTGGGAAGAGAAAAGAAGAGTTACTTAACAGAGTTAGAGACGTCTTCTGGACACATGCAGTTACAACCGCGGATCAAATGACTCCAGGGACATACAAAGCACGCAAAGAAATCTGCACTGTAGGCAGTTTTTTTTTTTACCCTGAGTAGCAACGCACGTTTTCAGTAACCGCTTGCTGAGAAAACATGAGAGGTGCCACCTTGACTGGCATGTGCCAGGAGACAGCCGTAGGTCCCTCAACAAGTGCATGATGGCCCCTGAGCGCCAAAGACCAGCTCTCCCTTGTGTCACATTTCAAAGAGTCCTCCACCCAAGAAAAAGGCATGAGGAAGAGTCACTCACCATCCCCATCCTGTTCACCAGCTGCCCTGTAGCGGTGCATTCTCAAGACATGGTCTGAGATCTCTCTGTCCTGTTCTGGATCCATTTGATCCAAGACAATGAAAAGCAAATCAAATCGAGACAGCAAAGAGTCCTGAAGGCCAATGTTCTCCATGGGGGTTTTGTACTGGTCATACTGTGAAGAAAAAAAACGTGTTCATCTTGGGCTCTGAGGAAAACTTTCCTCTAAAGTGTGACTAAAACCTGTAATGGGAGTAATTTTTCCCCCCCAAGAGATTCAGGCCAGAATTCTCTTGCAGGGCAGGAAGGCCAGCCTCTCTAGCTTGCCACTGCACAAACCAGAGATGGCCCCTCTGCTAGTCACATGAGGGTGTGTGCACACCCAAGTAGGCATTGGCTATGGGCACTAGCAAAACACCCCCACGCATGCAATGGAGGAAGATTCTAGTCTCCAAAGCCATCCTTCTGAAGCCAAAAGATAACGCACGCAAACGTGTCTACTCATGATTAGCACTGCCCTGTGGCACTGTTTCAGCCATATCCTTTGATCTCAATTGCTTTTAATGTATTGACTTGCTTGTAATGGTCTCACAGTGGAGCTGGCCATATAATTTTTAGCCAAATGTGGCTTCATCTGTTTTTATTCATTTAATAGGTTATCTTTGAGTGTTATTTTTTAGTGGAAAGGCAAGATATACTGTAAATTTAATAAATAAACAAAAATAATATTTCTTAATACTGAGAGCATAGAGGAAAGCCAGGCAAAGGTCTCTATGCACTTTGGCCTACGCTTCTCTATTGTTCCACCTAAAGTGAGGGGGGGGGGGCTAATGCTGATGAACACCCTCAGCCAGGCTGACAAGGCTATTGCGATTTAAAAACTGAGTACTGCCTAGGGGATATTTATGGAATTTTAGGAGAATATTAATAGGCTGAACTTATTTCTAAAATGGAATTTTAAAAGCCCACTTGAGAGCAAGGATGCCGTCACATCCCCTAATTTGTATCTATGTTTCGTTTTTCTCTCTCACAGGAACATCCCCAACGGCACTACCAAGTGTACCTGAAACAGGTGCGCAGAATACTCACCCTGCCATACACTGGATTGGCAGCTGCTAGAACACTGCAGCGAGCATTGAGTTGGGCCTGAATGCCGGCTTTGGCAATGGTAACACGGCCTTGTTCCATGACCTCATGAATAGCTGTGCGGTCAATATCGGACATCTTATCAAATTCATCAATGCAGACCACACCACGGTCAGCCAAGACCATGGCACCTGCTTCCAGGCAACGCTCTCCTGGAGACAGAAAATCCAACAGGAGGAGACAATAGGTGTATATAGATATAGCGGGGCGTGTCCACACACACACACATTTGAACACAGCATCCTCGTGCCTTTCTTACTGAGCGACTATAATACAGATGTTCACAAATTCCATTAATGGTAGTACTTATAGTCCCAGCCCTGACAACAAGAAGCCCCAGCATTGTTCATCATTCTATGCACAACAACACGAGTGTTGCTCTCCACGTTGGAATGTATGACTTACTCTCCAGCCCTCTATTATCCAAAGACTGCTGGAGGAGAGCAGGAGGAGAGCCCTGCGGAGGTCTGCTTGTGAGAAGGAGACAGACACGGTTTCCAGCTATAAAATGTATTAAGATTCTGTGCAGCTCCTTGACAGAATAGAAATGCTTATTTGTTAGAATTCAACAAGTAGAAACCCCGTGACTTTACTGATGTCTTAACTCTCCTCAGGAGATCACAGAAGGAGCCTCCCCAAAGGATGTAAGGGCTAGGGACCCATTCAGGCACCCCTTGGGCAAACACAGCAACCTGTGGGCTGGTCCTTCCACTCTGGGAACCCCACTGGATCGTTTCCGACAGGAATGAAGCAGCAGTTCTGCTCAAAATGAACCAAGTGCCAAAAGGTGGGCATATTACCAATATTTTCAATGGTGAGTTTAACCTAAAATTGAAACATCTCTCCAAGGGTAATTAACATTAAACCAAAAAGGCCACCAGCACACTGACGTCTAACCAATTTTACCATAAATAGCAATTCAGCCCCCCGATGCAATTCTGCTCTTCTCTGTGTCCTGGGAGCTCTGAACTCACTGCCACACAAGGTTCCCAACCATAATCATCCAAGAACAAACAGCATCTCAGCTTTAGAGAACTAGTGACCGGTTTGCTTTTGCAACTGCAGTAAGCATTCCACTTGCAACCCATCCTGCTCCTTACCTGTTTCTTGATCTGTTGTGACAGCTGCAGTCAGACCAACCCCAGAAGAACCCCTGCCTGTAGTGGGAATGGCCCGGGGAGCTGTACACAATACGTAACGTAGCAATTGAGATTTTGCAACGGAAGGGTCACCTGAAACGGAACAGACAGCTGCTGATTACTGGGCAAGAGCTGCCAAACAACAGAAGCCACCCGCCACTTGTATTTCTTTATTACAGGATGCAAACATCTCCTGGAACAATGACTGGCAAGTGTCCTCCCACTCCACCCAATCGTACCAATTAGCAGAATATTAATGTCCCCTCTGATGCGACTTCTGTTCTCCAGCACCTTCTCCACTCCCCCCAAAAGCATGCACAGAATTGCCTTCTTGATGTATTCATGTCCGTGGATACTGGGAGCCAGAGACCTTGAAAGCTGATCAAAGACATCCTAGGAATGAAACAATAATTAATCAGAACATCCACAAACAGTCAGGCAGAGTATTAAATAGCAATGAAAAGCATTTCAAAAGCCTTTGGCACTTGTGTGTAGAAGAGGCAAAGAAGGTTTAAACCATTATGGTGTGCAGTGTCCTGTCTCACTAAAGCTCAAATTCAAACAATACCTATCATGATTTAAGCATGAGTTGAAAAGGTAAAAGGCATTGCTACTTCTCATTACCAGAGAACACGATACCATTATTTTAGTATTTATAGGTATAACAACATTTCCAAGGCAGTTCCCGAATAGGAGTAATAGTTTAAATTAAATAATCGTATGAATACAAAACAGTATAAAACAGCCAGTGTTCCTTGCCTTGAAACAGGGCATGTAGTTCCAGCTGCCAATGCTGGGACTCTGAGAGCACCACCGTGGGGCAGCAGATGAGAGTCCTCACCCACTTGAGTGGTGATGAAAACTCTCCTTCAGGCAGGAACAATATCACCAGCTGGCCAGTGCTGAGGCAGACAGGAAGCTTCCCAGCAATGGCCAGGTAGTGACACCGTTCTTGCCAAGGGACAGCTCCAGTGGCTCTGTTTTTGCCATATGTCAAGTCGATGAGGGCCCTCAGCTGCTGCCCTGACCCTATCTGTAGCCGGTAAGTCTCCCAACACTGGCCAGCTGGCAACAGAAGCCCTGGTGCAGTTTTAATCATTGAATATTGGCACGATTTTTAAACTGCCGTAAGGCTTGACCCATGAGCAGCAACAGCAGTCGCTGCAAATTCCACTTGTCCCCCCGCCCCCGGTCAGCATATAGTTACAGCCCAAAACCACCTTTGTAAATAGAAACAGGAGCTAAAATCTAGTAATACTGTACATATTTTTTTTTCATTTACTACCCCTTCTCCTTAACACCACCATTAGCAACTCTGGTTTTAAAAGTACGCTTTCCAAGGCCCACTTCACATGTTAGTTTTTTTAATGCATATAGTTACAATAATTTCAGTGTATGCTTTTAAATATTCAAACTCACATCATCCCCACTTTATACACTGGAAGAACATGTGGAGGGACCCACCTAGGCAGGGCTTGCCCATCCTTGTCCCTTGGCTAATATCCAGAGTGAGCATACCTGAGAACGTGTGTGAAAAGCTCCTACATTCCAACCAGGGGTTCACAAGTAAAGTGTCACAAACATCCTCAGCCACATTACCTTTGGATGGTTTTTGCTAAATTTTTTAATCTTGTTAATATCACTTGATGAAAATTCAGGCCGCACCTCCTTGTTCATTTGTTTCACTTGGCAAGCAATCAGAATGGTCCTGGAGGAGCACGTAAGACAACCACAGTTACTGCCTGTTGTTGCCCTGTTACGCACTCAGCCTCAGCACAGTAAGAGACCACTGACCCCACAAGCCCTCGCAAATCGTCGCTGATGAATTTCTCATTCCCTTCCATGGGAATCTGGAGAAGGCAAAAACACCCAGGAAGCCTTCTAAACTGTACTCCACATCCATTTGCTCTCTCAGATAACAATCAGGTTCCATTTTAAGAAACCTGATTGAGTCAAACACAGCAGACCCAGACAATCAATTTTTAAAAACATTTACAGATAAAAATTGCCAGTTGACGAACACTATCTCAGGACAGCTTTCTCTCCGTCAAATATTAGTTTTATCCATATACCTGTTTAACTGGTAAAGGAAAAGATTATCCTTTTCCAGATTCAATTTATTCTATCTGAATCACTCTTCTTCTATTTTTATTGTTATTAACATGAGTACCCAAAAGTTATTTCTTGTTAATACTGCAATCTAAGACTTTCTTCTTCAATATCTCTTTATTTATTTTATTTTATTCATGTAATGATACAACTGGCCCAAAGCAGAACATCACAGGTTTTTTCACTATCAAAATGCAACGCCATGATACATTATCAAACAAAACAAGGAACTATAAAAATTAGAACATGAATTGTTAAGGAAAAATGCAAAAATAAAAAAAAATTGCAGGCACTCCTTCTGAAGTGATTTCTAGATAGAAACACTGGATAAAATCCATTAAAAACCAGGTGATCTGTTGGTGACATTATGCCATCATGCCCCTTCTTGACTCCCTTACTCTACGATTCTATGACCCCTATCAAGTGAACAAAATCACTTCTCCATCCTCTAAGCGTTGGAACTCGGTTGCCTGGAAGACTGCCTTCTACAGTCTTTTAAGAGCCAATTAAAAACTTGGCTCTTTAGGCAGGCCTTCCCTCCTGCCAATATTTGATTTTTACTTTTTTGGTTTTTTGTTGTTTATCCTTCCCATCTTGATTATATTATTATTGTAGATTTTAATGGTTGTTTTTAAATCTGTTTTGTGTGTAATATATTGTTAGCCGCCCTGAGTAGACTCCTGTCTAGAAGGGCAGGATAAAAATCCAATAATAAATAAATAAATAAATAAAAATACAGGAACTTGGACCTGCTGTGAGCCTCCCTGCCAAATGGAGAGAGGTGAGTGATCACCAGGGAGAGAGGCTTTGTGGTAGGGCTTGCCCTAGTTAGGAACCGTCTTGGTGGAGAATCTCACCTGGCACCATCTCTTTTTTTCACCCAGACATTTCAATTCTGTAATCAAAGTTGGCTTACAACTCTTATTTTCACCTTCTGCCTGAGTTAGAGATACCTGTCATACTTCCTGAAGACATTCTTTGCTACACCAACAGTATCTTTCAGATACGCTCTGTTAAGAATGATACTTTTTGTGAACCTTTAGGATAAAAACAGTCAGGACAAAAAGGAAGAAAATACATCTTCACTGGTTTTTATCATTTTTACCAACAGTGGGAAGATACATACAATACAGGTGCTCCACCTAAACCAGGCAGATGCTATCAGAGGATTCCAGGACCCTAGGGCACGAAGCGACAAAAACTACTGTCGTAGACTTTGCTGAGCATTTGCAAATGAGGACACCAAGCCAACAACAGGCTTGCAGTATCTCACAGCTTACCTGAACGTCCCTGACGTGTAGCCCCCTTTTTTTCCTGGCAGGCAACGGAATGTTCCAATGACCTGCACTCTGTCCCCTGGCTTCACGGCATCCACCAGGTCATCATCTAAAATGATGTCCACAGAACGAGGGAGCTGTCCAGCCGGAGCTTTCTCTGGCATCTCCTGGATTGTGATAGTTTGATGGTCCTTGTAGGTAGACAAGCCAAATTCTGTCTCAAGGGGGTTATTCTCTTCATCCTAGACAAGTAACGTAACCATTTTTAAAAGGTTTCATGCTTTGTGGGGGAAGGGAATAAATCTTAAAAGATGCTCCAGAGCTATCCCACTCCATTAGAAACAGCAATGTGATCTGCAGATGTCTTAACTCTGCGTCTTATTTACTGCCAGTGCTATAAAAGCCATTAAAGTTAGCAAGCAAAGAATTTACAAATGGGCACCAGATTTAACTCAAAGAATCTTGACATCTAGCTTTAAAAAGAAAACATTCTGGCTTTGTAGCTATGGATACAGATTTAAAGCGGTGCCAGCAGACATCCTGATCATCAAAACATCAGAGGAGAGTGGGATACAAGTCCAGAAGAAATTTTCAGTGGTGGGAAAGTGTAGTTTCAGCATTCGCATAGCACTTTTAGGGAGTGCAGAGAGGTTATGCAAGATAAGCAGATGTGTAGAACTGCCTTAGTTTATGCACAATGCAAAACAAGTCAGAAATATGTTGCACAACATTGACTTTTACTTTATGCAGCTCTAAATATTACCACTAGTGTTCACAGCTTGTGCTACAAAGCCATATGAAGCAAAGCAGGGGCCACAGTCTGCTTGCACCGTCCATTGTCATGCGTACCACTAGAAGCTGGTGGGGGGGTCAACAGTTTCTCCATGGCAATAACAACAGGTTACCCACCTATAATTGTAATTCTTCGAGTGGACCTCTGTGATTCACACCCTGGGTGATTCGCGCCTGCGCGGAGCCTCATCAGAAGATTCTAGAGCTTCTGCGGTAGCAATAAACACATTAGAATATGCCCCTCCCCACTCGTATAAGTACCTTGGCGCCAAGCGTCCCCTTTCAGTTGTGTCAACCTCCGCTTAATAGTAAGCAAACAATGGCGTGACAGAGGGGAGGACGGGCGGGATGTGTGAATCACAGAGGTCCACTCGAAGAACTACAATTACAGGTGGGTAACCTGTCGTTCTTCTTCTTAGCCTCTGTGAATCACACCCTGGGTGACTAATAAGCTGTCTTACCCGGAGGCAGGGTGTCATGCCAAGGTAGAGGCTAGAACAGCACGTCCAAATGCCGCGTCAGATTTCTGCCAGAGGTTGAGTCTATAATGATGGATAAACGTGGACGGCTGTGCCCAAGTGGCAGAGGCACAGACGTCCGGAAGAAGTACACCGCGGAGAAAGGCTGTAGAGGCTGCCACTGCCCTGGTGGAGTGAGGGCGAACCACTCTAAGGGCTGGTTGTCAAGCAAGTTGATAAGCCAAATGAATGGTAGAGGCGACCCATCTGGAGATAGATTGGGGAGTCACCTGACGACCTTTTGTAGGTAGCTGATGGCTTATGAAGATACGAGATGACTATCTAAAAGGTTGGGTACGTTGGAGATAAAAAGCAACAGCTCTTCTGACATCCTACGTATGGAGTATTTTTTCTTGGTTTGAAGAAGGCGGCGGAAAAAATGAAGGAAGGACAATTGGCTGGGAAAGATGAAATTGAGAGACAATTTTGGGGAGGAAGGAAATGTCCATGAATAAATTCACCTTATCGGGAAAAAATTGTAGATAAGGGTAGTCATAGCGTAAAGCTGCCAATTCACTAGCTCGTCAAGCTGAGGTGATGGCTACGAGAAAAGCTGTTTTAAAGGTGAGGAGTCTTAAGTCAGTTGTAGCTAATGGCTCAAAAGGAACTTTGGTAAGCTGTTTTAAAACAAGAGTTAGTGACCATTGTGGAGAGGGAGGTCGGGTATCGGGGTAGATATGAAAGAGACCTTTCAGAAAACATTTCGTTGTTGGATGTTTGAAGAAGTTTGCTGCTGGAGAATTTGGAGGTTGGTATGATATTATTGCGGAAAGGTAGACTCTCAAGGATGAGATGGAGAGGCCCTTGGATTTGAGATGTAGGAGGAAGCGGAGAACAGTGGAAAGTGATGGATTGATGGAGGATGATGAGGAAGATTTGGTAAAGGATTGAAATTTCTTCCATTTGTACAGGTAGGCTTTCCTTGTGGATGGTTTTTTGGCATGATGAAGAACGTTCATTAACGAGGGAGAATCCTCCACGCTGCCGGGTGCAGAACAGGTAAGTCCGGGTGTAGGACTTGGGAGTTGTTCTGTGTGAGAAGGTGTGGCAGGCGGGGGAGATGGTGGATGTCTGATGAGAGACTGTGGAGAACTGGGAACCAAGTCTGTCTCGGCCACCAAGGGGCTATAACGATGGCATTTTTTTTGTCTTGTTGTAGACAGACAACAACTTTGTGGAGGAGAGGGAACGGCGGAAAAAGGTAGGTAAGAGTCTTGGGCCAACGGCTGACAAACGTGTCTCCCTGGGAATGTTTTCCTATTCCTGCTTGGGAGCAATACAGTTGGCATTTCCGATTCGCTTGGGAGACAAAGAAATCGAGAGTCAGTGTGCCCCATTTCCGGCATAGTTGGCGGAATACTGATTGATCTAGTTCCCACTCATGAGCTTGGGCATCTGTACAGCTGAGCGAGTCTACTAGGTCGTTGTCTTGACAAGCGATGTGTAAGGTTGTGAGACAGATGTGATGTTGCAGACACCACTCCCAGAGGTCGACCGCTAGGTAGAGGAGACCTGGGGAGTGGGTGCCGCCTTGTTTTAGGATGTAGTATATCGCCGTGGTGTTGTTGGCGGCGATCTGTACCATTTTTCCTACAAGGTTTCTGAAAGCCTTGCAGGCCTTTATGACGGCTAGTAGCTCCAACTCGTTTATGTGGAGCAGTTTTTCTCTGTGAAACCATTTGGTGTGGACTGTGAGGGATTTGCAATGAGCCCCCCAGCTGGTGCGACTGGCGTCGGTAGTGACTTGTATTCGCGGGCGAGGTTGTTGGAACGGTCGCCCGATAGAAAGGTTGGTATGGGAATGCCACCATTGAAGTTGAGAGGCCAGTTCTGGAGTGATTCTTAGGAGAGTGTGGGGAGAACCTGTTAGTGGATCGAATAGGGCCAGAAACCAGGATTGGAGAGATCTCATTTTGAGACGCACATGCTGTACAACTGACGTCATAGAGGCCATGGTGCCTAGAACTCGTTGCACCATTAAGGCAGGTATCAAGGCATGCGGAGTGAAGCCGCAATGTAAGGTGAAGAGATTTTCTCTCTTTTCTGCAGGGAGGAACGCGCGAGCTCGTGTGGAGTCTATGAGCGCTCCTATGTAATGTATAGTCCTTATAGGTTTTAATTTTGATTTCTGTTCATTGATAGTTAGACCGAGATCGCGAAGAAGGGCGAGGGTGAAACGGGTGTCTCGTCGAGCTTTGCGACGGGAGTGTACTACAAGGAGCCAGTCGTCGATATATGGAAAGACAAGAATGTTTTGAAGTCTGAGGTAGGCGGCTACCGGTGCCATGCACTTGGTGAATACTCTCGGAGCTGTTGCAAGGCTGAATGGGAGTCTTTTGAATTGGTATGCTTGTGATCCAAGTTGGAAACGAAGGAATTTTCTGTGTGCGGGATGTATTGCAATATGAAAGTAAGCATCTCTTAGGTCTATGACGGTGAACCAGTCGTTTTTTCGAAGTAAGGGAAGAACTGATTCTAGAGTAACCATGCGGAATTTTGTGGTGACGATGTAGTTGTTTAATAATCTTAAATCTAGAATAGGGTGAAGTCCCCCGTCTTTCTTGGGGACGGTGAAATAGTGAGAGAAAAACCCGGTGTTGTTTTGATAGACGGGTTGTATGGCATCTTTGAGAAGTAAATTCATTATTTCTTCTTGCAGGGGTTGTGACGGTGGAGTAACGACGTGTGTTGTCGGAGGAAGTTCGAAGTAGATGCGGTAGCCGTTTTTGATGATGGAGAGTACCCAGGAATCTGTGGTGATGGATTCCCATGCAGGTAAGTGTTTCCAGAGGGCAGGGTTGGTGGGGTGGGTGGCGATCTCGGTCAGAGGAACGTCAAACATAGTGTTTGGGTTTCCGGTCATTCTGCCTAGTGGCAGGCTGTTGCTGGGTTTTGGCTCTTTGGTTTTTGAAGTATGGATTGTAAGAGGTTTGTCGTGGAGGGTCTCGTTGGAACCTCTGGTACGAGTTATAGGGTCATTTCCATTGATTTTGCTGAGGACGTTGCTGGTAGGAAGGGTAAATTCCTCAGCGTCTGGCTGCTGAACGTTTCTTTTGTACGTTCTCTAGTATATCATCAGTTTCAGCATGAAAAAGACCTGCTCCATCGAAGGAGGTCTTCGATACGTGCCCGAGCATCTTCGGCTAAGCCGGCCATTCTCAGCCAGGAAAACGGCGTAGGGCTACTGAAGTGGCCATGGACTTGGCTGTAGCATCTATGGTGTGGCGAGCAGAAAGCATCTGTTGTTTAGCAACGGAGAGACCTTCTTGTTGGAAGGTTTGAGCTGGTATCTTTTTATCCTCTGGCAGGGATTCAATAAAGGTGGACATGTTGTCCCAGAGGAAGCGTTGGTAAGCTCCCATGGCTCCTTGATAATTAGCGACTCGCATGGTGAAGGCTGCTGAAGAGTAAAGCCATCTACCCATGGAGTCTATTCGTCGGCTGCCTTTATTTGGTGGTATGAAAGATTGTCGGTGTCAAGATCTCGATTGAAAGGCTTCGACAAATATAGAATTTGGAGCTGGTTGTTTTTGGAGGAAAATGGCTCCTGGGTCATGGATTCTATAGAGGTTATCAATCCGCTGAGACATGGTATGGGAGGAAGCTGGTTTTGTCCAGGATCTCTGTGCAGTACTAAGGAGAGATGGCAACATCGATATGTGTATGTTGTATTTTTAGAGATTGGATCATATAGATGATCGGCTGGTTCTGTCGATAGTCAGTGGACTTGCAGATCAAGGGATTTAGCCATGTGAATCATAAGTTGGGCATAGGTCTGGAAATCCTCTGCCGGTGACGGCGGGTCGGTATCGACAATGTCTGACTCTGGAGAGGTAAGTAACACCGATGGAGTCTGCGGCTGAGATCCATGGTCAGAGCCATTGAGGTCGTGTCTGGAGTCGACGGACTGTCGATCGACTTCAGTGTCGAGAGGCTGAGTTTCGTAGTGTTGCCGGTTATGAGTCGGAAAAGATGGAGGCGGCATGTCCATGGACATCTGTCGATGTCGAGGATCGTCAACATTGAAAGATGGTGGTTGAGCGTCGACGGACCTCGATTGGTAGGGATGGACCTCTGTGTCGAGCTCGGTATTGTAACGGTGCCGGGATCAATGACTTCGATTTACCGGAGGACGGGAACTGTGTTGATGTAACAGAATGGCGTGAGTGTCCATGGACCAGGATGAATATCGAGGATCGTCGATATCAGAGCCTGTGTCTCTGTGATGTCGAAACGGAGGTTGCTGATGCGATGGCATAGCAGTAGAATATTGACGCTGGCGATGCCGAGCGTGAAGAGTGATTTCCTTCATCTATTGTAGTAGGAAAAGCCTCACGTCTGGATGAAATCTGCTCGACCGTCCGAGGTTTTTTCAATACCAAATGGGAAGCAGGTTGAGGTATAGTCACCTCTTGGTGATGTGGCCACTTTGACACCGATGGTTGTTGAGAGGTAGGCTGACTATTAGATGGTATTATTGAACCGGGTAAAACACCTGGTCGACTAGTTGGTGCAGTTTGTCGAGCAGAGCACTGGTCGGGGCAAATGGCAACCCGATGCACTTGCTGAGCGTGGGTTTGAACCACACGCGATGAAGCGAGCTGTAGAGATTGTTGATGTCGACGGTCCTGGTTAGGGATCGGTGGGCGATCAGAGGGCATTGAATATGGAATGGTGTCGAGCCGTTCGGGATGGGAATCCTCGGGCGATGGAATAACCGAAGTATTGCTGGCGGGAATGGAAGGTTGTGGACTGGGAGGAGAGGACGTTAGTTGGTCGACTCTATCATCCCATTCTGGAAACTGAGAACAGGGTTGATGAGATGGAAGTCTGTCATCATCTGAGGGAGATCCGACCGAAATTGATTCAGAGAGTTGTGGTTGTGGTGGGATGTCTGTAGGCTTAGACTGTTTAGCTCGTTTAGGAGTAACAGGCTCCGGAGCTGGAGCAGCTTCAGTTGGTCTGACGTTTAGAGGTTGTTTTCGAAGTCGAGGACTTCGGTATGGAGGGTTTTGATTTGTGTGTCTTCGAGGTCTTAGACGATGCAGATGGAGAATTGGAATGAGCTGGTGTAGCTGATGGACGTTGTTTCAATGATTCAGTAACAGCTTTTTCCATTGCTTTGGTTTGGGAAGTGGCCCTACAGGTAGGTTGGGCCATTTGAACTGGTTGTAAGGATTGTTCCCAAAGTCGGAGTTTAAGCCTCGAGAGGCGAGATCGAAGAACTCCGCGCTTAAAATTTTTGCAATGGGTACAGGAGGAAGTTTGATGTTGTTCTCCCAAACAGAAAAGGCACTTAGCGTGTCCATCAGAAAGTGGGATCTTATTGTCACAGACAACGCAGTGCTTAAACAGGCCCAAAGGGGCCATGAATAGGAGAAAATAAGTGAGGAGAAAAACCGATGATTGGGGGTGGGGGTGCTGCGGCCGGAGGCCAAGTGAGGGGAAAAGAAAAATCTCTGATGATAAAGAGTTTGATCTAATAGTTTAAAAGAAAAAGATTGATAACAGGAAGGAATCAAGAATAAGCTCTCTTTCTCTTTTACTCACAGAAGCAGAATTTGAGGCTCTCAACGCAGCAATTGAAAGAAACTGAAAGGGGACGCTTGGCGCCAAGGTACTTCTACGGGTGGGGAGGGGCTTATTCTAATGTGTTTATTGCTACCGCAGAAGCTCTAGAATCTTCCGATGAGGCTCCGCGCAGGCGCGAATCACCCAGGGTGTGATTCACAGAGGCCACGAAGAAGAACACACAGCATACACCCCCATCAGTCTTATTACAGCATGTCTAAGAGGCTACTTCACCAAACACACACAAACACAGTCCCTTTCTGCCATCTGTGCCAGGCATTTCCATCCATGGCTTTAGCTAATCTGTACAGGTCAGGTGAAAGAAATTACAAACAGGACACTATGTGCCGACTGTTGTAGACTGCACAGAGCATCTGCTGCGGCAGGTGCTTCACCCGTATCTCCTCATCACACAGCATGGGTCCTGCCACAGATTGAATTGGCAGCTGTAAGTCTTGGGAAAGAAAAATACTGGGCCTCTGAAATCCCTCCTGCCAAAAACATAGCTGTTCAGCCAGGTTATTTGTAAACTAATCATATTTAGCTTCTGGCTCTCCACATCTTAGCTTTCCAGAACAATGTGGTGTGTCTTCTGTACATGTGCAAGCCATTCTAGCAGGGGCTGGCATTTTAAATGCTTACTCGAACTACTACCAAGTCACCAAAATATTTAAGGAAGCAGGAACTCAATTTTCCAAATTAATTTATATTTCCCCTTTCTGCTAAAATGGTGTTCAAAAAAGCTAGTAAAATATAGTCTAGAAAACAAATTCTCAGTTAAAACCAGAATAAAATACTGAAATAGTGCTCAACCAATTATGGTATTTTTCAAAAGACTAGCTTATGTGGTGTACATTAGTTTCATGATGAAGATTAAAGCTTTTTTTAAAATAATAATAATAATAATCAGTGACTATTCAATAGTTGTCTTGGCTGGCAGAATTCTACAATCATCTACCATTGTTCAGCTCAGGAACTGTGTTCCAGCTTTATGCACTGCCAGCACAGCCTCAAGAGCCCAGAGTCCCCTCTGTGCCCTGATGAGGAAGTAGATCAGGACTTTTTAGGAACTCCAAGCATTCAACTTATATACATCTACTTAGTTGCATTTGCTACTTATATATTACCCTGTTACTAAGCTATTTACATTGTTGTTGTTGTTTAGTCGTTTAGTCATGTCCGACTCTTCGTGACCCCATGGACCAGAGCACGCCAGGCCCTCCTGTCTTCCACTGCCTCCCGGAATTGGGTCAAATTCATGTTGGTAGCTTCGGTGGCCACTATCCTTTTGGCCTAGATACAAGAGGATACTGGCTTATTTTCGAAAGACAGACAGACAGATCAGCACAGTCATTGAATCAACTGCTGAATGGAAGACAACATTTATGTAAACCCCACTGACTCAATGGGATTATTCTACTTGGGATCTGCAATAGGATAGTAGCCCTAGTTTCTATCAGCTGAAATGGAAGACAAGAATGAAGCACTCTCTTACAGAGCTATCCAAAGGGTGCAAAAAGAGGACCACTCATTAAGAACAATTGAAAAGAAGATGCTCTGAAGAATTCCTTTCCTGTTTACAAGAATAAGCAGAGAAACTGAATGCTCTTCGCTCACCTTGGTGGGATAAACAGCTGTAGACGGAAAAGCTTCCAAGGAGGTCATATCTGTATACCGGCGCTCAATAGTTTTCTTGGTAGCAGGGCAGTAATGCACACTGCGGACTATTTTAGGGCGTACCAAAGAACCTAGGTTGGGATGGAAATAAAGAGAATTCTATTTTGGACAAGTGCCTTTCAAAATGGTAAAGGTTGTTTGAAACACCATGTTCGCTCCAGGCGTTTCCAGGCTCAACTGCACAATCTGATTTCAGAGTACAACCTTTCTACAGTCACAGTAATATGTCCATTCTATTCACATTCTCTTAATGATAAATCCCATTAAGCTTAATTAAATTTATACCGAAGCAAGCATGCAGAGGACTAGAGCCTATGATTCTGAATTGTAATGGGACCTGAGCTTCTGAACAAAAGACAAGCAGGGATATAAAATGGTTCCTTGCTCCCTATCAAAAATCAACATTTGCATCACACGTTAATAGCATTCTTATTCTGAGTGTGCAATACTTAATATTGTCAACATCATTGCCCTCTTTATTACAGAGTCTAATCATGGTCTCCGATACTAAGAAAGTGCAAGAAGCAAAACGCTTTGAAAAAAATGTCTGCTTCCTGGAAGGATCTAGGATTGCTCATGCTCTACCTCAGAGGGATGTGCCTTTATGTTAACTCCTGCATCAACGAAGACTAACATGGAGGATATAAAGCCATTTAAGGGAAGACTATAATTTGACTCAGTACCTATCCTGCTCCCACCTGCTGAGTAACAAAGGTCGCATTTCAGTTTTTACTTAGCTTTCCAGCCCCCCCTTCCACTCACATTTTGTAACAATACCCTCCACGCAGACAATGCAGCTAAGAAACTGGGATGTCAACGTCCGGGGTGTGACGTGTTTGGATCCAAAGCTGCCCTCAAGCCCGATGTAAAAATCTTCATACTGCTTGGAATACGTGGCATCAATGGAAGCAACAAAGTCCTTCAGGGCACGCTGGAAGGCCACCATCTCCTCAAAAGCACTGTTGAGCAGACTAGAACAAAGAGGAAAAACCTTGTTGTCAGAAATGGTCCATGCCCGGACCAGAGTAAACTCTTCCAACAATTCAAGGAAGTAGCACAGGATTAACATGAAGGTGAGAAGGCCGTTCTACCTCCTGCCAACCTCAGGGCTTCCAGTCCCATAATTTGGCTTGGGGGAGTTCTGCTCCCGTCCCAGTCCTTGATTTCTGAAAATCTCATCCCTATTCTAGTGTTCCACCTAGAGAAAACATTTCTAAGTAGTTTCACAGTGACTGTTTGTACAGTATACATAAAGTATTTATCTGCATATATTGCTAATAGCCAATAAACACCCACAAGGAATGTTTTAAGTTTCTATTAAGTTTTTGTATTTTCCTTTAAATTGTCAATTTAAATTATTGTTACAAAGTAACAGTGTTACCGGCCAGATTTGGGTTTCGGTTTTCCAGCAAGGAATCAGGCATAGACGCAACAGCTGAACCAAAGGCCCAATTTTATTTGAATAGCAGCAAAGAAAAGGTCAGCTGGGACTTCTCTTAAAAGCAGAGAAGACCCCGAAAATACAGTGTACATATGTTTTATAATGATACAAACAAAGAGTCATAAAATGCTACAATTCTATTGGTCATTTGTACCCCAAGTTTGGATCCAGTCCCTCATTGGGCAGTGATGCCAACTACGCTGATCTATTGGTTCCCTATAGATATGCAGATTGTGTGCCCATGTGTCCTTGGCCTATGCCCAAGATGCGCCTGAATGTCTGGGGAAAGAATCTTATCTTTTGGTATGTTTACGTGTAGCCTTCCTGGGCCCTGATATATGGCCTTCACTCTCCAGGTCCCTGGTGTGAATGTTTTGGCCTGTCATCGCTGGTTTCCTCCTGCTTGCATTCCAGGACCTGGCCATCTGCCAGATCAAAAGGAGGATGGGCAAAACAAAGGTGTTACAATGACATTCCATACGATGTGTGAATGTTCCTCTATTTGCCTGAGCTATGAGTGAATGTTCCTGGGCCTAGTTTCTCTGAGGCCTGTGTTTTCTCTGCTAAGGGTTATACTAAAATCTAGTTTGATTCTGCTCCGGTATCAACTGGAATAGACAGCAAGGGAAAGATGAGGAAGCATGAAGATTTCTCAAACGTAAAAAGAGAGTTGTGGTATCAAAAACCTGGGAAACGTCTGCATTAGAATCTGCGTTGTTGACCAGTATTACAGCATTATAGGTTAACTGCTACAGATGCTACTTGGGTGGCCCATTTTATTGACTATGCACCCAAATTACCCTAATCAGCTATCTACTTATTGAGAAACTTTATCAACCTACATACAGCTGGGAGTAACATAGGAACATGGGAAATTTATTCCCTCGATCCTTTCTTATATCATGAGAGTTGAAATTATACCTTTAATGGAACTCTTTAAAAGGAAAAATCTTTCCTGGGTAGGAGAAATCCCCCCACTGCTAATTTATCAGAGCCTTCAGTCTATTCAAAGAACTCTTCAGCTGGTAGTGTGCAATTCATTGTTACCTTTATGCGTTAGTCTTATGTGTATGGTGGAACGCTCAACATCTTAGAGCACTGCATTTCTATTAATGCATATTTAATGCTACAGTACTGACAGTATACAGTACATCTACTTATGCAACAGCTGCACATTCAAGTAGATCTCACTGTCTTGGAGTTCAAGAAGCTTATGATGGTGGTAATGATAACCAAAATGGTTACAACTGTCTTCAGACATTTTATAAATACTTAAATGCCCTAGAAAATTATTCGATTGAAAAAGACAATTATTCTGTCTGCTAATAAGGGCCAGAGGATAGAGTAGAAGCATAATAAAAACATTGTTAACATATGCATGCTAACTCAGTTCAAAAGACTTACCGGCTGGCTCTTTTCTCATTTTTTTGTCGGAGGTCATTAATATTCACAATCAAACGGTATTGATTGTCACTAATCATTTCACGGACTTTACTTTGGTAAATTCCCCGATCCTCCTGCAATAGAAGGCAGTATTAACCAATATGATTATATGTGCATCTCAAGAAACATGAATCAGAGAGCAATTTGATAGTTCCATTATAGTAGGAAAAAATTTCCACCTAGCTTGTCTGAAAGGAATTGCTCCAAGAGACCAATATATTGAATGAGCCTTAAATAAGCAAACCTGTCCCTTTTTCAATGTTTGAAAAAAAAGTTGTTCTCAAACTCTCCAACACCCAATACCTAACTAAAAACTGCATGGAGGAGGAGGTCTTGCTGGACCACTTAATCTATTTGGGTTGCTTTTCTACAAATCAAAACATCTACACAACACATGTGTACCATAGCCCATGGAACATGCTCGCTTTATGATGAATTGTAATGCTTCTCAGCTTCAACACAGGTTCAGCTTCTGCATCTGGAAACCTTCCCAGGTCCATCTGATCAAAACTCCCTGACTGCAGGTTGAAAACTAAGCTATAGCACCATACTGTATCTACCATTCATTCTCATGACTAGCAGAGCATCTGCATTTTAAAACTCCCTGTCATTCACAGCTTTTTATAATATGTATAACAATGATGATGATGTTCCATCAAGTCAATTATGACTTATGGCGATCCTTCTCAGGGTTTTCCAGATGGAGAATACTCAGAAATGGTTTCCCATTCATAATCTCATAAATAACATCACTAAAAAACTGAACTATGAATTTTAAAACTTTATAGCATGAAGTGTATCTACATTTGTTTCAATGAGTTAATTTAATTCACTGTGTAAATGCAGTAAGTCCATGAAACACAGTAAAGTTGTGTCTATCACCATACTGTCAAAAAAAAATCATTTCTGAAAGACACCAGTCACGAAAAGGATCATTCTAATATGTCTGTCTATCTTTCTCTCCCTCTCCAATAAAAAGGGAAAGAGTTCTGTTGTTTCTCAGTTGCTACAAGCTTAACTATCAAATGAGAAGAGCCAATACCAGAAAGGGATAAAATGAAGCAGCCCTGCTTGTCAGCAATATAAAGTGGCACACTGGCTCCCAGGAAGATTGCATTCGTTTCCTACTTGTGCCAATTTGTGCTATGGGAGAGTATTAAGAACAAAGCACACCTTTAGTTCCTGGTGAAGGTGAAGCACTGAATTGCAAAAATTTAATATTTCACATTACAAGTTGCAGAACAGTATGAAAATATCTTCTTCCATTCATTATGCCTTTAGCCACAGAAGTTGCTTTACATTAGTTGCTGCCTTTACAGAGGTCAAAAACAAGCACAAAGTTAGGGTGAATGAGCAGAGCTATCCCCAGTGTGTTGTGTAGTGGATAGTGACCCAGGAGAACTCAGGAGGCCTGGGTTCAAATCCCCGCTGAATCGTGGCAGCTCAGTGAGGGTGTGGAGCTGCTAAAATCAACCCCTAAACTTACCTTGAAGGTCCTCTTGGGGACGCTGTTCTGGCTTGACGACATATGACAAAAAAATCCTAACATTGCAATCCTCATTGATCCGAGGCTACTTTCCTGAGCCAACCCTTCTCAACCGGAACAAGAGATGGACAAACTATTATATCCAACTTTTATTGCACTATACGGCATTGCAATTCAGCTGTTCCTACGCTCGGCAGTTATCACGAGACTGAATCTCATCAGGATGACTAGAGGATATATTCTCTCAAATCAGAGAGCAGCGGGGGGCCCCCCAAACAAAAATCAGACGTGCCAGGGTTCACGGGGGTCTGGATACGATCCCTTCTGACCCACTCCGCGGCACTTCTCTTTATGAATCCCCGACTCCACCACTCCAGGAGGTGCCCAAGAGAAACAATTGCTTGCGACTCTTCCTGGGCCCTTCCCGAGCTCCAAGAGGAGGAGGAGGAGGAACTCCCGAGTTCTCACTCACCTCATCGTCCAAAAAATCCAAGTAGTCTCTCTGGGCTTCTCGCAATTCCGCATCGTCCAGCGTCGCTGCCGCGGGGGCTGCCATTACCACGGGTTCCACACCACGTCCGTTGCCAACCTGCTCGACCTTCCCTGAACCTTCGTTTGGCGCGAAAAAAGATCGGCTACTTTTTCCCGCCAAACCAGCGAGCCAGGAAGATTCCTCCACCCCTTTCCTCCAACTGTCCCTTCCCATTGGTCTAGCTGGAGATCACCGACCAATAAAACCGTTCAATACTTCCACTGCCGGCTCTAAACCGCGCGAAAGTTCCGAAATAGTAGCCAATCGCTTAAGGGAGTGGTGGCGGCGGCTTTCATATTAATCCTGGTTGTTTTTTAGAAGGGCATTGTGGGATATGTAGTTTCTGACATTTAGTTTTCTTATTCTTAGACTAGAAGTTTCGTTTTCCACCCAGTTTATTTATAGGAATATTTCTATATTTGGAATTGAACGCAAAGTTTGCTTTGTTTTAATTTGGGGCGCGCTGCTTCCTGATTATCATTATGGGGAGGAAAAACTGACATCTTGGAGTGCAACTCCCAGAGTGGCATGCTGGCTGGAGTATTCTGGGAATTGCAGTCCAAACAGGGTAACTTGTCCCACCTCTTTTTTTAAAATTGTTTCCTGTAGGGGGCAAGAAAGGCCTTTTTACGCATGACAAAAGTGTCTGGCTAACAGTAACCGGAGAAAGCGAAAGAAAGTTCTTTTGGCTTGTAGGATCGACAGAGGAGGTTATTAACTGCTTTGACGTCGGGACTCGGAATAGGTTGTGGTCCCCTTGCATTATGTCGCCTGGTTTTCCTTGTGTTAAACAGTGACCTTGCTTTTTTTTTTCACGTTGTTTCTCGTTAGCAAAGAAGTTTCTGGTCCCGGAAAGCATCTGCTGTAGTAAAATCGCTAATCTTTAAGGACTATAAAGAGAGACTCCTAGCTATTCTTACTGAAAGCGAGTCTGTGACTGAAAAGGGAAGAAAAAAAGGGATTTCTCCATGTAACATTTCCACGTTTCTATGTTCAAACATCGGTGCGGCGTAATAAAGGGGTGACTGCCTGCTTACTACAGTATGATTTTAACTCTTCGAGGCTCAGAACTTTGCTCTCTACTGAGAGCTTTCATGTGTTTTATCTGACCAATTCTGATTTCACAAGATGTCTAGGGATTCTAAATGCGAGTATTTTGACATTTGAGTTGTGTACTCAGAGGCTGGATGGGGAAAGATGTACGAACATTGTATGCACATTTTCCTGGTGGTTGGCATTTATTGGCTCCTAATTTTGCCTTTTGTGCCTAAAGGAGTACCAGGAGACAGGATGAAGTTTCTGAGCCAATTTACTTGAGTTACAGTCAAGTCTATTTCCATAATTAGCTTTCATGGAAAAACCTCTGGACCCCTCTAGCCCCTTGTCCTTTCCATCTCTACGATATCAGGAGCACCCATCCCTGTTACTCACAAGTGTACCACTTGTCACAGTTTTTCACCCTAAGTATTAGAGGAATCTGATACTTCTGACCTGGCAACTCTAATTCCAAATAGCCTTTACTTCTCTCACACTATAGCAGCGGCTCTTTTTTGCAAGAGTGTACCTTCAGTGTGACAAATTTATTCTGCTAGGAAACTCACACCAAAAGGCATTGCTTTTATTGGGACAATAGCAGTCTTGCATGCGCCAACACTGAGTATCAGTGGGAGGGGGCATTACGATTGTCTTTTGCTACTAACATGGTTGGTAAAGTTCTTTTCCCTGCCTCTGGCATTTGAAGCAAGTTGTTGATAGTTATTCTGACCATTCTCCTATGTGTTGGAGTCTCAATTCCCCCCCCTTTTTTTTTTAAATTCTGACTGTAACTAGACATGGTTGTTGTTGTTTAGTCGTTAAGTCGTGTCTGACTCTTCGTGACCCCATGGACCAGAGCACGCCAGGCCCTCCTGTCTTCCACTGCCTCCCAGAGTTTGGTCAAATTCATGTTGGTCGCTTCAATGACACTGTCCAACCATCTCGTCCTCTGTCGTCCCCTTCTCCTCTTGCCTTCACACTTTCCCAACATCAGGGTCTTTTCCAGGGAGTCTTCTCTTCTCATGAGATGACCAAAGTATTGGAGCCTCAGCTTCAGGATCTGTCCTTCCAGTGAGCACTCAGGGTTGATTTCCTTCAGAATTGACATGGTAGCTATAAGCAAAGATACCTTTTTCTACTTGAAATGCTTCTAGAGTGATTTTATCATGCAAAATGCTAGTGTGTGTAAAAAGGTGGGGTGAGGATGTAGATGAGGCTGATATTATCGGTCTCTGTTTCTGTGCTGTTGCTTTTTCTACCTTACACGCTACTAACTGAAGGGAGTATCCAAACGTTCCCCAATAGCTTTGCCAGGCTAGACTTCTTTTCAAGCCATGTTGTGTTTTTTGGGGATACATTAACTAGGGAAGAATTCAAGCTAGATGTTAAGGGAAATATGGATTCTGTGTCGTTACCATGTTTTCCCTCCAGTAACAGCACTTCCCTCCAGATGTGTGCATCAATCAGATATGAAAACTAAGTTCATGTTAACTTCCAGTGACCATTCACAAAGCACCCTAAATGCAAGATATGCGGTATAATAAACAGAGGTCTTTCAACTCTTCTGGCAGTACCTCTTTAATATATTTCCTAAACATATTGGATGAATTCCAGTAACAGAAAGTTATGCCATGAAAGCCTGATGATGTCATCAGCTTTGGCTGTATTTTGGTAATAAAAAGTTTCCTGATCCCCCTGCCTGCCCACGTTCCTTCCTATGCTCCCAAAGGATCCTTTTGGTCTTGGAGAAGCCTTTACGACAGTGGCATGGGAGGGGGAGGGGTCTTAAATATTTAAAAATGCTGGTGGTGGTTCCAGCAGGTATAACTTTGCAATAGGATGACACTTACATGCTCATCTTTACAAACACTTAACCCTACTGTGAGTTTCCATGGCTGTGCAGAGATTCAAACACAGGTCTTTGGTATACTAGCATACACTTATTCTCATTGTCATGGGTGTCTGTAAGCAGGAAGCTGATCTGATGGCCATCCACTTTGTGCCTACACTGAGGTCAAAGAGGCAAGACATTTTCTCTCTGATATCTCTGGCATGTTCGTATGTGTGTATTATATTATTTTTAAAAAATGAGGGGGTAAAGTAGGCATTGCTTTGAATTTAAATGCAATTGTTTTGTGGCCCCTGATTATGTATTTCAAATTGAGTGGTTATTGATTATGTGTACACAGTATTTAAAAAAAATAGAATCAAAATGTCAAGGTAAAATCCCTTTTCCCCAGAATAAAGCATTATTTTGAGAACAAACATACTTGGAAACTAATGAAAATGGCTGTTACCTTTTAACACAGTAAGAAAAGAACAAACCCAGCTACCTTTGTAAACAACCAGGTAACCAGGAAATAGTGCTGTAATGATACTGCAATGAGTAGTAAGAGTTTGGGAGATAATACTAACTTAACCATAGTAACAGAATTCGTCAGTAACTGGGTGTGGAGCTACAAGGGGCAGGGAATAGTACAAAATCCTGCACCTCTATTTTGCTACTCAGCACACCCTTAAGAAACCAGCACACTTCTCAACAGGTTTCATTTGGTAAGTCCATGTTACAAATACCAAGAAAGGGGGAAGGAGATTACATGTGGGATGGGTCTTGTAAATATATTTGAGAAAACATTCGGACTTACTTACTTATTACTAATGGAGAAACCCAGAATTGTGCAACTTAGAAACTTAGTGCTGGTGCTTTTTCTCTCCCCTTACTCAACCACACACATTTACTGGCCCAAGTATTCTTCCTCCTCTCTCATCTATCCATCTGCTCCCCAGACAGAAGTGCTGTTTCTCTTCCTTACTCACCCAGTACTCCTTCTCTGCCCTTATTAATGCAGGTGTTTTTTGAATTTCTCTCTGCTCCCCCCCCCTTCTCTTCCCCACTGTGCTTCTTTCTTGGTGGGTTTTTTGTCCCTCCACCTTGGCACTTGTTCAGTCTCTCCCTGTGGTTCTCTTCTCCTCGCTGCCTCTCTTACAGGCATTAAGAGCTTGTCACTCATTCTTTCCCTCTCTCATAACGCATTGAAGAGTTTGGAGACTGTACACTGAGCAGCATACTATGTTGTGTCTCTGGTCCAAGCATAACTGCCAAGATGTATCCTAAGAAATGAGTACACCAGGCTTAACTGCAGCTTCCTCTCTGACGATTAGGAAAGGCTGTCATCTAGTGATTGAAGATATATGACATTAATCATGATAATCATCATGAACAAGCCATATTTTAGTTACCTCATTCTGGGAAACCTAATATGTGTACATTAGACAAACTGTTTTATGCAGACTGTGTGTTAATTATTCACCCACATTCCTGCCAGGAGTTGTTTGTGTTTTCCTCTTTCCAGGCAATAACAAAACTTTCCAGGAGGAGATGTAAGAAGCCACAGTCTTGATTCTGTTGCTGTAGTAATATATGGTTCTCTGTATGCTCAGTTATTAATAAATGGCTCTTGAAGGGTAGATTCTTTTGAAGTAACTTTCACATTGTGCCAGGGCTCAGCGTTGTACCATGAGTGAAGAAGTAGACTTCTTGAAAAATAAATGTATTCAATCATTACTTTTAGAAGAGGTAGTCGTGTTAGTCTGTGCTAGTATATCAAGCAAAAACAAGAGAAAAATGAAAAAGAAGACAAAAACGTTGTGGCACCTTAGAGTGTAGCCCACTCTTATGTCTGAGGAAGTGGACTTACCCAAGAAACCTCACATTAAAATTTAGCAGTAAGTCTTTAAGGTGCCATGTTTTTGTCTTCTTTATTTTTTATTTTTCTCTTGTTTTTGCCTATTATTCAATAATTAAGCTCTCCTGCTAATCCAACCCGCTAACATAGACGGCTATCAATATATCGGTCTTAGTGTTAAGACACCATATAATTACTTGCATCAGAAAAGGCAAATGCTCCTGGCTTTCTTGCATCAGCCTATTTCCCTGTTTTGCCTCATTCTTATTAGGAAATAGATACTCAGGAGTGGGCATGGATAGATATTTATTCCTCACTCTTTTTCACTTTAGGAGCAAGTTTATACTTACCAAAAAAAGTTAACTCTTTTCCCATTTCTCTGCCATGGGAGTTTTGAGAAATTCTGCCACAATATGGTATTCTTAAATTGGGTTCTATTATACTGTATTTTAAGGTATTTTTTCTTTCTCACACACACACACTCACACACACACACACACACACACACACACACACACACACACACACACACACACACACAAGTGCTTGTATTCAAAAGGCATCAGAAAAATGTTGCTTAAAAACAATCAAATCCCATGCTTGCTTTGAACATCAATTAAAAACTACTTATTTATATGACTTTTTGTCGACTTAGAATGGGTTAAGAGAGGGTGAATTGTGATATCCCAATTTCTGATTTACACATTTCCCTGCTTTCAAATTGAAAAGTTTCATATGCTACAGGACACCGTATTTTGAGGATAGTCAGATACAAAAGATCACCACTGTGACCTTGAACAACACCTGTAGCAAAAAGGAATTAACACTGTACCTATTAACCTTGGCTTGTTTGTCTGCTGGTACAGAAAACATCATGAGAAGGTAGGGGAACCAATGGTCTGGAGCGTCAGGGTAATGAGAATTAGATCTAAAAATAGCATCTGGTTGTTCAATTGAGAATATCCATTTGGGTGGTAGAAAAACTAGTTTACACTTTGAACAGTTTCTTTTTAATGTAACAGGAAGGAAGGAATTGTGATGGAACCTACTATTACCTCTTGGTTTGACACACATCGTATTTTAACAAAGAAACTATCAATCTTACTTTTTTCCCCTCCAGGCTAATTGTGCACTGTGTGACTATCCTAGAATTTGTCAGTTTCAGTATACTGACTTAACATATTTCCAAGCTACATTATCTATGGAGAAATATTTGCTTGAATATTCCAGGAACTGCACGTGTTCAAACCATGTCTCACCATTAAGGTTATATCTGAATCTTCGTCTTAGGTGTTCACGGTGACATGGATTTCTAGGCAGAGTGACAAGTCCAAGAGCAAGGGCTTCGGGGTGGGGTGGGATGTGTAATACGCCATTCCCTTTAGACTGAATATTTTTCAACACTGTAAGGGTTGAACTGGAATGTTGCAAAAAGTGGAAAAGTACATGCTGAAATTAGCAGCCTTACCAGACCTTGTCCAGACCAATACTGTGCATGGTCCTGAGATGTTTACCAAGTGCAAATAAACAGGATTGGATAAGCTGGCTCTGGGAGGTGTTACAGTCAGAGGCAGAGCTTTTTGCTGAGCTTTAGTTTGTGGGAGTATGGCACTCACTTAGAAGGACATTGTGGGAAAGTCAATGAGAGTAGTGCTGTTTTGAAACCTTATCATAGCAAACTTCCCCAAATCAAAAGATGGCTTTCCAAGCCCCATTCCTGAAGCTGTTGTGTTCACTCAGTTTATTGGCTTGGAGGTAACTGGATCAAAGAAAGATGCAGGAGCATATGCCTGCTTTGGAAAACGCAGGTATGGCAATAATAATAATAATAATAATAATAATAATAATAATAATAATAATTAATAATAATAATAATAATAATAATAAACGGCATGGTAGGATTGGCTCTGTTGTCCTCAGTCACAGACATCACTTCCCGTATTGCACAGATTGGTTGGGAAGGGCAGCATAAAACAGTCTCCCAACCCCAAGGGGCATAGGAGGAGTCTGGATCTTTCAATCAGTTTGTGTTAACATTACACTTTGACACTGATTAGATTGCTGAATTAATCTCCAGGTGATCTTGGTGTGACTAGGTGTGCATGAGTAGGCAAACAGACTGGCAACTCATTGGCAGTTCAACATTTATATATAAAAAAAAAAATACTGTGACCAGTGGCATTCTGTGGAGAGTGTGACTCGGGGCAGGCAACATGAGCCTGTGAAACGTACACATGAGGTCACATGGGGCATTTTTCTTTGGCAACACCTCCCCCCAGTACACTCCCCTGAATTTTGATTTAAGAAAACAATTTTTGCCCAGAAAGTCCCCTTGTGCTCTTTGACAGAGTGATTTCCAGATGTTTTAAGGCTTCCCAGCATCCTTGCACCCTCATAATAAGTAATCATTACACATTGTCAACTCAATTTCAATTTATGCCCATCCTTCCCAGGACTTTCTAGGTATCAACTGCACAAAAATGGTTTATCAGTCCCTGCTTCTGTTGGTGACTTGGAAATGTACAGCTTGCACAGGTGACAGGGCTCATACCCTGCCCTCCCCCCACCCACTACAAACACTCAAAATGATCTCCTCTGGCTCTTCTCCTGGGAGACACAGTGGGGAAACTAGCATCCGGCCTCTGGCTCTGCAACCAAATCCTCCAATTCTCTGAGCTCAGGAGGCTCCCATCCCGCAATTTTTTTTTTAACCTGGGGGCTTGTTTTAATTTAGAAAAAGCAACCTTTTGAAAGTTAAAATTATTTAAAGTTAACAACAGTCTATCATAGCAACCTTTACAAATGTTTACATAAAATGTAAATTACCCTCTTTGACCCTTCCTGTCCCCCTTCAGCCTCTCCCACTTGGGAGTAGAGGCTTTGGCCTGCGAGCAAGTCTAAATAACTCCATTCCCTTATTGTACATTGCCTGACTAAAGCTTTCAATAAATGTAGTCTTGTATAAAAAATTTTATAGTTTGTTCCCCTTTTGACAGAGTTTCTAGATAATGGTTGTTGTGGGTTTTTTTGGGCTGTTTGGCCGTGTTCTGGAGGTTTTTCTTCCTAACGTTTTGCCAGTCTCTGGCTGGCATCTTCAGAGAACAGGAGCTAGAATTCTGTCTGTGTTCTGGTGTGCTGAGTATTTGTAGCTGTGGGATCATGATTTTTGTTCTTTTCAGGAGACTGGCTGTTTCCTGTGATCAGGGTGTTTTTTAATGGGTGTTTTGTTGTGATAAAGGCGGGGAGATGATCTGTCACTCTTATTGATGGGTGTCGTTGGCTAGTCTTTTGTGTGCAGTGATCACCAGTCCTTGTGGCTGGGTAGATTTCATTGATTTTTTTTTTTTTTTTGCAGGCTGTATTTTTCAGTGCTGGGAGTCAGGCTTTGTTGATTTTTAGTGTTTGTGGATTTCAATGGCTTCCCTGTGTAGTCTAACCTAATGATTGCTGGTATTGTCCAGTACTTCTGTGTTTTGAAATAGGATTTCATGTCCAGCTTGTTTCAGGGCGTGTTCAGCTACTGCCGATTTTTCCGGTTGTTTTAGTCTGCAGTGTCTTTCATGCTCTTTGATTCTGGTCTGGATGCTACGTTTTGTGGTCCCAATATATACCTGGCCACAACTGTATATATAATCTGAACTATATAATCTGCAAGGTTTTTTTTTAAAGGCAGGGTGGGAGGAAGAGTTTAGCAGAAAAGTTTATCACTAGAAAAATATCTAAATGAGTGGTGCCGACTGTATCTGTTACCTCTACTTAAGCATTGTCGACTGTCTTCACTTTTGGATTAGGGATAGCTGAAGAGATTCATTAGTGCAGCCTGAACACTGTGTAGTTCTTGAGAACAATTAGCAAATTCTCCTCCAAATTTCATCTGTGGAATGATCCAGCATCTGCCATCCCATAGTATCTTTGGATTGGGCAGCAGGGCAGAAAGATACTTGTCAAGAACCAACCTTATTTAAAAATATGTCTGCAACAAGAAGAACACAACATCAGATAACCAGAGTATTAACATTTTGGTCAAATACTGTCTTGATAGAGCGGCCCAAAACTTTGGCCCCAAACCAGAAGAACAGAACTGACCCAGCCACCACTCAGTGTACAAAATGGTAAGCCAAACACCGAGGCTGCTACCAAACAACCCCTTTATATTCAGATGAAGAGGTATATTTCCTCTTATTTATCCACATCATGAGAGAAAGGGTAAAAACAAAAGTAGAAAAGAACAGTGTATGGACAGGCAGCCAAGGACGGAGGAGGCCAACACAACTCTGAGCAGAAAGACTGAATGACTAGTAAGAGGAAGACAAAGTACGAATAGCCTTTCACCCAGAACAACTCCCTTCCCTGAATCACTTGCACATATTCAAAAACATGGACAAGATACAGCTATTTATTTTTAAAGCATTACAATTATAGAACAAAACAAAACAAACAAACAAAATAAACCCCCACATTCAGCATTTTGATAGCTGTGGGCATGAAGTGACTGTTGCTCTATTATTCATAGTTTCATGACTTTTCTTGTTCTATAGGCTACTGCAGTTGTATCAAACTTTTATTTAATCACTGGGTGTGAATACGCATGCATGCACCCACACCCAGACACATGTGCAGTCAAAGAAAGGTCAGGGGTGGTAACCAGGATGGGCTTTTGTGTGGAACTCTTTATAATTCAGTTGCCCTTTCCTAACTCAGCCTGTTCAAACTCACATTCTTGGGCTCAGAATCCTTTTAACTGTTGTGAACCTCTCCAACCCCAATCAAGTCGATTGGGTTCCCTTCTTCCATCCTTAGTTCCATAAATGATGACAAAGTAATTGGTAAAAAAAGTTTTATTAAATTTGAATCAGGTTTCTTAACAACTTCAACACCAACAAGACCCGTAACCATTCTCTTCACTGTTAAGTGGCCCAGAACAGAACCTTCAGCAACACTAAGTCTATTTCTATTGCCCCTCTAAATGGTGATGGCTATTGAGTTTTTCAACAGAGATGGTTTATATGACCATCTTGGGGTTGATTTTGCACATTCGCTCTCCCTGCTCTCTCCTGGGTATTGAAGAATCAAATCTTTGCTCCTCATGGCAATTCTTCTTGCCAGAGTTGGTCTAATGGGCAGGACTGTCCTTGGAGCTGTTGTTCTTGAGACAAACAATGTTTCTGAAAATTAAGGTGTTTCTCTGCTTCTTCTTTTGGGACCGTTAACTGTAGAAGTGCCCCAGTTCATGGGTTTTCTTTGCAAATATATTCCCATTCATCCAGGGGTTTGGGGTCTTCTGGGAGTTCTGGATCTAAATGGTATACCTCCTTCCCAGGATCCTGTATTGCACCTTCTCGGATTTCTTCCTCTTCCGTCACTCTTCCCTCCAAGGGAATGACCTGTTTTTTTCCCCTGTCTTTGATTCTGTTCCCCCCTATTGTTTCCAGTCCCACTTCCATACTTTCCATCCCCCATGAATCTTTTCTTCCTCCTGTTTTCTCTCACCCCACCTCCTTCTCTGACTCATCCAATACTCCCTCTTGTTTAACTCTGCAATCTCCCTGATCTTCTGGTTTCTCCAGGAAATCAAACATCATCGTGGTCCCCCCCCCACATCTACTGGGGAGCTGTTGGTGTGCAACTCTATCTGCCTGGGGAGATACAGGATGGCCCACCATCAGGGGCCTCTGTCCCCTTCTTTACAACTCTGTGTGTGTCTCTGGCAGATTTCCCCAAAATACACCACCTAGAAAAAGGGGCTGGACACATTTTGCATTGAGAAATGTGCACATTCCAGGACATCCATGAAATTCATACATTTGAGCAGTGTCCATGGGGAAATGTGTATATTTCAAAAGTGCACACATAGATGTTTTGCCAGCTGGTGGATGTATCCAAACAATGCACATAATTTGAAAAACGTACACAGAATGCATTAAAAATCCAACTACCCAATAACAACACAGGGATTTTCCCCCCAAATAAAAGGTGGCACAGAGCAGATACTGAGGTGAGAAAAGCAAGGCAGCTGAAGACAATTAAAAGGGAGATAGTTATTTTCTCCACCATTATAATATTTTTTCACAACATCTAAGGAATTATATCATCAACAGAAGTCAATTGCTACGACAGCACATCTTCAATAGGCATTAATCACCTGAAAGAACAGCAACCTTTGAATGACACTTCATATTATGTCATCAGTTTCTCAGATCTATGTTTCCCCCTTGTTACCACTGCCCCTGCCCCTGAAGCTTATTGAGGTGTACAAGGTGGATTTTCAGTGTTTCCTGAGTGGTCCCTTACAGATGAATTCCATGTATTTCAATAACTGATATTCACTTATCTCCAGTAAGATCCTGAGTGTTTTCCTTGGTTATTGACTCTGATGAGAAAACTGAGGGCTTTTCAGCTTTAAGTCATATTATGGGGTCATTTAGTAATAACTGTCTGCTATGTCCGTTCAACAGGGAATTCATCTAGCCACATATAAAACAGGAAATTCATAATCAGTATGAGGAGTGGCTCTAGGCAATGGATTATTTGCTACAGTCAGTTATCGTATGATCATGAGAACAAAAAAGGAAAGAACACCACCCGTTGGGGAGATGAGCTTAAAATATATTTTAAATTCCCAGTTCCTGTTTTGCTTTAGGAGTGTCAAGGTCAGTTCCCATTTTCAAAGCGAAATAGTCTGAAATTCAAAATGAAATAAAAACATTCCTTAACCCTTAACTACTTCAAATTTACAAATAAGAAGCAGATTTTCTTGCCTACAGTTTGTAATGGTTCCTGTGGTGGGATGCATGAAGGGTTTCATCAGGGTGAAATGGACTCCCTTCTCAAGGCACTAGAGAAATTGTAAAAGGCATGAGTTGGAAGATTAAAAGGGCCATTCTCCTATGAAATCTAGCTGTTACTGAACACATAGGCCCTGGGAGAGGCACCAGCACAGGGTAGTTTTCTAAAAAAGGCGTCAAACTGAAGCAGTGTTGAGGGTTTGGCAGACAGAGGCTGTCTTCCTTCACCTGTTAAGTTGAAGTTATGTAAGTTACATAATGGCCAGAATTCTGTTGCCCAGAATGCAACCAAGACTCATTAATGAGCAGTAAATTGCCACCAATTTCCCTTACACAAGTGTCAACATGATTCTGGCCAGCAATATACAGGCCAGGTGGGGTGGGGGATTTTAGAATTTGTAGTTTATGCTGCTAGCCCCCCCCCCCCAGCTATGGAATTCTGGGGCTTATGGTCCAAAAAAGGAACTATTTCAAGCAGAGTGGTCTCACTCCTACATAAGTGCACACAGGATGGCAACCAGAGCTGTCAGCTTTCTGCCATCCTTACCTGTTGTTTGGCCTGCAAAGTATTTCCCTTTGCACAGGAGGAGGAGGAGATCCCATACACACACTCCTAATCACCCAGGACAAAGATGGGGAGAAGGAGGGGAACAGTGGTGGCAGGTGATGAACAAGAGCAGATGGCAGTCCTGTGCCCCCACTGCTCTCTTGGGGTCATGGGGGAGGGCGCAGGAGTCAAATCTGATTATGTCTGACTGTGGTTGGTCTGAAAGTAGGTTGCTAGTTATGAGCACTGCCTGCTTCTGTGATCATTTTGCTCATGTTGTCATTGACAAAGCAACAGTACTGGCACCAGCAGAGTCTGTTTTGTGATTCTTCCCCCACCAGATCCTCTCTAGTTAGTGGGATTCTCAAATAAAACTGCTAGCAACAACCCAGCAATTCCAATGTTGATGCAGCCACTTGCAGCCAACTCTCCTCCTTGTATGTGAGGTCCAGGGTAATTGCCCTGTGCTACCCTCTTTAAAAACTCCTGTCTGAAAGTGACTGATGAAAACTTGTATTTATGGTATTTGACCTTCAAGGGCACATTCTTACCTGGAGCTTAGGTAAAGCTGTAGCCGCTAAGTGGTGAGCATACACCTCTAAACCCAGCGTACTTTCCACTGGATAGCTGTGAGAGGTATAATTAGGATTGAGAAAGAAGAAAAGCTTGCTCTGTTCCACATGGGTTTCCCACCTCCACACCCAGGGTTCTGTTTGCAACTAAAGCTGTAAGCCTATGCACACTTTGAGTAAGTCCCACTGAATGTAGTTGGACTGACTGAAATATGCAAGGATTTTCTAAGGTGGTAGCGGTGTCAGTGTGTTGCAGCAACAACAGAGCCTTGTGACGCCTTAACAGCGAACATGTTTTATTGGGGATAAGCTCTTGTGGACTGCCAGTGTGCTGCAATCCAGGAAAGCTCATGCCAAATACAGTAAAACCTGTTAGTCTTTAAGTTGCCACAAGACTCTTTGCTATTGATGTAAACACCACAGATCTCCTTCCCCTCAAACTAGCAGTATCCAGTCTTATATTCCAGACTATTGGAGAAGGACAAAGGGGACACATCCTGTATGTGAAGCTGGCTGCCTTGATTCACTGGGGTTTACCTCCTTCCATTATAAGCAAATTAAACAAAATGTAATTAGGCAGTGTGATGGCAGTTTCCACCTGTGACTGCCTCGACCTTTTTCTCATGTTTTGTTTCTAAGAGTTCCTTTTATTACTGTTTAAAAGTGTACAGTTAATAGTTTTTAAAAAAACAGTACAGTTAAAATGTGAAGGTGACATATGGGTATTTGAAAATGCATGTGTCATCGTGTGTCAACATGCTTGTTTGACTCTTTTAGAAAACTGCCCTGTGCTGGTGCCTCTCCAAGATAGCCGGGATTGGCTGTGGCTTTCTCTGTTGAACATAGTATAAATTTCGTGGCAAACCTGGTTTTGTGGTGGAGGTGTAATAGGTGCACAGTACTAAAATTTGTTTCCAAGTTTGTTTCCACTCTCATACAGTGACACCACATAGTGGATGGTTTACAGCTGTTCCTCTACCTGAGTTTTCAGAATGCAAATGGGAAATGGCACTATTGTGTACACACAGCCTCACAGCTTCAAATAATTCTCTTTTAAGGAGACTGCCACTTTTCATGTTGTTATTGTTAGATGTCATCAAGTCACTCCCAATTTATGGCGACCCTACAAATGAGTGATTTCCAAAGAGTCCTGTCCTCAACAGCCCTGCTCAGCTCGTACAAAGGGAGTCAATCTATCTCTTATTTGATTTTCCTTTTTTCCTGCTGCCTTCAACTTTTCCCAGCACTATTGTCTTTTCCAGAGAATTCTGTCTTCTCACGATGTGCCCAAAGTAGGACAGCCTTAGTTGCAACATTTTTTATTCCAGAAATAGTTCAGGCTTGATTTGATCTAGGACTCTCTTGTTCATCCTTCTGGCAGGTCCAGGGTATCAGCAAAGCTCTCCTCCACCACCATATTTTGAAGAAATCAATTTTTCCTATCAGCTTTCTTTACTGTCCAGCTTTCACACCCATACATAATTGGAAATACGTCAGTGTGGATGACCTTGATCTTGGTCTCCAGTGATACATCCTTACACTTGGTGATCTTTTCTAATTCTTTAATTGCTGCCCTTCCAAGTCTGTCTTTTTCTGATTTCCATTTGGACTGGTACTGTATATAAAATCTCTATTTCAATTTCTTCCTTGTGAATGTTAAAAGTTCTGTAGTTCTTCTGTAGTCATGATTTTGGTCTTGTTAATGTTCAAGCTGCTTTTCATAGTTGCTGTGAAATTTATTAAAATATAAATTGACCTAAACAACATAAAAATCTGCAAATATGAAGCAAGGATAATGACTCTGAGAAGATCAAAGGTTTGGAAAGCTATTCTTTTCCTTTGGTGATGGTCTTCGAAGCTGGTGATTGCTGATTATTGTAAGTAAAGATTGCATATGCCATTTGTCAAGCCTTGGAAAGGTAAGATGGGGCTAGTGAAGACTATCCTGTAGAAAAATACAAGGTAGAACTTAAAAAAAATTAAAATGCAGACAGATGAATGCTATCTTGTCCATGTGACTATTCCCCCTGTAGCTTGTGCAAAGTTTCTAGTTTTCCTATTCATGTTTTGTAGTATCCCAGTTAATGTGCTGCAATGAATAGGGATTACTTTTGTGCAACACGCAGACACACAATCTAATCCATCTCTAAGAAGCTGACGTAGCACAACCACCTACCATACATTTTTGGGACTCTTTTATAAATTTTTCAGCACTATCCACAAAATATTGATGCATGGCCTGAAGATGTGGACTTGACCCAGGAAAGGTCAGGTTTTTTTTTTAGTGGTCTAATAAAGGTATTCTCTACTCCTGCATTTGTACTGTGTAAAGGCCGCACGGCTTTCTTTGTGCTTTTTTCAGAGCCATCTCGGCAGTATCTTTAGTATGTGTATGTGGAGAACTGCGTCTCCCGATATAGTTTCAGGTGGATGTGTGATCAAGGACACTACACGTGTCCTGTGACTGTGCACGTGACCACTTCCCCACAGAGAGTGGAGAGGGACAAGTGGTAAACGGAATAGCAGAAACGTCTCGTAACACAGGTCCCCCCCCCCCCCCAGCCCTTCATGGGTGCATTTTGAGTCAGGGAGTCTGCCTTTCCAATCGCATCCTTCCAGGGATTGTGTTGCCTCGTTCCGTACATGTGCGACCGCGGCAGTCGGCTGGTGGGTGCCGCCGAGCGTGTGAACGTGTCCCCTCCCAGACACGATTCGCGTGCCCGGCGACGAAGCTGGCGGGCGCTTATGGCATTGCTGGTCATCAGCTCCAAAACAGGGCTGGGGGGGGGGAGAGGGAAAGGCCTCGACCGCGATGAGGAGACGGACCGCCGGTGGGGCCGAAGGGGGGGGCGAGGGCCGCGCGCTTTGGCGCCGCCCGGCTCGGAGCACCCCTCGTCCCTCCTTTTCCTCCCTCCGTAGGAACGGGGAACCCCTATCACAGGCAGGAGGGGAGGAGCCACCCAGCCAGCCGCGCTGCACCAGCACCCGCGCCGCCATGTGAGCTGCCCGGGTCCCCGCTGCATCCTTGCGGGCGAGGCAGGGAAACAGAAGGCAGGACGGGGCGCGGGGGGGGGGGCACGCGCGCTGGCGTGGCGTGTGCGCGTTAAGAAGGGACGGTGTCGCCTGGCCTCTCCTGGGTGCCCTCCCTTGACATCGTCCTCGTGGTCCTGGCCGAGGGATGGCCCCGGCACTGACGGCGGGCGAGGTGAAATGAGGCGCCCGGGGGAAGAAGCCCCTCGGTTGCCGGAGGGGAGGCGGCGGCGGGACTGGCTGAGCTGAGCCGAGCTCGGCGGCGCCACCGGCCCGGCGCTTCGTGCAAGGTAACTTTTTGAAAGCGTTTCCTCGTTCGATAGTGCCCGCGCGTTGGAAGACCGCCCGGGGCAGGGATGCGCTGGAACCTTGTTCCTGCCACTGGCCGTGGAGCTCGCCTGTTGCGGAGGGGACCTCTGAGCAGGTGCAGAGTCTTCCTTGAAAGCCCGCGAAAGACTGCCCCGCATCCGGGGCAAGCCCAGCCTCTCTCTAGGTAACACCCCCCCCCCCCCCGTTCTCCCATCGGCCGGAGTGAGCTCCGCTCCGCTTAGGGTGAAGGGACAGCTTTCCTCCATCTGATTCGTAGCCAACTCTGAGAGGGTCGTGACCGCTGCCTATAGGGCCGGGGGGGGGGGGGGCGGCGGGGCGCCGGGAATGGGCAGTGTGGTTGAGGTGTGAGAAAGTCTTGCCGAGTGGCGTGGTTTGCTTTGTTTTCCGCCGCCGAGGTCATGCTCCCGCTGGCCCGAGCCCCGGGGCTCTGCGTGTCAGCGCGCGCGCGCGCGCGTTTTCTCTCTTTTGCGGGGCGCTGAGGAGTGCGGCGGTGACGTTATGCAGCTGCATCTTTCGGTGGGGGGTGTGCTGTGGGGGGAGGGGGAGCGCGCACTTTTTGCAACAGTTTGGTCACCGTGGCTAAGATGACCTTCGGCTTGAGCAGAGGGAGGTGATTAATATTTCTTTATAAGTAGAAGAAGAAATAAATAAATAAATAAATAAATGCTTTCTGTCGAGAGCGGATCCGTGAGATTGGGCAGAGAGCAGAAAGGAAAGAGCCTGTCGTACGTCCTCGTCCTCCCTGCTCCTAACCAGTTTTGTAGAAATACTTACAGGCGCTCCCAACGCAGAGTAGTTAAAAAGGATCAAAATACTTTTTCTCCAGTCTGTTGCACTTATGGTGGTTAACAAAATAGAGTTGCCCTATCGTTTTCAAAACGTCCTTTTCAGGGTTATAGTGGCAATGTGTTTTGAATAAGGAGCATGAGAGTTTTCTAGGCTAATAAAAGTATAGAAATGTGATTTCTGTGTGTCCTGGGATGAGACGGAACAGGACAAGCACCTATGCTAGGATTTCTCTCTCTCCTTTCACTTTGCTCTTTTCCCCTCGCAGATTACCTAATTCTCCATCAACATCAGGTGATACACATGTAAGATCCAGTGGTTTTACTAAGTCTAGAAAGCATGGGTAGTAGGTGGCGCCTGGGCATGAGCATTAGCAAAATGGAACAGGTGCTTTTCCTGAAGCAATAACCCTGGCAGACAGTGCTTAAAGAGCTTCATTTACTGCCAGTTTACTTCCTGATACAGCTCAAAATGCTGGTCTTAAACGGCAAATGCTCTGTACCAAGAGTTCCTGAAGGACTGCCAGGTCCCATATGAGTTTAATCACCTGCTGTGAATTTTTTTTTTGGCAGGTTTATTCAAAATGCCCGCAGGTTTTGAGGCATGGCGGATGGCAGAGCAGAGCTTTTTCACCTCTAGAGGTCCCTTAGATTTCAGTTCCTCAAGGGTTGTTCCCTCACTGCCGGAAGGCAACAGAGGAAAGAAGACTTTTTGATTCTCTAACATTTTTAAATTGGATTTTATTATTGCTGCTTCTCAAGTCTGGTTTATTTCAAAGATCCTCTCTTTTCTCCCCCCCCCCCATTAAAGTTACTGTATTTATTGTTTTAACATGTGTTAGCCCACCTGGTGTATTTTTGAAAATTAAATCATTTTTTAAAAGTGGTTTGAGTGGTAAAGTAGATGTTTCTTCTGGGCAGAAAAACCCTCTGCTTAGATATGTTTCCATCATTTGGGTAATTTAATACAAAGTATTACTTGGTTCCTTATTCACAATCTGTATTATGGGTTGTGATCCCTATTTCAGTGTGAAGCCTGTTTTGAAAAGATGGACAAACCTGAATCTTTAATTGATCTAGTGAGCATGACAAAATGTTTAAAAGCAGCATTTAACTTCTAAGCTTAGAGACACAGGGCTTGAGCCTGCTGGGAAGTTACATTCATCTACTGGGCTTGTTTATTAAATATAGCGTTTTTTCCTGCAAGAGAAGTCCTGCAATCAAGCTGTTGATCAAATAGATGCGGGATGTCTTTAACTCCTATGATAAGAGGCAGAGCATAGCAGTTTGAGGCCTTATCACAACCCCAGCAGAATCCTGTCAACTAATTAACTTCTGGTCAATCTCTTTGACTTAGAAGTCTCACCTTCCTGATTCTAAATATGCCTTGTAGAAATCATAGTCACTCAGGGATGTGGGGCATTCTTCATGTGTTCAGATACATCTTGCTGATTCCTGTACCATGTTCCTGAGACAGAATGTTAGTTGTGGGGCAGAACTCTGGAAATTTCTTCTTTAGATTGCACCATCTGTAGAAGTTATAAAGGAAAATGAACTCATATTTAGCGAGCTCCACCCTGGATCACATGCCAAAATAATGTTGCAAAATAGACACATGTGAATTCATCATGTGAGATGGTGTATGACCATTTTCATGTAATATTGTGACCGGAAGTGGTGTTCCTGCAGTACAGTTGTCATCTGTAAAGTTTATTTATTTATTTATTTAACTTATATACCGCCCATCTAGAACGTGTCTACTCTGGGCGGTTAACATAAAGTATAAAAAATAAACTAAAGGTAAAATCCGAATTAATCACAGAGTCCAAGATGGGAAAAGAAAGAGAGGAAAAAAGAAAAGAAATAGGCTTAGGTGATGGCTGTAGGGAAGGCCTGCCTGTATAGCCATGTCTTCAGATTGGTATTGAAGGCCCTCAGTGAGGGGGCCAGGCGGATCTCTGCAGGTAAGTTGTTCCAGAGGCGAGGGGCCACTGTCGAGAAGGCCCGATTTTTAGTTTTTTCCCTTCGGACCTCTCTTGGCGTTAGGCCCCCTCAGCCGCCCGACCTGACTGGAACGGGTGATATGGGTAGAACTAGGCGGAAGAAGGCGCTCTGCCAAGTATCGAGGGCCTAAACCGTTTAGGGTTTTATATGTAATAGTTACCACCTTGAAATCGATGCGGAAGCGGATAGGTAACCAGTGTAAGGCGGCCAGGGTTGTCATCTGTTGTAAAAAAAAAAAAAAAAAAAAAAAGGAGGGGAAGGGGCATGAAGTCAAAACCAGAAGAAATCAGAACACAACAGCAGTTTTCAAAAAGTTTAATTTATTGTGCGGATTGTTTTCAGTGATCTCATATGCTATTGAGAGTCGAAGACCTTTCCTAACAATGCTGTGATATGTTTGGACACTGATCTTAATAGCACTGTCATGTGTTCGGAGAGGGGAAGTAGGGAAGAAGGCAGTTAGACAAGTTCCGTGGTACTGACTCAGGAAGACAAAAAGGGTGGTGGGGGCATGGTTTCAGTGGGAACAGCTGCTGCTCCCTGCCTCCCTCAGCCTAACAGTAAGATGGTCCTACGGCTTTATAATTGTTCCTTGAACTTTTACAGCCTTAACGCAAAGGGTTTCTCTAGTTGATTTTTTAAGCTCTTGGTTTTATGCAGGTATTTATGCGCTATATTATTCATCCTTTTGCAATTTTTTTGCAAATATAAAAATTATAACCAAAATCAAGGATGGGAAATACTTTTAAACGTCTACTTTTAAACTTCTGTGGTTAATAAAGGTTATCTTATGAGTTAATGCAATATGTTTAAATGTTTGTTTTGTTTTGGCTTGGCATATGATGGAACTGATATAGAATGCAGCATAAGGTGTGGATGATAGTGGATATAGCTACGGACTTGGGCAGTACTTCCTCCTGAATCTCCCTACTCAATTCTTGCTAATCACCAACAAACTGCCATTCAGATTATTCACTTGTCACTCCAAACCTACAGGTGGATGAATCTCTGTACAGTGGTGCCTCGACTTACGTACATCCCTACTTATGGCAATTTTGAGTTACGACCAGCTCCGGCCACAAGTCGAAGCAAAATTTTGTGGCCGGAGCTGGTCGTAACCCGAAATGGTCGTAAGTCGGGACGTTCGTAAGTCGGGGCACCACTGTATACAGTTGGGAATGAGATGGAGAAATACGCTTCTCTGCGAACAGCTCCGGCCGCAAAATTTTGCTTCGACTTGCGTCCGGAGCTTCGAGTAACAACCAAAAAAAGGCAGGGGGAAAAGGCGGGAAATTCAAACCGTTGGTGGTGAAGAGGCTGCTTCTTTGTAGCTCTTTCGCCCCAATGGTTAGGGAAAGGGATGCGGCGGCGGTGGAAGGTGGTGGTGGGGGCATTACCGCACCTGATGGTGGGATCTCGGGCCTCGGCGCGGGGGTGGAGGGCCCCCCGATCCCGGCTCCTGGAGGAAGGGTCCTCCCGCACCGCCACCTCCTTCCTGGCAGGGCCGCGCTCAGTCTTTGGCCCCGCGGGGGCGGCTCCCCTTCTCCGCCGGCGGGCGGCTCCTGAGCAGCAGGTGGCTCGCCCGCCGGGGGTGCCCGACGCCGCCTCCCGCTCTGGCACCGACTCCGGTGGCTGCTTGCAGGGGCGGCTGCGTCGGGCCTTGGCGCTCCTCACCGCTCTCCGCGGGGCCAATGCCGCCGCTGCTGCCGCTGCTGCTGGCTCCCGGGCCTCGGCGCGGGGGTGGAGGGGGCCCCGATCCCGGCTCCCACGCCACCGCCTCCTCCTTCCTGGCGGGGCCGCGCTCAGTCCTTGGCCCCACAGGGGCGGCTCCCCTTCTCCTCTGGCCTCGCTGTCGAAGCGCCTCGAGAGGCTCTGCCAGGCCTGGCTGGCCGGCGCGGAGGCAGTGCCGAAGGAAGCCGCGCGGCCGGGTGAGCACCACTGCCACCCGACAGGCTCCAACGGGGATGGGGCGGTGGCGGCGGCCCAGCGCCGGGAGGCTGAGCCTGGCCCGGGCCACCGTCGTGGCTGCGCCCCGCCCCCCCCTCCACCGCAATCCACCTCTCCAAGCGCTGGAAGGAGAGGCTCCCCCTGGCCGGGGCGCCCTACGCCGCCAGCCGGGGCCCGTTGTTGGCCGCCATCCGCCGGGGCTCAGGTAGCTCGATTAGAGTGAGTGCGATCGGAGGAGTCTTGGGACTGCCTGGTAAGGTAAGGTGCTGCTTTTTGCTTTTTAAAAACTGTTCTGGGTGGGTTTTGCAGGGTGGTTTTGGGCTGGGGGGGTTATGTTTCTGTGCTGTGTTGTTGTTTTTTGGTGATTTTTTTTTTTTTTTTTTTTTTTTTTTTTTTGCAGTCCCAGCATGGGACTTGCTCTGATGTTTATTTTTGGGTTTTGTTTTGTTTTTTGCAGCCCCAGCGCCTTCGGGGCTTGCTCTGTTTATTTTTGGGTTTGTTTGTTTGGTTTTTTTGCAGCCCCAGCGCGTTCCTATGGGGCTTGCAGTGTTTTATTTTTATTTTATTTTGGGGGAGTTTTTTTGTGTGTGGCCGGAACGGATTAATCGCGTTCCCATGCATTCCTATGGGAAATGGTGCTTCGACTTACGACCATTTCAAGTTACGTCCATCTTCTGGAATGGATTATGGTCGTAAGTCGAGGCACCACTGTATTCTGTGCTATATCCTTTCTGTAGCTCTTCTCATCCCTGTGAAAGTATGCATTTAAACAAGTGTGCAGGCATGCATTTCTGAAAACACAGTGTCAAAACATTTTCTCAGAGAATGCAAATTTAAAAATGCATCTTGATACTTTTTCCTAATCAGTGACTTTCATTGGACAAGTCTGAAATCTATTTTATAGCCATTTATACAGTATTCTAGGAGGTTTAGATTAGATCAGTTTTACAAGAATTAAATTACTGTTTAATGGAATCAGTTATTATATCTAATTCACAATCAGTTTTATTCAGTCCCCTAAGACCACAAGGCCATAGAATTAAACTCATCCCATGCTACATTCCCACAGTATTGGCCTGCAGCTATATAACTGGAAAATCCTGGAAAGGGTCACCATAAACCAGAATTGACTTGATAGCACATGATTTTATATATTAGGAACCTGCTTCTGCTGTGTACTGAATTCCACCTGGATTGGCTTTCAGCATGCCACTGCCAACAGTAATTGAGGTATCTGCAGTGGATTCTTACAGTATATCACAGAAGTGAGTACACCCCCTCACATTTTATAAATATTTTAGTATATCTTTTCATGTGACAGCACTGAAGAAATGACACTTGGCTACAATGTAAAGCAGTGAGTATACAGCTTGTATGAGTGTAAATGTGCTGTCTTCTCAAAATAATGCAACACACAGCCATTAATGTCTAAACCGCTGGCAACAAAAGTTAGTACACCCCTAAGTGACAATGTCCAAATTGGGTCCAAAGTGTCAATATTTTGTGTGGCTTCATTTTCCAGCACTGCCTTAACCCTCTTGGACATAGTTCACCAGAGCTTCACAGGTTTCCACTGGAGTCCTCTTCAACTCCTCCATGACAACATCGCAGAGTTGGTAGATGTTAGAGACCTTGCGCACCTCCACCTTCCATTTCAGGATGCCCCACAGATGCTCAATAGGGTTTAGGTCTCGAGACATGCTTGGCCAGTCCATCACCTTTACCCTCAGCTTCTTTAGCAAGGCAGTGGTCATTTTGGAGGTGTCTTTCGGGTCGTTATCATGTTGGACTACTGCCCTGCGGCCCAGTCTCCGAAGGGAGGGGATCATGCTCTGTTTCAGTATGTCACAGTACATGTTGGTGTTTGTGGTTCCCTCAATGAACTGTAGCTCCCCAGTGCCGGCAGCACTCATGCAGCCCCAGACCATGACACTCCCACCACCATGCTTGACTGTAGGCACGACACACTTGTCTTTGTACTCCTCACCTGGTTGCCGCCACACACGCTTGACACCATCTGAGCCAAATAAGTTTATCTTGGTCTCACCGGGCCACAGGACATGGTTCCAGAAATCCATGTCCTTAGTCTGCTTGTCTGCAGCAAACCGTATGCGGGCTTTCTTGTGCATCATCTTTAGAAGAGGCTTTCGTCTGGGACGACAGCCCTGGAGACCAATTTGATGTAGTGTGCGGCGTATGGTCTGAGCACTGACAGGCTGACTCCCCACCCCTTCAACCTCTGCAGCAATGCTGGCAGCACTCATATGTCTATTTCCCAAAGCCAACCTCTGGATATGATGCAGAGCACGGGCACTCAACTTCTTTGGCCGACCATGGCGAGGCCTGTTCTGAGTGGAACCTGCCCTGTTAAACCGCTGTATGGTCTTGGCCACCGTGCTGCAGCTCAGTTTCAGGGTTTTGGCAATCTTCTTATAGTCTAGGCCAACGATGGCAAACCTATGACACGTGTGCCACAGCTGGCACGTGGAGCCCTTTCTGCGGGCACGCGAGCCATAAGTCACTGGATCGTTACTCCCCCCCCCCCACGCAGCCAAACCTGAGAAGGCGGCTCCAGCCACGGTGCTGGTGCTTTGGCAGGCGGATCCAGAGCAGCTAGCGCTGGCAGCAGATCCGGAGTGGGGTCTTCAGGCATCTCCATGCCAGGATTCCCCCTTCCGCCGCCACTTCTGGTTCCGCCGCCGCGGCACGCCGCCCGCTGGGTTTTTTTTTTCTTTCCAGTTTCACACCTGAGACTTGTGACACTAACGGGTCTCATGACACCAGGGAGGGAAAACGTCTACTTGGGCCCAATTTGGACATTGTCACTTAGGGGTGTACTCACTTTTGTTGCCAGCAGTTTAGACATTAATGGCTGTGTGTTGCATTATTTTTTTTAAATTATTTTTTTAAAGACATACCTACATACAAAACAAACAAAAACCTATAAGACAATAAAAAAAACATGTAAGACAGACAAAACATATAGGCGGGGAGGTATTTTCCATACAAGCTTAACCATTATATAATTCTGACTACAATAGATCTTATACCCTATTCCCATACTACATCATGTTATATCCGTGTGTATCTACACATATTATATTTCATATCTCTGTTTCAAATATCTAATTCCTAATTAGATGTGTTGCATTATTTTGAGGGGACAGCACATTTACCCTGGTATACAAGCTGTATACTCACTGCTTTACATTGTAGCCAAGTGTCATTTCTTCAGTGTTGTCACATGAAAAGATATACAGTGGTGCCTCGCTAGACGATGTTAATCCGTTCCGCGGAAATCACTGTCTTGCGAAAACATCGTCTAGCGAAGCACGTTTCCCCATTGGAATGCATTGAAATCTCTTCAATGCGTTCCAAGGGAAAAGTCGTCGTCTTGCGAAGATCGTCCATAGGGAAACCTCGTCTAGCGAGCGTGGGTCCCCGTTGGAATGCACTGACAGCTATTGACCGCTAGTCAATGCATTCCAATGGGGAAAAGTCGTCGTCTAGCGAAAATCGCCCATACGGAAACATCGTTTTGCGAAGCGCATTAGCGATCGCAAAAAGCCATCGTCTAGCGGATTCCTCGTCCTGCGAGGCAATCGTCTAGCGAGGCACCACTGTACTAAATTTTTTATGAAATGTGAGGAGGTGTACTCACTTCTGTGATATACTATATACTTAGAGGAACAGAAGCATGTGAAGATGCATATGCTTGTCCACCAGACCTTTTTTTGTAAATAAATGATGACAGTGTAATATGTCATGTGTTGTTCATCTGAGGTTGTATTTGCCTAATTTTCAGACCTGCTAAGGACCAGATGATTTTTATTATGTCCTGATACATAAAACCATAGGATTCAAAGAGTATATTCTTTCTTTTTCACATGCCTGTAGAGATCCCATATGCATAGTAGAGCATGGCTCAGCTATGCATAGGGAGAGCTTTTCATCTTGGCAACTGGAGATTAGTTTCTTTTTACAATGGACTTAATAATTTTGCTTGATGTAATGTATGGAGTCACTTGAACCCTCTGCTATTGTAATGCCTTATGAAAGATGATTCATAAGGCAGAAACAGTTGAAAGATAATATTGGGTGTAGAGGCATTTATAATTAATGAGTGAGAAAGGTTTCCTTTGAAATTTTTTAGAGAGTCTGACTGTTCCAACCTGTATTGGCAAGCTGGTGGAGAGAGTGGTGGCCGATCAGCTTCAGGCTCTCCTGGAGGAGACCAATGCCCTTGATCTGTTCCAGTCCGGGTTCAGGCCATGTCATGGCTCAGAGACAATGTTGGTCACCCTGCAAGATGACCTCTTGAGGGACGCCGACAAGGACAAAATGTCCTTGCTGGTCCTCCTCAACCTCTGAGCAGCCTTTGATACCGTCAACCACGGTATCCTCCTGGGGAGGCTCTTCGGATCGGTGATCAGTCCTTGGCCTGGCTCCAATCCTTCCTGGAGGACCATCTTCAGAGAGTTCAGCTTGGGGAGGTGTTGTCCACTCCGTGGACTCTCAGTTGTGGAGTCCCGCAGGGGTCAATCATCTCCCCAATGCTATTTAATATCTATATGAGGCTGCTGGGGGAGATCATCAGGAGTTTTGGAGCTTCGTGTCATCAATATGCAGATGACACCCAGCTCTATCTCTCCTTCCACCCTTCTGCAGTGGATGCCGTCCCGTCCCTTGAGCGCTGCCTGGATGCGGTGCTGGGATGGATGAGGGAGAACAGACTGAGGCTGAACCGGGACAAGATGGAAATCCTGCAGGTGGGGGGCCCTAGTGTCTGTGGTCTGGGTGCCTCCCTTTCTTTTGGGAGGGCACTCTTTCCAAGAAGGATGAGGTTCATAGCTTGGGCGTGCTTTTGGACCCATTGCTATCAATGACATCTCAGATAGCGTCTGTGGTCTGATCCACTTATTTCCACGTAAAGCAGATTGCCCAGCTACATCCCTACCTTGACACCGGGTCCCTCACCACGCTGGTTCATGCGCTGGTAGTCTCGAGATTAGGCTACTGTAATGCCCTCTACATGGGGCTGCCCTTGGGACTGCTATGGAGACTGCAACGGGTCCAGAATGCGGCGGCCAGACTTCTGAGTGGGGTTAGAAAATACCAACATATCTCCTGGCTGCCTTACACTGGCTACCTGTTCGCTTCCGTACCAGTTTCAAGGTGATGGCACTAACCTATAAGGCCCTAAACGGTTTGGGACCTCGATATCTGGCTGAGCGCCTCCTTCCAGTTAGGTCTGCCTGTCCTATAAGATCATCACAGGCAGGGCGGCTGAGAGTTCTGACCCCAAGAGAGGCCTGGAAAACAGCTAACTAGAAATCGGGTCTTCTCAGCGGTAGCGCCACAACTATGGAACTCTCTTCCGCCCGAAGTCCGCCTGGCGCCTTCACTGGGCACATTGAAAAAGCTACTAAAAACCTGGTTATTTAGACAGGCTTTCCCTTAACAAACAACACGCTCTAAAAACCTGGTTATTTAGACAGGCTTTCCCTTAACAAACAACACGCTGATTCAGTAGTGCCCGATAATATAACATCTATCATACTGCCATGCTCCATTTTTTTTATAACTCTGTACATTTTTAATTGTATTTATTGTAATTTTATCCTCACCGCACTTTATGACTTTTGATTTGTGCCCCAATGTATTGATGTTGTTATTTGTTTTTTGCTAGTTTGTTGTTTGTGTTACTTGTTGTAAACCGCCCAGAGTGGCCTTGGCTGCCAGATGGGTGGTATATAAATCAAATATGTATGTATGGATGGATGGATGGATGGATTCCTGGAAGATATAATCTTGCAGTCCATTAGGCTCTGTAGAGGGCTCCTCCCAAAAAACTATACTTCTAAACAAGACCTATAACTACCAGGTAGCACTGGGGTAGTTTCCTTGTTTTTGAAAGTAGAAACAGGCTGAAGATCGCATTGATGGAGGTAAATATAGCTGGTCTGTAAACTTCTGTTTCTGGGCACCTCTCAGAATTCTACCTGGGGAATTCTTGGACAATTTTGAGAGTTGTCCCAAAAGTCTCATCCCCATTACATAGTGTCATTTACCCTCAGAAGAAAGGAATATTAAACAACTTCTGAGTGCTCTATACCTAGAAAACCCTAAAAAGGGTTGCCATAAGACAGAACTGGCTTGATGGCACACAATATTATTATTTACTAAGTCAGAAGTAGCCTGATAGCAAATAATAGCAACTGTTCTGAGAAGGCTAGCCAATGACCATCTTGAAAAATGTAGCCTGCAAAAGCAGTGTTATTTGTCTCCTGATGGCATGGCCAAAGTTGGTAAAAATATGGCTTGCAGGTGCACTCAAAAGAAGAAGAAAAATTATGTGAAGTCATAAGCAATGGAGGTGGCTTGTGCTTCTAATCCTGCAATGAATAAAACAAATGTCTCCTTGTGCATGCATAGTATGAATAGCTGTCTTAAGTAATGCTGTGTATGGGCATGTGCATTCTATACATGGAATCTCTACAAGGTGGGGTTTCTTTCCTGCTAAATGGTGTTGAAACAGCTGAACATTTTGTGTAATGAGCAAACCAGAGAGGAAAATACTCTTCTGGCCCTTGCATCGCTAGACTGGCCCATGAGCCACACAGCTGGCCATCCCTGCCAATTAAGCTTTCAAATATCTATCTCTGTATTTTTTTAATGAAAGGCTCTTATTTATTTTGTAGAGGAGGAAAAAGATCCCTTACTTACCAGCCAACATGTATTCTAATTTTTGTATTAGATCCTCTTTCCAGACACGATAATAATTTCTCCAAAGACCATCTTTCTCGAAAAGAAAAAGAAAAAAAAAACTTGTACATGGCATTATTCCCCCTGTTTTTCCTGTATAGAGAGATAGATCATGACTGACACAGTCCTTTTCCTATGGAAGAGCTCAGACTTCAAAATCTTGTATTTCTTCAGTGCCACTTATAGTGTAAGGGGCATGCATTTCTTGTTTAAATCCATTGGCCAAAATCTTGTTGCGTACTGTAAACCAAATTGTAGCATTTGATCCGTTCTTCCCCAATAACTTCTAGTCCGTTCCTCCTGTGTGCCACCATGAGAATTGTAGCTTGGGCACTTTGTTTATCAGGGAGGAAGGGACCAAAAGTTACCATTTGGCTAATGCTAAGCAGCAGGACTTCAGCCAATATGCATTTAGTGTCCATGATGGCATGTGCCAGTCAGGTCTTGTTTTGCATTGTGTGTTTACACGGCAGTGAAAAGAGAATCACTTTGTAGTATTCTTGGGAACAAAAGGTGAAGATGGTGTGTTTGGATAACGTAGGGGGGAAAAATGGGACAAGGCAACATAAATGAATTTTACCATTTCCTCTGTTCCTGAGAAGAGAGCAAAAGCAGCTCAAAATGGCTCCACTTCCAAAATTAAAATAAATGCAGACAGAACTGTGAAATGGTTCACTTTGCTTAGCTTTGCCACTCGTTTTATTGCAAATTTACTTTTTGTCCATGGTTTGATAATTGTCTGGCTCGATTGAGTTTATCATTTGTATTAACTGGAAGCTGACAGACATTAAAGAATAATGAACGTAGACCAGACAATCTGAAAGTGAAGTATTTTTCTAATGAAATTTAAAGCAAATAAACATTGATAATTACACGTGAAAAGTTAAATTCAGAAAAAATAATAGGTTTTTGCATCCTTTTTTTTTTCATTCTCTGAGGTTACTTCAGAAATAGGGAGCTGGAAGAACTTCCCCTACCTACAAAGCACAAAGAAACCAAACTGCTGGCCTAATACTTCTAAGAACACTGAAAAAGTGAAAATTACTAAATATTCACATCATGTCTGCAGAAGGATATGTTTGTTTTCAGCATCCTTTTTGAGATGCTGGTCAAATTGTAGCACCTTGCATATTTGTCCTTATCCATGATTTGCACCCAGGGATAACATCATGTCAGTGTAATGAATTGACATGATTTGTTCACATATCTTCTTGGTACATACTTTTTTTAAAAAAGTGCAGTGTGCACAAAGACGTGTCTAAACATCTAAGCTAAGTGTTTGGAGTGCTAGGAAGGAAAACACTGTTTGCTCAAGCTTTAGAAATTATGGCTTGATAAAAACATAATAATAGTAAAAAGGGGAAAACAGAAAACCAAAAGATTTCAGTTAATTTCCAGAGTCCTTTGTGACTATAGATACAAGCCTATATTTTATGCGGCAGTCATTCCTTTCCTCTCTCTCTTTTTGATCTGAATTACCAAACAAGTTGCATACAAATATTGTTATTTGGGAGCTACCCAAATAACTCAGCCCTCCCGGTGTTAGAGGCAAGGACTAAGGCTAAAATAGATGCTCTGTAACATGAATACAGCTCTTCAGTGGAATGCTGTGCCCACACAGAAAGAAAGAGAATAGAAGCTTTGTGGAAATTAAACCACTAGTGCTGACCTTGGATCTTTCCCTCTGTAGTGTTAATTGTTTGCTGGTTTGTTCATCATCCCCACGTGATTACTAAAAATTGGCAGCTTGTTCTTGTTCACAAGTGTAATGAAATTTACTTAAAAGAAATAATCTGGGCATTTTGTAAACAGTTTCTTGCTGATGTCACTATGTTTTCTAAGTACCATTGGCACTCTTTAGAGATCATATTATAAAGCTGGAAAATGAGCGTGAAAAATGAAAAGAAAACCAGCACAAGGTAATTATTTTGTTGCAGACAATACATGCCGGATTTTTAGCATCACAAAAGGGAAATCCAGTCTGAGAACCTAAAGTCACTTGTCCTGGTCAGAATAAGTGAGAGTAATGTGAGCTATTAAGGTTGTGTTTCAGACCTTTTAAATGTGGATGAAGCAGAGTATGGGTTCTTTTTTTGCATTTAGAGAGAGGTGAATTATGTTTACTGAATCCAATAAATGAATTACAATTTTAACAGTGAATGTTTCAGTAAGGATATTCCAGAGTTTGAAAGCAGTATAAAAATCAGCATCCAGAAGCTGGGGGCTGTAATAAAATAAATAAAGGAAGGAAGGAAGGAAGGAATATAAACAAACAAACAAACAAACAAATATTTTAGCAATACCAGGCACTCTGGCTTACATGACAGGAGAGATGTTCTTCCCTTTAGACCTGATGGACACAGCAGCTCCTGTTCAGAGGTATCCATCACATACTGAACAAATGCAGGGGGAGGCAGGCTGTCATTGTAGGTGGCCTTGCCTCAGCATTCATTCATGTACAGTGCTCTACTCTGCACAGAAGACTGCCTTTGTTTAGGTATTTGTACTACATCCCTGGATGTAACATCAGAACAGTTGCTGACTGGCATGGCCCTGCTCATCCCTCATGCATTCAACCACTGTGCAGAGAGATACTTTGGAATGGGGCAAATGATTTTTTGGAGTTGTGTATTTTTCACTGAGAGAATTCAAGGGCCATTCTGTATAAAGAAACTGCAGAATCCTCTTTTGGGAATTCCACTTCAGCTTTCAGGTAGAACTCTCCTTAAGCAGAACTTCCAAAGCCATATAGGAGATGAGTTCTTTTTGTTGTTGTTGGTGTTAACAAATTTTCTTCTAGGGTTATATGTGTGTTTGTATGTGTGCATTTGGTTATGGAGCAAATGACATTCTAGTCCCTACTTAACCTTTTGTTACTCTTCTCATGGTATGCAGGAGCACCACACTCTCCATAATGAAGCACAATAAATATATTTGTTGACATCTGAGATTTATCTTCAATATTGCTAAAGCCCCTGAATGTATTGCATACAGTACTTGCCACTGAGTTATTTGCCCTTCATTTTTGTGGTGTTCATATCAACCAAATAATACTTCCTGTACAGAAACTCCTGTAACAAATGACTTGGATTCCAGTATCCTTACTGTTGTTTTCTCTCCTTATTCCCCAGATATGTTTCACTTCCTCTTTGCATAGCAACACAGAGAGACTATGAAATAATTAGCCTCTACTTTTGCCAGTTTCCCTTCTTAATGGTTTCTGTTTCTTTTGTTTCCTCAGGCACAACCTGTGTGACCTCACTATATGATTAGCACAATGACGGCCATCTTAGAACGGATCAGCACTTTGTCTATTAGTGGACAACAACTCCGTCGCCTCCCTAAGCTCTTAGAAGAAGGCTTCCCCAAGATGCCTTGCACAGTCAACGAATCTGATGTGCCACAACTGTTCCGTGAACCATATATCCAAGCTGGGTATCGCCCCACAGGTCAGGATTGGCGCTACTATTTCTTCAGCCTCTTCCAGAAACACAATGAAGTTGTTAATGTCTGGACCCACCTATTGGCAGCCCTTGCAGTGCTACTGAGGTTTAATGCTTTTGCTGAATCAGAGGAGTTGTCTTGGGACGTCCACTCTTTGCCTCTCCTCATCTTTGTCCTGTCCTCTGTAACATACCTAACGTGCAGCCTCTTGGCTCACCTCCTCCAGTCCAAGTCAGAGATGTCGCACTACACTTTCTACTTTGTGGATTATGTTGGTGTCAGCGTATACCAATATGGAAGTGCCCTGGCCCATTTCTACTACAGTTCTGACCAAGCCTGGTATGACAAGTTCTGGATTTTCTTCCTGCCAGCAGCTGCTTTCTGCGGGTGGCTTTCCTGTGCTGGCTGTTGCTATGCCAAGTACCATTACCGGCGCCCTTACCCCATAATGAGGAAAGTGTGTCAAGTGATCCCAGCAGCACTGGCATTCATCTTGGACATCAGTCCTGTGGCACACCGTGTGATCATGTGCCATCTTGAAGGCTGTAAGGAGACAGCAGCATGGTACCATACCTTCCAGATACTTTTCTTCTTGGTCAGTGCTTATTTCTTCTCCTGCCCAGTTCCTGAGAAATATTTCCCAGGCTCCTGTGATATTGTGGGTCATGCTCACCAAATTTTCCACACATTCCTTGCCATCTGCACATTGTCTCAGTTGGAGGCCATCTTCTTGGATTACAAGAACAGGCAAGATATTTTCCTCAGACGACACGGATCCCTTTCCATCATCCTGTCCTGTGCCTCCTTTTTTGGCTTAGTGGCTTGCAGTGCTCTCACGGCACACCTCTTGCAGCGCAAGATCAAGGTGGAGCTAGTTGTAAAGGAATCCTGAGAGATTGCATTGGGTGACACATTCAGTCCTGGCCTTGAAGAAAACTAGCAGAGAAGAACTGTGTTTAACTACTGTGTGTATATAAGTAAATTAACAAAGTGGTTTGTCTTTATAAATTATAACCAAGGAATTGATTGCAGGCTGGAACTACTTTTTTTAAAAAAAGCTGCCTTAATATTCTAAACATTTTTTTTTTTTACTAAGTGCACCTGTTGCTGGGCAAAGGGCATTTATGATCTCTAACAGGGCTCGTCCAGATGCAGCAGCATTTGTTCCCCTATTTGTATCCTGTTGTGCACTGACAATATCAGTATTTTTCCTGCCAATCCGAAAAGGCAAAACAGAAATTGGTACTAACAGTGACAGTGAATGGCAAAACATCTTTGTTTTAAATCACCTCCTGTGTTTTTAAAAACCATCTACTGTTGGTTGGTTTCATTCACTTTGTAATGAGGGCAAAATTCAGATTGCAAGTGTTTCCTGAGTTGGAAATTTTCAGTTTAGTACTAATCTACTAAAACAACAAACAAAAATCCGGCAGATAAAGGTAATTTTAAAAGGTTTTGCACAGCAATTTTCTAAGACGAGTTATGAAATACAGGTGGTTCCAAAATGGAATAGTAGTGGAATGAGTCTTTTCAGTGGAAGACTTGGATCAGAAGCTGTCAGTTACTGCTAATCTGCCAAACTGACCATCTAACAAAACCAAAGCAAACCCAAACAAAAACAGCACAGATAATGTTGCGAGTTTTCTCAACATATTTTGAAGGAGTTATTTTTGAAAGACAGTGGATTTCTGAAGTAGATTAGAAGGGGTTCTCTGCTGCAAAGGGCTGTGGTTGGGAACTTTTGGTGTTAATCTACTTAATTAAAAAATTCAGCACAAGTGATAATTTCTAAAGCATTTCTTCAAGCTTTTCATTAAAATATTCTGATTTCTTAAAGAAAAGTGTAGTTTTAGGAGGAAGTGTAGAAAGAAATCCTAATAAAATCTGTACTCGTTCATCACCAACTGCCAGGGGGATGGGATTGGAAACAATGCTCCATCTGGATGAGTCCTAAAGATGTTTTTAAGGCTTTTTTTTTCTAAATGTTCTTGCTTTAGGGGTTGAAACTTGTATGTATGTGGAGAAGAAAGGATTGAGGAGTAATTTAAAGGAGGAGGAGAAATACCGTGTAATCACTCATTTACAAAGGCCTGACTGTCACTGAGAGGTGGAACCTTTGTCTGATTTCTACACTTCAGAATGCAGATCAAGGTTGACTTGAACACAGAATGATGGGAGGTGGGAGTAGGAAGATTCCTGCATTTAGAAACTGAGTATGTTAAGAAAAGACTTAAAATGTGATTTTTTGTTTGTTTAATGTGTAGGGGTTTGGTTTCAGGTACATTTGTCTAAAGGAGGTCAATCATTCAGGTTCCTACTCTGTCTGAAATGGTACAGTACTAATATCTTTGTCATCTGAAGGAGGACTAGGCCAAGGATTCAGGAATTTTGTGAAACTTAACAGAATTCTGAAATTAGGGAAATTGCCTAATTAGGTCTATTCTATTTTAGTTGCTTATGGTCAGCTATACGCATCCAGTAGGCACGAACGTCACACAAGTTGTTAGTTTCAGGAGTAATTTTTTTACATTTCAGTAGTTGTGTGATGGTGAAATAGACTAATATTTGGTCCCTGGTTTTTGTTTTGGCTTAGGCCAGTGGTTCTCGACCTTGAGTGACTCACGTGTTCTTGGACTGCAATTCCCAGAAACCCTGTCCAGCACAGCTAGTGGTGAAGGCTTCTGGGAGTGGCAGTCAAAGAACACTTGGATTAGCCAAGGTTGGGAATTACTGGTTTAGGCATTTGGGAATCCAGAATTTTCTTGCAGGAGAGAACAAGCCATTGTAATGGTCTTGAAAAGAAAATTCTGTTTCTCTGAAGTATTAGTATGTTAAAATTGCATTTTTCCTCTTCTGCGTAGGCCTTTTAATCTAAGGGTTGGTTAAGTTTGGGGACAACTTAACCAGGCCATTTTGTTGTTGACCATGGAGTCTGAGAGCTGCCCCCATATCTCTTCCACTGTTGATGTGGTTCAGGCAGTACAGTTGTTTCTGTCTGTGCTTTTTGAAAAATTGTAAGACATTTAAAGAAGAAGAGAGTGTAGAAGCATACATAAAAGAAATTTGCCATGGAATGGATTAGAACTACAAGTAAATAAAGTGAAGGGATGGAAGAAGAATGGTTGGACTTCCAAACTTCCATTTGCTAAGGGCTCAAGTGACCATCATACCCTACTAGGAAGATGAGTCTTAACAGGAACCTCCATTAAGCTTCCTACTTCTCCATCAAACAGGCTTCCTTTAGATCTCCATTTATTGATCGTTCCAGCTGATTGGAAAGGCTCATAACCACCATCTCTTTAGGGAGGTGTCACAGAAAGACTGCAATTTGGAGTGGCATCCTTTCTCCCTCATTCATTTATGTAGGCCACTATAGCATTTTGCTGTACAATCTGCTTCAGGTGTGTTTTCTGATCCCTTAAACCGATATTTCCTCAAGCCATTTTAATCTGCAGGAACTTCTTAGAATTACATAAAACATTAAAGGGAGAGGGATTCCCAAAATTTTTAGCATGGTGCCCCCTTTTCATTTTTTGAGAAACCTTCATGACTCCCTGCTTGTTTTTTATCGTCTCCCACCACATTTTTAATAAGGAAATCACGTCATAATTTGGAAAGGAAAACTAAACACAGAAACCTAGTAAAAATTATTTTAAATTAATTTTGCAGCATGAAAAATGAAAATTAAGTGGATAAAAAAATTATATGAAAATCTCACAGTATTGTGCTTTTTTTGGAATTTCTTCCAGGGCTCTAAAAAACTGCATCACTGGTGGAACAGTTTCTGCTGATGGCATAAAGATTTATTTTTGCCACCTGTATGTAGGCAAGGGCTTGGCATGGGCTGAGCACCATAGTTAAATATGGCTTTTGCAAATAAGATAAACTGAATGGTTTGCACAGCTGGAAACATATTTATCCCAGTCTTTGAAGAAGGCCCACTTACTCTGGGCCCCAGATATGCATCAGTTGGATAGTGAGGTTCTGTTTTTATAGATTAGCAGAAAGCACTTTAGGCTGCTTTGATAAATTGCTTCATTGATTGTGGAGGGTCAGCAGAGTGTACTGCAACTCACTGGATGACCTTGGGCCAGTCACAGACTCTCAGCTTGAACTGCCTCATGTGGGTCGTCGGAGTGAACTGGGGAGAGGAGAACTATATACATTGCATTGAGCTCTCTGAAGCTCTCTGGAAGAAAGACAGAATAGAAATAGAACAAATAAGACCCAGTTCGGTGTTTATCCCTACTTGACTCTATATGGAATGGTTCAGCTACTCCTTTCCTGCAATATTACTGTAATACTAGTAAGAAGACATTTTTTAAAATGTGTGGATCATTTAAAATACTGGTTCTCAAGCCAGGCATAGTGAGGGGGATGTGTGTGTGGCAGAATGAAGAAATTCTAAGAGTGAGATGAAGAGTGTGAGATGCTGTATCATCTTTTATGTAGCTTTATTTTCTTCCTGCTATTTAAGGTAAATTCAGTTTTATTAACCTTTTTATGATATGAAAAGCTACTTATGCTATTTAAAATAATTTTAATTGGTTATTTTAAAATTTAAATTATAGGTCAATTTTTTAAATTAAAAGGAGGTTAGGTGAAGGTAGTGGAGAGGTGAAGAGGGTTTCTCAAAAAAAAAAAAGGGATTTGATGTGATGAAAGCTAGGAAATCTTTCTTTTAGAAATATACCTCTACCTGTAGACAAATGAGTACACTCAGAGATTCAGCACTAGGGCCATTCATGAAAATTTAAAGAACAGAAAAAAGACTTCTCAGGGATTGGTAATGAGATAGGGAGACATTGTTTTGTTAGAGCAGTTTGAACACATACTAGCCTCAACATGGAACAAATATAACTATAACCCGAATGGCTCTTTGGCCTCAGTGAGAAGATGCTGTGTTCAAAGCTCAGTTTCCATGGGACCAAGTTTCCTTTGTTGGTTGTAAATGAGTATAAAATATTAATTTCCCCCTTTAGCTTGAGAGATAATTCTTGATATAAAATCTGCTTTACATCCTTCCTGTACAAGCCTTCTGCATAGGTTGCAGTAGTCCATGAGGCCTGTCACGGAAACTCCGGTCACTGTGGGTAATATCAGACATGTACTTACTTCATTTTGAAACTGTTGCTTTTCTTTGTGCGTGTGTGCAAGCATATGCATGGACACACCAAAAGCACCTCTCTCTCTCTCTCTCTCTCTCTCTCTCTCTCTCAGACACACACACACACACCCCATTAGTTTTTACTGGAAATGTTGAGTATGGCTTAGCATGAATGTTTTCCCCCTGTGATACATATATGTGTGTGTGAGAGAGAGAGACACACAGAGAGAGATAATCTCTCGTGTGTGGGAGAGAGAGAGAGAATAATTCATGCCAAGTCGTACTCAAAACGTCTAGTCAAAATTAATGCTCCACTGCATCATCCGATACTACTTGCAGCTTTATGGGATATCAGTGGCAGGTGTGTGTGTAACAATTCATTAATACTGAATGATACCTGAAAGCCATTCTGTATGTTATGCAGAATGAAGCGGTACAGGGAGAATAGGAGGTTTACATTCTGGGCATTGCCTATTTCAATTTGAACTGAAGGATCTTACTTCTGAATGATCCTTTGTATAGAAATCCCTCTACGTGTATTAAACGCACATAATCAAGTGGGGCTGTGCTAAACCTTGGCCTTTAATGTAGTGATTTACTGTCAGTATCTTTTTGCATAGTTTCAAAACTGGGGGCACCATTCTCGTATTGTAGTCTGAAGTGGAACTGTTCAGAATTCTGCCACCACAATTTACCACCCTATTTACCTTCAGATTTTCAGCTGCCCTGATGAACCTCCCACTAAAAGGAACACACAAACTTTTATTTTGGATATCTGTAAAATAGAAGAAAAGAATGAATATGTTCAATATTACTCTAGCTAATAAGATGTTTGAAAATTCAGATTTTGCATTGCCCCCTAGAGGAATAATAACAAACCAAAATTGTTTAATAGCTTTAATAACTTAGATTTTAAAATAGAAATATTTAAAAACTTTTAGTCACAAATGTTATTTTTCTTTTTATTTCTTAATTTTTTAAAAAAATAACAATTTGACCAAAGTTATTTTTCCATGAACATAAATAGTACATCATTGATCTTGCTCAATTTTCTATTCCATAACAAGTCACCTCCATGGTTCCTCTAGCATTCATTCATTGGATGCCTCACAGTTGTAACTACTTACCTACATATTTTTGTTGAAAATGATAATGTGTTGTAAGGTGTATGTTGGGCATCAGTGGACACAGGAACTACATATCTTCAAGGAGACTTTGCCAGGATATATGTGTTCTTTCTAACATTCCTCGCAGAAGCAGCAAAGTTTATGAGCTTCTATAAAAGCATCAAGAAGAAACCATCAGATACTCAGTGGGTTTTACTTTTTGGAAGTCAGGACATCAGAGTGACTGATAGCAACATACTAAACAGTTCGTTTATAGTCACACTTTCATTATTGCAAACTGCTGTGTCAAGAACAAAGGGGTTAGAACCAACTTTTCTTACCCATCAGCAGCCTTACACATGTTTGTTAATTCCAACAGTATTTAGCTTTGTATCCAGAGTGATTTGCCAGTACTCATTTTCCCCAGGGCTCAACATGGAACATCCTAGAGAGTCTCAATGTGCCTCACTGATTTTTAAAATTTATTTCAAGAAAGAAAGATAGTATTTGTTACTAGAAGTGTGGGGTGAGTTTTTTTAATAGTTCATTTCTAGAATAAAGAGGGAGTGTTAATTCTGGCATCACAAGGACAACTTCTCCCTTTCTAACTTCCAAAGTCTGTATTGAAATTATTTTAAAATGTGTACTGTATTAATAACTTGCAGGGGATTGTAATAAATAAAAATCAAAGAATGAAAAATGTTTGTTTGAAGTGAAATCTGTTAAATCACTGAGTGCTTCACCAGTGTCAATTCAGTATCAATTCGGTTTTAGTTACACATTCTTTCAAGTAAGTGTGCTTAGGATTGCAGCCCAGCCACACTCATTATCCTGCTGTTACCACTCCAGATCATGCCCTGATTTTATGCTCTTTTTGTTGTTTCAAAACTGGGGGCACCAATGCATAATTGAACTCATTTTGGAACTCATTAATTGGACTGATTTACCTTGTTCAACTTCTTCCTCTGAAAAGCAACACAAAATCATGAAGATTTTTCTTTGGAAGCAGACAAGGTACCTATGAAAGAAATGGCAAGCAATTTCTCTAAGGTTTTCAAGATTGTGAAGGAAAGCTGGGGAATGTGATCCTCCAGATTTTCTTGGATGAAACAGGAATTGTAGGTCAACATATGGAGACTGTCCATCACCCACCATTGACTTTAGTTCCAGGCCTAATATACTTGATGCACAGGACTATGCATGTTTCCATCTTGGTTTTGTTCTCTGTTTATTCTAGTGGGAGATGATAGGTCTGCTTAGCATTACTTGTGTACACTCCCTGCACATAGCTGGGAGTAGTCTAGCCCCACTCCTTCCAGGGTTACTTCTTCCCCCTTCTAAATGTGAAGGGTGCTGAATGTGAAGAAGACAAGTTCCACTAACGCTGAGGGGTCTTCATGTGAGCTGGGAGTATTTGGGTTGACTCTCTTAGAGAGCCCCTTTGAATGGCAGAGCTCTCCCTGTTCAAACTTGTGACTGTTCAAAATGTAGGAGGGTTATGAAACTCAGTGTGGAGGGGAGTGGGGCTAGAACCATTATGAGCCGTCCTGTCCAAGGTGCTAAGATAATTGGAGCGGCCTTTCTTGGTCTCACCACTTTCACAGGTGGGGACATGGGAAAGGGCCTTCTTTGCTGCCACTCCCAGACGCTGGAACTTCCTCCCAGTGGAGACCAACTCAACCCCATCTTTGATGTCTTTTTGCAAGCAGGCAAAGACCTTTCTCTTCAGGCAGGCTTTCCCTTAGTGACTATCTGAGAAGAGATTTTAATGTTACTCTTTTTTGCTTTGTGTTTTTGGTGTTGATTTTGTTTACTGTTTTAGTGTGGTATGTGTTTGATTCTTTTGTAATATTTGTATACTTTTTTTAGCTTTTAAATGCTGTCTTTCATTGATACAAGCCCCTTTGGGTCCTTTTTAAGAAGAAAGGTGGGGTCAAAATGTTTTAAATAAATAATAAATATTTTAAATGAACTCTCCCATCTGTGTATGGGGAATATACAGAAATATATTATGTCCAATAGATCTCGCTAGTCAATTTTATCTGTGTACCAAAACCCAAATGACTGAATGCACAGTCACACATACATGAGTGTTTACAAGGAATTTTTCCAGAAGGGGCAAAGCTGCATATTAGTATGTGAGCATAATTTGTATGCACAGTGCACACTGCTAAAAGAAACCTATGTATTTTCCATGTATATGTGCAAATAGACTGTTCATTAGGATCATATTCATTGATGTTTTAGAGGTTACACAAAATGAGAGAATCCTCAGAACTCAAAATCTGACACAACTAATGAAGAATACAAGAGACATCACATCACCCACTCCAGCAAAAATTTGCAGAGTAAGGAACATGGAGGGGGGGAATTACAGAAGATATTGGGAATCGCGGTTCTTATCAGAACATTGACAATATCATGATTTCTTAGGGAGAAGCTCCCCATTCCAGAGTGACTTCCTTCATCTTAGAAATGCTGCTGAATACTCTGTAGAGACTAGTGGTTCTATCTACATACTTGTAGGTATTCTTTTAATTTTTACAATGGAGGGGTAGAGATGAACTAATTTTTAAATAAGAACTGAGTTAGAAAGATCATGAATGGATAGTAGACATACTACTGTCCTAATTCAGCTATAGTAAACCAGCAAAGCTTTCCCCATTGAGTGCCAGTCACTGTTATGAATTCATTCATTGGCTTGAAATTGCAGGAAATTACTAATAGCTTTCAAAATATGGGCAGCATAGAAGCTACACATTTTGCCCCACATTGTCTAGCTTCATTTAAAAAAGCAGACAACTGTAAAAATAACCTAACAACTTTATTGCAAAGAAGCCTATTACCGTGAATGTCCTACTGAACTCAAGATCATACAGAAAAGATCAGACTTATGCTAATGTCTATAGCACTGGGTTTATATTACCATGGTGTTTATAGCGTGTCCAAATTTGGAAAAGTTGATCAGAAGCAGCATCATTCCTACTGGTCCAGAGTGGCTGCTTAAGAGCAACACAAAATGTCAGAGCCTCGCAGGTGTGGTTCCGGAGATTGCTCTTTGCTGACTGTCAATGTCCATGTCTATTAAAATAAATACATTTAAGATTCCACACCCTCAAAACACAGAAAATCACTAATGCAATGTGGCAAATACCAAAGCAGAGGTAAGTATAGCTGTGCACAAAGTGTAGATCATAATGTTATTGGAACTGAAATAAAAATAACATTGTAGAATATATAGGAAGAATTTTCTATGCAGGAAAAGCAGCAGAGAAGATGGCCTGCATGTAAAAAGCATATTGAAAAAATGCAACATCCCTTACATAATAAACTGAAACTTAATCCAAACAAGACACAGGTGCTCCTGGTCAGTCAAAAGACAGATCAGGGAATAGGGATGCTGCCTCCGATGGATGGGGTTACACTTCTGGAAAAAAAAGGTGCACCGCTTGGGGGTGCTCCTGGATTCATCTCTGAGCCTGGATGGCCAGGTTCTTCTTCGTGGCCTCTGTGAATGCACACAAATGGGTTTTTACTGCGCCTGCGCAGGACTTCTCGGAATATTCTAGAGCTGAAAAAGACGTGATTAGTAGGATGTTGCCCCATGCTCTGCCTGCCCGTAATACCTCAGTTCCTTTTAGCCACCGCTGAAATCGCTGTAGCGATTGCTAGAGCAATTTTCTGACTTTCTGATTTTACGGTTTTCTGATCTTACAGACTGCCTTATGTTTTCGATTCCTGGATTACAGACCTGATCAGTTTTTTAATTACGGACATTTCCCTGTGAGTTATTTTTCTTTCGTCTTCCCCTTCCCACCTTTTTTAATGGCCTCTTCAGGCCCATTCAAGCGTTGTGCGATGTCTGCCAATAAAATTCCTTTTACTGACGGCCACGATCGTTGCTTGTTCTGCCTCGGCGAAAGTCACCAGACCCACTCCTGTACAGAGTGTAAAAAATTAACAAAGCCGGCTCTTAAACTCCGGCTGCAACGACTTCGGTCCCATTTGTGGGAAAAATCCTTAACACCCTCAAGCCATCCAACCAGCCTCACGATGGAGCCTACCTCCAGTGCCTCGGTCTGAGCCTTCTCACCCACCGGCTCCAATTACTCCATCGCCGAAAGCCTCTACCAAGGCTTCCAAGCCGAAATCCCCATCGACTTCGGTGTCAAAGTCGTCCTCGGCTTCGGCTACGGCCCAACCTGATAAGAAGCAAAAGGAGAAGGACAGAGCTAAGCAAAAGAAAGCTAAGCGGATTCCTAAGCCTCACCACCCTCGAGAGCCTTCGGTCGTTCAGATTTCCCTCCCGTCTCCCATCTTGGAGGAGTCGTCTAGAGATATACCGGACCAGGACTCCATTTCAGAAGTGGGAGAGTCAGTACCACTTACTCAAGCTCCAGCCTCGGTATCGATACCGAGCTTATCCCCAAGTCATGGCCGTTCTGAGGCTGATGTCATATCCAGCCTGGCCTCGGCCCATTCTAGCCCTGTTTTGACCAGGCGGGCTACTGTTATTCACCTCTCAAACTCAGAGGTGTCGGTCTCACGGTCCCCTCCGCGTAAGAGGGCAGCGAAGCGGCACCATGTTTCCCCACCTTCTCAGTATCAGGAGGTAATCTTTGTCCCGCATCCGTCTCAACACCCTTCACTTTCTGAATACGGAGAGCCTGTTTATGAGGTCGGCCGACGCGGTGAACGCTATCGATACCGCTTTGACAGTTCGATCTGCAGTTTGAACAGGACTACTACGAGTGTCCCAAGCGTGTTTGCTGCATTTATGCCCCATCTGAGTCCTCCCCATCACCGTCGCCTCCTCCTGTTCGGAGTCTGCATCGAGCCTATTATCAACCCAATCTTGTGGTACCGACCTCTAAGAAAACTAAACACCATCTATCTCAGCCGGATGTCCCTCGATGCGATCCAGCTTCTGCTCGACACGAGCCTGTTCCATCCAAGTGCTCGCGCGCTTCTTCGGTGCCATCGGCTTCGACATCGCACCCGACAATCGCTTTGTCTGGATCCTGATCTGCCCGTCATGTCCCAACGTCAATCCCTCTTCCAACTCCTTGAGCCCGTCAACGCTCTCCTTCACCAACTCTCTCCATCTCTGGAAATTCCTCTGTTTCGACAGCTTCTGAACATGATCCTCCCTCTGAAGTTTCCAGGGAGTCTCCGTCGAATTTACTGACACCGGATTCGGATGTCGCGGATGTTCATCCTCCGTCCCCGTCCGAAGACTTTACCTCTTCTTCCCAACTCATTCTTTGGATGGCCAAGTCGTTGGAGCTCGATATCGAGCAACCTCCTCCCCCTAAGCATGACCTCGTCTTTGACAATATAAATCAGGATAAATCCCCTCCGTTGAGTCTGGCTTTCATACCAGCCAGTGATGGTATGACCTTATTAAAGAGTCATGGGACAAGCCGTCCACCTCCCTCCAAGTTTCCAGATGGATTGAGAACCACTATCGAACACATGGTGCCGACACAGCTTTCTTTGTCAAGCATCCTGCTCCAAATTCTATTATTGTCCAGTCTAATCAATCTCGCGCTGGTAACCGGTCAACAGTCACCCCCACTAACTGAGAGGGCAGAAAGTTGGACGTTCTCTGCTGTTGTTTATATTCTTTGGCCTCATTTGTGATGAGAGTTTCCAACTATCAAGCGGCAATGGGCGCTTATCACAGGCAGTTGTGGAACAAAATACTTCCTGTCCTTCAGTCTGCTCCCGAGGAGATCAGGACCGATGCACTCAATACTCATCTGGAAGCCACTACTCTTGCTAAGCAGCAGCGTCTTGCATCTCGCCATACGGCTGATGCTGCTTCTGCCATCTCCCTCCGAAGACATGCTTGGCTGCACTCGGCGGGGATCAATGATGATGCTAGATCCCGCATTGAGGATCTCCCATTTGATGGAGTTGGTCTTTTTAACGAGAAGACCGATGAAGTGATCTACACAAAATTCACAAAACTGCCCGCTCCTACTCCACCCAGCAGCCTAGATACCAATGCACTCAGTGGCGCAGACCCTTCAATTTTCAACAATCATATCAGCAACCTTATCATTCTTACAAAACTTTCACTCCAGCTCCAGAGAGGTCCAATCTTCCGTCTTCCTCAGCTGCTCCTTCTTTCCGCTCTCAGGCACCAGCTCAGCAGCGTAGACAACCTTTCCGTCGACTTGCGAGAAAGAATAAACAATATCTTTGACTTGATCCCTCTGAATCTGTTTCCTGGCTGTCCTCATCATCCCCGTCTGGCTCCCTTTCTCGACAAGTGGTCCATTGTCACCAAGGACACTTGGGTACTCTCTGTCATACAACACGGGTACCTGTTAGAATTCACCGACCGACCTCCACTCGGTTATCTCCGACATACGACTCACTCACCTGCCCTAGAGAACGAAATTTCTCGTCTCATCCAGAAATACGCTATCCAACGAGTACCTCCCCAAGATGTTCTAAATGGTTTCTATTCTCGGTACTTTACCGTCCCCAAATGCGATGGAGGCCTTCGCCCCATCCTGGACCTGCGACTTCTCAACACCTACATCCATCCGAAGTGCTTTCGCATGGTCACCCTGGAATCCGTTATCCCACTGCTTTCTCCAGACGATTGGTTTGTGGTCGTAGACCTACAAGATGCGTATTTCCATATCTCCATCCACGAACGTCACTTCAAATACCTTCGTTTCCTCTTCATGGACAGGGCTTACCAATTCTGTGCCCTCCCCTTCGGGCTGTCCACCGTCCAAGAACTTTCACAAAGTGTATAGCTCCTGTGGCTGCCTATCTTTGTCTGCACAACATCACGGTCTTTCCGTATATAGACGATTGGTTGATAATGGCAGGGTCATACTCCGCAGCCCGAAGGGACTCTGCCTTTGTTCTTCAGACTCTGGCAGAACTCGGTTTGCAAGTCAATTTCAAGAAGTCTCATCTTGAACCATTGCAGACCATAGATTACATCAGGGCGCATCTTGATTCGATCAAGGCCAGAGTTTTTCTCCCTCACAAACAGATATCCAAATTGAAGAGAGCTATTCGCCATTTCCAACCTCATGCCACGTTTTCTGCTCGGCACGCACAACATCTCCTAGGCTTGATGGCCTCGACCACTTCCGCGCTCCAACACGCGAGACTCAAGACGCGATCTTTGCAGGCCTGGTACCTGTCCCTGTTCGACCCCGTTAGATCATCCTTCAAAACGTCTTCTTGTCACTCCAGAGTTAGCTCGCCAACTCACTTGGTGGACCTTTGTCCCGCACCTCCTTGTGGACCGTCCTTTTCGACCTCTTCAATTGACAATACAGGTCACGACGGATGCCAGCCCAATAGGATGGGCGCACACTGTGGCGACCACGAAATTCATGTTCTATGGTCCAACTTGGAAAAGCTACTGCATATCAACCACCTAGAAATGCTAGCAGTCATCAAGGCTTTCCGAGCTTTCCATCTCCTCATAGCTGGTTGTGGAGTCCAGGTTACCATGGACAATATGACCACTCCTTATTATATAAACAAACAAGGGGGTACTCACTCACTGGCTCTTCTATACCTCGCGATCCAGCTATGGGAATGGTGCTACGACTGCCACGTCTTCCCTGTGGCTATTCATATATCTACAGAGGACAATGAAGTTGCCGACTGTTTGAGCTGTCTGACCACCCAAACCCACGAGTGGGTCCTCGACAACTCTGCCTTCCACCATCTCTGCAACTGATGGGGAACACCAGATCTCAACATTTTTGCCGCCCAGACCAACTCGAAATGCAGCAACTACTGCTCTTGAGCGGGCCGTGGCGTGAACTCTCTAGGCGACACCTTCATGGTAGACTGGGGCGATGTCCTCCTCTACCTTTCCCCCCCCCATTCCTCTTATCCAGCGGACAGTAGTCAAGCTCCGCCAGCTGTGAGCCAACGCCATCTTGAAAGCACCATGGTGGCCTCGACAACCCTGGTTTACTCCTCTCAGGGCCATGGCAGCCAAATTCCTGAGACTGCCTCTTCGGCCACACCTGCTGACTCAGAACAACGGCCGTGTTTGTCACCCTGACCTGGAATCTTTACACCTCACGGCTTGGAGAATCCCCCCGTCATAGCGGAGGTACTGGACAAAGCTAGGAAACCATCTACTAAATTGTTGTATTCCTATAAGTGGAATGCTTTCTCTAGATTTGTTGCATCAAGAGGTTTATCAGCGGTTCCTGTTTCACTGGATACCTTCCTCTTGTTTCTTCGTCACCTGTTTGATCAAGGTTTGGCCCACTCCACGTTGAAAGTTTATATTTCTGCAATAATATCCTATCAGCCTAATGGATCCGAGGTCTCTCGTCTATTTTCCCACCCAACTCTCAAGATGTTTCTTAGAGGCTTGTGGAACATTCGCCCACCTGTGCGACCTCCACTCCCTCAGTGGTCCCTCCAAGTTGTTCTCCGTGCTCTCGCTCGGCCTCCTTTCGAACCCATGGCTTCGACACATCTCAAACTTCTCTCCCTCAAAACTCTTTTTCTTGTAGCTATAACTTCTGCACGTCAAGCAAGCGAGCTGGCCGCCCTTCGGGCCGACGCTCCTTATATTCAGTTTTATCCAGACAAAGTTGTCTTGTACCCAGATGTCACCTTCCTCCCTAAAGTGATTTCAGATTTCCATGTTAATCAACCTTTGATTCTTCTGACGTTGTTTCCATCTCCCTCTTCTGATGTTGAGCACATGCTCTACTCCCTCGATGTTCGTCGTGCCTTAGCATTTAATGTTTCCAGGACTAAGGATTTTCGCACTTCTCCCAGACTCTTTGTGTGCTTCCATGGCCCACGGAAAGGTTCTCCGGCCTCTTCACAGACAGTCTCAAGGTGGATTGTCTCTGCCATTACTTTGGCTTATGACTTGGCAGGCAAGGCTCCGCCAGATGTGCTAAAAGCGCACTCTACAAGAGCAATGGCCACCTCCACTGCCTGGCTGTGTGGCATTGAAGTCCCTGACATCTGTCGAGTGGCCACTTGGTCAACTCTCTCAACTTTCGTGACGCATTACCGCCTGGACGTCAGGGCCAAGAAAGAAGCAAGTTTTGGAAGGGCTGTGCTGACTTCATTGTTGGAGTGACGGTCCTCCTTCCAGTAAGTGAGCTTGCTAGTCACCCATTTGTGTGCATTCACAGAGGCCACGAAGAAGAAAGAGAGGTTACTTACCTGTAACCATAGTTCTTCGAGTGGTCCTCTGTGAATCCACACATCCCACCCATCCTCCCTGCTGTCCGTCACTTAGTGTCTTGAGCTTTGTTTCGGTCAGAGCCTTGACAGCGGCGGACATTTTCGGAACTGAGGTATTACGGGCGGGCGGAGCATGCGCCCCATGGGGCAACGTCCTACTAATCACGTCTTTTAAAGCTCTAGAATATTCCAAGAAGTCCTGCGCAGGCGCAGTAAAAACCCATTTGTGTGGATTCACAGAGGACCACTCAAAGAACTATGGTTACAGGTAAGTAACCTCTCTTTTTGGTGGTAGCCAAGAGTGTCTTTGGACAGTGTCATCGAAGCTACCAACATGAATTTGACCCAACTCCGGGAGGCAGTGGAAGACAGGAGGGCCTGGCGTGCTCTGGTCCATGGGGTCACGAAGAGTCGGACACAACTAAATAACAACAACAAAAGAGTGTCTTTGCACAATTAGAACTAGTGTGCCAGCTGTGCCCATTCCTGGAGAGGTCTGATCTAACCACGGTGACACATGCCTTAGTTACATCCTGGCTGGATTACTGTAATGCTGTCTATGTGGGCCTGCCTATGGAAAGTGTCGGGAAACTTCAGCAGGTCCAAAACACAACAGCCAGATTGCTGACTGAGGCTGGGCACAGGAATCACGTAACCCCCCAGTTACAGCAGCTCCATCGGCTGCTGATCTGGGCTGAATTTAAGGTGTTGGTTCTTTAACCTATAAAATCCTAAATGTCTTGGGCCCAAGCTATCTTGGTGTTTGTTTGGTGGGGACATGGGAAAGGGCCTTCTCTGCTGCCACTCCCAGACGCTGGAACTCCCTCCCACAGGAGGTCAGGCTGGCCCCCTCTTTGATGTCCTTCCACAAGCAGGCAAAGACAACAGGCAAGCTTCAGGCAGGCTTCGCCTCAATGGACTGGCTGCCCGAGTGGGATTTTTAAATAGATTGTTGTACCTAACTGCTTTGAATGTGTTTCGGTGTTGCTTGTTTTTTTTAGTTTGGTACTTGTTTGATCCATTTTAGTATTTGTATACGCAATGTTGTTAGCTTTAATATTGTCTTTTAATGATGTAAAGCTGCCTTGAATTGTTTTAAGGAGAAACGCAGGGCAAAAACATTTTAAATTAATAAATCAAATAATCACAGAAGCTGCCCCAGGCTCCTAGCGTCGCACAACGCTATGTAAACCAAGTCTACCCCGAGTCGTGTGTAAGGTTACACTGGAGTCACTCCCTCGTAAATGAGCGTGAGAACAGGATAACAAAGGCAATAATCTCTACTCCTGCCTTGCCTATAAAGAACAAAGCCGTCTCCCTTTCCACCCAGTTATCCCGTTCGGAATAATACATTTCCTCCACGCAGAGAAGCGTGACGTCCAGCCCGGAGTTCGGCAGGTAGAGCGCAGGGGCAACGTTGAGTCCCCCCGACGGTTCGCAGGGCGAATCACGAGGCGACAGACCAACCCGGGAGCAAGGAGGAGGAGCAGGAAGGCCGCTTCCGGCTGAAACATTCCCCTTTCCCCGAGGAAGCCGGGCCGGAGAGGGAGAACGCCACTGAGCCTTTAGTGCGTCGCTCTGTTGACGGTTGCCGAGGTAACGGGCGTTGCGGCTTGCTTGCTTGCGGGCGAAGAAGGGGCCCCTCGCGCGCTGAGCTCCTCGCCCTCCATCATGAGCAATCAGCCGGTGCAAGGACTCCCCCTCCTGCCAGGCTCGTCATTTCGGGACCCCACGGTGAGAGGGAGGAAGCAAACCCCCTTTTTCCTCCCGCCCCTTTCCCTCTCCATTGAAGAACCCCATATTCCCCTCCCCACACAATATTCCCCGCAACCTTCCGCTGTCTCCTTTCTTCGCTTTCTTTTCTGTGTATTCAGACCCTTTGCTAGGACCTGCCTAGAAGCTCCAGATCTCCAAGTGGGTCTCCGGACAGAAGAGGAGACCCATTTGATCCAGAATTTCATGCATGGGGGAAAGGAGATATTATAACGGGGGTGAACCTCCCAATGTGACAAAGGAAGACTTCATTGTTGATTTAAATGGGGTAATGTTTCCATGGGGAGGCATGTGTGTTGTGGGTGTCCTCACAGTGACCTATTTGATAATCCCAGGCATGGAACTTCATTTTACCTAAATAAAACAATCAGACACACCTACTATAGATAAGTGCTTAGAAATCATTTCAGGAGGCATTTGTTTCTTTTCTAGCTGTATTTCCTTCCAGAAACATCACAGCTGAAAACAAGGACAGTGGTCTGCACTTTTAACTGTAACATGGTAAAGATTGCTGCCTGAGTAATTCAGATTAGTACACATTTAAGGCTGTTCTGTTCTCTGACTGCTGAACATTACATGCATTTGATCAACAATTGCCAGTGCTGGATTGTTTTCTAAAGTGAGAGGACTGTACAGAAAACACCCAGTTTAGAAATTGTCAGTAGACTGCTTAATCCCACCATGGACCTGTTGGGGGGTCTTTATCAGCTGCAACTCACATTCAACAAAGTTCACTGTTTGGATGGGCAATCACTGAAAAAATTAGGAACAGCTTTTCTTTTATTGAGGATAATTTATCCCCTAGGATAATGGGGGGGGGGGGACAATGAGTAAAATCAGAACCTAAAGTGAACAAGGCCACCTCTTTCTTCAATTTTTGCCAACACCTTTTCGCCTCTTTCTTTTGCACACTGTCTTCCTTTTGCACACTGTCACCAATGGAGACAGCACTTGCCACAAGTCTTAACCAACCAATATCAGAGGTCATTTGAAATAAGGCCAAGGACTGCATAAAATTGGATTAGGCACATGAGTTTCAAATCCCTGGTTGACGTGCATTTGTAATAAATTCAAAATCTATCTACCCCAGATCAGATGTTTATTTCTTAAGCTTATGAGTTCACCACCCACATGAGCTGGTATGTGAAGAACTTTGGTTTTCATGTGTGAGCTGTGAACATTAACAAATTTATTTTTAATTTCAAAAAAACACACTGAATACCACCTATGTACCATCTCTGTCATCAAAAGGCAAACCATGTAGAGCATGCAGCTTATTAAACAACCAGAACAATTGTAAAATAATAAAAATGATATGACTAGTTATTGGCCAAGTCATATTTGCAAGAATGAGTTTTTCCTTTTTGTAAATGAATGCATTTCCTTAGTATACTAGTTAAGAGCCTCGTGATGCAGGGGTTAAACTGCAGTACCGCAGTCAAAACTCTACTCACAACCTGTGTTCAATCCCAGTGGATTCCAGTAGCTAGCCCAAGGTTGACTCAACCTTCCAGCCTTCTGAGGTTGGTAAATTGAGTACCAGCTTGCTGCGGCGTGGGGTGTAGTGTTTAGCCTGCATAATTAATCTGTAAACCACCCAGAGAGTGCTTTATGTGCTATATGGTAGTAAATTGGCCGCACACATTGCTTTACCTGACATCATCTAACTCTTTATTTTCTTCCCTCAGAAAACTGCTTTTCATCGTTCTCAGACTCTGGGTTACAAAAATGGTTTTGCCTTTAAGCAACTTCCAACAGTTGGGATTGGTGGGACTCGGATTAATGTAAACCAGCTATCTCAAGCGGAACTGGATGAACTCTCCAACAAGAGACCTACATTAACATATGGTGAACCCAAGCAAGCCCCACCTTCAGACTTCATACCTGCACATGTGGCTTTTGACAAAAAGGTATTGTTCAAGAACATCCAGTTTCATAAATGGGAATGGTGATGTCTGGACAACTTAAGTATTTACTGCAATTTCGCTGTTTAAATACCTCAAACCTGAGCCTATGCTAGAAAACTGTTTGCAAAGGCCTGGAGAGTCTTTTTTTGTTTTTGTTTTTCAAAACCAGCAAACATTTTTCTGCAAACTGGGTGAGTGCTCTAAGTATGCAGAAAAGAGGTTACCTACCTGTAACTCTGGTTCTTTGAGTAGTCCTCTGTGAATTCACACTAATGGGTTAATCTGTGCCTGAGCAGAGGAGCCTCCGGAAACTTCCACAGCTTTAAGCACTTAGTGCTGGGACCTCCCCTACACCTGGCTATATAACTCTGCCCCCAGCCCAGTGCTTCAGTTCTTAAAGAACCGACCGCCGCTGCCCAACATGCCATGGCACACGTGACGGACAGTGGGGAGGAGGGCGGGACATGTGAATTCACAGAGGACTACTCGAAGAACCAGAGTTACAGGTAGGTAACCTCTTTTCTCCTTCGTGTCCTCTGTGAATACACACTAATGGGTGACTGGCAAGCTGACCAACCAGGAAGAGGGACGTCACGAAAGTGCAGAGCCAGGACAGCTCGCCCTACTGCAGCCTGAGCCTTCGGCCGGACTACCAGGCGGTAGGGCGAGATGAAGGGAGACGGAGTGGCACACGTGGCAGCGCAGCAGACATCTGCGACGTCCACGTGATAAAGGCCATTGAGGATGCCACAGCTTTAGTAGAGTGAGCTCTCACTGATTTTGGAAGAAGAGTCTCTGCCAAATCATAAGGAAGGTGGATGGACTGGACCATCCAGCTAGACGTGGTCTGAAAGGAAGCCGGTACTCCGAAGGAGAGCCAGCAAAGGTGACAGAGAGACGTTGTGAGACAGAGCACACTTCACGTCTAGAGCGTGCAGATCTGTTTCAAGCAGTGAAGATGGTGTGGGAAAGAGACCAGGAAGGACAGCTGGCTGGTTGAAATGGAAGGCAGAAAATACCTTAGGCAAGAAGGTAAGGCCTGGCCATAAGGATGCTTTGCAGAAAAGGAGGACCGGCTCTTAGTGTAGCCGGCCCCGCAAGCTAAGGATAGTGCCAGGAGCAAAGCAGCCTGGAGGGTTGCCAAATAATTAACTGGAAAGACCACTGAGGTGTCAGTGGTCTATAGGCAGGGCGCATATTCTCCGGGCCGTGGAGAAATAGCGTGCAGGTAGAATGGGCCAGTCCCAGGCAAACAAGTGAAGGAGAAACCGAAGGAGTGTGTCCAGAGACATTGGCCTAGTAGGCCAATGTTGTCGTGATGCAAAGGGACAGAACGCCTACCCATGAAAGGAGTAGGTCAAGGTGGTAAAAGGTGTGCAAGCATGATGGAGCACGTCCATTACTGTTGGGGAAGACTCCAAGCCGACAGGTAGGGGAACCCGAGGTCCGGATGAAACCTCCGACCCCTGTCCCGAGGCAGTAGGTGAGGGACCAGGTGCAGTGTGATGTATTCTGCAGGTCCCGGGAGCAGGATCGAGAACCATGGCTAGCGAGGCGACCAAGCATGACGGTCGCACACTCATGGTGGACTTGAACAACAGGCCTTTGAAGAAGGGGAAAAGGTTGAATCTGTAAAGGAGGCCCCATGACCAATAGGTAAGGAAGGCATCCCCTAGGGAGGCGCGGCCGACACCGGCTCGGGAGCCGAACATGGCACACTTCTTGTCCATTCAAGATGCGAAAGCATCCATGCCTGGAGTCCCCCCCAGCGACAGAGGCAACGAAAGATGGTATCGTCGAGAGCCCGCTCGTGAGAGCAGGACTGTGGTCTGCCGAGATGGAGTGCCATGGAAGTGTTCTCACCTGCCAAATGTACAGCCACTCGATAAATGTGGCGAGCGTAACACCATCTCGAAAAGTAGATGGTGTGAAAAAGAAGGCGTAACGAATGAGTGCCGCCCTGCTTGTTTATATAATAAACTGCAGTGGCATTGCCTAATGCGACCTGGACCACCCGACCCCGGAGCAGGGACTTAGAGGCCTAAAAGGCATTGGTGAGTGCCAGGAGCTCCAGCACAATGATATGCAGGCTGGCTACTACCATGAACCAGCGGCAAAGGGCCACGTGGTGGCGTGGACAAGCCCCCCGCAGTGTGGCGGGCTGGTATCCAACAGTGACCGAACCAACTGGGTCAAGAGACCAGAGGGTCCCCCTGTCCGTAGGGTGTGGGGGCAGGGGGTTTCCACCCATCCAGTTGAGCAGCGTGTTCCAGAGTCACCTGGAGCAACATGGATGGACGGTCGCAAGATATCTGAAAGAGTGAGAGAAACCAGGCTTAAAGGGACCGCATCCTTGGTCGAGCAAGCTGTCCCACAGCTGCAGTAGATGTCATCGGCTCCAGGAGTTGCTGGACCTGTAGGGCAGGGAACCAAGCGCCTGAATAAAAAGGGAGCATAACAAATTATGCATTGTCACAGACTTGATGTCAGAGGAAAAAGCCTGCTTCAAGAGAGCATCCAAAGTCACATTAACACAGTTTACACAGTGTATAGGTGGTAACATCAACTTCACTATGTTGACCTATAGTCCTAATGCTGACGAAAGGGACAGTGCCAAGGACGTATGCTTACCAGCCTGTGACTTGGACCCTGCGACCAGGAGCCAGGTATCCAACCATGGGTAAACAGTGATTCCCTCAAGTGAAACCCTGAGAAAGCGATGACGGTCTAACCAGATTCCCGCATGAAAGGGAGCATCTTACGAAAAACCAACCCCCTGGACGTAACCAGTGAATAACAGAGTCCAAGGAAGCCATATGGAAACTATGCAGAGTAATAAAAAAATTCAGGCTTCCAACCCCAAGGACGGGCCAGAGGCCTCCATCCTTGTTTTTTTTTTTGGGTGGGGTTAGGGGTGGAGGCGGCCATAACACGGCCTGTGACAGGGGCACATCGAATTCAGTGGCATAGCTGGGAAGACAAGGAGTCAAACGGACTAACTGGTCAACGACAGAGAAGTAAAGAGACCGCTCAGTCTTGCGGTCCTGCCTGCAATCCTGCTGGTCAGGGCACTGCCTGCCCACATGTCTAGGGGCGGCGGCTGGTAACTTTGGGGTTGAGGCCATAGACGTTCCTGTGATGCCCTAGGCTGATAGGACCATCGTCAGGCTCTTGTGGTTGTTATGCCGCAAATAACTGTGCCGCCGGCTAAAGCTTGAGCAGGTTATCAAGAATAACAAATGGCAGGTCCCGACCCGTCAGTTGTTTAGATGCTGGCTTAAAGGCGTAACGAGCAGCAGTGCGCTCGTGAGGCACCAGCGACAGTGCCTCCTAGTGACGTGGGAGGCGTGAACTGTAAAGGTGCACAGGAGCTACCTGCAGAATGGGCAGCACCAAACTCCATAAGTGGTGAAGATAAGCCCCCATGGCAGAGGAGTAAGTGGCTACATGGTGGCCAAAGAACTCCTCATCTGTTAACAGGAAAGGAGGGTGACCCTCTGTGACAACTGAGAGGGGTGTAGGAAGATTGGTTGGGAAATCTTCCTCCCCCTGTGACTCCCAATCCTGAATAAGGTAAGCCCTTCTGACGAACAAGGGAGAAGACTTCCCTAGCACGAGCCCGACCAAGCTCAGGCTCAACACAGTTGCCAGAACGGAGAGAGCCGAAAGGGTTAACAGCAGGTTCGGTCGAACCTGCGAACACTGTGCTGCCGGAGCCGAGTTCGAGGGAGCACTACACCTGTGAAGCGTATGTGGAGGCGTACAGCACTCCATAGCCCGTGGCTCAGAACGATGCCAGGCGGAGCGGGATGGTGGCGGTGGCAGAGAGCTCATAGCTCCTATACTGGATAAAGGGACTGGTCCTACACAACTTGTCAGCGTGATAGGACCTACCTGAGGAAAATTACCCACCAGCGGCAGGGTTCTAGGGTGGACTCCTGTGAGTCCTTTACCTATGAGCCTATACTGGCACCGGCAGCTGAGGCAGGGCCGCAGGCTACTGCGTAAACCAGCCCATTGATAAAGAGGGCTGTTTTGTGCCAAATTATCAGCCACCAAACAGGTGCTACCCCAGCCAGGGATATCACCAACTAGCAGGGCTAGTGGTGGGAGTTGCAGCCCCCCCCCTTTTCAGAGGCAAAGCTAGGGCTGTTAATGTTGCCAGAAAGCTCTTGCCTTGGCACCTAACTGATTTTAGAAATAGCAGCTGCGTGAACAAGCCCCTTGATAAATGAGGGCTGTTTCAAACCACCCAAGGGTGTTAACCCAGTCAGGCATATCACTGACACGTAGGGCTAGCTGCGGGAGCTGAAGGGGCCCATACCAACCCCCAAGGCTTACCGCATGTCGCCGGAACATCTACATCCTCGGCGTGCAGCTCTATCCGGAATCGGCAGCGGCATGAATGCGCCCACGAAGGAGGGCTGTCATGCGCCAATCACACGCAGAGGCTTTGCCCCATGTCAGGAGAATCACTGACAGGCGGGGGAGGTGACCGGCGCTGCAGGAGGCCCTTTCTTTTTCAAGGGCAGGGCTCCAGATGCCCAACTCACTGCAGGTTAACAGCTGTATGAACGAGCCCCTTGAAACAAGAGGGCTGTTCTGCGCCAACCTCCGAAGAGGCTGTACCCCACTGACAAGCGGGGAGCAGGAGCTACGGAGGCCCTTTCTTCTTCCAAGGGCAATCCTAGGCCGCGCAGAAGCCCAGCTCACTGCAAAACAGCTGTAAGAACGAGCCTCTTGAAACAAGAGGGCTGTTCCATGCCAAACTCCGGAGAGGCTCTTCCCCTGTCAGGAGAATCACTGACATGCGGGGAAGGTGACCGGCGCTGCAGGAGGCCCTTTCTTCTCCAAGGGACAGGGCGACAGAGCCCTAACTCACTGCGGGGTCAACAGCTGTATGAACGAGCCCCTTGAAACAAGAGGGCTGTTCCTGCACCAACTTCCAAAGAGGCTGTACCCCACTGACGAGCGGGGAGCAGGAGCTACGGAGGCCCTTTCTTCTTCCAAGGGCAATCCTAGGCTGTGCAGAAGCCCAGCTCACTGCGAAACAGCTGTAAGAACGAGCCCCTTGAAACAAGAGGGCTGTTCTATGCCAAACTCCGGAGAGGCTGTACCTCAGTCAGGAGAATCATTGACAGGCGGGGCAAAGCTCAGAAGCCGTCCTCTTCAAACCTGCTAGGAAGAGGAAATTGCAAACAGACAGAAAACTGTTGCTCTTAAGCCTGGGGGTAATTTTATAAAGAAGGTAAAAGAGACCTTATGTCTTTAAGAGAAAAGCCCTGAGGGCTGCAAAGCCGGCTTTGTAAAGTTTTACAAGGAACAGCTAATGCCGGCTAATACCTTATCCCCAGGCAAAAGAATCAACTTGTTACAGAAGAAAGAACAAAGGGAGGTCAAAGAAAGGAACAGAATCATTTCTACTTGCGAAGTTCCAAACGAAGCTGCTGCTACAGCAGCGGTCAAAAAAAGAACTGAAGCACTGGGCCGGGGGTGGAGTTATATAGCCAGGTGTAGGGGAGGTCCCAGCACTAAGTGCTTAAAGCTGTGGAAGTTTCCGGAGGCTGCTCTGCTCAGGCGCAGATTAACCCATTAGTGTGTATTCACAGAGGACACGAAGGAGAATCTCCTATATTGTCTGTGGGTGACCTTGGTTCATGGGACCACTAAATTTAATATTAACATGAACAATATTAAAATGAACAATCCTCCCTCCTCCACTACAGTACCTGTAAATGAGTAACAACATCCTGTTCACCCAGCCTTGAACCTTAGTAGTCTATTGCCGTAGTACAGGAAAACTCTGTTTAACTCCATTCTTGAGTGATACAAGGCAGAGAAGGGTATTTCTCCAACTCTATATATAGAATATCGGTAGAAAATTGGAATTGTGGAATGTTTGCTTCATGTTCCTTTCTCTACCCCTATCCTTGCCACCACCCCATCCTAGAATACTTCAAGATGTTGGGTGCTTTGCTGTTTTATCTTCAAAGGGTCTGAGCCTTTAGCATCCTTTGTTGGAAAGAGTATGAGAGGGATTAGGACAGATGCGTTATGGTGTGTTTGTCCCAGTTTACACTTTCCAAGGTATGGTGTTAATGAGCTCAAGAAGGACAATTACTTCTCTGCACTCCAATATTCTCCAGAGCATTATCCTGCACCCCTGGAGAAGACTCATCAAATGGTAACCTAAGCTGATAGTGGGAGCTGAGACAGTGATTGTGGAATGGGGCAGGAAGTGGGATAGTAATGTTTTAAAAGTTGTCACAACTTTTATTGCTTAAAGCTTACAGAGTTTGATGTGGCATATGACAAGATCTTAAACCTTAACCTAGATGATTACTCTTTCACCATGTGCTGAAGTATCTAATCAGGATTAACAAAAACCTCAAGGTCATCAAGCCATAAATTGATAAAGGAGGGCTTTTCCTTCAACCTAGGTATGCTGGATCCCAAGCTGGGCTAGATCCTTGATGGATTCCCCTCAAGATCCTTTTGGGGAACAGGCTGCCTAACCCACACTTGCCCTTGAAAAATAACCAGTCTAATAATGTCTTAGGTGTATATTACAGATTTAACAAGAGCAGTTAAAACAGTAGCAGCAGTGTTGTTACAGAAGACAAAACTCCCACATTACACTGCCCAGTCACTTACAATGGTAACATTTTTTCCTGGCCCCATCAGCTGGCATCTAACCTGTCTCTCTCTCCCCCATTATGTAACAGGAGCAGGCCAAAGGTCTGCTTGCTAAGCTTTACTTCTAGTAACAAATCAGCATTACTGATTGCTCTTTGAGGCTGCTCCTAGCCTGCAGCATGGCTGTGCAGTGGTCAGCTGCACCATAAGAAGAGGACTGTCTACACCTCTCTTTCTATGGGTCATGTGATGGTACACATGAGAGCCCCTGCTAAATGGGAATCCAGGGGTTGCAGTTGGAATAAATGATAGGGCATGATGAGGATGTTAGGGTTGTACCTGTTCAGCCTGCTTTTGTGTATGTTTACTTGGAAGTGTACTACTGGCAACATTTGACTCTGTGCTATAGTTTGACTGGTATCTATAAGACTTTGAGTGTGGTTCTATTTAGGTTTACTTGGGAAGAATCTGATGCATCCTAGGAAATTCAGCAGAATTTACAGTTGATCCTCCTATAGATAGGATTGGTCTGCTAAGTTTTCTATGATGCTTCGGATGCTTCTTTTTCTTTTCTTTTACCTGCAAATATTTCCTTTGCCTCGACTTGTACCTACTACCAGTTAATTGCACTGAGTGGCTCCAAGTTCTAGTGTCTTCCTCTTAAAGGAAGAAAACAATCTGTCTACTTCTGCATCATGGTCTCTGTGAATTTACACATATGAGTGTTTCTGCGCCTGTGTGAAACTCATCGGAACATTCTAGAACTCGGAGAAAAAAGAACGTTAGGACAGGCCCTCCCCCACTGTGCATGTCCCTGTGTCTAATAGTTAGTCCTCAGTTTTCTTCAGCAACTGTGAAGAGAACTTCATCAAAGATCTCTTTAGAGCTGAGTACTTACTACTTAACTTTCTTTCTTCATTTCTTGTTTCTGCTCTTTGTGGCTCCATCTTTTCCTGTGAGTCTCCCCTTTAAAAAAATATTACTTTTCTCCTTACCATTTCTCCTTTCTCAACACCTTCCCTTTCTTTTATGGCCCTAACAGGCCCCTTCAAGAAGTGTGTTGTATGTGTGAACAAAATTCCCCTCACTGACTGCCATTCTAAGGTCTGTATTGTTTTGGTGAGGGATACCAAATGCAGACCAGCCAGTACCACTCATAATTCACAAAGGTTGCCATCAAAAACCAACAGTCCAGATTCAAGTTCCACCTTTGGGAAAAATCAGTCAGTATCTAGACAAAAAATCATGGAATTAGCCCAAACTGATCCAGGCACTAAAACCCAAGATGAACATTGGGTACATGAAGCTGAAACACAGCCTGTTGAAACTGAGGATATATCTAACTTTTAAATACATTCTATTCAAGTAACATCATCTGGAGCCTCGTTAGCATCAAATTCAAATTCCTTGATGCCAAAGAAACTCAAAAAGCCAACTGGATCTGAGCCTACCCCTATTAAAAGATCCAGAACAAAACAAAGTCAAAAGCCATCTAATGATAAACCTTCAGTACCAAAGAAGAACATAGAGCCTACAGTAACCATAACTCCTCCTCACTCTGTGGAAAAGGAGCAGAATAAGTTAATATGTCAGAAGAAGACTCTCGCCTCTACAAGAAATTCTGCCTCAGGAATCAGGACACTTGTGGGGGTGCCATTCCCAAGGTTGCTAAGCTGTTGGCTTAATCTACAGTAGAGGGCAAACCCTCCTGGATGATGTCACAGCTTAGCAACCTTGGGAATGGCACCCCCACAGACACTGTCCAGAGCAGACATCAATCTCAAGAGCTGTCACCTGCAGCGGTTTCTACCTTCTGTGAAACATCCATCCACCACAAAAGCCTTTACAATTCTCAATATCAACATGAGTTCAAACAGTATACAACATATTCACCTCCATATTTCTATGGCTTCATGCCACATTACATAAGATGAACCTAACTGGCACCTTCTTCCACCCATATATGATTATTCTAGGCATCACAGAGGGAAACTTCCTGGCTCTCTGTCTGGCTCTCTATCCTCCAGTACCACCATTTTGGTATGAGACTGATATCTAGGTCCCCGATACACACAGAATAGACCAAAGCAGCCTGCCCACCTGCTCCTCACACTTGAATCTGATTGCTCAGTATCATGATTTCCATCTACACACTGACCTCATAAAATTCATGAAAGATTGCAACTTGAGCTACTTCCCCACACAAGGGAACAACCATGTGACTCAATGTCAAGGAGAATGATACTAAGACACAGAGAGTGTTCCATGATCCTTGGAATCGGAGCCTGATCTTATCCAGGAACCTGAACATCACGGTTCTGTGTCTAGAATGGTCATTCAAGGGATAAAGGTAAAGGTTCCCCTTGACATTTAGTCCAGTCGTGTCCGACTCTAGGGCGCGGTGCTCATCCCCGTCTCCAAGCCGTAGAGCCAGTGTTTGTCCGTAGACAGTTTCCGTGGTCACGTGGCCAGCGCGACTAGACACGGAACAGCGTTACCTTCCCACCGTGGTGGTACCTATTTATCTACTCGCATTTACATGCTTTCGAACTGCTAGGTTGGCAGGAGCTGGGACAAGTGATGGGAGCTCACTCCGTCGCGTGGATTCGATCTTACGACTGCTTGGTCTTCTGACCTTGCAGCACAGAGGCTTCTGTGGTTTAACCCGCAGCGCCACCACGTCCCATTCAAGGGATAACTTCACACTATTCAGCAAAGAGATCCTCTCAGCATCGACAAGTCATATCTATATAAAAAAAATTAAAGCAGCCTTCCAAACAAAGAACATCAGTTTTAAAGCAGGTTCTTACTTAGACCTCCACTAGAACTGATAAGCTTTGTAGATCTCACAGTATATCTCCAAAACATGGATTAATGATCACTGAGGAGTCTACCTGTAATGGTTCAGACTCGGGCTCAGAGTTGCAGGAGGACTCCCCATCTCTTCTGGATACTACCCTTGATTCAGATGCGAACCCTTCTTCTTCATTGGAAGATTTTTGATCATACTCAAATCTAATGATACAAATGTCTAGGTTGCTAAAGTTGGAGATTCAAAGACCACCTTCACCTAGGTCTGACCTGCTGTACAATCAAATTGACAAGGATGTTGCAACACTGTTCCACATTGCAAATGCTGCCATCTCTACTTGACCTTGTCAAGCAATCTTGCAACAAACTAGCCACAGCACAACTATCTTCTCATAGAGTAGAAAACGTAAAGTGAAAGCTTCCTTCCTGCTTAAGCATCCTCAGCCCGATTCGATAATTGTTGAAGCATTCCAATCAAGAACTAATGGATGTCACAGTGCCACCCCTACTAATGAGGATGGCCCCAAAATGGATACTTTGGGAAGGAGAATGTATACATCTGCAGATCCCAATTTATGCATAGTTAATTATCAGGATGCCATGGGAGCTTACCAGAACTTCCTCTGGGACAAGATACAACTACTTATCAACAGGTCCCTGAAGACAAAAGAATCCTGGCTCAGACTTTCCAACAGGAGGACATGTCTCTTGCTAAACAACAGATGTTCTTGGTCCGACATGCAATAGACTCTGCGTCAAAGAATATGACTTGAGCAGGAAGGGATCTCAAGACTATGAGTGGGAACTAGACAAAAGCATCTTCACTGAAATCTGCAAAAGATGGGGTTGACTTAGTATAGACATGTTTGAAAACTGCAACCAACAAGAACAGAAAGTATCAAAAGTACTGTTCCAGAGTGGGTTGAAGAAAGAACTTTCTATGGAATGCAGCCATAGCTTGCTGGTCCAAAAATTCCCTCTTCCTCTTCTCACCATTCCCTCTGTGGCACAGAGTCATAGTATGGCTACATCAGGACAAAGCCAACACGATTCTAACAGTCCATGGTGGTCATGCCAACTGTAGTTTGCCACTCTAAAACAAATGGCCTCAGATGTCTACCACCTGCCCCACATTCCTCACCTATTCACTCAGAACAAAGGGACAATTCAACGTCCAAACCTAGACATACTGAGACTGACAGCATGAAAAATTCTCTAACACTGAGAAGGATCATGCACGAATCAAGGAGATTGTACATAGCTACAGATACAAATAGCAAAGGTGTGCTTCTTTTGCTAAATCAGTCAGTAAATCTGAACTGCAACCTTCTTTACATACAGTATTACACTTTATTCTTTACTTAAAAGAGTCTGGTCTTTCCCATTCTTCTGTCAAACGTTATTTATCCACTGCAGTGGCAAACCAACCTCTTGGCTTCAAAACCTCAGAAAAATCCAACCCTGAAGAGATTCTTATGGGATTTGCAAAATGTTTTTCCTCATAGAAGACCACCACCACCATATGAGTGGTGGTCATTTTCGCTGGTATTTAACCATCTTACAAAACTGCCCTTTGAACCAATGGCTACTTTAGATGGGAAACATCTTACCTACAAAATAGACTTTCTAGTGGACATTACTTTGGCATGTTGAGTAAGTTGTGTGCTCTCTGACATGACCCACCTTTTTTACAACTTCACAAAGACAAAGTTACTATTTTTCCAGACATGTCCTTTCTTCCTAAGGTAGTGTCAGATTTTCACCTTAATCAGCCACTTATCCTCCCAACTTTATTTCCATCGTCTTCCACAGACCAAGAGAAGTCTCTTCATATCTTTGAAGTTCATGAAACTCCTGCCTTCTATACCTCCAGAACCAAGCATTTCAGGACGTCCAACAGATTATTCATCAGTTACCAAGATTCTAAGCAGGGCCAGCACATCTCCCCACAGCGAATACTGAACAGACTCATGAACATGATTAAGTTGTCCTATCAATTAGCAAAGATGCTGGTACCTAAACCACTGAAAGGCTATTCTACCAGGGCTGTTGCAACTTCCACAGCCTTCCTTCAAGGTGTTCAGTTAAGTGACATCTGCAAACAGCAACCTGGTTTATTAAACATTACAAGTTGGAAACAGGGCGAAACTTGACACAGCATTTGGAAGAGCAGTTATTTCAACCATGCTTGTGTGACATCCCACTGGCTGGTAAGTGAGTTTGCCAGTCACCCATATGTGTGATTCACAAGAGACCACGATGAAGAACAGGTTACGTACCTGTAACTGTCATTCTCCTAGTGGTCATCTGTGAATTAACACAACCCATCTAACTCTTTTCCGTCTGCCACACTATTGTTCAGTAAAAATTGGTGGTGAGCAGAGGAAACTGAAGGTTAACTATTCGGCACAGTGACAGGTATAGTGGGGAAGGGACTGCTCTAATGATCTTTTTTTCTCTGAGCTCTAGAATGTTCCGATGAGGTTTTGCGCAGGCGCAGAAACACATGTGTGAATTCACAGATGACCACCTGAAGAACCACAGTTACAGGTAAGAAACCTATTATTTTCCCACACTATCCATAATATTATGAATAGCTACATTACCCATAGTAATGTTTTCTTCAATCCTTCTAAACTGGAAAACAAACCAACAAACCTTTATTCTGTAAAGAAAATGTTCCTTGAATACTTTGGATCATCATGCCTTACACTTTTTCCAGCATTGCAACATACAGTTATGGCCAAAAATATTGGCACCCTTTCAATTCTGTCAGAAAATGCAACCCTTCTCTCAGAAAATTGTTGCAGTTGCAAATGTTTTGGTACTCACCTGTTCATTTCTTTGGTTTGCGTTGGAACAACACAAAAAAACAGAGAAGAAAAGTCAAATCTGATACAATACCACACAGAAACCCCAAAAAGCACTGGGCAAAATTATTGGCACCCTTAACTTAATATTTGGTAGCACCCCCTTTGGAAAAAATAACTGAAATCAATTGCTTCCTGTAACCATGAATGAGTTTCTTACACCTCTCGACTGGAATTTTGGACCACTCTTCTTTTGCGAACTGCTCCAGGGCCTTCAGATTTGAAGGATGCCTTCTCCCAACTGCTGTTTTGAGATCTCTCCACAGGTGTTCTATGGCAGCGGTCCCCAACCTTTTTAGCCCCACGGACCGGCTGGGGAAGGCGGGACACCCCCTGCACTCGTGCGCATGCGCAAAGGGTGGCGCAGCACTCGTGCGGGCGCTCGCTTGCACATGCACAAAGGGCAGCACAGCACTTGTGTGGGCGCTCGCTTGCGTGCAGGCGCAAACGGGCTATGCGAGGGGGAGTGCGTGCAGGGGTGGAGGGGGAGGTCTCTCTCCGTGGCCCGGTCCGGCTCAGGCCACAGACCGGTACTGGGCCGCGGACCAGGGGTTGGGGACCTCTGTTCTATGGGATTCAGATCTGGACTCATTGCTGGCCATTTCAGAACTCTCCAGCACTTTGTAACCATTTCTGAGTGCTTTTTGAAGTGTGTTTCAGGTCATTGTCCTGCTGAAAGACCCATGACCTCTGGTGGAGATGCAGTTTTCTGACACTGGCCACTATGTTGCGCCCCCAAATTCTTTAGTAATCATCAGATTTCATGATACCGTTCACACAGTCAAGGCATCCAGTGCCAGAAGCAGCAAAGCAACCCCAAAACATCTTTGAATCTCCACCATGTTTGACTGTAGGGACTGTGTTCTTTTCTTTGAATGCCTCATTTCTTTTTCTGTAAACAGTGCCATGATGTCCTTGACCAAAAAGCTCTACTTTTGTCTCATCTGTCCACAGTACGTTCTCCCAGAAGGATTGTGGTTTTGTCACATACGTTTTGGCATACTCCAGTCTTGCTTTTTTATGCCTTTGTGTCAGCAGTGGTGTCCTCCTGGGTCTCCTTCCATAGCGTCCCTTTTCATTCAGATGGCAACGGATAGTGCGAGCTAACACTGTTGTACCCTGTGTCTGCAGATCAGCTTGAATTTGTTGGGAAGTTAATCTGGGTTCTGTATCCACCATTTGAACAGCCCTTCGTTGTAATTTTTCAGTACTTTTGCTCTTCCGTCCATGTCCAGGGCAGTTAGCTGCAGAGCCATGGGCTGTAAACCTCTTGATGATATTGCACACAGTGGACACAGGAACATTAAGATCTCTGGAGATGGACTTGTAGCCTTGAGATTGTTGATGTTTTTCCACAATTTTTTCTCTCAAATCCACAGACAACTCTTTACACTTCATTCTTTCCTCCATGCTCAGTGTCACACACAACACAAAGGTTGAGTCAAGTTTTCTCCATCTTAACTGGTTGCAAATGTGATTACTATATTGCCCACACCTCTTACTTGCAACAGGTGTGTCTAAATACAAATTAAAGGAGCATCACATGCTTGAAAAGCAATTATTTCCTACAATTTAGACAGGGTGCCAATAATTTTGGCCAGTGCATTTTTGGGTTTCTGTGTGGGATTGTATCAGATTTGACTTTTCTTTGTTTTTTTGTGTTGTTCCAACGCAAACCAGAGAAATGAACATGTGAGTACCAAAACATTTGCAACTGCAACAATTTTCTGAGAGAAGGGTTGCATTTTCTGACAGAATTGCAATGGTGCCAATATTTTTGGCCATGACTGTAGAAACATACTGTATGTCTGGGAATGGAGTAGGCAGAATGATACGAGATATTCCAAATGCTGACTCTGTGTTTACATAAAGTAATTCTGACCAAGACAGTCTGATTTTAGCTCTCTTTTCTGATGGTCACTAGAGAGAAATTAATTTCATCTTATGTCATGTCACTGCTGTGATGTTATAAAAGCTTTTATATCCTTCAGTGCTGCTGGCTAACTTAGAACTTGTTTTTTAACTGTAATGTCGTAAAAGAACCAGATGGTGTCACCTCTACTACTTCCTGTATTTGCAGTAATTCACGGCCTCTGATTTTTCGTGGTAAATATAATCTGTCCACATTGCTTTTTGGATGTAGTGTGTGATGCATGTTCATTAGTTTCCGTGTTTTTCAATCCAATTCTTCTAATTTGTTTTGAGTCCAATCTATTATTCCAGCTCGGTATCTAATTACTGCAACGGCCCATGTGTTTATGGCTTTGATTGTATTTCCTCCATTTAATTTTGATTTTAAGATTTTCTGCAGTGTTTTGATATATTCTTTTTCTGTCAGTTCTTTAACTTTTGTGTGCACGATGTTGTCTGCTTCTAGTGTTCCCAGGTATTTATAATTTTCATCACTTGATAGTGATTTTATAATATTGCCATTTTTAAACTCTATTCCATCTAGTTTTTGGATCTTGCCATGGTGTATAGACAGACCTGCACATTTGTCAATTCCAAATTTTATTTCGATATCTTCACTAAATATTCACACTGTGTTTAGCAGTGATTCTATCTCTATGGAACTTTTTGCATATAGTTTTAGGTCATCCATGTATAAGAGATGATTGATTTTTCCTGCTTGTTCTGAAATATGGTAGCCCAATCCAGTTTTATTTAAAATTATTGACATGGGGATTAGTGAGATGTTAAACAGCAGTGGTGACAAAGAATCCCCCTGAAATATTCCTCTTTTGGTGCTAACTACCCCAATTACTTCACCGTGGGCCATTAAAACAGTTTTCCATTTTTCCATATTTTTCTTGAGGAACTTCTGAATGTTTTTACTAATCCCAAACATTTTTAGCCAGGTGTTAATCCAATTGTGTGGCAATGAGTCAAATGCCTTTTTATAGTCTGTCCAGGCCATGTTAAGGTTTGTTTTTTTGTCTTTTTGCATTCTTCAGGATCATTTTATCAATAAGCAGCTGATTTTTTGTGCCTCTTGACTTTTTAAAGTTCCCTTTCTGTTCAGTTGGGTATAAGGAGTTTTCAGTTAAGTATTTATATATTGATCTTGCAAATACTCCTGTGAGGAGCTTGAACATTGTTGGAAGGCATGTAATTGGTCAATAATTACTGGGTTCATTGCCCTTTTGATTATCTTTTATTATCAGAAATGTGCAGCCTGTTGTCATCCAGTCTTCAGTTGTAGAATTTTGAAGTAAGTTATTAAATTGCACTGCTGTGCATTGATGGGGACTTGTTAGATGCTTTAACCAAAATCTGTGCAGCTCATCTGGACCAGGTGCACATCAATTTTTCACAGCCTTTACTTGCCTCTTAATCATTTCATTTGTTATTAGAATATCATCTATTTGTTTTCCGTGAGTTTCTTTACAAATGTCTTTAATCCATGAGGTGTTTTTGTTATGTACAGTTGGGCTTTCCCACATTTCTTTCCAAAATTTTAGAGCATCATCTTTACATGTTCCTAGTTTCTTTTGCTCTGCATTTTCTCCTAGTGACGTATAGAATAATTGTTGGTTATTTCAAAATTGCATGTTTTCTCTATATTGTTTCAAACGTCCATCATATATTTCAATTTTCTTTGCTGTAGTTGTTACCCGCTGTTTTAATTCTTCCATAGTTTTAACAGTTGTTTTCCTTTCTAGGTCATATATTTTGCATAGTCTAGCTTTTACTTTTTCATTTGTTTTGAATCCTTCAAGTGTTTTAAGTTGCTAATGTCTGCATGTAATTTGTTTATTTTTCTTTCCAGCCAAATATTCCATTTTGGGGTGCCATGTGTTTTCTGGGGATTTTGCAGCTTGTAACTAAGTTCCATGGTTACTATGGTAGCTGTGCTATACATGAGCTGGTTTGTTTCCTTTAGCGTGTTGGTTGGGATTATTATGATGACAAAATTTGCATCATTCAGTAGATCTTTTACTGGTTTATTTTGTAACTGGCGCAAATTGGGGAGCCTTTGTCTTTCTGTGTTCTGGCTAATATGGGTTACTATTTTTCCCTCAGTGATGTTTGCCATTCTGTCAACTCATAATTTCCATAAATTGTTCCTGTATTGATGTTTTCTTCATAAGTTATTCCGCTATTGATATGTATTATTATAAATTTACATTGAATTTTTCTCCATATTTTCCTACACTTTCACAAGGTTTAGAGAATATATTTTTTTGATCTCCTAACATTCTGTCTGATGGTGTTCGTTTGTTTGCCTGCTTGTTTTCTTAGGTGCTGAAATTTGATGGCTACTTTCAAGAAGATGTCCCCATATCTACAGAAGAGCATTTTCGCATCCGCAAAGTTGGCATTTATTACTATTTGGAAGATGATAGTATGTCTGTCATGGAGCCAATTGTGGAAAACTCTGGAATTCCCCAGGGCAAGTTCATCAAAAGGCAACGCCTGCCCAAGAATGATCGTGGGGACTATTATCATTGGAAAGATCTGAACCGAGGAATTGACATTACTATCTATGGCAAGACATTCAGAATAGTTGGTTGTGATGCATTCACAGAGGTACTATACTTTGGGTCACAAATTTGCAGAAAAAACTGGATAAGATATTTTTAAAAGATTGTTAGAAAGATAACTTTATTGGAATTGTCGCGATTTGACCCTTTTTGGATCCCACACCTCTGGAACCTATGTGGCCTTGGACCCACTCGTGCCTTGGTCTGTCCACCTAGACTCAGACCTCAGAGCACACCAGGGCAAAACTAAACTCTTTCCTTTCTTCCACTGCTGCCACCAGGAGATCCCTAGATCCCCATAACTCCTTTAGAAAGAATCAGGTCCACTCTTTAATGAAATAGAAAGATCTTTTGTTTATTTGCTTATTTGTTTCAGTATTTTAATATACAGTTCTATTCCTTCTCCCTTCCAGTCACTGGTCAATCACTTCTCAGATCTCCTACTATTTTCATCATTCTAATCACAATCACATAAATCTCTGAACTCTCTAATCAAACTCCTTCCAAAACTCTGATCTCCTTTCTCCCCCTCAGGCTCTGCCTCTTATACTCTGCCTCTTGGCTCCGCCTCTCAGCAACATAAATATGCATGACTCACTCTAACTAAACCTGAGCCATGACCACATTTAAAGGAGAACGCTACAGACCTCCCCCCTTACTTAGGTTTGTTTGGGAGGGGAAACACATTTTTCCTCCTGAACAAACAGGTGCAATTGCTTAAACTTTTTTTAAGTTCTCATAACATTTTAACTTTCACATTTTTACTAAATTTCAACCAAATCCTTACCTTATCATTTAATAATCAATACCATACTTTACCTTTTCATCTACTAATCAATAATATACATTACCTTATCATTTAATAATCAATACAATACTTTACCTTATCATCTACTAATCAATAATATACCTTACCTTATCATTTTACAGAATTTACAACCATACAGAAATCACGATCATGACTTTTTTTTCATAAATAATTAACTGTGAATTATAGTCCATTTCAGTTTGTAATAAAAGTCCTGGTATCATTCATCTAGCCTCCTGGAAAGCACATGTGCGACAACGTTGTGGGCTTTCGAGGCAAGAACTGAGTCTCTGTTGCAAAGGCAAAATTTGCAAAGTCCAAGTCTCTCACTTTCCCGTCGTAGTCTGGCGCACCATGGACTGGTCCGGTTGTGGTCATCTCCTTCAGCTGGACACACCTCTGCTGGCACTCAGGAGTCCCTCTGTTGACCACTGGCTCCTTCTTCCGCACCCTTTTCCGTCGACTGGCGGTCATCGGCCACTCGGTTGTCCACAGGATGTCATCTGCTGGTCGTTTTAGTGCGACGTCATCTTTAAGTCTGGCTCGGGGCTTCACTTGCTTAGCTAGGGAAAGGGTAGGCAGTTCCCTCTTCTCCTCCCGAACATCTTTAGATGCATCGCTCTTTAAGGCATCAGGGCCTTCCTCCTTCTGTATCACATAATTGACATTGTTCAATTTTGTCCCTACTTTATAGGGATCCTCCCAAGCTAATTGTAGCTTGTGACTTTTGACTGGCCTAAGCAAAAGAACTTCATCTTCAGGCCCAAAAGTTCTTTCACGGGCTTTCTTATCGTACCAGGCCTTCTGCTTGGTCTGGGCAGCCCTTAAGTTCTTTCCGGCTATCTCTAGAGACCTTTGCAGGGTGTTTTGCAACCTGTGCATATATTCTACCACTGACTCTGGGTCACTTTCTCTATGGTCTTCCCAGTTCATGCGGAGCAAATCTAAAGGTCCGCGCGCCTCTCGTCCTAGCAGTAACTCAAAAGGACTAAATCCCGTGCTCTCTTGAGGGATGCTCCTATAAGCATATAGTAAGGGTTGTATTTTGCAGTCCCAATCATTTGGGTTCTCTGCTACATACGCCTTAATCATGCGCACCAAAGTGCCATTGAATTTCTCAACTAGCCCGTTGGTCTCTGGATGATATGGAGTTGAATTGATTTGGGTAATTCCACAAGCCTTCCATAACCTTTTGATCAGTTTGGATGTGAAACTCATCCCCAAATCGCTGACTATCTCGCTGGCAAATCCCAATCGGCTTATGTAATTGATTAGGGCATCTGCCACGGTGTCAGTTTCCATGTTGCGCAAAGGAATTGCCTCGAGATATCTAGTGGCAAAATCCATTATGGTCAAGATGTATTTATTTCCCCTATGGGTGGCATTAGGTAAGGGACCCACTAGATCGATTCCCAGCCTTTGGAACAGTGTAGAGATGACTGGCAGAGGACATAATTTGGCTTTGGTCCTGTCCTGCCCAGTCCCTCGTCTCTGACAGACATCACACGTTTTACAGAAACTAGTAATCTGTTTGCCCATACCTGGCCAAAAGAAGTTCTGGCCAACCCGTCTTTTGGTTCTGGTGATCCCCATGTGAGCTCCAAATAAACTGCTGTGAGCTTGATTAATGATTTTCTCCCTGTATTTACTAGGGACCACTAATTGCTTTCGGGTTTCCCCTTTTCCTCGGTATGGAGTAGCTAACGTTTCCCTGTACAGCAGGTCTTTGGTTAAGCTAAAGCTCTCAGGGCACTCAGGAGACAGTACAGTGGGAGTCCTGGCAGCTTCAAAGCAAACTCCCAAGCTAATGTCCTCCTTCTGCTCCTGGGCAAAATTGTTATTTGTTTTGGGATTCTGTAGTAGCATGAGTTCTGCCTCAGCCCCATCATCAAGCTGGGTTGCCACGGTAACCGCTCCACCTAGGCCTTTCTCTGCTACAGTATCGGTTTGAGCTGCAGAGGGTGAGTTTTGACCCCCTTTTGAGCGGGTAAGCACTAACGCACTCTTGACATGCTCTATTAAATCCCAACCAAGGAGAAAAGCTGCTGGTATTTCATCTGACACAGCTACTTGCCACTTTCCAGACCAATTCTGGTATTCTACTGGTATCTCAGCCACTTTTAAAACCACGGTTTCCTTCCCAATTCCCTTTAAAGACATTTCTTTGCCAGGAATAATGTCATCCTGGGCTACTAAATCGGAATGGACAATGGAGATTTGAGATCCTGTATCTCTTATTGCAATGTACTTCTTTCCTTTCACAACTATCTCTTCACCTGCGTTTCTGAGAAGGGTCTGGTCATTGCTGATATAGAAACAATGGACTACTTGGGCTATAGGAATATCTTCCTCCTCATGGTCAGTAGAAGTGGTGGTGGTTATGGGATCAGGTCTCTGTCTACTATTTTCCTCCCCTGATTCCACTTGTTTGACACAATACACCTTTTTGGTTAGAGAATCATTTCTCTGCAAGTTGGGGTATGGTTGCCTACACTGGAATTGTAAGTGGCCTGGTTGCCCACAGTTAAAACATTTAAAATTCCTTTTGTCATTCTGAGGTACTTTGGCGAACCGTGCCTCAGGGTTTGATGTTTTTGGCGGGCTAGCCCTTGGCAACTTTGGGGAAGTCCCGCCCTGACCTTCTCTCTCAGGATTCCTGCTGAGGTAATTTTTATTAAAAGGCTTTTTATAGTTATTGTCCCAGTTTGGTTTATTTACTCTCAGCTCTGAAAATCTAGGGTTCCTGTAAGCATTAATCAAATCAGTTTGTTCTCCCGCTTCCCATAAATTTTTAGGATTCTTGTCCCTTACTAAATACCGTAGTTCTCCAGGTAATAGGGAGTAAAACTGTTCTAGCCCAATTAAATCCTTCAACTGTTCTAAAGAAGTGATCTCCTCTCTTTCAATCCACTTATCCAGAGTCTGCGCCAATCTAGCTCCCAACTGAGAGTACGATTCATCCTGCTTTTTAGAGAGAGAGCGAAATTTCCGCCTCAGGTGTTCAGAGTTCAGACAAAATCTTGAATAAACCATCTTTTTATATGCCTCAAAATCTCTTGCCTTCTCGGGATTCATCTGGGCATATATTTCTGCCAGATCTCCGCTAACCTGCGCTCTTAAAACCATCATTCTATCTTCATTTCTGATTTCAAAGTCATTGCAGGTGTGTTCAAAAGCAATGAGGAAGGATTCAGGACAGTCCCCTCTTTTGTACTGGGGAAACTTCTTCAAATCTATCTTTGACAGGATTCCACCTCCCCCACTGTTGTTATTATTAAGGTTATTATTTAGAGCAGAAATCTCTAATTGTCTCATCTGTAGTTGAAAATTCATTTCCTTTTCTCTTAATTCTAGTTGTTTAGCTTCTGACTCAGCCTTGATTTCCAGGTCCCTTCTTCTCTCTTCCTGCTCAAATTGTCTGGCCTCCTGCTCAAATTGTCTGGCCTCCTGCTCAGCTCTTTCTTTGCTTTCCTGTTCCCTCCTTCTCTCCTCCTGCTCAAATTGTCTGGCCTCCTGCTCAAATTGTCTGGCCTCCTGCTCAACTCTTTCTTTGCTTTCCTGTTCCCTCCTTCTCTCCTCCTGCTCAAATTGTCTGGCCTCCTGCTCAGCTCTGAGCTGTAGTTCCTTAAATTTAAATTCCCTTTCCAGTTTCCATCTCTCAAATTCTTGAGGGCTTAATTCCTTATGTCCCTCTGAGGTAACCTCAACGCCTATTTCCTTTTGGTCTCCCTCCAATTCCTGAGGCAACCCTTCAGACTCAGGACTCCCCCTTGTGGCGCGTTTGGGAGGCATCTTTTCCTTTTTGTTTATCTTTCTCTGAGGTGATTAGAGCAGCGTTCACAAATTTTCTTTTTAAAAGGACCTGTTTTTCTTATTTTACTTCCAGTTACTGATATAAATTTTTCAAGCCTTTTCTTTTAGTACTTTCCCTCAGATCTGCTATGACCTGGCTTCTGCCTTATCCACAGCGCTCTCCTATCTCAGAGCCTGGGATTTCACAGCAAGCCCTCTGATCCTCAGATCCTGAGGTAAAACTCAGAAATTCCCTCTCAGAGAATTCAAGCCTTTTCCTTAGGTTCTCTCCCTCAGATCTGCTATGACCTGGCTTCTGCCTTATCCACAGCGCTCTCCTATCTCAGAGCCTGGGATTTCAGAGCAAGCCCTCTGATCCTCAGATCCTGAGGTAAAACTCAGAAATTTCCTCACAGAGTCGTTCCCTATCTTAGACCCCCCTGATCTGGGTTCTGAGGCCCCGCTACTAAGCTTTTCCCAAAAGCTCTAGCAGGAACCAAACCTCATTGCCACAGATCCTGTCTAAAAGGTACCCTTGACTCAATAAATTCTTTTATAAAGGCTTCACTGGATTATTTCAATAGGCTTCACTGGATTATTTCAATAGGCTTCACTGGATTACTTCGTATCCCGCCGCTGGACACCAATGTGGCGATTTGACCCTTTTTGGATCCCACACCTCTGGAACCTATGTGGCCTTGGACCCACTCGTGCCTTGGTCTGTCCACCTAGACTCAGACCTCAGAGCACACCAGGGCAAAACTAAACTCTTTCCTTTCTTCCACTGCTGCCACCAGGAGATCCCTAGATCCCCATAACTCCTTTAGAAAGAATCAGGTCCACTCTTTAATGAAATAGAAAGATCTTTTGTTTATTTGCTTATTTGTTTCAGTATTTTAATATACAGTTCTATTCCTTCTCCCTTCCAGTCACTGGTCAATCACTTCTCAGATCTCCTACTATTTTCATCATTCTAATCACAATCACATAAATCTCTGAACTCTCTAATCAAACTCCTTCCAAAACTCTGATCTCCTTTCTCCCCCTCAGGCTCTGCCTCTTATACTCTGCCTCTTGGCTCCGCCTCTCAGCAACATAAATATGCATGACTCACTCTAACTAAACCTGAGCCATGACCACATTTAAAGGAGAACGCTACAGGAATATTGATCCATTCTTCACATTACAAAAAATATTCATGTACTGCATGGGTTCTCTAGACACATTTTGGACTGTAACCTGATAGATTTCATTTTAGATGTAGAAAGAACAACACAGATAATGCTTATTCCTAGTACCAGGAAACAAACATAGGGTTGAAATGCAGAATATGAAACTCATTAGGAAATTACATCAGACTAGTACCTAGCTAAGACATCGGTTAATATTTTGAGATATATTTTCAGAACCACAAGCTATAATTTTATTTTTTTTGTATATATATTTTTATTGTGTTTTTTCTACTTTTCAATCCGTTGCAACCAGAGTGATTTATTACAATATATACCATTCATTTAATCTTATCTTATACTCTCTAACATAGTATTGATCTAATCTATTCTACTTAAGTTGATGTAGATTTCATCCATGTGTAAAGAGGTTCCCATTTATTATTATCCAGTCTGTCATTTAATGTGTCTGTCAAAATATCCATTTCTGCTAGTTCCAAAATTTTTTCATTAAATTCCTTCTTTGTTGGGATCGCTGTCATCTTCCACTTACTGGCATATACAATTCTAGCTGCCGTTATCAGGTGTAAAGTCAAATATGTCTTGTTTTTTTCGAGTATAGGTGGTAATATATTCAGTAGGAAGCTTTCTGGTGTCAAGGCAATTTTAACCCCTAAAATTTTCTCTATCATTTCATGAATCATTTTCCAAAATTCCTTGGCCCTATTGCACGTCCACCACATGTGATAGAAGCTCCCTACATTCTTTTCACATTTCCAGCACTTGTTAGAAACATTTTTATACATTTTTGTTAATTTCTCTGGTGTTACATACCATCTATAAAACATTTTGTAAATATTTTCTTTTAGATTTATAGATTTAGTCATTTTAATGTTTTGTTCCCAAATTTGTGACCAAGCACTTAATTCTATATTATGTCCTATGTTTTGAGCCCACTTTACCATGCAGTCCTTCACAATTTCATCTTCCATTTTTTGCTCCATTAAAGTATTATATAAACCTTTAATCAATTTTTCCTCTGAATCCAGTAACCCCTTATCCAAAGGTATTTTGTCTTTCTGAAACCCTATGGCTTTATCTTTTACATATCTTGATTTCAATAAGTTTATCGACCACCAGTCTAGGATAATACCTTGTTCTGCCAGTTCATCTTTGTTTTTTAGATTAAAATCTCTATCTAGTATCTCGGCATATCTTCTGTTTATCCCTTGAGGTGTTCTTGCCGGATCAGAGAACGCTTCTAATGGAGCTACCCATAATGGTATCTTTCTGTAATGTTGTACCTTAACTGTCTTCCAGACCCATAATAAAGCTCTCCTAATCAGATGTAAATTAAATGCTTTGCATTGCCTATCATCTTGGTACCATAGATATGCATGCCAGCCCAGTCTTAAATCATGCCCCTCAATTTTTAAGAGTCTCTGATTCTGTAGAGTAATCCATTCTCTCACCCAGGACAAAGCTGCTGCTCTATAATAATTCATCCAATCTGGTAAACCAAACCCTCCTCTTTGTTTATTGTCCTGAAGAGCCTTAAGTTTTATTCTTGGTTTTTTCCCGTCCCAGACAAACTTGGTCATTATCTTGTTCAGTTCTTTAAAAAAGTCTTGTTTTAATACTATTGGAATTGTTTGAAAAAGGAAAACTAGTTTTGGTAGTATATTCATTTTTATTGCCGCTATTCTGCCCATTAAGGATAATTGGAGTTTAGTCCATTTTTGCAAATCTACTTTGATTTCTTTCATTACTTCCATGTAATTGTCCTTCATTAATGTACTTGGTTTTTTTGTCATATTAATTCCTAAGTACTTCACCTTGCATGTTTCTTGACATCCGGAAAGTTTTTGTAATTCTTCTTTTTCTTCTTTTGTCATATTTTTCATCAAAATTTTTGTTTTTTGTTTATTTATTTTAAGACCTGACATATATCCATATTCCGTTATTATCTCTACTAATGTTTCTATTGATGTCGTAGGTTCTTCTAAGATTATTACTAGATCATCAGCATAAGCTTGAATTTTGAATTCTTCTCCTTTAACCTTTAGTCCTTTGATTCTCTTATCTTCTCTTATTTGTTGATTCAAGACTTCCAGCATAAGGATAAACAGTAGGGGGGACAGCGGGCATCCTTGCCTTGTACCTTTTTCAATTTGAATTGTTTCTGTCAGCTCTCCGTTTACTTTAATTCTTGCTTCTTGTTTGGAATAAATTGCTTTAATTTCTCCTATAAACTTTTCTCCAACTTCCATTAATTGCAACTGTGTCAGCAGGAAATTCCAGTTCATATTGTCAAAGGCCTTCTCTGCATCAAAGAATATTAGGGACATTTGTTTTTCAGGGTGAGCTTCATAGTATTCTAAAACATTCAATACTATCCTGATGTTGTTTTTCATTTGTCTTTTTGGTAAGAATCCTGATTGGTCCTGATGAATAATCTGCACCAAAACCTTTTTCAGTCTATTTGCTAATATTGATGCAAAAATTTTATAATCTACATTTAATAACGAAATTGGCCTATAGTTTTGGATTTCTGATTGATCAGTACCTTCTTTATGTATCACTGAGATTATAGCTTCTTTCCATGAAGTGGGTATTTCTTTTTCTGTTTCTATTTCTTCAATTAATTCTTTAAAAGGTAGACCTAGAACTTCTTCAAAGTTCTTGTAGTATTCAGCTGGTAATCCATCACTTCCTGGAGATTTATTATTCTTTTGTTTTCTAATAGCTTCCACCACTTCACACATCGTTATTGAAGAATTCAAGATCTCTTTATTTTCTTTAGATAATTTCTTTAACTGAAGCTTCTGCAGATATTCTCTTTGCTTTATTATTAATTTCCCTGGTTCTTTGTATAGTGCTTGATAAAAATCCTTGACAATTTTTTTTATTTCCTTCTGCTCCCATCTAGTCTCTCCTTCCTGGTCTTTAAGGTTTATAATTTGTTTTTTTGTTTGTTCTTTTCTCAGTCTATAGGCAAGCCATCTGCCTGGTTTGTTTGCTTTTTCAAAAAAATTTTGTTTCGCTTGTTTTATCTTCATTGCCATTTCTGACATCCACCATAGATTTATTTGATGTTGTACTGATTTCATATTATCTGCTAGTTTTCCGGTTAAGCTATTTTGTTTCGACTGTTGTTCTAACTGAGATAGTTTTTTCTCTAATTCTTTGTATTTTTGTATTTTTTCCTTTTTTTGTCTTGCTGCATGCTTTATAACTATCCCTCTTAACTTTGCTTTTCCTGCATCCCAGACTACTCTCATTGGTACATCTGGGGTTTTATTTTCCTTAAAGAACCAAGACATTTCTTGCACCACTTCTTTCTTAAAATCTTCATTTTGAAGAGAATCTTCAATTCTCCAAATTGATATTTTATTTTGTATATTCAGTTGTAAAATAACTGGGCTGTGATCAGCGAAAGTTCTTGGTAATATGTCTATAGTCTTCATCATCTTTATCCAACTTATTGGCATCCAGCATGCATCTATTCTAGACCAGGTCTTATGTGAATTTGAGTAGAATGTGTAATCTTTCTCTTTTATATGTGTTGCTCTCCATGCATCAACCAAATGAAACTCTTCTGCTATAGACCGGAAGGCTTTCGGTAATATAGTCCTTCTTTCTTTTTTCCCTTTTCTTAACGTCTGACTGTTTATGTCCAGTTTTCTATCTAGAACTGCATTGAAGTCCCCTACACAGCATATATCTTTGTATTCTTTATCTGCCAGTTCTTTTTGTAATTCTTTGAAAAATGTATCTTGATTTTTATTTGGGGCATAAATATTCACTATCAATGTTTTTTCCTTCCCTCTTTGAATTTCTACCATCAGTATTCTTCCATCTTGTGATGCAAAAATTGGTTTAGGTTTCAAATCCTCTTTTATAAATGTTGCCACCCCTCTCTTTTTTTCTTTATTGTCTGATGCAGCGAATAGCCTCCCTAATTTTGGCATTTCCAAATATTTCAAGTCATTTTTTTTAATATGAGTTTCTTGTATACATGTGATGTCTAAATTCAGTTTCTTAAGCTGATGATATGTTTTTTTTCGTTTTCCAGGTGCATTCAGTCCATTTACATTGATAGTGATTAGTCTCAGCTGGTTTTTAGACATTTCCTGTTTGCTTATTACCTCCGTGGTCCTCCCTCTTCCTTAGCGACCTGGTCTGGCTCTTTGCTACTATAGATTTTTTTGCCTCTTTGGACTCAACCTCCTCCTCTTCTTCTTCTTCTTCCTCTTCCTCAGATTCTTCTTCACTTTCCTGGGCTTTTTCTGAGTCTACGGATTTCCTGCCTTCTGTTGTATCTCTCCTTTGAACTTCTTCCTCTTTTCTTTTCTTCTCCCTTCTTCCTCCATATCTATCCAGGAAGGCGTCTGCTTTATGCGTAGTGTTTATATATTGTCGCTGACCTTGATAATAGAATTGCACACCTTCTGGGATGATCCATTTATAACTAATCTGCTTTTTCATCAAAAATTCTGTTAATTGTTTATAATCTGCCCTTTTATTTCTGACTCTCCAGGAATATCCTTCAATATTTTGTAATCTTGACCTTTCTAAACCAGCTGTTTCTCTTTTAAGTTTGCCAAAACTTGATTTCTAAATGAGCTCCTTAAAAATTTTACGTGAATCTCTCTCGGTTTACGGTTATTCCTTGTAAAAACAGTTGAAGACCGCCATGCATTGTCAATATGCTGATTTATTTCTTCAGGGGGCAGTCCTACAATAGGAATGAGTAATTGTGTCGTAATTGCTCTTAGATCTTCTTCCCGTTCTTCTTCTATGTTTTGAAAACATAGTATATATGATGCCTTTTCGATCTCCAGATAAGTCAGAGTTCTTTCCTGCTGTATTATTTTTAAGTTTTCTTCCCGTTCGTTGTGTTCCAATTCAGCCAGCCTATTTTCTTGAATATTAGCTTGCTTTGTTAGCTTCAAGATGGTTTTCCTGTTTTTCAGGATTACTTTTTTATCTAAAGCTTGTATATCTTGTCTAATTTGTTGTGCATGTCTGTCCAGTTCAGATGAAAAAAAGACTTGCATTCTCTGTTCCATCTGTCTTAATTCAGAATAGTTTGTCATCAGCTTTGTGGCCCCTGATTCAATTTGGGGACTCCCTTTACCAGCCTGTTTCCCCCTCTGTGCCATTATAACTTCAATTAAATTTATCTGCCTTCAAAACTATAAATAGGTAAATATATAACTTCCTATCACTGCCTATATATATATTTGTTTTTATCTTTATCCCTATTAGTGTCACAAAACCAATCTAGCAAAATTAGGTTCTTTAAATATAATCAATTTCACATATTTAACCGATCTGGAAATCCCAAATTTGATATCAAATTAAACACACACACACACACACACACACACACACACACACACACACACACGGGGAAAAAAAAGGAAGAAGAGAGGAAAAAAACTTGCAAGAACTTGCTGTAATCTAAATCTCCAACAGGTGGTGCTATTGTCTCCTTAATATCTAAAGTTCAGAACTCCCGAATCAGTAGAACAAAATCAAACACAGTCCAGGGGTTCCCCACTATAAATTTCCAGTTATATAGTTCCAAAGGGTGGGGGGGGGGAGTTACGTTGTAATCCATCTTTGTATTCTTAAATCCACGACGTTTGTAATCCACCGATTGATATAACAACAGTCACCGTGCCAAGATAAGCAAGAGACAGGAGGTAAAAAAAACCGCATCAAATTTGTAATCCACAGTTTATGTTTCCGTCTGACTGTAGGTTCCCCGAGTCTCTTGTTCAAATATTATGTATCGGATTTATATTCCACGTTGTAATCTTCAATTTAGTTGGGAGCAAGCTCAGTACCAAAAGTACCAAAATGTCAAAACAAACAGAAAAAAAAGAAATGCATATTTATATTCCACAGACTGTGTTTCGGTTATGGCTGTAACTCCCAGGCACTTCTTATTATGTAAAAAATAAAGTTTATAATTCCACTCCCCAGCTGTAACTATAACTTGGCACTGTTTAGAAGATATGGTACAGCAATGCAGTTCTTCTATACTCTTAAAGATATGAGTTGGATACTTGCCAGTTCCAAGATAAACCACCAACTTCAAAGAAAGAAAAATGAAACTTTGGTCCACTTAGATAATAATAGCCTAAACAACTTCCTTATATCTGCAAAAGGCTCAGAAAGGGAATGACAATTCACTTTTAAATGTTTTTTCTCCTTTTCGGAATATAATCACTCTCCGTCTTCGCCTTTAACTTTGAGAACCTGTAGATATATATATCCCAAAACAGTGTCCAGCAATTTTCTAGTTTAAAAGTTCGAATTCTTATCTTTATTGAGCCTCTTTACTCCAACTCAGATATTTCTTCTTCTTTAATCACTCTGTAGCAACAGTTTGGGTACTCACAAATTATGTCGCGTCTGCAACATGGCGACCGACGCTCAAGCCAGATAACAGCTTGTTGAGACTTTCGGAGCAGACAAGCCAATTCCTCCACCTTTCTGCTCCCACTCGGTCCCAATATCTTCTGGGGTGTTACCTCTCCTGATAACATCCACAGTGGAGCATTCCAGCCCCCATTATCTGGCTGATGGAAAGGGATGCCTTCTCAGAGATCTGAAAGACACTACCTTCCCTGCTTTGTGACAAGCCCCGCCTCCCTATAATTTTATTTTAAGAGTGTAAAAAGGAGTGAGAGATTTAAGGAAGTCTGAGGCCCATTCCACATATTAGACATTCCTCAGTTATATACAGAATATAGAAGAAGGCTATAAGCAATCACAACACTTGATTGTGGATACCTTCATGATATATGTATTTGCAATTACAGGTTTATACATATTTTAAAATGTATACTTAAATGTACACTTATACAGACTGGGATCTTTCTTTATTAGTATGGACATTACAGCAAAACCTATTGCTGGAGTACTATGAAAAGCCTCTGGCTTAAGGTGTCATTCATATGCCTCCCCCCACTTTTTCCTCAGTGAAAACTTTTATCCATGCCCTGTTCCCCTCTTATTGTAGCTGCTTTAATCTTCTGTGCGATTCTCTGTGATTTAATCTACACCCACTCACCTCTTCAGCCATGATTTGACTTTTATGACTTTTTCTGATGATGTGAATCCACTTCTTAATCCTATCGAGTCCCAAATCCTCTACAGGTTTCTTGTCCTGACTTTCAAATGCTTTCCATTTCAAATGCTTTCAAATGCCCCTCCTTTGTTTGTTGCACTATATCCTCTCGTGACAGTCCTTTCCCTGGCTCTTTACTCATCCCACTTCACCACTTTTAGCTATCTTATGCTCTCTGAAATAAATTATGTGCCATTGGGTTGATTCTGATTTACAATGACCCTAGGGATTTCTAGGAACCATGCTACCTTTGCAAAGCTGCATAGGTAGCAGATTATGTAATTCCATCAGCCACACATGTTTTGGATGATCTCAGCTGACCCCAGACTTAGGAGACACAAACTCCTAACCTCAGGCATTCCTACCCACTGAGCTATACCACACTGAGCTTTTCTTTTGCAATTGGTTGTTGGGAGGTAAAGACAGGCTTCATTTGCAAGTCTGATTTCTTAGATTACAGTTTTGGAGGAATCACTTCACTGGAGAAATGATGTTTTATTAACTGCTAATGTGAAGTTGTTTTGTCAAAGTTGACCCTATGAGTACTATGAGTTCTTAAAGTAAAAAAACATTTTCTGCCTCCTGAAGCCTCAATTTCCCCATTCCCCTGTAGCTTTCATGTATCTATTTTAGATACATGAATGGGTAGCTGTCACACCTGTTTTGTATAAAGCATAATGTACCCAAGTGATGACAGACGGAAGGACGGACGGATGGATGAATAAATAATGACATGGCTCTTTTTATAGACCTTTCTACAAAGTCAAGGAATTGAACTGAACCCCCCAGAGAAAATGATTTTTGATCCTTACACAGAGTTGCGTAAAATGCCTCTGCGCATGTATGTTACGCCCTCAGATTTTGATCAACTGAAGCAGTTTTTGGCCTTTGATAAAAAGGTAGGACTCTACTTGTTATGTTTCCTGTTTCCTATTACATATAACCTGCTTTTCTGTATATGCCATACGATCAACATATCTAATAATTTTTTAAGCCCAATAAAATCAATAAAATGACAAACAAGAAATGCACAAATCGAAGAAAGCAGTATAACACTAAATTCTGATCCGAGTAAAAACATTTCAACTGACCAGCTGAAGACAGAAAGAGAGGAACTCTGACACATCTCACCAGAGGGGCCTTCCTTGTCTCTGAAACCTGCCAGATGTCTTCTCAGTGATGGCAGAGGTGGGCAAAATGCAGCCCTTCAGCTATTGTTGAAAAGTAGCTCCCACCAGCTCTAGTGAGCATAGGCAATTGGGAGGAACATTGTGTCCTGCTGTCCAGAAACTTCTGGGGGGCTCTATGTTCTTTAGAGGAGAGTAGAAATTCTGAAGCTGGTCCTTAACTAGGCTTATATGGACAAAGGGCAGTTGTACGGAGGAGCTGCAACCCAGTGGCAGGGCACATGCTTTGCATGCAGAAAGTCCCACGTTGAACTCCTGGCATTTTCAGGTGAAAGCAGCAATCTGCAGAAAGCAGAATCCTATGTTCCTTTGTTACTATGCTTCTGTCTGATGCTGTTAAGGGATTTTAAAGCATTTAAAGGGACTTTAAACTGAGGCTGTAAACATGAAACAGCTAGTTCAAATGATGCAAAATTGGTGTAATGTGTTGAGATTTCACTCTTATCTCACACATTATTAGAAGGCTAAAGTGGAGTTGGGCAGAGTGCGGTACTCTACAAACTGGTAGGCTGCAATTCCCACCAATCCTAACTAGCACAGCCAATAGTGAGGACTGTTAGAGATGACTCTTTGAATCAGTGAGAACTGGTAAGTCAACACTGATGTAAATCTCATTAATTCAGTGGGCCTACTCAGCTCTGTCTCTCCTTACTCCTCTAACTATTGGAGTACCCTGGCTTGGAGTACACAGCAGCTGAGCATCAGAGTCTGGCTTCATTTCCTGCTTTTCTCTCAGTAAGCAGAACTTTCAAGGATTTAATGGAACATCTTAGACAAGAAGGCAATGTGAATAGTGAAAAGAAGAATAGGATAAGATCATAGTCACAGCATGGAATTTTAATAATGGTTATGATGGAATTATTTTTTCACAAATTAGTATGTCAGAAGAATATCTAAGGGGCAAGATTATGTCAACTCTTTCAAGTTTTCCTTAGAAATGTAAAAAGGAGTGTAGGGTGAGCAAAAGGAACAGAAGGATGGCTGCTGAAGACCAGCTCAAATAGATCAGTTTTCATTGTGAAGCAAAGGTTATTATGTCTCTGTACAACAGGGGTCACTGCCAGTTGCAATATACCTGAGGGAATTATCAGTCTGGATCTATTCATAGTTGTGGTCTCTGTAGTAATTCTCCCAGATTTCAAAATGATCACTTTCTATAGTGGTGGCTAAATGGAATTATATCCCTCATCTGCTTGTATGCTTAGCTGTTGTACTGTCATCATGAGGCCTATCCTGATGCACTGTATCCAAAGTCATCTGTTCCATGAAACGAGGGCCATCGTGGTTAACCCTCCTTGCAGAGGGCAGACTCCAAACTAGTGCACTAGTAACATATTCTCAACTACAGGATTTGTTTTGGTGCTATAGATTCTTTTAAATGGAAATGCCAAGGATTGAATTTGGGACTTCATATGAGCAAAACATATGCAATATCATGCTGAATTATGGCATCTCCTACATCTTACAGGTGCTTCGTTTCTATGCCATGTGGGATGACACTGAGAACATGTTTGGTGAGAACCGTCGTTTCATCATTCACTATTATTTGGCAGATGATACAGTGGAGGTGCGAGAAGTCCATGAGCGAAATAATGGCAGAGACCCTTTCCCAGTGTTAATAAGACGCCAGCGTTTGCCCAAAAAAATTGTGGAGAACAAAGGTAACTCCTGTTCTTTAGGAATGTGGTACTTCTGTGGTTATGCACAGTGAGCATGGAAGTGCAAAAGCTGGTGCTTATGGGACCCAGTGATATTTGGTTACCTGAGTAACATGAGAATATGGAGATACTAGAATCAAACCCATAACAGGCAGCAAACCTATGGCAGGAAGTAGAAAACCATAATGATCAGGTAGATGGTGGTAGAAACCTTTTCAGATAGTTAGATGTGACAGAATTAGAGCTCAATTACACCTGCCAAAAGAACCCCAGTTATATTGATTTGGCCATTTTTTAGATCGTTGAGCACAGAAATGGACATTTCATGCTTCAAATGGTAAAGAAAGGGGTGTAGCATTGACATCGCCTATCTTTTTTTAAACTCTGCTCTTCACAATATTTTGCATGTCTTAAAATCCGCTTCCTCCTCCCGACACTGTGTAAAAGGCAGAAGAAAGAACTGAAGAGGGAGATATATGCAGAGAAATAAGGAAAATGGGACGAGTGAGTAAAGGAAGGAAGGGAAAAGTGGAGGAGGAGAGAAGGCTCGTACTGCTCCATTGCATGATCGATATATCACTTTTGTTATTTAAAAACAAGGACCGGGGGGGGGGGGGGTTCTGCCCCAAGAAACAGTAGAGAAAATGAATTGATTCAAATTTATGGAGCAGTGTAGCCAGCTATAACAATTCAAATAGAAAGAAATGAGTTTATACAGTTAAAAACTATGTGAGTTATCGCACTGACATATATACCATGTGGCCACTAGAAAATATGTATCAGTACAACAGAGGTATGAAAAGAATTAATATAACTGGGGTTCTTTTCTCATGTCTGATCAAGCCCTTAGACAAGTATTTTAGCACAAGATGGGATTAAAACAAATGTATCAACACCACCATTACAATATTAGATTCTAATTACATTCCTTTAAGAAGCACTGACCAGAATCCTATTGTCAAGTTACACTTGTGTAAGGGCACATGTCCAGGAATGTAACCAGCACTTTTATAATAAATTGTAATTTGCTGCTGAAAATTATGCGACTTCCCTCATGCAAGTGTCAGTTGGCAATAGGATTCTTGCCACCATATCTCAGCCTACTCTAATTTTCCACAGAGGTGCTGTATCTTGTTTAGACTCTTACTAAATGTTCTGTGAATCTGTGATAGCTACTTCCAGAGTTTCAGCATGCTGTGATCAAATGGTTTGCTTTCTTAATGTGTCAAAGGGGGGGGGGGGGGAAGCCTTATTGTCTTTTCACCATTCTTCTGGAAATTGTATTTGTTTCAACTTCTGGAAATAATACAGGTCTAAGCAATTTGTCTTCCTTCCAAAAGGAACCTTTCCCTCTTGTGTGCTGGAGATTTCTGACCAGGAAGTCCTGGAATGGTTCACAGCTAAAGATTTTGCTGTAGGCAAATCCACAACTCTTCTTGGGCGCAGGTTTTTCATATATGATTGTGATGAGTTCACTCGCCAATTCTGTCAGGACAAGTTTGGCATCACTGACTTCCGGCCTGTTGATATAAAGAAGCCACCTCCAGAGGAAATCAAGCAGGTAGTGAATGGGGGAAATGAGGAAAAACACGTGAAAGCAAGTATTCTGTAACTCATGGCAAGAGCTCTAATCATCAGCTTGCTTTCTTGCAATACGTTTTAATGAACTCAATTGATTATATTCAAAAGAACATTTGACATCTGATTCCTTGCTATGTCCTGCAAAGCCTATAAAAGACACATAACAGCAGCTCTGCCCGGGTGGTTTTTTAAGGTTAGTTTGGCGTTAAATTTGTACCCAAGGTAGCATTAAGGTCAAACCTCAAAAGGGGTGATCCACTGTTGGAGTTTCTGCAACTTCACATGCTGCCTCTAGTAGGTGTGGCTGGGAGGGACCTCTCTGGGCTCGGTTTACTTTCAATCACTAACAGCACTAACCAATAGTTCCTTCCCTTCCTCTAATTCAAAGAGAGCACCACCTCTGCTCTGTCTTTTCCCTCTAAAGAGTCTGTTGGAGTCATTGAGTCTGTTCAGGTCTGTTGCTAAAAGTAGATCAGTAACGTTTTTATCAGTTTGCTGTTTGATCTGTTCAACTGTAAGTAATGAAACCTTTTATTTTTTTCTACTATTAATGTCTCAGAATGAGTTATTGAGACTGTAAGTGCCAGTTGATGAGAAGGAGTGGACTAATCTGTGGAAATTTAGGCTATTCTGCTTTGTGATTCTCTGTACTTCTGCTGTGCAGCTAGAAGATTTTAACCAAAATTCAAAACTCTGTAATGTTTGCCACAGGAAACTCTCTCTGCAGAGAATTCAAGCTGTCTCACATGGGCTGGCAATGCAGAAGACTAAACCAGATGTTGTCATAGTATAAACCAGGTTCAATAGTATCAAAGAGATTTGAAGGGTGAAAGTTAGAATTTGGATTGTTGAGCAGGATTGAGAAGATGTACATGTAGCAGAAGTAAGAGCAGCTGGAGCCTGGTAGAAAATCCAGAAAACATGCAAAACTGGTTAAAAGTAAAGAATAAATGTTGCTCAGACAAGGTTCCGAGGCTGAGCTATTGCTGTTATGCTCTCCATTTTCAACCATTGAAATATTTCAGGGAGAGCTCTATGGGGTTTAATTTTCTTTAAACAAGAGAACCTTACAGTAATTTTGTAATGGCCAAAATCCTGTTGTGTAACTATGCCTGCATAACTTATGCAAGTTGTGAAAACTTGCAAAACGTGCAGAGAGGGGAAAATTAAATCCTTGGAAGCAATTATGTAGCTGCAGTTTTGTAGTCAGACATGATGACAGCCTGGCAGAACTGTCCATGAACGGCCACAGGTGTAACTTTATGCTATGGCAAGTGGAATTTCAGCCATTATTTGCTTTCTTTTCAAATAAGTAAGCATATAGTGGAAAGGTAAAGCCAGCAGCAAATCCTCAGAGAGGAAGTGATGTAAGTTCTTAAGACATGGATAGACATTTTCTTTCCCTCCATCACTTCTTTTCCCCCAGTTCAAAGTTCTTTTAACTGTTTCTCTAGCTTTCCTCCCAGTTGAGGGAGTGTTGTGTTCTCTGTCTAATGAATAGCACATTCTAAAATTTAGAGTAATTGCTAGCAGTCTCCTGTCTTTAGTTCCCCTTGAATAGCATCAAGCTGTTCAGTCTATCAATTTTACAAAGCATGGTCTCTCAGTAGGTGTAATGCTTGGGCTCTGAGGTTAGCTGGAATCTGGGAATGGGGTTAACAGGCAATAGAATCTCTTTGACCGTTCCATGCCTTCTTGCTTTTGTTTTGTTTTATTTTATTTCATTTTATTTCCCTGTAACTGGTGATAATACAGCAGCAGGAAATGCTAAGATGCTTTAAAATGGCTGTCACCCATTAAAAACGTTCCATTTGACAAATACCTGAACTAGTCAAACTGGTGTCACACAGCATCATCCTGAAATCCTGCTGTACTGTTATGTAAAAGATGTAACTTTTAGTGGCAGATTTATGTAAGTTAAGGAATCTCTATAACCAATATCTGTTGCATACTGAGTTGCATGACTTGGCATGCAACACATAATGCCTATGGAGATTTCTTGACCTACAACAGTTCACTGCTAAAATTATGGTTTATGTGTAACTGCAACAGGATTTTAGCCCATACATCTTTCTTTTTTTAAATCTGCAGGAAATCCCTCCTTACAATGGTTATGGCTTCCTTGAGGATTCGCTCCAGAACTGCTTCAGCCTGATCCCACAACCACCCAGAAAAAATATCATTAAGATGTTAGAGAATGACCGTAAAGTGTTGCGTTATGCAGCTATAATGGTAAGATGTTCTGATCTATGATGTGATTTCTGTAAGAAAGGCTGAATTTGGAAACTGGATGTCCTTTGCCTGATTCTTGTCTCCAGTGGCAATTTAAAATTTTATCTGCTAATGTCCTTCAAACATAGGTGAATATCCTGTTCGGAGCAGAAGACAACCACATAAGCATCCCCCCTTCTTCATCCCTCCTCTGACCAATCTGGCAATTGGTGGCAGACGAGGCATGCAGAAGGGAATCCACTGGAGCAGGCAGAGGGCTTACATGTTGTTCGCTCTAAATATGATACAGGTCATAGTGTTGTAATCAGATCCATTTGACAAAGGAACTCAAAGAAGACCCACTTGGTTCCATACCCAATTGTTAACAAGGGATGGGGAAGCTGGCCCACCAAAAGTTGATGGAGTACTGTTCCTCACAACTAGCCAGAATGGCAGGGGCTAATGGTACTTAGAATCCAACATCGTGGTGGGCTACACGTTCCCCAGACCTGGACTGTACTTCTCCATTTGATTAAGTTTTAATCACACAAAAATGAGATATTGAATGGAGTGCAGATTTGAATATATGTCAGAATTGTTATCCAATTCAATATGAAGCAGTGAGGACGATCTGAATTCAAATGCATTTTGGGGTTTTAATCTCATTTACATGGTAGTTCTTAGCCTACCAAATGAAGCTAAATCTGCTTATGCTTGCATACCTTCTTAGCTGCATTAGGGTAACTTTGATTCAGTAGAATGGGCCTTCAGACTTCACAGCTGTACTCCTTTATAGCTTCCATTTCAGAGTATCTGATAGCATCACTTTTTTCTGGGTGACTGCACTTTAGACAGGTCACCAGCTGCTAGGGCAACTGCAGTACAATAAAATCTGGAGGCAAGATGAAGCTCAGTCTCAGAGCCCAGCTGTTACAAACAATAGACCTAATAGCAATTGGGTTTGTAAATTGCAGTGTTCCTTACAGAATTGTAGTTTTAGAAGAGGTAACTATGCTTGCACAATCCTTATAGAAGCAGCCTAGTCCTTTCCAGTAGCAAACTGGGAGTCTGTTATACCATCTCTTGTAAATGTTGTTGTTACATGCCATCCAGCCATCTCCGACTTATGGTAATCTTATGAATAAGTGATCTCCAAAGTATTGTCCTCAACAGCCCTTCTTAGCTGTTGTAAACTCAAGCCTGTGGCTTCCTTTAGGGAGTCAATCCATTTCTTATTTGGTCTTCATCTGCCTCCAGCTGTTCCCAGCATTATTGTCTTTTCCAGGGAATCCTGTCTTTTCATGATGTGCCCAAAGTATGACAGTCTCAGTTTCATCATTTTTGCCTCCAGAGATAGTTCAGGCTTGATTTGCTGTAGGACCCACTTGTCTTCCTAGCAATCCAGAATATTTACAGAGCTCTCCTTCAGCACAATATTTCAAATGAATCAAATTTTTTTCTTATTTATTTATTTATTTTATTTATTTATTTGATTTATATCCCGCCCATCTGGTATATTCTACCACTCTGGGCGGCTTCCAACAAACATATATACATTAAAATGACATAAAAACATTATAACATAATCAATAACAAAATAGTGCAAAACTATAAATAAAAATGAATAGCAAGAAAGAAAAAAGAGTCAGGTGCTGACAGGAGGGAAGGCCTGGATGTACAGCCATGTTTTTAATTGGCTTTTAAATGTACCCAGCGTGGGGGCCTCACGGATCTCCGGTGGGAGGCCATTCCAGAGGCGAGGAGCCACCGCTGAGAAGGCCCGGTTTCGTGTCTTTTCCCTTCGGGCCTCCCTCGGCGTCAGGCTCCTCAACCTCACCTCCTGACTCGCGCGGGTGATCTGGGTAGATCTCGGTGGGAGCAGGCGTTCCACCAAGTATCGAGGTCCTAAACCGTTTAGGGCTTTATAAGTAAGCATTAAGACTTTGAAGTCAATGCGGAAACGGATAGGCAGCCAGTGTAGCATGGCCAGAGTAGGAGAAATGTGCTGGTATTTTCTCACTCCAGTAAGGAGTCTGGCCGCCGCATTCTGGACCACCTGAAGCTTCCACAGCAGCCTCAAAGGGAGCCCCACGTAGAGCGTGTTACAGTGGTCTAATCTTGAGATTACGAGCGCATGCACCAAGGTAGTGAGTGCCCCCGTGTCAAGGTAGGGCCGCAGCCGGGCTATCCGCCAGAGGTGGAAAAAGGCGGTACGGACTACCGATGCCACCTGCGTTTCCATGGTGAGCGTCGGGTCCAAATGTACGCCCAGGCTGCGGACCCCACTCTTCGCAGCCAGGGTCACCCCCCCAAACGAGATAGAGTCACCCAGGCCACCAACCACGGGGGCCCCCACCCTCAGAACTTCCGTCTTGTCTGGGTTCAGCCTCAGCCCATTTTCCTGCATCCATTGCAGTACGGTCCCCAGGCAGCGCTGAAGGGACAGGACGGCATCACCTGCCGTTGGTGAAAAGGAGATGTAGAGCTGGGTGTCATCCGCATACTGATGACACAACGCTCCACACCCCCTGATGACCCCACCCAACGGCCTCATATAGATGTTAAACAGCATTGGGGAGATGATCGACCCCTGTGGAACCCCACAATTGAGGCTCCACGGGGCCGAAACACTCTCCCCAAGCTGTACTCTCTGGGGACGGTCCTCCAAGAAGGAACGGAGCCAGGCAAGCGCCAAGCCACCAGTTCCCAACTCGGAGAGCCTCCCCAGGAGGATACCCTGGTCGACAGTATCGAAGGCCGCCGAGATGTCGAGGAGGACCAACAGAGACATTTTGCCCCTGTCAGCCTCCCTCAACAGGTCATCATACAGGGCGACCAATGCCGTCTCTGTACTGTGGCGCGGCCTGAAGCCCGACTGAAATGGGTCAGCTTTCTTTATGGGCCGGCTTTCATTCTTGTCAGCTTTCTTTACGGGCCGGCTTTCATACCCATACACGGTGATCAGGAATACAAAAGTATTGATGATCCTGGTCTTGGTCTCCAGTGACACATTCTTACACTTGATGATCTTTTCTAATTCCTTTATTGCTGCCCTTCCTAGTCTCAGCCTTCTTTTGATTTCTTGACTGCAGTCTCCATTTGGATTGATGATTGAACCAAGGTATACAAAATCTTTCACTATTATAGTTTCTTAATTGTCAAACATTAAATCTGTGTAATTTTTCTGTAGTTATGATTTTGGTCTTCTTGATGTTCAACTGCAGTCCTGCTTTAGCACTTTCTTCTTTCACTTTTCCCAGAAGTTGTTTCAAGTTATTGCTGCTTTCTGCCAGTAAGTTAGTGTCCTCTGCATATTTTAATTATTGATGTTTCTCCCACCAATTTTCACTCCTCCTTCATCTGAATCTATTTGGCTTCTTGTATGATATTGTTACCAACCAAACCTGGGTTCTAAGATTATCTGGCAAGGAATCAGGCACAGACGCATAGGTTCCCAAACTTTTTTGCCCCGTAGACCACTTGCCGACTTATTTGTTTTCCGTAGACCCCCTGCCCCCTGCAAAGCTTTGATACCAGTCTAAACTTGCACCCCCAATTTTTTTTCTCTCTGACGTGGACCCCCTGCAAGTCAAAATCGACCCCTGGGGGTCCATATAGACCACTTTGGGAACCTACAAAGGCCCAATTTTATTTGAATAGCAGCAAAGAAAAGGTCAGCTGGGACTTCTCTTAAAAGCAGAGAAGACCCCGAAAATACAATGTACATATGTTTTATATGATACAAAGAGTCATAAAATACTACAATTCTATTGGTCATTTGTACCCCAAGTTTGGATCCAGTCCCTCATTGGGCAGTGATGCCAACTACGCTGATCTGTTGGTTCCCTATAGATATGCAGATTGTGTGCCCCCATCTTCGCTTGACCCATGCCCAAGATGCACCTGAATGTTTGGAGGAAAAGAGTATCTATTTCCCTTATCTATTGGTATGTTTATGTGTAGCCTTCCTGGGCCCTGATATATGGCCTTCACTCTCCGGCTCCCTGGTGTGAATGTTTTGGCCTGTCATCGCTGGTTTCCTCCTGCCTGCATTCCAGGACCAGGCCATCTGCCAGATCAAAAGAAGGATGGGCCAAACAAAAGTGTGACAATGACATAGTTATGTGTGAATGTTCCTGGGCCTAGTTTTTCTGAGGCCTGTGTTTTCTCTGCTAAGGGTTATACTAAAATCTAGTTTGATTCTGCTCTGGTATCAGTATGTTCTGCATACAGATTGAACAGATAAGGGGATAAAATGCACCCTTGTCTGACACTTTTGCCAGTGGGAAACCATTCTATCCATATTCTGTCCTAACGATAGCTTCTTGTCCACAATACAAGTTATGCATCAGGACAATCAACTGCTGAAGCAAACCCATTACTTCTAGAATAAGCCACAGTTTCTCATGATCTACACCAGTGGTTCCCAACCTTGGGTAATCCAGAGGTTCTCGGACTACAACTCCCAGAATCCTTCACTACTCGCTGTGCTGGCTGGGATTTCTGGGAGTTGAAGTCCAAGAACATCTGGATTACCCAAGGTTGGGAACCACTGATCTACACTATCAAATGCCTTGCTGTGGTCTATAAAGCGCAGACTGATCTTCTGAAATTCTTTGGTGTGCTTCAGTAGCCAGCAGATATTTGCAATATAATCTGAAGTGCCTCTTCTGTTTCAGAATCCAGTTTGAACATCAGGGATTTTTCATTCCATATAATGTGAAAGCATTTGTTGCAACACCTTAATCATCACTTTGCTTGTATGGGAAATTAAAGCAATGGTCCTATAGTTACTGCACTCCTTGACATCCCCTTTCTTGGGGATTGGAATGTATATTGAATGTTCAGTTTTCCATATTTGTTGGCGTATTCTTGTTAGGATTTTGACAGATTGAGTCTCTGTGGTTTGAAGTAGCTCTATCAGTATTATATCTACCCCTGGTTGTTTATTGCTTCCCAGTGGTTTCAGAGCAGTTTTCACTTCACTTTCTAAAACTGCAGGTTCTTCATCATAGCCCTTCTCTTCAAAGGATTCTGTCATCTTTTTGTCCCTTCTGTATAAGTCTTCAGTACACTGTTTGTACCTTCTCTTTATTTTCTCCTGGTGAGAAAGTGTGCTTCCCTCCTGGTCATTCAGCATTTCTAACCTAGACTTGAATTTCCCTTTGATTTCTTAGATCTTCTGGAAGAGATCTCTTGTTTTTTTCCTTTTATTGTTGTTCTCTGTTTCATTGCACTGGTTATTATAATTATTCTCTTTGTCTCTATATGAAAGTCACTGAAAAACTACATTCACGGTTCTGACCACATTTATGTTACCTTTTACTTTTGTTTCTCACCTGTCCTTTATAATTTGAAGTGTTTTTTCCATCATCTATCTAGGTTTTTATTTTATTTTCACCACAGTAATTGTCCCTTTGCATTTTCCCTAACAGTATCTCTGGTTTCAGTTCATCTGGTTCATGGTCCATTGAGTTTAGTAATACCAATCTGTTCTTTATGTGGACTTTAAATTCATCAGGAATGTTGTTTAAATTATATTTTGGCACTAGGATTCCTTTAGTGTTCTTTTTAAGTTTTACTCTAAAGTTGAATATTAACAGTTGATAATCAGTACCACAATCTGCTCCTGGTACTGTTTTGGGTGAGAGAATACAGCTTCTCCATCTTCTGCTTCCTATTACATAGTCTATTTCAGTGATGGCGAACCTATGGCACGTGTGCCCCAGGTGGCACGCGAAGCCCTTTCTTATGGCACACCAGGTGTTTGCCCACCCACCCTCCCTCCCTTGTGGAGGGAAACCTTATGAGCCGGCAGCCAGGATTCCCCCTTCCGCAGCAACTTCCTGGTCCTCTGGGTCCATCCCTATGATTCCCCCTGAAACTGCCACTTCCGGTTCCGGACGGCACGGCAGCCACTGGTTTCTCTCCCCCCCCCCCCCTCATTTTGGGCACACGAGCCCAAAAAGGTTTGCCTCCACTGGTCTATTTGATTTCTGTATTGACAATCTGGTGATGTGAAATCAGGTGTGGGTCATACACCTAGTATGACAGACATCTGTTGGTACTTAGGCAGAACTAGTTTAAAACCCTCTCTGAATTCTCAACTTTTCGTAAGATGATTTTGAGACATCTGTCCTTCATCTTTGCAGGAATCACCAAATCCTGATGACAGCAAGAGGCGTTTTGTTCTTTCCTATTGTCTTGCCACTGATATGATCAGTATTTATGAACCACCTGTGCGTAATTCAGGAATTATTGGGGGCAAATACCTAGGCAGGACTCGAGTTCCTAAGCCAGGGTCTTCTACAGACAACCCTATTTATTATGAACCAGCTGACCTCACAATAGGTGCTATGGTGGAAGGTATGTAGAAAATGGAAACTAAATAGGTGGGTCACAAATAATTTAAATTAAATGCAGATCATTCTTCTCTATTTTATTTAGAAACTGGTATACAGGAAAGACTGATGTTGCTGATGTTTTCCTTTTTAGAATTATATAAAAAATTATCTTCAATATTGTGTTGATTAACATCTCATTCAGTGGCCAAAATCTTGTTGCTCGGTGTAGTAAATTGTACTAGAATAGTCCCACTGAATCAATGGAGATTTGGTGAGTCAACTCCTCTTTCAGTTCCATTGATTCAAATGAGCCAATTGTGTCTTTCTTTAGCATACAGTATACCCACTTGAATCTTGAAAAGAAGTTGACTCACAAAATCCCCACTGATTCAATGGGCCTACTCTAGTGCAATTTACTAGGCCAAGTAACAGAAGAAAGAAGGAACTATTCAGAGAAATTTTATTAAATTCCACTTTTATTTTGTGGAGCTGTGGGACAACTCAAAACTGACAGACATTTTAACATTTAACTACAGTACTGTTGTACCCATCTTTGGGAGACGAGCTCTTTAAAGCCTTTGACCTCAATGCCCCTATGAAATAGTGTTGTTATCTTCATTGTACTTTGAAGGAAAGCCAGACATTAAGAAATGAAAGTGGAAACAGGAAACATTGTCAGCCCTCTTTGCTTCTTAATCTTTTGGCTTTAAATGGGGAGTGGGGGAGTGGTCTCCAGACATCTGGGGACCACACATGCATCTGTATCCCCACTTCCCAAATATTTTTCTTTAAAATTTGGGGTTTGTATTGAAGAAGCCTCCTTCTATCTCCTAAGAGCAGTATTCTAAAACAAAAAAATGGGGGAGATGTGGGCCCTCATAGGTGTTTGGGGCACCATCAAAATATGGCAAAATTGCTCCTACTTCTCCTAAAGGACACAAGGGAACATTCTGAGCCAAATAAATTTTCAGACTTTTAGGAAACAAATATGTATATACATGTAGATGCTGGAGGCCACTCTCAGGTCTCTGACCCCAGGAACACAGTATAGAGTTGAGAAACTGGGTGCAACCATACAGTTGCTCTTCTGTCATAGTAGGTATGGTAGTTTATTTTTGATTTTCCTGCAGTAATCTTGTAAAAGCAGGATTGATTGGCAGACTACAGGATTAGCTGAAACCAGTGGCCTTTATTTGTTTGGTAGTCCTTGTTAGAGCAGCCAAACTGAATCAGTAGCATTGACGTAAGTGTTGATTTAGCAATTGCTTCAGCTCTAGTTGGGGCTACCAGTTGGAGTGAGACTCCTTTGACTGGAGGTTTTTTCTTCAGAGAACATGCCTATCATCTACATTTTGTAATTGTCATGCACAATATGTTTGATGTTAATGGACTGGCTTTCTTTCATCCAGTGTTTGGGCACAGATTCATTATTGTAGATGCTGATGAACATGTCCTAAATTACATGGAAGGAAATCTGGACAGTTTCCCAGCAGCAGTTGTGCAGTCTATGAGGGATCACTTTGCACCTCGCCAGGCAGCAACAGAGGCAGTAAAGAGGTGAGGTACTAGAACAAGTATGTATGAAGACTTCTGTGATAATAATTAGATGTTGTTCAGGAAGTTTCATCCAACACTTCCTTAGCAAGACATTATCCATGGTGATTCTGATGCCACTATGTACATTAGGCAGATTAACTTTCCCAGACTGTGAAGGACTGTGAAAATCCTCAGTCCATCTAATGGGAACCTATAATATAGCTCTTTTACTAGCCACTGTGAAACAAATACAGATGAGGGCTATTGTCTTCATAACTTGTAGGATTCCCAGAGGAACAATCTGATTAGATAGACTGGATACTGCCGTAGACAATTGTTTTATCTGCTTTAGCCAGGCTCTTAATTTGTTTTTAAGTTCTTATTACTTATTTTTATATCCCATCTTTCAACACAGGGACTCAGAATGACTTTTATAACTGTCATGATCAGATTTAATAAAGGAGGATATGAGATGGGATGGCTACAGTCTTGTGTAGCTTACAGCAGGGTAGAAGAAATGATGTCACTGGAAAGAAACTGATTGGCATCCATCGGTGTTCCCACTGTGATTCTTCATGTAATTCTTTATTGTGTGCAAGTGGGTCCCAACTTGGATTCTGGGTCACATGCAAAGTCACCAAATGTATATGCAAGAGGAGTCATGTGAAGAATCACAGCTGAGATTCTAATAAGCAGTGATTTGCCCTTATGGCGATGTCTTCAGAGCGGAAAATATCAGAGAAGGAAATAAGCAGGTTAGTCACAGTTGTCCCACTGCCTCAGTGTAACTTACTGTTTGTGTTACAGAAGTTTTTAATGATGAGTCAGCCTGTAGTTTAATCAGAAAATACAAAGAAAAAACAGAAAGGTTGATTGGGTTAAAAGGATAGAACCCAGAAAGCGTACCTATAATCCGGACTCAACCATCTGTGAAACTTTACCCAAGAAGTATGTGATTTGTAGGACTGAGATTTTTTATAGTTTAATTGGTAGATTACTAAATATTTAGTTGATTAATTAGCTGTATTGACTTTTAATTGCATTGTGATTTTAGGCATACGCCTATATGTAAACTTTCTAATGTATTATTGTAATGCAGAATGATGTTTTAAGAACATCTTAAAAACTGTATTTCTTTTGAACAACTAAGGAACAGATTTTGTTTAGCAAATTGTTAGCAGGGCAGGACAATCCTACCCATTAGGTTGGGGCACTCCATTATTAGGGCAGCTAATATATGTATAGCTTTGCAAGTCTCTTGCTGGAAAAGCGGAAATGACAGAGGAACAGCATTTCCCAAGTTCTCTCCATTTTTAAAAATTACTCTTAGTGGAAAGATGGGGTATAAATTAAGTCAAGTAAATAAACATATAGGCTGGTATCCTGTTCAGTATTTACACATATGTGGAGTTAAAACAGCAGAAGTTGCTACAGCAGCCTAATGAGGTACCAGTCACATGGACCAAACAGATAACCAGATCACTGGAGCAGCTTCTGTAGTTGGAGTTCTATCCATGTAAATATTGAACAGGATACTGAGCCTAGTGACACCAGCCCAGGATTGGCATACCCTTTCACTGCTACTGGTGTGATCAGGAACACGGAAGGTTTGGCATCTTGTAGATCTGAAGTAGCTCCTGATCCATCCAGGCCATGCCCCCAATCCTGCCTTTTCCTCTCTGAGATTAGACAGAGAAGGACCATCCATCTTTTTGCAAGAGTCCAAACGTGTATCTCCAAGACTGGGGTTATGTCCTCATTTTAAAGGAAGAGAATCAGTCTTCCCAATGGCACTTGAGATGCCATCCCAGAGTGACAGAGCCACACAGTCAATAACTCAGAATGTCATGTGTTTATCTTGAGACTTTGGCACGATGCAAATTTAGATCAACTTGATTAAAAGGCAGGTGATTAACCAACAAAATCCTTTAGTTATATAATACTCTCGTTATCAATAAGCCTTTCCAGGAAGTCTACTATCAAGGCTGATTCCCCACTGCAGTTTAAGTGCAGAAGGAGAGGGCATGCAAAATACTTCAGGCTCCCTTCTTAGTGGATAACACCAGCTTAAATATTGTGAACTCAAAAAGAGGGATTCAGAGAGTCATCGTTCTATTTCCCAATCTCTCTGTCCTTTTCTGAGGAAGATTGTTGAGCCTTTTCACCTCTCTGGACTTCAGTTTTCAGGTCCTCCTGAAGAAAAGATGGCACTAGATCCACAGGGCTAAGCGTCAGCATCCTAGCATCCCTGCACAGCTCCCCCTCCTCTCACAGCAAGCACAGAAAGAGAAAGGAAGTTACTTTTGCGTCACCAATTTCACTGGAATCTTGTCACTCCATCTTCAGAGCTGACCAAACTTGGTTACACCGCATAAACAAATGGTGTTAACACCAGCCTCAGCCCTTGCATCTCCTTAGCTCCAATAAGAAAAAAAACAACAAGCTTTTTCCCCCCCATATAGGTTAGCTGCAAGTGAACCTGATGCACAGGAGCTGGGTACATTAAGTGAACAACTGCAGGAACATATGCAGCGACACAACTACTTGCCAGATAGCAACATGCAGGCAGCTTTTCTTGAACAAGACAAAGATGGCTCTGGGCTAATCAACAAAACAGAGTTCTTTGCCCTGTGTGACCGCTTTAAGGTGCCTGTTGATGATCCTATTTTCCAAAAGGTAAACACTAGGAGACCACATTTTAATTTCAGTGGGGAAAGTGAAATCAATGATTTGCCATAATTTAACTATTTTAGATATCCATATTCTCTTTGAATTGGTTTTTGAAAGAATTTGGAAAGGCGGGTAATGTGTTTTCTATGGTATAAAAGTATTTGTAGAACTTATTATTCCTTCTGCATTGCTAGCATCCTGCCCAGGAGCCCAGGAAGAGTCCAGTATCATCTATGGTGTTTCAGGCAATGTCTAAAATAAAGCTGGAGTATGATTTGAGTGGTTATACAAAACGAGTCTTTAAGCAGACCTGAAATCTGGTCCCTGGTTGTGTCTCATTTAACCAGGCAGAAAAATCAAACCAAAGCCAACCTACTCTGTGAGCAGAGGGAAGGTAACAGAGTACTTGTTGCTGTAGCAGTGCATGATGATTGCATTGCAGTCCTCTTTATGCTGCCCTTGAAGAGAACGTTACATTTTCAGTGCATCTGCTCAGCATGATACAACAGTCTAGGCGTCATCTATCTGATCATCCTACCAGAGGGAGGTGGGCTTCTAGTCAACTCTTGGATTACTTGGAGAGACAGCCAAGCTTGTGTTTTGTCATTTCTACATAGGACGGAAACTTGCTAAAAAAAATAAATTAAAAAGAGAGAGGAATAGTCTTGGCTGTTTATCCAGCTGCAAAATTTTAGGACTTTTTCTGGCAGCAGGAATGCTACTCTTTAGGGGAGTGAAAAAAATTATCTGCGTTATGTTATTTTCCTCATTTACTGGACATATTATCCCTCTATAATATATGCTGGCTGAATAGCTCAGTGAGTTAGAGAACCAGGGGTAGAACAGGATGACAATCTATCAGAGATCCCCTAATGGCAATTTTCTGACATCGGTAGGGGTTAGATTAGATGAGCCTTATCCAACTCAACAATTCTGATTCTGTGCAGAGCTATGCTGCCCAACCTCAGAAGGGCATGTTCTTGTTTGGAAAATGGAGCAGAGAACATACTCCAACCAAACTAGTCAGTCTTGCCACCTATCATGAAGACATTTGAAATAAGAAACATCCTGAATGAGCAGCTCTACCAAATCCACTGCAACTACTATTGCACTATACCTAGGCAAGAAACACTTGAGTACTTGATGAATTCACAGAAAGCCGTTTACATAAAGAAAGGATACAGTCTGCACTACTTGTCATCCTTGGAGTGTGAGGCAATATATTTTTCACCACTGTGCAGAAGCCATGCCCATTCTTGTGAAATGTTACATTGCAAACTGGCATTTCCCAGTTTGAAATGTAATTATCTAGTGTGGTGTAGTGGATAGTCTGGCAGACTAGAACTCTGAGAGCCTGGGTTAAAATCCCTGCTCAGCCATGGAAACCCACTGGGATGTGTAAAATTGGTAAAACCACCCTTTAAATATCTCACTTACCTTGAAAGCTCTATTAGGGTTGCTATAAATCAGTTCCGACTTGATGGCATTTTCCCTAATGATGAGAGCTTTTCCAGCTATTTGTTTTCTTGCTTTTCTCTTCCAGCTTATCAACCTGTGTTCTCATGGGGAAAACCAGATAAGATATCCCAGCTTTCTCAGAGCTTTCCAAGGCTGATCACCAGGAGGAGTACAAGAGGCAACAGAAGACATGACATTTCTTTATGAATCAATGTGTATTAAAGTGTGATTTCTGAGCATTTCTATTGGTTTCCTGCCTCCTTGGCTCATTCAGCCATTTTCCAGGTTGCTTGTTAGACACGGTCCCACACACCTGGCCCCAGTATTGGATAGAATGGGACAGTGCCCTTAAGGAGCAAATACCGACTATCATGAAAGTCAGTATTATTGTATTTGGAAAGCCAGAGAAGTTGGAGAGGTGCTTGTAGGACTTTTTGCCTCAAGAGCTTGACTAGCTTTGGGTCCTAAGGCTATCCATTTTGAGTAGAGGACAGTGTGTGCATGCCGTCTGATACTGTGCCACAGGCAGCAAAAAATCTTGGCAAGCCCTGGAAGCGAACATGATGTCACTACTGTAGACTCATTATGTATGTACAGCCTTACATCTTCAGAGAAAGCAACTTTTCTCACTCTTGTAATCCCACTATTAATGGATGGTTGTAGTTGATTTATAAGAGAAAAGCAATACAATCTTCCCCTTTCAAAGCTTTTTAACTAGAGACTAGGTGACTGAGCACAGCTCTTTTCTCATATTTCTTAACCAACACAGATTTAAATATGAGCACTATGCTTAGGTTAAGCCTAGATCTGTTCTGTAAACTGTATGTTGCAGCTTGCTGTGTAACTGGCATGAATATACCATAACACTGGCTGGACTGGAAGAATACTGCAAATTTGGGGACAATTCTAACAGCAGTCAGTTGCTTCCTATCCTAGGAATTCTACAAGTTACCTACTATTGATCTTGGAAACTTAATAAATCTTTTATGTATAAGAGCATTCCCTGAAATTAGTGTGACAGCCAAGGTGGCAAGTTTTGCTATACTCACATTTTAAAGACTTTGTTCTAAATGTTCCACAGCCATTCCCATTATCTTCTAAGGCTGCTGCTCTGCCTCAAGTGTATGTATATGTTAAACAGGGTTTTCCCCCCATGGTGAACTAATTTCCCATCATACTTGCTGCAAACCATTGATAACAGGGACAGAGTGGGAAAATACTTTCCTTATACTATTTAACCTAAACATATATTTGAGTTTCTGTTTACTTTAAAATAAACACACCATTTATTTATTTAACAGCCTATGCTTTCTGTGAAGAATGTATTATGATGTTAACCATTATTGCCATTACCTTCTTTATTCTCAGATACCCAATTATATTCCATGAAGTAAGTTAGGCTTAGAGTACAGTGGTGCCTCGACGTAGGAACTTAATTGGTTCCAGAACTCCGGTCGTAACTCGAAATGGTCATAAGTCAAAGCACCATTTCCCATTGAAATGCATTGAAATGCAATTAATCCATTCCGGCCGAAGAAAAAAAATCACCAAAAAAAAAATCACTGCAAGACCCATCGGAAACGCGATTAATCCATTCCGGCCGAAGGGGGGGGGGGGGGAGAAAAGCAAGCAAAGCGTGCAAGACCCTTCGGAAATGCAAAAAAAAGCAAAGCAGAAAGCAAGAAGCGTGCAAGACCCTTCGGAAATGCAAAAAAAGCAAAGCAAAAAGCAAGCGAAGCGTGCAAGACCCATCGGAAATGAAAAAAAAAGCAAAGCAAAAAGCAAGTGAAGCGTGCAAGACCCATCGGAAATGCAAAAAAAGCAAAGCAGAAAGCAAGCGAAGCGTGCAAGACCCATCAGAAATGCAAAAAAAACCAAAGCAAAAAGCAAGCAAACCCCGCAAGACCCATCGGAAATGGGGGGGGGGAAACCCAAAAAGCAAGCAAACCCCCCAAGACCCATCGGAAATGGGGGGAAAAAAACCCAAAAAGCAAACAAACCCCCCCAAGACCCATCACAGCACAGAAACATAATCCCCCCCAGCCCAAAACCACACTGCAAAACCCATCCAGAACAGTTTTTAAAAAGCAGAAAGCAGCACCTTACCTTACCAGGCAGTTCGAAGCCTCCTCCGATCGCACTCACTCTAACCGTTGGGGCAAAAGAGCTACAAAGAAGCAGACTCTTTGCCTACCAATGGTTAGCAATTTGAATTCCCCGCCTTTTTCCCCTGCCTTTTTCTGTTCGTAACTGGAAGCTCCGGCCGCAAGTCGAAGCAAAGTTTTGCGGCCGGAGCTGGTTGTAACGCGAAATGGTCGTAAGTCGGGACGTTCGTAAGTCGAGGCACCACTGTATACACATAGCCCAAGGTCACTTAATAGCTGAGTGCCTATCCATGAAACTCAGCCAGGTTTCAAAGATCCTCACATCAGTGTTCTCTGAAGATTACCTAGTTTGTCACTCGAATTAGCATATGAAACTGTTTTATGGAGACGTCAATTGATGGCTTCTCGCCTACCACTGTAGATACTGGCAGTAGCTCTCTGTCTCTGGGGTCCTTCTAGTTAAGAAGATCTCATGAAATAGGCTGGGAGAGAAAAAGAAATTAACACAGTACCTTCTATAACCTTATTCATAATTCAATGAAAGGGTTAATCTTAAACCCAGAGCATAGCGAGCAAGGTAACAAGACTCCATTCTAGTTCCCACATGTAGTGAGTTAAATCTGAATAGGAGCATATCCACATCATCAGGAACCCCTATTTTTCAGGGTTCCTAACTGCATGTATATCGCATTCCTGCTCAGACCTATTGCCATGCACAAGAGCTAGGATGGAGGGGAGGAGAGGACTAACCTGCTAACTCCCTCCACTCATAGGTTAGCATTAGCCTGTTTACTGAATGCCTATAGGACATGCAGACATTGTGTTCCACAGCCATTCCCATTCTCTTCTAAGGCTGCTGCTCTGCCTCAAGACTGGGGATGAACTATAACTAAATAGCAACAGATGTTACACAGACCTGAACCAACATCAGGCTTCATAAGTAGATGGATTTTTGCCCACACAAAATCCACACACAAATTCTTGAAGTAGGATTTTTGATTATTCTATGCCTTTTTTATTTTAGAAAATACTGTGTCACAAATATCTTTTATAAAAACTGGATTAACAACAGCAAAGTCCATATACAAGTTGTATTTTTCAATGGCAGAGGGGAAATATGATCGAGAAGAAAATCCTGAAAAAAGTCACCCCTTTCCCTCCCAGGAACAATCAAGATTAAAGTAAGGAAGAGCAGGGATTTTGTATCATGTTCCTGGCTTCAATTTGGTCCGTAATTAGAAATATTAATGGGGAAAAGGGACAGCAATGTACATTTCCAACATCTTCAACTGTACCCTGCCTCAAGTACTCATTTGCAGAACAGTGATACTGATAATGGTTTCTGAATGATAACCAAAAAAACAAATCCCTCAAGAAATATTTCCTGGTTGTAACTGGGCATTCCGGATAGGAATTTTGGAAGACACAAAAATCAGATGTAGAAGTAACTGTTTTTGATCATTAGCAACGGAAGCAGAACAGAGTCTTAATTACATCTGCAACTCCTACAAGTAGGTTTACACAGCATCTGTATTACGTTCCAAAAGCAGATACTAAACACTTAATGTTGTGTGGGCCTGATAATGAAGAGGACTTCCATTCTCCTCACTGCTTTACTAGATGGTTACTTGCAACAAAAGAACTAAGCTATTTTTAAGAATACAGATATTAATGCCCTGCTGTGCAAAGCTCTATTTATTGAACTTTGGAAAGTTTAGGGTTAGATCTCAGAATCATGCTACATACATCCAATCAGCTTAGGGCATGACAGGCAGGAAGAAAGTGCTATGATGCTTCTTCGTCTATCCAGAATAGGAGAAGCAAGAAGAGGGGACACATGACTGAGTTCGAAACAAACCATACCTCTCACAAAATCACTGAAATCTGAGCACACTGAAGACAAACTATTTTTCCCATTTCCTTCTTCCAGGATGAGATCACCAAAAAGGGATACAAATCCAGGTAAGCTTTTTAATTGGCCAGCCTGGGAGTCAGTGTGTTGGGCAATGGGAGTATAACACTGAATCAGAAACCAAGAGCTAATTGTTTTAGCCATGCTTGTTTCCCCCTTCTTCCTGCAAAACGTAGAAACATGTTACATGTAGGTCTGTAGAGCTTCAGGGAGGCTCTTCTTATGCATGCACACTGCAGTTTCTGAGCTAGTTTGAAGCAGAACACCACTGGGACAGAGAAGATACTGCTTTCTCCCATCATGCTTTCTGCTACGCTGTCTGCAATTTCTACCTTTTCCCTTTTAAGGATGAATTCAGAGGGTCAAGAGGCAATTTTCAGTTGAAATGTGGCATGAAGGAAAAGGGGCAAGGCAATATACTATATATCCCTTCTGCTTCGAACTGCAGGCTTAGGGAGGGCACAGAACCAAAATCAAGCATGAAGAATCACAGAACTATACAGTACTTCTAGTTCTATCTTCACTTATCACAAAAGGACTTCAAGAACAGAATAGAAGTGAGATTCCTTACAATTTCATTTATGTGATTTCAGAAACCGAGTCAATGACCTGGAGTTAAAAGCAAGCAGAAGAATCTGGCCTCCTATGGAACCAAGCAAGCCTGCTCATGCTACTGTGGCTTGTGTTATACTACAACACTGATGTTTGTTTCTAGAACTGTTACAATGAAAAAGAGGTTTATACTTACCAAGCAACTCCTACCTAGAGTCCAAAAGGCATAGAAACTGAGGCAATGTGTTCAGCAAAAGCTGTCCCTTTTATGAATTACTAATCTAGTGTACATATGTGAAATACACTAATGCATATATAGAAGCAATATGAAAGATAAAAAGGAACTAAAGGCTATACGGCATTGTAAGGCACTTGCAAAACTGTAATAGGCTACACTGTGGCTTAACTTGTGCAGGAAGAAAGTAGCTGAGCAAACTGGACTGGCTAAAGGCAATTTTATGCAGTTTTAAAAAGTTATCCTCTTTTGAGTCCCAGCAGCTCGAGCCAAATGGAGTCAGGAGAGGTCCTACCTTTGAACAAGGGTCTCTCTCTTTGGAATAGTGACCAATTATTTGTAGGAGGGAGGAGGGCAGAAGGAAGGCAGGTCTGGTTTCCATTAGGCTCAACAAGAAGAGCTGACTCACAGTTCTATCATGCTGATTTAACCTAACCTGACCTACATAGCACCATTGTCTACCCAGCTTAGTCCTTCACTCCTATATAAAAATCAAGCAGATGAGGTATATGTAGGGTTCAACAAGAGCTAAGAAATGACAGGCATGAAGTGGTAAGGCTTGCTTCAAATCAGAATATCTGTAGTCTGGATACTCCAAGATCTGGGTAGGGGAAATTACACATACTCTCAAGAAGTACCAACCAGCAATAGAGCGAATACTAAAAGCATGAGGACAGGGATATACATGGTGCTACAACAGTTCAAATGCTATAAGCTGCATAGGAAGTCTTGCTCACCTCATACTATGCAACATTTCTAAAAGCTTTAGGACAAGATTGTACTTGTGGCCCTCTAAGCTGAACAAACTTTACCAACCATACACATTGTGGGCCTACCATGGTTGGGGCAACTCTTCTGTTTTGCAATTGGAAGCTGGAGGACCCATAGTATCCTTGGTAGGAAACACATGGATGATGTATTGCATTTGACTTCTTGGAACGTAAGTTGCACAGACATGCTTTAAGTATACCAGAAAGAAGAAAAAACCATGCACAAGATAATACTGAAATCTGCACAACATTAAAGATCCTCATTTTGGAAAATCAATTTAAAAATGGTAATCCGGGCATTTGATGTCCTGTGTCCTTTGCTTAAGTTTCAATTGTGGCTTTCCAGCAGAATGAAAGGATACCCACTCAGCATAAATGGTTATTTAACACTTTTACCATTCTTTACTTTTACTTTTCCTCATACCCTGCCGAAAACAGATATTTGCACCATGTATCAACCAGGAAAAAATTGTACTGTGGCTGAAACAAAAGAATTCCACAGGGAAGCTATGTATCACCACTTATGGCAAAGGAGAATGGAAGTCTCAAGTTCCCTTCTTTTGATTAAGTGATGATCTAAAATCCAGAAGACCTTCACAGAGAAAATATTCCTAACATGAACCAATGGCACTGTGGTTTAAAGCATATTGTAGTACTCAAGACTAGCCCTGCTGCATGAGGTGCCTCAACAGTACAAAGAAGAGATACCACATTCTGAAAACAACAAACAACAATTCCCCTTGTCTTGATGCTCTGTCACTTCTAGTTCCACTTCAGAAACAAGAGGAAATGTAGAAGTTATAAAAGGGTGGCTTTCGAGGTAGATTTTAAACTTAACATTATCCACCAGCTTTGGGAATAGGTGATCAACTGGGTGGAAAACAATTCCCCATAAGATAGTTTCCTTCTCCCCACATTCATAATCATGACACAGAGGAATTAAGGAGCTAGGAATTGGATTGCCCAGTGTCCCCTGTGGAAGTGATCTATTTGGAAGAGGGGGAAGAAATAACATTCTCAGCAGCCACAAGGGGCAAACAGAATGGAAAGGCCCTGGGTAAAACATATAAAAAGGGGAAGCTAAAATTATATAGAAGGCATAGGTTTCAACTCGAATGACAATTACTAGGGAGTCCCAATGAACACAGCAGGACCTACTTCTGAGGAAATATGCACAGGGCTAACTGCAAAAACCCCAATATTACCATCTTGTGTTGGGATGGATGGAGCACTTAAGTAGAATGGACACAGTCATGACATTCATGTCAGTTCACCAACAAAACCTGTTACATAGAAATGAACATTAAAATATATGGCAACTCTCTCCCGCCCCCCGCCCCCATAAGTGAAGAAATCACAGACTATCACAGAAGTATGTGCAGTCTGAGTAACAAGGCTTCACTAAGGCACTGTATGTTGTGAGAGACTTTCTAAGACAGTGGAGAGGGAAAACATGCCGCACACACACCGTACACTGTCAAGTCAGCAGGTCTCTGTGCAGGAGTTACAGAAGACAATTCTTGCCCAAACATCAATGAATTCTATTTCATGTTGGGTGAAAGAAGCATTACAAAGAAGATGTTTGTATCTGCCTAAGTCTCCAGAAGAATGCATCCAGAGGCAAGCATTTGACCTTTGAGACAGGGCTTTGCAGGGTGCATTTTTCCATCATGTTGTGAAGGCCTACAGTGTCCCTAAACATTTCACTAGACTTATGGGGTGTATTACAGAATTAGGAAGTACAGACAGAAATGGCACCTTTAGATATTTGTTCCTTGATCATGACTCAAAATAACATTTCCCGGAAACCCCACTTGTTCAAGAGTCACAAAACTCCTACATAATGCCCCTCCCCTGGCTCTATTCCCATGGCAGTAAAACTCATCAGATCCTACAGCTGCTCTCTCTCCCCAAACCAATGCACCACTAGATGCAGTGAAATTGGAAGGGGAAAACTATACACTGGGGATAGATTTGTGAGAAAAATTCACTGGCAAAACATTCCTAGGTGCAGGAAAACAAGCAAGAACATGGTGAAGAAAAGAGAAAAATGCACAAGAAGGTAACACACTAGCTGGGGGAAAATGTTTGGTGTTCCTAAACCCCACCAGGAAGGAAGAGGGGTTTTTTGGTTATTGCAAACTGGCAAGAGAGAACGTGATCTTTTCATACAGTGTGTTCAAGCCATTTGAGGTGGAGCTTTGTAAGGCCAGAAGGAAGAAATCTGCTTCTTATTCCCAGAGTCCTCAGTCTTGCATTCTCCATCTCCTCCTCAAAACCCCTTGCAGGCTGTCCTTTGGCTCTATGGAGACTTGAGTTTCTTGGTGCGTGGTGAGGTACCGTTCTCTGCTTTTACTACTCCATTTTCATGGTAGCCTGGGGAGGGTATGACAAAGATAATTTTGCTTTAAAAACTGGTTCAGAGTAATACTTAAGCAGTTTTGTCAAAGGTTCAAACAATAGGGTCTAGAATTATATACGCAGGGAGTGCTACAATTTCAGAACGAAGGGCGCCAGTGGAATCACTGGAATCACACAGATGCATGGAACCGGGACTTTTTCTTTCAAGATTCCCCACGCCGAAAATGTGGAACTTAGCAGTATGGGCAGAACTCCTCCACAACCACCAAATTTGAGGCTTATAGAAATTTTATCCTACACTGTCTTTAGGAACAGAGAAGTCTGAACATAGAGGTGAGCAGTTGGTTTTACTCTCGCAGTTATTTCTGGCTCCTAGACTTTCCTCTACGATGTTCATCTTCAGTCACATCATGTGATGCTGAACCAGCCTCTGGCATCAGATTATACCACATGCTACTCAGTGATGGTTAGGAAAGGTGCAAGGAAACTGAGAAGCATCTCTACATCACTACTTAATTTCCAAAATGAAGTCCCCTGGCTCTTGCTATGTGGCCCCATTGAAGCACCTGATATTGCAAGCAAAGCTTATCATAAAGATCCAAAAAACCGTCAGTATCCAGTTCTAGTTTAAATTAAGATAGATCTTTAGCTGATTGAGAAAGAGTAGATAACACAAGACAACATAGTCGGTCTGGATGGATTTTGTGACTGAGGAAAAAAGCATACTTTACTTTTCCATACTACATGCATATATGACAGTAGGTGCACATCTCAGAAGAGGCAAGTCCTGTTCTCTTTTAAATAGGAACCGCTATGGCCATTTTTAATGAACATTTGTTATCAGAAACAATTCTTCAACAGACTAATCTGATGCTCCATTAGACATTTTCAGTTGATCAAAAGGTTTTTCATCAACTGAACTTATCAACTGACTACACACTGCCGTTCTTCAAAATCAAGCATTTTAAAGGAAGATGCTCACCAGACTCCCTTTTTATGGTTTTCAGTTGCTGTTTGCCATGGGCAGCTGCTACTGCTCTTTTTCTGGCACTCTGCTCATTCCAGTACTCCCGCCAGCGCCGCAGCTGGAAGTGGATGAAGCGCCACATCATCCAAGCTTGTGAGAAGCACAGCAGAAGTAGCACACACATTCTAGGAGAAGGGAAGAGAAACAGGCTGGGAAAAAGCCGTGGCTCATCCAGCTATCTCCTAGATCCGGAGATCCATCAAACAGGTTACATCAATTTAACTGCCCTGCCAACAAGTTGTCTTTCCTCAAGAAGACGTAAACGGCAGCCGTGTGGTCCAAACAAAATTAAATCCAAATGCATAAATAGGCGATACCTTTACAGACCACTTTACAGATCACACATTGTTTAATCCACAAAAGCTCAGTTTATTGTGTGATGATTTTTAGTGGTCTATAATGGTATCGCCTATTTTTGCATTTGCCTCAAGAAGAAGAAATATTGAGACTGACCAAAGCATCAAATCTTTCCCTGCCTAAGTGGCTAGGGCATTGGTGGACCAGGACTTTTGTTTGATCTATAACCAGATTTGGATAAAGTCTGCAGCCAATGACAGGACTCTTCCTCCAGATAGCTTGTTTGCACAAAGGAGCTGCCTCTTTGGGCTTAGAGCTTTTCTACTTCTTCCCGTAGGTGCAGAAGCCTGGAAGACAAAGTATTCTGAAAAGAACTTATGCAGCTTCTGAAACGAAGATAATAGCTCTTGCAGAGATGGCCATACAGTCCCATATGTGTATCTGCATCAGGTTGTGCATATTTGTGGAACAGACCTAGATGAATAACTCTACAGTTTAAAATCTCCAAGGCCCCTAAAATAACATTCACTGTTAATAACTGGCTAAATGAATGGATAATTTGTCAAAACCCATTTGTATCTTGTTATACCAGAACGGCTACATGCATTCATGTTTCTTCACTCTCCCACCCATGCAAAAAACAATAAAAACGTATGTTATTTTCACCCATTATTTCCAAAGTCTGCTCCCATCACTCTAGAATAAATTCCTTCCATCCTTTCCCTGCTGACCTAAATCCTGTGTGTGTGTGTTATAAGGTGTCAAGTTGGAACTGACTTACAGTGATCTTAATAGGGCTTTCCCGGTAAATGAGATATTTAAGGAGTCGTTTTACCAGTTCCACACCCTCACTGAATTTCCATGGCTGGGCAGGGATTTGAACCCACATTTCTTAAGTCCTGATCTGATGCTTTATTTGCCCATACCACACTGGGTAATCTGACTTAAACCATGGGGAAGCTGGATTAGAACAAATAGCACAGTTAGTGCTTTCAAGCAAATTCCCTCTGAACAAAACTTTGCTAGCCCAACCCTGTCTTAAAATACTATGGGAGATTCCAGATCAGTGCCAAGTGCAATCAGTATGGTTTCCAGTGTAACACAAGAGTGGGACTTTGCACAGGAAAAGAAGCATGCCATCCTGCAGTATATATCCCATCTTAACTATGGGGTAATACATGAGAAGCATTAGATCAGCGCCTGCCCTAAACTGCTAATGCACAGAGACCTAGCAGATTTCTTCATGTCCTAGAAGCAGAATCCACTGGTGTCTTACCTGAAAAGCAAAGTGTTGAAGTTTCCTTTTTCAGGGTCAAATGCCTGGTTTTCTACCCGAGCCAACCCAAAGCCAACGACTAGCACTGAAAGGGTGAGGGTGAAAAGCCGGGTGATGACGAATACCACTGCCCATGCATTAAACCTTGTAAAAATTAAACAGAAAACCACTTTTTTAAAAAAATTGAGTGAAAACTTGCCAGTGTTATTTGGTTGGCAGTATACAACAAGACTGCCAGCATGGAACAGTGTTCTGGACTGCCTCAAAATGAACCCTGGGAGATACAGATCATACTCTGTATCAAAAGACCAGTGAGCTCAAATAGTAGTCTTGGCTGATGACTACAGAGATCCATAAAGAACACATCAAGCTGTCATCAGCCACATAGGGCTCTCAATGCGACAACTGAGTAACCAACTGCAATGGTTTCTATATTTCAAATAAACAGAGTTTAAGTCCTTCTCAGCAGTTATAATTTTCTGTATGCACGAGCACACCCTAGACACTTTTCCCGCTGAGAATACTTCAGTCACAAACTCACTGGATTTTTCCAGTTTTCGAGCGCTAGGAAAAAGGACCTCCTGGAAAAGGGAGGTACAAATGCCACATAAGGATATTAAAGGATAGACACGGTGGCTGGTCCTACAACTTCCACCAGTGCCTACCACAAATAGCCCTGTACATCTTTCCTACCCATACCCTTTGCTTATTGTAACAGTTTAGGAGAGGGTGCCTCTGGCTGTTTGGTGGTAGACTGTTCTGCTATGAGTAATATTCTCTAACTCAGAGGTTCTCAACTTTAGGTCTTCCAAATTTTCTGGATTTCAACTTTCAGAAGCCCTGTTTGAATGTTTGATGGGCAGGAATTCTGAAAGTTGTAACTCAAAACATCCGAGGGCGAAAAGGATCAGAGCTACTGCTGTGGTTTACTTGATCATTATGGTAGGTGTTATAAATGTATCATTCTAAATTAAGATGCACCATTAGATTTCCACCTTTGCTGGTGGACCTGAGAAGCTATGCCAAACCATGACCAGGAAGCTACTTCTTCACTCCAAAAGCATCCAAAAACACTTACAGCTTTTCATTGTTTTCATCTGTGAAATAGAAAAGGCGAGCCATGTGAAAGAGGAATTCGGCTACATACTGCAGCAGCAGCAAGATCAGTCCCAGGCGTGTGAGGCTGGAGAAACAGAGGAATAGAGTTTAAAATAAGTTTTAAAAAATGTATATGTTGAACCTTCCGGGTACTCCACTGTAGCTCCCTCCCCAATATTTGTATTAAATATTGTCAAGCTATACCTTGACCACGGGTACAGTAAAGCCAATTATTCTTGCTTTTCCAAGTTTAAATAAGTCAAATTGTACAACCTATATATAAACTGAGCAATTGGAAATTTGCTGGTTTTACATAATTTGGCTAGCTACAGAAGAGGCAAAACACTACATGGGAAATTCCACACCCTGGGGATGGGAACTCCTGCTCAACCACAAATCTCTCACCCTTCTGAGATTTCATGAAAACAAGGCTCACACAGTTTTCAAGCCTATCAATTTAATGCCAAACTATGGGTCACATTATTTCAGCTTCTGAACAAGACCATTTTTATTCAAAAGAAAAACAAGATTTATAGGCTCCTGAGCTTCTCTGGGTGGGACTGCTACACCAACTGCTCCTCTAGCCCACATCTTTCGGCCCTGAAGGTGCTGCTTACTACCAAAAGGAAACACACACACACACACACACACACACAGAGGTGTGGCAGGTGCATTTTTGGGTTTCTGTGTGGGATTGTATCAGATTTGACTTTTCTTCTCTGTTTTTTTGTGTTGTTCCAACGCAAACCAAAGAAATGAACATGTGAGTACCAAAACATTTGCAACTGCAACAATTTTCTGAGAGAAGGGTTGCATTTTCTGACAGAATTGCAAGGGTGCCAATATTCTTGGCCATGACTGTAGCTAGTTGAAATTCTGAAGATGTTCCTCAGTTGTTGAAACCCCTGGCTCATGAGATTCTTTTGGTTTCCTCAGTGACGTGACAGAGGTGGTTTTATCTGTGTTTCAGTACCTTAGTTTTTATTTTTCAGATTTGTCTGCCACTCAGGTGTTCTCAATTTTTTCAACTGTACTATTACAACATTCAACTGTACTATTACAGTTCCATTTGGAATCAGAATGACAGAGGTAGGCCTAGTTTTGTTTTGGGACTACAAACCCCAGAACTCCCCAGGCAGTATGGAGAACTCTGAGAGCTATAGTCCAAAAACACAAATATGTATGCCTCTAATAAAAAGTTTTACATAGGTGCTCAGTGTATAACCAATGATGGCTACCTTCAAATCTTTGAGCGTTAAACATTCACTATACTTAAAAAATAACATGGAACTCTGCCCACACCCCAAAAACTGCATTCTGTGCATTACAATCATGAAACAAATTCAGTTCTGACTATGACTATAGTAGGTAAATCTTCTTAGAGAAGGCCAACAATGTGGTAGCAGAAACAAACAGTGGCCACTCAAAAAGAAGAACAACAAAACTTATAAAGCACCAGTATTAAGAGGCACTATTAGAGAAGAGGATAAAAATCTTATTTCATTCACTAAACAACAAAGGGCATTTCAACCCCAGCAAGCTAATTCCAAAGCTAAAATTATTCTGAAATACTTCTAATGCTGACAATGAAACCTATTACTTCTTCTTATAAAATAATATCTGCAGACTAAAAATAAATTAAAATTCCTATGCCACAAGTGCTGCCATAGAGATAACAGGATGAAATTCTGTTCACTGAGTGTAGTCAACTTTGGAGGGTTTGGGAGTAATTTCCCGCCTCTACTCACCATCCCACTAAAACTGGAAGAGGCCTAAAATGCACATTCAGTCTCTAACAAGCATTCTTTCCTTTTCACATTTTTCAAAACAAGGTGTGTGTGCAGAGGAGGGCACCTGTTTTCAAGAAGAACTGCACTTCTTAACAGATACTTCCAGGATGGGGGTTCTGGGCAGGAATAACAGAGGTAACATATAGCAGCCATATTAAAGAATATGAGCTCAATAGCACTTACTTTAAGATGTATGCTCCTGCTATATGCAACAAGTAGAGGCTGATATACTGAAGCTGACGAGGAATCTCTTCCTGGAAAAGAAGCAATATTTATCTCAAGCCAGCAATGAATGGGTATATGCCACTGGAACATAGACTGTTCCCAATTAAATTTGGGAAAACAGACCAAGGAGGTTTCCTGTAAATCTCACATCAAAGCAATGCAAGCAGCAGTACATTATTATGGCAAGTACATGTCAACAAGGCTTTGTTTCCATGGACTAACTAAAAACTTCCAATGCTCAGATAAACAAAGCCAATGAAATGGATGCATCTTATATGCAAAACAAAGTACTTCTCACAATATATTCTGCAACAGAGAAAATACACTTGAGGCTTTCTTTGGCTTTCAAGTTAGACAATCATTTATTTAAAACATTTACTTATGTAAAATAGGTTTTTTTTTAAAAAAAAATTCATCTTATATTTAACAGTTCATCTGGTAGCGAAAGACAAGAACGAACTCCACGAGTGGGAGTAGGCAGGTGCCCGGAGAGGAGATAGCTCGGGCTCCCTCCCTTCCTAGTCTCTTTGGCTTCCATATGGACTGAAAGGGAAGGGAAGCCCATCTTTCTGCAGTATCCTTTCTTGGCTAGCACACTAATTGTCAACGGCAACTTCCTTCTTTCTTTTTCCACTAGCCTGCTGACAGCCCAGTATCCTAGCTTTCAATACTGAAAATGCAAAAGGAGTGGTTGCTCCTTCTCCAGGGTCAAACTTGGAACTAGGAATTGCAGATTAAGACATTTTGAGTGCTTACTTATTGATTTTTTGACATATTGGCTTCCTAAGGACTCACAATTATTCTAATAAAATGCGACAAAACAAAATGGGGAACTAAATAGGTCACTAACAAAAAAATACAATGGAGAAGAGACACAACACAGGAGAGAAAAATCCTTATTTTTCCCCTATACTTTGGACCCTTTTATTGATAATAGCACTTCACCAGGGAAATTTTCTGTACAAATAACTGTTATTATAAAACACATTTATGTTTCTATGATCAATGCCATAACTTCATCTCTCCACAACTTTAAGATATCATTTTAGTTACAGTATATAATGATTTAATTCATGGCCAAACATGCACATGATAAGGATTATAAAATACGCACATTATAAAAATGCAACAACATTGTAATTTGAGCAATACTATAGGGTATCCACTCATCAAAGTGTCTATGAAAGAAAACTCCATGTCTAGTTTTAGTGCAAGAATATGCTTCAGCCAGCACTCACCTTCCGCACCTTCTGGAAATACAGTTCAGGCAGTGCATGCAACCAATAGGACAGCTGGCAAAGGTAGAAAAATTTGACCTGGAACCTAGTATTTAAAGAAGAAGCAACAGCAGGTCTCTTTCGCATCCATATCAAGCAAGCCCCCTTCCACACCCAACCTGCCCCTGAAGGCTGTGAGTTATCCTTTGGCAGTCCAAAGAAAAAGGCTTTTTGAGAGACTAAACATTCACTAATTCAAGGGTGAAGAGATTAATTAACCTGCAACATACATTGATGTTCACTCCTACCTCAAGTAGTTACAATACAATACAAATTTATTCTACAGCCAAAGGCCCGATATAATACAATATAAGTACAGTATAAATTCACAAAGTAAATTTAAAAAGTTTAAAATTAGTTGAACATCAGGATTCTTTTTCGAGTTACATTACATTATTAAGTAGTTACATTATGATGGACCACTTTCTGTTGTTAGCTGCTGTAGAGTGCTTTGGGATGATGGGGAAGTAATGAGTCATTTCTACTGATTAAACATAACCACCCCTGCATTCTGATCTGGCAGACCAGGAAGCAGATGGCCAAATCCTGTATCTAACTTCCACCCGAGAAAGGGATGTGGATTTCCACAGGGACACATTCCTGATTGTGCAACCTATGGAGACTTTTGTGAGACAGCCAGAGAGATAACAGTTGCAAAAGCGATGTACATATATGGATGATTACGACAACCACAACTGTTCATTTCTTTGAGGGACAATGCCCTCAGGATCACCCTGAAGGCAAACAGCCTGTGGGAAAACTGCATCCGGCAACCAAATGGTATTTATTTAGAAGCCATGTGGTAGCCAAAGATACTGACAGCGTTTGGAGCAACATTCTCTCTAATTTTCAGACCCATTGTGGGGGAGCCTCACCTCATCTGTGTGTGCAGGGGTGGGGTTCCAGCCGAAACCAGAATTAAACAGGCCCCAACTCTGGCTGCCAGTGCGCAGCCCCCATGGAGCTCTCTGTGTGTGCACTGCTTAGAGGGTACATTGGTTTAGAACAAAAAAGATGAGACAAGGAAGTTTAAGTTCAAGGAGTACCCTCCCAAAGCCAAGAAAACGATGTTTCATATTCATAATTTTCAAATTGTGAGATAAGGTAGGGAGCCAACTGGGACACTGGGAGGAAGAGGGCCGGCTGGGCGATTCCCCCTGGCATGAACCACAAAACCAGTTCATTTTTCAGGGGGTTCATGATAGTTTGTGGTTTGTGAGTAGCCACGGATCACAATCCATTGGTTTTCCAGTTTGTGCCCATCTCTAGTCTACAGTAATTTGGAACTAATACTGGAAGTCAAGCAAAATTCTTTAAGAAATTGGTGACAAAAAACCCAGTTCCCTTAGCTTGGTGGTTCCCAGCCTTGGGTCTCCAGAGGTTCTCAGACTGCAACTCCCAGAAGCCTTTGCCAGCAAAGCTAGTGGCAAAGGCTTCTGGTAGATGCAGGTCAAGAAGATCTGAGAGTCAAGGTTGAGGAATCAGTGCCTTAGCTGGTTGAGACAGCACTCTGTGGCCTTATTCAAGAACTACCTCTTTGTGTACAGTCACCATGGATACAGAGAAGCACTCTAGCACCAAACCCCTCTGCTTTCAGTGTTGTTGCCCTTCTGTATGTGGAGCACAAAGGCTCTAAAAAGAAAATCCTTCCATCTCAGCGGGAGCTCTCCACATGAGTTAGGACCCTGATTTTCCAAGCTCTTATTTCAGGCGGAGAGCCGTCTCTGACAGATAGCTGCTCTCCATGGCTGAGACAATGTCCATGTCTGATGACTGAACATACCAGAAGCAGAGATTACCAGAGCATTTCCCTCTCTCCATGGCGACTGTAAATAGATGGATAATGCCTGAATAGGGCTTCTATCTCTCGAGCCAATGACAGTATAGCAGTACCCCTGGCAAAGAATTTAAATTATAGAAAGCAATGGCAGAAATGAAGCAGAGCTGCATGCTGCAGTCTATATGGGGCAAACACAGATACAATTCTAAAAAGAAATGCAAAGACTTCCAGATAAAATATAGGTTGTGTCACGAGTCTGAAGAAGGCCCCTCATTTCAGACTTATCACCTTTGGCAGCTGCAGAGGATGAGATGCAGCCTTCATTTTCCTTCCCAGGATAAGGGTTTTGCCTGCAATATCACCAGAGCTCACAGGAGGGGGCTGTGAGAACATTTTAGAGATTTGAAGATGCTACTGAAACATTAGATGATATTTTATTACCACTATCACTCAGTCTTGAGGTCAGATAAACTAAGAAGGGAGTGGTTGCATTCTACAGTACAGCTACACTGTGGCTACTTACGGGAGACGAGCATGAGGATAGTTCTCCCACAAACTCTTGGGATTTGATAAGTATCCTTCCTGAACAGGGAAAGAAGGAAATAAGATGTGTAAATTAAGTTACCTTGGGTGAATGAATGAGCCTGACAAATCCTTTGCAGCCTAAGCCAAGAGAATAGACTGATACACAAATAGGTGGCAAATTCACAGTCAGAAGCTATTGTTTTTGCCTCTGCAAATGCAGTTTTAAAAAAATACATAAAATGAAATGTGCCTTCTTTGTCCACATTTATATCAAAAGGTCAGTAAGATCTCTACAGAGCAAATACAGAAGTAGGTCACAAATGTGTGTATGTGTGTGCATTTTTAAAAGTTCATTAAATTTTTACTCTTTTTATAATTATCATCATTTTAATTAAATCTGATCTTACAGTAAGGTCTTGCCAAGCTTTTTCAGTACATTCAGTACACACCATATAAAGAATATGCCAGGGGAATGAAAGGCAGCGATGGTATGACACTGATGGTATGTCTTCCCTCCTCTCAGAAGAAATGGAAAAAAATGCTTACATTTACTATTACTCTCTCTCAATTTCTCCAGTCTCTTGTCTTTGTTGGCTACATATGCTGTTTCAATATTAATTCTTTAAAAAAAAAACCCTCCGGTTTATGAATGTAGAATATTGTGCTTCTGTACCCATAATTCAAAATGCCAGGAAATGGTCCAATATTGCTGCACAATATTGTGCCCGCATTGCCAGCAGGAAAAAGGATGCCAAGATTTACATAGCAAAGGGCAGCCTGAATGTTGACAACACCAATGGCAGCAGTCAGGATGGCTTACAGGATAGCCTCTTCTGCTCACTACCATTCACACTTGTTGAAAAACAGCCCTGACATTTGGTTTGCATTTGGGTGAGAAGCGGTTAACTGTTGAAAAAGGAGTCAGCTTCTGGGATTTTCCCTTGCGTGGTGTCACTTAGTGAATGGTAGGGGTGCTGGGGGACTCCTGTTCAACACCTTGACCATTAGCCTGTAGAGTGTCTCAGGGTTCCATCATTCCCCATACTATTTCACATATACATGAAAAATCTGAAAGAGGCTGTCCAGAATTTTGTGGTCTGGTACCACCAGTTTGCTGATGACACCCAACTCCATCTGCTTTTTAAGATCTTCCAGGAGGCCCTTCTCTCAGTCTCTCAGTCTTCAGTGTGTGGTCACCCAGCCCTTTCATTGGGAAATTGCCCTTTCAATGTTGCTCAAAGACTGCAATGGCTTTACAAACAACTGGAGAAGATAGTGATGTGGCAGCCTCAACAGATGCTACTTTGAAGAATGCAAATGAAGCTGTAAATGTCCTACTCCTTTCGATAGGACAACTCCTTGATGTTTGACAACTCAGCTTAATAATACCAGAGAGCGGCAAAGCCATAGGGACAGCCCCAAAGGAAAACTGTATTTTTTTATTGAGTTCTCTGTAACAGGTGAAGAAACTAGAACAACCAACCATTAGAAGCTCTCGAAAGATAAAACACCATGGCCTTTCTAATATCAACAGCATGAATGCTTCATTCTCTTTTATCCTTGGAATTTGTAAATAATACAGACAGCCGAAGATCCTGGCTAAATTAAATTTCCTTGTCCTTTCTGGCTAAATTAAGTGCATTTCATGTTGGCAGAGTCAACAAACGTTATCTAGAGAGAGATGGTGCCATCGTTCAGCTGTGGAAAGCAAAGAGAAACCACCTGACTGGTAGAGACTGTGCAGTGAGCTCCCCAGCCACAGACAGAATCATCTAGTAAGGTCTGAAACTAGAAATGGCAAAGAAGTAGGTTGAGGAGGTCATCAACACAGGGATCCCCAACAATCCTCAAGGTGACCATCCATAGTTTAGCCCCAAAAGAGCTTGCAATACTGCTAGGAAATGCAACCACAAATGTCTCATGTAAGGTGGGTGACAGAGAGAAATGCTGCCGTAATCCAGGAACTCATGAATGCACTGCTCAATCTAAGAAGGCTCTGAGAGGAGAAAAAGCAACAGCAACAGATGGTTGGACAGATAACAAAGAAAGCTCAGCTCCAATGCAATAAAGTACTTGAGTACATGTAGAGTCTAGACCTGTGCTCATTAACTGAAGAGATGGGTGTGTGTTGCGGTTTCCATGGTGAGTGCCAGATCCAGATGGACCCCCAAGCTGCGAACCTCACTCTTCGCGGTGAGAGTCACCCCCCCCCCAAAAGAGAGGGAGTTTCCCAAACCACCAATGGAGGGGCCACCCACCCTCAGGACCTCCGTCTTGTCCGGGTATCTCACAGTGGCCCCACCAGATGCCTCTGGGAGCACACGAGACAACTAGATACCTGTCTCCTGATACCCTTCCCCTGCATCTGGCATTTTGAGGTACCTCCCATTTAAGCCTGGAGATTATACATCCCCATCATGGCTTGTAACCTGCGATGGACTTTTCCTCCAGGAATCTGTCCAATCCCCTTTTAAAGGCATCTAGGCCAGTTCTTGACTAATCCATATTGGTTTCCGGATTCACTGCATCGTTTTCAAAGTGCTTGCAGAAGGACCATTTTATTACCTACTCTAGAATTTTCCCTGGGATTGATGTCAGGCTGACTGGTCTGTAGTTTTCAGGTTCCTCCTTTTGGAAAATAGGGACAACATTAAGCCTCCTCCAATCATCTGCCATTTCCACTCATCCTACATGATTTCCAGAAAATAACAAAAGGTTCTGAGAGTTCTTCAGCCAGTTCCTTCAGTACCCTTGGATGCAGTTCAGCAGGCTGTGGAGATCTGTACTCATTCAAAGTAAAAAGGTATTTCCTGACCATGTTTCTCAATCTCAAGCTGCAATCCTGTTCCCAGCACTTGTACTTCACATCTGCAAGGAAGGTCATAGAATGTCTTTTGGGCGAACTACAGCTACAGTAAGAATTGAGCACTTCTGTCTTTTCTTTTTGTCTTTTACTGTTTTTCCCTCGCCACTAAGTAGCTGAGCTACTATTTATTTTCTGTCTTTTCCTAAGCACATACCTGAATAATGCTTTTTTGTTGCTTTTAGCACCTCTTGCTAACCTCAGCTCATTCTCAGCTTTTTAAAAATATGTTTAGCTTTCCAGATTTGAACATGTTATTTGAACATTTTTAGCTTCTTAGTTTTGAACACAGCTGCCACTATACCACAAATAAAACACTGCTTTGGAATTAGATGCTACTGTGTTTCCCCGAAAACAAGACAGGGTCTTATATTAATTTTTGCTCCAAAAAACACATTAGGGCTCATTTTCAGGGGATGTTTTTTTTTTCATGTACAACAATCTACATTTATTCAAATACAGTCATGTCATCTTCTTCTGGTTGCTGCACAATGGTGGAGGGCGGGGTTTCACTTAACTGGGGCTTATTTTTGGGGTAGGGCTTATATTACGAGCATCCTGAAAAATCATACTAGGGCTTATTTTCAGGTTAGGTCTTTTTTTTGGGGAAACAGGGTATATACTTCATTACTAGGTCTAAATTCCCACTCAGGAATCTCTTAAAGACTTCTGACATTCACAACTATCTGGGAATTATCTATAATTGGTAATAGTCTAAATCAGTAATTATCAACCTGGGGTACGTGTACCCCCAGGGATATGAACTAGGACATTTAGGGGTACATGAAAAAATTGACTGATAGTGGAAAAAGGCCAAGATATACTGCCGGAATTTCAGTGGATCAAAATCCACATCTTCAAATCCCTTTCATGAGCCATGGAAGGAAGCAAGGAAGAGAGGAAGGTAGTGTTTGCGAATTGCTGTTTTGCTTGGATAGGGGAGGTGGAAGAAAATATAGAGACATGAAAATATTAGAATGGTGAATCTATTATCTGGAAATGGAACTTCCTGGTTTATTTTTCTGTGCTCTCCCAACCTCTATAAAATCTATGCTTCAAAAAGAGCTATCACCTACAGTTATCTATTTGAATGGTGTTTTATCTCAATTTGCAATTTGCCTTTGACAAAGGACTTTTCCAAATTGCACTCAGCTATACATTAATTCATAAACATACACACTCTGAGAATGTCATTCCTTTTGTTTATTTTGTTTCTAGTACTTCCAACTTCTTTTAATTACTCTCCGTCCCAAATCTAAGGACACCCAGTGTGGTGTAGTCGGTGGATAGAGTGGACGAGGACTCATATGAAGGGTACAATTTATGGAAATGGGCTGCCAATGGATACACAAGAGAAAAAACTCTTGGGAACCACTGGTCTAAATATCAAATTTGAGACTGAAAAAGCAACAAATACCCGTTCTAAAAAACTGGGCAAAATCCTAGTGGTGGCCACATAAGATACTGTGCTAATTGTGGTTAATTACAGATAATTGGCAAGGTGTTGAGGCATGTCTCAGTCATGTGTTTGGTCATATAACTGACAGCCAACTATCTTGGCATCTCAGCAATTAGCCACTATTAGTCACAGAAAGTTATTCAAATCCTACACAAACACTAATAGGATTTCAGTCATTAATGCCTAGATTTAAGAGAAACCCTTCAGGCACCAGATCCCACCTTTTACTTTTACATGTGTTTCTAAAAGAGCAACTATCATACCTTTTGAATTAAGTGTTCAAGTTGAGGAAGATTTACATAACCAGGATTTTAAACATAGTTGAGACATAAGAAAGAACCTCTAAGTATCCATCTTCCTCTTTTCTCCATTAAGCTATCAGTTACACAGAGTCTGTGCATGTTCCATATTTGTTATCTTTGTTTTATTATTGCTACCAAGGTTTATACTCCAGCATTCTAAAGGAAATTTAAGACAGCTTACCGTTATTACTACGTATAAACACCAGACCATGGAGGCAAGATGAAATGCTACCAACTGTCCAGATTCATTGAACTTGCTATGCTTAATCTTGGAGAGATGGAGCCTCCGATTGATTTTCTAAAAGCAAAAATGAAATCAAGAAAAGCAGAAGGAAAGCAAACAGTCCACCTCCTCTCTTATAAAGACACTCTAGGCTTGTGTTGATCAGTCATCCTGACAGCACAGCAAAGATCTAGAGATCTTTGGAGATATTAAACAAGGTTTCTGTGTTTCAGCTTGATTCTGTGCAGCAATGATTCCTTGTGGCTGACACTGATCTCTTTCGTCCCATGCAAAATGGAACAAGACCATTCTTTGAGCTAAGTTTTGTTTCACCTTATCTACAGTTTTGGACAGCATGAAACAAAGTGCTCCTACTTCTCCATTACTGAATTGTTTGTCCTTTCTGGGTGCATCTACTGCCAGAAGTACTGTGGTTTTGATTTGGAAATGGATCGCACTGGAAACTAGAACTGCCTCTCAGCTGTAGCTGATTCTCCAGCACAGTCCTTGGACTGCAGCTGCACACAGAGCCCACCAGCCGTGGCAGTTCACAGTGATCTTTGCTCTCTTCTGTCCAAGCAGGTTACCTTGGCCATTGAACCAAGTGACAGGAAGGAAAGAGCTGCAGCGTAGATTTCTGAAGACATTACAAATACTCACAGATGCAAAAAATGAGAGCTATTTTACAAATGGAAAAAACCCCACATTTGCATCCACCTTTAGGAACAAGCAGAAGACAATGAGAGCAAACATATTTTGGAAAAGGAGGGGAGGGAGGAAAGGAAAAGGACAGGAATTAAGGCAGCCTATAGTGGAGCCAATCTGCCAAAAAGCATAGAATGCTGGACTAGTATTCAAGAGACTTGAGTTCAAATCCTTGCTCAGCCATGGAAACTGACTGGCAGGCTGCAATGATAAACCACTCCTTTAAAATCTCACATACCTCCAGAATTCTGTGAGGGTCTCCATAAGTCAGATATTATGATAGCATATAATGGCCACAGGTCAGAAAAGGAGTGAGGATGCTGGCTAGGATGGAACAAATTCTGATCCTCCTTGCCAGTATTCTGATAAAAGTGTAATATGAAACAAACCCTGAAGTCAACTGCTTCAGTCCCAGAATGGACCTACCAGCATCTTCCTGGCTTCACAAAGGCAACTGTGATAGACACCTATCAATCCTAAATTTTCTACAAGATAAGAGGCACATTTAGACATTTAGTAGCATGTAGGAAACCGCAAAACTTACATCCAAGGCATATTCCTGGACCACAGCATGCAGAATTATTGCTATAAATATGTAGAAGAGGATTGTGACCAAATCCTTCAGCCCGTAGTGATAAAGAACAATTTCACCATCTAAAGAAAAGGAAACGGGATCAAGAAAAAAGACTAATATCAAAATTTAAACTGAAACGCTGTTGAGAAGCTGTGCTTTTCAAGTCATTTGCTAAAAGAAAAATAGTAATGTATTAACAATGTCGGCAAGAGGTGGGAAATAGATCACAACAAACTTAAACAACTGAATTTAGCTACAACGCAGAGCAAGTACAGCCTCGTTGAACAACATGCAGTTTTACATCTTGTTCCCACCCCATCAGCAGTAGATATAATAATTGCCTGAGGGCCTGTTTGCATAATCTGTTATTTTCTGATAAGAATCTGCACTTACTTCGTAACTTGATTTATAAACACATTCCTAGGCTGCTGCTGTCAATCAGAGAGACTGAAGCAGTCTGGAAGGCCAACAACCACTGTCAAGATCAAGAGTCCTGAACTCACCTATTTTTCATCTCTGGGTAAGTGACTGTGTGGTGGGTTGAGATCACAGTCCCATTGCGAAACACAGTGACTTGTGAATGACCCAAGACAATGAGCAGCAGGATCCAGCTCAGGGCTGCTTCTTACTTGACTTTCTGATCTTGGGTATGCATGCACATATCTACAAAACATACACAACCCATGACAGTCATGAATGTAGCACATCCTAGTATATCACAGTTTTTCTTGTCAAAACAAAAAGAAGCAGTGACATACTCCTTTCCTATTTACCACATGTGCATTTCACAAATCTTGTTGTGATTTAAATGTGTGTGCCCCATTCACAAGAAACATGAGCTGTGAATATTTTGCATTCAGAAGTAAAACTGAGAGTGGCCCTGAAGCATGCAGCTTATCTTACTTCTTTAGCGCATATTCTGTTAAATTATCTGTCAAGAAAAAACATGCAAATTTTGGTTTTGAACAAGCGTTTGTGTTAGCAACATACTGAAAGTGCGGCTGAAATTCTAATGGATTTTACCGAGGGGGAGTCAGGGTTGGGGATTTTCAGTAATTAAAGACTTCCATCCCACAGCTTTCATGTCTTCACAGCAATAAAATGGGAGCCTCAGGTGCATTGAAACAGAAATTGGAAATGCTTAATTTCTGCTAAACTGTGATTGCTGATGGCATCAGCCTTACACAGCATATGTTATGCCAACAGGATTTCAGCCATTGTGTGAATGGAGTTAACATGTGCTTTTTTGTTATGTCAGTCACAGCACCAGGGAGGTGTGAGCAGCAGCACTGGAGGAGTGTAACTTCCCTTTCCACAGACCAGCAACTCCCCCCTCCCCTGTATCTCAAGGGGACCTTCCACTGGCATCAATCTCATCTCAGACAAGCTATGACTGAAGGTAATTCAGACAATGTAATTTATACTGCTCTACCTCAACAATACTGCTGGAGGAGACTCTTGAGAGTCCCCTGGACTGCAAGGAGATCAAACCTATCCATTCTGAAGGAAATCAACCCTGAGTGCTCACTGGAAGGACAGATCCTGAAGCTGAGGCTCCAATACTTTGGCCATCTCATGAGAAGAGAAATCTCCCTGGAAAAGACCCTGATGTTGGGAAAGTGTGAAGGCAAGAAGAGAAGGGGACGACAGAGGACGAGATGGCTGGACAGTGTCATCGAAGCTACCAACATGAATTTGACCCAACTCCGGGAGGCAGTGGAAGACAGGAGGGCCTGGCGTGCTCTGGTCCATGGGGTCACGAAGAGTCGGACACGACTTAACGACTAAACAACAACTTCAACAAGGCTGTATCTCTCTACTGATAGACAGACACACAATCTCTATATCCAGAGTTATTAACCTAACATTTTGTGTCAGTATAGAATTCATTTAAAAATGAAGCTCATGGTATTCAGTAAGTCAGACTGAGAGCATTTTATGTTTCATCAAAGCGCAGAAAACTCCAAGCTGTCAAGCTCTTATGTGAAGTTTCTACTTTCACACCACCACCCCTCTTAGAAGACCTTTCACAGAGAGATGAGACTCATTTTCTTGTTTAAACAGATTAACATTTTACTGTGTCTTCTTCATCCCAGACATCACAATCATTCTGGGATGGTAACTTCCCCTTCTCCCCCAAATGAGGGAGAAAGGGGTTCAACAAGCGTGAACTAAGTCTTTCTGACACAACAGTCTCTGTCCATATTCTGCCACCTCACCACACTCGTAGTCTCGTCCTTTAAAAATGGCCCCTCTGGCAAGGGCATCTGCAACAATGAGAGGGGTTCTGTCTCCACCACTCTCTGTATTCTCCGGTCCACTCCAATGTCCATGGGTTCCCACCTTGGATCACTGAGTTTGACAGTTCGGGATGCACTGCCTCCATGGGGAACCCCCTCTCTGTTCCATGTTCTCCCAGGAATTCTCTTTCTCTCTCTCTCTCTCTCCCCACAGTAGGAGGCTTTTTTTAGTGGGCCTGTGGTTTCTTTGTAAAGTAGCTTCTCCCACACGGAAGATGAGCCTCTCCCAAATTTGCATGTGGGGATTTATTTTCCAAACCGATTTCCAGCCTTTGGATAGGGAGTGTCCTTATTAATTGGTCTCTGTCTCTGAGGAACTACTACCTTCTTCTGCTTCCTTGGTAACCTTCTTCCCTTTTACATCCCCCTCCTTTCTTTCCTCCTTCTCCCTTTTTTCTGTTATGTTTTCTGTATTCTTTTCTTTCTAGCCTCTGCTCTCCACCTCTGAGGTGTCCCTTCTCTCCTCCTCCTCTTTATGCACAGGTTCTGTGGCCTGGGTATCAGTTGTTTTCCAGGGAAGTGGGGATGCCACTCCGACAAAAGGCATCGCCATCCTGTCCCAACTCTTACATCCTATTTTTCTCCTTGAATTGTTGTGGTTTAGTGTGTGTACCAAAGAAGCTAGGAGCAAGGCAGTGTGAACCTCTTAAATAGTGTGTTGATGCACTACGGGTTAATTTGCACCAGAGGACATGAACCAAGGAATGGATGGCAACCCACAAATAGTTGCTTCTGTCAGAAAAAAACATGTTAATGCTCATTCCTTCAGCCTAGCCCATCTTCACAGGCCTAGTTCTCACTTCAGGCTGAAGGGAGGACTCTTCTATATCAAGACAAAACATGAAGATATGCATACATTTTCTTACCTGCTGTAGGCACACTAACATTATACTGAGGTAAGATAAACAAGAAGGCAGTCTTCGCTGTAACCTGTAAAGATAAAAACAAATTCCCACATTAGCTGGACCTTTACCCCTACCCCATCTTTTTTGTAATGAGCAAATTGTTTGCCCTATAATCATATCCCCAGGTCCTCTACTCAAAAGTCCTTAACAGGCAAACTTGAAATCATTAATAAATATGGGATTCTACGAATCAAAAATGTTCTAAAAACCAAGAATTTTAAGTTGAATTGTTTCCCCCCATATTTGTATTACTTTTATAAATGTAAAAACCACCAGAGGAAAAAAGATTGAATTAAACAATTATATCACCATGAAATTTTCCATTTCATTTGAAAATTTAGGAAGAAAAGGGAGAAAAGACGAAACAGTAACAACAAGCAGGGTTGGTGATAATTGCAAAAAACAAAAGGCAATAACATCTTATGAACACCAGCAAAAATATTGGACTCCACATTAAATAAGTACTGCTAATCCATATTTCTAACAACTGTTTGCCTACTTCCAATTCCACCAGCAACAATAAAGGCCTTCTATCTCTCTATTGCCTTCCTCTCAAATATCAAAATTTTCTTGATGAATGTTTACAGTCTCCATCAGGACCATAATGTTTCACTGTACCCATATTTTTAGATGGACTACTTCCACTGAAGTGGCTCCTCTATATTTATTTAATAATAAAATAATAATTGCATGTTGTCACGTCAGTTCTGACTTACAGGAACCCTTTCCAGGATTCTCCCCCCCCCCCCCCCCCGCATATAGTACTCAGAAGTAGTTTACTGGTCCCTCTTTCTGGTGATGCTTTGGGAGCATGTAGCTTGCCCACAGCTGCACAGACTAGTTCCTTCCGGGAAGCAAAGTGGGGAAATCCAGCTCCAGATTCATAGCTCTGCATCAAAGTGTTCCAAACACACTGAGCTATCCAGTGAGCCATATGTTTATTTACCTGCTTCCATATATATATTCCCATGTTTCTAAGACACAGCTTTTTGAAGACTTTTATTCTACTTGGTAATAAAATAAAATCTAATTTCCTGCTCCTCCCATATCAGGTTATGCTTGGGATTCTAATACGAACAGATCAAACATAAACACATCCTACCCTCCTACAGACAATTCTATTTATCATGATTTGTATGATGCTATTTACAGTGTTATTCAATAACCGAGGCTGGAATCCACTGCCCTAATCCATGTATCCCTTCTTTCCAAGTAACAGCAGATAAACATGAATACATAAAGCTGCTGTTGCTTCAATTAATCTATAACAGTCTACTATGATGGACAGCATCTCTCTAAGAACAAATAATTCCCGCTGTCCTGCAACTCAAGATCTTTTTAACTGGAGATACCAGGGAGAAAAATGGCAGTTCCTATCTGTAAAGCACATATATTCTGTTCTTGTGAAAAATCAGATCAGATTATCAGAGTAATGAAAGTTCCAGCACCCAGGGATCAGCAAGGTCAAAGGTCAAAGATGTACCGAAGAAACTACGCATAATAGCCTCCACCCTCTAGTGGGCATTCTACAAAATTCAAGAAGAATGCTATCACTCGGTTCAACTAGCCACAGAATGTGGAGAAAGTGGCTGATTGTGACTGAGTGGTTAATTTCATTTTATGGTGGATTAAGTAAAATAACAAGATTGAACTTTTTCACATAAAAAACATTTCAAGAGGATATGATCTTCCCAAATGAAGGCTTAATAAGAAAAAATCCTTTAAAACTTCCGAACATAGGCACTGCACTGATTCCAGCATCAGTGATGTCCTCAAGATAGAGGAAAAGAATTGAGACTGAAAAATCAAGAAAAAACAGGTGTGCACGTAGTTTAAATTGTAAATAAGCACAATATGTGAAGTTCTAAAATGTGTTACATCTTTTACGGTTATGAAAAGTGAAGGAACTGGCTTGACTTCCAGGTTCTATAATCAAGTGAATTTGGAAGCCCCATATCTCTTCTCTATGTTCAAATATTTCTAAGATACAAAATTCCCTTGCTTCACTTGGACCTTAATATGATCCAGGATGAAACTTTTCTTTCCTTCAGAAACCATTACGTAAGGTTATGTGTCACTGCTGCTCTTTCCCAAAGGCAAGTTTAAATGCTCCTTGAAACCAAATGGAAAAGCAAATAATCTCATCTTCCAAAGTAAGATTGCTGTGTTGGTAAGAGGCAGAAATCCGGCAGATAAAGCTTATCCAACAGTGATGGAAGAGGATTGGCCTGGGGAATTTCTGCCTGCTGTGCAGCTGTTACAGGCAAGAGACCTGTCAGATTATAAAGAGCTTCTGCCTCCTTCCCAGCTGAGAAACCAGTTGGATCAGAGGGAAATTCCCTGAGATTAATGGAACCCTGAGGATAAAACTCAGAAGGGAGGCAGATGGCAGTAGAAGTGTGTGAAAGGGGAATAGGACATAGAGGAGAGAAATTAGTCAAGCAGAGCCAAGATAAATACAAACTTTGTAGCTAGGAGGCATCTGGAGGGGGAAATAAAGGCAAGTATTAGTTTCCAGTTCTAAAGCATATATCCACTATGTCAACTACGCATGCTGGCTGGAAATCTAGTTCAAACATGCTAAAACAGAAAGCACTACAGTTGTTAATCTAGTGCCAGAGATGAAAGTTGGAAAGGCAATGGTGGAATATGGTGGATGTTTAGCTTTAAGAACAGAGGATTAACTTTCAAACAATGTTTATTTACAGAATGGAGGGTTGTTGTTGTTGTTTTTTGCTGTATTCATATGCAATGTTCCCTCTAATTTTCAGCCCTGTCGGGCAGGGTTCTGCCCCTCGCACATGTGGCTCTGCCCCCACTTGTGTGCAACTCCATCCCCCACCCCTGCACAGGGTTCCGTTGTGACCGGAACCAAAAGGGCTGAAAACTATCACTGTGGGTGCATGGAGGGGGTAGAGTTGTGTGCATGCGCACAGGGGTGCACCTTAGAGGGAAGCTTGTTCTCATGTATTTTGCAATCGACAGCATGCCAAACTGGAACTAGATGTGATGTAAAATAAAATAAAATACAGGACTCACACAATGGGAAAAAATGACTGAGGTAAGAGCAAAAAACATCAGGAGTTTGATGCCTCCAGTAGAATTTAACCAATACAAATAACCACACCACCTGTGATAGCCTGTACCACAGCAATTTACTGGAAGGACATAACATGGGTATGGAATTTGGAATTTGGACTTTATTTGTTAACATGGCTGCTTCTGCTTTCAACATTGCCTGAAGATACCAAATACTTGTTCAGAAGGAGGTCAAAGAGGAAGACTAGACTGCTGAGGGATGAAACTAACCACTAAACAACAGCTACGTCCTGCTATAGTTCAACAGAACACATAGATCACCTGAGGGAGCCACATTTAAGTATTTTCTTTTTCTCCTCCATCTACTACAACAGGATGAGGACATGAAGCTAGGATTTCAGCTTTTTGGCCCTTTTTTTAAAAAAAAACTCCTTCCCTTTCCCATTTCTCATTCCCTACCATTGCACACTTTAGGAAGGGGTGGCAACACTGAAGGCTTGCACATACATTTGTGCTTTTTTTTTTAAGCTGACCTAATAAAAGGTATATGAATATGGAATTTTATTTTGGACTTTACTTACTGGTCAACATCACTTTTTATGCACTCTTCATCAATGAAAACCTTCATCAAAATTCTCCTGCATAGCTACATAAATAGTGTAACTTTGGGGGGCAAATTGCCCCAAGCTAAGAAATCATTGTAGACACTGTAAGTTGAATGCTGAGTCACACAACTCAGTAAGCAACAAATCACGTCTACTGCGATTTCTTAACTTAAGGCAATTCAACTCTAAAAATTACACCATTTGTGTTACGCCAGCATAACTAGGCAAGTGGATTTGGGTTGTCAACAGAATAAGCACTATGTTAGAAAAAATATTCACAGAGGATGGGGTTCAATTTAGGGAGAAAGCAAACAGGCATCTGATCTTAGTACATGGAGTCTCCAAAGCCACAACTTTGGGACAAACAGGACTGCCGCAGCAGCTAAATTCAACACCAAGGAAATTCCACAGCTTTTTCATCTGGCATACAGCTGACAAAGATTCTTACAAATTGTTGGTACAGATCAACTGAAAAGTATCTGACTTATTCAAGCTGGTATTTTCCATATCGTGCAAAACTTGTAGCATTTTCAACCGGAAGTGGTATAAAGGGGTGTGCAAGAAAATATTATCACCTCTCCTTACCATTTCCATCAGCCCTAGCCAGCAGAAATAAAAGCTGGAAGTTGCAGTCCCAGCATCTGGAGACTAACACTGAACCCACTCCACTCTAATCCAAAAAGGCACTCAAGACAGTACTTGTACATGAGTCATACATAGAAAGAATCAATAAATACACAATACTGACCACATGATATCATCCACTCCCATTCACACATGCACATACAAGGGGCAAATATATGGCCTTAACTACCTCAGATCTCTTACAATCAGACTGGGCAACTGATACCCATAGGCACGTAATCAGGGGCTCCCTGGAAACAGTAATTTTCATTCCCTGACAGCAAAAAGACCCTCTCCTCTCCTTTTGATAGCCAAACAACCAAGGTCAGCTCAGAAAGAAAGAAGGGGCATTCCAGTGACAACTCACAATTCTACACTAAGACACCAGACACACATAAAGAACCCACAGGCAATCCAGGATGAGTTCACATAAAAATGAGAGCAAATAACATAAATTATGTCACCTCAGAAACAGAAGAATGGTTATATTTATAAAGTGTATGAGGTAGCTTTGATGGGGGTGGGTGGGATAAGATCTGTCCCTGAAGAAAACATCCGCTAACATTCAACAGAAATCAATGGAATACATTTGGAATTAGGAGGTCCATAGTTAGTTCCAGACTCCTTGTGATACACTCAGTGAACAGTTACTCTAAAAAGCTTGTAAAACACATGCATGCCCCTCTTTGAAATACATTTTCTAAACATGAGAAATAGTAAAGGAGCAGGAGCTACTTTAGAGTTTGCTTTTCTTTCCTTCCTTCCAGCATTCTCTCTTTCACAGAATTATAACAAATATGTAAAGGTCATCATATGGGGCTGTAACTTTCCCTTATAAAAGTTGTGAATTCCTGGAAAACACTTCAGCAGCATTTACAAATAAGGAAAAGTTACTTTTTCTCTAAGCAGTTTTTGCATAATATTTTATGGAGATTTTATCTTTCTACCATTAAGTATAAACCTGTTTAAAAATGGCGGCTATATATTTTCCAGGGAAGACTTTGCTGACTGTTCAGATGTAATATAAATTACAACTGAAATATGATGCTCTAAGGATATCAGAGAGAGAAAACAGTGCCTCTGACTTACCAGCTTGAAGATTTATCAGCTGCTCCAATAACCAGTGGGATTCCTCATTAATTGGCCCTCCCTGCATATCAGCTTAGAACAGGGTGGATAAAAATCAATGATTTTTAAAAATCAAGTTGATTCAAATCACGATTTAAATTTTTTAAAAAATTGATTTAAATCCTTTTAAAAAATTAATATTTGATTTTAATCAATTGAATTCAAATCAAAACCACTTTACCTCGGAAGCCACAAAGGAACACCATGTTATCAAAGCATGGTTTTATAACTAATCAGGTTTGATTTTATACTTGCTGTAAGATATTTTTAATAGTTTAAAATATTAAAGCCCACCATGGGGCTATAAGGAGAGCATTCGACTGGTCTTGTCGGATCTTGACGATGACTTGCAGGAGAGGTATGGGGGCAGGGGGAAAGTAAAGAAGGCTGGGAGCCCAGGTCATCATGAAGGCATCGCCTAGGGATCTGGGGCTGGTTCCCCTCTGGAGCAGTAACATTTGCATTTGGCTTTGTGTGAGGTGGCAAAAACATCTATGAGAGGGTGGCCTCACAGCCTGCAGAGATGGAGGAACACCGAGTTGTCAAGGGTCCATTCGTGTGTTTGGGTACGGAGCCTGCTCAGTTTGTCTGCTACATCGCCTTTTTGTGTAAAGATGTGGACGGCTGCTGGATAGATGTGATGTTCATAGCACCATTCCCATAGTTGAATGGTGAGGTAAAGGATGGAGAAAGAGTGGGTGCCTCCTTGTTTGTTGATGTAGAAGAGAGCCGTTCTGTTGTCTGTAGTGACTTGTATGCCTCGTCCTGTAATGAGGGGCTCGAAAGTACGGAAAGCCTTGATTGTGGCGAGCAATTCGAGATGGCTGATGTGAAGTTGTTGTTCTGAGTGTGACCATGGGGTGTGCATCTAAAGGCTGTTGCAATGTGCACCCCACCAAGTGGGGTTGGCATTTGTAGTGACTTGGATCGTAATCTGGACAGGTTTGAAAGGCCTTCTAATGAAGAGGTTGGCCAGTGTATTCCACCAAACAAGTTGGGTGGCGAGCTCTGATGTAACTCTGAGGAGTTTGGTGGGTTGATCTGACAGAGGGTTGAAAAGAGTTAGGTACCAGGCCTGAAGTGAGCTCATTTTTAATCGAGCATGTTGTATGACAGAGGTTGTGGAAGCCATCAGTCCTAGGAGGTGCTGAGTTTGATGGGCTGTGACGGTAGTATGAGGTTGGAAATAGTGTAGAAGCATGTGGAGTTTCGTTGCCCACTCTTGTGGCAGGAAGACACGATCCTGTCGTGAATCCAGGACAGCTCCTATATAAGTCACTATTTGAGAGGGTTGTAGTATGGATTTGTCCATGTTGACTCTGAGTCCCAGATCCGCCAAGAGGGACAGGGTGAGATTTATGTTGTGTAGGGCCTTGGAATGAGAGGGGGCAACCAGCAACCAATAGTTGATGTATGGATATATAGTGACTCGAGATATGCAGAGATGTGTGGTCACAGGGGCCATGCATTTTGTGAAGACTTGTGGAGCCGTGGATAGGCCGAATGGAAGGGCCTTGAATTCGTATGTGGAGTCTCCGAGGGAGAATCTGAGGAATTTGTGATGGTCTGGTCAAATGGTGATATGGAAATAGGCGTCGCTTAGGTCTATTACTGCAAACCAGTCGCCTTTTTGAAGGAGAGGGAGTATGCGTTCCAATGTGACCATGCGGAAGCACTTGGGAGTTGAGGTTGCGTAGGTTGAGGATGGGCCGAAGATCGCCATCTCTCTTGGGGACTGTGAAATAATGGGAATAAAATCCCGGGTCGTTGGAGGGTGGAAAAATGGGAGTGATGGCATCTTTTTGTAGAAGGGATCGACCTTCTTCTTTCAATATAGGTGATGGAGTTGTAATTTTTATTGGTCCTGAAGGTGGTAGGAAAAGAAATTTGATTCTGTAGACGATAGTGACCATAGAAAGTACCCAAGAGTTGGTGGTGATCGCAGCCCAGGCTGGAAGATGGGCTGCAAGACAGGGGGAGTTGATGGGCTGAGGAATGTGATGTGGGAGGATCTGGTCGGTGAGACAGTCAAAGATTCTGTTTGGTTTTCTTGTCAGGGCACCTGAAGGATTGTTGGGGACACTGTTGCTGTGAAGTTTGGCGGTATGGAAAGGATGAGGAAGATTGCTGGTACCTCTGTCTGTAGGCCTGTGGACGGTATTGTCGGTAAGGGTAAGTATGGTGCTACTGATATCGTTGAGGAGGAAAGTAAGACTGGGTGTTATAAGAATGTGCTGTTTTTCTAATTTTTTCTAGGTTGTCAAGAATCTCATTGGTCTTCTCATCAAAGAGGTCTATGCCATCGAATGGTAAGTCTTTAATTCGCAAACCGTGAATCCTCTGATATATGGGCAGATCTCAGCCAGGCATATCTAAGGAGTGCAACTGCAATAGCCATGTATTTGGATGCAGCTTCGATGACGTGGCGGGCTGTGATTCACTCCTGTCGGGTGAGGGCCATGGCTTCTTGGTGGAAGGCAAGACCATGAGCCTTTTACTTGTCAGGTGCAGACTGAAGAGCGGGTAGTAGGCATCCTTCAGTCTCAAGAGACTATGGTAACATGCTCTGAATAGAGGTCTTGGAACAGAGTCTAGTGTGGCTGAGGAGGCCAATTCGAGACTGACAATCCCTTCCACACTGAAGACAAATACAATCTGTCCCCTCTCCAGCTCCCTGATTTTGCTGGTTTCGGGACTGCCTCTTTGCCTCGGCCTGCTGAACGAGTGTTTCCTCAAATTGGGAGAGACCATGCTGCACCGCCTGCCTCCAGGCTGAATGCTCAGAGCTCAAGGTTTCCCATCTGTTGAGGTCCATTCCTAAGGCCTTCAGATCCCGCTTGCAGATATCCTTGTATCGCAGCTGTGGTCTCCCTCTGGGGCGCTTTCCCTGCACTATTTCTCCATACAGGAGATCTTTTGGAATCCGACCATCAGCCATTCTCACGACATGCCCAAGCCAACATAGACGTTGCTGTTTCAGCAATGTATACATGCTAACAATTCCAGCTCATTCCAGGACTACACTATTTGAAACTTTGTCCTGCCAGGTGATGCCAAAAATGCATCAGAGACAATGCATATGGAATGTGTTCACCTTCCTCTCCTGCTGTGCACAAAGGGTCCAGGACTCACTGCAGTACAGGAGTGTACTCAGGACACAGGCTCTATAGACCTGGATCTTGGTATATGCCGTCAGCTTGTCCCGCATGCATTTCAGCTGGACTTCGGTCTTCGCTCTCAATCTAGAGAGATTAAAGAACTTTCCATCTGATCTAGTCCTGAGATAGATGCCTTCTGTTGCGGTTCCAAAAGCGTGCTTCAGCATGACAGCAAAAAAGATCCCAAACAGAGTCTGTGCAAGGACACAGCCCTGTTTCACTCTGCTTTGGATGCCAAAGGGATCTGATGTTGAGCCATCAAAAACTACAGTGCCCTTCATTTCCTCATGAAAGGACCTGATGATATTAAGGAGCTGAAGAGAGGAGGTAAATCATCCTCAGAGTGGGTAGGCCTTGTTCCAAAGGTGACAATGATAGGCTCCCATGGCTGCAAGGTAGTTGGCTGCACGCATGGTGAAAGAAGCCAAAGAGTAAACTCTGCAACCAATGATATCTAGTTTTCTGCCTTCTTGATTATTAGGAATGGCATTAGAGCGACTGCATGTTCTATTTTGCATGGCATCTACGATCATTGAGTTGGAAGGTGGATGTTTAGATAAGAAGGTGGTATTGTCACCATGTGTTTTGTAAAGATTTTCAACGTGTCTTGAAATTTGTGGTACTGAAGGTAGTTTGGACTAGGATTGCTTAATGAGTTTGAGAAGGGAAGGAATGAACCCCATACGAAGTGGAGGAGTTTGATCTTGGTTAATATCCTCATAGACTTTATAAGATTCGTTTGGTATCAATTGTTGAACATCAAGGTCCATGACTTTTGCTATACAGAGAATAAGCTGCGAATAAGAGGAAAAGTCTTCTGATGGTGATGGTGGATTGATGTCGGCAACATCAGAGTCTGGTGTAGGGAGGTTAGGCGGAGACTCAAGTGGTGGTGGTGATGAGCCCGACGATTTGGTATTGGAAGGTGGGTGAGCCGGCTGTGAAGACTGGTAGCCTGTAGATGGAGAGTAGCGTTGATACAGATATGTTGAGGTGTGGGCTACGTCACTTTGTAGTGAAGGTGAGGGAATGTGACATCTAGTCTTGCCGGTACCGTGAGACTTTACTGGTTGGAGGTGTGCGAAGGGTACAGTATTTACTTCGTAGGTTGACAAGAGTGGGTGGGTTCAAGTGGGGCAGGTGGTGGTCCCCGACAGGTAGTGGTGACTTGTAACGAAGATGACCATACTTCAGAAAGTGTAGTCGGTTCGGCAGTGTGAGTTTGAGTCGGTACCAAGGTGCGGGAATGCTTCAGTATCGTCGTAGACTGTAAGGCGTGCGAGTAGGTAGGATGAGGTCGTTTGAGGTGGTGTTTAGTTGGCTTCAGTATTGGAGGGTGAAGAGGTAAATCGTCCTCAGATAATATTTTGTAAAGGGGTTCACCCGTTGTATGATACCGAGGAGGGGATGGTGATCCTGAAGATTCGGATGGATAATAACAGGCATACCAGTGGTGTTTGAACTCGGTACAGAGCATGGGATCTGGCTGCCAGCATCGGTAAAACCGGTGTTGGTTCAAGCTCATAATAGGTTGGAGGCTCATAAAGAGTGACTTGCTTATGGTAGTGGTACGGAGGTCGAGATTAATGGGATGCCACTAACCCCGTTATTGGGGGAGCATGGGTTTGTTCAGAATTGGATCGGCAAGTCTCCGGTGTATAGTGAGTCTTCCAAGGTCATTTGCGAGGAAGTGGTGGATCAGCTAACGTAGAGGCTGAATCTGAGTCTGATAGGATCGGCCTCAATGCAGGAGAGGTAGATGGCAGTTCTGTTGATGGAGTTGGGCCATGGGATGGAGGGATCGGTATAGCCTCCATAGCTGGTGGTTGAGGCTGGAGGGATCACTCCCAGAGGAAAGAACAGAGACGCTGTTGTCTAAGTTTAAGTGCCTGTTTAGTGAGGTTTTTACAGGCTTGACAAGAAGAGGACTGGTGGGATTCCCTGAGGCAAAAGAGGCATGAATTGTGTCCATCAGAAAGGGGAATCCTCTTAGGGAAAGAGTCACACAGTATGAATGGCCCTGTGGGGGACATAAAAGAGTCAGAAAGGGAAAGGGGGGAAAGGGAGCGGTCAGGAGAGGGAAATTGGTTGAACTAACTATCTTACTATTTTCCTTCTGTATTTCATTTGCTTTGTTTAGAAAAGTCATGAAGATAAGAGGCAAACGGAGCTCTGCTCATCGAGAGATGAAACCTTAGCGGCGGCAAAAAGGAACGGAGGCAATTGCCAAGACAGGCAGACCACGTGTACTAGGGGGGTGGTCCTGGCAAATGTGTGCTAAAGCTCTAGAATATTCCGGAAACCTCTGTCCAAGCGCAGAACAAACCTTATAGTGTGCATTCACAGAGACCATGAAGAAGAACAAGCAGTAGTAAGAAGGTACACCAGTGCGGCTTTACGGAGATAATGGTGGAAGAGAAGGAGAATCAGAGGAGCTCCGGTCAGAAAAACAAGGTGGGGGAATTTAGGAAGCTATCACTCAGCTTTTACAAGCATAATATGCAAGTAATGTAAGAGTATATTTTCTCTCCATCCCTCACTTCAGGATGATAGCAAATGTCCACTGTCAACCATGTTTTTTTTTATTCTAAGGGGTTTGGGAGGAACAGGATGCAACTCTTTAGCAGTGCAGAAAAAAAAATATTCTGTTTCTATTCAGAAGCACTCAAAATATTTTTGATTAAGACTCTCCCACACTTGATTTACCAACTGATCTTTGCAACCACTGATTGCTGTATTTCAGTACTGCAGTGAGTCACAGTCTTTTAACTGAAGTGAACACATAATTTTTTGTTCCCCTTCTTGAAACAAGACAAACTATCCACAGTATTTGAAGGGTGAAATAACAAAGTAACTTGCTGGAGGAGGAGGAGGAGGAGGAGGGGAGGCAATAAGAAATGCAGACCAGTAGCAAAATGTAATTGAATGGGTTGCTAAGACACACACTTTAGGGCAGGAGGCTCCCACCTGACCTTGCCCAGATGTGTTGGGAGTATCAATCCCACCATTCCAAACAAGAAACTGAATTGTGGCATTTGTAATCCAAAACAACCAGAAAGGGGAAGGAAACTTAAACTAGAATTTGCAGAAGCAAACAACAAAATATAGCCAGTGTGATGTAGCAGACAGAATATCATACTAAGAGTGAACAGATCCCAGTTCAAAATACCACTCATACACAGAAAGTAACTGGGAGGGATGGAAATGTTAAACCACTCCTTAAACATCTTGCCTACCATGAAACCCCTATTAGGGTCACGATAAGTCAGAAGTGGTTTGACACCACATAACAAACAACAAAACGCTGGGGAATGGTACTGTTCCTAGCAACATATGCCATTTTCTGTTAAGGTTATCCACTACAGTTATTCAAAGCAAAATTAGGTTTTTTGGATCCTCTTTAAAAAGGTCTTTTATACTACATCCAAGCTCAGATCATGGCTTTTTCATCACAAGGTGAAGTCGTGGTGGGTAGCTTTGCTTATGTTTGGTTTTCTGTGAATTTTTAGATATTTCCTCTATCCTGTTCTTTCTTTTTCTTTTTAAAGTGACTTATTTGTGTGTTGATTTTATGCTGGCTTTTTATGGAGTTACGCTGGATGTATCAATATTGCTTTTCAGATGTTGAATATTTTAAATGGGTGCGTATTACCAAAGTTATACATTTATATATGACATCTATATGAAATATATACATGTTATATGTTTTTATTCATAATTTTTCTAAAGAGAGGACTTTGCTGACTGATGGAAAAACAGTCAAGCTTAGTAAAAAAATATACAAGATGCTGAAACACACTAGATCATGTGTGCCCATGAAGAGTTCTGATTCAGCAAGGAGTTATCATTTTACCATCTCAAAAGGGCATTAAAATCTGTGACATTTTTCCAATATTAGAAAATGCTTTCTCAATCACCTTTTAAAAAGATGATGACATCAGCAAACTTGTCAACCATGCTGCTCACTTTCGACTCTGAAGCCAATCTATCAGGGTGGATTTAAATTAATTTGATTTAAACAAATCATTGATTTTCATGCACCCTGCAATCTATCAAAAAGTTAATACACCAGTAGAGATCTCTGGAAACCCCTTCTTGTTTTTTAACGTTACCCATCTACCATTTACTCTTAGCCTCTGTGTATGAGTAGATAAATATCTTTTGTGAGTCCTCAGAAGATTGGGGGGGGGGGAGGAGGATCTGAGTTTGAAATGTGACAGCAATGGACAGAACAGCTAAGGAAACAAAGCAAAAATAGGAGGGCCAGGTGCCAATCTTAACAATTTGCCACAGTGCAACAGAATTAAGGTCCGCAAAATCTTCCCAGTTTACAAAAGGCAGGCAGTGATTTGGTGTATATTTGTAAAATGAACACTGAACAAAACAGGATAAAACAGTCTGGAAGGAATTATCTATCCAAATTTGTTTGGAGTGGCCCCATTTTAAATATATTGGATACCTCAGTGCTTTAGGAATCTGGTTGTGAAGCAAGAGGTGGGGAAATTGATTCCCCACTGGGCCTCCTTGACAGGGGCTGGATTTGATGATCCATAGAGCCCTTTCCAGCTCTGCAGTTCTTAGATGATGATGGTGAGGATATGGTGGACTTCAGTCAGGCATTACTTTTTTTTCTAGTCTAGGTGTGTATACTACACTTTTAAAAATATATATTTAGATTTATAGTACCATACAAAACGTCATGTTCACCAAAAATACAGACTATCAGTAAAACAGCATGTTAAGTCAAAATATTGACATAATTTATTAAATTGCTAATGTTCAGAAAAAGTGTTTATGACTTTTGCCACAAGATTAAAAAGAGAGAAAAAAACAAAAATATAAGGAATTAGAGGAAAAATTGAAACTATGTGCACTTCAATTTAAACAAAATATTGAATAAATTATTAAATTGCTGATGTTCAGAAAAAGTGTTTATGACTTTAAAGTCTGGGGTATTTGAATATTTCTGAATATTTTGATATTTCAGAAATATGCTACTGTAAAGCTTTACAGAATCAGGATAAAACTATGTCTATAAGAAGGAAGACACGTGATTAGGTATACATAAACAAACTCACTGGGCTTTCTACATATTTTTCTAGAAAGTTAAGTGCCTGAAAACAAGCTACTCACCACCCTCACATTTGTTAACAAATGAAGCATGGGTGGATAGCCTATCCATATGGAGTGGGTAGAAAAATACACAGACACACACTTGTCCCAGGGCATTTAAAAGCCAACTCTTGTTCAGAAACTGCACATCTAAAACCAAGATATTATTTAGCTGCAAACTATATTAACACACAATTGATCAAATATCAATCTGAAACAGTACTTTTGATGTGCCTCTTACATAAAAGGATGGCTGCCAGATGAGCCAGCAACAACTGGCGTAAGACTATAAAGCAGGTGCATACGTATATGATCTGGGAAAGTTGTGAAAAATCTAAATGCAGTGGGACTATAATATTGTATGGCCAATACAACTTATATATTATTTGGTTATTCCACTAATTGGTGAGGTAGAAGCTCTAATCAAGATGAAGACACAAGCTATTTTTTTCTTTAGAAACTCAATTATTACACTAGCTGACCTAATCTGGAACTCCTACAAACACACACACATACTCCATAAACCTAACTACTGTTTGTTAAAACACCCAAGAATTTGGCTCCCGAATGAAATACCTGCAGTATTGGATTGAAGTCTGAGATGGGTACCAATTGGAAAAATTGTGATTTGTCTCTATTGATGATTTGTCAAGGTGCACGAATCACAAATTTACAATTTTTTGTGAAACAAACCACGAACTGATTCATAGATTCGCCAGGCCTATAAAATGCCCCCCCAGGAACCTAGAGACACCAAAATCGTAGGGAAGCTTCCCCTGACTCTCCTCTACAACCTCTCCACGTTTGGTGAAGTTTGGGTTTCAGTCATCCAAGTTATACACTCAGAAAGTGGGTCTCCCCAGGAAAATGGCCTTTAGCAGCTGGCTTGGGGGAAACTCCAGCACTGGTTCATGCCTGGGACCAAGACTAACACAGGTTGCAGATATGTAGATTTTTTTCCCCAGGGCCTTAGAGGTAGCTGGCAGTCAGGTAGATTTCTTCCCCTGAGTTTCAGAGGTTGCAAAGATGTAGGTTTGTTCCCTTGGGTTTCCAAGTTAGCTGGAGGGCAGGTTGTCTTCTTCCTCTGAGTGGCAGAGGTTGCTGAGAGGTAGGTTTCTTCCCCTGGGTTTCAGAGGTGGCTGGCAGAGAGGCAGGATTGTTCCCCTGAGTGGTAGAGGTTGCAGAGATGTAGAATTGTTCCCCTGAGTTACAGAGGTGTCTGGCACTCATGCAGTTTGTTCCCCTGGGTTACGGAAGTTGCAGAGAGGTAGGTTTGTTCCCCCGGGTTTCAGAGTTGGCTGGCAGAGTGGTTGACTTGTTCCCCTGAGTGGCAGAGGCTGCAGAGAGGCAGGTTTGCTCCTCTGTGTTACAGAGATGGGAGAGAGGCAGGCAGACTAATTTCCTGGAGTGGCACAGGCAGCAGGGAGGTTGAAGGGAATGACAGAAGTAGATCTGAATTTGGTGGGTTGAGGAGACAGAGAGTCTGGCATGGGATCCCTATCAATGAAGGGAAGCCCAAAAAGGGAAGGTTAACCTTTATGAAGGACAACCTTTCAATGCTTAATGGATCCAGATGGGAGTGGCAGGGTCAAAGCATGTCACTGAGATGGGAAAAGACATGCTCACTCTGGACATTGGTAGGGAGGAAAAGAGATCCATTACCACAGTGGACAACTCTGGCCATATGCCCATTTTTCATGCCCAATACTGGAGAGGATCTGATCTGGAGGGCTGGGTTGGCTCCACCAGGTGCTCTCCCACCGTGGCCTCTGCAGAGTCCTCTTTTGCTGTCTCTGTGCCCTCCCCTGTGGTGGCAACTGCCCAGCTCACTACCCTGCTCCAATAATGTAGCCTGGAGCCCTCACCAGGAGAAGTCTCTGAACACAGCTCCTGAGAATCAACCTCCTGGACATCCTTCCTGTGCCCGTATATCCCCAACTCTCCATGCACATGTCGCACTCTGAGTTTCCTGTGGACATCAGTGGAGAGCTCAACTTTCCATTCCTCCATCTCCACAGTGTGTGACGCCAAGCTGCCCTTGATACGTGGATCACAGAGGCAAGCCAAGCAGTAACTGTGTCTCTGCAGAGAGGATGGAGTCACTTCCGCACGCCTGCCCGCAACCTCAGCACCAAGGCCCTGATCTGCGGAAAGAGGGAGTATCCAAGTGACAGAGTGGACTCCAGTCGAGCACACAAATAAGGGGGATGACTTGCCCGAGGCTTGCATCATGACCACATGAAAACATCTGTGGTCTGCTGGAAAGGCTTGAGGACCTGCACCATTTGGGAGAGGGCAAACCAATCTGTGGCTCTGATTCCCACCTCTCCTCCCCTGGGCAGGATGGGCACGGAGGACATGGTGCTCCCCAGCTAATGGCATCACACACAACAAAGTCTCACTTGTGTGCTATGCACACAAGGCCCTCAAAGCCTGTTGCATTCAATGCTGCCAACATGTTTCACACAACATCCATGACCATATGCCCATGGATGACATCACCTCTGGTGCCCACTCATGCAGCACAGCCAGGAAGCCATTGGTGATATTCTTCCCTGTTGCCTGAACCTCCATGTGCCATGCCTGCAGGAGAATGTCTCTGTAGCCTGGTGGCAGGACAAGTGCCTCCCTAAGCAGCCCTGTCGCCGATGCCCTGCTACCCTTCAGGTCCTCTGGCTGTCACCAGTGGGCTGTGAGTGAGAGGTACCCATGGTGACCTCTGTTTTACAGGTCAGCTGTGAAGTGGACCTTGTGGCCCTGTGCCTGTGACAGCTTGAAGTGCTATGGGGCGGTATATAAGCAGCACGCTTTGCTTTTGCTTTTTTTGCTTTTAATGGAATTCAAAAAATAGGTAAGCCACTTAAAACAGAGGCTGGGGTGGAGGAAGAGCGGGGGGGGGGGGGCTACTGAATAAACACACACACACCGAAATCACCAATCTACCCTAACGCACACCTCCAAAAAATAACTGGAAACAAAATACACCCGCCTAAAGAAAGACCTCCCCAAAGGCCCACTATTTAGAATAATGAAATAAAGTTGTGATTTGCACAGTGCAACTAACAGTAACAGTTGTCTGGCTACTCAGAGAGAGCACACAGACAACAGCATCCAACCACTCAAATATCTGGCTGCAAGGAAACTACTTATAAAGCCTCTCAACAAACAATTCCCACAGAGCCCTTCAAGCCACTCAATCCAGGAGTCTCTAGATCCCTCCCACGATTTCCTAAAACTTCTGATTGACAGAAGCAGGCTGCAGACTGCATGGGGATGTGAGAAAACAGGTTAAAAAAAACCAGGTACAACCAAGTGACGAATTGAAAATTGCTAAAAATTTGTCATTTTGTATTCATTGGGGTCTTCACGTCTGATGAATATGAAGTGACGAATTTGCAATTTTAGATTAATTCTACAATTTGTCATTTAATTCGTGCCCATCTCTAGTTGAAGCACACAACAACAACAGCAGCACCATTTATCAGCAACGATTGAGTAGAATTCCTAGAAGTATAATCCTATGCAACTTTATCAAGATGAAAAAATAACTGGACACAGACTTACTTTCAGGTAGTCACAGAAGCAATTTTATTACATTTGTATATATTTGGTCTCTTCACTGATCTGTAAGAGAACTACTGGCGCCCTTTGAAATTCATGGCCAGTTGGTGGGGGGAGAAATCTCAATAAGTTCTGGAAACAAGACTTCATTTGTCAGCTGCCTATGTGCAGAAATATTAATAGTTCAAATATGAAACAGCATGACTTGTGACAGCATCGGTATCAGTAAGGAAATGTTGATTCCCCTGTGCTGTCAGTAATAGAATTAAAACAAGGGTTCAACACGAAGAGAAATGCAAACACACACACATACACAAAAGATTCTGTTTCCCATCCTACCTATTTTTCAGTGGTTAGAGAATTAATATTGCCAACCATTTTCGTAAGGCAGAGTAAAGAGCACAAACTATACTTTATAAAGAATTGTTGCCACAATTGCAGAGGAAAGATAAAAAAATCCCCCCAAAGAGTGAAGGCCACAGTCCTGAACTTTCTAAGTAGAGAAATATAGTGGTGCTGCTGTAAAAGGGAGCTGTTATTGCTGCCATCTGCAAATGAGCCAATGTGTTGCTTCTGTGTGAGGTGCAGCCCATCAGACCTTAGAGACAAATACTGGATAAGTGTGAAGGGTTTCATATTTACACTTCAGATGTAAAGGGGTTTGTGAATCCTTTCTAATAATGTGACTCCTAAACAGTAGCCTTTAAAGATGTCAGGCACACACACACAAGCCATATGGAGATAGCGACATGACCCATGATGATCTCTGTCCTTGTGTTATGTTCTCACTGAATCAGAAAATATATGCTAAAGTTACTAATGTGCAATTAAAATATGTTTTTCTACTTGGTTAAATTGTTCATGTGTAATTTTTTACTTTCAGAATCAAAGCCACAACTGTTTCAATTATAGTGCGTGTGACAGAGAGACTAACAGCTGCACCCAGCCATCTGTGAAATACAAATTATTTGAAAAAGGTTAAAGAAGAATGCACCATAACCCATTATATTGAGCAGAACATGGTGACAAAAATGTTCCTACTACATTTTCTTAGGCCAAAATCCTGTTGGTTATAGGCACTAGCACAACAGAATTAGCATAAATCTCATTGGTGAACTGCAAAAAGTTAAGAAGTTAGTGTAAGCATTTCCTGTTGTGCATCAAATAACATGATTCAGTGTGCAACAGCAAATGCTTACATTAACTACTTAATTAGCAGCAATTTGCCATTGAGATGTAAGGCAATTGTATTACACTAGTTTGAAAAGTCAATAAAATTTTGGCATTGCTTCATAAAATTAATTAGCAACATAATAAATGGATATAATACCAGTCAATCAATATTATAAAGCATCATTGAACGTCTAAATGTATTGCTGGTTTTACATTATATGGCCATTTATTTTCTGTGCTTTGTTCTGATAATCTTAGTTTCTTCTGTTGCTTTCTGATGGTGACATCCTGTTCTCAAACCCAAATACAGTAATAAATCTTTCTTTCTGTTTCCCTTAGTAATGGTTTCTACTTTCAAGAGTTACATAGTTTCCCAGTTAGCAAAAATGAAGCGATATATGTGGCACAGCAGTAATTTTAAAGGTGCAGGATCTCACTGTGACAGTTTTCATAGGCAGCTCTCTCCTCCAAGGAAAGTGCAAAAATGCAGGTTGGTGGATCTATGGAAGGACAATGGTATTCTGTAAAGCAAATGGCTTTTAAGTGCCAACTTCAAATACCTTGTTTTACAATAAAAATACCTTGTTAAAATATAGTGATGGTGGAAAAATCAAATTCTCTCCCAACTGCTGTGACTCTTGTAGCTAAGCTCAGAGGTAACAAGAAAACATGGTGAGGAAATGGTATCATAGTCCCTGCTACTGTGGGGATCTCCCTCATTGCAACTTTGAAACATAACCATATACATACATTAGGATTTGGTAATTATATGCAGGTAGCTAGTGAAATGATCCCAAGGAATTATGGGGGGACCACCATTACCTGAAAGGCGTTAGAGCACATTCCTTTCCTATCTTTTAGCAAAGGTATGTTAAAGACAAGAAAAAATCCCTCCTTCCTGAAGGAAGTATCAAACGGACTTCCTGGGAACGTTTCAAAGGATTACCAATCTGGATTATTCATTTTATGGCCCTCTGTGTATTTCCTATATAGCTACGTACTATCTTTGGTTCTATAGACTGACTTTCAGCTGTCTCTACTAGCCAGTATTGATTAAACGCTTTCCTAAACCTGCAATACGCCTCCTTACCATTCTGAAGAGAAAAGTTTTCCACACTACTCATCTAGTACCACAGCTTTTGCCCTGTAAACCCTGGTTCCACTACATCACTATTACTTACAGATAAGTAAAGCATCTTAACTTAATGAGGCATACTCCCCGTAAGTATGCAAAACACTGCATTCTCTGTACCTTTGGACTCAACTTGCTGCTCCATAACTTAACACTTGGCAAATTTACACCCTTGTACTACTGTACAAAGGTACAAATGAATTCATTCTATGTTAAATACAAGCTAAACACTTTTATTTGTTAAGTGATACATATTAGCTTGGAGCCTGACTAGAGTTCCAGAAACAAAGTGTATTATTCCATTTGTCAATGGGACCAAAACCTTGATGAAAAATATCTGTGATGGAAGCTTCCAAAATCCTTGAAAGAAGATTCCCCACAATTCTCAGGAACAGATTTTTGAGGAGCACTAAGTGCAGCAAGAGGGACTGCAGAAAGTTGTTCCCCACTATTCACTGGTGGTTCAATCGCACAACCAGAACGATAATAATCTTAGAACTGCAGAGCTGGAAGGGACCCTATGGATCATCAAGTCCAACCCTCGTCAAGAAGGCACAGTGGGGAATCGAACTCCCAAACTCTGGCTCCCCAGCCAGATACTTAAACCACTGAGCTATCCAGCAGTTCAACATAGATGATATTCCCAACAGCAAGAACAATCTCATGTCCACCATGAAAATATTTAAAGCTGTTAAAATAATTATTATCAATTTACATATTTTTGCTAAAATATATAAGAAAATCAGTAGCCATATATTTTAGTCCCTACTCCCTAAAGTTCCTTTTCCCATGGATTCAAAATATCTACACAATTAAAATCTCTAGGTAACAAAAATGATAAAACAGATTTAAAAATGAAGTTGTGGGGACATTTGTTTAAACAGATGAAATTTATCAATTTTCTAAAGCAGAAAAAAAGACCAAACTATAATTAATGACCAAGAAAGACTTCGTTGTTTGCAAAAGTACCTCTCTCTGCTATTCCTAACTATTCAAAACGCACTTACAGCAATGTATTATATATGCAATTACAACAACATCCTGGCAGGCCAAAGCATAAAGGAGATATATTTCAAAGAAAAACAGGAGATTTCTGCTATAAGATAGATCCGTGTAATAAATACAGATGGCATTCATGAATTCTGTTTCTCAATTTAAGAGAATTCTATCTATTCCTTTAGTACAGTGCAATCCTAATTCAAAGATGCACTGGAAAATAAAGGGTAAAAATTAGTCACAAGCCTCTTTTGCCAACAGAAAACTGCCCTGCTGACTTAGATCTATTGGCAGAAGATCTTAAATAAGTTGGACTACATCAGATCCTAACCTCTTCCAGTCCAGAGACTCAGTCACAATTTGCTTGGACGAAGTTATGCCAAAGTGAGGATAATAATCATAATCATATACCACCAACTCAATTCTGATTGATGGTGACCTATTTCAGTGTTTTCCAGGTAGAGAGTACTCAGAAGCGGTTTACCATTCCCTTCTTCTGGGGGTGCCCCAGGACTGTGCAGCTTGCTCAAGGCCACACAAGTTGGCTCTACTTGCAGGAGGCACAGTGGGAAATCAAATTCCAGATTCCTGGCTCTGCAGTCAGATACCCAAACCACTGAGCTATAGTCCTAAGTAATTTCCCACAACCCTTCTAAGGGTAGTGACTGCACTGTATTATTGTACTGATTTATGTCATGTGCTCTCTGTGTCGCTGTCCCTATCCTCATGGGGCAGCCTCATTTGAATTGAGTTGATTTGGTGTAGGAGAATACACTGTTCTTTAAATCACCTTAAAGAGACTTTGAGTCTGTCCTGACTCTGCCTGCATTTTGTTCTTGTGCATTCCTTCCTTGTTTTGTCTGGAGTTTATGTTTTTTTGAAAATTTACAGTAGTACTTCCTATTTTTACTCCTTTGAATTTGTGAGGAATGTTTTCTTTTTTTATTCTAACTGGCATAGCATTGCATAGATGATGCAGATAGTGTATTTTTCTGCAATTGAAACTTCCCTCTCATCTACTTCAACAATCTACTATAGACCTTTCTGTTCAATAGGCTGGCAAAGCTTGCAAATGCAACAATAAAGAAAGAACAATAAAGTAAAAAAAAAAAAAAGACCCCAGCCGCAAAAGAATGCACATATAAGAAAAAAGAAGGAAAAGAAAGGAGTTGGCATAGTGTTTGTCTATAAAAGTCACCAGATGGAAGGCAAATCACATTAAAAAAAACAAGCCAGCTAGACTCCAGCGTCCATGTGATGCAGCGCTAAGATCTGTTTATTGATATATTTTTTTAAAGGGGAACAGTTCAGACAGGAGGCATAGTTGCTAATTTCCCTATGGGACAGCATCCTGTACCACCTCAAACACATCACTAAGGTGACTGCACAGGAAATGCCCCTGCACACAGAATACTATGAAATGGCCATTCACACAATCAAAAACAGGCAAAAAAACAAAAAAAAAAAACCACCAGCATAATATAGAGCAATTTAAAATAAACCACCTTCCACTGTGTGTTGAAAAAGAAAACATTCCTTGAAAAAAAAGTGCAAGTTTCTCCTGTGCTTACAAGTATATTGAAATATAGTCACAACCTAAGCTGACTTGTCCCTGAGTCAGCTCCATTGGTCCTCAGTGATCTTATTCTATTAGCATTACACTCTTCTATTCATACTCCAGTCTTTGTTTCAGTGACTTCAAGACAGCATGTACTTCTTTGCTTATTCCCACTTAATGCTCAAATCAACCCTGTGAGGTCGGTTAGGCTGAGTGAGAGGAACAAGCCCAAGGTCATTCCCCGCATGACTCAGTGAAGATGGGTATATAGCTGTCCCAAGTCCCATTCTGGTAGTAAACATTACACCACACTGCCTCTCAGTGCAGTTCAGATGAGCAATTTGCAAGAAACCTGATCTGTTTACACAAAACATTTATACCCTTTCAATAAAACATACTTGGGGTGCTTATGTCAGAACAGTCACAAGGATACTTGTCAGCAGCAGAAGAATCACTGCAAGAGGGTCTAAAACCCAAGCTAACAACTTATGGAAACAGCAATATTTTAACCCAGCATCTAGGTCACGCTGGGGGTGGGGCACTGGGACTCATAAACATGTCATCATTGAAAAGCTCCTTTCCCTTGTGATCATACACCTTGTTTTAGACTTTATGGACATCAAAAAGGCTTTTGATGCGGCTTGTAGAAACCAGACAGGTGGTGTTTAATGTTGCCTAGTTCTAAGCTCTTTAGGGCTTGAAAAGATTAAAAACAGTACTTTGAATTATGCCTAGAAAAAAATAATCAGTCAATGAAACCCTTCCACTGCTGGTGTGATATGCTGATGGCCGAATGAACCCAGGTTAAGAGTGACACAGATTATTATGATGAAGTTTCTGAAAGTATTCAAAGGCAGCCTCAGAGAGAGCCACTGCAGTAATCTATCTAGGATGTTAACCACATCATCATCATCATCACCACCACCATCTTAGAGCTGCAGAGCTGGAAGGGATCCTGTGGATCACTGAGTTCAGCCCGTGTCAATTAGGCACAGTGAGGAATCGAACTACCAATTCCTGGCTCTGTAGTCAGATACCTAAATCACCCATTCTCAATGTTTTGTTTTGGGTCACAGCCATAAACACAATATGAAAGAAATATAGGCTGAATCATGATTGTAAGTTGCATAATGGATTTTATAAGGTGGTGTGTGAGGAATTGTTTCCAGTCTGTGGGTCCCTTCAAATGTACCAGACCCCCCCCCCCCCCCAGCCATTGAGAATGGCTGAACCACTGAGCTATCCAGCAGTTCAGGAAGGGCTGCAACTGGCAACCCACTCAAACTGTTAAAACACATTTTAAGCTACTCATCCACTTGGAATGATGGATCTAACACCACTAGAGGAAGGTATGAACCAAACCGTAAATGAGAAAAATTGAAAACCAGGGTGGTTCGCAGTTCAGTTTGTGACCCAGTTCAGGGATCCTGTTTTGCTGAAGTAAAACAAAACATCAAACTTTTTTGCCCTTGGCATCCCCTTCCCACTGCCCTGGTTGCCTGGCCTACCTACTCCCGCTGCTACGCCACTGCCCCCTCCTCCTGCTCCCCGGGTGTCATGCTCCAAGGCAGCAATCAGGGCAATCAGCTGGGAGGCGGGCGCATGATCAGAGGCAGCGCCTCAGCTTCTCTGGAAGGGGCCTGGCCACCACCTTGGAGCATGGCACCCAGGGAGGAAGCTGAAGTGGCAGCACAACAGGAGCAGTTATTTATTTATTTATAAAATTTGTTACCCTGCCTTTATCCTTAAAAGGACCCAAGGTGCCCCCCATGGGCACAAACCAAAAAACAAACCATGAACTGGTTCAGTCTTCTGGTGGGTTCATGGTGGGTCATGGCTAGCCATGCTCCATCACAAACCACAAATTTCAGGTTCTAAACACCATCTTAAATTGTGGAACACTGTTTCTAAGGGAACACTGATGCCATTCTGACCAGCACAAATGTCCACTTCCAGGTCTTACCTAGATTTTCACTCAAAACTGCAGTTTCATATGAGCTAAAATATTATTTTTCACACAAATTTTCAAATCAAAGTACTCTACAAAATGTGAGTTTGGTATTACAACATTTTTATAAAACAGGGCACCATGTGTACATATTACAACTTGTTTAATTATCTTGCTAAGGCAGAGCATGATCCCAGGTCTAACTCCATTTCTCAGGCTACACAAGCAGATAACTATTTTTGCACATGAAGCAAAGCAGTTGTTTAAAAGGGGGAGCGCTCAAGTGTTTATCTTGAGACAACTCTCATTTGAATGTTCAGTCCACTCAAACTGAGACAATCCAAAGTTTAAATGACCAAATTTCACCTAGTTGTAAGCAAGTAAAGGTCAAAAAATAACCTCTTATGTATTTTTTATTTTATGTCAAGGTAACTCAGATTTTCCCTACTAAACTAACAAAAGAAACAGGCATTCCATGAAGCTTGTAAGAAGCCAAACTTTGGGAATTTTTAATACTTGAAGAAAACGCATACCACCAGACACATACACTACAAAACTTGCTGCCAGCTTGCAACAGTTTCTGTTTGTGGTTTTGGAATTTATATCCCTGTCAGCTGGGGTTTCTGACTAATTAAATTGACTTCCTTCATCCCCTCCTCTTGCTCCCCTCTGCCATTAATGTTTCTGTGTACTGGAAACTACTTGTTAATTCAAGTGAATGGAAATGAGGTGGGTGAGAAATGTGCTGGAAGAAGCAGTTAAAATTCTCTTTTCTCCAATTTGTTAGCACAAAGCTCCTATTCCGCCGCCCCCCCACTTCCCACCTCAGTTTGCTTTGAAACGTGGCACTGAGCTGTAAGGGAGAAGGTGCTCCTTTAACCCTCCACTTCTCAATCACACACTCAATTGAGCGACAACCATTGAGACACGCATACACAGTGTGTGTGTGTTTACCACACGTACACACACCCGAAGCCTGCTGGCAGGGTTAACTAGACTCCAGTCTGTCCAGAGAGTCTGAAGGACCAAGTTGTTTTGCAAGAGCTGCCCACCCTCCCTTGCCTAGAAAGGAAGGAGGAGGGGAAAACGAGAAAGCTAGAAAGATGAAGGAGGAGCTCAGCATTCCTGGCATTTCTGTGCAAAGTGCCAGGGCTGCTGAGGCAAAACGCTGAGAGCTGCATGGAGAAAGAGCTTGGAAAGAACCCTGGCAAGGCAGGGGAGGGAGAGAGAGAAAGCTTCCATTCACAACTACCCAAATTTTGTTGTAAGGATACCATTTGGGACAGTTGAGAGTTCAGAAAGAAACTCTCCAGCTGTATGCCACAAACAGGCAGGCCTGCACAAGAATCAGACAGACCACATTCCTACTGAGGCAGCAGAAAAAAAATATTCACAGGAATCCACTGGGCAAGAGGTGGGAAGGGAGAGGAGACCAAGCCTGAGAAAAATGTGAGGCTGATTTCTCCATCATAGAGAGATGAGGCTGAAGAAATCACAGGGAGGACGAGGTATCAGGCTAAAGCAAGCAAGGCTGTCTAAGGTCAAAATAACGCCCAGCACCAAAATGGAGAAACAACATTCAGAATACTTCAGTATCTTAGGACACTCTCTGTGGTTACTGACCTCAAATCAGCTCTTGAAGAAAAAATAAATTTCAGGGAGAAATTTGAGAATGGAAATACACCTATACATTCTAGTCTATAAGCAAGGAATTAAATATAGGGCTTCTTAGCACACAACATGTAATTAATGAGAACTACTGTGTGTATAGCTAAAACTTTAATTTCTTTTTCTCACAAGCTCTGGCCTCAGCACCACAAACTCTTTCTTGAGAGCAGAACTCACTGCCTCAATATGTATTTTAAGGTCAGAGCCTAACCAACCTGTGCACTTAGACTTTTACCATTAGCTAGTCACTTCAGCTAAGTCTAGTTGTGTACGTTAGTACATTAACCATATTATCCATTGTCAGGAGGTTTACTGGAAATCCACGATCAGTGTTAATAATGCAAGTGTCATATTCTGTATCTCATTTCATTCCTGTCTGATTCCCCACTACCATTTGCACTGACCTGCAGCCTCAGTAGTGTATTCCATGTGTCTGAAGAAATGGATTGGAATTCACAAAGTTTCATACTGAAATAAATCTCTTAGTTTTAAAGGTGCCACATGTCTTTTTCGTACACTTGTTACGTGCTTTAAAACAGACTAATGTGGTTGCCTATGCTAAAACTTCCAAGAAAAGAAAGGGAAAATGAATGCAGAAAGGAAAGCATATGTAAGAGACAACTTACATATAACTTTATTTGGGTGTTTTCTTCTTCACTGAAATATACTGAGGGGTATTTCTCGAGTAGTACTTCCCTACCACCACGTACAGCTCCAAAGAGGGTAGTTAGATTTCCTCAAAAGACCATTTTTGTGATCAAAATTATTATCTCACATCTTTCCTTGCATGTGTAAGAAGACAGGGAGGAATACAGGAAACATACTGTTGGACAGTTTCTTTTTAAAAAACTACAATCCTATCTTCTCACTTTAGTGATAGAGATCACCATCATACAGTCCCCCTTTCTCCTCTGTATAGATGCCCTTTTCCTGGGATACACATTGTGTTCAGCTATTGTGTTGCATACTACATTACTAGAAAGTACTCATCAAGATTGCTCAATCTCATGAGCAAAGCAACTAAATGTTTAGGATGACCAAAATAAAACTGCTAGATCATAATCTCTGACAGAGCCAAAAAGAGACATCCAGATTGTTCCAAAAATGCAAGTAATATTCTCAACAGAAACATTGTCCCAAACTGACAAGACATGTGCAATTCCAGTACATAGTGTGCTACCCACCAAATCTAAAAAAGGAGCCATTCTCAAGTCTTGCAAAATACACATACCCATAAAGCTACCACCAAGCAACAAGGACTGACCTGGTTTTTGTCTCTGTTCAACTGATTCTCTGTAGCATACCAATCAACAACATAAAGATCACCAAGAATGACAGCCGTTTCTTCCTACTCCAACTTTGATCCATTCTCTTGTTTTCCAACTTTTTCAAGTCTCAATAAATCCCTCAGTAAACTCCCAATAAATCTAGGAATAAATTATATGAAGGGTCACCCATACTATTTGTCCTTACTTTGAGATTATTCTGATCAAATTCCTTCCTTCCATATCAAATAATCTGGCAGATAACCAGGAATACAGCCTTCTGAGTGACGGCTTCCCAGCTGTGGAACTCAGTTCCCAGTAAAGTCCTACCAGTCCCCATTATGAAAGCATGTTATAAAGACACGTTTTCAAAAGTTTTACTGTATTTCTGTGTAGTTTGTACAACACTAATCTGTACTAGTTTTTTTTACTACTTTCAGTTTCATTATATTATTGTTTGGTGCTCTCTTAACTCTGATTATTTGATTGAGTTCTAGTGTTATGTTGAGCTTTACAGTTCATTGTTTATGCTGGTGTGCTGGTATTTTATCAGTATTCATGGTGCTTTGTATGCTGGAAGCTGCTCTGAGGGGACTTCACCTGGAAAGGAAATTTTAAGGAAGACCTGTTCCAGAATCCTTGATTTTAGAAAACCACCACTACTGTGTGGTGGGTACTGGATGTCTTCTAACAAAATGTATGCTTCATTTCTGATCATTTCATAAGGGAACTCCTGAAAAGCTTCTGAGGTTCTATACCACTCTCAAAACCCAGGGTAAGTGGGATGATGAACCTGCAATGCACCCACACAATGACAAAACTACATGAGCCAGAAACTTGAGGGCAGCTACCCCAAGTGAGACACACTCAAGAGCTCAGCGGTGCTTCCATAACTTCAGTGGGGCTCTTCTGTTTTACAGTGGCTGAAAAACTGTTGGTTGGCATCTGCAGAAGGATTATGCAACGTCTTGTGGCCAACTGCTGCTAACTGAAGAGGTGCAGATGAAATCTCAGCCCACCAAGAAAGAGTCAAACTGAGTGACTGGCCACTCTGCTTCCTGAAGTCACCTGTGTGATTTGTAAAGAGCAGCAGCAATTGCCTGCACCCCCTTTCTCTGGGCAGAGCCACACCAGCAGCATCAGACCCTAGCCCAGCTGCCTAAGGGAGACAACACATGGGTGGGCAGAGGTTTGCTGCTTACTCACCTGAGGGGGGGGGCCCTCCAAGGAAGCAACTGCTGCCCCCCCCCCTTTGTCTAGCCACTGCAAAAATGCGCCTGCTTGTTATGCGAGTGCCTGAGACCCAGCAGCTTCTTCCCGACGGTCTCAGCGCCGGGCTGCCTACTTGCTTGGGAAGACCCTCCTGCCGATGCGGCAGCAGGTCTTCTCCCTCGGTGGCAGGGGGTCAAGGGTTGCCCGCCACCCCCGAGGTACTGACGCCTGGGCGGCTCGCTGCCTAGAAGGAGCGGGCTGCCGACGCAGGCCTTGCAGCCGGGCAGGATGAAGGTGCAGGGCGAGGAAGGAAGTTCAGGGAGGAGAAATGGAAAAGCGAAGCGATCCAAACGGAAAGGAGGCTTCGTCGGAAGAGAGGAACCGGAGAGGGCCACACCGAAGTGGAAGGAAAGCAGGAAGAAGCGCCCAAAGGGGAGGAATGGAAGCAACTTGCCTCGTGAGTTTGGGGGCGCCCTGCACCCGCGCGTGGGAGGGAGAGGGAGCGCGCGCGCGCACCAGCGAGCGAAAGAGTCAGCCGAGGCAGGGGAAGCCTCCCGGTCGCAAGGGGACGGCTCTGCCCGCCTCCCTCCGCCCATGCCGGCAGGGACCCCGCGGAGCAGGAGGGCAGACAAGACCGGGCAGGACCCCCGCCGCCCCCGCCCCCGCCCCGAGGAGACGAGGGGGGGCTGCTCACCTCGAACATGAGCGAGATGAGCACGCAGAGCACCAGGCAGAATCCGATGTCGGCGTGGTTGTGGATGAGGAACTCCTGGCTGAAGAGCGGGTGACTTTTGGCCCGCCTGCGGAACGCCATGGCCGGCGGGGACCCGAGCGAGCGGCCCGGCCGCGCCGCCAACTTCTTCCCGGCCCCTGGACAACTTGGTGAGGAGGCGAGCAAGGGAGCGAGCGGCGCCTGGAGCTCGGCCCCCTGCGCAGGCGCGGCTCTTCCCGGCCGGCTCCCCCGCCCCGCCTGGCTTAACCCTGTCCCTGCCTGCCCTGGCCGGGCGCCCGGGCCGAGGGAGGGACGGGGACGGAGGTCGGGGGGGGGGGGGGGAGGCTGAAGGGGCCGCCAGCTCGGGTGCGGCGTGGCGAGAGGGCACGCCGTCTTCTGCCCAAGCCCGGCTCCACGGATTTTGGCCGCCGCCGCCGCCAGCTCGCTCTCCGCCGAGGCCCTCCCCGGCTGGAGCCCAGCCTGAGCTCGTGTCATCCTTCCCAGGCTGATCTTCCCTGCAAAGCGGGTTCCCTCCTTGGAGGAGAGGAGCAAGCACAGTTCTGGCCACAATGATGTCCCAGTCAGCCTGCTAACTTGCGTCCAGGCAACTGGGAGCGGTCGGCGGCAACGGAAAGGGCCGCGACTTGTGCCGTCCTTGTAGAAAATCAGATATGCCTGAAGTTTCCCTACTTCTGAGGCGTCTTTCCACGGGGGGGGAATTCCCTGCTTCTCTAAAACTGTGCAATGCGCGCAGTGCGATCCTATGCTCTTTCCTCTCGTTGTACATCCAACTTAGATCGGTGGAGCCTCGCTCCCTGTGTCTGCCTGGGACTGCAGTCCTAACGAATATACACCCACTGTTATAAGTTATCTTTTGAGGTCTTTCACGCCTCAAAAAAAATTGGACCTGGTAATATAGGTCTTTTAGAAACTACATAGTTTGTACATCACCTTGCAAAGAAAAGGCGTTTTAGGAAAAAAAAAAGTTTTTAAACAGCTTTTCCTTAAAGCCTCTTTTCTTAATGAGACAGCCTCTGACAAAGGGTTTAAACGTCCGAACTGAATGTAGCAATGGTTATTTCTTATTCTGCTTGTAAATTTATTCAGCCCTTCAGGGTCTTTTTTGCCACAACCATCACTTAAAACTAATAAGTTCAACTGCAACACTTTTAACCCACTGATTGTGAGTTAGCTAACTCTCTAGGCTCAGAAGAAGCCATATACTGTACTACTTTCAGACATTTCTCTGCCAGCTTCATGTATTCATAATTGTCTCACTGTATTCTCTAATGAAACTGAAACTCACTATTTTAACATATTGTTATAAGGAAATTGCTAAACAAAGTGAAGACATTGTTTAGTCAGGCCATAATCATGGGCACACGCTGATTCTACAAAGATTTTCAAAAATTTAAATCCCACACAGTTTAGTTCATGTGGAGGTTCTACTCATGTGCACACTTACTTGTAAATAGCTATCTTTGAATTCAGGGGCACTTATTCCAAGTACTTAAGCTTATAATTGGGTTATAATTACTAGTTTCTCAGCTGCTACATAGTAAGCCAATATTGGAAGTCTACATGAAATCAGTGTCCCCTACCACTAAGCAAATGCCACATCAGCATGTAGATATGGATTGCATATAGTCTCTCATCAGTTGAGTTCAGTTCATTTATGTCTAGTCCTCAGGCCATTACAAAATACAAAAAACACAGACCAGTATCTTATTGCTAGCCCCAACTAAAAGTACATTCATTGAATCAACTGCTGAATGGTAAATCAACACTTCTGTAAATCCAGCTGAATCAACGGGGGACTAGCAATATGATACAGGCCACTGATATTAACTACATAACTATACAATGTAAAAATATGCACCAAGAATTTGTACCTTAGAAACTCTAATATCAGGGTAGAGTATGTTAGCCCAGTGAGTCTCAATGAGTGGTACACATACTACTTCTGGGACACAGGATTTTCATAATACAGTAATATTTCTTCAATCCCAATGTCTTCCTGCAAGTGTGTTATGCTGTCTACTAATCTCCCCTGCCAGGATTATCCGTCTGCTGCTTTCTGGCATGCCAGAAGTAACTTTGGAGACTCTCTGTTTCTCCTAATCCTGTTTTCTTACTTACAAATGTTCAGCCATTCTCAACGGGGACCATATGGCCCCCTGGGGGGCCATGGCACATTTGAAAGGGGCCACAGACTGGAAACCATTCTTTACACACCACCTTACAACGTCTGTTATGCAATTTATAGAATCCTGGTTCGGCCTGTATTTCTTTTATATCATGTTTATCGTTGTAGCCAAAGAAAGGTTGAGAATAACTCTGTAAATGATACCTGTAAATACACCTTTTGTGTGAAAAGTGGGCTTTTGTACCATGGTAGGCAGCTTGACAGAGTGTTTAGTGGGCTGTAGGATACGAACAGTTGTAACCTAGCCTCTTTCTTGTCATATGAACTCTCTAAAGACATTAGCTATCTCTGTTACACTGTTTGAAATTGTACAGTTCCATCAAGGCTATATTACATGTTTCTAACCATAAAATTTTAAGTATGTGGTGGGGAGTTTGTAACTTGGTGGAAGAGTATGTGCTGTGTATTAAAAAATCCCTATAATTTCTGATGAGCTAGAGGAACACTTCTGTGAAGAAGCCTGGAGAGCACTAATAGACCTTGGAGACAAGACTAAGCTGGATAGACCAAATGTGTGAACAGACAACCCATGTTTATTACCTCATTACCAGGCTGTGGTTTACAAGTTTATTGTTTGACAAACAACCTGGATGCTACTGTTCCCATTCTGCCAATATTGGCATCGAATGTAGTTTCAGGTTCAGCCATCATCTCCTTTTATTGCTGTATGGTGAAGGCAGATTATGATGACCATCACCTAAGCATGGCTCACTCACTATCTTTAGGCTGGGGGTGGGAAAAGTGCAGTCTTCCAGTACTGTTGGACTGTAACTTCCAGCGTTCCTCACCATTGCCTGTGCTGGCTGGGGTGGGTGGGTAGAAACAGATAGAAACTGTAGTCTAACATCATCTGGAAAGCTACATTTTGCCCACCCCTGCTGTAAGCCTTCCTGTATCCAAGCAGTGTGATTGTACTTCAGTTGGCAGTGGCACAAATCACTGGCAATATTGCTGGCAGCAAGCCATGAATTGAAGGCTATATCTTTTGCCCACCAGATGTTGTAGTGAACAACTCTTATACTCACTTACTGGTGTTATAAGGCATGCTGCCTTGGGCTGGTGGGACTCGGAATCCAAAGCATCTGAAAGCCCAAAGGTTCCCTGCCGTAGACAAATATCCACAGCGGCCATTTTTTGCCTTGGGAACACCTTTCTTTGGTAGTCTAGCCTACCTTGAGCTTCCAGAACCAACAAGAGTCCTTTTTAGAAGTCAAACTTCCTATAACTAAGAGTGAACAAAGGGCTCTTTCACTGCCTGGTTTTTAAAAATATGTATATCTGAAACATCAAACCAAACAGTGGACCCCTCCCAGTCCCCCAAATCTCCCACCCCTCAACCTGTAAATGGCTCAGCTGCAAGATTTTTGCAGGCATCCTCAGCAGAGAGCTGCTGTAAATTTATCATCCTTACCTCAGAAGAGAAACGGATTTTTGATCTACCTCAGTTAACTGGCTTAAAATGGCTTTTTAAAAAGAAAAGAAAATTGATTCATTTTACAACTTAGCAGTGAAATAAGTTCTTACAGTTCTTAAAAAAGAAAAGAAAATCCTTTGAGGGTGCATGTGCGTTTAAATCTACCAAGGCCAAGAAATTCAGTGACAAGGGAAGGATTTGCAGAGTAGTCAGCTGGGCTGAGTTACAGTAAGCATTCCTGGGCTATTACGTGTTAGCTTAGCCCCTGCATGGAACTGGAGGAGTGCATTTTCCCTCAAACATACTTAAGTACAGACATTTTTACAGTGGACATTCTTATTGTCTGAACAAAATACAGCCAAAAAAAAAGAAAGAAAGATTTTCTTAAGGGTGGCCAGCAGATATATGTGAGGCTGCAGACAAAACAATGGACTTAGTGGTTATTTCCCTAAGGAAATGATTAGCTATAACTGTTTGGATACTGTGGAGAGCAGCAAGGCCCACTGGCTGAAAGGAGAGTCTCAAAGAATGCACAACCTTGCACCCTGGTGTTATGAATCCTTTCTCAGAAGTTTATTTCTATTCCCTTTCCTCCCATTGTACATTTACATACCATTTAGTAACATCTATAAACAGGTTTTCCAGATGAAGTACTATAAAAACCATAGCTTATCTATAAGTATACACACACAAACACATACATGTATAATAAAATATAGGAATAAGGCAGTAGAAAAATACTGTCATAATCAGTTTCACAAGTCAAGGAAAGCTAGTATCACCTGTATTTCAGACATGTAAAACTCACAATTTCTCCCTTCCAAACTACACATGGATAGCACCCAAGAAGAGTGTGAGCACCTTTACTGAAGAAGCACCTGCTGTTAAAATGGAGACTCACTATTAGTCATGGAACAGTCAACAGAACCTCCCTTTGAAGTTTTCAGAGGTAAACTGGTGAAGTCATCAGAGGGGTGCCACTCTAAAACTGTATCCTAAAGCTATTTAGATTTGAATCTGCTAGATGGCTCTTCAAATGTGTGCATTCAACAGCCCTCATTCCCAGGTAAAGTCTGGAAGTTGAGTCATGGCAACTGGACTCCTTTCTTATTAGGCTGAAACGTTTCGCCACTCATCCAAGTAGCTTCTTCGGTCTGAGGAGAGTTGGTAGGAGATCCCTGATATACCCTCCACGTTGGTTTCACTTCCCCCTGGTCTGAATAGGCTTGTTAGATGGACAAAGAACAATGAGGACTGCAGAAGTGGGATTTTCACTCACCCCCATCCTTTGTTCATCTAACAAGCCTATTCAGAGCAGGGGGAAGTGAAACCAACGTGGAGGATATATCAGGGATCTCCTACCAACTCTCCTCAGACCAAAGCTACTTGGATGAGTGGCGAAACGTTTTAACCTAATAAGAAAGAAGTCCAGTTGCCATGAGTTAACTTCCAGATAACCTCACCTGGATGACTGAGAATCTTCACAGATATATTCCCAGGTAAAGGTGCACAGGAGTCCACCTTTACTTGAGCCCTGTTGTGTTCAGTTGGGTCCCAGGTAAATGTATGAGTGTTTTCACCTTAAGGAGCTTGCTGCAGGAACAAAGAAGGATTCATAACTTGCCTCACTGCTGGCTATGGAAACAATAGTAGATTATGTGAATTTGAGAATCCCCACTGAAGGAAAGAGCAGTGCCTTCTCAGCTGTGGCTCTAAAGACAATTGTTTCCAAACAAGACCCAGGTGTCGTCAGTGGTCCGTTCCGCACATTTCCACCTTCGGCGGATTGCCCAGCTGCGTCTCTATCTTGATGTGGGGGCGCTCACCACTTTGGTCCATGCGCTTGTAGTCTCAAGATTAGACTACTGTAATGCGCTCTACGTGGGGCTGCCTTTGAGATTGACGCGGAAACTTCAGATGGTACAAAATGCCGCAGCCAGACTTCTAACTGGGGTGAAGAGGCACCAACATATTTCCCCCACGTTGGCCGCCTTGCATTGGTTGCCCATTTGTTTCCGCGTTGATTTCAAAGTTCTTACGATTACTTATAAAGCCCTAAACGGGTTAGGACCTCAATATCTGGCAGAGCACCTTCTCCCACCCAGTTCTGCCAGAGACACTCGTTCTAGCCAGGCCGGGCTATTGAGGGGCCTAACGCCGAGGGAGGCCCGGAAGGAAAGAACGAGGAACCGGGCCTTCTCGGCAGTGGCCCGTCGCCTCTGGAACAACTTGCCCATAGAGATCCGCCTGGCTCCCTCTCTGGGTGTCTTTAGAAATAAACTTAAGACATGGCTATTTAGGCAGGCTTTCCCTCCTGCTGTATTTTAATATTTACATTTTTACATCTTGGATTTTGCATGTTCACTGTTTCTATTGTTTTTAAATTTTGTAATGCCGCCCAGAGTAGACTATCTGTCTAGATGGGCGGGGTATAAATCTAATAAAATAAAAATAAAAATAAAAACCCAGGCCTGAGAGATTCTTGGACAACTCTCAGAAGCCCTAGGTAATACAGCCAGTGGCATTTGTAGCCAAGAATATCTTGGGCCCAGAATTTTGGAAACTCTAAGTCTTTACACACAGGGATGGGCAAAATGTGACCCCCTAGAGGTTGTTGAACTATGCCTCTGATCAGCTCAGGCAACATCTGGAGGGGAACATTTTGCCCATCCCTGCTCGAGAGAACAAGCTTCTGGAAAAGCAGCAAAGTGTCCAGCACTTGAAGACTAATACATTTTATTTGGCATAAGCTTTTGTGGACAGTAGACCCACAGGGTGCAGCCTATTAGACATTTACTCAAAGGTCTCCCGAGGCTTTCTCTTAGGCTATACACAACACGTCTTAAGAAGATGGCTACTCTCCATTATAATTTATGCCAAATAAAACTTGTTAGTCTTAAAAAGTGCTAGAAGACTCTTCACTGTTTTGGCTGGAACAAACTGTCACAACTACTTCCTTGGAAATGCCTGGTTAATCAGGCAATTTGAGTATCTTGTGGGGGAAAAGCAGACTTTTCTGTTTCCACAAGAGGTGAATGGAAAAAGCAGGTGAATTGCCACAGCTACCACTTCAAATTTTGAATGGATATACATACAGGGGAAGGTGCTCCAAAAGGATTCAGGATCCCATGACATTAGATATTTTTTTTTGGTAGTCCAACCAATTTTATTCATTATTTTAATCTAATTTCAAGGGAAAGCTAAAAATGAATTTCTTAATTAAATCTAACTTCTTAACTCTTCTTTATGGAATCACATAAAGCTTAATTCTGACAGGATCTTTTCCTGCTATCATAAACACTAATGTACAGAAATGTGACTGTGGAGGCAGACAGTAAATTCTACCCACTGCATTGTAACTGCGGTGTAACTTCCCCTCCTTCATTATTTTTTTTTTAATTTTCTTTTTATTATTATTATTATTTATAAAGTCCATCCGTGCTTATTTAACATCGTGTCACCTGGGTTCAGATTATAATCATTTGTTAATACAACTACAATACATATTAAGCTCTTAATCTATACAACATGTTTCTAACCATTGATAAAACAGGTTCCATGTTTGATAATATTCTGCATCTTCCTTTCCTTTGATTTTTAGTGTCAGTCTGTCCATTTCTGTGCAGTCCAATATCTTTTTAATTATTTCTTGACCTGTAGGTGTTTCTTCATTCTTCCAATATTGTGCGAATATAATCCTTGCGGCTGTTAAAATATGCAGTGTTAAGTATACATTTTGTTTATCTAAGCTCTCTAGTATTATGCTTAATAAAAAGAGTTCTGGCTTAAAATCTACTTTTTTTTTTTTTTACTATTTTAACAAGCCGTATTTTTGTCCAAATTTTTTTTTTGCTTTATTAAAGGTCCACCAAAGGTGATAATAAGTTCCATTTTTATGACGTTTCCAGCATTTACTTGACCGATTAGAGTACATTTTAGCTAATCTATCGGGTGGTAAATGCCATCTATAAAACATTTTGCATAAATTCTCCTTATAAGATGTTGCCATTGTCATTTTATAGTTTCTAGACCACAGTTTTTGCCATTTTTCGAAGTCAATATTATATTCAAAATTTTTTGCCCATTGCACCATCATTTCTTTGACTTGTTCGTCCTCCATTTTCCAATTTAAAAGAAATTTATATATTTTCCTAATTAATTTATCATCTGATGTTAACATTATTTGGTCAAGCGTTGTCTGTTTGTTATAAAAATCATACATTTTTAAATCCCTTTCATACCTAGATTGTATTTGCATTATGGGCCACCACGATGCATCTAATCCATGGTCTATAAGGTCTTGTTTCGGTTTTAATCTCCTATGTATATCTAACATATCTGTATAGGTTAAATTTTTTTCAAAATTAAGATGATTGGGATGAACAAATGCTTCTATGGGTGAAAGCCATCCTGGTATTTTTGTGTACATTTTCGTTTTTATTTTTTCCCATATTATATACAATGCGTTTCTAATATAGTGGTTTTGGAAATACCTGTGGGTTTTAGCTTTCTGATACCATAAAAAGGCATGCCAACCCAACTGTAAATCATGCCCCTCTAAATACAAAAGTCTTTTGTTTTTCAGACTAATCCATTTTTTTAAGCCACATTAGGATAGATGATTGGTAATATAAAGTCCAGTCTCTTTTTTCCTTGGATTTTTGCAACATTTTCAGTTTGATTCTGGCTTTCTTCCCTTGCCAAATAAATTTTAATATCACCTTGTTTAGATCATCAAAGTAGTTCTTCTCTATTTTCACTGGCACTGTTTGAAATAGAAAGAGTAATTTTGGCAGGATATTCATTTTGATTGTTGCAATCCTTCCTAATAGTGATAATTGTAGATTTTTCCATTTTTCTAGGTCCATTTTTATTTGGTTAAGTAGTTTTATATAATTATCTTCTTTTATAGTTACACATCCAGCAGTTAAATATATTCTGAGGTATTTAACTTTTTTAACTATTTGTACATCTGACCTCTCTGAAAGTTGATTTTTTAGTTTAGTTGTTAAATTTTTCACTATAACTTTAGTTTTTTCTTTGTTTATCTTCAATCCTGCTACTTCTCCGAATTCATCAATTTTCTCCAGTAGTCTCAATGTTGCTTCCAACGGATCTTCCAAAATGAACACCAAATCGTCTGCGAATGCTTGTAATTTGTAATTCTCGTCCTTTATTTTAGTGCCTTTGATTTCTGGATCATTCCTCACATTCCTATTTAATACTTCCAAAGTTAATATGAATGACAATGGAGAGAGCGGACATCCCTGTCTAGTGCCTTTTTTAAATATTAATATTATCCATCAATTCACCATTTACAATTACTTCAGCTATTTGTTCATTATAGATTGTCTCAATTACATTTATGAAGTTTTTGCCAAAATCCATAGCTTTTATTTGCTGTATCATAAATTGCCAATTCATATTATCAAATGCTTTTTGGGCATCCAGAAAGATTAATGCCATTTGTTTCTCTGTATGCACCTCATAATATTCTAATATGTCTAAGATTATCCTTAGGTTGTACCTTAGCTGTCTTTTTGGCAAAAATCCATTTTGGTCTGAATGAATGAACTCCATTAAAAGATTTTTCAGTCTTTGCGCTATAATTATTGCAAAGATTTTATGGTCCACATTCAATAATGATATTGGTCTAAAAAATTTTGTGTGTAGAGTCTGTGTCTACTTTTGATATTAAGGTAATATATGCCTCTAGCCATGTCTTGGGTATTTTAGCTTCTAATAGAACTTTGTTGCAGACCTCTTTCATTGGTAGGCTTAATATATCTTGGAAGGATTTATAAAATTCCGCTGGTTATCCGTCTGGTCCTGGGGTCTTATCATATTTTTTTTTGGTTTTATTTTTTAATGGCTTCTATTACTTCCATCATTGTTATTTTCTCATTTAGGAGACTTTTAATGCTTTCTGGTACTTTAGGGAGGTTTGATGTTTCGATATCTTGTATTGTTTTTTCAAGGGAAAATTCTTGGGTATCATACAGATTAGCATAGTATTATTTAGTTATTTTTTATTTTCTCTTTTTGATATTGTAAGTCTCCCTTTTCATCTTGTAGCTTTTTTATTAATCTTTTCTGTTTTTTCAAGGGAAAATTCTTGGGTATCATACAGATTAGCATAGTATTATTTAGGTTTTTTTATTTTCTCTTTTTGATATTGTAAGTCTCCCTTTTCATCTTGTAGCTTCTTTATTAATCTTTTCTGTTTTTCTTTTTTCAGTCTATAGGATAGCCATCTTCCAGGTTTATTGGCATTCTCAAAGAAGTTTTGTTTAGCCCTTTTAACTTGTTGAGCTAATTCTTCTGATTCTATTAAGTTTAATTTATGTTTTATTATCTCCGTCTGGTCTTTAAGAATTTTCTTCTGCGGTTCTTTTTGTAGTTCTAGCTCCAGTTTCTTAAATTCTTCCTTCAGTTTTGTAAGTTGTTGGTTTTTTTCTTTATTCCTTTTGGCTATATATGCTATTAGAATTTTTGAATGCCATCACTGGAATCTTTAGCTCAGTCCAGAAGTGTATTAGAGGCAGGGTAATTCCTTTGAGTACCCAGTATGTTGTAGTGGATAGAATGATGGACTAGGACGCAGGAGACCTAGATTCAAATCCCCACTTTGCCATGGAAACTTACAGGGGAAGGAGGGATGGAACTTGTAAAGCTACTCCTTAATACTTCACTTACCTTGTGTGCTGACCACCCATGTTACTCATACCATTCATATTCATGAGTTGATCCGCATTAACCTATGAGAGGGCTGGAGAGGTGGAGTCAGCAGCTACATGAGGCTTGGCGGGAGAAGGAGGAGTCAGATAGGGCTGGTTAGTCAGAGAGATAGGGAGCAGACAGGGAAGAGAGAGTGAGTCAGACTCAGAGATGAGAGTCTGAAGTAGAAGTTAGTCTGTGGTAGTTAGAGAGGGTAGCAGAGTTAGGAGTTAAGAGGGTGGAACTTATAGAGAGCTAAGAGTTAAGAGTGAAACAAGTTATTAATAATCAAATGAATACATTAAAGTCTGTGAAGAACCTGTTTAAGCGAACTGTAATCAATAAACCTGTGTTGTTCAACTTTATACTCAGCTTGGACCTCAATCTTTCTAATTAAAGGGTGCTGACAGAGGTCAACTGGTAGCAGCGAGATAAAGGATGTGTTGGGATACTCGCATGATCTCTGTGTTTGGTGAAACAAGCAAGGGCCATGTGGGTAAACGTCACACCTTGAAAGCCCTATTAGGGTCCCTATATGTTGATTTCGACTTGCTGGCACATAATGTTACAATTCATTTGAAACTGGTGCTATATTCTTTATATCCTGTTCCCAAAAGAATCTAGCCACTACATTATTAAGTAATTTCTTATTGGATACATAGGCTAGCATTTTGTTAGCTTTATCAAAGAATGTGCCTCAATTCCAACAAGTTCATATTATGATTCCTCTCATTTATTTATTTATAAAGGGCTGAAATCATACTAGTGTTCACGTGAAGTGAATTAGTATGGTTTACCTGGTAACACAAGTCTCTGAGTTACTGCTCTCTAGTGGTTACTAAAGGAATAAAATGACAAATATATGTAATACTGTTCAAAGGTATAGTAGGATTTTTTAACCTAATAATCAACCCATATATCATCCATGTGCAGGCAAATCACAACACACAAAAAAGGAGACAAAAGAGCCAAATATGACAATCAAGGAGGTTTATTTGATCCCATCTGAATGTTTCTGTTATAACCGGTACCAAAATCTATCCTACATGTCAACCACATCACATTGAGCATACTCATCTCTGCTTTTGGTAGCTATGCAGGGTCAGGTCCAGTTAATACTTGGATGAAAGACCACAAGGAAATATAAGACATATCCATGTAATCATCATCATCATCATAATTTTAGAACTACAGAGCTGGAAGGTTCATCAAGTCCAGAGCAAGGAAGACTCTTGTCTGAAATTCTGGCAAGCTGTTGCCAGGCAGAGTTGAGAATACTGGCCTAGATGGATCAAGGCTTTCTGAATCCCAGTATAAAATATGTTCCCAAATATGGATGTGCAAAAGATCTGAAGGAGACTCTCACCTCCACCTTGGATGTCCTTGCCTTACAGGAACTCCCTCTCCCCTTTGTCACATCCATTGGGGAAGAGGCAGAAAAGTCATACTATCTATGATAACATGAGGGAATCATTGGGTTGGGATGAATCACTATGCTGTCTCTATTCACTGAAAGGACCTGATACAGGTTATCTTCTCCAGTGGGAGATTAAGAGACACAAAGAAAACTTTGTGAGTTCCTTTGGGCAGGGGAGGCTGATATCATAGGAGAGTGAGGGCTTGGACAAAAGGAATTCTCTGTTTCCAGACAATGCATCAGGGAAATTCTGCCACATCTACGTCATATCTGTATCTACAGATACAGTTAAATAATTTTTAATGTGGGTTTTTATGTGGGTTTAACACACCATTTAGTTCAAATATCAATTATTTGCAGTGTGGCATGTGCATTTTATGGATAAACAACAGCAACACACTCAGGCAAGGCTACATTACTTCCTTGTTTTGCTCAGGCTCTGAATTATCTAGCCGACATTAAGCATTTTATAAACTCACTTATTTTATTTGAAAAATACTACGCAAAAAGCACACACATCTAGAGATTTTTGACATGCACTTGAAGAAAATGTAATCAGTGCTGACCATTTGCCACTAGAAAATAAATGGATGATGGAATAAATTGCCCTTCCCCACTGTAAGCACTTAAAATCTGATCTGGAGGGTTGGAGGACTGTTACAGGGTGGGGCACAGAAAACTATGTGAGCAAAGAATTCATCATGTCACATTATTCATAACCTATTCTTAACAAAACACTGGCAACGCATTTGAGCAAAGTTTTACATTTATCATGAATTTTGCTCTAAGCACAGTCTAATGTCAACTTACTTTCTCATTTATCTTGAAGGCACACAGTCATGTGAAAAAGAAAGTACACCCTCTCTGAATTCTATGGTTGTACATATCAGGACATAATAAATATCATCTGGTCCTTAGCAGGTCTGAAAATTAGGTAAATACAACCTCAGATGAACAACAATACATTACATACTACACTATGTCATGATTTATTTTCCAAAAATAAAGCCAAAATGGAGAAGTAACGTGTGAAAAACGAAGTATGCCCCTATTGCTCCCACAGGAATTAAGAGGCGAAGTAGCAGCCAGGTGCTGCTAAACAAATGCCCTTGATCATCAGAAAGTGTGAACACCTCTATTAAAGTCAATGTTTTAGCAGTTTGTTGGTCTAGAACATTCAGGTGTGTGTTAACACAATGCCAAGGAGGGAAACACATCAGCAATGATCGTAGAGAAGCCATTGTTGCTGCCCATCAATCTGGGAAGGGTTATAAGGCCATTTCCAAACAATTAGAAGTCCATCATTCTACAGTGAGGAAGATTATTCACAAGTGGAAAACATTCAGCACAGTTGTCAGTCTTCCCAGAAGTGGATGTCCAAGCAAATTCACCCCAAGATCAGACTATGTAATGCTCAGAGAAACTGCAAAAAACCCGAGTTACATCTCAGACTCTACAGGCCTCCGTTAGCATGTTAAATGTTCATGTTCATGACGGTACAATTAGAAAAAGACTGTACAAGTACGGTTTGTATGGAAGGGTTGCCAGGAGAAAGCCTCTTCTCTCTAAAAAGAACATGGCAGCACAGCTTAGATTTGCAAAGTTGCATCTGAGCAAACCACAAGACTTCTGAAACAATGTCCTTTGGACAAACGAGACCAAAGTGGAAATGTTGGGCCATAATGCACAGCGCCACATTTGCCAAAAACCAAACACAGCATATCAGCATAAACACCTTATACCAACTGTCTAGCAGTGTTGGAGGGGTGATGATTTGGGCTTGTTTTGCAGCCCCAGGACCTGGGCACGTTGAAGTCATTGAATCAACTATAAACTCCTCTGTAACTTTAAGCCCTTTAGATATTTTGAACTTCAATGTCCAGAAGCCTCAAGCAGAATGACCAATGATAAAAGAATTGTGGGAGATGTAGTCAACAGCCCAAAGATCCCTGCCTTATCTCTATGCCGTATCCTACTCAGTCATTCCCACAATATTTATTTCTGGATTTGAAAAATTTAACTCAGTAGTATTTGCTGGATTCCATGCCCCTTCCCCTGCCAAGCCTTACTTGTTAGTGAAAGCATTCATGCCTAGCTCTTCAGCCAGTGTAACTTGTGTTTTAAGGAAAACAAGGAAGGCCAGTCTCTGCTTTTCAGACCTACAGTCTGAAAAGACATGACACAAAAGGAAAACAAAAACTAAGACACAAGTTCTTTAATGTTGAAAAGTTCATGTAATCCCCCGATTGAATGTAACTGAAATGGTACATATAGTGCGCACACATTGTTAGTGTTCCTATTGTGAAGCTCTAGAATAGAAGGAGGTCCAGGAGAGAAGCCAAAGCTGCTGAGCCACTACAGTATCCATGCTGCCTGGAAGAAGGGCTACTGTGTGAGAGCTGAGGAGCCCAACGGAACCAGTTTCTCACAAGGGCTTATGGGTAGCCAGCTTGTCCTACCTCCCCACACCCTTGGTGGATTAGTTGATGGAAGACTGTCAGGGGGAAAAGCAAGGCCAAATAACCTTCGGATGGACTATAATATAACATCTAAGTCTATAGTTCTTATTCTGCTTAATTGGGAATAAATCACATTGAACTCTGTAGAAATATTTTAAGCGTACACACGTAGAATCAGCTAGCAATCAGCTATCATACGTTCTTAAGATTTAGAAATTTCAGTTAATAAACATGCCACAATAGGTGCTTTATGAGGAAGTATTTTTCTGGTGTACCTATGGAAGAAGAAACAAATCCAATCATCTCCTAGCATCACTCAGTTCCTTCAGCTTTGTCATGCCACGAACAGGTTTTTTCCTTATGCTTGACACTCACAGTTTATGACTGTTGCTTGCAGAGCTATTCTTTGGGGTGGATGTGATGCAACATTGCTCAGTTGCATTCCTTGTTTCTTTTTCTTTAAGTACAGAAGCCCAAGTCCTATAGAGGTAGGCATGTGAAGACTTACAATGCACCCTCAACATTCCCTGCTGGTCTGAAAGTTTAGGTGACGCTGAAGCACTGAAATCAGGGCAGTTTTGAAGACAGCTGCCAGTCCCTATTGGCACTATTGGGCTTATGTCAGCTGAGGTGAATAGGACCTCTTCACCTGACCGGCCATTTTGCATGGAACTGCCCGTGTGTGTTTTTGCCGGTTCTGTAAGAACGTTTCTTGTATTTACTGCTCCCATTTTGCCCTCTATGTCTGGAGATGCATCCCCCTCTCCCCCCACTGTGAAGTATACCGTGGAACAACTGTAGATCGGCTCTTTCTGAACTCCTTCCATTTCAAGGATGGATTCTGCAGGAGTAGCTTCCACAGGGGCCTGTTTGCTGGTTGGTAAAGTGATATTAAACTGTTCCTTATTCTCACTCAAGTTATCTGTGACTTTGTTCTCTTCTGTAAGGGATCTCTGTTCCCCTGTTCTGGATTTTGGACTGATAGGGAATTTCTCCTTGGTCAAAAAGATCAGTTTTCTCCTGGGGCCAAATTTAACAATGGACTTATTGTTTTTTATCACTGGTACAAGATAACAGTCTCTATTATCACTTTCCCCCAAAACAGTCTTTATTTTAGAGATACTTCCTGTTTTCAATGCCAGCTTTATCAGGAGCCAGTGATGTTCATTTTCACACAGGTTCTTGCCATCAGCAGAACAGCCAAAGTCTACCAAAGATGAGTTACTGGGCATTTCCAGAGGTTGTATGGCAGGTTCTGCATCTGAAGCTTCAATGTCTTGCAGCCCTGCAATTCCACTACTCCACACGGTTAGGTTTTCATTGCCTTTGTTGCCCTTAGGTAACAGACTATGTGATCTTTGCAGGAAACGTTGCCAAATTTCCGTGGATTTGGGATGCAACAAGCTGTAATAAGAGACCAAAGCCACTAAGCCTGAAATGGAGAAGATACAAGGTTATATCAATATACCTTATTTTGGAACAACACAGCGATACAAAAGTTACAGATAGACTTCGTGGACATGATGCTACAAGTCAGATTGGTGTTCAAGAACTGTCATGATGAATTTTGACAGGTGTAACTGAAAGCCAGTTCACGCAGCCCTTCTTCTATTTGTTTTCAATATGAACTCAAACTTTGTTTATGGTAAGTTGGTTGTAAGTAGTTTGGAGGTTGAATTAACACAGGGAATATTCAAGTTAATTCACTATGAGTACTCAAGAGTCATGTGAATCCATTTTTTGTCAATGAAGTTAGTGTTCCCTACATCTATGGAGAAGGTAAAATTTAAAATCACAGGGCGGGGGGACGAGCATTCATTGAATTTCTGCTTCTTTGATATTTGTCAAAGTTTGTTATTGATGAGATACCTAGTCACCACTTGCAACCTGAGCAGGTGGCATATCAGAATGATATAAATTCCCAAACGTCAGTCTAGTCTTACAAAATTAAAACAAACAGACAGACAGACACACACACACACCACCACCACCACTGAGGAGGTGAAATTTCATCAGTGCTTACACCAGTGCTACTAAATTCAAAGCCGTATCTCTTGTTTTGGAATCAGAGAATCAGGGCCTTCTATAAATGTGGTCTTTGGCATGTTATCTTGCATTTCCCTTGAGCTCAGTCTTATCACAGGGAAAAGTACAAAGAGAACTGTCAATAGTTTCCACTTTTCTGGAAACAGCAATTCTATAGGAATTGTAAGAGCTGTCTTGAGAAGACAGTTGTTTGTAGGGCATTTATCTCTGGAATATGCAAAACACATTATAGCTACTTGTCAAAAATATTCTTTGCTAGAGTGGAGAAACCATCTGTTTATTTCATGAGTTCTTGATCCACCTGTAAGTAAAAGCAATTTGTGACCTCCATGTCCCTGACTGAAATAAAACAAAATGAGAAAAGAGAGATTCCTGCTGATTTATTCATCTACAAAGCCCTGCACATTTCTCTCATACAATTTGATGCAAAAATTGCATTTTGTTTCATCTTTAATCAACAAGTAGTAAAGAGCAAGTAGAAATAAAGGCTTGTAGACAACTGTTAACTTGATTGGGCTGGATGAAGTGCATCCGAGAGTGCTGAAGGAACTGGCCGAAGAAATCTCAGAACTGCTGTCCATTATTTTCTTGAAATCATGGGAAACGGGTGAGGTGCCAGATGATTGGAAGAGGGCTAATGTTGTCCCTATCTTCAAAAAGGGCAAAAAAGAGGAACCTGGGAACTACAGGCCAGTCAGCCTGACGTCAATCCCAGGGAAAATTCTGGAACAAATTATAAAACGGTCACTATGCAAGCACCTATAAACAATGCAGTAATAACTAGAAGCCAACATGGATTTGTCAAGAACAAATCCTGCCAAACTAATTTGATCTTATTTTTTGATTGGGTGACCTCCCTGATAGACAGAGGGACTGCTGTTGACATAGTATATCTTGACTTTAGCAAGACTTTTGACAAAGTGCCCCATGATATCATGATTAGCAAGCTAACTAGGTGTGGGCTGGATAGATCAAGTGTCAGGTGGATATACAATTGGCTAGAGAATCGTACTCAGAGGGTGATGATTAATGGCTTGTTCTCCAACTGGGAGGAGGTAACAAGCGGGGTACCCCAAGGCTTAGTCCTGAGTCCAGTGCTCTTTAACATTTTTATTAATGACTTGGATGAGAGAGTGCAGGGAATGCTTGTCAAATTTGCAGATGACACAAAATTGGGTGGAATAGCTAATACCCTGGAAGACAGAAACAAAATTCAAAATGATCTTGATAGGCTGGAGCATTGGGATGAAAACAACAGAATGAAATTCAACAGGGATAAGTGCAAAGTACTGCACCTTAGGAAAAAGAAACCAAACACACAGTTACAAGATGGGGGACACCTGGCTTAGCAATACTACAAGTGAGAAGGATCTTGGAATTGTCCTAGATCACAATCTGAATATGAGCGAACAGTGTGATGTGGCTACAAAAAAGGCAAATGTGATTTTAGGCTTCATTAACAGAAGGACAAGTTTCCAAATCCCGCAAGGTGTTAGTTCCCGTATTCAGCACTGGTTAGGCCTCCTCTTGAGTACTGTGTCCAGTTCTGGACACCACACTTCAAGAAGGATGCTGACAAATTGAAATAAGTTCAGAGGAGAGCAACAAGGATGATCAGGGAGATGGAAACAAAGCCCTAAGAGGAAAGACTGAAAGAATTGGGCATATTTAGCCTTGAGAAAAGAAGACTGAGGGGTGATGTGATAACACTTTTCAAATACTTGAAAGGCTGTCATACAGAGGAGCGGCAGGATCTGTTCTTGATCATCCCAAAGTGCATGACACACAACAATGGGCTCAAGTTATAGGAAGCCAAATTTCAATTGAATATCAGGAATATCAGTACGGCAATGGAACCAATTACCTCGAAAAGTAGTGAGTGTTTCAACACTGGAGGCATTCAAGAGAAACTTGGACAACCACCTGGCAGACATCCTTTGATTTGTATTCCTTCATCAAGTAAGGGGTTGGACTTGAAGGCCTTATAGGCCCCTTCCAACTTCACTATGCTATGATTTCCCTCTATTTTCCTTTCTCTAAATTGTAATAAGCCATAAAATAGATCAAAATATCCCTGCCCTTTGGGGTTTCCTTTGAGCATTAGTTTAGCCTGTGTCTCATGAAATAATTTCATGTCTCAGATGAAATAATTTTAACATTTTTTTTAAAAAGTCTTCTATGTATTTAGTAGTTGGGCTACTATTTATATGCTAAAAATTTTTTAGAAGTTACTTACAGGACTGCTTGGAAGGAAACTGCTTTGAAAACTAATTACTGAACCAAGCTCACTGTCTAAAGAAAAATGAACTCATGGACTTTGGTATCCCTGATCAGTACACCTGAAGGGAAACAAAAGTACCTGAGTAGATTATAGTTGGTATGTTAAGGGAGGGAAAGGGGTGATTGTGAGGAGGAAGACAACCCGGTGCAAACTTCTGAGTGTGCTGTCCTCTGCATTAGACGAAGCCATATCAACCCAAATAAAGACATTAGAAGGGACCTTGAAAGAAATAAGTCTGGGAAATGAACCAAAAAACCTGGGAAAAGAACAGACAACGGGGGGAGCGATTTGGGTGAGAGAGTTAGAGGATATAAAGGGGGAGAATATGAAGGAGGGAGGAGAGTGGAAGAGGGAGTGCGGTGTTGGGCCCTAGAGGATGAGGAAAGAAAGAAACAAGAAAAAGTGGTGGGTCGAGATTGTGCAAGAAGACCCTTGGACAGAGTTCAAGGTACCCCGAGAGTTTGCTGAGCAGGAGTCGCGGCGTTAGATGTATGGGAAGCTCCTCCCCCATTGGGGGGGGAAACTGAGGAAAGAGAAAGAAGGAAGAGAGAAAGAGCTTGGAGAGAGTGTGAGGCACAAAATAAAGAAAATAAGACATGTTTTGTATCCCCTGGGTGGTCTCATGGGACAAGTCCCTTCCATCCCAGGTTATGTCTACCACTGGGCAAAAAGGTGTGGGAACCCCAAATTGGATGAGTCTTTCATGCACCCCAATGATGCATCTGAATAAAGAGCCGAAGAAGTCAGGCAATCTAAATGGAGATATAAAGAATTCAGCTCCACCCCTATACCTGTTGAGAGGGATTTGTTAATGTTTGATGAAAGAATTGTAGGGAACTGTCTCTGAAGCAAGAGGCAGCATCTACTGTTGATGTTATTTCTACTGACTTGCTAAAGAATAAAAATGCCTTGGTCTTGAAATATGAAGTTGCGGCGTCATCCATGGTGGGGAAGGTAGAAGGAGAGGGGGAATTTGCATCCGATCACAGTGATGGATAACATTATTCCAAAAATGTTAACATACACAACACTGGGAAATGGAAGAAAGAAATCACTGTAATGACCTACCAAGAATGGATCCAGATATAACAGCTCCTAGTATCCAGAGGTTACTCCGTGAGTTAACCTGCAGGAAGTCCATTGACATTAACAACAGAAAAACATTTTCTGAGAGTGTTATCTGCGGAAGAACAGAGATATGTCACCAAAGAAGTTCACAGTAACTCTGATGCAGTTGGTTTCTCCAAGTCCTCAATTTCTTGAGGTCCACAAAAATTAGTCCTATGCTCAGCAAGGAGCTTTGTCTATTGGAACATATGTATGGAATGGAATACCTCTTGGCAATGACTGGTAATCCCTTCTCCTTCATATAGGGTTCAGACACATAAGAAGAGGGAGCCTGTTCACACATAGCAATGTCCCAGTATTTGAATACTATTTTTTTCCTAATCTAAATCCATGAATTCTTAATCTGTTGGAGATGCAAACTTTTTAGATGTAAGAATGAAACTGTCTGCACAAAAACCTGTTTCTGACTCGGTAGTCAATGTTATGACATGATTGATTTCTATAGGACTACAGTTAGGAATAAATTAAAGAAAAAAGACTTCAGTCCATGTCATCCACTCCTTATTTGAGATATTTGTGTCCTGCCTACTAAACAAAGTTCTTAAGGTGCCCTACAATACCTTTAAAATGCAACAAAATGGGCAAGAGAAAGCGAAAAGGTTTTCTCTAGACCTCACACGGTTTTAGCCACCACTCTGCTTCTGAGAATTCAGAAGCAGCTTATCCCTAAAGGCACAAGAGCAGGAAAAAGGGACAATGTCCTGATTAACCTGAAGTACTTAACAAGTGCCACTTAAAGGCATAGAAGCAAGGTAGCAAACGGGAAAAGGATACCATTGAAAAAGGAACGACTCTAGCTTCTTTTCTAAAAATATGGAATACCTCACCTTGATGTTTTTGCTGTTTTTGAAATCTTTCATGGGAGAACTCAACACGTGGTAACAGCAGAAATAGTCTACCAAGCCCTATTTGACATTTCCTTTCAATTTAGCCCCCATTTTTTTTTAATACCACAGTTCCCAAGTCTAAAATCTAATTCACAAATTTGTGTTACTTTTCAGTGTGCGGCTATCTTCTAGTAGCCTGGGCTGAAAGAGTAAATAAGACACCTCACGGGGTGACTTAGGACTGATCTATGCATGCCTTAGAATAATTTGTTCTCCCAGAGCTTTCCTATTCAGATTTTATCTGAAGGCAGAGTAAGGAAGATAAATCCTGGACCTTTAGAGCTACTTGCAACCCCCACCCCACAACAAACAGCATGGGGATCTCTGACGGCTGGCAAGATACATGTCTCCCATTTCTGATGTCATTGTATTAACAGAGATTCAAAAACACAGATTATTCTTACAGGTATACCATAGTGCCCTGAGGTCTCCTGGCCTCAGGGCAGCCTGTGTACTATGGCACAGATGCCAATCAGGCTACCGTCTTTATCCCCCCCCCCCCCCCCCCCCCCCGCTGGTCTAGCTGAAAGCTTCAACAAGGGAAAGCTTCAGCAAGGGATTTAAGATTCCATGTATAGGCCTCCCAGGTGTCAGTGGATTTTGATAACTTGAAATCTGCCTGGGAGCTGCCGCAGGTGGTAGTGGCAAAAATCCAGAAGGAGCTCCTTGAAAAGGTGAGTTGCAGACCCCTTTTGCATCTTCCCATGGAGAATCTGCAAGTTTCCCCCTTGGGCATCATGCCAAAGAAAGCTCTGCCTCATTGATCACCTCTTGTACCCAAAAAGAGTGTCTGTCAATGATGTCATACCACCAGAGCAATGCACAGTCCACTAGGATTCCTTTAACTAAATAGTGGCACTGGTGAGCGAGTCAGGCCCCTGGGCCCTCCTGGCAAAATGTGACATACAGTCCACCTTCAGGCTACTGCCATTGAGCCCCCAGGATTTCTCATTGTTTGGATTTAATTTTCAGAGGATATTTTACTTTGGTAAAGCCATGCCAATGGAATATTCTGTGTCTTGTGTGGTGTTTGAGATTTGCAATACATTCCTGGAATGCACTGAATTTTGAGGCTCTTTCAGGATTTGGTGGCTGAACTCAGTATTCCTTTGGCAAATGGTTTGGGACCTTGTTACTTGTCTGAATGTCTTCTGTCTTGTTCAGCTGCCTGTCTGACCTGGTCCTCACAGACCTCATGCCTGCAAGTATTGACACCTTAGGAAGCCTAGAACACATCAACTAGAAATCAGACTTTCTCAGCAGTGGTGCCCCACTTCTGGAATGTTCTCCCACAGGAATTATGGCAGGCGCCCTCCCTCCGTGTCTTTAAGAAGCTTCTAAAAACAGAGCTGTTTAGGGAAGCTTTTGGGGAGGTTTTCCCTACTTAATTAGGATAGTGGATGAAGAAGAGGAGGAATATTGCATTGTACATTCTGAAATTTTTATTGTGCCGCCAACTTGGTTTGTGTGCTTATTTCTGGGATAGTCTAATGTTTTAGAGTAATGTCATAATTTATGTTTATTTTCTTTGTTGTACACGAGAGTATCAATTTGCTAGATGGGTGGTAAGTAAGTAAGTAAGTAAGTAAGTAAGTAAATAAATAAATAAATAAATAAATATCTGATAGTACCTACATATGTGATATCAAAGCCTCTCAGTTCATTCTGTGAACTGGTCAGATAAATTGTACTTCAGATTTCTGGATCATGAAATAATTTGTTATTTCCACTTGAAGAATATAAGAACATGTATGCCACCAGTCACCCACAAGTAGTTCCCCATCAAGTGTCATGCTGTGTGTATTCTGTGAAGGTAAAATAAAAGTGTACTTTAACTGTACTCTTTTGGTTTGCTTTTTCCCTGTTATTGTTATTGTGTGTCCAATTTATAGCAACGCTAATGAAGTTTTCAAGGTATATGAGATGTCCCCCTCCCCATGTCTGAGCAAGGATTTGAACCCAGGTCTCCTGAGTCCAAGTCCATCACTCTACCCATGACTGTCACCTACTTTTCACCTACTATATCATAAGAGACAACAGAAGCACTAACAGCAAAATAATAATAAAAAATTACCTACTATGTAAAACACAGCCATTCGACAAAAAGAAGGACCTTCTTTAAAGTTGACATAGCAAAAGATGTATACAGCTCCTGTAAAAATGTTGAATAATTTCCAGTGGCAGGGATTCTGGAAAATGTCTGTCTGCTGAGCCACAGTCCAGTAAGACATCACCAGCCAGTGGATACCTAGGAAGAACAGACAGTAAAAGGAACAAGACTTTCTGGGTTAAAGAGGAAAGAAAAAAGCCAAACCAGATAAAGGATAAGCATCTGGTGTGGGGAAAAAGAAAAAGTGCAGAGGCAGCTGGCAGATGAGAAAATTAGTCTATGAGCTCCTATATTTTCAATAAATGAAACTTTCTCATGCATACAATACTGCTGAAAAGGCCCAATACTGGTATTTTTAAAAAGATTGTACATTCCTACATAGTGCATATTCAGCTCTCTGAAAAGCCTTTCGTGTACTCTCTAAGGAAGCATTTATCCTATGGAACAATAGAAGTTTTCACTGTGCTTTTCTGAAGATGATTAGATATCTACATCTCTTTCATAAAAGGTGAATCTCCTGGTAAGGCAACCGTTGCTATTGGTTTGTCATCCATTTTGCTATAATGTAAAGGTAAAGGTTCCCCTTGACATTTAGTCTAGTCGTGTCTGACTCTAGGGCGCGGTGCTCATCCCCGTTTCCATGCCATAGAGCCAGAGTTTGTCCGAAGGCAGTTTCCATGGTCACGTGGCCAGCGCGACTAGACACGGAACGGCGTTACCTTCCCACCGAGGTGGTACCTATTTATCTATTCGCATTTTTACATGCTTTCGAACTGCTAGGTTGGCAGGAGCTGGGACAAGCGACGGGAGCTCACTCCGTCGCGTGGATTCGATCTTACGACTGCTGGTCTTCTGACCTTGCAGCACAGAGGCTTCTGCGGTTTAACCCGCAGTGCCACCACGTCCCTCCATTTTGCTATATTTGTTTATAATTAAAAAAAACAAAACTAAAGGATACAATCCAGCTGAATTTAAACAGTTTTAACTCAAATTATTTTAACAACAAAAGTGTCAGTATGCGCTTAGCTGTCAAGTTAAATCAGCAAGTCTTAATTATACTTAATTTTACCGAAGCCAGGCCCAAACGTGTTCGGGCAAATGATGTGCCATGATCACTGTCTACCATACTGCCTCTATTTCCTTGTAGCTGCTTCCAGTATTCATCTTTCTCTGGCTTTTTAATCTGCTGCACCTCTGAAATCTCTAGGCTTTCTGTAACAAAGTGATGATACAAAGCCATATTCAATTCTTCAAAAAACCTCCAGTTTATAAATGTGGGATATTGTGCTTCTGTATCTCTGTATCTCAAAACATCAGAAAATGACTCACTGTTGCTGAACAATATTGTGCCTGTGTTGCCGGCAGGAAAAAGGATGCCAAACTTTATACAGCAAAGGACAGCCTGAATGTTGACAACACCAATGGCAGCAGTCAAGATGGTCTACAGTAATTGTTCCTAACCTTGAGTTCCCAGATGTTCTTGGACTGCAACTCTCAGAAACCTTCGTCATTAGCTGTGCTAGCCAAGATTTCTGGGAGTTGTAGCCTAAGAACATTTGGGGAATCAAGGTTGGGAATCACTGGTCTACTGAATACCTTCTTACGCTTACTACTACAAAGAGACACAAAGCAGGGGGAAAAAATCTGAAAACATTCCTTTTTTTGTATTCTCGAAGGCTTTCACGGCCGGGATCCGATGGTTGTTGTAGGTTTTTCGGGCTGTTTGGCCGTGTTCTGAAGGTTGTTCTTCCTAACGTTTCACCAGTCTCTGTGGCCGGCATTTCCAGAGGACAGGAGTCAGAACTCTGTCTGTGCTCTGGTGCAGTTTTGTGGGATAGTTGAGTATTTATAGCTGTGGGATCAGCTTTTGTTCTTTTCAGGAGATTGGGTGATTGTGGTGATCAGCATGTTTTTTGTTGTGGGCGTATTGTTGTGTAAGGGGGAGAGATGATCTGTCACTGTGATTGATGGGTGTCGTTAGCTGGTCTTTTGTGTGCAGTGATCACTCGTCCTTGTGGCTGGGTAGAGTTTGTTGACCTTTTGCAGGCTGTATTTTTCAGTGCTGGGAGCCAGGCTTTAGATTTTCTTCTTTTTTGTTGAAGCTCTGCTGGTGTTTGTGGATTTCAATGGCTTCCCTGTGCAGTCTAACATAACGATTTCTGGTGTTGTCCAGTCTTTTGAAATAGAATTTCATGTCCAGCTTGTTTCAGGGCATGTTCAGCTACTGCCGATTTTTCCGGTTGTTTTAGTCGCAGTGTCTCTCATGTTCTTTGATTCTGGTGTGGATGCTGCATTTTGTGGTTCCAATATGTACCTGGCCACAACTGCAAGGTATCTGATATACTCCTGCAGTGGTAAGGAGTACCACTACAGGAGTACTTTTGTCCTTTGCTGACCGTAACATTTGTTGTATTTTTGTGGTGGGCTTGAATACTGTTTGTAGGTTGTGTTTTTTCAAAAGCTTCCCCATGCAGTCCGTGACCCCTTTGATGTATGGCAGAAATACTTTATTTGTGGGTGGCTGTTTTTCCTCTTCAGTTTGGTGATGTTTTCTAGTTTTGATGGCTCTTATGATTTCATTCTTGGAATAGCCATTTGCCTGTAGGGCCCAATTCAGATGGTTGAGTTCGGTGCTGAGAAATTGAGCTCCACAGTTCCGATTTGCACGGTCCACCAGTGTTTTGATTATGCCTCTTTTTTGTCGTGGGTGGTGGTTGGAGTTTTTCTGTAGGTACCGTTCTGTGTGGGTGGGTTTTCTGTAGACCTTGTGTCCCAATAGGAGGTCAGGTTTGTGTATGACCCTGACATCTAAGAAAGGGAGTTGGCCCTCTATTTCTTTTCCCATGGTGAATTGTATATTTGGGTGGATGCTATTGAGATGGTTTAGAAATTTTTCCAATTTTTCTTCACCGTAGTTCCAAATTGCGAAAAACTGCACCAGAGCACAGACAGAGTTCTGACTCCTGTCCTCTGGAAATGCCGGCCACAGAGACTGGCGAAACGTTAGGAAGAACAACCTTCAGAACACGGCCAAACAGCCCGAAAAACCTACAACAATCATTCTTTTTTTTCATGAGTTGAACAAGGGTGAAAAGGTCAGATTGCCCAAGGTAGAGCTGATTTCCACTTTTAAAACTTATGTAAGGAGACTGTCACTCCATTACTTTCTTTTCCAAGCAAACAATTTTTTTTACTATTTAAAGAAACCTTCTCTTTTCAGTGTTTCAGCGACCTCTGATTGCATTGCAACTCTCTAAATATCTTCCCACCACCACGTACGAATGCATACAATGCTTCATTTCACAAAGCTCATGCTGGCCAGCTTATACCACACATACTGTGTTAGAACAAAGTAGCTGGTTTTTTCCTTTTGAAAAGCCTTTTTAAAGGATCAATATTTCAAACCCCTGCAGCCTGAATTCTTTACAAATTAAAATAAAGTGTGTGGGGCGACAATATATGTGATATGTCTTAAATCTGGGGTCATCTATTTCTGAATGGGAGAACAGTTTTACTTTAAAAAAATAAGCATAAAAAAACCCTTTTGCCACACAAATTTGGCACAGACCAAGAGCAGACTGTCTGCTAGAACTGTGCCAAACTTGGTGCTAATCCGAAGTCCAGTTTCAAAGTCACAATTTTTTGTTTGGGCTTCCTCCATGTTTAGAAATGTTGATTTGCTCTGCTGCACAATAATGAAGTTGCACTCTCATGTAGTTTTAATGCAATGGAACACAACAAGGAGTAATCCCAAGTACTACAGTTAAAATGTTAGAACTTCTGGACATATACCGGAAGGAAATCACAGCCATACTGCTGGACAAGCGGTACCATTGGAAAATATTTGCCTACCCATGTTTCCTTGTCTATTTATCTTACCTGCAGCAGCAAAAACCCAGAGATGGTAAGTCCTTGCAAAAAGGACCAAGGTCATGACCCTGGTTCCTATCATTCCAGTCCTCCATAGTAACTGGCAGAGAAGGGCAGTTCCAGGCATAGAGAGATGGCATGGTTTTATCAGGCACATAGAATGGCTGTAGGAGACTAAAGCCCAGGAAAGAGAGAGCAGGCTCATGCCAGCACTCATTCCTGGTGGGGGAAAAAAAAGGAAAACAATACTCAATCAGATGAGCCTCTTCTATAAAACAAAACTGGAAACATATTGTAGTGACTCCTGTTTGTATATCTGTATATGCCAACATATATTCCTAGTATGCTACACTCTGGCTAAGAGCAAGTCCTGAATAAACTGATTTTGCAAATCTATAGCAGGGGTATAAGCAAAATAATAACTGGCTTTTGCACTGGTACTGTGGATTTAACTTTAGCCTCTGCTTGTGCTTATTGGATAAGTTCTAATTTGCACAGACTGAGGATGTGGATGGGATTCTTGGAGAGATGAGAGTCAATTCTTGCCCTTCCTGGCTCATAAAAATAGCCAGGAGACACTGAACAAATGGATAAGACTGATGGATGCCTCCCTAGAACAAAGCAGAGTTTCAGCCTGACTAAGAGACTATGATGAGACCTTTGTTGTGAAAGCCCTCTTTGAACCCTAAGTATTAGATAAATATCAGCCAGTGTCAAACACACTATTCTTCACTAAGGTTCTGGAGTGTGCAGTCACTTCTCAGCTACAGGAGTTCCTGGATCGGAAGAAATATCTAGATCTATTTCAATCCGGCTTTAGGCCGCATTGTGGGACAGCAGGCTTGGCTAGATAGCCAAACTGGGCAGAACTGGGTTAAATATAGGGTCGCTTAAATTCAGATAAAGTCAGATAGAGGTGTGTAGTGTGATCTTTGTGTCCACATGCAAGAATTGGGTGATTTCAGGCCAGAAAAAACATTGCACCTCAAATTAGGCAGATCAAGATCTGCTTTCACTTTAAAAGGTTACACTTCCCCTAAAATATCAGATTCACAGCTTGTGTGTGGGTTCTGGATTCATCCCTAAGCCTGGGTGCCCAGATCTTGGCAGTGGCCAGGAATGAATCTGCACAGTTAAAACTAATGTGTGAGCCATAACTGTTCATTGAGAGGTCTGACCTGGCCACTGTGACATATGCCTTAGTTACAACCCATTTGGATTATTGTAGCACACTCTGCACATTCCCAGTGTGGTGTTGTGGATCTAGTGATGTTCTAGGAGAACTCTGGAGAACAGGGTTCAAATCCCCACTTGGCCATGGGTGAGTGGAACTGGTAAAACCACTACTTAAATATCTCATTTACCTTAAATGCTCTCTTAGGGTCACTATAAGTTGATTATGATTTGAAGAAACAGAACACACTGTAAGGAACTGGAAGGAAACTGGGTATTGTAGTTGTACTAAAATGGAGTCTGTTAGGTTCGGTGTAAGATGAATTTAGAAGGAGATGTTTTTCATGAGGTTGTTATTCAGAGTTGTTTGTCAGAGTCACAAGGTCGGACTTGTGCAATTTGGAGAAGGAGACGCAACAAAAAACCACTGACTGAGAGAAGATAAGACACCTGCACCCGGGATCATGAGAACTTGGGCGGTGATCTGAATGTTCTGAATTACGCCTACTTGGATTTAATTGGGTGTCAGCTTGAAAGTATAATGAAGAAGGCGGTCCTTGAGAAATGTAAAATGAGAGTGTGTATGTGAAGGAGGAGGAGTTCGCTGAAGGCCGAAATGCTGTACTATATAAGACACAGAGGCTTGTTTTTCTTTCAGGAGAAGAAGGGGAGGAATAGCCCAGTTTCTAGATGCCAACATGTAGTGATGTAGAGCAAAGATGATTACCTAGCTGTTTTTATTTTAATTAGAAATTGTAAGTTTATTTAACATTGTAATAGATGGATATGTTCAAATGCTTTAGCCTTAAAGTCACAACTGTATGCTAATGAATCTTTATTTTCTTAATAAAACAAATATAATTCTTCAACAGAGGATCAGCAAGACTAACTAAATCCAGTATGGATGTAAGAAGTTCAGTAGTCACTACTGTAAGTTAAAAGGTCCTACTGTCCTACTTGGTAAGGCTGTTGTGCATTCTAAGGAACACAAAGCCTATGTTTTATTGCTTTGGAAGCAATCAAAGGTAACTTTTAAGGTTCAGGCTTGTCTGTTCGGGATTACTACGCACTTCTGAGGCCTAAGGGACCTACCTCAGGAAGTAAAGGTGGTAATTTTGCGTCCAGAGGGACTCTCTGACCGCGATCTTAGTCTCTTTAGGGAGGCACGATCGTTACACACACACACACAATGCACTAAACGGTTATGTTGGAAAGTGTTTAGAAAATTCAGCTACAGCTGGATTCCTAACCAGAGTGGGTTACAGGGAGAATAGACATCCCTTGTCACAATAGCTTCAATGGCGACTGATCTGCTTTTAGGCACGACCCAGACTCCTGGTTCTGAACTATAAAGCCTTAAACAACTTGGTGTCTGAAGGACTGTGTCTCCCCCTACAAGCTCCACAGTTTTTAAGATCTCCAGGGGAGGTTTTTCTTTCAGTCCCACCCTCCTCAGAGGCAAGGGTGGTGAAGACAGGCGAGAGGGCTTTTCCAGTGGATGCTCTCAGATTGGGAACTCGCTACCCCAGGATGCCCGGCTGCCCCTGCCCCCCTTCTGTAGGCAGGCAAAGATTCTAGGCAGACTTTTGGTAAGTCACTGGCCACTAAAGAAGGGGTGTCAATAGCTGAATAGTATGTTTCATCTTTTAATATGTCTGAAATAGTTTTTATTCAGTAGTTTTAATTTGTAATAGGTTTCACTACTTTTAATATTGTAATTCAGTAACAGAAAACATGTTGCACAACTCTGCTGGGAGTGATGATGTCATCACCCACAACATTAATGTTTATTTCAATTTAATTTAAAGCTTCCTAACCACCACCACCCTTTCAGGCTCCCAGGCTCCCTAAGGATCCTTTTTGTCCAGGGGAACCCTTGGGATGTGGCAGTATGGAGTCTTTAATATCGGAAAATCACTGTCCCATTCTGACAGCAGGAGTAGCTGTGGTGATTTTGGGGGTATCTTTGGGTATACCATCCTAAGGCTCCCAAAGGCTTCCTCAGGACAAAAAGGACCCTATGAAGCCTCAGAACCTGAAATGGAGGGACAGGAAGTTTTAAATTAAACTGTTTCTTTAATTTTATTTATTTAAAATATTTTTATCCTGCTTTTCTCCTTCAAAAGGCCCCAAGTGGCTTACATCATTAAAAAGGCAGTATTCAAAAGCTAAAAACAGTAAGTATACAAATATTAAAAGGAAATTAAACAAGTATTATACTAAATGCAGTAAGTAAACTCAATACTAAACACATTTAAAACCACAGAGCACAACAATCCATTTAAAAATCCCTTTCAGACCACCAGTCATTAAGGCAAAGCCTGCCTGAAGAGAATGGTCTTTGCCTGCCTGCAGAAGGACAGCCAAGATGGGGCCAGCCTAGCTTTCTATAGGAGGGAGTTCCAGAGTCTGGAAGCAACGACAGAGAAGGCTTTCTCCCATGTCCCCACCAAGCGCACCTGTCAGGGTGGCAGGACTGAGAGAAAGGCCTCCCCTGATGATCTTAATGGCTGGGCAGGCTCACAGAGAGAGATGTGGTCTTTTCGATAGCTTGGACCCAAGCCGTTTAGGGCTTTATAGGCTAAGACCAGCACTTTGAATTGTGCCCAGAGACAGATCAACAGCCAGTGGAGGTGTTGTAACAGGGATTTCGATGTTCCCTATAGCCAGCCCCAGATAGCAATCTGGCTGCAGTATTTTGGACCATCTGGCATTTCTGAACACTTTCCAAAGGCAGCCCCACATACAGCGTTTTATAGTAATCCAGCTGAGATATAACTAGGGCATGTGTCACTGTGGCCAGATCAGACCTCTCAAGAAACGGGTGCAGCTGGCACACTAGTTCTAACTGTGCAAAGGCACTCCTGGCCACCACTGAAACCTGGGCATCCAGACTCAGGGATGAATTGAAGAACCCGCCCCGCCCCTCAAGCTGTGCACCTGTGTTTCCCAGGGCAATGTAACCCCATCCAGCACAGGCTGCAGCCCTGTTCCATGATCAGCTTTTCAACTGACCAAGAGCAGCTCAGCTAGCTCAGGAAGGAAGACTGGTGATCAGAAGGGTGGGCAGTACACTAACAGAATCCCTATCCCGTCCCAGGCTCCCATCTTAAATTAAGATTAGTGTTGCCAGATGATGATTACACCCAGCAGAGTTGCATGATAGGATTTCAGTCACTGTAATTTTATTTGTTTCAGTTTTATATGGTTTGTGCATTGCCTCAAGTCCCTTTGTTGTGAGAAAGGTACTGAAATACATACATACATGCATACATACATGCTGAGTCGTCATTGAAGTGGCACATTTTTATTTCAAATCACGTTGAGAATATTTTATTTACAAAAGCCACTGTATTCAATGCTATAACCCTAAAGTATGTTCAGACAGAACCCAATTTAGTTTCTGCAAAACATGTATAGGACTGAGCAGTTTAATAACATTGCAGGATGATGGCTACACTTAATTAGAAACAAGTTCAACTGTGTTCAATTAAATGTTCATAGGCTTGGTCTTCCACACTAACTAACAAGTTCTTCTCTCTGCCTAATGTTTATATCCTGAAACATAACACTCACCTGAGACAAGGCCATTGGCTTCCATCACCACACAAGTGTAAGCCTGCAAGAGGAGGATAGGCAGTGTCTCCAGCAGAGCTTCTAGGAGTCGCAGGATACCCAGGTCCCCCTGCTCCATGTGAGGCTGTCTTGTGCCAGAGCCTTCTCCTGCCTTGAAAGATGACCAGAGAACATTCCAGTACCTGGGGTGGGGGTGAGAGAACACCAGACTGCAGTCTGATCAACCGGTACAAGCTCCCTGAACGAATGGCTATGAAGCTCAACTGATGAAACATGGTAAAGTCATAGCAATAACAAACATTGCTAGGACAACTTGGTTACTTAACTTACTAGTTTTTGCTACATAAACAGCTCACTTTGCTACAGACGTTTTTATTGCTATTCAGGAGCTCATTTTCAGTCCTGTCCCCAACAGTGATTTGAAAAACAATAAGATTTCAAAGCATCTGTTTTCTACAGTATAAAGTTCTGGCCACAACTCCACTAAAGAACAGCTCAAATTCAAACAATGCAAGGCATGGGATTTTGGCCCTCCAGTTATTGCAGCGCTAATCTTTCCTCAACATTATTTATGCTCACTAGAGCAAAGGTTCAGTTGCAACCCAACATCTGTTCATCAGCATTCATTAAAAGCATTTTTACTCTTGGTGCCCCCCTAACACTGGAGGTAAAGGAAATAACTATTAAAATGAACCTTTTACATTGGAGCACCCGGTTGTGGTATGCTGTTCTGCACAGAGGTTCGATCTGGCAGCTGTCTTGTCTTTTCAGAGTGAATTTTTAGAGAAATCTGTAAATCTCGTCAAATGTTCTTCAGATGATTTAACATCTTGATGTCTTTTTATTGATGCTGCTGCTTGTGTTAACATTATGATTTTAAAAATTCTCAAGCGGCACAGATTTGGCAGACTTGCACCACATGTTTTTTAATGTGATATGGCAAAAATAGGATTACTGTAAAGTATTATATAAAGCAGAAAGTCTTCCTACACTGCATATTTTTCTTCTTAATGTGTTAAATTATCTTGAAAGACACCTTGCTATTTGTTAAGGTAAATATTCATGTGGTTTACAGCTGAATTAAGCAAAATTCCATCTTACACACATAGACAATGGCTGATATCCGGCAGTAAGTCACAACTACAGTAAGACCATAGGTGTTGGTTCACCAAATCCCTACAGATTCAGTGGGCCTACTCTAGCTGCAACTTACTGGTGGATTTCAGCCATGTTGTTTGTTTCATGTAACTTTTAGAGGAAACTTTCATATTTTAAAAATAATTCCATGAAACTTTCCAAGAAGGCATAACGTAAATACAAGACAGCTGAATTATTGGCCATTTTCCATTTTAAAATCCATTTGGGGAGGTGGAGTGAGCATGGTGGGACCTGGAGAGAGGATACAAAAACTGGCTTCCAGAGTTGCCAAATTTGCCCATCACTATTACCGATGTTCTTGGTAGAAAGAATAATATGAATTGGCCTCTACCTGTTCTCTACAAAAATGGCTTTATAAGGAATGATGATTCCAAAATATGATTCAGTTATCTCAAACGAATGAAAACAGAACCAAAATCCAGGTTAATTAAGTGGGTCTCAGCACATTGTTCTTCAGTTGATGAAAAGAAAGCATTCTAGATTTTCCCCTGGGCACAAGTAACACCCCTCCTCCCACAAGCTGGTTGCAAAAGAATAGGTGAACCACCTCCCGCCTAGCTCCTGCTGAGCACCAGAAGAGGGCCTGTATTTGCTGGTGTCCGACTTCTCAGAACTGTTTCGAATGCTCAGAAAGGAGAAGAAAAGAGGCAGAGCCAGCACTGCAAACAGAGACATTGCTGGGCATCTGCCTATGCCTAGCAAGGCGCCCAGTACCAATCTCTGGAGCCCCTTTGATTCCGCATTTTCATCATTGCTATCATATCGGCTCATTTGTCTTCTCCCAAAGCAAGGGAGAAATGATGGAAGAAAGAAGGAGCCTTAGCCTCTCTTTGCTTTGCTTAGCATAACTATTTCCTAGTTATGCTTGCCAAATCAGAATGGATTCTCTTTTAACCACACCCTTTTTATAAAAAGTGCATTTATCTCATTTTCTTGCCTATCTTACACAATATGTACTGATACCATAATTCTGCAGTTTGACTTGTTATTTTCAACACTGAACTGTATCAAATTCCTTCAGCATTAATTTGCCTCCAACTTTACTTTACCTCTTCCAAAGTCCAAGGTGCAGGATGTGTATTGCCACCAATGTCCAGCAAAGTTTGTGACCATCCGCCCGAAACCAGTGAAAGCTGAGGACCTGCACCAGATAGCCAGGCAGGAGCAAAGCTAGGGTTACCCAGCACCACAGAAGCTGGCCAGTGACAAAGTAATGAAGGATGGTGCAAAAGCCTGAACGAGAAAGAAAACAGTATGACAGAAACAGAACCAGCAAGTGGGAACTACAACAAATTGTTGTGGTGAATCCTGTCCCATGAAAAGAAGGATCACGGTTCCAACAAGCCATTCCATCGATGCACTTGCAGGTGGGGTGTTCTGCCCTCTTAAGATTTTTTTCCTCAAACATGCTTATTATTTCCACATATCCACTCATTTTCATAGGCATACTTCTTGCTTCTCAGTGGTCCCACTTTAGTTGTTAGAGCTCACCATTCCAGTCTGCTGTTAAAAAGGAGTGATATTCTACTTATGCCTGTTGGGTTCTGTTGATCTTGTGCAGCATTATGAAATCTGAAGCATCTGCAATCATCTTAAAACATGCAACAGCTTCTTAAACTTAAGTTTTAAACTTCAACAGTCTAAGCGTAGGCTATATGGGGCAATGTACTACACAGGGACAACTGTAGATTTTGTGGGACTCTTGACTTATTAAGAAACAGGGTAAGCAGCAGTAGCAACAAAGCCCAGAGGCAGCTGTACTGAGTGAAGAAGTCATACCCCCAACCCGTATCTGCAACATAACAATGCATCAAAACACAGTTAGGGAAACGGGACCTCCAGATGTTTCAGCCTACAGTTCCCTTTGCCTTTTATAATTGGCCATGGTGGTTGGGGCTAATGGAAGTTGGAAGTCAAAAACATCTGGAAGGTCAATAAAAAGGCAACTGACTCACTGGCCAGGCACAACTGCACAGTATGTCTCTCAGCACCAAATATCAAAGGTAACAATGGTCAAAAGGAGCCATCCAGCCAAGTAGAAATGGGCTGCTTGCCCTGCTGGGACCCTACAAGCATTTTCTGTCCTTGCCACCCTGTGCTGGGAGAGGTACAAGGCTGATTTCCTCTGCAGCCAGACACATCCTAATGTTCCCAACAGAGCACTGCTGCAAAGGACACTTACTGTTTCAGGGGCCCTAGGGAAGGACTGAAAGAAGGGCTTTCTGACTTGCTAACAGCCACCTTGGAGAGTGACTCCTCCTCACCCGCCCCCCCCCCCCGCCCCCGGCCAGCAAGAGGATATTTATTTTTCTAAAAGGCCCACTTGGCCCATTTCCTGGGCAGGTGTCAGGGGCAGAGGATATTTGTTTCGGACGAAACCATGTCAGAACCATGGAGGACCAACGCCTTGCTGAACAGCAAAAGTTGCGCCACGGCTGGAGTTGCAGCATCCTCACGTTCGGATTGCAAGAAAAAAGAGATGGGGGGGGCGTACGGGGGGGCAAACTGCTCACGGCAGTCAGTGGATTAAACATTTCGAAAAGCAGGCGCGACGCGCCACCTCTTCTGCCCTCTTTCTGCCCGGCAAAAGCACGGATGGAGGTTAGCCATAGCAACAGCTGCAGCCAGCGCTCCACAGGCGGCTCGTGGGGACCGGAGCAGGCGATTCCCGCCCGCAGCATCCAGACGCCGTGCAACGACTGCTGGAAGCCGCTGGTAGGTTCAAGCGGAGGCCCGGCCTCGCCACCGCGTGAAAGGCACAAGAGCCAGAGGAGCGCCGAACAGGGCGGTTTTCCAAGGGCACGGGCGCCCTACGACTCCAGGGCGGGGGCGGACGGGCGAGGTGAAAATGCCAAGCTAACATTCGTGGGCTGGCAGCTCCGGACAACACTCACGCGTAATTTGCTCCGCCGCAAGCAGCATGAGCGAAAGCCCCGCGAACGCTCCGCGTCCCTGCATCTCCCTTTTGCTCTCCCGGGAAGGCGCGAGTCTCGCCACCCTCGGGAAGAACCGGCGCTACAATGCGGAGTTCGAATCAAGTCCTGGGAATTCCCGGGCTGGATCCCTTCTGCGCCGCCTACTTCGGGTTCGCGCCGCCTCTTAAAGAGGCAGCCGGAGCTCTGCTTGGCGCCCTCGCAGGGAGGACGGTTTCTCCGATGACTTCCTAGGGCGGCGTTTGGGACAACGGTGGTGCTGAGCCGCCCCTGGATCCAATTTCTAGCGTCACGACTCCCCCATCTTAGTGCTCTTCCCGTTGCCATCTGTTGTGGTCCGCTGGCCTTTCTCCCGCGCTGCGTCCAGCGGAAGGAGGGGCGAACAACAAAGCCCACTCTGTCGGATCAAGAGGGGCCAACGGCTGTTTGGGCGCCTCCCCCGGTGGCCCTCCCGGCTCGTCTGTCATCACTTAAATTTAGCGTTGAAAACTGGCGCAGACAGTGCGCCAACCTAAAATAAATACAAAGTACAAAACACCTCCCCATACCTCCCTGGTCTTTTGGATTTGGTTAACGGACGAAGGTGTTATTGGAATAGGTTTTATTTTGTAATTTCTTTTGCTTTATTTTAAGTTTGTTCAGAACCCAGTTTGTGAATTGTTTGTATTTGCCTGGAATTTATTTGGTGCTCTTTTGCTTGTTCATACTTTTGAAAACTGGAGCCTGGCTTTGTTTGCATTCCTCTTCCTTCTTGTTTGGATTTATTTAGAGTACAATCTTTCTGAATAAGGGCCTTTAGTCTGTGCTCAGTGCTTTAGGAGGTCTCTGACTGCAGAGCGAGAGGTTGGGAGTTTGATTCCCCACTGTGTCTTCCCAGAGTAGAGCCAGCCTGTGTAGTCCTGGGCAATCTGCCCCCAGAAAAAGGAAAGGCTAAACCACCTCTGAATGCTCTCTACCTAGAAAACCCTGAAAAAGGTTGCTGTAAGTCAGAATGGACTTGATGGCACATGATTATTATTAATCTGTGTACAGCATTCTGTCACACTTCGGTATGATCAAGGATCAATTCAGGAAGGGTAAGAAAATATATTTGGGTAGAGAGTAATTTGGGCATAAACGATCACTGGGAGAGGTCATTTAGGGATCTGGAGCCTGTTTTCCTCAGGACGCTGGTAATATGCAACTCTTACCTTTACATCTTCTGCAATGGAGGCCCTGGAACACTCACTTCCTGTCTGTGGTTCTGGAATGGATGAAGGCTAATAGACTGAAACTGAATCCAGAGAAAATGGAGGGGATGTTGTTGGGGGGGTTACCCTTCTAAAGGATTCTGTACACAATTTGGACGGGCTTCTGCACGCAGCCCTGTCTTTGGAACATCAGATATCAGCTTTGTCCAGAACAATGTTTAACCAACTCAGACTGATCACCCAGATGCGACCCTACCTAGCTGGTGGGTCTTTGATGACGTTTGTGCTTGCGCTGGTGATTTCCAAGATCAACTACTGCATTGCTCTCTATGTGGGGCTTCCCTTGAAGCTGACCCAGAAATTGCAGCGGGTGCAGAATGCAGTGACCAGACTGCGGTCAAGTTTGATCACATCTCGCCAATTCAGGTTCACCTGCATTGGCTCCCTGTTGCATTCTGGGCCAGGTTTTTGGGGCCGTGTTGTTTGTTGGAGCGTCTTTCTCTAAAAACATCAGCCCAGTCTCCACAGGCTTCATTTCTGTGGCTTGCCACACTAAGAGAGGCAAAGACAAGGGTCACTGGAAATTGTGCCTTCTGAGTCATGGTCCCTTTTCTTTGGAATAGGCTCATGATTGAAATCCATCAGTCCCCCTCTCTATCATCTTTTAAGAGCATGCTGAAGATCGTCCTCTTTCAAGAGGCATTAAGTGATGTTCTCTCCTAGGCCTACAGCTGTTTTGTTTCCACTATCCTTTGAGATTTGGGGATTGTTAATTTATGGTATTTGTCTTATTAATTGATGTTCAATGTTGATGTGGGGTGGATGGGTTAATGATTTGTTATTGTCTACTTTTTTTTTAACTGTTAACTGCTTAGAGTAATGCTTAGCACCAACTCAGCAGTGTAGAAAGAAAGAAAGAAAGAAAGAAAGAAAAAGAAAGAAAGAAAGAAAGAAAGAAAGAAAGAAAGAAAGAAAGAAAGAAAGAAAGAAAGAGAGAAAGAAAGAAAGAAAGAAAGAAAGAAAGAACATAACTGCCAGACTTTGTGTCCCTTACTGAAGTCACTTGAAAGAACAACGGGACATTTTGATTTCAGTGCACAGGAACAAAATAAGGATGCTGCTTCAATTCTCCGTTTCTTTGTAGCAGTTTATCCAGGTAGCACAGGGACCAGGGCTGCGGAGGTTACATTACCCCCTTTCAGTAACAGATTCCAGCTACTCCCCATGCCATGCACACATCTAAACATTTCTGGCCCATTTGTACCAACTTTGACTGTGTGTCCTATGAAGTATGTGAGTGGGACATGACCTCCTGCTCCCCTGTTAGCATTCATGAAAACACTGAGGAGGCTGTGTGAACCCTTCTGCTCCAGTACACTTTTCCAACAATTTAAGAATGTGTAGTAGCACCTTTAGTCTTCCTGCAGACCTGGCTGTAGCCACAACTGGAAAGATAAGGTGCAGTACTTAGGGGGCCCTGCTTCAGAAGGCAGCCTAGAGCAGGTAGAATTTTTTTTTACCTCAGTTGGGATTATTAGAGCATGGACATGCTCTGATGATATTTTGCCAGCAGGGCAAAAGAAGATTCCACAAGGCACATCTAAAAAGGGTGGCAGTTCAAACAAAAAATTCTAACTTTAAAACCAAGCTTCAGATCAGTACCAAATTTGGCACAGTGGGAGAGGACAGGCTGCCCCTGCTCTTTGCTCAGTTTGGTGATGTTCAGTCAGACAGTTTTAAAGTTACAAGTTTTTAAGTAAAGATATGATCCTCCCCCATGCCCCTGCTGACTCTCCACTACAATCCCTCCAAGTTTGGTGAAGACTGGGTTTCCCCAAGCCAGCTGCCTCTGTCACTTTGTGAGTGTATAGCTCAGATGCCTAAAACTCAATCTTCACCAAACTTGGACGGATTGTGGAGAAGAGCCAGGGGAAGTGTCTCTGTGATTTTGGTATCTCTAGGTGCCTTGGGGAAACTTTCCTGGGGGGTCCTCCTTGTAGGTGTATAACTTGGACATCTGAAACCCAAACTTCAAGGCTTGAAGAGGAGAGTCAGGGGAAGCTTCCCTGGAAATGTGGTGTCTCTAGGTGCCTTGGAGGCTGTTTTATACAGCTATAAAGTAAAAAATGAATCGACGATTCAATTCAACAATTTTTCTGAGAAAAATTGTAAATTTGTAATTTGTGATTCGTTGACCTTGAATCAAAATGAATCACCATTTGTCTGTTTTGTGCCCATCTCTAATCCTGAGAAAGGAGTTGCACACAAAATTGTCAGCCTTTTATTCTTCTGAGGTCGGAAAAATGAGTACCCAGCTCACGGGGGGGGGGGGGGGAATGTGTAGCCTGCATAATTAACTTGTAAACCTCCCAGAGAGTGCTTGAAGCACTATTATTGTTGTTTAGTCGTTAAGTCATGTCCTACTCTTCGTGACCCCATGGACCAAAGCACGCCAGGCCCTCCTGTCTTCCACTGCCTCCCCGAGTTTGGTCAAATTCATGTTGGTAGCTTAGATGACACTGTCCATCCATCTCGTCCTCTGTCGTCCCCTTCTCCTCTTGCCTTCACACTTTCCCAACATCAGGGTCTTTTCCAGGGAGTCTTCTCTTCTCATGAGATGGCCAAAGTATTGGAGCCTCAGCTTCAGGATCTGTCCTTCCAGTGAGCACTCAGGGTTGATTTCCTTCAGAATGGATAAGTTTGTTCTCTTTGCAGTCCAGGGGACTCTCAAGAGTCTCCTCCAGCACCACAATTCAAAAGCATCAATTCTTCGGCGGTCAGCCTTCTTTATGGTCCAGCTCTCACTTCCATAGATCGCTACTGGAAAAACCATAGCTTTGACTATGCAGACCTTTGTCGGCAAGGCGATGTCTCTGCTTTTTAAGATGCTGTCTAGGTTTGTCATCGCTTTCCTCCCAAGAAGCAGGCGTCCTTTAATTTCGTGGCTGCTGTCAACCTCTGCAGTGATCATGGAGCCCAAGAAAGTAAAATCTGTCACTGCCTCCATATCTTCCCCTTCTATTTGCCAGGAGGTGATGGGACCAGTGGCCATGATCTTAGTTTTTTGATGTTGAGCTTCAGACCATTTTTTGTGTTCTCCTCTTTCACCATCATTAAGAGGTTCTTTAATTCCTCCTCACTTTCTGCCATCAGAGTGGTATCATCTGCATATCTGAGGCTGTTGATATTTCTTCCGGCAATCTTAATTCCGGCTTGGGATTCCTCCAGTACTGCCTTTCGCATGATGTATTCTGCATATAAGTTAAATAAGCAGGGAGACAATATACAGCCTTGTCGTACTCCTTTCCCAATTTTGAACCAATCAGTTCTTCCATATCCAGTTCTAACTGTTGCTTCCTATCCCACATATAGATTTCTCAGGAGGTAGATAAGGTGGTCAGACACTCCCATTTCTTCAAGGACTTGCCATAGTTTGCTGTGGTCCACACAGTCAAAGGCTTTTGCATAGTCAATGAAGCAGAAGTAGATGTTTTTCTGGAGTTCTTGGTCCACATACTGCTGAAGCATACCTTGTAGGATTTTGAGCATAACCTTGGTAGCGTGTGAAATGAGTGCAATTGTACGGTAGTCGGAGCATTCTTTGGCACTGCCCTTCTTTGGGATTGGGATGCAGACTGATCTTTTCCAATCCTCTGGCCACTGCTGAGTTTTCCAAACTTGCTGGCATATTGAGTGTAGCACCTTAACAGCGTCATCTTTTAAGATTTTAAATAATTCATCTGGAATGCCATCACCTCCACTGGCCTTGTTGTTAGCCATGCTTTCTAAGGCCAACTTGACTTCGCTCTCCAGGATGTCTGGCTCAAGGTCAGCAACCACACTATCTGGGTTGTCCGGGATATCCAAATCTTTCTGGTATAATTCCTCTGTGTATTCTTGCCACCTCTTCTTGATGTCTTCTGCTTCTGTAAGGTCCCTACCATTTTTGTCCTTTATCATGTCCATCTTTGCACAAAATGTTCCTTTAATATCTCCAATTTGTTTGAACAGATCTCTGGTTTTTCCATTTCTATTATTTTCCTCTATTTTTTCGCACTGTTCATTTAAGAAGGTCCTCTTGTCTCTCCTTGCTATTCTTTGGAAGTCTGCATTCAATTTTCTGTAGCTTTCCCTATGTGCCTTGCATTTTGTTTCCCTTCTCTTCTCTGCTATTTGTATGGCCTCATTGGAAAGCCACTTTGCTTTCTTGCATTTCCTTTTCTTTGGGATGGTTTTTGTTGCTGCCTCCTGTACAATGTTATGAGCCTCCATCCATAGTTCTTCAGGCACTCTGTCCACCAAATCTAGTTCCTTAAATCTGTTCTTCACTTCCACTGTGTATTCATAAGGGATTTGGTTTAGATTATACCTGACTAGCCCAGTGGTTTTTCCTACTTTCTTCAGTTTAAGCTTGACTTTTGCTATAAGAAGCTGATGATCAGAGCCACAATCAGCTCCAAGTCTTGTTTTTGCTGACTGTATCGAGCTTCTCCATCTTTGGCTGCAGAGAACATAATCAATCTGATTTCGGTATTGCCCATCTGGTGATGTCCATGTGTAGAGTCGCCTCTTGTGTTGTTGGAAAAGAGTGTTTGTGATGACCAGCTTGTTCTCTTGACAAAACTCTATTAGCCTTTGCTCTGCTTCGTTTTGAACTCCAAGGCCAAGCTTACCTGTTGTTCTTTTTATCTCTTGACTCCCTACTTTAGCATTCCAGTCCCCTATAATGAGAAGAACATCTTTCTTTGGTGTCAGTTCTAGAAGGTGTTGTAAGTCTTCACAGAATTGGTCAATTTCAGCCTCTTCAGCATGGGTGGTTGGTGCATAAACTTGGATTACTGTGATGTTGAAAGGTCTGCCTTGGATTCGTATTGAAATCATTCTATCATTTTTGAGATTATATCCCAGTACAGCTTTTCCCACTCTTTTGTTGACTATGAGGGCTACTCCATTTCTTCTACGGGATTCTTGCCCACAATAGTAGATATGATAATCGTCTGAATTGAATTCGCCCTTTCCCGTCCATTTTAATTCACTGACACCCAGGATGTCAATGTTTATTCTTGCCATCTCCTGTTTGACCACATCCAGCTTACCAAGGTTCATAGATCTTACATTCCAAGTTCCTATGCAGTCTTTTTCTTTGCAGCATCGGAGTTTCCTTTCACTTCCAGGCACGTCTGCAGCTGAGCGTCCTTTCGGCTTTGGCCCAACCACTTCATTAGCTCTGGAGCTACTTGTACTTGTCCTCCACTCTTCCTCAGTAGCATGTTGGACGCCTTCTGACCTGAGGGGCTCATCTTCCAGTGTCATATCTTTAAGCCTTTTGTTTCTGTTCATGGGGTTTTCTTGGCAAAGATATTGGAGTGGCTTGCCAGTTCCTGCTCCAGGTGGATTGCGTTTAGTCAGAACTCTCCACTATGACCTGTCCGTCTTGGGTGTCCCTGCACGGCATAGCCCATAGCTTCTCTGAATTACTCAAGCCCCTTCGCCACGACAAGGCAGCAATCCATGAAGCACTATGGGGTGGTATATAAGCAGCGCATTTTTTTTTTTTAGTAAATTGTATGAAAGCACCTACAGCTGTGGCAGCTCAATGTGTGAACAGCACCTGCATGAGAATCAAAAATAATCTACTTTAAATTTTCCATAGGAGACTACAGTGGTGCCTTGATTTACGACCATAATCCGTTCGAGAAGATGGACGTAAGTCGAAATGGTCGTAAGTCAAAGTACCATTTCCCATTGAAATGCATGGGAACGCGATTAATCCATTCCAGCATTTAAAAAAAATACCAAAAAAATAAAAATAAAATAAATAAAACACTGCAAGCTTACCTTACCAGTCTGAAGCCTCCTCTGATTGCACTCACTCCCCGGCGGGGCTGGCCATGGCGGAGGGCAAGGCCGGGGCGAGCAGCCGGAACATCCCAGCCAGGCTCAGCCTCCCGGCGCCGGGCTGCCTCTGCCGCCGTACGAGCCCGTCGGGAGGCGAGCGGCCAGAGCATCCCGGCCAGGCTCAGCTTCCCGGCACTGGGCCGCCACCGTAGGAGCCCGTCGGGAGGCGAGCCGCCCCCACGGGGCCAAGCACTGAGCGCGGCCTCGCCAGGAAGGAGGAGGCGGCAGCGCAGGAGGACCCTTCCTCCGGGAGCCAGGATCGGGGGCCCCTCGGCCCCCGCACCGAGGCCTGGGATCCCACCATTACGAGGTGCGGTAACACTCCCGCCGCCGCCTCCCCCCGCCGCTGCATCCCTTTCTCTAACTGTTGGGGCGAAAGAGCTACAAAGAAGCAGCCTCTTCGCCACCAACGTTTTGAATTTCCCGCCTTTTCCCCCTGCCTTTCCTGGTCGCAAGTCGAAGCTCCAGCCGCAAGTTGAAGCAAAATTTTGCAGCCGGAGCTCATCGTACGTCGAAATGGTTGTAAGTAGGGACGTATATAAGTCGAGGCACCACTGTATTATTATAGCTGTGGCTGTGGAGTCACCTCTGGCACCCCTGGCAGGCCATCTGCCCTCGCCCCATGCCTCATGGAGTACAAAATGATGCAATAAGGCCAGGATCCACATGAAAGGATCTGTCATAAGTACACTTGTATCTGCTATTTTAAGTTGGGAGAGGAATGATTTTTAAATGTTATTTAAAAAAAAAAGAGTATATTTAAGATTACAGGCATCATAACTGTATTGTTATAGAAATTTGCCTCCAGACAGAATTTCATAAGAATTCTTTTGGGTTTTGACAGGATGGTTTTGTCAATTTTTGAGAACTCCTGAAAAGTATTGGACAAATACATAACAGTATGCATTCATAATTATGACTAGCATTTATTGTGACAACATGAAGTGTTAGATTTGTTCTCTCCCTTGACCACTGAAGTACAGAATCATAAGCATTGCTTTTGATTGCTTATCTTCCTTTCTTCACCACCCATTATTAGCAGGGGTTTTACTGTTTGAGTTTCCGAATATCTTCCGCATCATCAACACAACAGTTTCCCATTCCGTTGTTGCACCTACCAACGTAGACTTCCACAGGATGGCAGAGTGTGTGACGGCAAACTCCTTTTAGTCTCCTACATCGTCCTGTACCTTCAAAGGAATCAGAAGAGTTTGTAAGCCTTATGAATATTTTTGGTCATTCATATGTGGAAAACATTCCATGAAGCCTGAGAAAAAGTAATGTATACTGACAGAAAAGGGTAATATGAGATTATGCTTCAGCTCACTATGTGCTTCAAGAAATGCTCCAATACAGTGCTTCCAAATCTCTGGTGACTCAGGTGTTCTTGGATTGCAACTCCCAGAAAACCTGGCCAGCACAATTGGTGGTAAAGGCTTCTGGGAGTTGCAGTCCAGAAACACATGGGTTACTCAAGGTTGGGAACCACTACTCTAATAGAAGAGAGAGAGGCTTTAGGATAAACTCTTGGCAGGCCAGAAAACAAACACACACCAGCCATATGGCCCATGAGTAAAATATCTAGTAATACAGTGTATCTTTGTTGGACTATGGATGTGTTTGTGTATGATAAAGAGACAGCAAGCGAGCTCAGCCTCTTCAGAACTGCTCATCAGACTGGTATTATAACATGTGAGAATGGGGAGGTCTGTATCCATGCTGCTCAGTTCTACCAATATGAGAAAATTAATCAACAAGTTCGTATCAGCCATTGCCATGAGTATCTCATTATAATTTCTCTGGCATGCCCATATAAGCTGGAATGCTACTGGTGTTCACATACTGCAAGGTCTGGGTAACTTTCTTTGGCTAATTATAGGTAACTGAGGAAGTGCTGGGGTGCATCTCAGTTTTTGCTATCAGGCACATGACCAGGCATGCAACTGAGATACACCCTGGCCATTCATCAGTTAGCCAAAATTTGCATAGAAATCTATCTGATTTTTTTTGGTATGAACTTTAAAATATTGTAGATGGCTTGAGAATATGTCTTGAGAAACTGGAAAAACCCAAAATAGACAGATTTGACCATCCCTACTTAAGACAGCTTCAAACTCTGGAGATTTCCAACTTGAAAAATACTTTGACATACAAAAAATAATGAATTCTCCATATATGTCACATAGGTGTTACGACTGGAAATGATTTCCACGTCAGTGTATGCACTGTGGACTGACAGATGCATTATCACTATGTAAACTTTCTACATAGTAAGTTCTTCTTCGTGGCCTCTGTGAATGCACACAAATGGGTTTAGACTGCGCCTGCGCAGGACTCCTCGGAATATTCTAGAGCTTAAAAACGTGATTAGTAGGACGTTTCCCCATGGCGCGCATGCTCCGCTTGCCTGTAATACCTCAGTTCCTTTTTGCCGCTGCTGCGATCGGACTCTTTCGTGTCCAGAGCTGTTTTTTCCTATTATTCTGGTTTTTGATTCTGGTCTGGTTTATCGAATATCGTTTCTAATCTCTGGAGAATTTTGACTTTGGACTGACTACGGTATACGGTTATTGGATTTTGGATTGGCTACTATTTGTTGTTTCTGGGCTATTTTGACCTTCGGACTGCTTACCGGTTGTGGTTTTTGGATTACGGACTTTATTGTAAACAACTTGGCTTCTGATCTTGGACAGACGATCATTGACGTTTTCCTGTGAGTCTTCCTTTTTCCCCGTTTCCCCCTCCCTTCCTTCTCCTGTTTCCGCCAATTTTTATGGCCTCGTTAGGTCCTTCTAAGCGGTGTACATCGTGTGCCAACAAGATCCCCTTCATGGACAGCCATGACCGCTGTTTATTTTGTTTAGGAGAGAGGCACCAGACTCACTCCTGTCAGGAGTGTAAAAAGTTGCAGTTTAATACTGAGAACTGCCCTAATAGTTCCATTAAAAATACCTTATTAAATTTTGAGATTTTGAAAATAAAAATTACAGGAAAAAGCTAAATAGAAATAAAAAGTTTAAAAAATGTGATTAAAAAAAAAGTTAGTTTTTATATATTTTTAATGCAAGCTTTTGTGGACAAATCCACTTCATCAGACATAAGAGAAAGAGATTCAACATGGCAAATATTTATGCATGGCATTAACGTATAGATATCAAATACAGAGATCATGGTTGGTTGGTTGGTAAGAAAGTCAGTGGGTGTATAACACTGTGGTGATAGTATCTTTGATATGCAGGTCTTTCATTGAAGCTTTTTGCTGTAAAGAAAGTGAGAACCTGAATTGCTTGATAGCTTGGTGGTTTAGAAGACAGAAGTTGGGGATTCAATTCCCCACTGTTCTTCCATGATCCAGAGGGTCCCTTCCAGCTATGCAGTTCAAAGGCTATTATAAAATAACCATGGTAGATTAACATGAATGTTAATTAGATTGGCTATTTACGGTCCTTGATGAACTCCCCCCCAAGCATTCCTTTGTAATCAGTTGCAATAGTGTGTGAACCCAAGCAATGGTTGACCACAAAAGCAGAGTCAAGAATCTGCAGAGAATTAGTTAAGAATTAGCAGAAGTAATGTGGAAGAAGAAAACAGCCTTTTCTGCAAGGCAGGTAACTGTAAATCAGGTGAGCAGCCTTTTAAGGCCTGGGAACCATTTTTGCTATCTTTAGCAGCTTGTAGGGCCATATTCCCCAACAAACCTGTCTGCTGATGCCCCTGCCAGTTTCTTGCCCTGAAACAGCAAACTGTCATTCCAGTTTCTAAAAAAGGCTTCACCAAGGGTTGAGGGATCAAATGCCCCACAACTTTGCCCATGTCTGTGGTAAATGTTCCCCACCCTTTTGATATTCTTACCTGATTTGTCCAGGTAAGCATGGTGGAACAGGAAAAAGACAAGCAGACAAATATAAAGGAACCTCATGTTGGTTGAGTACAGCTGGGTCGTAATTGCACTAAGGGAAAAAGCTGTAAAGATATAATGAAACAGTGAATTTTAATCTTGTTATTAATTGTGCAGACATTTTCCATCATCCAAATAAGGGCTAGTTCACCAATTTTCAGACAGGATGTGTGTGGGCAGCTGTTTTGTTCTTCTTCTTTTGGAGGGATGTGTTAAATTTTATGTTCCTCTATTGACAGGAGCAACATGTCAGCTGATAATTGCTGTCTCAACATAGTTGGCCTAATTTTGTGTAGACATGTATGGGAGTATACTGCCATCCAAAGCAAAACTGTAATTTTGATTCTTGTTCTCTATAAACACAGTGCAGAAATCACACTATACTTAATTCAGGACTAAATAAAGACTTCTGGATTTATCCCAGCTATTGGCTAGCCCTCAGACACTGAGAGAAGCAGTGTTGCACAATAAAGAAGTAACCCAATCCAGCCCTGTCTTTAGCCAGAGTGAGGCAGCTGCCAAGGTACCAGGTGCTGGGGATCACATTAGAGATGTGCTCGGCTCCATTGTCATCACTGCTATGCCAATTGCGGAAGCAGCCTGACCAGCCCTTCCCCTCCTCATCGTGCAGCCAACAATTTATTGGCTAAGTAGAGAGACTCCACATCCCGCCTCCGTGCCACAGTGGTAGCTGCAAGAGGAAGTGGGGAAGGGCTGGCTGGGGTACTTCTGCGATTGGCAAAACAACAGCAATGATGACGGAGCTGAGTGCTGCACGGAGTCCAGTAAGTAGCCTGGCTGGTTCTGGGGGGCAAGATGGGGCCAGGGAAATGAATGCAAACTGTTCATCTCTAGATGGCAGCAGTCTCCCCAGCTGTCTCTAGCCCCCTCAAATCGTACCTGTGCAGTACTCTGACTGACTTAGGGTGGCTTCCCCCCACCTCCGTATCACCAGCAGTGCCAGAAGGAAAGTACCCTGGTCAGACAAGGAAGCAGAGAGACAGCCAGCCAAAGGAACTGACTTTGACACATCTTGTGTACATATGCATTGCTCATGCGGCATGCTACATTGCACCGTTTGAACAAGTGTGCACCAACCAGAGTAATGAATGAATAATAGGGAGTGTTGTAGGACAGAGCATGGGGCAGGCTGTGAGGGCAGAGAGAGTAGTCCCACCGAAGAGATGTTTGGCAGAGAGAGCAAACTAGGCTGCCGGAACAGCTTGCTCTTTGGGCCCAAAGGAGGAACAAATAAAATGGGTAAATACTCATTGCTTTGTATTCTTTGGGGCCTCCGAATTGATGAATACAAAGTGATAAATACTACACAAATCAGCAATTTCTGATAAATGTAGTAATTCTTTTATTTTATTCATCCCCATGTCTAATGGTGACCAATTTGGTTTGGGGCCATATAGGAAAATGTTTTCTCCTTCCCACTTGCTGTAGACCTCCTGATACAAATCAGAGTAACTGTAATTTATATTTTAAAATGGAAAATACAGAATTCAGTTATTCAGAAATATACAGTATCTAATTCTTCTTCGTGATCTGGCACTGGAAGAGAAACTCAGGAGTTTCTTGACTGTTAACGCGAGTCAATGGAGAAAAACCCCAAGTTGAATCCAAGTTGAGTTGCTGGTGCAACTTAAGTGCAACTTGACAGTGAGTCTCAAGTTGCGAGTCCCCATCCCTGCCTTATCCTGTTCCTGGAATTTCCAGCTTTAAGTGTGGCTGGATTTAAAAGGGGAGAGGAAAACAGCAGTATACTTGTAAATTAGGAAATATATGTTTTTATTTTGATCATAGCAGATTTCTGCCTTTGAGTGCCAATTTTAATGTTATATATAAACATTATTAGCAACAACATGCCATCAGAACAATTCCAACTTACGGTGACCCTTTAAAGGGTTATTTAAAAGGTACAAAGTAGTTTACCATTTCCTTCTGGGGGTTCTCTGGGACTGTGCAGGAAGCATAGTAGGGAATCAAACTCCCAACCACACATAACTCATTGAGCTATCCTACCAGTGTTTAGCCACATTTTTAATTTTTTTGTATATTTATTTATCTGTGCCTTAATATTGCCTGTAAATGATGTAAGATACATCTTTATTCATTGTTTGTCATTTTAAATATAATCTTTTAATGATGTTAACCATCATTGTATACTCATTGTTTTCAACTTTAAATATTGTCTTTCATTGTTGTAAGCCGCCTTTGGTCCTTTCAAGGAGAAAGGTGGGGTAAAAATATTTTAAACAAACTTAAATCAGTGTTATGTGGCTCTTGCGACATGGTGGAGCCACTTATCTGTTGAATGCCCAAACATTATGAATTGTATTGAATGTGGACATTAGCCACATAATACTTGCTTTGAACTAATAAGCACAAACAACTCAGCGTGGAAAGTCTGGTAGTAGTTTCTACAGGGAATAATTTTTAAAGAAACTTTGCTGTGAAGGCTGCTGTATGTAAATCTGCTAAAAGAATCACAAACCAGTTGCATTCAGATTGCTTCAAAATCCCAATTCAATTATGTTAAACAAAATGGTTTCATTGCAGGCTGAAAGAAAAGGCAATGTACTAGACTGAATATATTAGACTTGGCAGCTGATGTTAAGAAAATAAAAAGACAGGACTCTGAGAGATGTTTAGTACAAACTTCCTCATAAATAATAACAATAAGTGCAGTATAAAGCAGTAGCATAATTAGAAGGAGGAAAATAAGGAGTAATTACTCTGGAAAAGTGATTAACAGTAGTCTTCTGTGGGTCTTATACAGCAGAAACCAATTGCCCTCATAACATACAATTTCTCATCCTCCTCTCTGCAAATATTTGGCCAATGTGCAGTGCTGGCTTATTCATGTCTACTCAGGAGTAAACGCCAAGTAAGTATGCATAAGACATCCAAAATTTCCAAACCAGTTAAAATCAATGGTTGATTTGCTATTAGGCTGTAGTTTATTACCTTTTTGTTCCCTTTTTCTTTTCGCCTGTTAACTCTTTGTGATGAGTCTATAAGAGACTAAGTCCAAACAACATGAAATGGGAGTCTTTGCGGACGTTGCCTGGCTGATACTTCTACGAAAATATTCCTTCCCTTCAAGTACTGCCACCAGCTTCTGTCCAGCCTCAAAAGGAGACAGAACAGAATGTTCAGTTCAGCATCCCTATGACATCATTGTTTGTGACATTATAGCAGCAAAGGTTTTCCTCAGATCTCTCCCTACCGGCCACTCTCACCATTCTCTCTCCCTGTTCATATTCGAAATATAAAGGAGATGGGAGAAATAAGAGGCTTCTTGGTCTGGTGTTTTGATCAAAAGAATTAGTTGTGGCCCAATAATGAGATTCTCCTTCAGTTCTGTTTAGTTTTGGTCAAGAGGTTGAGGCGGTCACTCATTTGCAGGAAAGCTCTTGGCGGTGCCATCTTTTGAGGTGAAGGAGGTCCCTATAAGAAGTAGGGCCCTGTCAGTAACAGTGCTAACCTTATAAAACTCTTCATTGTGGGAAGAATCTCAAATACTTAATCTCCTAATACAGATGCTGGGAGCAGTGGTGGCCATAACACTGTTGAAGAGAGAAAAGATGCTAAGATGATTTTAAATATGTGACTTAATTTGAACTGGCCAATAAAGGGTTTGGATGGCAAAACTATCAAATCTGTTGTGCCATGTTCTTTGCTTCTTGGGTGTTGAACTTTTCAGTTAGCTAGGCTAGTGGGCTAATGCTTTGTTCTGGGCCTTTGGCTTGTGTGCCTAGTAGCTGGGTGGACATAGTAGCTGGGTGGTTAGTAGGAAAGTACAGCTGGGTAAGAAACTGAAGCAGGATACAATGCATTGTCTAGCTTCCTTATTTGCCCACATAAGGAGGGTGCCTCATCCTTTGGCTTGGAATTTCAGTGGTCTTTAAATGTCTGTCCTCTTACATGTGCTCACAAGATCTAGCAATCCATGAATTTCTTATACCTGGCAGAAGAGAGGGATAATTGGTAGAAGAGCCAAAATACCATAACTGATCCCAGGGACAGTTGGAGCCAGTACTGTTGATGGGAGTTACATGCCCCAAATAAATGCCAGTGTATCAGGCAGTACAAGGTTGAACAGTATCACTCTTGGCAAGAGGGGTGCCAGGCTCTGCTAGCTAGCTAAGGCTTCCTTTACAAAGAGAGGCTACTTACCTGTAACTCTGGTTCTTCGAGTGGTCATCTGTGAATTCACACTAATGGGTTTAATCTGCGCCTGCGCAGAGGTCTCCAGAATATTCTAGAGCTTTATGCTACGTTCATCAAGGACCGCCCCCCTAGCCCACGAGGTCCGCCCGCCCTCGCAATCACCTCAGTTCCTAAGAACAGCCCACCACTGCATCAAAAGATACAGGAGTGACGGACAGAGGGGAGGACGGGCGGGAAGTGTGAATTCACAGATGACCACTCGAAGAACCAAAGTTACAGGTAAGTAACCTCTCTTTCTTCTTCGTGGTTTCTATGAATGCACACTAATGGGTGACTAACAAGCTTACCTTATAGGTGGAGGGACGTCACGGAAGGATTGAAGAAAGTACAGCTCTCCCGAATGAAGCATCCTTCTTGGCTCTTAAGTCCAGTCTGTAGTGGGAGGCAAACGTGGAAGGCGTTGTCCATGTGGCAGCTTTGCAAATGTCCGGGAGAGGGACTCCGCGAAGGAATGCTGCAGAAGTAGCCATTGCTCTAGCCGAATGAGCCTTAATACCCTCAGGTAAGGGCTGCTTGGAGAGCTGATATTCCAATTTTATGGTAGAGATGATCCAGCGGGAGATCGTTTGTGAGGAGACATGAGAACCCCTGTGAGGGGGATGCGGTGATATGAATAGTCTTTTCGATTTCCGAAAAGGAGAGGTCCTTGAAGTATAAAAGGCAAGAGCCCTCCTGGTGTCCAGTGTATGTAAAGATTTTTCCAAATCATTTGCAAGTGATGGAAAAAAGGTAGGTAGAATTATTGGTTGGGAGAGGTGGAAATGGGATACAACCTTTGGTAAGAAGGAGATATCTGGAAAAAGAGTGACCTTGTCAGGATGAAATTGGAGAAATGGAGGATCAACTCTCAACGCTGCGAGTTCAGAAGCCCTACGAGCGGACGTGATGGTGACAAGGAAGAGTGTCTTGAGAGAGATAAGGTATTCCAAAGTGGTGGCAAGTGGTTCAAAGGGAAGACGAGAAAGCCAGTGGAGAACGAGGGATAAGGACCATTGCGGAGGAGGAGGTGCCAACGGGCGCATATTGGCTACACCCCTTAAGAATCGTTTTAGTGTGGGGTGTCTGAAAATCATGGCAGCCTCTGAATCTTGAGGCTGATATGCAATAATTGCTGATAGATAGACTTTGAGGGTCGAAAGAGACAGCTGATTGTGAAACAGGTAGGAGAGAAACTTCAGGACAGTTTGTAAATTTGTAGGATTAGTAGGAAGATTATGTTGTTGAGCAAATTTGATGAAGGCCGACCATTTGTGAGAATAGAGTTTGATTGTAGAAGGTTTTCGGGCATGAGAGAGGATAGTCTCTACTGGGGGAGGATTCTCCATGCCGTGAGATGGAGGGTGTGGAGATCTGGGTGGTGGGTCCTGCCTTGGTGTTGCGTGAGGAGGTGTGGGATAAGGGATAGGCGGATGTATTCGCTGGTGATGGAGCGTAGCATGGTGAACCACGGTTGTCGTGGCCACCACGGAGCGATCAGGATTGCATTTGAATGATCGTTTCTGATTTTGACTATTGTCCTTAGAAGTAGAGGAATGGGAGGGAATAGGTACATGAGATGCGTAGTCCAGTCTGCCATGAATGCGTCTCCCATTGATCCCTGTCCCATGCCTGCTCTTGAGAAGAATAGGTTGCATTTGGCGTTTTGAGGTGTAGCAAAGGCGTCGACTTGTGGTTGACCCCAGATGTTGCATAGTTGAAGAAACACTGCTTGGTCCAGAGACCACTCGTGCATCTGGGTATGTAGTTGACTGAGCTTGTCTGCTACCCTGTTGTCTTGTGTGGCGATGTGTACTGCCACAAGAAAGATATGGCGTTCGAGACACCATTCCCAGAGTTGCACCGTGAGAAAAAGAAGCGGGAGGGAGTGTGTGCCTCCTTGCTTGTTGATATAGAATAATGCGGTGGTGTTGTCCGTTGTTACTTGCACGATGTTGCCTAGGATGATTGGTTCGAAAGCTCTGAACGCCTTGAAAATGGCGAGAAGTTTGAGGTTGTTTATGTGTAGGGCGTGTTCCCTGTGGGACCAGGTAGCGTGCACATGCAGACTGTTGCAATGTGCGCCCCATCCTATAGTGCTTGCGTCTGTGGTAATTTGTAGTGATGGTTGAAGGGGAGTAAAGGGGTGTCCCATGAATAGGTTGGATGGATTGTCCCACCACAGGAATTGAGCAGAGAGCTCGGGAGTGACTTTGAGAAGCTTTGACGGTGATTCTGTCATTGGGTCGAAGAAAGTAAGATACCAGGATTGGAGTGAACGCATTTTTAGTCTGGCGTGAGCAATGGTCGAAGTTGTGGAGGCCATAAGGCCCAGAAGTCGCTGAACTGAATGCGCGGTGACGCGGGAGTGAGGACGAAAGAGAGAGATGAGGGAGTGAAGCTTCACGGCCCTCTCTTGAGGAAGAAACACCCTTGCTTTCGTAGAATCGAGGAGAGCGCCTATATAAGTGATGCGTTGTGTAGGAGTAAGAATTGACTTTTCCATGTTGACTTTCAGACCCAGATCCGTGAGAAGAAAAAGAACCGTCTGGATATCCGTCGTAGCTTGAGCGCGAGAGGGAGAGACTACGAGCCAGTCGTCTATGTACGGAAACACAGAGATTCCCAGGGTACGTAGATGAGCTGCTACAGGTGCCATGCATTTTGTAAATACTCTTGGTGCTGTAGAAAGGCCGAAGGGAAGGGCTTTGAATTCGTAGGCGTGATCTCCTACTGTGAACCTGAGGAATTTGTGGTGGTCTTGTCGAATAGTGATGTGGAAATATGCGTCGCTTAAATCTATGACAGCAAACCAGACTCCCTGTTGGAGGATGGGTAGGATTCGTTCTAGTGTGACCATACGGAATCATCTTTGAATGATGTAGTAATTGAGTTCTCGAAGGTCGAGAATAGGTCTTAGTCCTCCGTCTCATTTCGGGACTGTGAAGTAGAGGGAGAAGAAGCCCGGAAGGTGTTCTCTGGTAATAATTGGTGATATGGCGTCTTTTGAGAGGAGAGATTGAATTTCTTGTTCGAGGACAATGGATGGTGGTGTTAGAAGGATCCTTGATGGAGGTAGGTAAGCGAACTCTATTGCATAACCCGTAGCGATGATGGAGACTACCCAAGAATCGGTTGTAATAGAACACCAGACTAGAAGATGAGATGATAGACGAGTGGCTGATGTCAGAATGTGAGAGGTGCGGATCTGGGGGACAAAGAAGTCAAAGGCCCTGCTTTTGCTTTTTCTCTGGGCGATGGAAGGATTGCTTTGGACGTTGACGCTGGACTGCATGTCTAGGTTGGAATGCTGAAGTTGATTGTGTTGCATATTTGTTTCTGTCAAAATAAGACCTGGGTTGTTGATATTGGTAAGGGCGACGCCATTGGGGGCGTTGCGGTCTATAATATGGTTGAGTATTGTAAGATCGAGCTGTCTTTTTAAATTTTTGCAGGTTCTCCAAAATCTCATCTGTTTTTTGGTCAAAGAGTCCGGAACCGTCAAAAGGTAAGTCCTCTATTCTCATTCTGACATCATTGGAGATATGAACAGATCACAGCCATGCATATCTATGGAGGGCTACTGCTGTTGCCATGTGTCATGAGGAGGCATCAATTATGTGCCTAGCTGTAATTCTTTCTTGACATGCCAGAGCCATGGCCTCTTGATGGAAGGCGAGGCCACGGGCTTTATATTCACCTGCAGCAGATTGGAGTGATGGGAGGGCCTTGTTCCACAAATAACGGTGGTAGGCTCCCATCGCTGCGATGTAATTGGCAGCACGTAAGGTGAATGATGCAAGGGAGTAGATACGACATCCCACAATGTCCAGTTTTCTACCTTCCTTATTATTTGGAGTTGTACTAGAGCGGTTACATGCTCTGTTTTGAGTAGCATCAACAATAAGTGAATTCGGAGGTGGATGCTTAAATAGAAAAGCCGTGTTGTCTCCGTGTGTCTTATAAAGGTTCTTGATCTTACGAGACATCTGCGGTACGGAGGAAGGTTTAGACCACATTTGTTTGGTAAGTTCTAGTAGAGAAGGAATAAAACTCATGCTTAAAGGCAGAGTCTGTTGTTTGTTGATATCCTCAAAAACTTTGTCTGATTGAACTTGGGATGGTTGTTGAACATCAAGTTCCATGGCCTTGGCGATTCGCAAAACCAACTGTGAATACGAGGAAAAGTCGTCGGATGGAGAAGGAGGATTATTGGTGTTGATATCAGAATCAGGTGTTGGTAGGTTAGGTGGAGATTCCTGGTCCAGTATGGAGTGGGAAGAATCTGAAGAAAATGAATGAGAGGAAAGCGTTGGAGAGGTTGGACAGAATTGCGGGATAGTAGAAGTTGGCTCCGGAAGATGGCGGTGAGATCGAGAGGAAGAGTGTTGAGGCGGTACCGGGGTGGTTTGTGATTTGGAAGTTTTCTTCTGAGTGTGTTTGGTAACAGAAGGTTGAGGTGAAGGACCTGTGTAGGTCGTGGTTGCTTGCACTGAAGGTTGTTGAGCTGAGGCAGGTGTGCAAACTTGTTTTGGTACCGTGGATTGAGTGTGCTGTATATCAGGGTGCTGTCTCTTTGATCTATGCTTCGATATTGGGATGGACGGTACCGAACCCTCCTCCGATGATGATCTGGACCGGTAAGTTTCCTGGTACCGGGATCGGTATCTCGGTGATGGAGATGAGTCAGAATAGTCTGAATCATAGTAGTATCGGCGTCGGTGTTGACGGTTGGAATAGAAATCGAGCTCGGACGGATAGTACCGATATGCTCGATATCGAGAGCTTCTATAGACAGGGTCATAGTACTCCAGAGGCTCATAGAGCCTGACCCGTTTAGATTGCCTGTGTCCTCTGGATCACTCTCAAGATGTGAAGGACCCGGTTGGAGTGGCGGGTCTCACGGTATCGGCACCAGGATGGTGTGATTGCGACGTATGATGTTCTTTCCTCGACCTCTTATGGGGAGGAGAAACGTCGGGTGCCTGGTATTGATAGTCGGATTCAGCGACCGAGATGGAGTGCACTGTCGATAAAGGACTAGAGTGCGGTGAAGTTGGAAGAATGGTAACGTCTGCAGTATCAACTGGAGAAAGCGGAGACTGAGCCAGAATGGGATACTCGGGTTGGCCGGATGGAGGCAACAAGGCGTCATCTGGAGAATCTATTGTCATGGTGGGTTGATCCTGAAGTGGAGGTTGTTGTGATACCGGTCTACGTGGATGGACATCAGTGGAAGATTTCTTGCACTTTTTAGACTTGGATTGATCCGATATCGAAGGAGACTTCGGTACCGGAGTCGACTTGGTTGAACTTGGTGGTTTCAATTTTGATTTTTGAGATGTTTTAGAACTCGATCTTGCAGATGGGAAAACAGTAGATGGGACTGGAGATTGTCTCGGAGGTTGCAAGTTGTGAGGTGACTCCATAGTCTGGGCGGGTTGAAGTGATTTTTCCCAGAGAAAAGACCTGAGTCGTTGTTGTCACAATTTAAGAGCTTGCTTTGTAAAATTTTTACAAAACTGACAAGATGAGGTTTGGTGGGATTCTCCCAAACAGAAGAGGCAGATGTTATGGCCGTCTGTGAGGGGAATTTTATTTGAGCATGACGTGCACTTTTTGAAGGGGGGAAGGGGTGCCATAAATGGCGGGGAAAGGGAAGGGGGGGGAAACGGTCCAAATAATCAAGAGTCTCTCACGATTTCCTGAGTAAGAGGCTGATTTGAAGATATTTAAGAGACTGAAACAATTTCTTTATTCCTCTTAGAAGCAGAACGGAAGAACGCAGCAGCTCAACAGAGGAGAGACCTCAGCGGCGGCAAAAAGGAACTGAGGTGATTGTGAGGGCGGGCAGACCTTGTGGGCTAGGGGGCCGGTTCTTGACGAATGTAGCATAAAGCTCTAGAATATTCCGGAGACCTCTGTGTAGGCGCAGATTAAACCCATTAGTGTGCATTCACAGAGACCACGAAGAAGAACTACAGCTTAAAAGGAAAGAGGCTGTATCCTGCCCTTTCCAATCTTAAAAGTTCTTCTGAAAGTGAGATTTGTTTTTCTCTGTATAAACCTCCTTTTTGTTTACCAAGGTTATAAAGGTTAATTAGAAGACACGTCTTTTAAAGAGTTCATCCAGGTTTGATTGTTTTTTGTTTTAAAAAATAGGCTTAAGGCCAAACTGGGTAATTTTTGATTGCAGTAAATATTTTTAAAAATGAAAGCCATTGTGGAAAGTGTTTAAACACATTCACACATCTACTGGCACCAATAGAAGTTTCCCTCCAAAGACAAACAGCAGCTTTAATGTGCAGAAAACAATTTCATTGGGATGGCTAGCTTAATCCCACCCACAGAGAGAGTGGTGGTTGGGGCAAGCCTATAGATATATGGGAAAAATGTGTTATTTATTTATTCATTTATTTACCAAAATATTTTGAACTTTATCAATAGATCTCAAGGCAGGATATAACCAGTAAAAGACATTCATAACAATTTAGATACTGACAATTAAAGCATATTAAAATAGCTCAACATAGTTGAAGTAAAATGGGATTAAAATAGACCGAAAGGTTGTACTCCAAGCCATTATCTCTAATTTGTAAATGTTTGTCTGTTGTATAAACACAGAGATCAATGTCATTTAAATATGCACATTCTTGTCTATACATGAATAGGCTCTTCTTATGAAAAATAAGCCACTTGATATTGGAAGACTTCAGATACCAGACCTTCTAAGCCTTTTGGAGTGAAATGTGTTGGGTTTATTCTTAGAAGAAAACAATTATGGTAGGCTATTAGTTCAGTGGTTTAGGTATCTGGAGTCCAATTCCCCACTGTAAATCTGTGTGGCCTTGGGCAAGCTGCACAGTCCTAGGGCAGCCCCAGAAGAAGGGAACAGTAAACCACTTCTATGTATTCCCTACCTGGAAAACCTTGAAAAGGGTCTCTATAAGTCAGAATTGACTTGATGGCACATGGTTATCATTATTGAGATTACATTTACCACTAGATGGCACCAGCACCTCCTTTGTTTAGTCAGAACAGCTCTACACCCAGATAGTTGCTGTAGTTCGTGTGGTGGAAGAATTACATATTGCCTTAAGTGTCTAATTGGTTATGTAGCACTAGTCACTAGCACCCAGTGTACCAAAGAGGGATTTCCTTAGTTAGATCAAAAAAGATCACCAGATGCAATTAGAGGCCTCAGAATCAGGGGAGAAGAATATAAATTACAAGCATATGCTGATGACCTAGCATTGATATTAGAAAATCCCCTGGACAGCATGGAAGAACTATTGGGAACAATAGAAGAGTTTGGAGCTGTCGCAGGACTTAAAATAAACAATCAAAAAACTAAATTTTTGACTAAAAATATGAACAGAGAAGATGTGGAAAAATTGAAAATGGAAACTGGATTTGAGGAGGTACAAAAGGTCAAATATTTAGGAGTCATCATTACAAACAACAACAACAAGTAATTTAATGAAAGAAAATTATCTCTCAATCCAGAAAGAAATACAGAGAGATCTGGAAGATTGGAACAAGCTACAAATCTCAATGATGGGAAGAATCTCGATAATAAAGATGAACATTTTACCAAAATTGCTATTTCTATTTCAAAATATACAAATATTACTAAATTATAAATACTTTAAGGACCTGGACAGCCTGATCTTGAAATTTGTCTGGAAGACCAAAAAGCCAAGAATAAAACTTAGAGCACTACAAGATTGAAAAGAGAGAGGAGGACTAGGACTGCCGAATTGGCGATTACATTACAAGGCCTGTGCTATGGTTTGGATAAAAGAATGGATAACACTAGAAAATCAAAGACTTTTGAAATTGGAAGGTCATGATCTAAAAATGGGTTGGCATGCATATGTATGGTATAGTAAAGTTAAAGAACAGACACATTTCTCAGAACATATAGTGAGAAAAGCTCTATATTTTATACGGCAAAAATTTCAAGTGCAAACCTACAAGAAAATTCCAATATGGGTAGCTCCAATAGAGGCCTTTACATTAACAGTGTTAAGCCAGGAAGGAGCTTTACTCATGTATAAAGACTTACTAACTAAAGATCAAACTCTGAAAAACAAACAAGATTTAGAGGGGTTGGGTCTATCAACAGATTGGTGGTCAATGTTGAAATTAGAATCAAGATATAAAAATGATAAAAATATGGGTTTTTTTGAGGGGAAAGTTCAGGTGGATGAACCGTGGATTTACACAAAGGAGAAAATAATAATAATAATAAAAAGTATACATATTTATTAGAGTATGACCTGGAAGATGAGAGGGTGAAGGAGGTGATGGTCAAATGGGCACAAAACTTTGGTTATAACATTGATATAGATGACCGGACGAGAATGTGGAAAAATAATTATAAGTTGATTAAACCAGTTAATCTTAGAGAAAATATCCTTAAAAAGTTTTACAGATGGCATTTCACACTGGTAAGATTGGCAAAAATGTCAGAAGGGATCAGTAATGCATGTTGGAAATGCAGGAAAATCCCGGGAACATATTATCATGTATGGTGGTCATGTGAAAAGGGAAAAAAATTTGGTTGCAGGTTTGGGAAATGTCACAAGAAATTGCTCAGCAAAAACTAAACTTTAAACCTGACATGTTTTTATTGAATATAATGCCAGAGATTGTTGATAAAAAAATAAAATATAGTCTACTGTATATATTTACAGCAGCTAGGTTCCTCTGGGCCCAAAAATGGAAGAATGGCCGTTCTGCCGGTGAGCAGTCTTCGCTGAGCGGAGCCTCTTTGCTGCACCCTCCGGAGTAGTGCTGTGGCAGGTAGTGGGAAAGGAAGTTGGATCGGTGAGTCCTGGTAAGAGCACAGTAAGTTTATAGCTCATCCAACCTCCCAGTGCTGCGGATCGTGAGATTACAGCATGTGGGGGGGGGGGGGGGAGGATGTGCTGGGGCCTCACACGGACCAAGGGCCACCAAAGGAATGGGGGCTTGAGGCCCGGGTCAGTGCCAAGCCGGCTGGGGTTGCGCTGTCTAGGGGACCGCGCAAGCTCAGGGCAGGGGATTCGCCTGTATTGGAAAGGGTCTGGTGAGACCCAGTTATGTTCGTTCCTCACTACAGCAGGCCCCTCTTCTTTTGTTCAGTTTAATAAAGCGTGGCCCTGGTTTAACCCAACACTTGTGTCTCGTATCATTATTCTGGATGGGGTGGCAATGGAGAAATACCAACGATGGAGGAGCTACTAAAGAAACTATTGGATATTGCAGAACTAGACATGCTTTCAGAGGCATTACAGGACCAACGAAGACATTTTGTAAATGAAAGCTGGAAGCTGATGTATAATTGGGCCTAGAAAGAGACAGGAAATTAGGGGAAGAATAGATTGTGGCGAACCAGTGCTTACAAGAACCTGTTGATGATATTAGATGACCTCTCTGATGGCGAAAATCTCAGATCTATATATGTAGTATGGGTGTTTTGTTTTTATTGTTTTTGTGGCTTTTTGTTTTGCTTTATTTTGCTGTTTATATGTATGAATAATAATAAAATAGATATAGAAAAAAAGTCACCAGATGCATAAATCAAAGAGATTCCGTTTTAAAAATAGAATAGCCAATAATTAAAAACAACACAAAGTAATAAAAAATACACAGTTTTTGTTTTTTGTTTTTGTAGAGCCAGTTAAAAACAACATGGAAGCAGGTGGCTAGTTAGTGATCTAGTTCCTGGCTCCAGGTGTGTGTAGGAGTGATACATAATTGTGCCAGTCCTTTCCTGGATAAGTAATTAACATTAATCCAATTATAGTATTTAAATTCCAGTTCAAGATACAGACAGTGTGAGGATGATTTAGGGCAAAGCCTACGTTCAGAGAAATGTGCCTTTCATGTTCTTAGGGCATTGGTTCTCAACCTTAGGTAGCCCAGGAGTTCTTGCAACCCCCAGGAACCCCAGCCAGCACAGCTGGTGGTGAAGGCTTCTGGGACTTGCAATCCAATAACACTCGGGTTACCTAAGGTTGGGAACCACTGTTGCCTCAAGAACATGTTTTAATTTGTTATGTGTATATCCTGGATTGGACACTCAAAAGTAGGCTCTTCCAGATGGGGCATTTCTGCCACCGTGCTCTGCTTTGTCCTGAAAGAGTGTTGAATGTACCTGAATTACCAAGATTCACATCCACAAGCTGCATGAGTCCCCCTGCCCCACTGGTGTGATGGAAACAAAAAGAGACATCAAATTTACAGCAAAGGCAGATGGATGTTTGCTGCTCCCTGACATCCTGCTGCTCCTTCATCATGCCATGGCACCACCCCCCTCTTTTTGGAGGCAGGCAGGATAGTGTTATGGTTTTTTTGTGGGTGGGGGGGAGTTAAAGCAAGTTTTGAATTGGGAAGGGAAAGTGCCACAGACTGAACTCCATTCCCAAAATAAAAAAGTATATACAAAATGAGAGGTTTGGGGAAGGGGAAAAGGGTCCAGGAAACCAAGTAGTAGTAATAGTAAATCACTGGGTCATCCAACAGTAATATGACTTGAGTTAAAGGGAACAATGTCTGGATGTAAGGAGAGTTTCTATTATGATCTGTGCTTGATATGAATGTAGAAGAGTACAAATGTCCCATGAGTAAGGTTAAGCTCATCCAACCTCCCAGTGCTGTGGACCCTGTGTTTAAATTCCAGAGATAATCTCTAGGATAGGAACACTCCTCTATTTACATTCCTTCTAAATAATGAGATTATTATAATGTCTATAAGGAAAACACAGGAGTATAATGGTGGAAGAAGATTCCCACAAGACCTCATTGTCTTCAACTTGCAGGTAATTCCTCACTGTTGGCTATGCTGGCTAATGTTAGTTACTGGTATTTTGGACTGGCATTTGCAATCATGAAGTATCTGGATGTCCACAGATGACCACTCCAAACTAGTCCCACTGTACCTTTTATGTAGCACAGGTTTCTTAACAAGTAGGTTTGCATGTTGGAATTTTTTAATTGAAGCAAAAGGAAGACTTTAATTAAATCAGTGCAGATCTTAATCATGAAATGTAGTTGCTATGCAAATTTCCCATCCTACCTCTCAGCAGTGTAGCATGCTAAATAGATAATGATGCATGGTTTCTACACCTCTGAGTGTCATCATAGCTTTATAAATGGGGATATAATTGTTCTCCCCATTTCAGACGTGATCTTGGTGCCTCTTCTCTGTTGTCTTCTGTCACTTTTGGATCCCTGACTACACTTTGGTCAAGATGAAGAGCCTTTTTCTTCTCCTGGCTCTTTTCCTCCTGCTTTTCCCAGCTGTTCCAGGTAAGATGCATCTGCACTCCAAAGATACCTACCTGAAGCCCTGGAAAGCCAATGGCTGAGCTAAAAAGATAGATTCTTAGATTCTATTATAACATTCTGTCTATCTGCCAGTTGCTCTATAGCTCTAATTTATATCGTGCTTTATTCCTAAAGCCACATAACTTGATTTTTTTTTATGGCAGCAGTTTTATCTTTCACAATAATTAGCCTGTCACTTTCCCAGCACTACCTGGCAAAGTCAGCAGCTGTGTCTGAGCCCTTTTCACATATAAAGCATGTGCTATACCTATTAAGGTACACCAATCTCTTTCAGTCACATATTCAAATCTGAATGTTACTTTCATCTGTAGAATCAAGACTGTTGGAAAATAATGTATTTGGAACTTTGATGGGAGAAAGGTTCTGGTGTAGGGGAAGGGAAAACTTCTGCCTGGCAAACACTGGGATGAGGATCAGTTGGTCCTTTAGAGTGGAACTCCTGTAATCTTTCACTATGGTCTATGGCTTGGGTTGATGGGCACTGCTGTCTGACAACATATGGACAGCCACACATTCTCCACTTCTGGCCTAGAGCTTGCCTTCAGCAAGACAATCTTCCATCTTTCCAGATGCACAGGGATTTGCTATTCAGCTATTCTAAAAATAGAAATGGGAATTTATCAGCTAAGCAGTAATGCAAGTGGAACTGTTCCACAGAACATTAGAAGCAGAAAACCAGTTTTCTCTTCCTGTTTGAATGATGGTTGTTCTGGGCAAGCCAGGGCTCTGTGATTGCCACACACACTGGTTTTCATAACACCTCTACAGTGACAGAGCTTGCCATAATTGCACACATGAGAATCAAAATACTTGACATACCAGTATGGTTTTATCATTATCATCCCATAGTCCTTTGGGAGCTGACCTAATTTTTCATGGATGGAATTGCTATGGTTGTAGAAATAAGCCTGAGTGAAAGGAATCACCAAGAGAGGGCTCTTACAACATAGAGAAGAAACAAGACAGATGTGCCTACACGTGCAACACTTCTGGAAGTGAAGGATTGCATGCTGTTGCCCAGGAGACACCTGAGTGTACTTGCATCCTTCAGGGAGGCTCCTCCTACGTCCCCAATTATATAGTACCAAACCCATCTTCTTCGTGGACACCAACCTCCCCAGACCAGCCATCCTCCCAACCTTTTTTTTTTTTTAACCACAGCCATAAATACATTATGCAAGAAATATAGGCTGAATCAGGATTGTGTAAGTCATAAGACAAACCTTATAAGGTGGTGTGTGAAGAATTGTTTCTGTTCTGTGGCCCCCTTTAAATGTGCCAGGGCCCCTGTTGAAAATAGCTGCCCTAGACAACAGCTAACATTGTGGAAAAGTTTTCTGCACACATCTCAGGCTCTAAGTATTAAACCAGAAGAGGTTAGGTTAAATCTATGGAAAACAATACACTTTGCTGAACGGATGAATGTTGAAGAATGTCTCTCACCAGGACAAGATTCTAGCTAGACCATCTGAAAGTCATTTAATAGACTTCAAAGTGACAGAGGAAGATCAAATAAAAATCGAGTATAAATGGGGCTACCTGGATACAGGATACATTTTCTGTGACTGTGGAGAAATTCAATCAATGCAGCACTTATGTGCATGCAATTTATGCCCTACCACATGTACAAATGTTCGAGCAAATAGCTGAGATAATTCTATTGAAGTAGCCTATTTCTGCTCAAAAATAGTGTGGTTATTTGTAACATTTAATTTGTTTTTAATTTTACCTATATTTCATATATGTCCATAATTTTAAATTGTGCAACACTCTGATATGAATAAAGAAAGATGCCTACAAGTAACTGGTAGAATGATGATTCCCGGCTGTGTCTAACCTAAAATGCACTCAATGGTTAGTTATGAAGTGCTGGCACTCATTGTAATAGTCCTTACAGCCACATCAGTGAGGAGTCAAAAACTACATGCAGCTGTCTTGATACATTATATGAAACCTATTGTAGAAGTTATCATTAGAGATGGGGGTATCCGTATTCATATACGAATGTCCCCGTGCAGCTGGACTTAACAAGGGTCTGGCCCCTGGGGCCGGACTGTCCACTCACGCATCCAGCTCATCCTTCCAATCGTGCCCAGAGTACCGCTCTCTTCCCACTTGGCTGGCTACTCCCAGCAGGGGGAGGGAGGATGAGTCTCCCTGCACGGCTGTGGAGTGGCCAGCTGAGCGGGAAGAGAGCAGCACTCTTGGTGCGATTGGAAGGATGAGTGGGGCCGCTGTCACCAGTGGACATGTGAGTAGATGGTCCGGCCCCAGGGGCCGGACCCTCGTTAAGTCCAGCTGCATGGGGATATTCGTATACGAATACGGATACCCCCCATGTCTAGTTTTCATCTCTACCAGAAACAGGTCTTTTGTCAATCTAATGTGGTTTACGTGCTCATTTAAGATCAAGCCATCTTCATATACCTTTCCATTGGGACAGCATGCAACAGTATAGTTGCTCAGAAAAATCTCTTCCTCCATATCCCTTGTGAGGAGGGCAGCTGAGTTTCAAGGGAATGAGGAAGTCTGCAAAGGGTGTGGTGGCAAATAATGACATCATCCCTACTAAACAAAAACACATCAGCTCTTCAGTGCCATGAGCCCTGGCTCTATTACACCACTGAATATACAGAACAAAATGAGTAAAATGTTTATTACTATTCTAAGCAACATTTGCTCTTGTCCACACTATATCAGTCCAGAACATGGGGAAGGGAGAGTGGGATTTACTCAAGCTAGGGCCACAACATTTTTGCTACCTCATGTAAATAACACAATAGTGCCTCTTCCCATTCCATATGCAGAATTGGACCAGATTGCCCATCTTACTTAAAAAGGGGCAATGTGGGCTTTGACCATACCCAAGGGGAGCAGTCTAGTTGAGGGGTGCAACACACTGCACTGCACCCAAGCAATGGAAATGGCTGGGGGACTTAGGAGGAACAATTAAGGGCTACCATTGCTGCAGTTTGCTTGTAGGACAACCCTGGTCCTATTTTTGATCTCCCTCTGTATAACAGGAAACTGAGATATTTGGGAGAGAGAAGTAACGTAGCTCTTTGTCTGCTCGTTAAAGACTACAAAGATTTATTTGGCATGCAGCTGAGTACCAAACACCATGGACAGCAACAGACACACATGGCTACCTCATGGAAACTATTTGCAAAATGCATAATGTGTTGTTTGGATGGAGGGAAGAAAAACACGATCCTCTCCACACCCTTGGTCATCATGTCATTTAGTACTTTTTTCTACTCCACCAACATTCTTTGTGACCAAGTCCTTATAATTTTGGGTCCCCCCAACTTTTTTTTTCTGTACAAAGTTTTTTAAAACCTCTTGCAAACTTTAGAATTACCCATGTATAAGACACCCCCCACTTTTCTAATCCCAAATTAAGAAATCAATATTTTAAATATAAAACAGAATACATTTTTATTTAATAATTGTGGCGATCACCCTGCTTTGGCTCATGTAGGAGGTTTATTTGCATACACCAATGGGAGCTGTTGGGAGGCGGAGCCAGAGAAACTAGAAGGGCGGGGTGAGTCAGATAAGAGAGAGTTGAGTCAGTGAGGAGAGTCTGATGTGAGAAGTCAGTTTGAGACAGAAATGAGAGTCTGAAGTAGAAGGTAGTCTGTGGGAGTTAGAGAGTGTGGTATAGTGAGGAGTTAAGGTAGGCAGTTAAGCGTGTGGAACTTATAGAGAGTTAAGAGAGTTAAGAGTGAAACAAGTTGTTACTAATCTAATGAATACTTTAAAGTCTGTGAAGAACCTGTTTAAGCGAACTGTAACCAATAAACCTGTTTTGTTCAACTTTATACTCAGCATGGACCTCAATCTTTCTAATTGAACATTGTTGACAGAGGTCTACTGGTGGCAGCGTAAAGGAGGGAACATGTTGTGGGCCTCAGGCTAGTGAAATAATCTGGGGACATGTGAGAGGCACATCACAGTAATTAGGTAACATTTGCATACCAATACTGTCCCTGTTGCATCTGAGCACTGCCTACAGGCTTCACCTCCAACGAGGTGTGTTGCAATTGTTTTGTTCAGCATCACCTGACGTCAGTTCCATAAGGGTCGTGATTGGAGGAAGCTAAGTCTCCTGACTGTAGGAACCTAAGCCTCCTGATTGGAGGCAGCCTGTTTGCAGAGGAAAGGTACGGGCCGTTTTGTTCTCTCCGTGTTTTCAGCTTACTTCCGTATATAAGACGCCCCTCAATTTTTTGTGTAATAATTTTAGACAAAAGTATCATATACATGGAAAAATATGGTACCTCCCTCTTGTGTGTGGGCAGCCCTCAGCAAACATAGGTGTAGGATACTGGGAAGGTTGCAGACTAAGTTGTATTAGCTGGGCCAGCTTGTGACACAGCACCTGCTCTGCCCTCTTCACATGTATTTAGGCCTCTGATTTCATGTAATCTTGTCAAGACTGGAGGGAAGAGTGTGGGAACGTTGCATCCACTTGTGGAGATATCCCAACCCATCCATTCTACAGGTGTTCATGATTCTGCAGTTTGCCTGAGGACTGAATTTTGATAAGAGCTAAAGATTTGTTGGCCTTTGTGTTTGCAGGCTCTGAAAAGAGATCATAATCAGGCAGTGACAGCACATTACTGAATGGGAGGTGCCTTTTACATCTCCAGCTTTGTTTACAATGAAACAAAGAAAAAAGCAATACAAGTAACTGGGATACTGATTGAAACATTTGCAAACAGAATAGCTTAAATCTGTCTTGATTCAGATCCTCTAGTTCAGCGATGGTGAACCTATGGCACACATGCCACAGCTGGCACGCAGAGCCTTCTCTGTGGGCACGTGTGCCATAAGTTGCCATTGAGAAATACTTACCCATCCTCCAATCCTGGATTTTGGCACTCCTCTCTGCTGGTGCAGTGGTCCAGTGGAGGGGTGCAATAGTGGCCATTACCAGTCTAGCCTGATGGGGGATTGGAGGACTGGTAAGTATTTCTTGTTAATACCGCCCCTGGGGGGGGGGAAGCATTTCCCCCTTGCAGTGCAGGGGCAGTTGTTTTTTCTAAACTTACACTCAGTATTCAGGTTCAATTGCAGTGTTGGCACTTTGAAATAAATAAGTTGGTTTTGTGCTGCAGTTTCGGCACTTGGGCTCAAAAAGGTTAGCCATCACTGTACTAGTTGATACAGGTTCAGTAGATATACCTTTGGCCCTGTTTGTCCTTTGATAATGGAAACTTCTCAGTTTGTGCAACCCAAAGATTTTCACAGCCAAGAGCCACCCCACGTATGCCAGACCCTTGTCTTTCCTGAGTTATAAGAGCAGCCTAGGGAGAACTGGCTGAGTGGACGATAGTGGTAGTAGTGAACACTTCTCTATAGCAAAGCGGTGTTCGAATGCAGTTAAACAAGCTGGTTGTAAGACCTTGGCTGAAAAAGCTCCTCCTTGAACCCCTCCATATTGGATTACTGCCACTTTGTGATTCCATTGTTAGACAAATTAAAGGAATGTGTATGGCCTCCAGGGATGATGAGATAAATTATCCTGGTCCGTTTCAGGATGGCTTCAGATCCCATTACTGGATGGAGACAGCTTTGATTGTCTTGGTGACAGAGCTATGCCAAGAACTAGATGAGAAAAGTATATCTCTGCTGCTTTAGCCGACCCACTCATGGCTTTCAAGATCATGGATTTTGTTTTTGTTTTTTCTGAGATGAGACCTGGAGGCATTGTTTTGTACTGGTTCTGGCCCTTACTGGGATGGGCAATCTCAGAAAGTGATGCTGTGTAACTCCTGCTCAGCACCTTGGCTTTTAGTCAGTGAGATGCCTCAGTGCTCTGTTTCATTTCCTCATGTCATTTAACATGCACATTAATTTGCTAAGAGAGGCTGTCTGGGGTTTTAGGTTTGGTGCCACCAGTATGAGGATGGTACTCAGCTCTGTTTTCCTTTCCTATCTAAATCTGAGGAGATTGTTTTAGTTCTAAAGATGATCAAACCGAAGCTTAATCAAGACAAGACAGAGGTTTTCCTGGTCAATCAAAAGACAGATTGAAGAATTGTAATTCAGACCAAATGACTTCATACTGTCACTGAAAAATCAGGCTTGCAGCTTGGGTGTACTTTTGCATTTAGGTCTGAGCTAGGATGATCATCTTTCAACACTGGATGGAGTGCCTCTGCATAGTCACAGGCTGGCATGGCCAAGTCAGTAGTATCTCATTCACTAAGATTTCAGGGCCAAAACCTGACAGTAAAGAGCAGGCCCTGTGATGTCAGAGAGGAAGGGAGCAGGGAAGGAATGTTAAGGGGAAGAACTGCTCCTAGGCCAGCTAATTGTAGAAACATTCATGACAGGAATCTGGGTTAAATAAGCTTGGAATCTGTAGAAAGCCCAGCTAATCAGGTAAAATGGAAACACAAAGGGAAAGAGAAAAAGCTCGTTTTTGGTGGACAGAAGACAGCAAAATATATCCTGCTAAGAAAAGCTAAATATGAGTTTCCAGAGCTTTAAACCCCTTCACAGACAAACAACTAGATTCTCCTCCAGTAATGCTTGTCCTAAGATTTGTCTCCCTGTTTAGAGACCCCTTGAGGGACGTGGTGGCGCTGCGGGTTAAACCGCAGAAGCCTCTGTGCTGCAGGGTCGGAAGACCAGCAGTCGTAAGATCGAATCCACGCAACGGAGTGAGCTCCCGTCGCTTGTCCCAGCTCCTGCCAACCTAGCAGTTCGAAAGCATGTAAAAATGCGAGTAGATAAATAGGTACCACCTCGGTGGGAAGGTAACGGCGTTCCGTGTCTAGTCGCGCTGGCCACGTGACCACGGAAACTGTCTTCGGACAAACGCTGGCTCTATGGCTTGGAAACGGGGATGAGCACCGCCCCCTAGAGTCGGACACGACTGGACTAAATGTCAAGGGGAACCTTTACCTTTACCTTTACCTTAGAGACCCCAGAGTTGCATAGCAATTCTTTCAGACTTCACCCACCATCATGAGACATGGCAATCATAGTCACAACTGGTGCAACAGCTGTGTCCATTCTTGGAAAGGCCAGCTTTGGTGACATATACCCTAGTTACATCCCATTTGGATTAGTGTAACACTGTCTTATTCAGCTACCTTTGGAAAGTGTTTGGTAACTTCAGTGGGTTTAAAAGACAGCAATTAAACTGTTGAAAAGTCAGTAATTAAACCAGGATCAGTTACAGGCAGTATCCAATTTCTAGTTATAACAACTTCATTGGCAGCTTGTCCATTGTCAGGCAAAATTTGAAGTGTCTGCTATGAGCTATAAAGCTCAGTGTAACTTGCCTCCATCTATCTGAAGTACTGTATCTTCCCATATGACCCTCCCTGGGTCTTGATTTTTGAAATATTTGAGAGGAGCCTTTCTTGCGGTCTCCCTATCCTTACAGGTGTGTTTGGTGAAGACACCATAAATTGTCTTCTCAGTGGCTGCAATAGAGCTGTTTTTAACACATGTGAAGGGTAGTGAGCAGAAGAGGGTACCCTGTAGACCATCTTGACTGCTGCCATTGGGGCTGTTACCATTAAGGCTGCCCTCTGCTGTGTAAAGCTTAGCATCTTTTTTCCTGCTGGCAACGCAGGCACAATATTGTGCAGCAGTATTAGGCTATTTTCTCTCTTTTTGAATTGTGGGTACAGAAGGACAATATTCTGCATTCATAAACCAGAGAGTTTTTGAAGAATTGAATTTCCTGGCTTTTTAAAACAGAAGTGTAAATATACATACACTACACACAAATTCCAACAGAAATATCCCTCATGTATAATTACCCAGTGCTAGAGGATTCCAGAAGTTGAGCACATGATCTGTACTATCATTACGGAGATAGGACAGAAGCAAGAACAGCTAGGATGTGACTAGTCGCAATGGCAGACTATCTGCTACATCTGTGCAAAATTTGGTGATTATCTGAAGTCAAATTTCAAAGTTATAATTTTTTGTTTCGAGTGCCACCATTTTTAGAATTGCCTTATGGAATGTTGATTTGCTCTGTACAATATCTATCGCTGCACTATCATGCAACAATAATTTTAGTTCAGTGGTTGTTTTAATAGGTTCATCTGTTTTCTTTTAATATCACAACTTACTGGATTTTCTACATTCATCTGTTTCTGTTTTTTAATCATATTGTCAGCCACATTGTGTCCTGGCACTGGGGGGAAAGGAGGAAAGAGAGTTAGTTTAAAAGCTCTAATCCTTAAGGAGTTGTGTTCTTCCCATCTGTAATGGTTAGTCTTACATTGGGGTGGCAGAAAGTGCACCCTTCCTGATTTTGTGGGGCTTCACCTCCCAATGGCCCTATCTAATAGAGCCAATAGTGGAGAATGCCAGAAGTTGTAGTCCCAACAATACCTGGAATAAACACATAGAGAGAGTGAGAGAGAACTTCAGGACATAACATGTAGACATGCTTGTATTTTTCATTTTCTTGCATGCTCTAGAATTGCTGCTCCTGTTGGAACACATGCAATGGCTGCTACTTTTGCTACTGAGGGTGCACATTGAGTGCCTGTTGCATGTACACCATTTTGCAGTTGTTGCTGGTGGATCCACTCCTGTGACACCACAGGTGTCTGAATGGAGGTCTCAAGCTGAACTATCAGGAAGTGGTCTGGCAACCCTCTCCAGAGGGTATATCCTGTTGCTCCATGAATGACCTACATGTCCCACCTCTGTTCTCTTCTGTCCATTGCCTTCCCTCCCGGGAATAACGTGAGATGAGAGCTTGCTTAACTTTCCCGGGGGGAGGGGGAGCGTCCTTAAAAGGACGCTCCACCACGTGCACAGCCTCTTTCCAAGGCTTTCATTCCCGCAGCGGACATCTCACTTCACCACGGGAATTTCTTCCTGAGCCACAGTGCCGGCCAGCTGGTTAAGGAGGGGGGATGCATCGGTGCTTCCTGAAGGTTTGGCAATTGTCAGGGATCAAGTGGATCCCCGACAGGCCTGTGTTAGCGGGCACAACGGAGTACGAGGAGGAATAATAATAATAATAATGATGATGATGATGATGATGATGATGATGATGATGATAAATACTAAGGTTAATAAGAAAAATAATAAACAATAGTATATTGACCTAAAGGGTGAACAGCAGCACCCCTTAGGGGGCACAGCCCCCTGGTGCGAGTGAACTTGAGGCACTCAGTTGGTGTCTCCCCCCTTTATTTTTCTGCCAATGAGAGGATTAGGCAAAAGGGAAGGAGACAATTAAAATAAATAAATCAATTAAGTAAATTTTTATACATTAAAAAAACACACACACACTCAACAAAGGGACTAATTAGAAGGGGGATATTGAGAGGTTGAAGGGTTAGGAGACACAGGATTGAAATTCAGTTACCATAGATAATAAATAGATAAATAAATAAATACATTAAGTTAATTAATGAGGGTTTAAGTTGCACAGGAGTGGATTTCATTCACCAAAAATAATAAATAAATAGCAATTGATTGATATATAAGTTGATTGATCAATTAGTTAATCTCTGGGTGATTAATTGATTTATAAATGTGTGTGTCTGTGCATGTGTGTGTTTGTGTGTGTATGTATATGTATGTATATGTATATATACCCTGTTTCCCCCAAAATAAGACCTAACCTGAAAATAAGCCCTAGTATGATTTTTCAGGATGCTCGTAATATAAGCCCTACCCCAAAAAATAAGCCTCAGTTAAGTGAAACCCCGCCCTCCACCATTGTGCAGCAACCAGAAGATAACATGACTGTATTTGAATAAATGTAGATTGTTGTACATGGAAAAAAATAAAACATCCCCTGAAAATGAGCCCTAATGAATTTTTTGGAGCAAAAATTAATATAAGACCCTGTCTTATTTTTGGGGAAACACGGTTGTGGCGTCCACCCTAAGTTATGCATTATAAGTTATGCATTATTCATAAGTTGTATGTTAATGTCGTTGTGAGGCGGAGCCAAGGGGGTGCTGAAGAGGCGGAGCCTGAGAGAGAAGAGTTCAGTCAGAGAGAGCTAGATAAGAGGATAGTTTGGGGTTTTGGAGGCTGAGAGTGTTTAAGGAGTGATTAGGCTGTGATTAGTCAGAGTATGACCTGTGTTAATTAATATAGAAGAGATTAAAGTAAAATATTGAAGCTTTGTGGAACTTTAAGAATGTGCTTAAGAATTATTCCTGAAACCATGTGTAATCAATAAACCTGTTTCTGTTAAAACGTTCAGTACTGGATGGACCTTAGTCTTTCATAGGAAATATAAGTTGATAAAGAGATCAACTGGTGGCAGCGTGTTAAAGGGCGTGTTGGGATACCTTTGTGAGCTCTGGGTTTGGTGAAACAAGCAGGGGCCACGGGGTAAACGCCACAATTGGTGTCCAGCGGCGGGATACGAAATAATCCAGTGAAGCCAATGTTTAAAAGTGAATTTTCTGGAGTCATGGGTATCTTTAAGTCAGAGGTCTGTGGTAAAGAAGTGGGTGACCTGCTAGAGCTTTTGTGGAAAAGCTTAGTGGCGGGGCTTCTGAACCCAGATCTGGTGAGAACTAAAGATAGGGAACCGACTCTAAAGGGAAAATTCTTTTTCGTTTACCTCAGGATTTGAAAGACCCAGTGGCTAGCTTGAAATCCAAGGCTCTGAGAGATAAAGGAGCAGTGTTGGATAAAAGTGGGAAGCCAGGGTCAGAGCAGATCTGAGGTGATAGGAAAATAAAAGCAGAGGCTTGAAAATAAAATTATTTTGGTGTCTGAGAACAAGAATAGCTCAGATAGAGAGACAGTAACTAACAGGTTGTGAGCTGGAGAACAGCCAGAGAGAGCTGCTGAGAGAAGTGCAACTACATAGTTACTGGAATTAACAGCAGAAAGACAGGTCCTTTTTAAAAGCAGTACAGACATTCAAGACTAATTCACTCAGACTTAAACATGCCACCCAAACGTAGACAAAAAGGGAGTCGTGAGGCAGAAGGTTTACCTCAGGAAGTGGAGGGAAATGGAGACCCTCTAGCTCCAGTGGAATAGAAGGAGACTGATGAGGGTGCCTCAGAAAGACCCGGTGTCCTAAGCTCCCAAGATTTTGAAAAATGGAAACTACAACAAGAATTTAAACTGAAGGAGCTAGCTATGAAAACCCAATTAGAGGAGCTAGCTATGAAAAACCAATTAGAATTGGAGAAAGCAAGGGCTGAAGATAGAGCTGGGGAACTAGAGATTAGAGAGAAGGCTTGTATGAGGCCCAGGAAAGAGCATTCTGTTCTGAGGACAAAGTAGTGGGGCTGAGACCCATAGAGGGGAGTAAAGTGCTGTTGGCAGGATCAGAACCTGTGGATTTGTTGCCACAGCACTGGAGGGCTAAGGAGTCTAGTAGCTCTGCAGCTGCAAAAGTACTTAAAACCTCGCGAGGCAAACCCCTACCTGAGAAACTAGAAGTTAAAAGGGTGGAACCAGATGAAAATCTCAGTGCATCTAAAATAAACCAAGTGTTTGAGATTGCACTTAAAGGAAACCTGCCTGTGAATTTGGAGGTGACCCATGATAGTGGTTCCCCACATAGGGAGAACTTCTCAACAAAAACACCTGTGGGTGAATTTGTTGGTGAGGAGGAAGGCGTGAGCAATAAGATCTCAAAGAGGGACGCATCCTTAGATGTTCGGGAGGAGGAGAAGGAACTGCCTACCCTTTCCCCAGCTGAGAAAGTGAAGCCACGAACCAGAAAGAAAGCAGGCTTCACCCGGAAAAGGCAAGCGGAGGAAATCCAGGGGACGTCAGAGTTCCCAATGACTGTCAATCGCCAGAAGAGAGTGCGGACTTCAGGATCTGCCTTTGTTGCACCGGACTACAACCGGGAGTTCATCGTGTACATCGATGTGTCGAGTATGGGTCTGGGAGCCGTACTGTGCCAAGCGGATGACAGAGGGAATCTACACCCAGTGACTCTGATCAGCAGGAGATTCCGACCTGGTGAGAGACATTTGTCTGCCAACATGAGGGCGTGCCTATCAATTGTTTGGACGCTGCAAAGACTGAAGCCCTACATTTGGGAAAGGAAACTCGTCCTTTGCACCGACCCTTTCCCTCTGGTGTGGCTACAAACTATGGAATCCACTAACAGTTAGCTTGCAAGATGGACACGGAACCTGCAAGACTTTGACTTTGTAATCCACAGCGTAAAAGGGACTCAGAGCGTGGATGCTGATACCTTGCCTCGAAGGCCAAATATCTAATGGGTGGATAAACAAAGTTGTAACGTTGGCTTGGGCATGTCGTGAGAATGGCTGATGGTCGGATTCCAAAAGATCTCCTGTATGGAGAATTAGTGCAGGGAAATCGCCCCAGATGGAGACCACAGCTGCGATACAAGGATATCTGCAAGCGGGATCTGAAGGCCTTAGGAATGGACCTCAACAGATGGGAAACCTTGACATCTGAGTGTTCAGCCTGGAGGCAGGTGGTGCATCACGACCTCTCCCAATTTGAAGAGACCCTTGTCCAGCAGGCCGAGGCGAAGAGGCAGTCCCGAAAGCAGCAAAATCAGGGAGCTGGACAGGGGACAGATTGTATTTGTCTTCAGTGTGGAAGGGATTGTCACTCTTGAATTGGCCTTCTCAGCCACACTAGACACTGTTCCAAGTCCTCCATATAGAGCACATTACCATAGTCTCTCGAGACTGAGGGATGCCTAATCAAATCAATCAATGTTGTATTAAATGTTCTGTTTAGTTATGAAACTAAATAGTTATGAAAAATGTATAGTATAGTTATGAAAAATGATTAGAATGCCAAGTTTGGATGGGGATGAACTGAGAGGTGGAGAATGATGGTAAAAATAATGGTGAGTAGTTTTATTGATGTGGAGGTAATGTAAGGTAATTTGTATTGATGTAAGTAATGCAAGAGGTTGGTATGTCTTTATTGATGCAAAGGTGATGCAATGCAATGGATATTAATGTGGTTAATGCAAATGTTTTAACTATATTGATTGTTTTGAATGTTTAAAGTGGTAAGTTTGATTTGGTAAACATAATAATAGAGGGAAAATGGTATTATAAGGTATGCGTAAGTATTGGTAAGTTATTGTTATACTTGCACGTACTTAGGTGTTTCTCCTCCTAAACAAACATATTTAAGGGGGGAGGAATGTGGCGTCCACCCTAAGTTATGCATTATTCATAAGTTGTATGTTAATGTGGTTGTGAGGCGGAGCCAAGGGGGGTGCTGAAGAGGCGGAGCCTGAGAGAGAAGAGTTCAGTCAGAGAGAGCTAGATAAGAGAATAGTTTGGGGTTTTGGAGGCTGAGAGTGTTTAAGGAGTGATTAGGCTGTGATTAGTCAGAGTGTGACCTGTGTTAATTAATATAGAAGAGATTAAAGTAAAATATTGAAGCTTTGTGGAACTTTAAGAATGTGCTTAAGAATTATTCCTGAAACCATGTGTAATCAATAAACCTGTTTCTGTTAAAAAGTTCAGTACTAGATGGACCTTAGTCTTTCATAAGAAAAAAAAGTTGATAAAGAGATCAACTGGTGGCAGCATGTCAAGAGGCATGTTGGGATACCTTTGTGAGCTCTGGGTTTGGTGAAACAAGCAGGGGCCACGGGGTAAACGCCGCAACGGTATATACATAATTCGAGCTGCACATGGGCACAGGCGTGGTGACATACAGGGGTCACTGAAGGGGGCGCCAGTCTGAGGCTGTAGTCATTTAAGGTGGGTTTATTGAGCTATTGAGTCATGGGGCCTAAAAAAGGCCAAGGCAAGAGTAAAGGGAAGCAGCCTGCTAAGCGCAAGGCGGCCAGGCCTTCTCCACCAGTGGTATCATCATCATCGGATGAGGAAAGCTGGCCAGTTTGGAAAGAGCTGCAGGCAAAGATTGCAGTTTTAGAAGAGCAAAGGACAGGGCACGCAGGAAGGCCCTTGGAGCTCGAGCAGCCTAGGCGTTTGGGTAGAGAAACCAAAGCACAAATGTGGGCTAGGCTTGAAGCCCTGGCTGACAATCTTTTATCTTGCTTTGCAGCATTAGAAGGCAATGTAAGGGGTGCAGCAGAAGGGTCTGGACCCTCTCGGGAGCAGCCGTCAGTAGCCTTAGAGGGTATACTTGTGGAGTCAAGAGCAGAACACTCTCCTGAACCACCAGCGAGGAAGGAAGCCCGGAGGCAGGAAGCGGCACCAGAAGCCAGGCCAGAAGAGAAGGAGGCATCATCGAGTCGAGCCATGGTTCTAGCTGAAGTGCCAGGTGAGCTCGCTGTTGCACCAGACACAGGTAGTGGCATGGTGGTATGGCCTTGGGGGTATGGAACACACACTCAGGATCAGCCAGGGGTTTCGTCAGTGACAGGGCAGGGCGGGCTGCCGGTACAGGTGCCCCTGCTTGGGCCCTGCGCCAGTGTTTGGAGGGCCCCTTACCCTCCAACATCCTTTTCAGCACCACTGGGGGCAGCCACTGGGGTAGGTGTTTGGCCGTACCCCTCTGTGCCAGATACTGGGTATAATTCTGTACCCCTCCAGTCCTTACCATTTGGCGACTACTCCCTCCCGCTGGGTGACCATCTTACACCAGTCACGAAAGAGCGGATTTGGAGGGGTGATTATGTAGACATGTTTGAATTATTGAATCAGAAAGTGGATGCTAAGGAGCTTGAAAAGGAGGATGAGGTGGATAAGCAGCATAGATGGAACAGGAAGCCAGAACGTTCATGGGCTAACGAGCTGCCTGGCTTCCTGATCTACATTGGAGTCATAGTCAAGGGGCAACCATGGAGGGCTCAGTCTCTGGTCCAGTACTTGGACCTTATTTATAGAGCATATGTAGACTTTCCTGGGCAAACCTGGCTCCTATATGATCACAACCTTCGTATGAGAGCCTCGATACATGCCAACATGAGATGGGACGAGCCACACCCGGGGCTATGGCTTCAAACTATGATGCCAGCCCAGCCAGTTCAGGGTGATAAATTTGACAGTGGTCACCTCATTAGAAAGGCAGGGCAAGCTAACAACTCCCATGTGCTGGGAGTTCAACTCACGTGGGGCCTTCTCTAGAAAGTTGTGCCGCTATAGGCATAAATGTTCTATCTGTGAGGGATACCATGCTAGTTCCCTATGCTTTAAAGGACATCCCTCTAAGGGAGGCGGTAGGGATCAAAACAACAACAAGAAGCCGGATGGGTCGGCAGCTGCAGGAGAAGGGACCCAGTCCCATTAGGCTGGAGATGCTGGCAAGTTTGCTAGCCAGATACCCAAAGAGAAGTGATGCTGCATATTTGTTAGCTGGTTTTCAGTTTGGTTTTCATATTCGAGTTCAGGGAGAGCGCAAGGCTGCCTTCACAAAGAATTTGAAGTCAATACAGGGGATGGAAGGCATTGTTAGGGAAAAAATAGCTAAGGAGGTGGCAGAAGGGAGAGTAATAGGCCCCTTTCCCCGGCCACCGGTGCCTCATCTCAGGGTGTCACCTTTAGGTTTAGTACTCAAGAAGGTCCCGGGGTTGTTTAGACTTATACATCACCTTTTGTATCCAGAGGGTGATTCAGTTAATGATGGCATTCCTCAGGAGCACTGCTCAGTGCGTTACACGTCTTTTGATGAAGCAGTGCACATGATTCGGTCATGTGGCATGGGACAGAGTTGGTGAAGTGTGATGTGAAATCGGTGTTTCTTCTCCTCCCAGTTCACCCAGAAGATTTTGAATTATTGGGTTTTTCCTTTGAAGGAGTTTTTTACTTGGATAGGGCCTTGCCCATGGGATGTTCAGTGTCCTGTGCAGCCTTCGAGCGGTTCAGCTCCTTTTTGGAGTGGGAGCTATGGCGCAGGGCAGGGTTAAAAAGCACGGCCCATTATTTAGATGATTTTAATTTTTGTGGAGAAAAGGGCTCTGAGCATTGTAGATTTTTATTAGAGACTTTTCAGAGCCTAGCACGGGAACTTGGACTCCCGTTGGTGGAAGAAAAAACTGAAGGGCCAGCCTCAACGCTGACATTCCTAGGGATAGAAATAGACACCCAGCAGCAATTTTGCCGGCTTCCAGCTAACAAGTTGGTTGACCTGCGTGCAAGACTAAGGTACATTACAGGCCTGAAAAAAGTTACACTGCCTTTTTCAGGCGGTCATGTTGTTTATGTTCTTTGGAGCGTTGCGGGTTAGCGAGGTGGTTGCAGCAGGCAAGAATGACACATCACACATGGCATTACAGGTAGCGGATGTGGCCGTAGTAGCAGGCAAAATACAGATGAATATACGTAGATCTAAGACAGACCAGTTTGGGAGAGGGACAAACATTACATTAGGCTCATGCTCTGTTAGAGAAATTTGTCTGGTTAGTGCATTGGAACTGTACTTAGCATGGCGAGGAGATACACAGGGTTATTTGTTCCGCCACATGGATGGTACCCCCGCTAACAAAATTCCAATTTTGGAAGGTCACAAATACGGCCTTGGGACAAGTTGGGTTAGAAGGATGGCGTTTTGGTACCCATTCATTCCGTATTGGGGAAGCATCTACTGTGGCTTCCCTAGGATATAGCCCAGAGCAGATTAAGAAAGTTGGGAGATGGTCATACAACAGGTATAGATTGTATGTTCGTGACATGCTGCAGTTGTAGGCTGGTGCCTGGCTCTTTGTGTTTTGTTTTGTTTCAGGAGATGACTGGCCCAAGCGATGACTCCAGATTTGGCTGGTGGGCCACAGCTTTATTTACTGGGCAGGCAGGCATGCTGCCAGGTCAGCTTGGGGCCATGATTTGGGGCTTGGAGCCTCTGCCCAACTGTATTGGAGAGGGCAGCAAGGCATGCTTTGGAGGGAGTTCAATGGAGCTGTCGCTTCAGGTTTCGGTGTGCCCCCGGACATACTGTAGATCCACTTGGGTGGAAATGACTTGGCCAATAGGAGTGGCAAGTCTTTAGTGCTTGATATTTTGAGGGACCTTCAGAGCTGGAAGGACAAGTATCCAGGATCAAGAGTTTATTTGGTCCACGATGATTCCACAGCATGTATGGAGAGTGGAGTGTGAACCAATTTGTGTAAATAGGGCACATTGGAAGGCCAACAAGGAAATATGTAGGGCAGTTATTAATGGGTTAGGATTGGTTATTGGACATCCCGAAATCCAATTGGACAGGATGGAGCTGTATAGAGGTGATGGGGTTCATTTATCAAAAGTGGGTCTAGAGATTTTATTGAGCGATTTGTATAGGGGCCTGCGTGCTGAGATTTTCGGCTTAGTTGGGGGAATGGGGCATAGCTAGACTAGCCCATTCCATGGCAGGTAATGTGGAAAGAACTAGGATCGGTGAGTACCCAGGGAATACAATGGAAGTCATAGCATGTCCGACCTCAAGGCGCTGCGGATCGTGAGGTTACAGTGCCGGAAGGAAGGATGGGCTGGGGTCCCCACCAGGCTAAGGGCTGCCAAAGAGCGGAGCTTACAGGCCCGGTGGGGGCTTGATATTTCACCAGCCAGGGTCAAGCTTTAGGACCGCACGACAACGGGGCGTGGGACTCACCCATATATGGTTGGGGAGGGGGTCCCGTGAGACCTTCGGCTCCAGACCTGTTCCCACACTACTGCAGGCCCCTGATTTTATGGGGGCAAGAAGTTACATAAGATGCTTTAAATAAAGTGTGGTCCTAGTTTACCCCATCACCTGCGTCTCGCCTCTTTATTCTGGGGTGGGAGGGCAATGCTATGCAACTTACTACAGTGGAGGTCCTTAGAATTCAGAAACTACACCAGAAAGTGTTGCTTAATAGTTTTTGCCTTAACTAATTATGTACTGTGAATAGAGATGGGCACAAATTGTGGTTCGGCACTGTTTGGCAGTTCGGCAGCACAGCTTCTTCCATGGGTGCCCTGGTTTCCCAGCCCTGCCTCTTCAGAGGCAGCACCAGGAGGAGGCAGGACTAGAAAACCACAGCGCTGTCTCTGAGTGGGCACCTGTCTGAGGAGGCAGGGCTGGGAAATCGGGGCACCCCCTGAGAAGCTGTCCTGCCAAACTGCTGAACTGTGGAATGGCGGTTCATGCTCATCTCTAGCCGTGAGGTTAATTCTAGGTGATGTTTTCTAGGTATAAAATAATGCAAAATTGGTTTAGTATATCTTTCTTCTGGTGATATTCTGGGACTGTGCAGTTTGCTGAAAGCAACACAGGTGGCAGGGCATATAACCCCCATCTGTCACATTCCAGGTGATCCCAGCCAGCCCTCTCCTGGGATGCACAACAAGGAATTGCACTCCCAGCCCCTTGTTCCTACTCATTGAGCTATACCAGTGCATTGTTTGACTATATTTAAGTCTTACATCAGAAGAACAAATCAGCACTATAGTGGTGATGGATTTGTTTAACTATAGTAACCTATATGTACTTACTGTCACAGTGCTGACTGGCTGTTTTGATATACTGTAGGTAGGTGCTTTCTGGAGTATATGATAAAGGAATGTAGACACTTATCAACATTTTCTTTCTCTCTCATCTACCCCCCCTTTTTTGTAGGTCACGTAGAATCGGATACAGTTGTTTGTAGGAAGAATAAAAACATCTGTTCTACTTTGCTGTGCCCCATGTTTTATACAGTCAATGGAACCTGTTATGATGGCAAACAAAAATGCTGTGTACGCTGGAGCCTAAAGAACATGTTACAGTGGTTTAGGAAAGACAATCAGCAATAAATGTGTTCTTTATCTAAATAAATACAGACATTTTCCCTTTAAATAGTTTTTTTTATTTTAAAAAAGCCTTTAATAAAGTTACGATTAGTCTTTCTTGTCTTATAATCAGCAGTGTAGTCTCAAAATCGGAAATGCAGGGTCTGTCTATGAAACTTATAAACACACACACATGGAGTTGGGTGGTGGAGGAGGAGAGAAGCAAAGTTTTCCAAGCAGCCCAATGGAGAGTTGCAGGACGGGCCCTTTTCTGGATTTTAGTTGATATCTTGTGGCGTGCACGCTGACAAAGACTGGGGTACAGAGCCAAGCGGCACCCAAACCAATTCTAAATCAAGCAAGCATGGAGAGGGCAAGCTCTCTTTCTCTGCCTTGGATGGAGCATGAGGCAGGACATGATTCCTACCCCACCCACAGGGGAAAGCAGCCTAAAGTAAGGGGAAAAAAATATGTGCCTTTGAAGCATGAAGGGAGACTGGTTTTGAAGGACGGGTCAGTCTGAAGAAACATGAGCTGACGGCTACCTGAGGGGAAGACATGGAGACAATGATTTGACCGAGCCAATAAAGAGCAATCCAGGACGTACCAGGCTCTAAAAAAATACCACTGGCGTTTTGGCCCCCTGCAGCGTGCCACACCTACAACTACACCCCTGCTTAAAAGAGTCCTAACAATGTCCTGAAGGATGTGGTAAGAGTTAGCTGCAGAAACTAAAGAGGATTGCTACTGAACTGTATGTAGAAAGGAGATCCACTGTTCACAGGGATGTGGATGCAGGTGAGATGGCTTGGGACACCTCCTCAGCCCCCAGTCCAAATTAACACCACTACATTACTAACATCGACAGCTTCATTGGAAAGATTAAGAGGGGATATAAAAAGGCCACTGCTTGGATAGGCTGAGGCAGAATAGTATTCACATAGCATAAGGAGCAGATCTCTGTCATAATATTCGCTTGGGTCCAAACTATCTAAAAGACCGCTTCTCCCTCTATGAGCCTGCCCGGCCATTAAGATCATCAGGGGAGGCCTTTCTCTCAGTCCTGCCACCCTGACAGGTGCGCTTGGTGGGGACATGGGAGAAAGCCTTCTCTGTCGTTGCTTCCAGACTCTGGAACTCCCTCCTATAGAAAGCTAGGCTGGCCTCATCTTGGCTGTCCTTCTGCAGGCAGGCAAAGACCATTCTCTTCAGGCAGGCTTTGCCTTAATGACTGGTGGTCTGAAAGGGATTTTTAAATGGATTGTTGTGCTCTGTGGTTTTAAATGTGTTTTAGTATTAATTTTATTTACCCTTTTCAATATAATACTTATTTAATTCTTTTTAAATAATTGTACACTTACTGTTTTAACTTTCAAATATTGTCTTTTAAATTATGTAAGCTGCCCTGGGTAGGCTTCAGCAGTATGTGGACCGAGAACTCCCAGAAGTGCAAGCTGGATTTTGAAGGGGCAGAGGAACTAGAGACCAAATTGCTAACATGCGCTGGATTATGGAGAAAGCCAGAGAGTTCCAGAAAAACATCTACTTCTGCTTCATTGACTATGCAAAAACCTTTGACTGTGTGGACCACAGCAAACTATGGCAAGTTCTTAAAGAAATGGGAGTGCCTGACCACCTTATCTATCTCCTGAGAAATCTCTATGTGGGACAGGAAGCAACAGTTATAACTGGATATGGAACAACTGAATGGTTCAAAATTGGGAAAGGAGTACGACAAGGCTGTATATTGTCTCCCTGCTTATTTAACTTATATGCAGAATACATCATGCGAAAGGCAGGACTGGATGAATCCCAAGATGGAATTAAGATTGCCGGAAGAAATATCAACAACCTCAGACATGCAGATGATACCACTCTGATGGCAGAAAGTGAGGAGGAATTAAAGAACCTCTTAATGAGGGTGAAAGAGGAGAGCGCAAAAAATGGTCTGAAGCTCAACATCAGAAAAACTAAGATCATGGCCACTGGCAAATAGAAGGGGAAGGGGAAGATATGGAGGCAGTGACAGATTTTATTTTCTTGGGCTCCATGATCACTGCAGATGGTGACAGCAGTCACGAAATTAAAAGACCCCTGCTTCTTGGGAGGAAAGCGATGACAAACCTAGACAGCATCTTAAAAAGCAGAGACATCACCTTGCCGACAAAGGTCCACATAGTCAAAGCTATGGTTTTTCCAGTAGCGATGTATGGAAGTGAGAGCTGGACCATAAAGAAGGCTGACCGCCAAAGAATTGATGCTTTTGAATTGTGGTGCTGGAGGAGACTCTTGAGAGTCCCCTGGACTGCAAGGAGAACAAACCTAGCCATTCTGAAGGAAATCAACCCTGAGTGCTCACTGGAAGGACAGATCCTGAAGCTGAGGCTCCAATACTTTGGCCATCTCATGAGAAGAGAAGACTCCCTGGAAAAGACCCTGATGTTGGGAAAGTGTGAAGGCAAGAGGAGAAGGGGACGACAGAGGACGAGATGGATGGACAGTGTCATCGAAGCTACCAACATGAATTTGACCAAACTCCAGGAGGCAGTGGAAGACAGGAGGGCCTGGCGTGCTCTGGTCCGTGGGGTCACGAAGAGTCGGACACGACTTAACGACTAAACAACAACAATATGTTAAAGTAATAGGGACTTGAAAACACGACTTGGAAAACTAGGTCCAAGTCATGAGTCCAAGTCTTTTTTTAAAAAAGTCCAAGTCAAGTCCGAGTTGAGTCGCCGGTACAACTTAAGTCCGGCTTGACAGAGAGTCACAACTTGTGAATCCCCATCCCTGTGTGCCAGCAATCTATAGGTGATGGATCTGTGGCCATCCCCGCTTGGCAGTGCCATCCTTCTTTATCTCTCAAGAGCTTTTCAGACCCTGAAGGATACACAATGATCTGTGTTGCCATAGGCCTTATTCAAAAAGGAAATGGCCACCCAATGGATGGCCATGGCTTTCAGTGCCAAGCCCATATCTCTCAACGACACCAGATGTCCTCCTGAGTCATAGTATAGTCCCAGAAACTCAGCATCACCCTCTTGTACAATCACAACATGGAAGGTGCTATAGAGTGCAGTCCCTGCCTTTTTCTTTGCAGAATGTGCTGAAGATCTCAGAGGCCACGAACAAGACTGAACAGCTCATAGGCATTGCCTTATGAAAGTACCATGCCCCTTTGAACTTCAACACCAGAAGGAATAAATCTTCTGGGTGAAAGTCCCTCCCTGTGGACTTTTCAGGGAGGCTTTCCACACCGACCCCAGCTGACCACCTTCCTCCCCCCCTTTTTTTTCTCTACCCTTCTCCTCTTCCCTCCCCTCTTTTCCTCAATCCTCTCTGAGATTAGTCGGTGCCATCTGTTGTTTTTTTTTAGGGTTATTGTTATCAGTTTTAATATTTCTATTCTATTCTATTCTATTTTGTTCTGTTCCATGAGTTGTAACCCACCCACAGTAGTGCTGTGTCACTAATGGGAGTGGGATACAAATTGAATGAATAAATAAATAAATAAATAAATAAATTGCGAGGAGATAGAATGTGTATTTAATATCACACTTTGCCATAAAGGCCCTGCCTTAGCTTGATAGTACCATACTTATTGTTTGATCGAAGGTACTGTAACTCAGTGGTCCCCAACCTTTTTACGCATGCGTGAAGTGCGCGGGGCACTCGGGGGCACTTGCGCACACTCGCAAAGGGGTGGGGGTGCTCATGCACACGCGCATGCATGAAGGGGCTATGCGGGGGGAGTGTGTGCGGGGGTGGGGTGGGACATCTGTCTCCGCGGCCCAGTCCGGCCCAGGCCACGGACTGGCACAGGCCACAGACTGGGGGTTGGGGACCCCTGCTGTAACTGACTTAGCACAACTCAGGCAGAATGACATCATTTACTGAACTTCTTTCAGGTAGGATAGGTAGTGAATCTGCCAATATTCTCTAGGTGCTTTTTTGGGGCACTCTTTGTGTATCTTAGCCATCAGTACCCCAGAGAGGCCTTTTGCCCCTTCAGATACCTTGCATCAGATTGCAGCCAAGGACCTTCAGAAGGGAGACAAAAACCACTAGAGAACCCTTCCCAAAGATACTGCATCATCTTTTTATCCAGATAGCCCTGCAGCAGCTGTTGCAGAACTATCAGGGAAATGGGTGCAGGAGCTGCCTCATCCCTTCTTCCATCTCTGAGTGCAGCAATGGAAATACATCCACATAGCACATCAGCCTAAAATGCGCTCTCTCACTTTCCTCTGCAAATGCAACCCTGGTGGATCCTCATTGTTCCAAACCACCAGGAGGGATTGGAGCATTGCTGTCCCAAACCTCCTAAGCGCCAGGTAGATGCCACCAGCCCCCTTGGACCTTCTAAGCACCCAACTGGGTACCCCAGTGCCAATAGCCCCCCTCCACATGCTTCAGTCTCAACATATGAGGACTCACCTGAGGACTCACTGCTGCTGGAATCATCATCCTCCCAACATTATATATATATATATATTGCCCAATTGTTTCCTCCTGCATTTCTCCATCCATCGCTAGGGAGTAATTGTGATTAGGAACCTGGCTCCACTGCTCAGGGCCTATAACATGACTTCTGGCAATGCTGGGCCTGGACTGCACCATCCACAGCCCATGCTGCAGCCACCGCACAACCACTGCTACCCATCCACCACCATATCTGCTGAGCCCCCAGCTGCTTGACCCTCTGGACTAGGAGGGCCAGTGTATCAGAGAGCAATGGAGCTCCCCTTCAGCCAGAGGGGGAGGCAGCAGAGTGGTGACTGAGGGTCCCTAAGCCTAGAGCAAACCAACATTGTTGGGGCAGCATTTCCCATGGCCTCTTGCCTTTATTTGTGCAGTCAGGAAGGCCCCTTCACTGCTTGTTTACCATAATGTGGGGCCATCTCATTCACTGGCAACTTGTTTTAGCCAAGTTTCCCTTTGGTTTTTTAATTGATTCACCTATTTGTGTATTCATCCCTGTACATATTGTTGGAATGTTGCAAGATATAACATTCTACCCACTGTGGGTTAATATCCTTAAAGACCTCACCTGTCCCTTATAATTAATGAGGCTCTATAAAGCTTTGTCTCTCTCCCTCCCCTTCACCCTTCAATGGTGCTGACTGACTGACTGAGGCAGAGACTGTGTGTGCTTGCCTAAGTTTGTGGGCGCCGCCTTTTTCCCTTTACTGTTTGGTATGTTTTGTAATGTAGTTTTAGTATTTCTTGTTTTCTTAGGATGTCCTGTTTACCCTTTTCCTAAGAGAACCAGATAAAGATTATTATATATATATTGTCTCAGTGTCTCAGACCTTTTTTCCAACAAATTTGGTAGCAGAGGATGGTTGCGTTTTTGACGAGCTGCTTTTGAGACACTGAAAGTTTGTTGCTGTGTTTTGAACTTTTTCTTTTTCTTTTTGAAGCTCAGATAGTTGAACAGAGTGCTGTTGGCAAACATTCCTTCTATTTTCAAATTGGGGAATGCGTTGTATTTGCCTCTGACTAAAGGGAGTAAATTTTTGATAAGAGACTGCAAAACATTTTTTAAAGTAACAGCAATTTTTATACGCAGTCAAATAATCTTCAGTAAATTGAGAGTGAAGTTTTGGAGAGGAGAAGAGAATTTAACTTTTGCCTTATTAGAAGACAACATTTATTAGTATCAAGATGACTACAGTTCCTACTACTACTCCAGAAGCTAATACATCCACTCAACGTTTTCAGCTGGGTGTAAGCAACAGCAGTGGCATATTTGGAATCCCAAAGCTGAACCAGAACAATTTTCAAATGTGGGATGCAAGATTAAGAGTTTCCCTTCAAGTACAGGACTGTTTAAATATTAAAGACCAAGATATACCTGAAAGTCAGCCAGCACAGAATGAATATAAAATTAAAGCAGCAAAGGCTTTAATGATATTATACTCTTGTATAGAAGACCATGAGACTCCATTAGTAACCAAGTATAAAACAGCTAAAGGACTATATGGTGCTCTAAAAGGAAAATGCTTCACTAGAAGAATGTAATATTTTTGAAGGAAAGATTATACAGCATGAGAATGAAAGAAGGAACTAGCATTGATGAGCATTTGGGTGAAATGTTGAAACTTGTCTCAGAGCTTCAATCTGCAGGGGCAGAAATATCTGATTCTGAGTTCCATACTTGTATATTACTCAGTTTACCACAATCTTTTGCAAATCAGAAAGCCATGCTTGAGTGTACTGCAAAGGTGGACCTGGATTATACAATTGCCTACCTGAGAGACTCTGGACTTAAAAGGGCAATAGATAACATGCCTGAAAAAATGCCTGTATTAAGAATGAGACCTGATCCTAAAGAAAGGCGATGTTACATATGTTCAAAGGTTGGACACATTGCCAAATATTGCAGATTTAAAGATGCAGGAGCTCAAATACCCAGAGGTGCAAGTGTTTGTATTGAAAGAGTGGCCCCTAGTGCCCGAGGACATTTTAGCAGTCATGGAAATTTCAGACCACCACAAGGCAGGTCAAATATAAGATACAAGCAAAGATCCAATGATGGCAAAATTGCTCATAATAATAACCAAGTGTTCCAAATATCTGATTATCAAGGTGTGAATGACAAGAGACATTTCCTTCTTGGCAGTTTCATACATATTTGTCGATTTCGAGAAAGCTTCAGTCAACTTGATACAGAGAACAGATCAAAGATATTACAAGCAAACCAGCAAAGATTAAATGTGCTTGGAACTGGAACAGTACCTTTAAAGGTTCTCACTTCTGAAAATGAGGTGGTGAATCTTACATAATTTACTTGGCATTAAAAGGATTGTAAAGAATGGTTATACTGTAATACTTAAAGGTGACTCAGGAAAAGTTATCAATGATAGAACTGGTCTAGTACTTAAGGTTGATGAAAATGATGGCTTCCATTATATAGTTGATGTTAGTGATGATTTAAATACTGTAGTAGATGAAGGAAGATCTGTATGTCAAACTAGGCAAGACACTTGTGATCATAAAACTTGTCTTTATTCATGGCATGTAAATTTGGCACATAGAAACACGCAAAGTATTGAAAAATTATTGACAGAATGTGGAATTGATGCTTCTAAATGTGATAAGTCAAAAGAAAGATGTGAAATTTGTATAAAAGCAAAGGGAACTGCTCCCAGTTATACAGGACAGAATAATATACAGGATAAAGAGTTTCTAGAAGAGGTCTATTCAGAGTTAGTGGGTCCCATGCCATTATCCGCAGGCAAAAATAGATATTTCCTTACCTTCACTGAATCTAAAAGTAAATATACTTATGTATATATACTAAAAAGTAAAGATGAGACTCTTGAGAAGTTCAAATGCTATGTAGCTGCTATTAAAAATAGATTTGGCAAAGCTCCCCTAGCATTACGTACTGATGGTGGTGGAGAATATTGTAATGGAGATTTTTGGAACAAGAAGGTATAGAACATAAAGTAACCATATCCCATTCTCCACAACAAAATGGATGTTCTGAAAAACTGAATTGTACATTGCAGGAGATGTCTAGATCTATGTTAATGCAAGCTGGATTACCAAATTCTTTGTGGGCTGAAGCAGTAGTTACAGCAGTTTATTTGCATAATAGAGTTCCTAGCAGAGTAACAGGTAAAACACCTTTTGAATTATGGTTTGGAAAAAGACCTGGTTTAAAGCATATAAAAGTTTTTGGCGCTAAAGCATATACACATGTCCCAAAAGAAAAGAGAGGGAAACTTGATCCTCGAGCTGAAATTGGAATTATTGTTGGGTACCCCATTGGAGGGAAAGGGTACAGAATTTGGAACCCTGAGACTTCTGAAATTAAATGTTGTAATGTTGTATATGTAGATAAAAAACTTATAAAGCAACAGATAGGTGAATCTATAGTAGCAACTGATCTACAGAATATAGAGACTGTTCCACAAGAATTGGTCAATTGGTTACCTGCAGAGACCACCGGTCAACCGGCAGGTCCATCTTCTGAAGATGTTATCGGAACAGAACAGAAACTGGACCAAGGGAAACAGAAACAACAACCTCTGTAAGACGATCAGACAGGATTAATAAAAGCAAACCCCCAGAAAGATATGGATTTTGTGAAAACCTGCATATAATAAAGGAACCAGCAAACTGGAAAGAGATCAGTAAATTACCTATTTCAGAGAGAGAAAAATGGATAGATGCCTTGGAAGAAGAATATCAATCTCTGCAAGAGAAATTTGTATATCTTCGTGAAATGTTAAATATGCTTGATGTAAATACCAACAGAATTGATCATGGTTGATGTTATTGATTATGTAGCCCAAATGTATTCATGTTACATCTTGAGAAGGGGTGTTGGAATGTCGCAAGATATAACATTCTACCCACTGTGGGTTAATATCCTTAAAGACCTCACCTGTCCCTTATAATTAATGAGGCTCTATAAAGCTTTGTCTCTCTCCCTCCCCTTCACCCTTCAATGGTGCAGAGACCGTGGTGCGAGGCAGAGACCGTGTGTGCTTGCCTAAGTTTGTGGGCATTGCCTAAGCTGCTGCCGCCGCCTTTTTCCCGTTACTGTTTGGTATGTTTTGTAATGTAGTTTTAATATTTCTTGTTTTCTTAGGATGTCCTGTTTACCCTTTTCCTAAGAGAACCAGATAAAGATTATTATATATATTTTGTCTCAGTGTCTCAGACCTTTTTTCCAACACATATGTATGTATTTTCAGTAGTGTTATTGTTTGGTGATTACAGGGGGCTCCTCCCTGATGTGCTACTGGCCATCCCTGATTGGATAGCTAGCAGCACTTGCCATGGAACCTCTCCATTGCAAGGGCACCTGGGAGGAAGGAACCCAATATGGCAGCCATCACCCATGTCCAGCCTTGCCAGGCTCCATGCTAGCCCCCTAAGTACCCATGGGTGACTGTGGCTGAGCTTAATATACAGTCTAAAAGAAAATGTGTGCAGTTCAAAATTAAATAACACAGAAGTTCTTTTATAGTGGCTGAAGTAAAAAGTGGCTGCAAACAATATGGTAAAGGCTAGGCTCCTAGAGTCCTTAACCCTGATCAACGGGAGGCGCATTTTGTCCCTTTGCCAAAGGCAATCCATAAGGATCCTATCGCTACTCTCTACAAAGCATTCACTAAATTTTCCAAGAAGAGAATCATTTTAAATTCTGGAAAGCTTTTTTCGCAGTGTGAATTTAAGCAGGAAACCTTCAATTACAACCCTCTTCCCAGGCACTTCCCCAGTATTTGTCTCCCTTAAACCCTGATTGATTATTATACAGGATTAAGCTTTTTATTAGCATTAATTGTCAATTAAGAGGCTTACGTCTGGGGGCCCTTTTGCTATCAGGGAACTGTAGACCTGTGAGTTACTTCTGCTGCTGCCACCTTATTAATGTAAGTGTGAATAAATACCTGAAGGTAAAAAAATATCAATGAATGAATTCTATTAAATAAATTAATATGAGAAAATAAATTTGATTTTCACAGAATAAATAAGTTTGTACTACCGCTATGAAATTGCTTGATTTTGTACATTAAATTTGAAATGTGAATAATAAAAAGAAGGAAAAATTGGTGGGAGGATTAAATTCTACAAATCTGTGATCAAGTACTGAAGTATTGTAATGTCTTTAAAAATTAAAACACGAACAAAATAAAATTAGCTAGTTAGCCATCTAATTAGCCCTTTCTGCTTTAGCCACATCTGCAAAACAGCACTTGGCCTCACCAAAGCTATCCACCCCATTCTAGAACATGAGGGACCTGTTCCTGATAAGTCATGTGAAGCCGCCAATGGTGTGATAAGGGCAGTGATACCAGAAAATACTTCCTTATGTATCGTGTTTATCTGGTTTTGCCTCTGTTCAAGCTTCCCCCCCCAGATAATCCATTATGCTGCAGGATGTTCCTTTCGTGTTGTGCATTAATACTGGCAGAAGCAACATTCTGAGAATGTTTTAGACATCTGAAAGTCATTGAATGTGGCACTAAGGAGCAAAGCATGTTTGCCTTTACATAAGGAATGTACACCAGCATGTTGTAGCGCTGTGTGCTAAGTGCATGAATTATATTCACATACCACTGTGCAACTCCTTCCCTGCCCCCCCCCCCCAATTTCTGTAGACACAATTACTTATTTTGCTAGGTGGGTAATTTGAAGGGTGGGCATAGGAAAAGATAGATGCATTCACACCATATTGGTAACTTATCCATGCACCTCCCAGTTGTGAGAGGGGAAAGGAAGAATGATTTTGATGTGAACCCAAAAAATGTCATGCGAGGAGTGAACTCAGAGGTAATGAGGTAATGATCTTAGCACATGATCCCACTCAGTTGTCCTTCCAGCAGTGCAATAGGGTTCAGAGCCCCCAACCCACCTTCCACAAGCAACCTATGCTTTTCCTGACCTGAATAGAACCTTCCCTTCTTCCCATTATTTTCTACAATTTGGCAGCAAAGTGAGTTTTTTTAATGCAAATAGGCCCCAATGTGCATGTGGTGTGTCTGAGGCATCACAGTGATGTTGCATGGATTCTGACATTTTTAGTGGTTCTCATTTGTGGAGTAGGAAGTATTCCCAGTCATTTACAAAGCAGGAAGTGTTCCTCTATATATTTACCTATCACAGCACAATTTGGTAATACTGTGGCCTTTCAGAAGAAACAGAAAAAACAATACTGGAAAGGTAATGTAGAGAAACCTTTTATTCTGATGGCATTTCTGACAACCAAAGCAATGTCTTTCCTTCCAAGTAAATGTTTCCCAATAGCTTGTAAAATACACAACCCTTACCACAAATTTAAACACTCATTTCATATAAATGAACTCTTCTGAATTGTCAGCTGGACCATTGTCAGTGACCTCTTTTGAATTACTAGATGTCAAAGATTAGGTAGATGGCTACTGGAGAGACAGTATTTCAGTGGTGGACCTAAGTTGTAGAATGTTCGCTCTAAACAGTCTGGCTCCCTCAAGTCCACCTTTCAACCAGTGGCTTTTTAATGGCATTTCTTTGCTTTAACAAAACTGCACTCTCTCTTTCATAGACCAGTTTATCTGAGGGGGTTTTAAAACTCTAGCTTATTATTGCTGTGTTTATTTACTGCTTTATTTGACATTGTTTTCATTTCATGATTACGAGCTTTGGTTAGCCACACAGATTAATGCACAAAATAGTTTCTAATCTCCTAAATTCTACCCTGCTGTGTTGCTCTTCAAGCTGTTCGTTGCTCTTGTTATGTGCCGTCAAGTCACTAATGACTTATTTGTCAACACTTTGGTTAGCAATATGTTTCAATATTGTTCATAGTGATCATCAGCCTATTAAAAGCACACCCACTAGAGTATTCATGAGGAAGTGATATTTGAAATAATGGCAAACTGGCTTAAGCATTGTGTTCATGGAAAAATGAACATCTTTAAAGGCTAAATTCATGTACTAATCCTAACTAGGGTTTATGTGTTATGTGTGCTGCCAAATTGCTTATAGTAGCCCTAATAGGGTTTTCAAGATGAAGTAAGATATTTAAGGAGCGGTTTTCCCAGTGCCAACCCCCTAGTGAGTTTCCATGGTTGAGCAGGGATTTGAGCAAGGCCTCCTGCATCCTAGTCCGATACTCTCTCTGCTACACCACAATGAATTAATTTGGTGGATCTTTGGGAAGTCAACATTTACTTAAGTTCCGTTGATACAATGAGTCTATTTTAAATGGGTTAAGCCATTGGAATTAGCCTATCGTCTTCACACTATTCACTCCAAAATTACTAGGTATATTCTAGTGGAAGCTATTTGCCAACTCAGGTCATTATATGACTTTTTCCCTCTTGTTTTGTTGTTGTTTTTTTGCTACTGAAATTTATTTCTGACTTTATGTGAGATTTTTCTAAAAAAATATATTACCAGGCCATAAAATATTTCAAAGTCCATTCATAAAATTAGGCTGCACAACTATGCTGCAATCTTACTGGTATTATGTTTTATTGGATTAAATGAGGTAGTTAGTTTGCAGTAAAAGCTCTGCCCTCTGCTTTAAAGTTACAGCTGATCTTGTTCTTTCCACTTCTGGCCCTTTAGTTGTCACATCTCTCTCTCTAGCTGTAATATTCTAAACTTCAGGTGCTTCAAAGCATAGCAGGTTGAAGATGCAGTGGCTGCTTCAACTCCATTTTTTTGCCAAGGGGGTTTTGAAGGTATTTTCCTATTCTCCAGCATGTATGTTCTTGCATTTTAACAGTCTATGGGTACTAATCTCTCAAGTAGTGGTTCCCAACCTTGGGTAACCTAGGTGTTCTTGTACTGCAGTTCCCAGAAGCCTTCACCAACTGTGTTAACAAGGGTTTCTGGGAGTTGCAGTCCAATAACACCTGAATTACCCAAGGTTGGCAACTGTTGCTCTTCAGGAAGTAGAGTGCCAGGCTAGAACAAAAGAGGTAGATTTGCATTCTCACTAAATAAAGTAGAATGCAAAATGATGATAGTACTTACCCTGTTTTCCTGAAAATAAGACCTAACCTGAAAATAAGCCCTAGTATAATTTTTCAGGATGCTTGTAATATAAGCTCTACCCTAAAAATAAGCCCCAGTTAAATGAAACGCCGCCCTCCACCATTGTGCAGCAACCACATGACTGTATTTGAATAAATGTTGATTGTTGTACATGAAAAAAATAAAACATCCCCTGAAAATAAGCCCTAATGCATTTTTTGGAGCAAAAACTAATATAAGACCCTGTCTTATTTTCGGGGAAACATGGTAGTGGATATGTCAAAATATAATTATTTATAAAAAAATTATATGTACATGTAAAATCTGACAAGAAACACTTCTAAAGCACCCCAAAACAACATTATTTAAATACATTACCATTCTTTAACAATTTGAAAATTTGACCATTTGATCATCAAGCCTACTGTTGCTACTTCTACATATAACAGTGAAGTGAATCATTGAGGTAACAACTGAGTAAGTGAAAGACATTGAAGAATGTCATCTTCCTCAAGACTGAAGCAATTCATGAGGCTGGAGAAACTAACTGCTCCAATGAACTCATAATATGTAACCATCTATGAGAATGAAATGAAGCCTTTCATAGGATTTGGTCATTAAAGCCCATTTCACAGAGGCAAACCTAGGTTTCAACTCAGTAAGCATTCAAGAGGGAGTGGCAGTGAGTCACAGTCCAATGGTTAGTCCACCTCTATGATATATATGTCACACTAATATGTGAAACATGCTAGATATTGTCCAGCCATAGTTTTGTGCTTGGATTTAAACCCAATTAATTTCAGTAGACGTTCAGGAGGAGTTTCAAGGTACAATCATATAATTTATTTGGGAATAAGTAGATCCTATCCAATTTACTGAATATCTTCTGAATAAATATGCATAGGATTGTACTGCAGAATGATTAAATTTGAACGGACTTGGCTCCTCATTGAGGCATACCTAAAAATACATTGATAAATCATCCCATATGTTGCAGGTAAAGTTTAATATTAGGTACAGTTAAATAAGACACAGTTATTTTTATTATCTGAGACGGCATTCCTAACTTCACTGGTAGCTAGAATGGAAGTAACATTTACCTGAGAGTCACATTCGAACAAACATCCTTTGTACCAGCATCTGTTCTGAGAAGTCAGTTTGGAGCATATGCTAAACACAGTGAGCTGTAGACAAGCTCAACATCACCACAGCATGAGGGCAAGAAAAATATTTTATATTGGGAAAGAAAAACCATTTTACGACTCCACTTTGGAATTACAATCCAAACTGGAATTATATACATACCTCTGACTATACATGATTAGGCTCACATTGGCTGGTATCCTGTGTCAGGAATGCATCTCCTTAGAGAAGCCATTCCACGAGGGGAAGGAGCCAAACTATAGTTCCCAACTTCCACCACCTTTTAATCCTAGATTGGGTGAGACCTAGGAGGTGCATGAGTGGGCAACTAAGGGCAATCTTCTGTCCCTAGATTTCCAATTCGTCCCTTATTTGAGCTTAAAACTCTTTAGTGGTGTACTTTGAACCTTGCACACCAGCCTGACCAAGTAGGACACCCAAAGAACAAAATAGCAAACGTAGCCCTTGTGGCTAAAGGCACTTTCTTTAGGCACTCTCACCCTTGCCCCCAAGAATCACGCTTGGGTAGAATATAAAAGATTTATTTAAAAAGAGTAAAAAGTTATAAAACACAAGAAATACAAAAAGATACAAGTTGTACTGGTTAAATGCCAAGCAGCTAAGTATTAAGTAAGCTTCTGTAAGACTTTCCCATAAAACAATACAGTGGACCCTCGACGTATGCACGGCTCGACGTGTGTACTTTTCAAGGTACGGAATTCTCCAGCCGCAAAATTTCCAATCGACTTGCGGCCGGAGAATCGACCTACGGACTGGAAGGGGGAGGCGGGGAAAGCGCCAAATTTGAATTTGGCGCTTTCCCCGCCTCCCCCTTCCAGTCCGTAGGCCGCCGATCGTGCCTCTGGATGCCTTCCAGGCCTTCTCCGCCGCCATGGGAGGCCTCTCGGAGGTCCCCCGCCCCCGCCGACGCAGGCTTTCCCAGGGTGGACCGGGCCTACCAGGGGAAGGCTTCCCCTGGTAGGCCCGGTCTACTCCCCGGGAAAGCCTGGGGAGTAGACCGGGCCTACTGGGGGAAGCCCTCCCCTGGTAGGCCCGGTCTACCAGGCTTTCCCGGGCAGTAGACCAGGCCTACTGGGGGAAGCCCTCCCCTGGTAGGCCCAGTCCACCCTGGGAAAGCCTGCGTCGGCGGGGGCGGGGGACCTCCGAGAGGCCTCTGGCAGCGGCGGAGAAGCCCTTGGAGGCCTCGGGCAGCGGCGATGGCAGTGGCGGGGGACCCCCTGGAAGGCTTCGGAAAGGTAAGGTCTATTTATTTTCATTTTGTGTGTGTGTGTGGGGGGTTTTTCCTGGGCCGGTTACGGATTAAACGGTTTTCAATGCATTCCTATGGGAAATGCATATTCGACCTACAGACTTTTCGACCTCTGGCCACCGTGCCAATACGGATTAATTCCGTAGGTCGAGGGTCCACTATAAAATGATTAACTAGCTAATGATTTTACTACTTAGTGAATAGGCTATTCTAAGTCACCATGGCTAAGTCTTCCAATCAGTCAACAAAGGCTGTAAACCTGTCATCCACCTTCTTTCCTCCTTCAACTTACACACACACACACACACTTTCTTAACCCCCCTTTCTATAACTTAAATCCAAGTCTTTGTCCGTAAGTCCACGCCCATCCTGTAACTTTCCACAGCTCCTTTTCTCATTCCCAGGCTGGTATCTTAGCAAAGAATGTTATGTTTATCAGTCTTGAGGTGTGGCCTTGATGCTCTTCCACAATAACAGCTAGGCTTCTGGCTGAGATGAAACACCTGCAAGTCCTGGGAAACAAGCACTACAAAACCCATATCCTCACATCCTGTTCATGCCATAACATGAACATAAAATTACACCAGTGTAAATTCTGCAAGGCATTATGCCTGGCAACAAGGAATTGCCCTCTGAAATTGTGCAACAGGTCACACATCCCTGGCATGACTGATTGTGCAATGCATTGGTGGAAATGCTTAGGGAATAGCACTTATGCCTAGATGCTTGTGCAACTACAGTACTGTGGACACAACCTTGAGTTGTGCATGCATAATTGTGCAATAGGATGCACTGAATGTTTGCAAAAAACAACAACAACAAAAACTTAAGCAAGAAAAGATTCTAACTGTAATTGCTGTTTTTTTCTCTCCTCCAGAAATGCGTTTTTCAATTATCATTCTGCCTTTGGTTGCAGTATTGCAGCAATCTACAGGACAGGTATGACTTTTGGAATGTCTGTCAAGCATGGCGTGGTCAGGAATGACAATGACTTGAAGTCCAACACTTTGTGGAAATAGCTTTCTGCTAGGTCTCTTAATCCAAGAAGGGCGCTCATCCCTACCTCTTGACCAGCTTCCAAAGAGCCAAAAACGTATAGGGGGAAAGCTACCAATAGCAGTGCTGCCCACATTGAACCCACTGACCTCAACTGTAGCATGGGCTTTGAGGCTACTATGTTCGTAGGTTTTCATTATAGATGAAGCAAACCCTTATTATTCAGATCTAGAAGAAAACGTTTGTCTCCCTTATAAGGAAGGAGAAAATGGAAAAAAAATCTTGGGTTGCTTGGATGTGAAACTCAGCTCTCCATAGTTTTGAGAAAGACCAACTTAGAAGCAGTTGTGTGAAATGTAAGGGCTATGAGGCCTTCACCATCCAGGCAACAGATGGCTCTGTTGCCACTCTGTCTCTAATTAGGAGGATAATGTATGAATGGTCCCTGATGTCAGGCAAATGGGATGGGATGGGATCTATAATATGAATCTGATATCAGGTTGGGTTATATAGATGGTGATGGTAAGCAACATTGAGATGAACAGCTTGGGAATCTATGGTAATGACCTAGTGGGATATTAATATGAACACTTCATATGGACACTTAATTAGAGGGGGGGGGGGAGAGGTTATTTCCCCTCCAAACAGATGTCTTTAGCATAACATTTTAAAAACTTTGCCAGGATCATTTCAAAGGCTTTGGTAAGATGAATCCAGAAAAGCAGAAGGAAATTCTTGATGAACACAACACCATCAGGAGAGGGGTTCAGCCAACTGCCAGCAATATGTTGAAAATGGTAAGATGCAGGTGATTGATATGGCTGGATATTGTGAGATTTCACTGTCCAATCAGAATGTCCAGGGATGGCAAGAATTTTGAATCTGTAAAATGGGCTGGATCGGTTGAAACTCAGTATGCAATGCTCTTTCTTTCATTCATTTGTTCCTTATGAGCGTGCAAGTTCCTGGTGCTGCCTTCTTAATCCTTTCTCTTAGATTGTGCTGCCTTCCTGCCTCCATGTCACCATCTTGGATCCTTTCCAATTTTTTCCTTTTTTTCCTTGTTTTTTTTTGGGGGGGGGGAGGAATTTCCTTTCATTTCTTTCAACTATTTTTCGTGCTGCCATGTGGCAGCCTGCCTGTGATAACACGCCTCCTTGGGAGTATTTTTTAGATTCCCCTCTGCCTTGATGGCTTTGCCAAATTTCTTCCTTGGATTATTTTTGCTGCCAGCCTGCTGCTGCCTGCTGAAATCAAGAAGAGAAGAGAAAGTGTCAAGTGGTAGGGAGGAAAGAAATCTTTCCAGATGCTAGTAGTTGTGGTCGGGGTGCTTCTCTCTCTCTCTCGCACTCACTCACTCTCTGCTTTTATTTATTTACTTGCTTGCTTTTCTTGTTTTTTGGGGGGGGTTGTGTGCATGTGTCCCCCCCCTTGTGTGGAGAATGTTTTCCTGTTTGATCAATTTTTTTAAAAAAAATGTTATTTAGTTAATTTACATGGGTATTTATTCTGTTTAAAGTATATATTTTTGTGGGTTTATTTGGGGCTGTTTTGTTTGCTACTATGGGGTGGTCTAGGTGGGTGTATTTTGCGCCTGTTCTTTTCTGTCACTGGTTTGGATGAATATGTAAACTAGTATCTCCATAGGTCTGATTAGGATTTTTCTTTCTTCTGTACTGTTGCCTGCTTTTGCAGTAGATTGATTTTCTGTTGCCTTGTCTCTGCTTCTTGGAACAGTTTTTGTAGGTTCTTTAGGGCTTTGGGACTAGTACCAGAAAACATGAACTGAGAAACCCAAAACAAAATGACCCAGAAGAGGCTTTCCCTTTCTTGTAAAAGAAATGAACTGGTGCATGAAAAACATGAAGATGAAAGAAGCATTCCTTGGAATAACCCAAAATGAAATAAATACGGAAAAATAAAATACTATGCACATCCCTAGTTCTGATGACCAGTGTTTCTAAAATGTTTTCTTTGAAGAAATCCAAATCAATATTTGTTTCAGATCCCAACTGAACAGTTCAGAGAATGGCCTAATTCAGCCCAAACTACTTTAGATACCATGTGATTTGGTTTGGGTCCTGAAGCAAGTTTCTGAACTCTAAATATTCCTGCTCATTATTCCTGACAGTAACTGGAAATCAGAAATAACTCTAGATTTTGCCTGTCTGGCAAAAGGAGATGAAATTCACAGACCCTGATGATACAGTCTACAGTGCAATGCTAGAGGCCTGGCAAAAGCCTATACGCTTGATCACTGGTGCCAGAGCTGACCTGTCTTGCCATTTCTTACAGGATTTACCTGCTTTTAGATGTTTTGGACTCCCAGTTTTCCAGGGATTTTTTTTGGTCCCCCTTAGGATCTGATCAAACTGGCCAAGCAGAATCCTTAGGAACAGAGCAGTTCTATGACTAACAACTGGAGGTTCTTCTACATGATCTCTGTAGCAATCAGGAAGCCAAGCTAATCACCGCTTCCTCTTCCTCTGCCACTAACACAGCAACAACTCTTGTTGTCCAGCCCTGCCATGGGAATATGCCTGAAATGGCATTATAGGAACACAGAAAACTGTCTTACTGTGGCCAGATAGCCATACTAATCTTAACTGTCTTGCTTATACTTCTTTAGCGCTTCTGGCAGAAGTTTTTCTAGCTCTACCCAGAAATGGCAGAGATGGGAATTTTTGCATTAAAGGCACTTGCTCCACCACTTATCTTTAGGATGTAAATATTTGCTTTTCTCGTCACCACAGGCAAGGATAATGAATCATACAATTCTTTTTCTTGCCTGCACAGACTGCTTGGGATTTTATTGTACTCTTGAATCCCTCCTCACATTTGAAAGGATGACGATAATGATGATGATTTGGCAAGATAAACCACTAAAACCACAGAGCAATAAAGTAATAAATCAAACTGAACTGGAATGACTATTGCCTTGTTTCACATTTGTTTATTTGAAGCCTTGGATGGGTTGTCTGTGTCCCTTTTAAGAACACTCATCAAGCTTTCTATGCTTGCTGTATGTGTTGTACAGACCTTGATGAAGCTCTTTGTCTCATTTTTAACAGGGGGCAAGAATCCCTTGCAAGACTGCCAAACTCCTTTTTTGAAGTGTCTCATGGTGCTGAGACAGCCAAAATCAACAAGGAAGAGAAGTCTAGCAATTCTTCACAAATGAACAAAGGCCATTTCTTTAGATATAGATTAATTTGGCTCATGTCTGAAGTAATGCAGAGCCAGCAAGTTATATCTTGGGTTGTTTATAATCTATGATTTGAAGTAAATCTTATTGCAAAGATTAACCACAATTTGTTGGGCTCAGACACAATATCTTAACCAAAAGCAGAAGTCCTGCTGTCCTCCTGTTGGCCGCATTGGAGGAGAAGCTCAGTGTGGCTCATTGCTATCATGATAAAACATACATTATCCTGACAGCCAGATAGTCCCAATGTAATGTTGCTGCTTTTTTCTGCCCTTCACGAAGACATGGAGCGAGAAAGCTGCTGAGAGTGCTAGACGAAGGGCTGCCAAATGCCTACCCACAGTCAGTCCCAAAGAAGAGCGAACTCTGGATGGTAAGTGAAGGGAAAAGATGTGGGATTTTTAATTTTTATTTATTTATTTATTTATTTGTTTGTTTAAAATGTTTTTATCCTGCCTTTCTCCTTAATAAAGGACCCAAGGGGGCTTACATAATTAAATGACTGTATATGAAGCTGACAACAGTGGGTGTACAAATACTAAAAAGGATCAAACGAATGCAATACTAAAAAACATAAGCAAAACCAAAATACACTCAAAGCAGTAAAGTACAGCAGTCCATTAACCCCCCCCCCCCCCTCAGGCAGCCAGTCACTAAGGGGAAGCTTGCCTCAAGGTCTTTGCCTGCTTGTGGAAGACAGCAAAGATGGGGCCAGCCTGGCCCCCTGTGGGAGCAATTTCCAAAGTCTGAGAGCAGCGACAGAGAAAACTCTCCCCATGTCCCCTCCAAATGCACCGGTGAAGATGGTGGTACCAAGAGAAGGGCCTCTCCTGATGACCTTAACACTTGAGCTGGTTCATAAAGGGAGATGAGACAACAAAAAGTGTTTTAATGACTAAATAGAAAAGCAGCTTGACACAGCCTGAGCCTACTATTCAAACTGGAAGTTTTTGGTGGTTTTTCATTAAAATAAAACATGCTTTGGAACAGGGTTGCACGTGTTTTTTAATGCAACATCTAGTTTATACCTTACATAGTAAATCAGTAGGTAAGCAGCTTCCTGTGACCTGCCTGGTGACATCATTGGGATAACAGAGAATTTCATCTTCCATTTTTTGTTCCATCAAAATATTATATAAACTGAGAAGACTTTGGTTCTTTACACTCCTCCTTAACAATTTAATTAAAATTGCACAGTTTTGATATTCTTCCATTAAATATATGACTGTTATTTAAATGTATCAAGGTACTTCTTAAAAGAATTTGGATATGGTCTCAATGTCTATTTTGCTGGAAGTTCTTGAGTCAATTTAATGGCCAGTTGGTATGAAGTAACACAAAGTGCTTTAGGGCTTGCAGCTTTGGACACAATTAATTTCTTCTTATTGCAGGTGTTCTCTGTAGTGAGAATGTATTGCACTCAGAGAGTGCTACCTCCTGGCCAAATGTGATCAAAGTGTGGCAGCGGAAAGAATCTAACTTCCAGTATGGTATTGGGGCAATTAACCCTAAGAAAGATGTGTTTAGCTATACTCAGGTATGAACATGGATAGCACGAGGAACAATATTTTGGAAAGAAAACAAATAAAACCTTGGAAATAACATAAGGAAAAGACTTATAGTTTTTGGTGCTATTTAAAAAAAAATTAAGTTATAGTTCATGTATAAAGAGTTGTAATTATACAGTATCTGTAGCTGGTGTATAGTTCAGGCTGATGAGAGAATTCCATGTTATGTCCACAGAAACAAATGAAAGCAATGGCTTTACTTTCTTTTTGGCAACTTTTTTATTATGGCTATTATTCAGTGATGCTGCAATTCTACCCATCACTTCTTATACCTTCTGAAACTTGAAGTCTCTACTTTTGCATTTTACTCAAGAGGACAAGATAGAGTGACAGTTTAGAATGAAAATTATGGTTTTCTAGCCATCCAGCCTGTGGTAGGAATACCTTTTGTAGAACACTGCTGAATATGGAATGTGTTTCCCAGGGAAAAATTTCTAGCATCACAGTAACACCCTATGGCAAGCCGGTTTGGGAGGAACACCTTTTAATATAGCTACTCCCTCTCCTTTGTGAGAGAGTGTTCATTAGAGATCCAGATAGAGTTGACTACGAGAAATTTGTCTGCTTTGTACAGTGACTCCATGGTGGTGTGTTGCTGTTTATTTATTTATTTGATGTCTTCTTAAAAATGTTTAATTAAAATTGTTCAGTACAGACAGAGTTTCTTTTCTCAACATCAATGCTTTGACACATTTCAAAAATCAGAGAAAGTCTCAAATGAGGGAAAAATCCCACCTTCAAATACATGGTTGGGGCTATACTCCCCAAAGCAAGGAAATTCAGACCACAGATCACACACATCTTCATTCTAAACATGGATACATTGATGCACCCTTCTTCAACTTCCACACCACATAAACATTACATCATAATCTCACTAGTCTCCTCCGTTCTTTCATAGTGGAAATAGTATAGGGTTACCCATGGAAGAACTGGAACAAAAAGCCTTGGAATACAGTTACTTAGGGTGCACATTAAGGGGAAGAAGGGGGCATCAATGCTCTCATGTTTTAAATGAAAATGGGGGGATTGATAAAGGGTTGGCTATATAAGGATTCAGACTCAGAGGATAGGTTTGCTTGTTCATGTGCAGAGCTTTAACCATAAAGCTTATTTCTTAACATCTTTTTTCATTGTTTTTTTTAAGAAATACATTGTCCTTTCATCGTGGAAACAATGCTTCAGATAGCTTATAATTAAAAATGGCAAAAATAGTCAAATTAATGGAAAGATAATTCTTGTTACACAACGATCATGGGAATTGGCACACAAGAAGAAATACATGTGTCCAGATTGTTAACTAAAATTTACACCATTGGACTTAAATGCTGCTTGAAATGTTCAGCTGGATTCTTGCCATTGTGCCCCTCAAAATCCATATTTGTAACCAAATTCCAGCAGTGTTCAGATACAGATTTTGTTAAGTTTGGAAAGCTGTTGGAACTCCAGAGTCTGCTCAAAATAAGCTGAGTTTAGTTTTAAATTTAATATTTTTCCAAATCTGAAAGACAACACTGGTAATTACAAGAACTACAATTTCTTGAACGCTGTGTTAATTTTAAAGAAACTCTTTCTGTTCTTACATTCATAGCTCATTTGGTATAAATCATACCTGATTGGATGTGCTTCTGCTCACTGCACAGGAACTCCATATCCTTTTATCCATATCTGTCAGTATTGCCCTGCGTAAGTAACCTTGTGAGCAAAATGTTCTTAATTCCACATGTTCTCTAGGAAGAGGGTCTCTGTGGAAAATAATACATCTGCTGTTCTGGCATATCAGGGAAGTTTTGTTTTGTTTTTTAATTTAGCTAGTTCAACTGTCATGTTAGCTTTCCAGCATGCATACAAAATGGGTGAACAGTGAATGTTCATTGTGAAATATTTTCTAAAGATCATGTAACTCAGCACACCATAGCATCTATACAATAACAGGCATATACGTCCTGTATCCATGGAGTGAACAAAATCATACAGAAAATATCACCTGATGGGCAAGAAAAGAAGCTAAGTGGAAGCAGCACCTCTTTTGTGTGTGCCTGTAGCTCAGTCTATTCGTTATCCGGCTGTAGAGCAAGAGGTTGGCGGTTCAGTTCTCCGCTGTATGTCCCAGGAGAAGAGCCCACTTGCGTAGCCTTGGGCAAGTAGCACAGTCCCAAGGCACTGCCCAGAAATGCCTAGAAATCTCTGAAAAGAGTCACCATAACTCAAAAAGCAACTTGACAGCAAATAATAAAAAGCTAGCTAGATATTTTAGTGAGTTAGATGTCTGGCTGCAAAGCCAGAAGTTGGAAGTTTGATTCCCCACTCTACCTTCCACGAGCAGAACCAGGCTGTGTAACCTTGGGCAAGCTACACGGTCCCAGAAGTGCCCCTAGAAGAAGGCAATAATAAACCACTTCAGAGTACTCTTTACCTAGAAAACCCTGGAGAGGTTTCCAAAAGTCAGAACTGACACAAAGGAACCCAATTATTATTATGCTGCTTTCAGTTTCTGCCTCATAAGGCCTGGATAGATTGTACAGAGAGTTCTCCTGGTGGCTGGAATAGATGATCTGCCATTATGTATTTGCAAGATCACATAGGGAGAGTTGGAGTGGAAAATTTTCTTGATCTAGTGTTACAGAAACAGGGAGTTGCAGCATGGGAGTAGAACACCTAATAACAATGGATGAGCGGTAATGTTTCAACTGGATTTTCCGTAAAAAAAACAAAAACCACAAACTTTTGGTTCATTGCATGATATTGGGATGGTCTTGAAAAACTATCTGTGCTGTTTACGATTTCATCCAAGTGAATAAGCTAAATTGGTGCTGATTACTGATTTACTGGAAGCTTAATAAGTATTAACTTATTCATTTTATTTATATCACACCTTTTCCCTATAAAGAAAAGGTGTTTAAAGTGCAGTCCATGGGCCACATAGACTTTACATATTGTTAGATTCCACTGAAGTGCTGAAATATTACAATCTTTTTTTAAAAATTAAAAAGGGGAAATGGGTGCTGATTCATTTTGGCTGAAGTGATCTTAAGGGTAGAATTGAACTACCCCAGGCTGATTTTTACTTGGGAGGGGGATTTCAGGATTTCATCATCTTCACGGGTCATCGTCTCCATGGGTCTGTCTACCTAATATTAAGCTTGATCTATCTAGCAGCATGTCCCTTTCCTGACTTTTTGTTCTCGAATGATTAGAATGATAGAAATCTGGGGTCAAGGAACTTAAGGTGGTCTTCTTATCAGGGAGAGACCACACTTTGATGAGAGTGTGCTCGTTAGGACTTCTTGACATTGGTGGCTGTCATTCAAGTGATATATAGTACATAGTCCTACCACTTTAGCTGATGTCATGTGTGAACTTTTATTAATATAATATTAAAATTATGTAATAAATTATATTCATGAAAATTATTTCGCACAGATGAAGTGTCCCATTCTTAAACAATAATCTGAAAGTACACAATCAAGCTATATTAATAATCAATGTCAGTCTGCAAATTATCTTACTTCCTTTTCAGTTGTGCTTTGGAGATAGATGTAATTGCATTTGCTCTGTAATTTCAGGGGGAACTTTGTACACCAATTGCAAATGCCCTACACAGAAGGTCCACCATGTGGAGACTGTCCTCACAACTGTGAGGATAAACTTTGCAGTAAGTTCTGCAGCAAGATCTTTGCAGCAATATATTTATACCCTTTTAAACTATCAATCTTTGTAGAATAACTTGCAATGCTTATTATCATCTGTGCTCCGAGGCTGACAAGGTTGAGTTGAGTGGGAGATCCTGGAAGCTCTAGCCCAAAAAAGGAAACTCCACAATTGCTATCCTTTCTATAGATCAGTGGGCAACCTCCAGAGGTCCAGGGGCCACTGGTACACCCCGCAGCCTTTTTTTTCTTTACAAAAATGGAGGAAGTTACAGAAAAGCCATCTTTTTTGAGAAATCAGAAAGAAAAAGAAAAAACTGAGAAGGCTCCAGGGGTGTCAAAGGCCCTTCAAAACATGGCAGAATTTCCCACTCATGCTCCTTCGAGGGCACAGGTGAACTTTCTGAACTCAAGCTTTCCACTTTTCAAAATTTTGCACATGGAGGATGAAGTGGTGCTGAAGGGCTGCAAGTGGGCCCCTGGGGCCACATATTGTCCACTACTGCTATGGACAGAACAGTGACTGAAAAACTATCATGATTTGGTCCTGTGAGTTTCCTGCTAAACAAGGCCTCTTGGGTGGATCGTAACAGTCAGGGAGGTCATTTATGTTCCCTAAGGCAGGCACCTACAAATAATAACAGCTGCCCCTTGAACTGAGCCCAGAATCAGGCAGGAAGCTGAGTTCAGTCACAGCTAGATTAATACAGCTCTTATGATTTCCTGTTGTTTTTAAATGGGTTCCAGTTATCACTCCGGGTATGTTCAAGGAGAACCACAAATGAAGTATGTTAAAAATAATAAGTCTAAGTTACCAAGGCATAAATAATGTGGTAAAGCCCCTGCCTTCTAGAAAAGAATAGCCAGAATGAGAGCAACAAATGTTTTGGGTAAAGCAATGTGACTACTGCAAGTAAAATAATACAATGTTGCAAAGCAGGAGTACTAGTGTTTGAAAACTGGTGTCTTTTTGCCACATCTGACTTTGTTTTCATTTGATTCCATTCAGCCAACCCCTGCAAGCATATGGATAAGAAAACAGACTGCGAAACCATAATAACATTGTTCAACTGTGAAACACCATTTCTTGAGCAATGTCGAGCCACCTGTGAATGTAAAACAGAAATTAAGTAAAATACAGATCAAGATCCTAAAATCAAAAGACAGCAGTTGTTAATGAAACTGGATGGAAATGCAGAATGGAAAGAAACATCCTAGAATGTGTTGTTTGAAATTGTTTTGTTGTTGTAAAAGCAGATCGATATCCTTTTGTTGTTGTTAAAAAAAGATATATTTTTTAAAGAGAGTAAGAGCAATTTATCAACCACTATTTCTGCATTGTTGATCTTTATTGATTGTTCTGTGCTTGGAAAGATTTGGAACACTACAAATTTAAACATTTACATTTTGCAAAGTAGTCATTTGACCTGTATATTTTGACTTCACTTTAGACATCAGTTATGAACACAAAAACAATGCATCTGTATGTTGTGCAAACTAATACTGGGCTAAATCCAGCTGTTAGTCCCAGCTAAGGTAGACCTTTGAATTAATGAGATGACTGACTGAGCAAGATCTGTTCATTCACTGCATCTGCTCTAGTTGGGACTAATACTTGAATTTGGCCCACCAAATATTCTTCAGTAGGCTAGATCTTAACTTTACTTCTCACTTTTACAACTGCTTCAGGTTGTATGTGACTTACATCTCTCATGATTGATTAGTCACAGTGGCTGGAATCCTATTGATGATTTATGCATGTGTAAATGAAATTATGTAAGCCACAGCAGCAAATTGCCTAGTGTGCCTAGGCATGCAAACAGGAATACAACCAACATCATGTCAATTAGTGGCAATTTGCCATCATTATATGCATGACTTCTTGTGCTGGCATGCAATGTGATTCGTGTGAGGTGCAAACCTTGAAAAAGTGACTAAAAATAAAGTTCTGCTGTATGCAAGTACCTGATCCATCAAAACCGCATAAAAGAAACCAAAAGGGAATATCACATTTCTTCTGAATGCAACCTCTTTTTAAGCAACATACCGTAGTGTGGAGAATAGGAATAATAATAGCATCTAATTTTCAAAATCTAAAATTGAGTTTATTTAGGGAATTGCATGGCACATAAAATATGAAGGAAGAATAAAGGGAAAATTATGTATTGTCTGATGCAGCAAATTCTTGCTATACTTGGTTGAAGAAAGTAGGGGCAAGATCACACAGACGTTTTTCTTGGGTTGATGCAAATTTCTCTGTACCACACCTTGACATTTAAATTTCTGCCACTGTTCACACAGAACTGTTTATTTATCCTGGGAAGATGTGTTTCAAGTGTTCACACATCACAGAGCACTTCTTCTACCTCACCCTCCTCTGCCACTACTACCACCCTCTTACCCACCTCTTTTGCTAGCGAACAAATCTCTTCCTTCTTAAAAAACAAATTAGCAAGTGAAATAGCAATGAACTGACATGACATGATAAGCATATGAATTAGTGTTGTAACAATTTAGTGCAATAGATACAGTTCTAAATTAGGAGAAAAATGTTATTTTAAATACGATTTACAAATTTTATTGCAGTTGTAGTCCTTAACAGTGTGAGCAGAAGGCAAACAAAAGGAATAATGTTAACTCCGACACTACACTTTGTGTGTCATCAGTGATGTCTTCTGTACACACCCAACAACAGCCCTCAAGGACTGACAAAGCAAAAATCAAAAGGAAGACAAAATAATGTACAGTGGTGCCTCGCAAGACGAAATTAATCCGTTCCACGGTTAATGCCGTCTAGCGAAAATTTCGTCTTGCGAAGCGCGTTTTCCCATAGGAATGCATTGAAATTTAATTAATGCGTTCCTATGGGGGAAAAAAAAGTCAGAAACCAAAAAAAAGTCAGCAAAAAGTCACTTACCAGGTAGAGTAGACTGAGTCCAGCTCCTCACAGTGCGTTTGTAGCCCCAGAACAGCCGGAAAAAGAGTGCCAAACAGCGGAGATTCAGCAACCAGCAGGGAGCCGGCAGCCATTTTGTGGTCGTCTCCCTCCTGGCCCCCCTCTCCCCGCCTCTCAGCTGATCGGCGCTGGGTCTGAGAGGCTTTTTCCCTGCTAGGCAAGCCTCAGGAAGCCTGTTAGACCCAGCGCCGATCAGCTCCCGCCCCCTCTCCCCCGCCTCTCAGCTGATCGGCGCTGGGTCTAACAGGCTTCCTGAGGCTTGCCTAGCAGGGAAAAAGCCTCTCAGACCCAGCGCCGATCAGCTGAGAGGCGGGGAGAGGGGGGCCAGGAGGGAGACGACCACAAAATGGCTGCCGGCTCCCTGCTGGTTGCTTGCTGTTTGGCACTCTTTTTCCGGCTGTTCTGGGGCTACAAACGCACTGTGAGGAGCTGGACTCAGTCTACTCTACCTGGTAAGTGACTTTTTGCTGACTTTTTTGGGGGGTTCTGACTTTTTTTCCCCTCATAGGAACGCATTAATTAAATTTCAATGCATTCCTATGGGAAACGCGCCTCGCAAGATGAAAAATATCGCAAGACGGCCCGCCTTGCGAGGCACCAAAAATCTCTCAAGACCCTTTCGTCTTGTGAGTTTTTTGTCTTGCGAGGCGTTCGTCTTGCGAGGCACCACTGTAACTGGAAATGATACAATAAACCAAATGCCTGACAGGCCAAACAAAATATACTGCATCCTCATGTGAAAAGATTGGATCTATTTATTTATTTAAAATATTTTTACCCTGCCTTTACACCAGGGACGTGGTGGCGCTGCGGGTTAAACCGCAGAAGCCTCTGTGCTGTAAGATCTATAGATCTGCAGCTGTAAGATCGAATCCACGCGACGGAGTGAGCACCCGTTGCTTGTCCCAGCTCCCGCCAACCTATTGGTTCGAAAGCATGCAAATGCAAGTAGATAAATAGGGACCACCTCGGTGGGAAGGTAACAGCGTTCCGTGTCTAAGTCGCACTGGCCATGTGACCACGGAAGATTGTCTTTGGACAAACGCTGGCTCTATGGCTTGGAAACGGGGATGAGCACCGCCCCCTAGAGTCGAACACGACTGGACAAAATTGTCAAGGGGAACCTTTACCTTTACCTTTACCCTGCCTTTCTTCTTAAAAGGACCCAAGGTGTCTTACATCAATAAAAGACAATATTTAAAGCTAACAAGAGTGAGTATGCAATTCAATTCCTTTATTACAATTGACAGATCAGACAAGTGAGTATACAAATACTAAAAAGGATCAAACAACTACTATAAAAAAGACCAAGCAGCACCAAAACACATTCAAAGTAGCAAGTACAACCACCCATTTCTCTCAGACAGCTGAGGGAAAGCTTGACCCAAGAGAAAGGTCTTTGCCTGCTTGTGGAAGGGCAGCAAAGATGGGGCCAGCCTGGCCTGCTGTGGGAGAGAGTTCCATCATCTGGGAGCAGCAACGGAGAAGGTCCTCTGCTCACAATTAGTGCTGATGCCATGTAGTCAACAGAATAATCACTGAAAGGAACAATGAGAAACATGGGACAAACAGCAGAACAAATACTCATCTTGCTGCTCCCTAAGACTGTGTTTGATTCCTTTTTAAAGATGGTACATCTTTCTTCAGATGAAAGAACCAGAAAGAAAAAGGAAGACATTAACCCATGAAAAACACCCTTCCTTTCACGTTTTCTGTACGCAAAGAGGCAATCATTGTCAGGCAGCAAAAACATCTTTTGGAAACTCCTAGTTCCATCTTTTCATAGAAAGAAACAGACTCAGGAAAAGCGAAGAGCTAATGGTTAGAGTCAGACCTGCCATAGAAATAGGCTTTATGCAGGTTACTGCTTGCACTTAAATCTGGGACAAGAAATAGGTAATTGATTATTCCTCCCCCCCACCTTTGAAAATACAGAATGTCACAGTTACATATGTTTAGATAGAACACTCATAAAAAGCATAGTTTAAGCCAAACTGTCAACAATCCAATAGGCAAAGAGAGACGGGGTTTCAAAATGTTAAAAAAATGTTTTTCTTCATAAAAACAGCCCTATATGTTCTAATTAGTAATGATATAACAGAGGGATGAATTTAGACAACATTTTAATTCATACTTACCTATTTTGCACTTTCAAACCAATATATGAAACAAAATTGTTATCTTTTGTAGTTTTCACTTCTTTGAATTTTGCAATGGAGTTAATCAATAAAAATTCATTAAAATATGCATAGCTTATGAAAATTCATGAAAATAACATGGAAATACAATAATGCAGGAAAATACGATATATCAGGAAAATTAGTTGCAAAAAAGCTTCTATAAGGCAAAACCGCATACAATGTAGAACTGAGCACAAAATGCATATGTATTTTCATGCAAATTTCATAATCTCAAACTGTGAGATGGACCAAACTTCAAATGGGGAAAAATCTCATTGGAATAATTGAAATTAGACATGGGGATAAATAAAATTGTGATATTAGTCAGAAATTGCTGATTTGTGTAATATTCATCACTTTGTATTTGTCAATTCGGAGGCCTTTACTAATACAAAATGATGAATATTTGTCCTTTTTATTCATCCCTTTTTTGGGCCTGGGCCCAAAGAGCAAGCTAGGCTGCTGAAACGTCTGTTCTGACAGCCTAGTTTGTTCTCTCTGCCTATGGGCCGGCCGAACAAGCCTGCTTTCTCTGCCCCCACAACCCACCACTGCCCCCTTCCCATTCCCCCTCATTTCCTCCTTACCGTGTCCTGTTGCTGTTGCTATCACCACTGTTGCTGCCGCCGGAACGGAAGCTAGGCTGCCAGAATAGAAACCGCCGTTCCAGCAGGCAAGCCTGAGCCCTCTTCCTCTGAGGGTGTTGATCCACTGATCAATGCCCGCAGAGGCAGAAAGAGCCCACTGGCATGGTTCTGCCCAGCTAGCCTGCTCTCTCTGCCTATGGGCCGGGACCATAGGCAGAGAGAGCAGGCTAGCCGTCCGGAACTGTGTCGGTGGGCTAGCCTGATCTCTCTGCCTCTGTGGGTGTTGATCAGCTGATTAGCGCCTGCAGAGGCAGAGAAAGCAGGCTTGCCAGCAGAAACCGCCATTTCTGTTCTGGCAGCCTAGCTTCCGTTCCACCGCTGTCACCGCCATCACCTCTGCTGGCAGGTCAAGGAGATGGGGGTGGGGAGCTCAGCTTTTTTTTAGACAGCCACAGGCTGTCTACCCCCCCCCCCCCGATGAACTGGCAAACTGATTTGTGGTTTGTTGGAAATCCCTGAGGAAATTTATGGGTCATGAGTTGTCAACCTTGATGAACCACAAACCACGACAAACCATTTTGGCCGCTTGTCCCCATCTCTAATCCAAATTTAAGAACAGAAAAATTATCCACAAACTATGCAGTTCAGGGTAGTGATAAAATAATTGGTCTGTGTGTCTGTGTGTGTGTGTGGCATACTTGTCCTTCCTACTCCATTGTTGCTCTCTTCATGTGGACAGCAATAATATGAAGAGGACAGCCTCTTTCTGTTATGAAAATCTCCATAGTGAACCCAAACTTCATCACCAGTAAAGTGTCCTTTTCAGTTCATTCAAAGCCTTTCTCTCTCTCTCAAGCCTGAAGATATGTGTTCTTTTGCACCTCCGCCTGACTTGCCCACCCTGTGCCCCTCCTCAGTAAACCCAAAACTCCTAGTAATACCTTAAGATTTGTCACTGAGTCAATAAGTGTCTTAAGCACCCAAAAGTGCCAGTTGTGGGAAGAGAGAATTGCAAGAAAAAATGATGGGCCATTTCTCATGAACATGTCTTGTATTGCCACCAGATGTCTATACACCAGTTGCAGGTAACAAAGCAGCTTTCCTTTTCCTTGCAGTGGGTTGGCACTGTGAGTATTTCTTTAAGTTCTCTTTAGAGTGGCTGAATCACTGTTTTCTTCCTTCTCCTTCCATCTCAAGTACAGGCTATCTTGCAGCCAACCTCTGAGCAAATGTATCATCATGAAAGCATGGAACAATTTCAAGAAGTTAATACTCGGAGCTGGTTCTCAGACTTTTTGGACTACAGCTTCTAGAATTTCCCCAGTCAGCATGGCCACTTTTGCAGTTATTTAAAAAACTAATATTTCCAAACTCTGTTGTTTTCATTGATCTTGACATGTTCATGGATGCTTCCTCACCCTTTGCAATACTTTGGAGCGGGGGTAGGGAGAGCAAGAAAATGTTCTTGCCAGCTCCCCATCACCTGTTTCAATTGTTGAAAAGGAAAGTTCCAAGGTAGGAATACACTGATTTATGTGAATGGGTTCCCAGCATAGTTTAGAACTGCACACCACCAATGATCTATGTCTTGGAGAGAGCCTACATACAGAAACCAGTCTCCTTGCAGTAGATCTTTGCTCTGCAGGTTATGGGACGATGATATGGAGGGGACATGCAGGGCTTGATAGCTCATCCCATTTCCCCCTCTCATGTGACTGAGAATTGTAAGAATGCCAGTGAACAGGATTCTTGATGTTCCCCCAGTCTATCTTCTTGAGGAGGGGAAACTAAGGAAAAATGAACATGTATGTTGATGCTTGGTATTCCACATACACATGTGTTTACTATAGGATGAGAAGCTTCAAATTAAGTTGGATTGTGCAGGTTTGTGTTGCTTCACTGGTGAAATATAAGGGCACAATTGATAGCACAGTCTTCTAAATGTTTACCTCACGTTGATCAGTTGGACATATTCCCAAGGAAAAAAAGAGTACTGTATAAGATTGCAGCCAAAAGCTTTAGTTAATAAATATACTATTCAAATTAAAACTGGCTGAGTTCTTCAATGATTGCTTCAGTGGATTGCTCCACTGAACAATTTTATAGATACTTCTGCTTCTCTTTTATAGATATTTCTCCTTGTTCAAAAGTCAATTTTGTTGAAGTGTCCTGTTCCTCAAGCAATTTGTTTAGTCACTGTCTCCCAGGCCTCTGTGTTCCCCATAGCTCAGTGGAGCGAGTTGGGTGCTTTTAACAGAGCTGTGTCACTGCCAAATAAACATCTATATTGCTTTTGTTTCAAGTTATAAAGTGTACTTTCTCTTGCTAGTTGCCATCACTCTGAAAATCCCAGGGAGATGGAAGGAACAATGAGTACCTGCCCATGCCCACCATAGCTTGAAAATAGTCAGATTATATATTACTTTAGGAAATTATTGTGGTTTGCTATTAAGACCTCAGAATCCAGAATATAAAGCAAATATAAACAAAAATTGAATATGTACAAGATACTTCCCCCCAAAAGGAAGGTATATATTGTTTTTATCAAGAGAGTAGAGGGTTTCTTTCTTTTAATTTCTATTTTTAAAAAAATCTTTGCCACTGCTTCAGGAAGAAGTACCACTGTAATCAGCCACCTGATAGCATTTCAACATTCTGCTGAATGGCCTGATTGGAAGAATACAATAACCATTGTAAAAACTGGCACTGGGAACAACTGAGAGGGAGATGCATAGTCCTTTCCCCGTCTTCATGTCTTTTATGGTTTCAGATCCAGGTTTGAAGAGAAGAGGTTCCAACTCACATGTAGATGCTACATATCAGCAGGAATCCTGGAAAATCATGGTTTTTGCTCATGTGTAGGGCCTTTCTCCTCTCTAGAATGGAAATCTTTCTGAGCATGATGGTAGCTTATTTATGGCTGAACACTCCCCTCTAAACTTGTTCACAAACCTGGAATTCGGCTTAAATCATGATGTAGCTCCATTGCCAGAGTATTGTTAAGTTTGAAACACTGGCAGTACTTCCTATGTTTAAAGAAACTGAAAAATCCTTCATTGTTTTCCCCTTACAATGGAGCCCTGGACCTACCCCTCAAAAAAGAAAGAGATGTCCCACTCCCCCTTACAAAAATGGTGCAAAATTCCTCTGAAGATGGCTCCATGAAATCTGGGAAATTTGGCCCAGTCTTTGTGTAACTATTTCACTTATAAACACCATAGAGCTGAAGCGTGTTTCTTTTTAAAAAACAAAACAAAACTGGGAGGCGGACAGTGACTTCTTATGTGCAAATGGACATTGAGTTCCCAGTGCTGGAGGATTTTTTGGAAACAGCAGATACATCAAGAATGACTTTGAAGGCAAGCAGCAATAAACTACTTGTTGACATTTCCAAACATGGTGTGACTTTATGATGCCACTGCTTTTTGAAATACACGACATCAGCATCTGTTATGTAGTGATGAAAGAATAAAATGTCTTCATGTTTATAAGTACACTGAACCATTTTGTAGGTACTTAATATTACTCAGAACTTTAGGAGTGCTTTGACAATTCAAAGGTCTATCACTAGTTCCATTGAATGGTTAAAATGTTAGCTTAAAAACTCAATATTAAAAATGCGCAATTGATTACTAGACTTCCTTTTTAAAAAAAATTCTGCTGCCATATACCGTGTTTTCTAACTCTATTGTCTTTTAATATCAAATTTGAGAGACAATGCAGGGTAGCAGACAGAGTGTCAGACTAGGACTCAGGAGATCTATGTTCAAATCTCTGCTCAACCATGGAAACCCACTGTTGCAAAGATTCCTTGAACATCTTATCTACCTTAAAAACCCTACTAGGGTCTCCATAAGTTGGAAACAGCTTGACGGCACCTAGCAACCCTAATACCAAACCCAGGCAGTTGAGTGGCTACCCACTTTGAAGCAAAACAGGAAACCTATTCATTTGTAAGCTACAATGAGAAGGAGTTTTCATTCACCTTCTTGATCTATTGACAAGGCCCCGTAAGCTTCCAGGACCTGCAGAATACAGAGAACTTATTGGATGGTAAGGATGCCAACTTAAGGGAGAGTGCACAGCATTTTGTTGTAGGTTCCATGTTTAACACCAGGCTGGGTGGTCCCACTGAAGTCAAGAAATGAAATGGTTCTACCCAAAAATAAGTTGGTGCTTTCTCTACATTCAGATAAATATCTACCTACTACAAAATATATGAGCCTGTAAACTGAAAGGACTATCAGCAAGAGCAACAGCAGCAGCAACAGGAAGGAACAGACAGGTTCTAGTTCTTATGGGACATTGGGCGCAGTTACATTAATGCAATAAATCAGATGATGGATCAATTTGCTTTAAAGTCACATGGTAGTCATGTGGTTTTTGTGTAGGTGTGTGCATCCTCTTGGGAAAACTTTTAATCTGTTTGCAAACTGTGTTGTATATCAGTTGAGGGGGGCTACAGGGAATTTTAGAATTGTTGCATTTGAGGCTTTGTCCTGCAACCGCCCACCCTCGCACTGGCTGACTCTCACAGTCACTAGCTGCTGCTGTGCTGTTTTTTGTTTTGCTTTGTTTTTAATTATTTTTTTATTTCTGTTAATCCGGAATAGTGCTAGAACAGAATGACAGATAGAAAAATAAAAATAAAACAGAGGTTTCCCTGGAGCCCAACACACACACACACACACACACACACGCAGACAGGGAGGCAAGCATGCAGGTATACACACACACACAAACACACACACACACAGAGGAGGTGGAGAAGGAGTGAGTGGCAAACCCAAAAGACACAATTTACACTAACAGAGGCATTCACATATGTCCAATCAATTCAAATTAAATCAATTTGGCATCCAAGTTAAAATAAGCAACCCTCTGGTGGAAAATACCTCACTTCCAATCAAAATAACATGATTCCCTGTCAAAACTATCTGCCATGTGCATCATGTAGTCACCTTTAAAAAAGTTGTATCAGCTGAGCAACTATAGAGAAATAGAACACTCGGGGCTGAGATGGGCAACCAGGTTCAAGTCTCAGCCCTTATACAGCACAAAAACAGAGCTGGGAAAAGTTAATTTTTTGACTGTACCCGCCAGAATCCCTCAGCCGGAATGAGCAGTGCTCTGCACAAAATCACATCCCTGTTCCTTTCCCAGCATCTGAAACCCTTTCTCCCAAGTGTGAGAACCCTCGGGGAGCAGCACTCCAGTTGGCAACTGCGGATGAAATGTAACATATGTATAGCAGTCCCGTGTGTTGTCATTCTATTACCTGTGGAAATGTGTGGTTGGGGAATACAACAGAGGAGCAGAGATTACCTGTGGAAATGTGTGGTTGGGGAATACAACAGAGGAACAGGCAAGAGCAGAGATGAACTGGCCTAGTTACACCTGCATTTTTTCCCGGGAAAGGAAAATATTTTAAAATGCTGAAGAATATATTTTCTGATTGCATGCATTTACAAAGCAGGAAGTGTTCTTGCTATATATACACCCTTGTCCTGTTTCATTTAGATCTAATTCCTACCTCTCTTCCAAAGATATCAAAGGACTGTACTGTGAAAGGTAATGCAAAAAAGCTTTTATTAATAAACATTATGCTTCCCAGAACAATTATGCACATCCAGGCAGGTCTTTGAGGATGGTGTTGAAAATGTTTGTATAAATTCATTTAACCCTAAACATGAAATTTAATTAGAAATGGACCATGATGTTTACCTGCCTTATGTTCATATCTTGCTAGCGTTTTCCAGGAAGGAAGGTTAGATAATTTTTTTAAAATGGATATGGATCCCGTTTTTCTACAACTGGAAGAACAGATGGCAACTCTTAGTGTCAAAACAATTACTTGAGCAGAAGTTACACTGAATTGGTGAGACTTGCAGATAAATGTTACATACTGGCTTGTTAAATTGCTAACTGTGGGAGGAATCCTCACTGAATATTCAAAATGAGGTACTATTGGAGAAAAGGATAAGGGGGTTTGAAGTAGAAACAGCTGAAAAATAAAAGCTAACAGATAATTTAGATGATTTAGTACAAAGTCTATAAGAATACTCTGGAGGATGTTGTCTGACAATTGGGGACCAAGTTCTTGGAAGCACCTTTCCACCAGGGCTTCTGATTGTGGACATCTTAGCAGCATTTCTTTCTAATCTTCAAAGAGTAGAATGATTTTCAGTTATTTGTTAACTGTAGATCATGACACTTCTCCCCCCCTTCCTTTCTTTCCTTTCTTTCAAATGTAGATTAAGGATTAAGCATATATTCACTTTTTCAATTGAAATCAATGATGTGAGGTGATCGTTTGTGCTTAGACATTGCCCCTTAGTTTAGAAAATGGAAATTAGCTTAGAAAATAATCGGATGAACAGTCACACACAAAACTCATCATGGCGTACAGTTAAAAAACACAAAAACAAAACCCACCTAACTTTTTAGAGATTTCTTAAATATTTAAATTTAATTTCTTATATATTATTAAAGATTGTTACTGCCATCTTGTGAACATTTTGTTCTAATAAGTTGTATGCCTTTAATTTAAATCACATGCTATAACTAAAGCTATAACTAAAGTGACTCTTCATGACTGGTTTTTCTCAGACTTTAAACAGTCAGAATTGAAATAATCTCTGTCTGAGTCACCTGTTCATATGTTTATGTTTCCTACAAACCTTGTTCTGCCAATTCAGAACATTAGATGAATACAGGAAAATGCAGATAAGATCTAGCTGTTCACCATTAAGTGGTGAACAACAACAACAACAACAACAACAAAATGGGACAAAATGTTAGATGTGACTCTATCCTAACACTTCAGTACCACACACACTCATTTGGAACTGGTGTGGAAAAGGCTGGTATAGGCTGAGTAGGGTTGCTAGGAGTTCTGGTATGCTATTCGGTGTGATTGTCACATCCAAACGGCATATATACCTTAAGTGAACCTATTTAGTCTGCACCAGCCCACTGCCAATTTGCCAGGACAGTAGGACCCTGGTATCCGCAGGGGTCAGTTCCAAGTCCCCTTCCAGAGGCTGGAAAACACTATACATCCCATGGACTCTGGCTCCCTCTAGTGGCCAGTTCTGATAAACAGACCCTGGAAATACATATAAATAGGTAGCTCTGTTTTTTTTTTTTTTTCTTTTTTTTTTTTTTTTTTTTAGTATTTTCAGTCACAGATTAATGAATCAGAGGATACTGATCCCATGGATGTGAGGGGTCCTACTGTATCCTGCAGTGGCATAAGAAGAGAACCACTTCACAATACTGACAAATTAAACACCCTCTTGGCTTTGTGGAGGGGGTGAGGAAGTATTTTTTTTTCTAAGCATATGAGGGCAGCGCATATGTGTTGCATCACTTTTTTAAAAAAAAAGACAAATGAAAAACTTCCTCCCAGAAACATGATGAGACAAGAGGGAGCAAGGAGGGATGTTTTTGTTTCCTTTTCCCCTAAAAGTCTAGTTGAAACCTGATTCTTGACTAGACCTTGAAAGAGAAAAACAAAGAAAAATTTATAAATCTCTTTCCTTGCCCCTCCTTGTCTCCTCTCATTTCCAGGAAGAAATTTTTCATGCGTCTTTTACTTTATTTTTTAAAAATGCTGCAGCACATATGCACTGCCCTAATACACTTTAAAAAAAAACACCATTTTCTTTGGCCCCTCCACGGAGCTGAGTAAATGCTGAATTTGCCAATATGCTGAAATGACTCGCTTTGTAAACCACTTCGGAATACTGGCAAATTGAATGGGGAAGGCTTGCTTTTGGTTTGTTTCCAGTGATTACACATGCTGGAATAAGGGAAAACAGAATGATCCTACCCACACCAATAAAGTAAAAGCACCTAACAGAGGCCAGAAATGTGTGGGTAGGACTGCTCTGGGTGTGAGCTGGTTCACTCCAGCAAAAATATCACCTGATTGCTGTCTTTAGGAGTGAACCAACCTGCCCTCCTGTGGACCAAAGAGTGGGCTAAATGCCCATGTAGTCAGCCTCTAAGTTTCACTAAGTTGAGAACTCACCATTCTGAGTCAACATGTTTGGTGTTGCCTTACATATCAACAAGCAACTTTAGTGAGTGAATACTCTCACATTGCTTCTGTGATTGTTTCTATTTCCCCAGAAATGCTTCTTCCAGTTCTACTCCTGCTCTTGGCTGCTGCACTACAAGCATCTCTAGGACAGGTAGTATATGAGCCACGAGATTTAAACGGAAGATGTGTCAGGCATGGCTTGATGAGGAATCTACAAGTGCTTGAGTTACTTAAGACACAGGAAGCAGAAAAACAGAGAAAGCACATGATTTTCAGATCATTTACTACCAAATTAATAGGAATATTCTGGAGGAGGCTATTTGATAACGACAAACTCTTGGAAGTGCTTTTCTATTATGTCTTCTAAATATCATAGCAGTATTTCTTACTAGTTTTCAAACAGTCAGGAGTGTACAAGGGAGAAGGGAGAAGGCCTCACAAGTGAAAGAGGAAACTTATGTACGTTAAAATCCACTGGATCAGGTGAGAACCATTTCTACATCACCTGCCTGAACATCAGGCACAGAAGGCAACTTGTTGCAAAGGATTCTGCACTTCCCATTCTGTTCAGGCGGAGTGCTTTGAGCATTGTTCCAATTCCCGAGCTTATTGAGAACAACCTCTGTTGCACTGCCAAAATGGTGCATTGCAGACTTTAGTGGTTTCTTATGAAATGAACACGGACTGTTCATTTTAAGAAAGGTGGAAACACTTGATAATTAACAAATGCAAGAATAGGCAAAACCTTTATAGCCCATTAATAAAAAAATTAAAAAATCATACACTATGCGAGTTTTCGTGGGTAAATCCCACTTCTTCAAAGCAAATACCAAAAGTCCAAATGTTTGTGGCAAGATGGGAATTGCCAGGCAGCTATTCTTAGATGTAAAGTTCTTGGTGAGGAGAATTTTGCCAGGCAGCTCTGTCTTAGATAAGGCAGGAAGTTGTTTTAAAGTGGCCGCTGAGGCAGCTGTGAGTTGGATTTAACAACGTTCCTCAAACCAAGGGGCAAAGGGAGCAAAGGCAATGAATGCACACACACACACACACACACTTCTCCATTTGGCTCTTCTTCGAAACAGACATGTTTTTGCTTGGCCAGGAAAGGAGGGGTGGGGCAGAAAACCCATATCCTCCATCTGGGAATTGGGGTATAATTTAGTCAACCCACTAGGTCTAGCCAATTGGGGTCAGATTAAAGTAAAAAGAATATTACCTAGTGGTTGCAGTCCTGCTCTGCTGGCGTTGAGAGCCCATGTGCCTTCTTGTTGGTACATTGGGGGGAGGGTTGTATTTCTTGGTGTATAAATAAATCATACGTGTGTCATGATTTTTACATTTTAGAAATTATAAAAAGACAAATGCTATAGGATATGTTCATTTAATTTATTCATGTAACTGTAGGGTAACTCAGCTGTTGTGAGTAAAATGACTCCAGAAAAACAGAAGGAAATTCTTGATGCATTTAATGCTGTCAGGAGAGACGTGGAGCCAACTGCGAGCAATATGTTGAAAATGGTAAGATTCCATTTGCTAATGTTGCTATATACTGTTCAAAGGCTTCATTCTGGCATCTGCAGGGACAATTTCCTAGGCATTATATTTTATGACACACTACACCAAAAATGCACACTATAGCAAATCACACACCTCTGGAGACGTGCACATCCTACATTTTGACCACCAGGATGCAGAGTAGAGGAAAGGTTCACACTGTGTGAATTTAAGTCTCCCACAATGCTGCTGATGGCTCACTGTGTTGGTCTGCCCATTCTCTTTCCCCGCTTCCCCTTTTCTCCTCAGTTATGTGCTATTCTCTTTTCTTTTTGATAATATTCATTCATTCATTCATTCATTCAACTTATATACCACCCAATAGTATAACACACTCTCTCTTGGAGGTTAACAATCAGCATAAATAATCTACAAAATAGAACACCAGATATAAGCATCAACAGCAAAAAAACGATGAATTATAAAGGAACCATATGACTCACTGAAACCCTACTCAAGTAAACAAATGTAGGCCACAGACGGACGTTGGGTAATATGCATTAATCAAAGGCAACTTTGATCAATTCTGTTTTTAATAGCTTCTTAAAAACTGGGACAGGGGGCACCTGGCAAACTTATACTGGGAGTTTATTCGATAAGTATGGGGCCAAAATGGAGAATGCTTGGTTTCTGGCGATAACATTTTTGGCCTCCTTAGGTGTTACTATATTTAACAATAGCAAGTGTGAGGAACAGGTTGTATGGGTAGCTGTTTTGTAGGAGAGACATTCCAGCACATGTCAGGATTGTAAACCATTTCACAACCATTGTGAAGATTGTATTAGGTTCAAAAGCACATAAGAAAATTCAGCAGATTCCACTATCAAATGATGTGCTTCAATCACACATTCAAGATGTCAGTCAGGATATTTTTCTGCAAATAATAGGAGATATTAAAGCCAGTCCTCTGAAAGTGAGTATTCAATTGGATGAGTCAACTGATGTTGCTCACTGCAGTCAGCTAGTATTCGTGTGATACATAAAGGAAAAGAAAATTTTGGAAGAATGTTTGTTTTGTGAGCTACTGGAGTTGACAGCAAAAGGAACTGATGTTTTCAATCTCATTAGACTTCTTTTTGAAACATCAAATACCAATGGATGCAATAGGCTCAATTTGCACTGATGGTGCCCTGCAATGTTAGGCAATAATTCCAGATTTTTTGCATATATGAAGAAAGAAGGACCGCAAGTTACAATAACACATTGCATGTTCTACTGCCATGCATTTGCATCAACATCGTTGCCAGAGAGGTTAAAACAACACTTAGCTACTGCAGTAAATGTAGTATATTATAATTGAGGACACACACTTAATCACTGTACTTTTCGTACCTTTTTAGAAGAAATTGGTGCTGACCATACTGTGCTTCTTTACCACACTGCCATATGGTGGCTTTCCAAGAGACGTATGCTTAGCAGGGTTTTTGAAATGTGTGAGGAAATTATTCAGTTTCTTACTAACCAAAATTATAATTTAGCTAAAGACTTTGAAAGAAGAGATGCAGTACTTTGATTGGCCTACTAAGCAGATATATTCACTCGCCTGAATATATAATTAGATATATCAATGCAAGGATATGGTAAGAACATAATAACAGCTACTGAAAAATTATCTGCTTTTATTGAAAACTAAAAATTTAGATACGTCGAGTTGAAAATGGTAATTTTGCAAACTTTCCCTTGCTTGATGAAATCGTTCTGGAAAATGAGAAAATCACAATTTTACCTGAACTTGTAATACATTTGCAACAATTGTGTGCATCTTTTCATGAATATTGGCAAAGAGCAGTGATGGATACTGGATCCATTTCTTTTTGACTTTAATTCTATAGACAATTGTAATTTAATAAAAGACCATCTTACTGAAATTCGGGCCAATGCACGAATTTAAATGGAATTTGAAAAACTGGACTTAGAACAATTTTGGTGTGCTCAGAACCATTTCCACAACTGGTGAAAGCATCACTGTGGACACTTCTACCATTTGCCACCACCTATCTGTGTGAAATGGGATTTTCATCACTTTTGCATACAAAAACCAAAACCAGAAATCGCTTAAATACAAATATGACATACGTGTAGCTCTTTCGAAAAATAAGCCCCACTTTCAAAATATTATTATGAATAAAAAACATCAAATTACAGTGGTGCCTCGACTTACGAATGTCCCGACTTACGACCATTTCGAGTTACGACCAGCTCCGGCCGCAAAATTTTGCTTCGACTTGTGGCCGGAGCTTCCAGTTACGAACAGAAAAAGGCAGGGGAAAAAGGCGGGAAATTCAAATTTCTAACTGTAGGTGGTGACGAGGCTGCTTCTTTGTAGCTCTTTTGCCCCAGCAGTTAGAGAGTGTGCGATCGGAGGAGGCTGCCTGGTAAGGTAAGGTGCTGTTTTCTGCTTTTTAAAAACTGTTCTGGGTGGGTTTTGCAGCGTGGTTTTGGGTTGGGGGGGTTATGTTTCTGTGCTGTGTTGTTTTGTTTTTTGGTGATTTTTTTTTCCAGCTCCAGCGCCTTCGGGGCTTGCTTTGCTGTTTATTTTTGGTTTGGTTTTTTTTTTTTTTTGCAGTCCCAGCGCCTTCAGGGCTTGCTTTGCTGTTTATTTTTGGTTTGATTTTTTTTTAAGCCCCAGCGATGGAGCTTGCTTTGCTGTTTATTTTTGGGTTGTTTTTTTTAAAAGCCCCAGCGACAGAGTTTGCTTTGCTGTTTATTTTTGGTTTTTTTTTTAAAAGTCCAAGCGATGGAGCTTGCTTTGCTGTTTATTTTTGGTTTTCTTTTTCTTTTTTAAAGCCCCAGCGCCTTCCAACCGGGCTTGCTGTGTGCTTTATTATTATTATTATTGGTTATTATTATTTTTTGCCGGAACGGATTAATCGCGTTCCAATGCATTTCAATGGGAAATGATGCTTCGACTTACGACCATTTCGAGTTACGTCCATTTTCTGGAACAGATTATGGTCGTAAGTTGAGGCACCACTGTAGCCACAAAAATTGAGACAATTATTTTAATTTTATGTTTTATGCATCTGTTTTTCAGTAAATAAATTGTTTTTCAATAAATGTAATTTTCTAACAAATAAATTGGAACACATTTTTCAAGGGGGTATGAGACTGCATTTTGAGATTCAGTGGGGTGATGACCACTAAAAAGGTTAAGAACCTCTGATTTAGGGCTTTATAGGTAATAACCATCACCTTGAATTGAGCATGTAAATGAACAGAGAATCAGGTGGAGACAAGTGAGGACTGGAGATATATGCTCATATCTGGTGGTACCTGTGATCAGTCTGGCTGCTGCATTTTGGACCTGTTGTAGTTTCTGTACTTGCTTCAAAGGCAGCCCTGCATAGAGAACATTACAATAGTCTATTGTGGAGATTAACAAAAGCATGAACCACTGTTGCTAGTCAATTCCTTTCCAGGTAGGGGCACAACTGGGCAATCAACTGGACCATTCCTTACTCTAACCCTCTTTTCCCAGCCCAAGACCACTCTGTTGACCTGGTGCTTTCTTAGGGCTCATTCAGATGGGCATTTGTCTCGTTGCTTGGTGCACTGCGGGAGTGGATTGGTTCCCTTTTTTTTCCAGTGACCACACAACATAATTGCCAGAGGGATCAAATTGCCCTGAGAGCATCCCACAACTTTCTGAGCCCCTATCAGGGACTTCTACTTTTTCAGTGTGGCCTGGTACACATATGATTGCTGGGAATAAACTAAAATCAAGGCTTGCAGCTGACAAGGCTCCTTCCACTTTCAATTTCCAGTATTGTGAAGTAGCTTAATAAGCAAACCACTTCAATATATTGGCAAATTGAACACTTCCCTGGTCCTTTGTGGAGAGGCGGGGAAGCGAAATTAGTATTTTTTTGATGCTGGTAGACCATCCCTGCTGTGCTGAATAACTTAGATTAATTTTTTTTAAAAAAATCTTTGCTTTTCTGTGATTTGCTGATTGAAACAATGGCTGCAGACAGTTTCTCGACTGGCATTACACACAAGGTAAGAATTTTTAAAAGTTTAATCGAAGTGATTCAGTGCATCAGTGATAGTCAAGCATGGGCAAAAATAATAATTTTACTTCCCCTCTCCCTCTACAGAGGAGAAGGAGAAGTATTCAACTGACAGTAGAAGAAGCCAGAGGATTTTAAATTCTCCCTTCTCTTTCCTTCCCTTCCCTTCCCTTCCTTTTCCTTGTATAGCTCCTGCTGAATCTGTGAGTCACTAGTGCCCATTGCTGGTACAGTACTGCCCCTTCTGGCTCAGAGTCACCATTAGGTATTGCCAGAAGGTTCTAATGGTAAGAATAAATGATGACCACCACTGCAGCTTTAGCTCATTGACTCACCTTTCCATGAGAACATGAGGCAATATTCTTTTAGGCCTTAATGTAAATTATTAGTGGATTGTTAAAATGTTGGTGTATACTTATTAATATTATGAGTATTGACATTTTGCTCTCTTAAAGTCCAAGTGAATCATCTTGTAAAATTATAACTATGAACCGTTTCTGATGTTTTCATGTTTTTTCATGTAAAAAGGGGGCAAAAATTACACATCAGATAATGATGATGCTAGAACAAAAGTGAACATTTTCTTTCTTTTCTACTAAGACATGGAGTGATGATGCCACTAAGACTGCTAGCAGATGGGCCAGTAAATGTCAGTTTAGAAACAGTCCCATAGAGGAGAGAATGGTTGGTGGTAAGTTACCTGAAGAAATCTTTTACACATTATAAAGTATGGAAGTAAGGGTGCAACTAGACAGCTGAATTATACTGGCCTGAATGGGTCTAAACAGAGGATCTTTGAGGTGCATCATTACATTTGGGGAGATCCTTGCATCCAAACGCAAGGATTGACCACAACACAGCTCAGGCAACACTACCATGATCAAGACTGATTTTTTTTTCCTTTTAAAGGAAGGCTTATTATGCCTCCAGAAAACAGTACCCCCTAAAGAGGAAAGAATTGTTTAGTCTAACACAGGTTTTCCTCTATCTATCTGTGGCAAATTAGTCTGCGTTGGTTTTGTAATGGTCAGAGGGGTTCTAGCGCAGCTTCTTCTGCAAGTCTGATGTCTCAAGCATAGAGCTGTGAAAGACTTGAGTGCCTAGAGTGACAGTGGCATAAGAGGAAGAAAGAGGAATTTACTTTAACCCTTAGACCCTTAGACATGATTGTTAACAGGGCTGTCAAAGATGTCTAATATAAAAAACAAGATCGTGCTCCCTTCCCACTTCCTGTTGATGAGAATGACAGCTGTGCAGGACTGCTGCATTTTTTCCTCCCGAAGGCCATTGACTCTTAGGGCACGCAGACCAGGCACCATGTTCTCTAATACCTTGCCAACGCTCTTTGCGTTGAGACAACTGCTGGCAGAAGCAATTTTCTTGGGTCAATTTAGTGCCTTATCTTTTGGAGACCATCCTAAGTAATTGGGAGTATGCAACCATATTTCTTCAGTGATCTTCTTATTGCAGATTTTGCCTGTGGAGAGACTCTGTCACAAACAGTGACTGCCAATTCCTGGACAGATGTAATTAAATCATGGGCCAAAGCAAAAACTAATTTCAAGTATGGCATTGGGCCAGTGAATCCAAGGAAAAGCATCTATACCTACACTCAGGTAAGAGCAGAAACACCCAATTCATCTGGCATGTTTCTAAAATGGAATTTTGGAGATAAAAATGATAAACTGCTAAAAATTACATCAACAGTACCTGTGCAAATATACATGGACTGAGCTCTTAAGTGTTGCTTTGCCGTGAACAAGTATTTCTGAAAAATAGCAGGACTTAGTTCTGATCCCTATCAACTTCTGCATGCCATTATGCACAACACAATTTCTTTAAAGACTTCTCCGAGAGGGCATGGTGGGTTTTTCAACAGCAGCTATCCAGCTAGTTCTAATGCACTGTAGCACTAAGATAGCATAGCCATGTTCTGCAAAACACCTATGGGGTGCCTCTTTTTTGTAATCTGAATCGTTGGTCTCACCTACAAACTGAACTTTGTCCTGGCAGACACTCTGGACACACCTGCTGAGATATCCCCGTTTTCATAGGTAAAATGTTGAAAGATATGGGACTGGTTTACAGTGCCTAAATGCCATTTGCATTCACTGAGATACATCCACATCCAAAGGAACAGTAAGAACATATAGTAAGAAGAGCCTTGCTCCATCAGGCAAACGGTGTAGCTGATCCAACACCCTGTCCCCACAGTGGTCAACCACATAGCCCCATAGCAATAGCCTCCTTCTTTCTGCAGCTATCAATTAAGACTAAAACTGACTGGATCAGAAACCACTTGCAGGCAGTAGTGGATTTCAAAACCCTGTTAATCTAGATTAAACTGCGGAAAGCAGCTGCAATCAGAAATTAGTATAAGCAAAAACACCTTTTCCCCCCCAGAGTGTTTAGAGTATGGCCCAATCAGTTGCTCCTGTTCTTTTTAACCTGATGTTAACTACATTCATTATGTTTGTTGTGCACTTACAGTGTTTTTTAATGTGGCACACATGGATTATACAGTTATACCACCGCTCCACTGTGCAATATATGAAATGTGTGAAAGTGTGGTACAAACAACATTCTGTGATTAATAAATAATCTTACCTCATACCTGTTGACTGAACTAGGTGTGGTTCATTCTGGTTTCAAAACTATATAATCTAGGACTAGATAAGTGAAAGATATGTTGCTGACAACAGCTTCTGGTCTATGTTCTGATGCATCCCTCATATAATCCTTTTTTTGATTCTTATTATTATGGTTATAGCTCATTTGGTATAATTCACATAAGGTTGGATGTGCAGTTGCTTACTGCCAAGAGAATACTTTCCCTTACTTGTTCCTGTGCCATTACTGCCCCAGGTGAGTATCAGTTTTGAACAGTCTTATTCCAGCCTATTCAAGAGCCCTATGTATTATTTGATATAACTAGAGATCTCCTCTAACCTAGCCCATCCAGGGGAAGCATACCTGTATGTGCAAAGAAGTGCATTTGTGAATCTGCTACTTTGGCAGATGAATAGAGCAGCTCTTGTTATGGGATGAGTGCCACTTGGCTCTCCAGCCACTATCAGTTATATCTGTCAGCTCACAGGTCTCCTAAGAGATTCCTGCGGCTTGAACAGAGAGGTTCCAGGGGCAAGTGTACTCCTTAATCAGCTGAGCTGAGTCCGGTACCCAGCCAGGCAGCACCACTTACTCCTTTTCCCAAGTCCGTTCGAATTAGCAATTACCAGAGAGAAGAACAAATGGACTCAAATAGCACATCTGTGGCCAAAAAATAATTTTGCAGGTTTGCTGTTCAAGAGACCAAACATCAGCTTTTAAGAATTATTGTTTTATTAGAAAAATAGAGTATTTAGAGATATTCAGTTTGTTGCAAAGCATAGCATTCAAGTACATTTCCATAAATCAAAGCAGTTAGAACTTTAGCAAATTCCAGCTACAAAAATAAAATAAAAAACTCTAAAAATAGCTTGAAAGGCAGGCAAGGCATAGCCCCCCTTTCTCTATCCTTACACTGAACTACATTCTAGCATAATACTAACAAAATAGCAATTGGAACTCAAAAGTCCATCCTAAAATCCAAATCAAGAATCAAAAGGTTAAAAAAGTTTTTTCTCTGTCTCAGTCTTCCATTTTTCTTCCATGCTGGGACCACCCTTCTTCTTCACTCTCCTCTGACGTAAACCAATCAGGATGAAAGGCTGTCTCTTCACACTCCACCTCCGTTTCCCATGGGATGTGCAGGTGTTGTTGACCATCTTCCTGATGTTGTGTCTTGACCTTTATCGTCTCTGGCCAAGCTTGCTTCATGGAAAATTCAAACTAGCTCTAAGAGAAAAAAGATTCTCGAAGCATCTAGTTATGCTAAAACAGACCAATATGGATTCCTTCTACACAGTTCCATGACTACAAATCCCATTCAAAAATTACATTTTAGCCTTAATAACCTAAACCATGACAATATCTATTTCTTAATTATTTACCTCAATGCCTAACTCATCCACTCAATACAAGGGGAACATAAAGGAACAAGGACATGTTCATAGTAATGAGATTAACTGAGAAGTTCAACATAATCCCCTACTTCCTGAATTGTGGCAACAAGTTTTTATCCTACCACACAAGTTAATGTAAGAAGGAACCACGTGGCGCCGTGGTTAAACTGCTGTACTGCAGCCCAAACTGTGCTCACAACCTAGGGTTCAATCCCAGGTAGCCGGCTCAAGGCTGACTCAGCCTTCCATCCTTCTGAGGTCAGTAAAATGAGTACCCAGCTTGTACTGGGGGGGGGGGCAATGTGTAGCTTACATAATTAACTTGTAAACCGCCCAGAGAGTGCTTTAAGTGCTCTGGGGCGGTATATAAGCAGAACACTTTGCATGAGAGAAGCTATGCAGGACCAGAACAAGGGCCTATCAAAGCCCACTTATTAAGCCTTGTAAATTGGTGCCCATTGCCACATTTTGTGGTAGAGAATTCTAAAGTGGAACTATTTGTTGTGTGATGAAGGCAATCCTGTTGTCTATCTTGAATCTCCCACTGTTTACTTTCATTGGATGACCCTGGCTTCTAATATGAGAATGGTAGAAAAAACTCTCTTTCTGTCCATTTTCTCTACACCAGAGGAAGAATTTCCTTTGGTTTAAATGTTAATACAACTTGACCAAATTTACATTTTCCAGAATGCCATTATCTTTTGGCTTTCACATTTCCCCATCTTTTGGGATGGTGTTTTCCAGTGAAAACATACATAGAAATATATATATATGGGAAATAGTATAAAAGATGCATATAGTAAAGAAGATGCCCTGCAGAAATGTATAGATTAGGAAAAATTCCATGTAATAATGCCAAGGAATTTTAATGTAGACTTGTAAAAAATGCAAAATGATGTGGAAATAAGAAGAACAAGTCCTTGAAAAATGCAAATTTATGCAAGGTAAAACAGATTTCATTTAGTAAAATCAATGACAATTTTATAGACTATTGTATTCCCTCATACTATATTCTTAAATTATTTTTAATAAAATGATTTGGGAGAGCTTTTTGAATTGTGTTCAGTGCCACCTCCTCTTTCATCAGTTCTATGACAGACTGATCTATGTCACAGTCATCTGGGCCTTCTAGAAATTTTATTTCTTTCTCATGACAAGAATATTTATTTACTCAATCTAAGTGAAGGTAATTGAAATCATCCGTTTTTCACCACAACATTTTCTTCTTTGGATGTTTTCCTTCTGTTTTCCTTCTCTATTTCATCTGTGCATATTTGTCAGGAGCAGAGAAAAAGATACTATATCCTTGCCACCAAATTACTTTCGTGAATCTGCCATTTGATGTTTTTCTCTCTTTGACATACAGAGTGACACTATCTACTGTACACCCTTTCCTGTCCTTCCTACAAAGTTTATATTTATATTCAGTGAAAATCACATTCTGGTGCTTGATCCCATTCTACTAGATTTCCATTGTTTTCTTTTAAAACGAAGTTCTTTAACTCCTCTCTCTTGCTTCAGAGGCGTCTATCATTAGATGTATGCATTAACAGATGGTACCCTTTTCTAAATGCCTCTTGCACATACATCTTACTCCGCAGCTCTCTGCCCTCTTTGACTGGCTATTTGTACAGACCTACCTTCTCCCAAAATGTTCCCTCTGCCATTGGGGAGTGGTGCCCAGGGCAGCTGGTAGAGTAGAGGACAGGGCAGATAACAAAAGGTGGAGCTGCCATGGGAGGTTAACAGTAGGAAGAGCCAAAAAAGTTCATTTTTGCATAGAAAACCATAAAAAGGCTGAACTCATGTGGACATTAATTTTAAGATTCTTTAGTACAAAGCAGAACATTAGAAGGATTTTCCAAATCATACAACATAAAAAAATTCCTTTGACATAGATAAGGAAAATCATATGCTTTTATGAACCCAATTCTTTCACTACTTGGGTGAGCAATTGACAGGAATTTAGAAGAGGTGCTTCCTCAAGTGCTAAAAGTTGTCTGTCATATGATTTTCCTCATCTATGTATTTTGTATTTGGGTGTTCTTTCTGATTGGTTATTAGAAGGAAAACTCAAGATGAATTTGCAGATCTAATAATGGGCTTAGATATGCCTGGAAAGTTATCATTAGCACACCTCTGTGAAGGGTCACAATAATTAATTTTTGTACATTTAAGGTGTAATATAATTATCACATTATATGTATTTTCTGCATTTTATTGCCCTCTGTCCTCACTGCCCCAAACCTTTTTTCTCTATACCTATGTGTAAAAATACTTTATAACTTGGTACACAGAAGCTTTTGCTATAATAATGCTCAGGGTAAAACAGTTTTCTAATTTTGTTAGTCTGTAAAGTGGTATGAAACTCTTCATTGTTTTTCCAGCAACAGTATAAGGAAGTGACTGTACAGAGGGAAAAAATGTGAATGGATTCATTGTGAAGTCACATCCCTAGGTGAATTCGCTTTAACTGACCATACAGGAGTTAGCAGAGAGAGAGGAGAAAATTGGCAATCTGACTTGTCTGCAGCTTGTTAAGGTAACTCTGCATTGGAAGATTTGCAGGAAGCATGGTTACAGCAGAGCTACCTTAGGAAGCTAGAAACAAGGCTGATCAATAATTTCCTCCTCTCTCTCTCTTTGCTTACTCCTCACTCTCCCCCCCCCCCCCTTTGGCCACCTAGGTGCTCTAGCATAATAGCACCAAGCCTTTAAGAGAATAAGGAAAAAACAAACAGAATGGGAAGGAAAAATAAGCAGACCTAGACATCACGTTTGGGGAGGAGAGGATTCAAATGACAGCCACTTTTCCTGCTGCCCCACCTTTTTCACTGCTGCTGAAGCTGAGTGGAATGGCTTGAAACAGAATGGCTACAAAATCTTCCTTATTGGGTCAAGCTGTCATAATTCCCAAACTAGTGTGAATGCATTCACTTCAAAAAAAGTAGCAGCCCCATCAGCAAAGGAAGGGGAAAAAAAGAATTAGCGGGGAAAAAAACTCTTGGCTGAATCGTATTGACTTGCATGTTTTGTAGTCAATGGAAAATAATGTGACTTTGACCATCCCAATCTGGGAACATTTCCCATATTATTTACCAGTGTAGTCATCACAACTCCCCTTCAGGAAGTTTTTTCCTACAGTTATTGAAACCAATAATTAGGCATGAATTGTATTTTATCAAGCTATGTAAGGTATTAAAATAAATTTATCTTTTGGAAGAAAATTACTTTGATTGTTAAATATTGTTTTGCTCTGTGGTTTCAGTGGTAATGCGCAAGATAAAATAGCAATACCCTACAAAGAAGGCTTACCATGTGCAGACTGCCCTTCAGACTGCGACAATAAACTCTGCAGTAAGTTACTGATAATCTAAAGCAACTCACCTGGATAATATTACTCCTTTTATTAATTAGCAATGTAAGATATGGTAAATTATTCCAGAAATACTCACAGAGCTTTTACCTGCCTCACAGTTGCATTGAACTACAAGTCCCATTATCTTCAGTCTGCATACTCATACTGGCTGGAGAGTAATGGAGACTCTAGTCCAAAACACCTGAAGTGCACCAGGTCAGAGAAGGCAGACACCTGTTACTTCTTATAAACTAACAGTCAACTGAAGCCAACGTGGTGTAGTAATAAAAGTGACAGACTAGGACTCAGGTGAATAGAGTTCGAATCCCCATTGAGCCAGAGAAAGTCACTGGGGCAGGGGGTTTAGGACTGATTAAACCACTCTTTTTAAATATCTCACATATCTTGAAAACCCTGTTAGGACTGCTATAAGTCAAGGTGTGACCTGACGGCACATAACAATAACAGTAGTCAACTGAAGGCATAAACAGACTTAATTCTGTGAAAATCCTTGAAATCCCATCATTTAATTGCTAGTAGAAAGAAGGCCTGGTTTGGAATGAACCTCCCATGGGAGCAGAATCCTAAGTGAGACCTCTTGGAAGATGAACAAGAACACTGCTTAAAGGTCATGTAGGCTTCTCTAAGAAATAATAATCAGTACCTTAAATTGATCCTTTAACTGGATAGAAAGATAATTCAGGCAGCCCAAAGTGGAGCAATATGATTGAATGATATCTTGTAGTATGAAAGGAGCCACACTGTCCTGCATTTGTTCCAGCTTCTGAAGGTATCAATGAAGATTCTTATAGGGGGGAGGGAATCTAAGGATGTATTAATCGTGAGATTTTAAGGATGTAAAGATGATGGTGATGACCATGATGACCATGACAATAAGATGATTTATAATAGGAGGGCCTTTGAAGATGAAGCCGCCAAATATTTTGCCTTGTTAAGGGTAAATCAGCTTACAGGACTGAATTACACACAGCAAAAACCAGAGTGGGGAGAAACATATTTTTTTTCATCATTAAAAGTTTACTCTTTCTCTCTGTTTCATATATAGCTAATTTTATTTTGGTTTGATTCTCTTTCAGCCAAGGCATGTGAATATACGAACTCTCATAATCAATGTGAGGATCTAAAAGATAGATTCTCATGTGAATCAGGGTTTATGACTGACTTTTGCAGAGCCACCTGTAAATGCACAACAGAAATAGTATGAATATATATGTACATGAACATAGTAAAATTCATTGCAAAATTGAAATGATAATTCCCCATTAAAAGGTAGAATGTAAAAAAACTATTTTTCTTTAAAAATGGCAAAAAGTAGCATTTAGTATTTGAAAAATGTTGATATTTAAAATAATGTGCAAAGATAAATGCAACAACTTGTCAACACCATGTTTTTTTATTAAAAAGTATAAAATTTGTAAAATTATTTTACTATAAACATGTTTCAAATATTCTGAAAGTAGATATTTAGATTTAGGACTTGCCACTTTTCACTATTACAAACTGTAACTTCATCTTAACTTTCACTGAGTACTGTATGTGTTCTTTTTTCATAAATTAATTTGAAATATTGTTCAGTAGGCTACCCTTTAATTGTGCAATTGCTTCAGATTCTGAATTGATTATAATGGTACATGCTAATCGGAGAGCCAAGCTCAACATTCCTATTGACTTATTTTTTTCTTTAATGGGAAGTATATAGAAGAAACTTTTAAATATTAACATACTGTTAGTCATTTCCTATTGAGTTGCATGTCTTTTGTCAGTGCTTCTTGTTGGCTGTAAAAGTGAAAATAAACTGGACAAATAAATTTATTTTCAAACTGATGCCTGTTTTAGGTTGCTCATAGTCATTTACTATTTATTGCTCTTTGAAAAAAAAACTTGTGGTGATAATGCTACACCTAGTTAAACACCAAACATATATCTGCACTAGAGAGTTATAGCAGTTTCACACCACCATCATGAACAGTCATGACTCCAGCCTAAGGAAGCCTGGGATTTGTGCCAGGGGAATACGCTAGAACTCCCTGGTGGAACGTTCAGGGTGCATCATCAAACCACAACTCCCACACTTGTTAGAATGGAGCAATGATAGTTAAAGTGCTACCACTATGAAGTGTAAATTCATAAACCATGCAGAAGATTTTAATGTGTGGATTACCAGGTGTGTTACTGACAGAGTACTAAATCCACAGCTGGCCCTGCCATTAGCCTTGGTGAAGTAGTCACCTCAGGCAGTGGAAAGCCTGGGGCCACAGCAGAACCAACACCCATTCCCCTTTGCCAGAGCTGCCCGTCACAGCACCTTTTAGCAGTGCAATGAGCAGGATGAGGTGAGCAGTGGCTTTGAAAAAATAAAATAAACGGTGGTAATATCTGCTGTTGAAGAACAGGTAGAACAGCATTTGACCCAGGAGGGTCTTTGGCCCTCTGTGACATCTCTCAAGTAAGTTAGGTCACTTTTTGGCCACCTGTTTTTTTTTGGGGGGGGGGGTAAGCCTTGCTGTGACTGGAGTCTTGAAGCTTAGGCATTGTGGGAGGGGTAACATTTTTTGGTCGCTCGTCCCAAAATGCCTTTGCCTCAAGGATCTTCCCCGGTGTTGACTATCGCTGCTATCGCTGCTTTGCCTCCTCTTCAAAGGTGTATCCCACCACCATCTTTGTCTTTTTTTGAACCCCCCCTCCTCCTTGTGGGGCTAAAAGCTCTGGTGGAGGGCAGCTCGGATAGCAGGCAATGAATGGCACATCTGCCAGCCCCAGCTTTTCATCTCTTGAAGTGCAGGGAATGCCAGTGCCCAAGCTGGAGCAACTGCTGCCAGTGCTGTCTTCATCTGCCGGCCTCCACTGAGTGAGTGTTTGAGGAAGGCTGGAGAAGTCTTTCAGTGGGGAGGGGCAGCCCTCCTTTTCCCTTCACAGGTGGGGAGAGATCTTGAGCCACCCCAAGTGAACCTCTGGAAGAAAAACTGATCTAGTACTGGGCTGACATGAGGGAACCATTAGACCGTTCTTTAGGGTGGGTCAGATGAGAGGGAGACACAATGTAGCATTGTGCCTTTTTCCCCGTTGGAGCTGCCACTTTTTTCTCAGATGCACATTAGAACTTGCAAAAGTTATTTTTGGATCACACCTCCCACAACAGTGGAAGTTGTAGTCTAAGGCCAAAATCCAGTGACTAGTCCCATGTAATAGACTCATTGAGTGATAAATCAAAATTTATTTTTTAAAAAACCCATTTAATCTGATGGGTCTACTTTACTTGGATTACCAATTAGAATTAGGCACAGAAAATAGTAAATTCTCCAAGCTGTGACACTCACGATCTCATATGCACAACAGCGGCAGCTCCTTTATAGGAAATTGTAGCTACCAATGCCACCAGCATTCTGCTCAGATTGCCCTCCAGAGAGAGGTGGGGCAAAAGAGGCAACCTCAATTCTCCATCACGTCCAAAATTTGAGTCATGAAATGGCTGAATGGCGAAGGATTGCAAGGGATGGAAACTTTCTATACCCTTTCCCTCTTTTTAAAAATCTTTTCAAAAATCTAAGAGCTTTTAGCAGTGCACCCTCGGTGTCAGCTGTAGTGTTTGAACAGGGGAAAGTTCAGCACACATGTCTTCCAAGGAACATCTACTGCTTTTTTTAAAAAAAAAAAACCCTACCTGGAACACAGAGCAACACCTGACTTTCAAGAAAGATGACAATTTAATTGAGTCTACCTTAGTTGGTAATGTAGCCATACAGGTTAAAGACAGTTCTGGGTACTTTGGAGGTAACACAGTCTTAGCTATTGTTCATAGTTTCTTCCCCCCAAACTGAAAACATTCTGGAAAGAGAGAGTGGTAGAAAGTCCCCACTGTGAATGCTACTAGCTGGCAGCGTTTAAGAAAGAAAGAAAGAAAGAAAGAAAGAAAGAAAGAAAGAAAGAAAGAAAGAAAGAAAGAAAGAAAGAAAGAAAGGCTATTAAAAGAGAAAAGAGAAAACTAGGAATCCCACCCCCAGCACAAATGGAAAGCTCTCTGTCTGGTTCAGGGTTGGGCCATGCCATTTTGATGTATGAAATGAATGATAAGACTCCCCAGACCCCAGACCCACTCCACATACAGATGCTGGACAGCCAGGTGAATCTTACTTCAACACAAAACAATACATCTCTGTGCCCTTCGGTGGTTGCTGCTGAGGCAACTATCTCATACTCTGCATGAAGGGTCTTTCTCCCAAATTTGATGGCCCCAGTTGTTTTGCCTTCCTTCTTTCACTTTGCTTTTAATATTTAGTTGAAATACCTTCCTAAATACATTCCTAAATTTAACTGAAACCTTGAAAGGAATCAAGGCTGGAAACATTATCTTTCAGACTTCAGCCACCCCTTGAGTCATTTCATGATAGATTATTTCATAATAGACTGTCCTTTGTAGCAGCATTTGAATGGAGGAAATGGTTGACATAACCTTCCAACCAACAAAAGGAACACAACCACTGCCTGCCACTGTCAAATAGAAGGGACAAGATTGAGGAACGTGAAAGGGGGTAGATGATTTTTGGTATACAGTCCACCTGTTCAGCTGATTTCTTTTCTGTGCATTCAGATCACAGACTTGGCATTTTACTGCTGATACAGTTTTGAAATGCTTAGTCCTACTCAGGCATTCTCTACCTGTTTCAATTGTCCACAGACAGAGGGGTGCACTCTAGCCCCCCTCTTCTGTTTCTGGAACCATGGTTCACATGTCAAGAGTGGCAAGCTTTCATTTTTCATTTTCTCTTCCTGATTATATAAAACAGTACAATGGCCATTCTCTGTTCCCAGTCTTGGAACCATGAAAAGCACAATGTGTTTGGAGGAAGTCTTTCAAGTCTCAATCTATTACTTATCAACATATTTACTTATCAGCTACATGTACATTGTGTTCAGTAAGTTCTCCAGTACTGGGAACTGAATGTCAAGCCTTGGAACCGATCCCCCGCAGATACGGGGGTCCTACTGTAGTCAGTAATCTGACTAATATACTAATTAAGTAACTGATCTATTTATATATCTTAGAATCTTAGAACTGCAGAGCTGGATGGGACTCTATGGATCATCGAGTCCAGCTCCTGTCAAGGAGGCACTGTGGGAAATCGAACACCCAACCTCTAGCTCTGCAGCCAGATACCTAAACCATTGAGGTATCCAGCAGTACAAGATTATCTCCAATGCTGTTTAATATTAATATGAACCCACTGAGTAAAAGTCATCCACAGGATCTCCTTTCTTATCGTAGATAAAATCAGTTTGCTACAACTGAAAAAGCTTTTGTCAGAAGTTCTGCTTTTCATTCAAACATTCCTTTTCCTTCCAATCTCATGCTTCAAAGTAATCCAGGGAGTCATTGCCTTGGACATCTGGGTTCGTCTACAGATTCTGTCATTCTTTTCCATTTGGAGGTGCCAGGACAGGGAGTGGGGAAAGGAGTGCATTTATTTTACCTCCATATAAAACATGCTTATTTCCAGATTTACCTTATTTCAAATGGGCACTGTGTAAAGTCAAAGGAGAGAAAAGCAATATCTAATTGTGTCAGCCCACCAGCAGGTTAGATGGCATTAGCATAACAGATTCTCAGTTCCCCCTACAGCCATCCAAACACCTCCAACTTTGTTCCAAAGTTTTGGAGAGGCAACACAGGAGCAGAAGTCTCTGTGTGGATGAAAATACCTTTATGTAATGTTGGATGTGGTCCAGAATTTTTATTACATTTTTTTTAACCCTTCATTCTGGGGAATCCTGACAAGGTGGATTAAAGAATGATTCAGTTCCACTGAAGTCATGTGAAGGTTAAGGTAATGCCAAATATTGGGATTTGGTTGAGTGATGCAAATAGAGATGGGCATGAATTTAAAAACTAATTGCAAAATGCATCAAAATTGCTTAATCGTCAATTTGTGTTTGTATGAATCGCTACCCCCGACAAATATGTATTGATGATTTTTTAATTTTTGATTCATTGATTTATTGGGCTATAAAATAGCACCCCAGGCACCTAGAGACACCAAAATTGCAGAGATGCATCCTCCAACTCTACAATCTGTCCAACTTTGGTGAAGATTGGATTTTCCCCAAGCCAGCTACTCAAGGGCACATCTTCAGAGGACAGGAGTCAGGGCACAGCACAGAGTTCTGACTCCTGTCCTCTGAAGATGCCGGCCACAGAGACTGGCGAAACGTTAGGAAGAAAAACCTTAAGAACACGGCCAAACAGCCCGGGAAAACCCACAACAACCATCTCTTGGGAAGCATTTCACTAATGCCCTGTGGTGTTTTTGTTTTTTGTTTTGTTTTAGTATTCCAATTGTCTTCTGCACTCAATCTTATTGAAATAAAATCAATCCAGAAAAAATGAATGCGGCAAATGGAGCAGGTCCATTGTGAACTTCCCTTTAGATCTACACCTTTTAAAGAAGCCTTTTGAACAACAAATCTGTGGCTGTACAATGCCTAAGGAACAGCTGGATTTACGATGCTTCCGGAGTTCCCAAGCTACCCCAGCTATGCTGGGACACAGCTGCATCTTTTTCTCAGCTCAAGACATCATTCTCTGGATTGTTCAGATGAGTTTATGACAGCTCAATCCCACCTATACATGTCTGCTCAAAAATCTGACTAAACTAGATGGTTAGGTTTGCAGCTTATTGTAACGTGGTAGCATGTGTGTTGTGTGCCATCAAGGCATTTCCAACTTCCAATGGCCCTGCAAAGTAGTGACCTCCAAAAGATCCTGTCACTAACAGCCCTGCTGAAGTCTTGTAGACTAGAGGCCATGGCTTCCTTTATTTAACCAATTCGTCCATGTCATTGAACTATACCAGTATCAATACTGACGTAGGAAAAGATCATTACATTGGAATAAGAGCTTTTTTTGTTGTTTAGTCGTTAAGTCGTGTCCGACTCTTCGTGACCCCATGGACCTGAGCATGCCAGGCCCTCCTGTCTTCCACTGCCTCCCGGAGTTTGGTCTAGCACCTAAATGCTCAAGGAGTAGATTGTTTAAAAACTTAAAATACAGTTTGGTGATGGAATAAAGGATTTTTGTTTGTGCATGTGTGCTTTGCGTATGTGTGTGTGTGTGTTTAATAGCCATCATTTACAAGTCAGGAAATGTTCCTGCTATATATATGCTACTCCAGTGCAATTTAGATCTAACTATTTCAGTCCCTCAGAAGACACAGGACAAACATTCCAGAAAAGGTAATATCAAAAACCTTTCTTTTGAGAAAGTGCCTGCTTCCTGGATCAGTGTTTCACATCTGAAGTAGATATTTACTATTAGCTTTCAAAACCATGGTATGACTTCTTTTTTAAAAAAAGTCCTAAATATAATACATATTATATGCTGACTTTTCTGAATTTAGTGTCGCAAGGGAAAATTAAACATATATAGGCAGTGGAGACTATCTCACAAGCATAGTAATTTTTACTGAGGTATTTTAACATACCCTGCTATAAAAATTGTTTTCCAGGATGAATAATTTCAAAAGCACATAATGGGACAAAAGCACATATGCATTCTTTTGTTCTACAAGTGATAAATGTCATACTTTCTATTTCTATCCCACCTTGAGTCCTTTTGGGGAGAAAGGCGGGATAGAAATATTTTAAATAAATAAAATAAATATTTTTCCTTACTACCGAGGCACACTGCCTGTGGATAACAATTGGTTTGGCCTGTTAAATGTCTACTTCTTCAGTGTCTAGCCATTGTCGTTTGGGGTAAAGGTGGTGATGGAGAATGAGACAGGATGAAATTGCTGTAGTTGGAAAACAAACTAGTCTGGAGAAAGATTTATAATAAACTCGCAGAGAAGTATTTCCCTGGCCATATACCCAGGCTGGGAGCTCTCCTGAATTTTATACCACTGGAGGTGATGAGATGGTAGCAAAACCCAGGCATGCTCGTCACCAGGTTGCACCAGCTAGGATGGTGCAACCTGGTGCATGGATAACCTTCAGTTATCCATGCACGAGCTCACCAGCTCCACTGAGTTGTCTATGTGCCGTCAGTGGCATCCATCATGATTCATGGGCAACAATCCTCTCCTCTGAAAGGGATTGTTTTTGGAAATTTCCACTGGTGTGGAACGGACCTGGTGGAACTGAGTTTTGGTGACACCAAGTGACATCTGAGCTGCACTGATGGCCAGTGTATTTCTAAGCCTTATTTTTAAAGGGCCGGTTTTAATCTTTAAAAGTCTTCAAGTCTTGAAGGATCTGAGGGGTGAAGTTGCCTAGAAAATAATTTCACCCAGCTCTGATGCTCTGCTTGCGTGCCTAGTAGTGTTGATGAAAAGAATCAGATTGGTGAGCAGGAAGGAGTGGGCTTTGCTGGTTATGGCTCTATGGCTGAGGAACTCATTAGCACCTGGCCTGTGTCAGGCCCTGCCACTACAAGCCTTTGGAAGAGCTTTCCAGCCAACCTTGATTTCTCTGACATGTTCTTATAACAGGTTTATGGGTCACAGAAGTGGTTTTGAGCTGTGTTTGTTTACATAGGGTTTTTCCCCTCTTTGATTTTTACTGGATACTGTGTTTTAGCTTTTTGCTGGTTTTATTAATGGCTGACTTTTTGAAGAAGTTTATTGCTTTTATATTGTGACAGATCAACTTGTGAAAGCTACATGAAAAGATTTCTGTTTAAAAGCAAGATACATATTTCTAAAACACACACATATTTGACAATTGCAAACCATAATGCTGATCCCCGTTTTTCATTCACTTTTTCAAATACTGTGAGTCACTTTCATAATGGGAAAAGCAGGAAAAGGCTGTATGGTCGTGGAAGCAATACAAATGAAGGAACAGGTGATACCTTTAATCAACCATTAAGAAAATATATATATATGTTCTCCGGGGTACCCACAAGAACTTGATACACAGCCTTGAAGAAGATGATTTATCATCGAAAGCTCACTGTTGTTGTTGTTGTTGTTGTTTTATATTCTTAATGGTCAAGTAAAGGTATCACCTTTTCCTGCACTTTCATAATGGGGTTGCATAGATCTACTACCATATGACTGGAACAAAGATCCTCTGACCTAAATGGGATATAGAATTACCAGATAGCTATATGGAGCTCTGCCCCATAGTACAGAAGGGGACTCCCATGTCTTCTACAAAGTTCTCCTCTCCTCTTTCTTCTGCTGCAACAATTCAATGCCTCACATTAATACAGGCAGAAGGAGCCAGGGTTACTTCATCTTCTGATCCATAAAGAATTTTTCAAAATTCCAGACTGAATGTAGACAATATCACCTCTGCTAAACTTTAAAGACAGTGATCGATCCTGGCACACTGTTGTATTAATCTTTCTTTCAGTCCAAAAAGCCAAAGCAACCTGAGAGAGAGAGATTCTTTGATAGGAGTCCATTTCCTTCCTGGCCTCTACTGCTCTTCCCTGCCATTGTTTTTATGGGTCAAGAGACGTCTCCCCACCAATAATATCCTGTACCCTCAAGGGAAAAGGGCATGAATCTTAGCAGGGTGAGACTTCTTTGTTGCATTTCCAAAGACACAAGTGGGAGATTGATGAAGGAAGAAGCTGGTAGTCAGTGCCATCCCATGAACATGTAAGTAAGTAAGTAAGTAGGCAAACAGGCAGGCAGGCAGAAGTGGACCAGCTAGGGGTATCCTAAGCCAGGAGGTGGGATTGCTCATCTGCTGTAATGACCCACCTCCAGTGCTTTCCATATGTCTGGTTGCCTTGGTGAATGATATAGGTGAGGAAGTGAATAGGGGATATGCACCCCTTTTGTTTCTTCTGGACCTCTCCATAGTTCTTGACCATGGTGTCCTATGGAGCACCTAAGTGAGAGGGAGCTTGGAGGCACTGTTTTAAGAAGGCTCCAATACTACTTAGTGGACAGATGGTGAAGGTGGTGTTGAGATGCTATGGTGCAGCCCCTAGCTGTTCCTTTCTGCTCACCACACTGTTTAACATGCATATCACATTAAATGTACAGGAACTCTAACCCCACAAGCAGAGGAAAATACTATTCCATAGATTAATTCTAAGTGCACAGTTAAAAGCACAGTTACTCAGAGTTAAGTTCTGTTTGACTTAATGGGAGTTAGCTTTGTGTGAACATGCCGATAAACAGCTTATGCAAGTGGAGATTCTAATAACATTTGCTGATTGTTTCTGTTTCCCTAGTGATGCACCTTCCAATCACCCTCCTGTCCTTGGCTGCTATGCTGCATCTGCCTCTAAGCCAGGTATGAGCCTGACCGGATGATTCGATAGCCCAGCCTTTCTTAAACAATGGGTTAAAGCTGTAGTCCTAAACAATAAATAGAAATGTGTACAGTGAGGCTTACTATGAAGAAACATTGAGCTATTATTTCCTGAAAGCAAAATTATTTTCTTATCTTCCTTGAAATATAGATATAGATATATCTCTCTGACCGATGACTCTGGAGAACTTCACTTAACATGTTCTAAACATCCTGCAGCAGCTCAGTTACTGCTGGATAGCTCAGTGGTTTAGATACTGGGAGTTTGATTCCCCACTGTGCCTCCTTGGCCAGAGCTGGACTCGATGATCCATAGGGTCCCTTCCAGCTGTGCAGTTCTAAGATTATTGTTATTATTATTATTAGATTCACATCAACATTTTTTTCCTACTAATGTTCAGCATGATACATGAAAAGAAGTGAAATTGTTCAGATCTGAGCAATCACTGACAAATTTCTTTTAAATTTCAGGGGGAGAATGGCATGGTGTTGAACCTCTCTGAAAAGCAACAGAAAGAAATTATTGACGCATACAATAGTATTAGGAGAAGAGTGCGTCCAACTGCCAGCAATATGCTGAAAATGGTACAATATAATTCATTTTTGTTTCCAGATAACTGTTGGAAGTTTGTGCCATGGCATTGCAGGCAAATCTTTTCCACTCATAACTCCAGAGCTGATATGGACTTTGAGACATAGTGCACTTGGAAAACCAAAGTATTCAAAATGGCTTCAATGAAAAGATCTAGAGACTTGAGATATGTGAGCTACATCCTTCCTCAGCCATACAATGCCTGCTAAATGTTCATTGCCTTGATCTGGTTTCTGTGTTCACTCCTCTCTGTGCTTTCCGCCTTTCTCAAAAATTCAGAACAATTGCCTATTCAGATCTTGGTTCCCAGCCCTGATCTTGATTGATAACTCTTGGCTTTCTGCTTTCTCTGATTTCTGCTCAATGCCAGTTCTAGATTTCAGCATCTCCTGGAGAAGAATCTTTACTCCCCCTCCCTGTTCACCATCACCCCCTCCTCTTTGTTTCCTTCCTGGCAACAGCAGCTGCCAAGTGTGCAACTCCCTACTGCCTGTCCTTCCCCTTATGAGACAGGAAAGCAGAGCACCCTTTGACCAGCTTCAGGAGCTGTGGTGACCGCTGGGAATGGTAGAGATTGCAGACCAGTGCTTTTCGAGGGCAAATACAGATGTTACAGAGAGTACTTCCTTGAGGCTGAAAGTGTGTCAATGTTGGAGGGACATGACTGAGGAGGTTTTTGTCTTTGGGAAATAAGACTTCAAAAGAATCTCATGCTTAAGTCTTGAAAACCAATCATGAAACACAGAAATTTAATTTGCAGATTCCAGGAGAGGGAAAACACTGCTACTATGACAATCAGGTCTTCAATTTTTTTTCACTTTCATATGGTGGGCTATTTATGACAACTCTTTCAGCTTTGTAATGGGCAAAACCCTGTTGCCAGTGGCAGTCCCAGTCTCACTGGCAGCAGTCCAGCAGTGATTTTTGACTTTTAAAGGCTCTTCTCTCTGTCCTGAGGCTCTCAAAGGCTTTTCCAGGGCAAAGGAGAGCCCTAGGGAGCCTCCGAACCTAAAATGGGATTGAGAGATAGGAAACTTTTAATTAATGGAAACAAAATGTTTCCAGCACTCAATCCAGGTTATACCAGGCACAAAATTATGCAAAAGGATTTTGCCCAATGTGTTAGATTTAACACCAATCCAGCTTCTGTAAGCAGTTCGATATCTTCCACTGCCAACACAACGAAATCTATTGGTGCTGTGCAATGTGGATTAACTGGTCTTCTGTCTAGGGTCACTAACTAGCCATGAGTCCATCCTTGATCCACTAGATATTATTCTGAGCAGAACCTAAGAGACTGCCTTTTGGACTACAATTCCTAGACCTGTGTGGGAATTTCAGAGTCCAAGGATGGCCACTGGAATTGTGGTTCAAGAAGTAACTTTTCCAAGTTCTGATCCTTAGTCCATCCCTTAGCACTAAGGTACCTTGAGGCTCTTTCCATGATGCGTCAGGTCCTCACTTCATCTGCTCGTGCTGTCTTGAGGCAGGCAAACTGGCTTATGGAGCATGTCCAGTACGCTGGATGGTATTGGATTCATCTCTTTCTCCTGGGATAAAATAGAAGATGCATTTATGATCTGTGAAGATTCTCAGTCCTCCAGGTGAGGTTATCTGGAAGTTGCGTCATGGCAACTGGACTTCTTTCTTATTAGTTTGAAACGTTTCGCTACTCATCCAAGCTACTCAGACTGAAGAAGCTACTTGGACGAGTAGTGAAACGTTTCAGCCTAATCAGAAAGAGGTTCACTTGCCATGACTCAACTTTGAGATACATTTATGATATTTTTAGAAATACATAGTGTACCTGCTAATATGTGACTGGAATTCTGTTGCTTGAAACTGATGGTGTTTAAGGCTGATGATATAATCAGATTCAGTGTTTTGGTTTTTTTTTTAAATTAAAAACGTCTACCCTCCTGCCCCAAAGGTTCTGAGTCTTCTTTGGGATCCTTTTTGTCTAAGGGAAGTCCTTGGGGAGTACAGCTTATGGGGGGGGGGGGAGACTTTAATTTCTGAAAATTGCTGCTGTTGGCATGATTTTACGGGCAGTGATAATTTGTGGTCATTAAAGTCTCCCTGCTCCACCCCATGCTCCCAATGGCTTCTGCACAATGAAAGAGATCCTAAGAGACCCTCTGGACCTTTTGAGGAGGTGGAATCAGAAAGTCTTTATTTCTGAAAAACCACCATGGCTGATGACATCATCAGTCTTACACAGTGTAAATTAAAGCAACAGGATTTCAACCTGTCTCTTAAGGACACATGTTCCTCAACTGAGTATTTTACATTTAATGTAATTTGTTTTGCAGCTGCTCAGTGTAAGGGAAACATTAGCTTACTTTGAAAGTCTGATTGCTAAGGAAGCTCTGTTGTGAGAAGAAAGCACATCAGTTGAAGAGAATGTGCATTCTCTTTAATGTCTAATTTGATCTTAAAATGAGCTCTCCATTCTATGACTTTCTATGAAAATATCCCATGTAGGTCTTGGGGAAGAGAGTCATGGAGGTCAGGGTGCAGGTCCCATGGGAGCAGACAGAGTTGCAACAACTGCCTTGGGATGGCAACTCAGGAACACACTTGAGCAGTAGTTGGGAACAGGGGGCAGTAGAGAATCTCAGTGTGTTCTTTGGAACATCTGCAATGAAACATGGACTCCTGGGTGCCATGCTCACTCTTCATAGGTGTTGGAAGTAGAAAGTATCAATACATGTATGAAGTAACTTGAAATAGCTGTCGGCGAGGAGGTGACCATCTGGAAACCAGATATTGTTTCCTTTTAATAAAGGGAGGTAGCCACAGATGGGAGCTCTTCCATAATAATTACTACCAGCAAACAGAAAATGTAGGGGCTTGTGTAACTACATTTAGTTTTTTTCCCCCCTAACTCTGAATGGGTTTCTTGAGACAATAAATGAAAGTTTTGCATTTACCAAAATGTGGACTTCCAGGGTAGCTACTCCTATTTGAAAATCACAGTCTCAAAATTGCACTTTGTTAGCTTAAAAGTTAGATATTCTTACTACAGGAAGAATACAACAGGAACCTGTAAAATGCAGTGGCTTAGAATCATAGAATAATGAAATTGGAAGGGGCCTATAAGGCCATCGAGTCCAACTCCTGGTCAGTGCAGGAATCCAAATCATAGTAGGTCTGACAGACGATTGTCCAATTTTTTCTTGAATGTCTCCAGCACTGGAGTGCTCACCAGCTCCAGCTGGGAGCAATATGCATGGGTCTTTGAAGCAAGCATTCCTAACTGTTCAAGGAACTGCACACCTGTCTTAAAGGATGATATGAATGTGATTCTTCTTTGCAGCTTCACAGTTAAACCAGTGCCAGTGGAAGCCTTTTGAGAAAGCTCAGCTTTTGCAGATGGACTTCTTAGGAAGGGAAGTCGGGGCTAAGGGGTGGACTGGAGTCTGGCTCATTTATCTGCTGAATATTTGATTGGTGGAAGTTTAGCTGTTCAATGTGTGTGCTCCATTGTATAGCATTGTCTGTTAAGGTTCAACAAAAAGGTAACTAATACATTTCTTTGTTTGCTTTATGAAGACGTGGAGTGAGGAAGCTGCAGAGGGTGCTAAAGCATGGGCTCAGCAATGTAGAGGCAAAACCAGTCCTATGAATGACAGAATTGTGGATGGTAAGTAGCATGGAAGAGAGAGAGTTATTATTATTATTCAAAAATACGAGGCACAGTCAATCAAAATTGTAAAAACATTGATTGATACTATATAAAAAATACAAGTTTTAACCAAAAACCAAAGTATCTGTTAAATATCAGTGCAGTATGTATGCTGTTCCTAATATTGCCATCTTCTTCTTCTTCTTCTTCTTCTTCTTCTTCTTCTACTACTACTACTACTACTACTACTACTACTACTACTACTACTACTACTAGGCTGCCTTTCTCCCAATAGGGGGACCCAGGGCAGCTCACAATATTAAAAGGAATAGAATTAAAAACATAATAAGTTAAACATTAAAAACATTTAAACTATATGCTAATTAAAATACAACTGAATAATTAAAACCAAGTAAACAATAAAAAACTATCTTAACTCTAAGAAGGCATTCAGGGATTCAGTCATGATTGTTAAAAGCCCGCCTGAAGAGATGGGTCTTCAGCTGTCAGCGGAAGAATAAAAGGGAGGGGGGGCAGCCTAATCTCCCGAGGGAGAACATTCCATAAACTGGGAGCTGCCAGTTCTGAATCTTGCCTTGCCTTATATATAATAAAAATGAAGTATATAATTGTCAGACCCTAATAAAGCAAGGCTGGCTGGATAACTCTGTGAGTTAGAGTACCTGGCTGCAGAGCTGGGGGTCAGGAGTTCTCTTCCCTACTGTGTCTTGTGGGAGAAGACCAGCCTGTGTAGCTTTGGGAAAGTCCCAGTGCACCATGAGAAGAGAGTGGTAAACCACATTGGATTACTCTGTCCCTGGAAAACCCTAGAAAGGGTTATCAAAAGATAGAACTGACTTGACAGCACATACAATTATTACCTAACTTAGCAGGGATTACTTTTATCAGCCAGCATCAAATTCCAGTTTCTGAAAAATCTCAGGGGCTGCCTTGTAGCAGAGTGTGGCATTAAAGGCATTCAAAAAGGGCTAAGGAGAGAACAGGCAGGCCCAATGCAAAGTGAGCAGGGCCATTCAGATTGATTTGGAACATCCAGGAATAAGCTGCCATCCAAGAGATGAAACACTGCTCACTTATAGGCATAAGTAGGAAGAAATTCGAGAACAGCAGCTTTTGGGCATGCAGACATAACCGAGATCTATGTGCAAAGCTATTTAGAGACCACCAATTAAACAGTCTATTAAGCATAGTAACAAAATAATTCCTAACCTGGCATGTATCAAAAAGGGTATGATGAAATCGCATTGAAATGGCTGCTAAGGTGCCATTCACGTACATGGTTGTGGGGGTGGGAACAAAGCTGAGATGGGACACAGAAGAAGACAGTGCCTTATTAACATTATAAACCACTACAAAGTAGTATACTTGTATTTTAGGAATACTCTGTGGTGAGAGTATATCCCAAGCCACTTTTGCCAGAACATGGTCTGATGTTATCCGTACGTGGAATTCTTCAAGTGCAACTTTCGAGTATGGAAAAAAAAAAACACAACATGAACAGAAAAAGACTTTTTCATATACTCAGGTAGGAAAAGAAATGTACACATGTTTATTAGCTTTCCCCCACTGAGAATTTATGTCATTCTGTGATAAAATCAAACACAAAGAGGTTTACAAATAAAAATATAAACAAGAAGATACATTTAAAGCAATCTTCTTAATAAAACAAAATACACAAATAGCATCCATCACAAAACACATGCCAGCAGTGGCAAACTGGGAGTTTCCAGTTGTTCCTGGAAACAGGAACAACCATTATTCCAGCACCTACTATATATAGTACATCACTAGAATCTACCATCGACAGACAGCCACTACTACTGCAGATTTCAGATGTGAGACGTGCTTTCCAGAATATTAACGTTCGAAAGGCAGCTGGACCAGATAGAATCATGGGACAAGTTGTTAGGGGCTGCGCTGCAGAATTAGCTGGAGTTTTTACGGATATTTTCAATCTATCCTTGTTGCAGTGTTCTGTCCCCACTTGCCTGAAGACATCTATTATAGTGCCAGTCCCCAAGCAGTCAGCTGTGGTATCTCTCAATGATTATAGACCAGTAGCTTTAACATCTGCTATTATGAAATGTTTTGAGAGATTGGTGCTGGATTACATTAAGGCTAGTCTTCCACCTTCTTTGGACCCATGGCAATTTGCATACAGGAGAAATAGATCTACTGATGATGCTGTGTCCATTGTTCTCCATACTGTATTGAGTCACTTAGAACAACAGGGAATTTATGCGAGGCTGTTGTTTGTGGATTATAGCTCTGCTTTTAATACCATTCTACCCAATAGGTTGTTTTTTAAAATGATCAACCTGGGATTACCTCAGAAGATTTGTGTGTGGGTAAAGGACTTTCTGACAGATAGGCCACAATCAGTAAGGAAGGGATCTCACCATTCTTCTACCTTGGCACTAAGTACAGGAGCTCCCCAGGGCTGTGTGCTAAGTCCCTTCCTCTATTCCCTGTACACACATGATTGCACCCCACTGTATAACACCAACGCAATTATTAAATTTGCGGACGATACGACAGTGGTGGGGCTCATAAATAAGAACAATGAGTCTGCTTACAGAAAGGAAGTACAAGGGTTGATACTGTGGTGTAAAGAAAATAATCTTACACTTAACATAAAAAAAACTAAAGAACTCATAATTGATTTTAGGAGGAAGAGAAATGTTCATTTACCACTGTACATAAATGGCGAGGAAGTGGAGAGGGTTGGTAGTTTTAAATTTCTGGGCACTTACATCTCAGAGGACCTCTCATGGACTATAAATGCCAACACGCTAGTGAAGAAGGCACAGAAGAGGCTGTATTTCCTGAGAATGCTCGGGAAGTTAAATTTATCTCAGCATTTACTTCTGTCCTACTATCGTAGCACCATTGAGAGTGTCCTAACCTATGGCATTTTTGTATGGTTTGGGAGTAGCTCTGTAGCGGACAAAAAAGCTCTACAGAGAACCATTAAAATTGCCCAGAATATCATCAGGCTCCAGCTATCAACCCTGGATGACATCTTCACATCCCGCTGTCTGAGGAAGTCACACAACATCCTTAGAGACTTTTCCCATTCTGCTCACAACTTCTTTGAACTGTTGCCGTCTGGCAGAAGATACAGAACAATTAAGACTCGGACCACATGTTTTCTGAATAGTTTTTATGCCAGAGCTATAATTGCACTTAATAATGAACTTAAAGACCACCAGCAGTGAACAGTTGGACAGTGTTACTTAGCCTGCTGTGTAGATTCTTAGTGGGGGATTTTTAGTGGGTGGGGAGTGTTTGGGGATTTTTTATGTGTGTGCATGTGGGGTCTGGTCTCTGGGTGTCTGTGTGAATTTCGTTGTATGTGTATACTATGTATATACTTACAATGACAATAAATTTATTTGTATTGTAATTTGTATTTATTAGAGATTCTGCCTAATGAAAGATGGGGTCAGAATAAAACTATGGCCAGAATCCTACTATGCATTTCCACCAGTGTTAGGGCAACTGGAGCAACTTTCAGCAAGAAATTACTGCAAGTTAAGCAGTCAGTCTAGGCATTTCCTATTGTACACTGTCTCATGCCATTGATGTGTGTTAGGCAATGCCTATGTTGACTTCTTAACTTGCAACAGTTTGCCACTGAAAGTTGCTGTGATGGTATTATGCTGGTGGGCATAACTAACACAATTCTGGTAAGTGTTAAATGTTCATAGTGCCAAGATGCTGGAGAGCCAGTGTAGTCAACTGTAGCTCTGCTGAACCCGAACCCTCCCAGACTACAGACGGTGGAAATTACTTAGGACTACCCTCCCCATAGCTTGACTTTGTACCCATATTGAGGCAAGTGTTGCTGGGCAGAAGGAACACTGTAGCTGCTAGTGTGACGTACACACACTTATCTCCTTCTTAACCCTGTCCCCCTCCAGTCCTTTTTAAAGTCTTTTGCCAGCATATCGTAGTAAGCAGAGAGGTTACACCAGAAGACTCCTCTGCCTGAAGGTCCCTGAGATAAGCGGGTAGAACAGGCGTGTACCTAACACAGCCACAACGTCTTTTAGTTAGGACTGAACTGCCTTATAGCAGCTACATTAAGCAGCAGATTCAGCTCTTTGAAATGTCTGAATGCTTAGTGGAGCACCCTTCATGTTTCGAAAGTGATCAAATCCAAATTTTTTATTTGGGGAAATAAGAAAACGACTGTTTATTACAGAAATACATTCAGGAAGGATAATAGGAATTCTAACTCTGCCTAAGATGGTGGGGATGGTTGGATGGTGGGAAACCTTTAACATCAGAAAATCGCCACCGGTTTTCTGGCCACTGGATTGGGACCACTGCCAGCTATCCAGGATTTTAATCCCCCAATTCCTGCTCCCAAAGGCTTCCCCAGGCCAAAGGAGAGCCTTAGGGAGCCTTGGAATCTGAAAGGGAGGGATAGGAAGTTTTAAATTAAATTAAAATAAAGATGAATGGCACTGGGTGACAATATCATCACCATTTACACTCCATAGTTGTGCCTATTGGATTTCAGCCATTTGATGTTTAGTTGTTCACATGAGTTGTTTTACTTTCCCCACTTAAAACTTGTTGTGTCAAAATGGGGAAATCTGCATCATGTTGGTGCCTTCACCAGGAAGCTGGGATTGCCATTTTGTGTAAATGCATGAAAAAGGCAGGGATGCCACACAAAATCAGCCGTATGTGCTTTATGAAGAATTGTACCCCCTAATAGTTTCAAAGGAGATATATTTCATATCACCGAAATGACAATATTCTATGATAGTATAATCACACAACTAATTTTTGTGTCAAAATTTACCATTTAAAAAAGTGTTTTCCTGCCTGCAGATGATTTGGTATAGTTCACATAAGATTGGATGTACATTTGCCTACTGTCGAGGGGATGCTTACCCTTACCTTTATATGTGCCGTTATTGTCCTGTGTAAGTATCAGTTCTAAATACCATGTTCTTAATTTAGCCTCTACATGATTTCTGGGGCAGACAGGGCTTGTGTGCTGCAGCTTCTTCATGAGTTTCAGCAAATGAGAAGAGAACTGTGTATGCAATGTGTGTGTGCGCATTTTTGTGTGTGTGTGTGTAAATTTCACTGAAAGTTGTTCTGTTTTAATGTTGGATCTCCAGCACTCAGACCAAGTAGCACAGAATCATATTACTCTGTTTAGAGTTTGTAATATTATTTTGTATTTTTATAAGAAAAACTTGTGTTACTTATAATTGTTTGCATCCTAGGACTTTACACAATATATTGCAAAAATCCTCTGCAAAGGCTTAGATTCAGCAAACCATGCTATTTGCTCAACAAACCACAGGTTGTCATATTTCTACAACTGTTATCAAATGCAGGCTTCTGGGCCGAATGCTGCAGCTGCCTCAGACATCAGATTTTGGTCATTAAAAACTAGAGAATGTAGCAGCTTGCCATTCACCCTTAAACTGGCTTTTTATCCTCAGCTATGGTGTAGATTACTATCCTATCACCACCACTGAAGTAAGCCTCAGCTATGATCCTGGTCAATTAATATACCTGAAATCAGGTGGATATCATTTTATCCTTTATCTCAGGTGACAGAAATGGTCCTACTTCTGAATGTTGAAGTCTTGACTGTGGCACATTACAGTAACTTCAATGCCACTGCACACCCTAGATGTAGAAGTGCTTTACAGGTTGCACAAAATGAAGCAGAAGTCTCAGCTGTATGACTCATTGGACCATGTACATCAATGGGCCATGATTAGAGGTGGGCATCAATTAAAAAATGAATCACCAAATTCATTCAAAAAATTGCTAATTCTTCGATTCATATTTGTACGAATCAATGCCCCTGACAAATACGAATTAACAAAGTTTTAGTAATTTTTTATTTGTCAATTCATTTGGCTATAAAACACACATACCCAGGCACTTAAAGACACCAAAATTGCAGGGGAGCTTCCTCTGACTCTCCTCTACAATCCACCCAAGTTTGGTGAAGATTGGGTTTAAGATGTTCTAGTTATACACCCACAAAGAGGACCCACCCAGGAAAGTCCCCCTCCCAGGCACCTAGAGACACCAAAATCACAGAGAGGCTTCCCATGATTCTCCTCTACAGTCCCTCCATGTTTGGTGAAGATTAGGTTTCCCCTAGCCAGCTGCTAAAGGACATTTTCCTGGGGTGATGTACTTCATGGGTGTATAACTTCGATGTCTGAATCCCAATCTTCACCAAACTTGGAGGGATTGTAGTGGAGAGTCAGGGAAAGCATCTCTGTGATTTTGGTGTTTCTAGGTGCCTGGGGGAAACTTTCCTGGGGGGGATCTTTGTGGGTGTATAACCTGGACATCTAGAGTTTTAGCTACACCAAACTTGCAGGCTTGTAGATGGGAGTCAGGGGAAGCTTCCCTGTGAATTTGGTGTCTCTAGGTGCTTAGGGGGGGCATTTTATAGGGTTTTAAAATAAAAAAATCAAATAGACAAATTGATTCATTGATTCTTCAGGAAAAAATCGTAAATTTATAATTTGTGATTTGTTGACCTTGATGAATCATAAATCAAAACAAATCACCACTTTGCTGATTCATGCCCATCTCTAACCATAATACAAAGTATCCATTCCCCACTACTACTCTTGCATTTAGTTGCTACTGCTGCTGCTGCTATGACTAAACTCAAACTGAGAACCCAGTTCTTCAAGGGGAGTGCCACCTTGCCCCAAACCATCTGAAATCCTTTTTCTTGCTTCAGTTACATATTGGTTTCAGATAGCATTTCTGGTGTTCTATATAGAGTCATTGTCTAATGGAGTTGGAAGGGGTCTATAAGGCCATCAAGTGCAATCCCCTGCTCAATTCAGGAACCCAGATTAAAGTATATTCCAGTTTCCATTGATTTGAGTTGTCCTAATGTATTCAAGCATCCTGCCACAAAAAAAGGAATGGTCATAATTATGCTACAAAACGGCAGAATTCTTTACCACTCATGCCACTACTGCTCCTTTAACACTGATAGTACACTGTCCTCTTGCAATGATACACTGATGTAAAGATGGGTCAGTGTCCAAAGCACTAGTGGTCAACTGCAGGCTAGTATAGTAAATGAATACACCAAGATGCCGGGTGTGCTGAACTCTGTTATCAGTGTCTATATGTGTGACTCCTCACCTGCAGATTGAGGTGAGACAATCCAGAATTTTAGCTCAGTATTTGATACAATGTGCTAAAGTTTGCATATAGGAATTGTTTCCAACATGTGGGATGTTTCCATCTTTCATCAGTAACTGGAAAGTAACTTGACTTGAATAAAACTGTCACAGTATGCAGTCTTCTATGTAGTACATCTCTCTTTATCTGATGAACTGTACTTTGATGATTGATCAACACTATGCATTCCTCTGTGATTTCAGTGGTAACATATTAGAGTCTATAGCAACACCCTACAAAAATGGCCCACCATGTGGAGACTGCCCTCAGAACTGTGAAGATAAACTCTGCAGTAAGTTTTTATTAATAACTAAAAGCATATTAATTCTTCTCTAATAGTCAGTGTTAGAAGGAGCAAATTTCTCCAGAATCACTTGTAAAGCTTGACCACCTACGGGGATCAGTGTAGCTGTGCACAAATGGCCTTTTGAAATTCTCGAATTGGCTTGTGGGAAGAGAAGTTGGGTGGAAGATTTCACCAAATTTCTCTAAGGGAAGGATAAATTTTCCACTATAGTGATACCTTACCATTAGCAGTGTCTATAGAACAACGTTGTTCTATTTTTCCCCAAATGATTTTTTCGAAAAACATTTTAGCACTGCCTTTGCAGGTGGCAACTGTGCAACCGTGTAGGCAACCTGAGCACTTTTGCTTCCTCCACAATGTCCTCCACCTGGTGTCATTTTAGGGCATTGCAATTGTGGTGGTGGGCTGGCAGGCACCAAAAATTAGTGAAGACATTTTGAAAACGATTCTACAAAGTGGCCATCCATCTTTAGGGAAGAAAGAAACAGACAGATCTCAAAATCTTCTGAGATCTGGTCTTGGTTCAATTCAGAGCTCAGCTAGTGAATGCGGGTGACTCCCATTTCAGACATGCTGTGAATCCGCTCCAGGGTTTAATCTGCATTCTACAGGAACGATCGAAGGTGCTGGAGCTATTTTGTGGATAGGATTCAGCACTTTGGAAACCTCACGTAATGTGCAGACTAAAACCTAGAATGATTCACAACATCTCCAGATTTAGTCACCCATCTTCACTGGCTGTAACACTGGCTGTAGTAATGTTACATTATTAAAAGGGCCATTTTGTCTCTATAGCAGATATAACACACCTCCTTATCTGTAGGCCCTGTACCAGGTGCAGGAGTACAGTGTTGCCCCCATATCTAGGGAAAAGGTAAAACTAGTTTTGTGCTATAATTTGACCTCAAATTTCCCAGAAGCTTTATTTCTCCACGAAAGAGGCTACAGTATCATTACTCTGCCTCATTTTGAGCTCTCTTTAGAATTTCTTTTGTTTCTGTTTTTGAACTTACCATGATATTGTATGATGGTGGAGGATGCTGCATTTGATCTTTCTTTCTATTACTCATCTTGTTGTCACTCTGAAGCTTCTGGACGTGCCCATTCCTCTTGATCTGTGAAAAAGCCCTGTGGGAGGAGTTATGTTGTCATCCTCTGAGCTTTAATTGAGCTGTGCAAATGGGGGTGGGTGGGTTGCTGACTGTCACAGAGCTGACTGCACCATGAAAGGCAGGCATTTACTTCTCAGCCTAAGTAAGGTAAACACATGAAGCCTGAACCTCCCCAGATAATTTTTCTGAAATTTCTCCTCCTTTGAAATCCTTTTCAGAAAATGAAATTTCTTTTCCATCAAATTATAATTCAACATTCGCAACATAGAATTGTTCAACATAGCATTAATTTCTCATAGAGGAATGGCCATCAAGGTTGTGCCATAATTTGTCCCCCTGAATTTCCATCAGTTAGTACTTCTTGTCATGAAGACAGCCCAGTTTTGAAGATATGATGATTGATACTGCTGTGGGCCAGCGAGGAGGGTGTTGAGATCCAGGGAGATTACTGTGAAGGCTGCACAGCCTGATGCAGGCTGGGACCAGGCCACAAGAACCCTCAGCTAAGCATGAGCCTTAATAAATGGGCCACAGCTTTCTATTGTCAGCTCTATCTTCTCATCATTTCAAAGGCAGCTCCAAATGGCATGTGTCACAAAAAGAAAAGTAGCCCTTAGCAAAGGGTTAATAACAATGGGAAAACTCTTCAAACAAGAGTGGCAACACGGCAAAACAGCAACATGTTTGTCAAAGACTCTTTGTCTCTCAATCTTTCTCTTTCATATCTAATTTTGTTTTGATTTTCATTCCTTTTAGCCAATCCATGCAGGTACAGAGATAATCAACTGAACTGTGCAGATACAATAAGAGAGTATGGTTGTGAACAGAACTGGGTCCAGAAAGACTGCAAGGCTTCCTGTGAATGCAAAACAGAGATTAAGTAACACACATATGCACCAGAAGGTTGATCTGAACTGGAAAAGAATGGAAATTCAGCTTCGAACAGGAACTTTAATTTCTTTCCCTCCCTAACTGGTGAAATTTCAAAAGTCTTGTATAACATGGGGAGGATTAAGAGGGAAGAGGTACTTTTAAAAAGAATTTTCAAGAGTTGTTTGCTAAGAGTGAAATTAATTAATAAATGTATGTCCATTCTTTGTTTTTTCCTTTACGTTTCTTCATAAGAGTCCTTCAGATTATTTCTTTCTTTCTTTGTTTGGGGATTGCAATTCAGCATTTGCTGGTTGCTCTTTAAATCTAAATCTTGCATCTGCCTTTATCTCAGGCAGACAAATTTTCCTCGAAAGCAATCTTATACAATAAATACATTCTTAAGCTTCATTGATAACAGTTCTTCACTGGTCTTAATTCTCTGTCCTTTAAAAACAATGCACCATCTGTAGTTACAAAATCTTGCAGTTTGTTAAAGGCCAGGTGATGTTGTACACACTGTTTAAGTGGTGGCGGCACGGGTTATTTGGATTATTATATGCTAATCCTGAAGATACTGCTCCCTGATGAGACCACAGGGAATGTGGTTGTTAAAGACATGGAGGACATTTGAAGAAATTAAAACAGACAAAAATTCCCAGACTTATAGTAAATTCGATTTTATTTCAACTTATTCTGCTATGTGCAGACTTATTTTCGAGCATGTGTACTTAGAATATAAATAAGTACTCCTCAGATGTGACATGTGTTCTGCTGGTGGAAGTGATCCCTCCCAGAGCCGGTGGAGTATTTATCCCCAGCACTAACAATGCCACAGCAAAGGAAATCACAAAGTAATGCCAGTGATTAGACTTGCAGGCTCCCAGCACCCAAGGAAACACTTCTGGGACCTGTCCGTCATGGGTTGCAGCAATGGTGGAATTCCAGGGCTGACAGCTGATCCTTCTGTTGCGACTGTCCTACAAGCTAACACCACTTGTCTTAGTACCCTGTTGCTCACCATCAATCTCTGACATGCCTCTTGCGTGTACCTAGATTATGTACCCAATCTCAGGTACCCACCACGTCCTTTACGACGCTGCCACCAGTTGATCTCTTTACCAACTATGTTTACTGTGAAAGACTGAGGTCCATTCAGTACTCAACTTTGAAATAAGAACAGGTTTCTTGGTTACAAGTTGTTTCATGAATAGTTCTTAAGCACATTCTTAAAGTTACACAAAGCATTCAGTATATTCCTTCTATACTTAACTAATCCAGATAACACTCTGACTGTTCACTCACTAAAACCTCTCTCTGCCACAAAACTCCCAAACTATCTCTCCCTCTCTTCAAAACTCTCTACTCCTTTTTTCTCTATCTCCTCCACTCTCTGCTTCAGCCCCCCTTCTATGTAGCTGGCTCCGCCTCCCAACAGCTCCTTATTGGTTCATGTAAATGCACTGCTGAATATGGACGACAGGGTGACCACTACACCTTCCTTCCTTTTCCTTTTTGTTAGAGGAGGGTCTAAAGAGTGAAAAACTTATACACAAGGTTTATGTATCTGAGGTCTGCACAAGCAGATAAGCACTTTTCCTGACTGTGTCACACGAACTGTCAACAAGCATTTAGCAGACCCCCCACAACGAACACAAACTGCTGTCTCTTTCCAAAATTAAACAGATGGGGTCTCTGATTAGACAGATGGATTGAAACAGATTGAAAATAATTGGTTGCATGGGAGAAGCACTGCACAGACTAAATGTTCATCAGGGTACCAAAAGGTTCAGTTTGCACTTTGCTGCATCTTCAGTCATGTGCAGTAACATGGCATTTGCTAAAAGAACTGTTGTGCTCTGCCTACAGGTCCAACTAACAAGAAACTACTTTCTATCTCTAACCATTCTTTCTACCCACACAAGAGGAAGGAATGGGAATCATGGATATTTATCACAATCCTAGATTAGATACACTTGTCACTCACGGAAGCTCCACCCTCCCAAAACACCTTAAAAAATGAAACCTAAAAGATTCTCCTCCTGCCTTTCCAAACCCAGAACCTTTGATTGGGGCATATCTTCAGTTTGCACAGGTTTTGAAGAAAGTCTAGCTTGTCTCAGGACATGCCAGTGCTAGTCTAAATTATTTGAATAAATATAGGCTGGTTGCTAATATTCCTTATATAGGGAAACGTACTGAGAGGGTGTTTGCAGACCAGCTTCAAGCATTCCTGGATGAGGAAGATTGCCTTGATTCTTTCCAGTCGGGATTTAGGCAATGTCATGTGACTGAGACAGCCCTGGTTGCTTTGCAAAATGACCTGTTGAGGGAGGCCAACAGGGAAACTTTGACCTTGTCGGTGCTTCTTGATCTTCCAGCGACTTTTGATACCATTGACCACAGTATCCTCCTGGACAGACTGTTTGGGCTGGGGATTGGTGAGCTAGCTTTGACCAGGCTCTGATTCTTCTTTGGTGGTCGGGTCCAGTGTGTTCAGCTTGGATAAACCTTTCCAACCCCATGGGCCCTCTGTTGTGGGGTGCCTTAGGGGTCATCTATCTGTTCAATGCTTTTAGACATCTATGTGAGCCTACTGAGGGAGATCATCCGGAGTTTTGAGGCGCATTGTCATCAGTATCCTGATGACATGCAACTCTGTCTCTCCTTCATATTCTCCATAGTAGATGCTGTCACGGAACCTGAGCGCTGTCTGGCCTCGGTTTTGGATTGGACCAGGGTAAATAGGTTGAAACTTAATTTGGACAAGATGGAGATCCTGTTTCGGGGGGGGGGGCTGGTTGTGGGAGCATCTGCCTGAGCTGGATGGATTCACTCTCCCTCTTCTGGATTAAGTTAGAAATTTAGGGTGATTCTGGACTCGGCCGTTTCTTTGGAACAGCAGATTTCTGCTGTGTCCAGGTTGACTTTCAAGCCAACTCAGTTTGACTTCCCAGCTACATCCCTACTAGGATGAGGGGCCTCTGAAGGCATTGGTTCATGCAGTGGTGATATCAAGAACTGACTGCTGTAAAACTCTCTACATGGGACTGCCATTGAGCCTGACTCGGAGACTGCAGCGGATGCAAAATACAACAGGTAGATTGATTACTGGCACTAAGAAGTTTGATCATATTTTGACAGTTTCTAGCCTGTCTGCATTGGCTCCTGGTGTCTCTCTAGGAAGATTCAAGGTCTTGATTCTAACATATGAAGCCCTTAACTGTTTGGGGCCTCGTTACATGTCAGAACACCTCCACCTGATCTTCTCAAGCCTTGTTATTACAGGTGGCCATTTCTAGGGAGGCTCAAAAGGCATCTACCAGGAATCGACCCTTCTCAGCTCTGGCCCCATCCTTATGGAAAACGCTTCTCCTGGAGGTGCATCAAGCTCCATCCTTGTGCATTTTCAAGAGGCTGCTAAAAACGGAGCTGTTCATGGAAGCACTCAATGATATTCTTCCTTGAGGTGTTGGCAGGATTTGGCTTTACCTCATCCTACCGCCATTGCTAGTTGCCTTTATTCTCATGTTTAGGTATTATAATTTAATATTTGCCTGATTGTTGTACACTGCCCAGAGTAGTGATTGGCTACATGGGAGGTATATTGAGTAAATAAATAAATAAAATAATTTGCACAGCTGGGCTTTTTGTCTATCATAGTCTGTCCACTACACATATAGTATGAATATAATAATGAAGAATGTTGCCAGCACTTGAACTGGCAGTATAATGATTATAGATCATGATCTGGAAGGCATCAAATACTATCTATCTACTATCAAAAAACTATCTTTAGGATAAATTTTCTTTTTTTAAAAAAATCTATTTTATTATTATTCATACATACAAAACATAAAAAAACAACAGAGTAAGACAACAAAAGACAACAAAAGCAAGACATCCATACTACATATATAGATCAGAGATTTTGCCATTGTCTAGGTCATCTAATATCATCAACGGGTTCTTGTAAGTACTGGTTCGCCACGATCATTTCTTCCCCTAAGTTCCTGTCTCTTTCTGGACCCAATTGTACATCAGCTTCCAGCTTTCCTTTACAAAGTGTCTCGGTTGATCCTGTATTGCCTCTGAAAGCATATCTAGTTCTTCAATATCCAGTAGCTTCTTTAATAGCTCCTCCATCGTTGGTATTTCTCCATTTTTCCATTGGACCAAGAGTAACCTAGCTGATGTGTGTATATACAGTAGACTGTATTTTATTTTTTTTATCAGTAATCTCTGGCATTATATTCAATAAAAACATTTCAGGTTTAAAGCTTAGTTTTTGCTGGACAATTTCTTGTGACATTTCCCAAACCTGTAACCAATTTTTTTTTTGCTTTTTCACATGACCACCATACATGATAATAAGTCCCTGGATTTTTTTTTTACATTTCCAGCAAGTATTACTGATCCCTTCTGATATTTTTGCCGATCTTACCAGTGTGAAATGCCATCTATAAAACATTTTAAGGATATTTTCTCTAAGATTAACTGGTTTAATCAACTTATAACTATCTTTCCACATTTTCATCCAGTCATCTATATCAATGTTTTAACCAAAGTTTTGTGCCCATTTGACCATCACCTCCTTCACCCTCTCATCTTCCAGGTCATACTCTAATAGATATGTATACATTTTTTGATTATTTTCTCTTTTGTGTAAATCCATAGTTCATCCACCTGAACTTTCCCCTCAAAAAAGCCCATATTTTTATCCTTTTTATATCTTGATTCTAATTTCAACATAGACCCAATCCCTCTAAATCTTGTTTATTTTTCAGAGTTTGATCTTTAGTTAACAAGTCTTTATATGTGAGTACAGCTCCCCCCTGGCTTGGCACTTTTAATGTAAAGGGGCTATTGGGGCTACCCATATTGGAATTTTCTTAGAGGTTTGCAGCACTTGAAATGTTTGCCATATTAAATATAGAGTTTTCCTCACAATATGTTCTGAGAAATGTGTCTGTTCTTTGATTTTTGCATACCATACATATGCATACCAACCCATCTTTAAATCATGACCTTCCAGTTTCAACAGTCTTTGATTTTCTAATGTTATCCATTCTTTTATCCAAACCATAGCACAGGCCTTGTAATAGAATCGTCAATTCGGCAGTCCTAGTCCTCCTCTCTTTTAAATCTTGTAGTGCTCTAAGTTTTATTCTTGGCTTTTTGGCCTTCCAGACACATTTCGAGGTCAGGCTGTCCAGGTCCTTAAAGTATTTATAATTCAATAGAATTGGTAAGTTTTGAAATAGAAATAGCAATTTTGGTAAAATGTTCATCTTTATTATTGAGATTTGTCCCATCATTGAGATTTGTAGTTTGTTCCAATCTTCCAAATCTCTCTGTATTTCTTTCTGGATTGAGAGATAATTTTCTTTCATCAAATTACTTGTCTTTTTTGTAATAATGACTCCTAAATATTTAACCTTTTGTACCTCCTCAAAACCAGTTTTCATTATCAATTTTTCCACATCCTCTCTATTGATATTTTTAGTCAGAAATTTAGTTTTTTGGTAGTTTGTTTTAAGTCCTGCGACAGCTCCAAACTCTTCTATTGTTCCCAATAGTTCTTCCATACTGTCCAGGGGATTTTCTAGAATCAATGCTAAGTCATTGTGGCATTCGACCTTGTTGCCCCTGTTTATTTGGCCCTCACCAAGGCTCACACCCTTTTCTCTTCTAGCTGCCACCAGGTATTCTCCACCTAATTATGTGTGTTATACACGTGTGCTGCCAACTCTAAGGGTTATTGAACTTAGGAATCAGAGGTTTAATTAACAAATATACTTTTATTGTCAAGTAAATCACAAAGGTAAATCATGTATGAACTGTATCAGGTATTAACAAGGATTAGATTATGTATTGGGTTGCAAGTACTGTTGTCTCGAACTACTATATACTTTTAATCAATATCTATCTTATAGTACGTATAATTTCATTCCTGCTTGTTCAATATAGATTAACCTTCTCAAGTCAATCTCCTAACTCTCTCAGTTCAATTCCTTAAACCTCTTCTTCTCTCTTCTCAACCCTAACTGCCATTTCACATCCCCCTCTGTCTCCCTGACCCCACCCCTCCTGCCCTATCCTTGGCTCCTCCCTTTTGAGCTTCTGTGATGGACAGGCAGGAATGACGTCACCTGCTGGCGTTTCGCCACAGTCATCAGCGTATGCTTGTAACTTATATTCTTCTCCCCTAATTCTGAGGCCTCTAATTCTATTATTTCCTCTTATTTGTCTATTCAGAGTTTCTAAGGTTAGAATAAATAGCAACAGAGATAGAGGGCAGCCCTGTCTCGTGCCTTGTTCGATTTGGTTATTTGACCATTGACTTTGATCTTAGCCTTCTGTTTAGTGTATATTGCTTTAATTGTTTGTAAAAAATTTCCTTCTGCCTCCATCTTCTTTAATTGCAGTAGCATAAACTCCCAGTTCACATTATCGAAGGCCTTTTCTGTGTCTAGGAAGATCAGCATCTTGTTTTTCTGGATGTGTTTCATAATATTCCAGAATGTCTATTATTAATCTTATATTTGACGTAAGTTTCCGTTTGGGGATGAAGCCTGTTTGATCCTTATGTATCATTTCAGTAAGTACCTTCTTTAATCTAGTTGCCCAGATGGATAAATTTTCAAGGCAGCCACATCTAATGTTCGTCCAAGCCAGAGCAGGCACACTTCAATGAATACGACTTTAGCCAAAGGTGGCGACCAAATCCTACATCCACTCTATTTAACTAAATCGACAGCTTCCTGATCTCCCACCATGATACATTAGCACTGTAGGGTTTATTAAAAAAATGAAGCCTGGTCCAAGGTCACTGGGACCAATATTGTGTTTTTATTTATTTTTTAACTTAAAAACGTATCTACTGGGACAATTCCATATGCATTCTGAAACTGCTGACTCAAATGTTGCCTGTGTGTGACAACATGTAACTCTGTTTCACCAGTTAACTTCTTTGCACACCAAGCCCCTCATCTTGCTATCAGAGGGAATGACAGAGATCGAAAGCATTGTCTGTTGGGGCAAGAGAAGGATTCATTTCTGAAGCGAGAAGGAAGTTCATTACAACATTCTACTGATGATTTTTAAAGATTACATTTGTAATCTGCTGTTATAACGATTAGTTGGAACAAATGCTACCTAAAGCATAACATGCCTCGCTATGCTTTACTTTCATGTTCCTTGTACAGTATATAACCTTCTCTCATATCTGCATAGAGAATGTGGTTGATTTAAATGGCAATAAAGTCCTAAAACTATAAAGAGCATACTATGTTATCAGGAAATGTTACCAAGCTGTGCATTGTTAATGAAGTCATCCTTGTTAACTGCTATAGAAAACGGGCTTGAACCTTGAAGGTCAGTGATAGGCATCTACAAAAATTCAGAACATAGAGAAGCTCAAGGAATATTTTAAATTTATTATCATTATCATTATCATTATCATTATCATTATCATTATCATTATTATTATTATTATTATTATTATTATTATTATTATTATTGTTGTTGTTGTTGTTGTTGTTATTATTATTATTATTATTATTATTGTTGTTGTTGTTGTTGTTGTTGTTACCACCACCACCACCGCCATAGGTCAGCCATGTTAAATATTCAGGACAAAAATGCAACAACAAAGTATATAGTGTTTATAGTCAATACAAAGCAGACTGAAATTTAGATTACAATTAAGTATGAGCTCCTAATCTGATTATTGCAATGATTTAGTCATCTGTATAAGTCACTGCACAGAATTTTGCAACTGTAGCTGTAAGTTCACTTGAAAAATCAGATAGGAGAAAAAAGATGTAAAATTTATTGGGTCTACCTGGATAATGTTTTAAAATTAGGGAAATACGTAGATTGCATGAATCTTTATAAAATGTTTAGTTCCACAGTTTCCACCATACCAGGGACAAAAACATTGATCATAAGGGATATGTGAGAGTAACCTTCCTCTAAAAAGCCTGAAGGCAGAGCATTGAAACAGATCAGGATGAAAGCTCTCTGATGTCTTGTGAGTTCTGAATTACAAAGGTAATCTGCTGAGATAAAGATCTTACTACAATTCCCAGACACTGAGTAGTATGGGAAACGTGCTCTGTCAAGTTGCAAAGCTGTATCCCATATCCACTTCCGAATAGTCTCTTTGGATTTCATAAATCCCAAATGTCGCAGGGCCGGACGGGATAACTCATAGGACAATAATTTTCCTTCCTCTACTACTGTCCAGCCTGAGGGGTGATAATCTTTTAAAATCAGAGGTGCTAAAACAATAGGATTAAGCTTTTACTTCAGCCAATGATTGATTATTAGAAGCCAAGCACTTGCTTCAAGAAGGACCATTCCAGCTTCTATTCTGAGTAAGGCATAGGTTCTTAACCTGTTGTCCGCGGACCCCTGGGGACCCACAATGTCCTCACAGGGGATCTGCAAAGTCTTGAAGAAATGTTATGATCTTTTGCAGTTAAAATAAGAAGGAAGGAAGGAAGGAAGGAAGGAAGGAAGGAAGGAAGGAAGGAAATGTAGAACAAAATCTTAATATCCTTTGCTTGTTCGTGTAAAACTTGGCTTTTATAACCTCCATTAAAAACAAACAAAAGTAAAAATCAGTTATGAAAATAACTGTTTGATAGCAAATAACTGATATTTCTGCACACGGTGAGAACATGCAAGTGAATGACACTGAATGGCTGAGGGACAGCACATGACATTTCTTGCTTCTGCACAGTCAGAAGAGAAGGTTGATGAGACCCTTCATGAGAAATTTTAAATAAATATTTGATGCACTTTAAGGTTGTAAATCTTGAGTTAAGTCTTGGTGGTCTGCGACAAAAAAAGATATTTAAAAGGAGTCAGTGGTAGAGAAAAGGTTAAGAACCACTGGAGATACAGTGTGGTACATCAAATACAGTTCTCAAGAAATCAGACTGTACTGTCTCAAGGGGGCGGAGGTCCTTAGATATACATAGGTCTGAACCATGGAGAAGTTGGGCCAGTGACTTGCCTTGGAAGACTTTTAGTACTGATAGGAGGATATATAAGAGCCCCCTTTGAAAAGAAGAATCTCAGGATGGCAGTAATAGTTTTTTGAGCATTTTCAGTGCAATGGGCAATGTGGCTCTCCACAGCCTAGTTGTCTGAAAAATTACACCTAAATATTTATAGGTCTTGATGAGAGATAGGCACAAACGTCCAGTTATGCAGTTTGTGCTGGTTTGTCGTTTGGATGAACAGGTATTCAGTGCTTCCCAACTCCTCTTCCTCTGATGTGCACCCACTCAGAGGCAGTGCCCGGAGGAAGCAGGGGCTGGGAAGCACTGAACACCTGTTCATCCAAAGGATGAACCGGCACAAACCACTGAATCATCTCTAGTCTTGACCTGTTCAATCTTGTGCGGTCAAGGAATACTAAGGTTGTTTTCATATAGTTAATCAAGTGTCCTAAATTCCCTTGACCCTTGCCGAGACCTAATGTTTAAAGACCAACTCAAGCTTAAAAAGATCAGGAAATTACAGTGATGTAATTTAGATAATGTTGATGTGGTTTCCTATGCTTAGTTCCAACTTTTCTACTACTTTGGAGCTGGATCGCCCTCAGTGGTAGAATCATGGACTTTAGTCCCAGGTGTGTTCATTCACTGGAGTTCAATTCCCCACTGTGCCTCCAGGGTGAAGAGATGGCTTGTGTAGTCTTGGGTGTGTGTGTGTGGCAGAGTCCCTGGGTGTCCCCAGAAGAAGGGAATGCTCAACCACTTCTGAGCACTGTATACCTAGAAAACCTCAGCAAGAATCTCCATGACAGCATGTTGTTGTTGCCCATTTACAGGAATAGACACAGAGTCTATATAACTGAGTTGTGCAACTAAAATGGCCATTTCTATATGACAATTATCCACTGTGTTCCAAGGTGGAAACAGAGTGCTGGAGAAGATAGGCCTTTGGCCTAACCCACCTGAATCTTGTGTTGCTTTTTGTGTTTTCTCTCTCTCTTCTCTGCCCATCCTTTTTCATGCCACGGAGATGATAGGGAATGCTGCCTAAGCATATTGAGAGCTTGAATAGTTATTTTTGAAAAGGTACCATTACAGTTCCAGTTGCAACAGAGCACTACCACCACACAAGCTAGTGCTTGAACCATGCAGATTCCTGTTACAGCATGTAGCAATGCCAGATTTTAAAACTAAAATGTGATAGCCACATAACCAAAGAAGTGAATTTTTGGCAACTGACTTAACTCATTGCTCTCAAAGTTCCAGCTGTGTTCCTTACCCTGCCAGAGTGCTCGTGTCAATGTCTGTGCTTTTCCTACCTAGTACTCCTAAAATTTAGGATGGCAAGTTGTCTGGTCTGTCCAACTGAGGGCCTGGTGTATTTTAGGGATATCTGCATGCCAACACATTTGTACTGTTGCTTCCCCTCTCATTCAGGGGGTGATGGAGTTTTGCTGCCATACCTGGCCATGACTATTGAGCATCACTTATATTTCCATTGATGCTGGGAGTGTGGCCACTATTGCCACTCCTGTCAGTACTTTTTTCAAGTTGATGCTCCCCCTCCCAACTGCTTTCCAGTCTCCATGCTGGATGTGAGTAATCCGCATGTTACTCTGATGTCGTGGATGTACAAGTGGCCTATTTGTCTAGCTGGGTTATATGCTCATTACCTTTACAAATCTGTTGCTGCACAATGGGTACTTGGTTTGAGCAAATGATAAATCTATGAACTGGAATAAAGCAACCCACCAATAAATTATAGAGCATTTTAGCTGAACTGAGAACTTGTTAGGACTTTTTAGATAATGCAGTTTGCTGCAGATATAAAGTGGTTGGTTTTTTTGGAAGCAGGAAGTGTTCCTGCTATATATACAGACTTTTCTATTGCAATTTAGAGCTAACTTCTTCCACTGTTGAGAAGACACAGAAAAAAACACTCTGTGAGAGGTAAAGAAAAAAGCCTTTTTGTGGGTGGGGGGAACCTGCTTTGCAAAGCAATGCTATCATGTTTACATTCCAATATAAAAATAAGTATTTCAAATATATGAAATTCTTTTTGATTTTATTGTCAAAATTAAAAATAAAACCAATGTGGCCAATGAGATTTATTATACTGTTACCAAACTACAAAATGTGTTTTCCAAGTAGGGGGATGAAATAACTGAACAAAAGCAGTTTGATTTTATAATAGTGGCAACATTCATAGGAATTCTCACCACCAAAAACACATTGGCTGATGAGATCCTGTTGCTCAGGATAGTAAGTCACACTAGAGAAGGTCCCTTGAATCAGTGGGGATTGGGAGAGTCAGTTCTTCTATGAGCTCCATTGATTAATTGACCTACTCCAGTTGCAACTTACTACACTAAGCAACAGGATTTCAGCCAATGGTTGTGATTAGGTTTCATTGTAATCAGTTTAACCCGTTAAATTGTTCCTTGCGCAAGTAACTGTCCTGAAGGCCAAGCCCACCAGAATAATTAAAGTATTATTTGAAAGGACTCCAGTATTTAAGATGGGGAAAGTCTGATCATTCCCTTCCATGTCTTTAATTTAAAATGCTTTGGAGAAAACCTCTTGACAATTGCAGGTGCTACATGATTGTTTCTGATTTCGCTTTAATTGCAAAACTGTTACTTTGGTTTATTTTCCAAGTTTAGTTTAGGTGGAGGTTTACTGTTGATTTTTCCTATCCTTCTTCTTTTAGGTTCTGAGGTACCTTAAGGCTCCCTTTTGCCTTGGAGAAACCTTTGGACAGGGAGAGGAACCTATAGCAGTGAAAAATCACTGTCAGATTACTGCCAGCAATCCCAATCCCTGTGGTAGCAATCCAGTGGCAATTTTTACTACTTAGCACCTTCTTTCAAGACATGAGAAGGGCTGTTAATGGTAAGGAGGTCCTTTTGAAGGTCATTAATTCATAGGATTGCTGTAACTCAGAAGTAACTCTGGTAGTACACAACAACGCCCGTGGGTGTCCCTGCCTGGAGGTAAAACAACACTACACAAATAGCTTGCTCACACCCTTAAAGTAGTAAATAGCTGTGCAACAGATCTACATTTTTGCCCTTGAGTGCAAGTTTCTTCTTTCACAAATGGCAAGTATGGCAGGCCTGATGTAGACTGGACTTCTTGCAAAAGGGTTGGGGGGCTTTCACCTTTGGTCCTCTGTGCCCTGATGCAATGTGGGGCATTTCACCTTCTTATAGGCATGGCATGAAACTTCCCACATGTACTCAAATGTTAACTCTTATATTTCTGAAGCAAACAGCAGGGAAGCTCCCAACCAGTCAAGGCTGATGACTCTGAATGTTGCCGTGGTGGGGGAAGGCGGGGGAAGAATCCATTCAGGGGTTTTAGCTTGAACATTACATGAGTGATCTGGCATGTGGAATTCTGTCCCTAAAACAGGCTGAGCATCTGGGATGGGTCCTTTAAACCTTGGACTAAAATTCACCAGAATGTCAGGGTCACTTCCTCCATTGCCCCCACCAGCATCTAAGACTGCTGTCCTAAGCACGCTTACTCAGAGAATAAGTCCTACTGAGCTCCTCTGAACTTCTTTCTGGCAAAAATGCTTAGTGATTACACTACATGCTGTTAAGCAAGGGAGGATGCTTCTAATCAGATTTGCTTATTCTTTTTGTTTCCACAGAAATGCTTTTTCTCATTGTCCTTCTGCCTTTGGCTATTGTGCTTCAGCAATCTCTAGCAGAGGTAGGAACCTTAAGCCTTTCACAGAACATTTCTTCTTTTTCACTTCATGGCTATTTTGTTTACATTTTATTTCAGGGATGGGGTTAAAACCATTTGACAGAAGGTATTTGGAGCAGCTGCCATTTTATTTTCTCCAGAAAATTGGGGTACAATCCCCCAAATTCTATTAATATTGCAACTGCTTATGATACTGTGTGAAATTTGTTGATATTGTTTTCAAAGCTCCAATGAGTATGGGGACCACTGAAGTGTGTTTCATCCACAAACGAGATATTTCGATTGCCAGGTCTCTGTATTTTGTTAGTTTTTCCAATTATTTATTTTCAACTCTGGCATCTCCTGGAATTGCAATGTCAATGATCCAGACATTTCTTTGTTCTATTACTACTATGTCTGGTGTGTTATGTTCAAGGTGTCTGTCCATTTGGATCCGGAAATCCCACAAGATCTTGATGTTGTCATTTTCTGATACCTTCTCTACCTGATATTCCCAGGGGTTTTTGGAAACTGGCAAGTTATATTTTTTGAATAATGATCAGTGCACTAATTTTGCCACTCTGTCATGTCTAATTTTGTAATCTGTTTGTGCAGTCTTTGGACATTCACAGATGAGATGTGACACAGTTTCATTTTTTTCTTGGCAAAGTCAACATTTGCTGTTAGCAATAATTTCTTGAATCTTAGCCTTCATTACATTGGTTTGGAGTGTTTGTTCGTATGCAGCAAAAATCAAGTGTTCGGTTTTTTTCTTAATGGTCCTGTTTTAGCCATGCCCAAGTTGAATTATTATCATGTGTTCCATCAACATTTATCAGGTGTTGTCAATGTAGTGGTTTATTTTTCCAACTGTTGAATTTGTTTTCGAATTGTTGTTTCTTATATTGAACTTTTTTTCCCCTGTTGTTTTCAAAATATTCTCATTTTCACTGCCTTAAATAATTTTTCTCTACTTCTACTCATATAATAATTTAGGCTTCTTTTTTCCTTCTCTACTACCTGCTGTATTTACAGTTGTTGTTAAAAAATATCAGACACAGTCAATCAAAACTAAAAACATTGACTGGTATTATATAACAGATACAAGTTTTAACCAAAATCCTAAGTATCTGTTAAATATTGGCACAGTATGTATGCTGTTCCTAATATTGCCGTTTTTTGTAGCTCTGATGGTATTATTTCTGAGATCTGCAAATTATTATTATTATTATTATTATTATTATTATTATTATTATTATTATTATTATCATCATCATCATCATCATCATCATCATCATCTTAAAAAATAACGTGAAGCAGTATAAATAATCCAATTATATATAACGTGTTCCCCCTCTCTGGGACCATTTGGAGATATAAGCAATTTTCCATCCATTTACAGAATCCCATTCCCCTTCCAAAACTGCATTGACTCTTGTAAAGGTTCACAACCTTTCCCCTTTATTAATAGAAAATTGATAAATTCTTTCCAAATATCAATAAAAATATTGGTTGTTGTGGGTTTTTCGGGCTCTTTGGCCGTGTTCTGAAGGTTGTTCTTCGTTTCTCCAGTCTCTGTGGCTGGCATCTTCAGAGGACAGGAGTCAGAACTCTGTCTGTGCTCTGGTGCACTTTGTTTGGATAGTTGAGTATTTATAGCTGTGGGATCAGCTTTTGTCCTTTTCAGGAGATGGGTGATTGTGGTGATCAGCGTGTTTTTTGTTGTGGGTGTATTATTGTGATAAGAGGGAGAGATTATCTGTCACTGTGATTGATGGGTGTTGTTAGCTGGTCTTTTGTGTGCAGTGATCACTGGTCCTTGTAGCTGGGTAGAGTTCGTTGACCTTTTGGAGGCTGTATTTTTCAGTGCTGGAAGCCAGGCTTTGTTGAGTTTTAAACTTTTTTCTTTTTTGTTGAAGCTCTGCTGGTGTTTGTGGATTTCAATGGCTTCCCTGTTCCATCTAACATAATAATTGCTGGTGTTGTCCAGTACTTCAGTATTTTGAAATAGAATTTCATGTCCAGCTTGTTTTAGGGCATGTTCAGCTACTGCTGATTTTTCCGGTTGTTTTAGTCTGCAGTGTCTCTCATGTTCTTTGATTCTGGTGTGGATGCTGCGTTTTGTAGTTCCAATATATACCTGGCCACAACTGCAAGGTATCTGGTATACTCCTGCAGTGGTGAGGGGGTCCCTTTTGTCCTTTGCTGACCGTAACATTTGTTGCATTTTTGTGGTGGGCTTGAATACTGTTTGTTGTTGTTGTCCTTTAGTCGTTAAGTCGTGTCCGACTCTTCGTGACCCCATGGACCAGAGCACGCCAGGCCCTCCTGTCTTCCACTGCCTCCCGGAGTTTGGTCAAATTCATGTTGGTAGCTTCGATGACACTGTCCAACCATCTTGTCCTTCCAGTGAGCACTCAGGGTTAATTTCCTTCAAAATGGATGGGTTTGTTCTCTTTGCAGTCCAGGGGACTCTCAAGAGTCTCCTCCAGCACCACAGTTCAAAAGCATCAATTCTTATGATAATTGTTTGAATTGAATTCGCCCATTCCCGTCCATTTTAGTTCACTGACACCCAGGATGTCAATGTTTATTCTTGCCATCTCCTGTTTGACCACATCCAGCTTACCAAGGTTCATAGATCTTACATTCCAGGTTCCTATGCAGTATTTTTCTTTGCAGCATCGGACTTTCCTTTCACTTCCAGGCGCGTCTGCAGCTGAGCGTCCTTTTGGCTTTAGCCCAACCACTTCATTAGCTCTGGAGCTACTTGTACTTGTCCTCCGCTCTTCCTTAGTAGCCTGTTGGATGCCTTCCAACCTGAGGGGCTCATCTTCCAGCGTCATATCTTTTAGCCTTTTGTTTCTGTTCATGGGGTTTTCTTGGCAAAGATACTGGAGTGGCTTGCCAGTTCCTGCTCCAGGTGGATCGCGTTTAGTCAGAACTCTCCACTATGACCTGTCCGTCTTGGGTGTCCCTGCACGGCATAGCCCATAGCTTCTCTGAATTACTCAAGCCCCTTCGCCATGACAAGGCAGCAATCCGTGAAGGGGAATACTGTTTGTAGGTTGTGTTTTTTCAAAAGTTTCCCCATGCGGTCCGTGACCCCTTTGATGTATGGCAGAAATACTTTATTTGTGGGTGGATGTTTTTCCTCTTCAGTTTGGTGTTGTTTTCTTGGGGGCCAACTCCCTTTCTTAGATGTCACGATCATACGCAAAACTGACCTCCTATTGGGTCACAAGGTCTACAGAAAACCCACCCACACAGACCGGTACCTACACAAAAACTCCAACCACCACCCACAACAAAAAAGAGGCATAATCAAAACACTGGTAGACCATGCAAATCGGAACTGTGAAGCTCAATTTCTCAGCACTGAACTCAACCATCTGAATTGGGCCCTACAGGCAAATGGCTACTCCAAACAAGAAAACAACACCAAACTGAAGAGGAAAAACAGCCCTTTGATAGAAAAGAGGAGAAAGAAAGGTTATACAAGAGAGAAAAACATGTACCCCTTTTTTGTAAATGCAAATCCTTAATGTTTTAGAGGTTCTCTTTTGCCAATCAGTGAAAAAACTGAGCCAATCAGTGAAAAGAGTAGATCCTTGGTCTAGATGGGTGGGATAAAAATCTAATAAATAAATAAAAATAAAATAAATAAATGAAAAAACACAGAAAGAGCCTTTCTTGTCTATTGGTCTTTGTTAAAATGCAAAAGGCCTATCCCTGGAAAGGACAGGGATTGAAGTAGACTTATTAAAGAAATATAGTGGTGGATCCTGACTTAGATGCGTGCAACTGGGCTGACTGAAGAGAACTCACATACTTCCTCTGCCTCCCTGGCAACTTCTCTCAACCTTGAAATGTGAAGGATTAACTGGAAGGCCATTGCTGGCTCCAAAACAGAACAGCAGCAGCTGCAGCACCTAATGCCATAGAAACATGTCTCCACGGCAGGAATTATTGCTATCTGCCCCCCATGCAAACATATGGGGTGGTGGTGGTTAAAGGTAAAATTATACAGTGTAATTTGCATGTCATTAGAGGCAGAATTCCCTTAGGAGATAAAACATATTTATCTTAGCATGAGAGTTTCTCAGCTTTGCATGAGAAAACTTACAGCTTTCTTTTTGTGATTAGTTATTAGGAGATAAACACAAGTTTCATTTTCAAGTGGGATTGTGTAAACACTGCATGTATGAAGGATTAGGGAAAGATAACATTTTCTCACCTTCTAGCTGTGCAGCTGGTTTCATATAGTTTGAATGGGAGACAGAAAGCACATGAGCACTAGGCTTAAAGAAAGACATGTTCTTGCTTAGTAAGGAGTAGGACCGATCTCTGTTGTGTTGCATAACAACTATATTCCAGGAAGCAGCAATTTATCTGGAATGCTAGAGTAGAGTAGACCCACTAAGTCACATTAATGTTGAGTAAACAAGTCATGTTTCTTATAGTTATTCTAGTTGGCACTAACAATTGGATTTCGCCCAAGTCACCAGTCTGTGAGAATTAAATGAAGACATTTTACCATACATTAGATTGCAGTCTTTCTCTTGTGAACCATTTTAGTTAAGAAATTTTGAGCATTTTCCTCAAACCCTTAATGAACACTAGAAATGTTGATCTGCAGCTTTGTGATAAATTCTTAAGAGTATTCCTTAATTTAGGAAGGCTCGTTCCTGCCATGTAGCTTTCCAATTTCTTTGGATTTATTGAGTGGTTTTAATTACTTCCTCTTTTATTCCACCTCTATGTTTCCAGCAAGGTTCCCCTTCAGTCTAATTTACCACACTGAAATAATGCAGTCATTTTTATTTCAGCTGCCAAGTTGTCCAGTCACCTAAAAAAGGAGACTTATTAAGAAGACCTTGCTTAGCTGCTGCTATTACAGCTGCTGGATCTTCTTATGGAGTTACCAATTGTGCTACTTTGCTTTTTATAGAGTTCCTGATCATCTCAGCCAACAATGTTTTCATTATCAAGGTGATGAGGAAAATGCCCCATCACCGTTGGTCAATACTACACAGTTCTCTTTTTCTGAAGGCATTCCCATGTATTCCTACAGATTCAGAGAAGCCTCACTTTGGTATTGATGGGGGCCAAACTTGGGGTCTGAGGAAAATATTCTGTTTACTTTACAATGAGCTTACTCAATCTACCTGGATATTTTTGGCAAATTAGACTGCTTTTGTTTTGTAATTGCCCAACTGGGATATAGCTCTACTATGTTTGCATACCTGATGTCTCAGGCAAAATTTGCATGTCTGGATAATGGTACAAGAGGGAGAAATATACATTTTCCTTAATGTGTGATTTGAGCCACAAGTCTTTACTACTATAAAAAGAGCACATGAGTTTTATGAATCAACCCTTCAAGGCACAAGTAACAGATATAATATCTGTATAAGAGAAAATTGTGTAGGATCAACCACTTTGGTGCTTACTTCTAAGGGAAAAGGAGGACCATAACTTGTTCCTCTGCAAACACTAACGGCTAGAGATCCTTCATAGGATCCCACTAGATAAATACATTTCTGGTTGGGTTAGATGCCCACTGATTTAAAAATCAAAGATGAAATTTACAACATGCTTTGTAAGAGATAGCTGTGTTAGTTTGTGCAAGTATATCAGGCAAAACCCAACATCCTTTGGTATCTTAGTAGAAAATTAAAGACATAAACATGAGAGAACTGGAATTTTTCAAAATCACTAATTTGGTCTGGCATCTTTTTTTTAACTTTAGAGTAAAACAGTAGTGGGTGACATGCCTGGAAAGATACAAAAGGACATTATTGACAAACATAATGCCATCAGAAGGAGGGTTCAACCAACTGCCAGCAATATGCTGAAAATGGTAAGAGACAGTTCATTGACATTGTTGAATAGTATGGAGATGCTTCACTGTGGCTTTTATGGAGCTGTGGCATAGCTCATCTGAAAAACATAGAGGCAAAATGGAAGGGTCTTGAGACCCTCGTATCCAAAGATTTTGACTAATAAGATGCAAAAGAAAAAGAAAAAAAGAAAAAAATGGTGCTATTAAAAAGGAAAACAGGGGTTCTTTCCCCACTCCACACTTGGTGATGGCAGTGGAGTGGTGGCAGCCGTCATAAAGTGCCCATTGCTGATCCCACCCAACTCAATATAGGCTCTGCAATACAGTTACAACATTGTGGATCGATGGCTGCCCACCTTAATGTCTTAATATCTTAAATATCTCTAGCAAAAGAGAGCCCATCAGCTCTGAAGGCAGCCTGTTTTACTGCTGCACAACTTTCACAGTCAAGAAGTTTCTCCAACATTCAGTTGAACTTTGCTTCATTTCACTTTCCATTCATTGGTTCTAGCCTTGCTCTGTCAAGTTTCTGATTATGTATTTTATGATGCTAGCTCCTAACTTTATGTCATCTGAAAATTGGATAAGCAACTCCTCTATACTATCATCCTGACTGTCTATAAAATATAGTATTAATGGTGGTATCATTGGGTGGATTCACCTGAGAGAGCTAGATAGCTAAGACTCCAGAAAGCAGGGCTCATGTTAACCATGATCTCAAGAAAATGGAAAACTGGGTGGAAAAAAGACAACATCCTTCATCAAAAACAAAAACATAGTTCAACATGGTGGTAGGAGAGGACCTAAAGGCATTGGGTGGGAAATACCAGTTTCATAGCAGATATCTTTCCTACTAAAACCAACTATGGATATTGACTCTCTGTCTTTTGATGAAGCATTTCCAATGCACTGATAAAACAACTGCAATTAATCATCCAAAGCGAAAGGACAAACATTTCAATAATTTGCAAATTGTCCCTTGAATAACATGGCTAGTATCGTAGTGGTCATCTCCTAAATACTGGTGGAAAAGGAGGATTCAGAAAGGCAGGCAATTGTGCTGAACCATATCAACAAAACAGTTTAACTGTTCATCTCCAGCAGAGGTGGACATTTTGCAGAGCTCATGAGTCCTATATGCCCATTCAAGACCAAGAAATGCCTAAATACCATGTACTGCAATGGACTGAACTCATATTCTGGGTGAACTCATACACTCATACACTGTTGTTAGAAAATCAAAAGGTGCCAGTGTCTACCATACCAGTGATGGACACAACTGGCTTCCACACATGCACCCCTGTCTGGATAGAGAACTGCATGTATAAATAAATACTGTAGATCTGGTTTCTTTTTGCACTTCAGCAGCTGGAGCTTTGTATGTGAACACCTTTCTAAAACATTATTACTTTCAGATGGAAAATTGGAGGTCTAGATTCAGTCTCCTCTCCCACCATATAGATAACCAGTGAGATGTTAAGTGCTCTTGAATGTGTTTATTTATTTATTTATTAGTTTTATTTATATGCCACATTTCTCCCAACAAGGGAGTGGACTAGTAAAAAAGATTCTCTCTCCTCCCCCCCCCTCTTCTTTTTGCTTTGCTAAGACATGGGATCCAAAAGCCAGTGAGATTGCTAAAAAATGGGCTTCAAAATGTAAAGAAGGAATCAGTCCTGCAGAGGAGCGGCTTGTCGATGGTAAGTTATGTGAAGAGATGAAGGGCACTTTTGCATATGATTATACGGGGAAAGTAGGTCGTTGCTTGTCCTGCCCCCGTCCTTGATCTGCACCACTTTTTAGACATGGAAGACAAAATAACTGAAGGTTACGGTTCCTTCTCCTTATTCTTCTCAGGCCCAAACACTGCATACTATGCATAGTTTTGCTGCTGAATGCACCAATGGTGTGTGTATGTATGTGTATGTGTGTGTCTGAGAGAGAGAGACAGAGACGGCAAGGGGGAGGGGGAATTTTGAGCATGACTGGGTCGCGGTTAAGCCTTCTACCTTCCACTATAATCACACCATTGCTGTACTGTATCTGTGAAGATTCTCAGTCATCCAGGTGAGGTTATCTGGAAGTTGAGTCATGGCAACTGGACTTCTTTCTTATTAGGTTGAAATGTTTCAGAACTCATCCAAGTAGCTTCTTCAGTCTGAGGAGAGTTTCCTATCAACTCTCCTCAGACTGCTTGGATGAGTAGCGAAACGTTTCAACCTAACAAGAAAGAAGTCTAGTTGCTATGACTCAACTTCCAGACATTCCTGCACTGCTTCTTATGAAAAGGAAAGGAAAGGAGACTTAACTTAAGAGAAGAACCACATGCTTAAACTTGAGTCTTGTTTAGTTGTGTGTGAGAGAGAGAAGAGAGAGAAAGAGAGAAAGAGAGAAAGAGCGAAAGAAAGAAGCCCTACTGGCTAAACTACCATATTTTTCAGTGTATAAGATGATAATTTTGTCTAAAATCTTTAGATTAAAAATTGAAGGTTGTCCTATACACAGAAGTAAGGGGGGGGGAGGGATCAAAGCGCTTTGATTCCTGCTTTCCTCCTCCACTTTCTTCGCAAGAAAGTGGAGGTGAAAAGAATTTTCTTTGCAAGAAAGTGGAGGGGGAAAGCAGGAATCAAAGTGCATTGATCCCTGCCTTCCCCTCCACTTGCTAAACCCCGCTTAGGTTTATTACTTTTGGGTTAGAAAGTCTTACACATGGGGGCGTCTTATACACGGAAAATACGGTACATATTTATAATCATTAATAGTTTGGCCCCTGGTGGCAACTTGCATAAACAAATAGGCGAACAGGCAGCTACAAGGAGGGAGAGACATAATGCCACAGGGATTGGTGTTTGGCTGCCTAACTGGCCATGGGGGGGGGGTGCCCAGTGATGACTTGTGAGAAGAGAAATATGGTTTGGGGCATTTTGAACAGGAAAATGCCCTGATGGGAAAGGATTAAACACACTCTGCACCATACAACTGCTCAAAATATTGAGGGTTTTTTTTTTCTAACTCTATTTTAAAAACCACATACAATGGCCAGTATCCTGTTCAACATTTATGTAAGTATGGCACTCCAACTGCAGGAGCTGTCACAGTGATTGGTGAGGTGCCAGTTGCATGCAGCTGGCAGCTGTTCCCCCTCCCCCTGTCTGATCACTCTGGCAGTTTCTGCTGTCAGACCTGCACATGTTTGTAAATACCAGACAGGATATTCACTAAGATCTTGTGAACAGAGTTTGAGAGGAAAAAATTACAAGTTGCAAGTCAGATGGAAAAGGCAGGTTAATACATCCATTCATCCATACAGCAAGTAAGGAACATGGATATCTGCAATGATACTTCAGAGGTTACAGCATTACAAACACTAGTACTTTTGAAAAGCAATGTAGCTACTCTTTTAAAAATATATAAGATACAGCATTTATTCATTACTCCTAAAATGTTGCTTTGGTGAGGTCATTTGGGATTATTATATTTTGAGGGGGCGTATTTATTTATTCTTTGTTTCTGGAGCTGGAAAGGAATAATGCAAGACTTCTTCAAATATAATCTAATGTTAAATGAAACATTATATAAAATATTGTAAAAATATAATCTAACATTAAATTATATATATATATAATATAATTTAATGTTAGATTATATTTTACAATATTTTATATATTGTTTCATTTAAGTGTTTCATATAATTATATTATATTATATTTTTACAACATTTTAATGAAGAATATAATATTAATCACAACATGTTAACTTACTCATATTTTTGGCTGAGGTCTAAAAGTCTGTTTGGGTGCATTGCTTCTTGGCCTTTTTGTGAAGGTGAAAGTGTGTCTCTGGGTGCAAATTATTGGGTTAATTTAATCATGAAGGTAATCCAAAGTATGTTTATTAAATACAGCCATATATTCTCTCATTGCAGGGATCTACTGTGGTGAGAACATTTACCAAGCAACCACACCCACTTCATGGGGAAATATAATCCAATACTGGAGTACTAAAGCTTCTAATTTCCGGTATGGAACTGGGCCAGTTGGTGACTTAAATGGTAGTGATATCTATACTCAGGTATGAACAGAAGCCTCCATTTGTGATATAGTTTGATATTTGAGAAATAACATTAACTGTGTACCAGCACTTTTGAGCAGACATCCTCCCCTACTTCTATCCTTCCTGTGTCTATTGAAGGAGCTCATGAGAAGCTCCTTCAAAAGTTGTGAGGATTTTGTCAGGTAAAAGCAGTCTGTGGCCAGAAATGGAAGGACTGGGAAGATTCAGAAGCTTGCTTTTCTTCTACAAAGCAACCCTTTATTAAGCCACTTCACAGTATTGGAAGGAGCTGGATCAAACAGGGCCACTTAAACTCTGACATGCCATTTGGATGTAAGGATCACACCAAATGGCACATTGCACCTTCACCCAACCACAAGTGACCCTATTTAGCCTGCACCAGTCTGCTCGAGAAGAGGCAGTGTAGACAGCCCTAAATTTGGCATATTGCATGAAACATCTATTTCAACTTTTGCTAAATTTTCAAAAGGAATTTGAGAAGTTGCAAATGTCCATTTCAGAGCATGGAACTTTGTAAGACAGAGACACATGCAGCATGACTGAGACACAGAGTGTAAAGAATGAATCTTGCAGCCGTCTAACTTTGGAGCGGGAAAAGGTTTTCAGACCTAGTGACTGTTCAGCAGGCCCAAAGCACAAGAAGACTGTTCATGCAAGTGAACAACTACAAAACTGGTTGCAAACACCCATTTCAGAACAGGGAAAGTTTCTGTAAGTGGAGGACTGTAGCATGCCCAAGATAGAGCCAGAGAGTACAAAGAGCTCAGCCAGGGAAGAATTGTGAATTTTGGAGTGAAGTACACAGGGATGTCCACCTGAGCTTTCCTACAAACTTGTGTGCAAAGAAAAGAGTTGCTGCTATTGCTACCTTTCCACCACCTCCTACCTCTCTCCTACCTCCCACTGCCATCTCTGCCCTGTATCTCACCTCCAGGTCCTCCAAATCCTCACTCAATGGTAGTGTGGCATCACTACTGCCTACCTGACTCAGTTTAAAGCAGTTCTGGTAACCTTTGATTACCAAAATATGTCTGTGGTGAATGACATCACCAGACTTAGGCGGTGTAACTTTACATTACTGGATTTCAGTCATTGTGTCAATTCCTTTTATAAATTCCTTTCTCCTCATGCTATTCTAGAGGGTCATAAATAGAGATGGGCACGAACTGGAAAAACCATGAATGAGAGTGGTTTGTGGCTATCTACGAACCACAAACCACCCCTGAACCCTGGAAAAAGGAACCAGTTTATACCTGGGGGTGGGGAACCTAACATATCCACCCCCTTCTCACTGCCCCTGCCCCCTTTCCCACTGCCCCCATCACCTCCCTACTTCCTCTTCTGCTGACTCTGAAGATGGAGGAGGTGGTGGCAGGGCCAGATAGGGAGGCAATGGGGGCAGTGAGAAGGGGTGGGGGCAGCAGGAACAGGGTGGGGAGCCTCCTTTTTGCCAAAACAAAATGAAGCACTGAGCAAAATTAAGTTTGGCACTTCATTTTATTCCAGCAAAATGGCTTGTACAAACCGAACCACGAACCAGCCTGCTTCATGATTTTTTTCCCTGTTTTGTAGTTTGCGTCATGCCTATCTCTAGCCATCAACTATATTTTCAAGAAGGATAAATTGTGAATCAATTACTAACAGAGTTGCAAGGGAAACTCAAGAGTACCAAACAGTAGAGTCCCAAATGCTACTAAATGAAGAGAGAGTTCCCAAAGGGCTCCCCCTGAGTTGCCAAGATGAGGCCCTTTTGGAGGTCACTAATTCCCAGGGTCAGCACAAGTCAGAAGTGATTTGACAGCACATCACAAGATAATTTTGCTGCCTGACTGAACTAGATATGCTTCATGTGATTAAAGGAATTACTAAGGAATGAATTTTGGATTAAAATATAGTTTTTAATCCCATCTCCACCCACCCCATTTATGTTTGTAGCTGATTTGGTATAATTCGCATCGGGTTGGATGTGCAGCTGCCATGTGCCAGAATCAGTTGACACCTTTCAGATATATCTGTCATTATTGTCCTGCGTAAGTATCCATTCTGACTTCTAGTGTTCTTAATTCACCCTCTTCAAAATCCCTATTTGCTCTTTGATGCATGCATACGGATCCTCAAGCTTTAGATAAAAAATGAACTAGTGTTGCCAGGGAAAATACAGTTGCCATAAGTCTGAAACAGCTTGATGGTATGCAACAACAACAGCATTACGAAGTGGTATAATTCACTTAAATTTTAGACATATTTTAGAATTATTTTCTATATGGTGTTTATTACATTTTTTTAACCAAGATGAAGGCATCTCCTGGGTGGGGCAAGGTGGCAAGATCAGTTTGTTGGCTGCAGGGTTGTGTGTGGAGGGTATAATAACCTAGAATAACATCAAAAGGTGAATTGGAGATTGGAGATTACACAGGTGATCACATTTTACTGCAATTCGCAAAGTTTTCAGCTGGGGGTTATAGTTCATCCGATGTGTCAGTTATGCTGGCAAACTCTTGGCAGCAATGCCCACCAAGTTTTAACTGGAAAGTGTAATCTATAGTGAAGAAAAATTCATGTGGCAAATATAACCGTCACAACAATCAGCAAGTATGTGTTATTCAAGCAAGAGCTTTGACCAACTCCCCATCCAGGGGTCTCACAAAGACAAACAGGAAGGCATGGCTTGGCATGGCTTAGGGGGTCCCCTTTGTAACAACTCTACACAGATATTCTTAGGGTTTTCCTTTATGTAGGAGATGATTGACCACTGGAAGAAGGCATCTGCTGTCTGACAACACATTAATGATGCATTGGGTTATGTATTGTCAGTTGTACCGGCTAAAGTGCTGTGCCAAAATGCTTGAGTGAGAGTGCAGTCAAACATAATGTGGAGTCACTTGGCTGAAATTTTACTGGTATGATTTTCCTCCCTTATCTGTGTAATTCTTCAATGGCATGTGCTAGTTCCAATAGATGTTTGATCCAACTAATGTATCAAAAGTAATTTGAGCTTCATGAAAACTGCCATGGTAGATAAGTTATAGCAGTCATTCTTCTTGGCATGCTCAACTTTAAGAACATTACTTGCATGAGAAAAAGATTACATTGTTCTGTGATTTCAGAGGAAACAGAAAACAGTCGTTGCGAACACCCTACAAAGCAGGCAGACCTTGTGAAGCATGCCCAGACAGCTGTGAGAATAAACTCTGCAGTAAGTTACTGAAGTTTCAAAACAAATAGTTACTTGAGTTCTGAGCTATCAGTTATAAATATAGGGAACCAGTTCCAGAAGCTGTTATAAAGCTAGTCACTTTAGTGGAGTGCTGCACAAACCTGGGTCCCCACATATGTTGGGCTACTGATTCTATCTTGCCTGCCTAGCCAAAAGCCAGAAGCTAGAGATGAGGGGGGTTGTGGTCCAACAGCATCTGTTAAAACCTCTGCCTGAGGGGCTCATCTGTGTCATTTTTTGTGGACTAATAGCCTTTGAGATGGTGTAGTGTCAAGGATACTATTGGACTAGGGACTCAGGAGATCTGGGTTTAAATCCTGACTTGCACATTGAAGCTCTCCAGGGCAGTGGTGGCAGTGGTAAAAGCAGTCTTAAATATCTCACATACTCAGAAATCCCTATTAGGGTTGCCATAATTCCCCCCCCCCTCTCTTTTTTTTAAGCTAAAGATTTGGACCTGTAAGCTGCTTTAGAATTCTCATCATTTTAAGAATCACCATGAAAGGTTTCATTCAGAATGAAGCTCCCTTTTGAGAAGAACCACAGGAAAGAGCTCCAGGGCTACCACATTCCCTGGGGCCAGGCTTTTCAAGCCTCTCTTGATGGCTAGCTCTTTTCTTATATTGAGCCTAGAACCATATAGAAAGTTTGGAAAGATAGCCAAAATGGTAGCATATGTTTGTATTACATCATGCTATCATTATAAAGAAGCCACAGTACTATATAGTATCAGTTATAAGTGTTCTGAAAGACTATGCCAAATGGAGCACATTGCAGAAAGAAATCTAACTTGTAAAGGGCATATGCAGATCACACAAAGAAAAATGCTCAGGGCAAGGTCAACTAAGAGTCTCCATCAGAAAGGATTTTGACTGCAAGTAGATTAAAACAATGCAGTGTACAAACCAGAAAGCAAGATCAATCAAGATTAATAGAGTGGGTGGGTGTCTCTCTTTAGCATCTAACTTGATTTTGGTTTGATCCCTTACAGCCAATCCATGCAAGTATGTGGATCGTATCACGGGCTGTGATATACTGCTAGGAATGTCCAGCTGTAGTGAAGAACTGTTGAAGACAAACTGCCAAGCCACCTGTACCTGCAAAACAGAAATTAAGTAACTTACACACCAAATACTACAAACATCAGTCCTGAGAGAAAACTGTTCTTATTGAAGTTGGAAAAATTGGAATGAAAAAGGAAGTCCATTATTTTCTCTGCTGTTCAAAATCTGGCATTTAAAATTATGGGTGGAAACGTGATTCCACAGATCATTTGCCCAGAGAATTAGATACATTTTTTCAACACCTGTAATTATGTGTTTCCTTTTTTTATTGTTTTATTCTAGAAAAATGTTTCAGACATTACAAGGCTAAACGTTTAAAGGCATCTTGCCCTGTTTGAACCAGTTTAATTTTAGATCTACACATTGTTATGCAAAACAGTAGCAGTATTTAATGCTGCCACCCACCTAGAAGATTAAATGCATAAGTATGGAATGGGATTGCTCCCCCATTGAATTCGTGATTTAAAAAAACAAAAAACACCTCTTCTGATTCTCTCACCATGCCTTCAGGTCAATCTGGATACATTACTTTTGATGTAGTTTTGGAATATTTATGGTGCTACAATATATGTCTGGAATGCCATAATCTAGGCATATGCTGAAGTAATATATCAGGAAACACATGGCTCCCAGTCTGCTTAGTTGCATGTAAGCATTTTAAATCTCTGTGCCATTGTTGCGGGGAGCGGGGGCAGTCAGAACTGCTCTGGTCTCTCTCATCACTGTGTGAGTGCTTTTCTTCCTTTCTCAGCCACACCTGCTAACAATCTCTAATCTACACATTTTGTAAGGGTGCAGGAAGCTTTCTCTATTGTGCATCTGAGTATCCTTGGAAGACGGTATGGTCTGGGCAAATTAGGGCCAGAAGGTTGGAGAAGATGATGAGAGGGAAAGGAAAAGTGGGCAAAAGAGGAAAGGTGCGGACAACCTCACAATGCAGAACAAAGGAGGGCTAAAGTTTGGTCATTTATATAACTAACATGGCTTGTCATTAATGCATCAGACACTTTTTAAATCAAGGTCATGAGCTGTTTTGCATTGGGCTGGGAGCATGGCTTTGCCCTTTCTACTGGCAGTGTGAGAGAGAAAAGCCTAATGTCAAGCTTTTATTGTGTAGGCTTGTAGCAAGGGAGGCACTGTCTAGAGCAGTGCATCCCAATCTTGGGTCCCCAGATGTTCTTGGACTGCAACTCCCTGAAATCCTGGCAAGCACAGCTAGCGGTGAAAGCTTCTGGGAGTTTTAGTCCAAGTACATCTGGGGAGCCGAGGTTGGGAACCACTGATCTATATACAATAATTGCTTGGCTCCACCGATGCCCCTAATTTTCCTGTATTCTTCTTTACCTTCACCATTAAAATTCGGTTCTGCGTTGGTAGATAGCAAACCGAGAGAAAAAGTGCATTGCCCCACTTTTCTTTATTCCAAGAAAGCAAGTCACCCCTTTGTCCTGCAGCACATGATGTGACCATAGCAACTTATCAGGATACACTCTAGGCCTGGAGCCATCGAATGGTTTCAACCTTGTAGCCTGTCCATACTGTTCCACTGTCTTCCAGCTCAGCCACAGCCATCATGTATCAGTCTTTTTTGCTCATTCCATCATGCAAAAAGTCCAGGCTGGAATATATCCTCAGTCCTTTTTGCCAACAGGAAACAGTCCGTTGTGCTGTGAATGAAGCAAACCAAAGATTTCCTCAATGCCATTCCATAAGCAGGCCATTCCTCAGGTCAGTAGTCCATTCCATAGGCCATATATCTGTAGGCCAGCTCAGTCCATATGTCCACAGGCCTTTTGTCCAGTGTACCCTTGTACTATAAATGTGGGACCTGATTAACAACAGGCCTGTTTCTTTTAGAACTACCTGTCTGCCTGCCTCTTTCAGTTTGTGTGGGAGTTATCATTAAAGATAAACAAGGCACAGGTGGATTTTATGTTATATTCTTCACTCTGTGCTTGGACAATGGCTGGTGAGACTGGCAAGGTCATCTTAGCCCCTTTGAATGAGATCTTGCCTCCAGTCTGTAGGAAATTCTGTTCTAATCTGCTATCTGCCCACAGAAACACACAGGCCCTTTACTTACTTTGCCAGAGAATGAAACTAGAATCCTAATTAGTTACATTATTTATCAGTCAGTCAGGGGAGTTAGCATACTAAGAAACTCAAAGGTCATGTGGAACCTAAATGATGCATTGAGATGTATGATACATTATAGCTACATGAGAAGGCAATGATTGTATTGTGTGGCTAAACAAATCAATATTCTACAAGGCAATTCTAAAAATGAGGGTAGCCCAGACAAAAAATTATACCTTTTAAACTGGGCTTTGGACCAGCACCAAATTTGGCACAGTTATAGTAGACAGCTCCTTCCTAGAGAATTTGTTGAAAAACAGCCCTGACAATTGCTTTCTGTTTAGGTGAGAAGTGGTTAACTGATGAAAAAAGGAGTCAGGTTCTGAGATTTGATGTCTCTGTCAATGGTAGCTGGCCCAAGAAGGTATCCTGTAGACCAGTGTTCCCCAACCTTGGACCTCCAGATGTTCTTGGACTACAACGCCCAGAAGCCTTCACCACCACCTTTGCTGGCCAGGATCTCTGGGAGTTGAAGTCCTAGAACATCTGGAGGCCCAAGGTTGGGGACCACTGCTGCAGACCATCTTGACATTGGTGTTGTCAACATTCAGGTTGCCATTTTGTATGTAAAGTTTGACTTCCTTTTTCCTACTGGCAATGCAGACATGTTATTGCACAACAATATTGAGCCATTTCCTGGCATTTTGAATCATGGTTAGAGAAGCACAATATTCCACATTCATTAAATATATTTTTGAAGAATTGAATTATGCTTAGTTACACATACACAGGCTTGGAGGGAGGAGGATTGTAGCCACTGTTGTCAGGGAAATGTGAAATGCAGAAAGTACAGAGGGCAATAGTTGCCTTATGAACAATCACAATTCAAAAAACAGTGAGTGAATAACACACACATCCTTGGATTGATGAGCTGAGTGAATAACATACACATCCTTGCACTGGTGAGTACTGGTGAATAGTCATATATATATGCCTGAAAGATACAGGGTAATATTTCATCATCTTAATGGGCTGCAGTTGGGAAGGGAAAAAACATGGATGTATTGGAGATAAGGTTAATCCTCCCTGCTGTGATCCACAGACAGAAAGAGAGAAAAAGAGAGAGGAAGGATAGGAACAGCAGCCACCACAGGATTACAATAGAATCCCACTTTCATTGGTGGATGTCCATCTTACACCACATAAGGCTGATGACATCATAGGCCACAGCAATATTTCTGAAATTCAAGATTCTTGTCCCCACCCCCACCCTGCTCTCAAGGCTTGCTTAGGAGCTGTGGGATGGTGTGTGTGTGTGTGTGAGTCTTTAATTTCAAAAGAATTGTTGTGGCATCAGTCTTATGCAATATAACTTCTGGCAACAGAATTTCAGCCAATATATCATCAACATATTCCTCAGGAAGGTTAACTGCACATTGAAGAAGCTTTTAAAGAGGACACTATTGGCATAGAAATCAACAAGCTTATAATGGAAGTTTGTATAATTCTGTGAAAGCAGTACAATGATGTTACTGTGTTGAGCCTGAATTCAATGCCCAGATTTTTCCAGTTTAGTTTAATCCAAAAATAGATATCCCCTCTTTTTATTACCTATTTTTTTACTTTTACTATTTTCACTTCCAGCTGTGTGACCATATTAAAAGATTCCCCCCCCCCCATTCCCTGAAACTTCATATATTTCAGGGCAGTTTTTAAGAACCACATGGGAAGTTTGCCTTTGATACTAATCCCTATCTGCAGAATACCTAAATTTTTTAAGGACAATTAATTCCGTCCCCTCCCACTTTCTGAAAGTTTCTTTACTGGTTCACACCTTCAGTGTTTCATGGCTCCCAAAGGCAACTGAATGTGCTCAGTTTTTGCTGGTCTACTTGATTTTTTTAAAAAAACTATTTTAATTTGTGTAATTTTTTGGTTAATTTTAGGTACCTGGGAAACAGGCCTCATACACAAAATCCTTATATTATCCTCTGCTAATGTGATCTATGCCATCCTTTGCCAACAATTACTTTCTGCACTCTCCATAAGACAAACAGGCAATTTTAATGCAAATAACTAATAGATAAAAATCTAATATCAGAAATGGTAATACATGAAAAACTGTTTCAGAACATTTCAATTTACTTGGACACTCTTTGGAGGCTGTGAAAGTCACTGTGTTAGGAACACCGCCCCCCCAAACATTACAGGACTAGAACTGATTGAGGAACAGCTGAGATAAGGTACTTATGGATGCTGGAGACACACTCCAAGGGACTGTCTATCAACCAAGGGTTTCTAAGTCATTACTAACCATGAGATCCCACATAGATTCCCATAGTTTGCACTTGAGTCAACAACACTGTTGTTACCTTTTAGACTATTAACTGTAATTATTCATGGCTTGAAAGTCCCGTTTCTTTACTAACAAACCATTATCACTTTGTCCAATGTCTGTACTATCACTTGGTCATGGGGCTATGCATAAGTTCTTTTCTTAAAAAAAAAACCTCTGGTTTATGAATGTGGGATAGGTCTTGTCTCACAAACCTTTTAGAATTCTTTGAAAAGGTCAACAGGCATGTGGATGTGGATGAACCAGTGGATATTATCTAGATTTTCAGAAGGCATTTGACGTGGTCCCTCACCAAAGGCTGCTGAGAAAACTCCACAGTCAGTGGATAAGAGGGCAGGCCCTCTTATGGACTGAGAATTGGTTGAGTACCAGGAAACAGAGAGTCGGTGTCAATGGGCAATTTTCACAATGGAGAGAGGTGAAAAGCGGTCTGCCCCAGGGATCTGTCCTGGGACCGGTGTTTTTCAACCTGTTCATAAATGACCTGGAGACAGGGATAAGCAGTGAGGTGGCCCAGTTTGTAGATGATACAAAACTTTTCTGGCTGGTGAAGACCAGAAGGGATTGTGAAGACCTCCAGAAGGATCTCTCCAAACTGGGAGAATGGGCTGCAAAATGGCAAATTGTTTCAATATAAGAAAATGTAAAGTAATGCACATTGGGGCAAAAAATCAAAACTTTATCAGCTGATGGGTTCTGAGATGTCTGTGACGGATCAGGAAAGAGATCTTGGTGTGCTGGTGGACTGCTCGATGAAAGTGTCAACCCAGTGTGCGGCAGCAGTGAAGAAGGCCAATTCCATGCTAGGTATCATTAAAAAGGGGATTGAAAATAAAACAGCCAACATTATAATGCCATTGTACAAAACGCTGGTAAAGCTGCATCTGATTGTGTACAGTTCTGGTTGCCGCACCTCAAAAAAGACATAGTGGAACTGGAAAAGGTGCAGAAGAGAGTGACAAAAATTATTACTGGGCTGGGGCACCTCCCTTATGAGGAAAGGCTACAGCGTTTGGGGCTCTTTAGTCTGGAGAAAAGGTGCCTGAGGGGGGACATGTATAAAATTATGCAGGGCATGGATAAAGTAGATAGAGGGAAGCTTTTTCCCCTCTCACGCAATACCAGAACCAGGGGACATCCACTCAAATTGAGTGTTGGGAGAGTGAGAACAGACAAAAGAACAACCCAGCGTCCTTGCCACAAGATGTGGTGATGGCATCTGGCGTAGATGCCTTTAAAAGGGGATTGGACAGATTTCTTGAGGAAAAGTCAATCGCAGATTACAAGTCATGATGGGGATGTATAATCTCCAGACTTAAAAGGAAGGTACTTCAAAATGCCAGATGCAGGGGTGTGGTTTCAGGAGACAGGTATCTAGTTGTCTTGTGTGCTCCCAGAGGAATCTGGTGGGGCCACTGTGAGGTACAGGAAGCTGGACTAGATGGGCCCTTGACCTGATCCAGCAGGGCTTTTTTACGTTCTTATGATATTGTACTTCTGTATCCACAATTCAGAATGGCAAGAAATGGCCTGATATTGCTGCACAATATTGTGCCTGTACTGCCGGCAGGGAAAAGGATGCCAAACTTTACATACTGAAAGGCAACCTGAATGTTGGCAACACCAATGGCAGCAGTCAAGATGGTCCACAGGATACACTCTTGTACGCACTACTAGATATGGAGGTATTCGTATTCGCATATGACTACGAATACCCCCGCACAGCTAGACGTAATGAGGGTCTGGCCCCCTGGGGCTGGACCATCCACTCACACATCTGCTGCTGCTGCCAGCTCCGCTCTCCCTTCCAATCACTCTGGAGCTTGTGTTTGACTATCCACTCCTGGCAGAAGGAGGGAAGACGAGTCTCCCTACCAAGCTGACGAGTGGATAGGTGACCGTGAGCTCCGGAGTGATTGGAAGGGAGAGTGGAACCAGCGGCAGCAGCAGACGCGTTAGTGGACCCTTGTTATGTCCAGCTGTGTGGGGGTATTCATATACGAATACGAATACCCCCATCTCTACTCACTACCATTCACAAAGTGACACCAAGCAAGGGAAAATCCCAGAAGGAGACTCTTTTTTTCATAAGTTAACTACTTCTCCTCCATCTTTTTTCTTGCTGGCAACACAGACACAATATTCTGCAACAATATCAACAATATCAAGCCATTTCCTGGCATCGTGGATACAGAAGCACAGTATCCCACATTTATAAATCAGAGGTTTTTGAAGAATTTAATTTCCTGGCTTTTTAAAATGGAAGTTTAAGTATACAGACACTACACACAAATTCCAAAAGAAACTTCCCTCATGTATAAATACACAATGCTAGAGAATCCTAGAAGATGAGCACATGATCTGTACTGTGGCTGCAGGGAGAGGATGGAAACTAGAACAGCTGGGATACAGCTATAGTCCATCTGTGACAAAATATTTTGAAGGACTGCTTGAGGCTTAACAAAATCATGAAGCAAAAGTGTGAGTGGTTACAACATAAACAATAGAGAAACAGCCACACCCTTTAATCTCTCAGATAATCTAATGTTGCCATGCCCACTCTGCAGAATACAGATTAGATAACTATGTCCAATTTCCAAATCCTTTCCTTGGGATATGAAACCTGATGAAGAAAAGCATGTTTTCAGCACATGTTCATAGAGCTTTTGGTCTGAACATTGCCTTTTGAAATAAAAATGGGGAAAGCTGGGAGTTAGCAAAAATTTTTGTTTCGGCTTCCCCTGTTTCTAGATTTGGCTTGTAGACTGTTGATTTGCTCTGCTGCAGAATAACATCACTACACTCTCATGCAGCAATAATATGGCAGTTATATAGTCTCACTCTAATGTCTTAGGAAGTGGACTTGATCCACAAAAGCTGCCATTAAAATATACCACTTAATCCTTAAAACATCATGACCTGTTTGTCTGTTCTTTTTGTTTCTCTTGTTGGTCTGATGTCCCTGCATAGACTAATACACCTACTTCTTTAAAAGCTACAAGTATGAAAGACACTGAATTTATCTGAACAAAGTAGAGATCCATGAACCTCTTGAAGAAACTTGCCCAGGTACAAATAGACATAATAAGCAGAGCTTCAACAAAAAAGAAGAAAGTTTAAAACTCAACAAAGCCTGGCTCCCAACACTGAAAAATACAGCCTGCAAAAGGTCAACGAACTCTACCCAGCTACAAGGACGAGTGATCACTGCACACAAAAGACCAACTAACAACACCCATCAATCACAGTGACAGATAATCTCTCCCTCTTATCACAACAGTACACCCACAACAAAAAACACGCTGATCACCACAATCACCCATCTCCTGAAAAGGACAAAAGCTGATCCCACAGCTATAAATACTCAACTATCCAAACAAACTGCACCAGAGCACAGACAGAGTTCTGACTCCTGTCCTCTGAAGATGCCGGCCACAGAGACTGGAGAAACGTTAGGAAGAACAACCTTCAGAACACGGCCAAAGAGCCCGAAAAACCCACAACAACCATCAGACATAATCTTACTTACCAAATGCAAATAACAGGATTTACAGTAAAAATCCCTTTATGGTCAACATGCCCCACTGACTCTAGTGAAATATTACAACAGTCTCTCCAAAAAGTTATGGAACCACCAAATCAGCATCGTATATAGCAAAGAAAATTCCAGAAGAAAATTGGAGAACTTGAATCACATGTGCAGAACCAGCCCTGTATGGCAGGCACTGACCAAATAATCTCTATCACATGACAAAATATCTACAATGTGCAACTCACTTCCCTGAAGAAAAAGAAAGATGGGGCTAAATCCTGCTGCAAACCTTGATGTCGCCATGTCTGCTCTGGCAACACAATGAAAGGCCCTAACAATGCCACACACAACTTCAGGGGCTTGTTTATTTGCTCTTCAGCTAATGGAATCTATGTCATCCTTTGGCAACAATGTCCTCCTGCACTTTATGTAGGACAAAGAGGACAATTTCTATACAAAATAATAATAATAATAACAAAAATTAATGGGCATACATCTGATATTAGAAATGGAAACACAAAAAACCCTGTTTCAGAACATTTCAATCTATCTGGACAGTCTTTAAATGACTTGAAAGTCACTGTGTTAGAAAACAAAACACTACAGAAGTAGAGTTGAAAGAGAAGCAGCTGAGATAAGGTAAATATGGATGCTGAAGACACACTCCAAAGGAGTGACTATCAGTCAACGGTTCTTAAGCCGCTGCCAAGTGTGAAATCTCACAGTTTGCCACTTGTGTGAACAATGATATTGTTACGTTATAGACTCATAATTGTAATTATTTACAACCTGATAGTCAGACCCATAATTGTAATCATTTACAGACTGATAGTCCTATTTATTTACCAATAAACCATTATCACTTTGTTCATTATCTATACCATCAACTGGTCATGGGCCACATATATATGATAGTTATATGGTCTCACTCTAATATCTGATCCGCTAAAGCTTACATTAAAATATAACATTTAGTCTTTAAGGTGCCACTATGTTTGTGTCTCTTGTTGATCCCTCTCTTTCTCTGTTTGTCTGATATGTTCCCATGGACTAACACGGCTACTTCTTCAAAAGCTACCTTATCTGTGCAGAGCCTTGTTCCTCAACCCACTGATTGGCATATGGCTGGAACCACCCTCTGTACTATGAAAGAGAATGAAATGATACATGGGGCCAGATAAGAAATTATTTATACACAGAAGAGGAGGTCCATCACTTAGATCTAGACATGAAGATCTAAAATAGCATTTGTAATCTACTGATGTAACCATTAGTTGGAACAAATGATGGATTTTAGGATGAACTGGACACTCTTTAATTTCAACTTGACAAAATGGTTCACTGTACTTTCCTACCATGTACCACTCCATCGCCTTCTCTCATTCCTACATAACAGATGTGACAAATATCATTGGCATTAGAAAACAGCTATCTTCCCTATTAAGAAGAGTTAGCAAGCATGTTATGCCTGATCAAGAAGTTATCTTTTGTATGTACAGTGTGCCCGGTATCTAGCTGGACATCCATCCCTTGCAGGATTCGGTGAACAATGTGTCAATACAATGGAGAAATTTGAGGAGAAATGGTTTCATAAAATAGCTTCCCTCCAACTTTGTTCAGTAGAACAACTTTCATAGTCCAGCAGCATGTGTCCCAATGAAAAATCCTGCCTTGTTGTAATGTGCACACCATACCACTGTGTCCAGCTTTTTTGTGAAAATGCTGCACTTAAGTACCCCAAAATCTTACTTGCTCCGTTTCCATCTTTATTAATTTGCATTGCAAGGTGTGTTCTGAAAAACTGAATCACTTTGGTCATCCATATTGTACAAGCCTTCATTTTCTACAATAATTACCAAAGAACTGAAGAAGGCATTGTAAATCTATTAAATCTATTAGTTCTGTGCCATTTGCATTTGAGGTAGTCAAAATGTTTTTAAGACAAATATCTAACCATTGTATGAAATGTTAGTAATTTTACGGAGTGACTCTTTTTAAATGCTATTAAATGCAGGCTTAAGATCAGTGAAAGACAAATAAGATACAGTGGTGCCTCGCTAGACGATTGCCTCGCAGGACGAGGAAATCGCTAGACGATGGCTTTTTGCGATCGCTAATGCGATCGCAAAACGATGGTCTCCTATGGGGGATTTTCGCTAGACGACGAGGTTTCCCCATTGGAATGCACCGACTAGCGGTCAAAAAGCTGTCAGTGCATTCCAACGGGGACCCGCGCTCGCTAGATGAGGTTTCCCTATGGACGATCTTCGCAAGACGACGACATTTCCCTTGGAATGCATTGAAGAGATTTCAATGCATTCCAATGGGGAAACGCGCTTCGCTAGACGATGTTTTCGCAAGACAGCGATTTCCGCGGAACGGATTAACATCGCCTAGCGAGGCACCACTGTATTTGAGTGCAAATTACAATATGTTTTTTTAATAAGGTGATGTATAAGGAAGCAGCAATCAACTGTAGATGTCAAGCTTTTATTACGTAGGCTTGTAGCAAGGGAGGCACTGTCTAGAGCAGTGCGTCCTAACCTTGGGTCCCCAGATGTTCTTGGACTGCATCTCCCTGAAATCCTGGGTAGAAGATGTAACCAGAAATGATCTGAGGCTCTCAACAGGTGCATTTAATTTGAAGATTTATTTAAATCACAGCAGATAAACAGGGAATAAGATTTGTGAAATGAAAACACAATATAAAAGAAATCAAAGGAAAATCAATGAACTTCCAACACAATACAATGCAATGATGAAATGAAAAGTGCAAAGCAGAACAACCTGTATTTAAGTATTAGATGAAATTACAGTTATGCAAAATCAGCCACAATTAGCCCTTTATGAAGCACTATATTTGCCCCTTATCTTGCCTTATTGTTTCACCTTACAAAAATTTTACAAAAATTCAGACGTAGGACAGTTTTCAGTAATGCCACATCTGAGGCCTTAAACTTTTTTCAAAGATAAATGAATACAACAGATTTTGCTCCCTGGTGACTTCTGAGAGCTGTAGTCCAAATGCACAAATTGGAACACCCCTGATAGAGTATATTGTAGACATACTTATCCCTGTCGTTTAAAATGGATGGAAGGCCTTTTACATGTTGCTATAAGTTGTTCTTTGTATAATGTGCTAAGAAAACTATACTTGCATCAAATTTAAGACAGGTATGTGGATAGATCTGTCTCTGAGATGATAATCTTTCTTCTACATAGGCAATATACATAACTAACCAGAGAGGTTGCATGTTTTCTATCTGTAGTAATTCATAGTGTGGGAATGGTAGATTAAGGGGGAATGCTGCATGTTTCCAGAGAAGTTCATGATTGCTTTTGTTTTATACAAATTAATTCAGGTTTTATATTGTTTTAATTAGATTTGTGTAAATTGCAGTAGTAATAAATTTTAACACTGAGGAAACATCTTAGAAAAGAAATTATGTATTTTTAATGCGTTCTCCAGATTTTATATCACTGATCATATAATTTACACTAATGACAATTTTATTTCTGTAAACTGTGACTGTTTTTGTACAAATGTGTACTGTACTTTGAACAGCCCTTGCTTTGTGATAGTTTGGCTAGATATAAATAAATAAATAAATAAATAAATGAATGAATAAACCCATTTTGTTCTTTTTCAGGATTATTCATTTACAAAGCAGGAAGTGTTCTGGCTATATAAACACTTCCTCAGTTCATCTTAGATGCAATTCCTGCAAACCCTCAGAAAACACAGAAAATAAAACCCTGGGAAAGGTAATAATAATAATAATAATAATAATAATAATAATAATAATAATAATAATAATAATAATAATAATAATAATAATAATAATTGAACTGCTGGATTGTTGAAGGCCATTAGTTTAAGCAAAAATTCTGCTATTTGACTGAGCAGCTATTTGGATTTCAGACAGATTTCAGTTAATTGCTTCCAAAATTATTCACTTAGCACTAAATAGTAACAATAAGTATTTTGCATATATGAAGCCATCTTATAATTTACTGTAAGAAGGAAAGGCCATTAAAATCACTGGAAATGACATAAATCTCATTCCTATTACTAGACTTTAGATGGCCAATTGCTGGAAAGAGAAATATTTCTATATTCTCTTACTCATAGATTTTTTTTATAGTTACTCCATTTGCAAAAGTAACTCATTTCTTTGCTTATCAATAATGTGTTACTGCTACCTTTCCATCTGGGAAAAACTTTTACATAGGTCTAACTGTTTGATGAAACATGCCTGATCCTGGAATATGTTTTCCAGGGGAAAACATAGAGCAGTGTGCCAACTGATCATAGGGGACAGAATTGTGCATCACATCTTGTAATATGCAGCATTTGGCCCTTTAAGGCAGGTTTAAATGGATACTCCCTTTGTGAGTGGTTGTGGTTTTCTTAGGCATCCTCCTAGTACTGGTTGAAAGGTGTTGGTCTTTGCATAGTGAAGCTAAGGTATCGTGTTGATGTTAACTCTTTGGGTTGTTTGTGTATGAATCAGCTTTTAATTTTTTTTTGTTCTCTTCTCATGTTCACTAAAGACAGTATTTCATCTTCCAAAAACAAGACAATCTTCAACAGAATTTTAAAAAATTTCAATTTAGACAGAAAGTTGTAGTTGAAGCTACATTCTCGTACATCAAAGATGTTTAGACCAGCCAGCAGCCCTTCTTAACTTAAAGCATGGGTAAATTAATGTACCTTCATGCACCTTAACTTCTATTCCAACAAAACACTGCCACATAATCCCATTAGCCACCCACTTCCTGTATATCACATCATTAGTGATGTGGAAGAATTGAAATCAAACCCAGGCTTTGATAGTGGCAACATGTACAAACAGCATGATGGCAATACAGCCCCATGTTACTGTGGATAGGGCAATCATGATGCTTGTACAGCACAGGTCCAGTCCAACTGATCCATATTTTGAGGAGGCATACTTTTATGTACGTAATGGGCTTGGTCATTAGTACATAAGGTTGTTTCTCTTTTGGTAATCAAAGAATGGAGTTCACCTCCTAGGTTAAAGTATGAAAAGTGTGCATCAATTTATTGTCTTTTGGGAGCGCAGCTTTAATTATATGTTCTTGCTTCAAACCAAAGGGATTCTCTTTTTTCTCAGTTAATCTTTATTATCCCAGGCTACAGCTGCTCTAATAAGCACCCATATTAGTGGAATAAGTCCTGCTGAACTGAAGGGATTTACACCTCTAAACAAGCTTGGTGATTGCCTCTCTGGAACAAGTGAACATTTGAATCAAGTTTAAACATTTCTTTTATTTCCTCAGAAATGCTTCTTCAGACCATGTTCCTGCTGTTGGCTGTTATGCTGCACCAATCTCCAGTGCAGGTATGAGCTTAAGATTTCTGCAAATCTTCTGTTACATATTACATGATCAGGGAGCCACCATTTCTAGAAAAAAACATTCATTCTAGAGGAGAATTAATTTTACTATCCTTTCCTTTCAGTTTTCAAAGAAGCATAGTGAGGAAAGACAAGTGGCATAAAGTATGGGAGTGTGCTGAAGTATGTGCAAACTATGTTGGCAGAGGCTTTTTCTCTAAGACTGTTTCCAGCTGTAGTATTCAGTCATAGATCTTATGCAGTATCCAGAAGATACTGAAAGTGGCCTTAAGGGATACAACTGTGTTCAGGGCCCTGTTCTGATCAAATCCTAAAGAGATCAATCAAGATATGACAAGATGTTGTGTTTTAATCCCCTCCTCCCCATACAATTTTTACATAATTCTGTATGCAATTGCAAGCATTTTTGACAAGGATGATTTCCTTCCTTCCTTCCTTCCTTCCTTCCTTCCTTCCTTCCTTCCTTCCTTCCTTCCTTCCTTCTTCTTCTTCTTCTCTCTCTCCATTGAAAGCAGGAGAATTTTAGATTTTTATTACATTTACCGTCATACTTTCAAACATTAATCAGATGCAGGAACAAACTAAAAATGAAGCTGAATGTGTATTCCCTATGATTAACCCATTTCCTTTTCTGTAGCACAAATTTTCTCAAACAAATGAGCCTCAGTAATTTTCCATTCCAGTGACCAAACACAAATCAAAGCACACTAATTCCATATATATATGGTTTTACACATCAGGACATAATAAAAATCATCTGGTCCTTAGCAGGTCTGAAAATTAGGTAAATGCAACCTCAGGTGAGCAACAACACATGACATATCACACTGTGTCATGATTTATTTTGCAAAAGTAAAGCCAAAATGGAGAAGCCATGTGTGAAAAACTAAGTACATCCTGAAAGCTTCCATAGGAATTAAGAGGCTAAAGTAGCAGCCAGGTGCTGCTAAACAAATGTAAGTAATTGATCATCAGCAAGTGTGACCACCTCTATAAAAGCTGAAATTTTAGCAGTTTGCTGGTCTGGAGTATTCAGCTGTGTGTTAATACAATGCCAAGGAGGAAACACATCAGCAATGATCATAGAGGAGCAATTGTTGCTGCCCATCAATTTGGGAAGGGTTATAAGGCCATTTCCAAACAATTTAAAATCCATCATTCTACAGTGACTATTCATAAGTGGAAAACATTCAAGACAGTTGTCAATCTTCCCAGGAGTGGATGTCCAAGCAAATTTACCCCAAGGTCAGACCATGTAATGGTCAGAGAAATTGCAAAAAACAACAACAAGAGTTACATGTCAGACTCTACAGGCCTCAGTTAGCATGTTAAATGTTAAAGTTCATGACAGTACAATTAGAAAAAGACTGAACAAATATAGTTTGTTTGCCAGGAGAAAGCCTCTTCTCTCTAAAAAGAACACGGCAGCACAGCTTAGGTTTGTCAAGTTGCATCTGGACAAACCACAAGACTTCTGGAACAATGTCCTTTGGACAGATGAGACCAAAGTGGAGATGCTTGGCCATAACACACAGTGCCACGTTTGGCAAAAACCAAACACAGTATATCAGCACAAACACCTCATCCCAGCTGTCAAGCACGGTGGTGGAGGGGTGATGATTTTGGCTTGTTTTGCAGCCCCAGGACCTGGGCACCTTGCAATCATTGAGTTGACCATAAACTCCTTTGTATACCAAAGTATTCTAGAGTCAAATGTGAGGCCATCTGTCCGACAGCTAAAGCTTGGCCGAAATTGGGTCATGCAACAGGATGATGATCCCAAGCACACCAGCAAATCTACGACAAAATGGCTGAAAAAGAAAAGAATCAAGGTGTTGCAATGGCCCAGTCAAAGTCCAGACCTCAACCCAATTAAAATGCTGTGGCAGGACCTTCAGAGAGCTGTGCATAAACAAATGCCCACAAATCTCAATGAACTGAAGCAACGTTGTAAAGAAGAGAGAGAGAGAAAATTCCTTTACAATGATGTGAGAGACTGATAAAGTCATACAGAAAATGATTAGTTCAAGTTATTGCTACTAAAGGTGGTTCTACAAGCTATTGAATCATAAGGTGTACTTAGTTTTTCACACATGGCTTCTCCATGTTGGTTTTATTTTTGTTAAATAAATCATGACACGGTATATGTCATGTGTTGTTGTTCTTCTGAGGCTGTATTTACCTGATTTTCAGAACTGCTAAAGACCAGATGATTTTTATTATGGCCTGATATGTAAAACCATAGAATACAAAGAGGGTGCATTTTCTTTTTCACATGACTGTATATATGTATGTGAGCAAAAATATGACAAAGAATGACTTTTGCCACATGTGGGGCGGTCACAGGTATTTAAAAAAAATACCTTGATAAACATTTCATCTAACTTGGCTTACAATTATGGATTTTTGTCTGAACCTAGCTACCGTGTTTCTCCGAAAATAAGACAGGGTCTTATATTAATTTTTGCTCCAAAAAACACATTAGGGCTTATTTTCAGGGGATGTTTTATTTTTTTTCATGTACAACAATCTACATTTATTCAAACACAGTCATGTCATCTTCTTCTGGTTGCTGCACAACGGTGGGGCAGGGTTTTACTTAACTAGGGCTTATTTTTGGGGTAGGGCTTATATTACGAGCATCCTGAAAAATCACACTAGGGCTTATTTTCAGGTTAGGTCTTATTTTCGGGGAAACAGGGTAGCTAGTCCCATGACTGGTCAAGGAGCTAAATTTCAATCTGTTATGTCTGGGGGCCAGAATGAACATGGTGTGCAAATAAGACTTCTTTCTCTCTCTCCCCCCCCCCCCGCCCCAGCAACACTAGAGTATATGTGCATGGATATAGTGGATAGAGTAATGGATTAGGATTCAGGAGATCTGCCATGGAAACTCGTTGGGGGGATGAAATGTACAGCTCAAAGGCTCTCCCACAATCTCAGGTGGAAAACAAGTTGCTATGCCATGACCATGCACTTATCACCTTGCAGGCACACAGTTCTGGTATCACCCCAACAGATATCTCCCTGCTCTGCAAGACAGAGAGGCATTTGCCTCCATTGAGCATGCTACAGAGGTGGTAGTCATGGCAGCAGCCTCCCCAAGCAGAAGGAAAAGGCTGTCTAAGGATAATGGGGGGGGGGGGAGAAGAGGACACACAGTGGCGGCAAGCAATGACCCCCGTTGTGCTGCAGCAGGAGGACAACTGCAACTAATGGACATATTAATACATAGTGAAAGAATATGTGAAATCAGGCTTTCTCTTGCTCATTTATGTGGGCAAAGAAGACAGCTCTTTTCCTTAGGTAGGTCCAGACATGCATTAATGGCTGCCAGTCCTATGCAGCTCCAGCTTTCTCCCACCTCTGTAAGGGAGTTTATCAAAGACTGTCTCTAACTCAGGGGTGGTCCAGATCCTCCTGCCACAAGGGATTACAATGTGAAGAGCTGTCCCCATACTTTGTAGCAGCACCCTTCCCATATAGTGCACCCACCCATCTGACAAGAGGAGAAGGACATGGCAGCCTCCACCATCACACAAACACAAGACCAGGGGAGGAGGAGGTAGGACCCATACTAGAGACCAGCTGCTCACAGCATTGATTATGGTACTTTTCCCGGATTGCTATAGTTCTTGGCTCGGGGGAAAGAAGCAGCTAGCTCTAGAGAGCTGTATAGAACATCAGCAGGTTTCCAAAATTAGCCATTCCCATCACTGCTTGTCTGAGATAACCTTGCCTGTCCAAGGATAGGTCCAGTCAAGCACCAACTCCCAAGTAGGTCCTCTTGGAAGGAATTAAGTAGGAGAGCCAGTTCTCAGCTTCCCTTTCTATGGTCTGCAGGTAAAGAGATGATTCACGCAGTCTTTCCCCTTTTAGATTCCATCCAGCAACTTGCTCCTCTGCAGAGAAGGAATAGAGAATGACATTTCATCCATGTATCTGTTTTGTTTCATTTTTATTTCTCTTGTTAGTTCCTTCAGATCCTTATTGCTGTGCTTATGGAAAAAGTTAACAAATACCTAACATATTTTCTCATTCTCAATGAAAAATGGTATCTTGATACATCAGGACACTCCATCAAAACTGAACCAAAACAAACAACCAAAAAATTTGACTCCACTGCAATAATTTTTGCCCTTCACTATAGAGAGAAGATCTCTCTTATAAAAAATAGCAGGAACATTAGCAAAAGGAAAAAAGTACATTTTGCACAAAAAATTGTATTTTCTGTAAATATTCCTGTTTATACAAAATACAAGTCCACCCCCACAACATAGTTTTTTGCACAAAAATGCCCCTCTTGTGAAATTCTGCTGCACAGTCCATCTTTATTTTGAGAAGCAACAGAGGGAAGGAAATGGTAGGAAATGTGAGTTCTACTTTGCTGTCATCACTGTAACAAGGCAGCAGAGGTTTCATTTCTTGCCCAGTCTTTAATTAGGTGGGTAATGTGTTCATTCAAGACAGGAGGGTCTGGCGTGCTCTGGTCCATGGGGTCACAAAGAGTCGGACACGACTTAACGACTAAACAACAACAATGTATTCATAAGCTCTGATGACAGCTAAATCACATGTGAATGGGAAGGATTTCTAGAGTTTGGATCCACTACTTTCAGAGACTACAAATCCCAGAATCCTATATGGCCAGGCTTGTCAATGGATATGTTAGTTTGAAGTTTTTGAGAATTGTAGTCCAGTAAATAGCATTTTCTGCCTCTGAGGAGTTCATGTGATGAATCTGATTTCTGGTGACTTATAGATCCTTGGTGTCTGTGGATAACATTAAAGACAAAGATTTCAGCAATCTGTGGTAGCATAATGGGATGTTATATACGCATTGTTGATTTGTTCAAAACAAAGAAAACTTTGACATTTCTCTTCTCTTTAGGGGTACGGTGCAATAATTGGCACACTCACTGAAGAGCAGAAGTCAGCAATTGTTAACATGCATAATGCCATTAGGAGAGAGGTTCAGCCACCTGCCAGCAATATGATGAAAATGGTAAATTACAATTCATTACTTTTCCTAGATATAGTTGTAAGGCTTTGCTCTGGCACAGACTCTCCAGAGCAAGATGATATATACCTGAAATACAGATCTATATTGATTATTTAAAATATTTTTAGATCACCACATGTTAGGTCATCATGTAAGGCAACTGCCATCTCCCCTCTTCCTTTCCTTCTCAGACTCAGCTTCTGCTGGGGTATGTTTATGAGTTTGCACAGAGAAATCTCTCACTACCTCCTTGTACATCTTTGTGATGTCATGCAAAGGGGGCACATTGACATGCTGCAAAGGAGCAGAGAAAGTGGACTATTATGGCAGAGTGTAAGAAGAAGCAATGCCAGTCCCTTCCCCTCCTCTCTCCTCACGTTCCCAGGATCAGCTTCAACTGGAGTGTGTCAGTATAGAGAGTGTAGAGTGTAGAGACTCATAGCTTTTTCATGTGAGTACATTCCTGTGATAGAGAAGATCTGCAAAAGAGAAGAGGAAATGGACTACCATGACCAAGGAGAGGAGGAAAAAGAGGAAGCAGTGGCAGTCAGCAGCAGTAGCCCTCCAGAGTGCATGTACACCTTGACAGATGCCCTGCAACACACTCACTAAAGAAATGGTTCAATTCTTCAAAAAAACCTCTGGCCTATTCTTTCTTGTTTGTTTTTTAATCAGTTAACCACTTCTTACCCAGACACAAAGCAATTGTCAGGAATGTTTTTCAACAAATGTGAATGGTCTCCACACATCAGAAGTGACTTGATAGTGACATAACATATTTGAAATATTTTTTCTTATTTACCAAACAAATGTATAGTGACAAGATTGATGGAACAGACACCAAAGCTCTCCTAACAACATGTAAGACCATCCCCAGCCACAAAACAAAAACTAATAATTTTACAGCTTAAATAAGTGAGCTTCTGAATATTTATTCTCTATTTTTAAAATATTTTAAAAATAATTTTACAACAGAAACAGAATCTCTTTTTAATGTCTGATTCATGTTGAAGGAGTTTAAAAGTTTTCCTCCTGAGAGTAATTTAATTTGGTCCTGACTGGCAGGGTCAAAAGTTCAGATCTTGTTTTTACTCTTTCACGTTGATACAATATTGGCACTGATAACCACTTTATAAGAAACTCAGAGCTTTTTCCACTTTTAAAGGGCTTTTTTCAGATTCAGTATTACACCTCCTGAAGCCTGTAGTCCTTCCAAATGAAAAATGTGGCTGGAACTAACCATTCTCTTTCAAGATAAGGAAGTTTGATATTTTCAGTGTAGTTGATCTGTTTTAAATCTGCAGACAAAAAGGTTTTACTTTTAGAAAATTATTGTTTGAGAACTGTTTGCCCTAGCATCCCCATAGAGCAAGAGCAGAATGTCTACTACATCTGTGCCAGATTTGGTGCTGATCTGAAGTCCAGTTTCAAAGTTATAATGTTTTTGTTTGGGCTGCCCCAATTTTTAGAGTTGCCTTGTAGAATGTTGCTTTGCTGCACAATAACATCACTGCAGTGATAATATGACAGTCATATAGTCTCACTCTAATGTCTGAGGAAGTGGACTGGATCCACAAAAGCTCACATTAAAATATAGCACTTAAGGTGCCACAACATTTTTGGCACAAAGCAAGAGCAGTCTGTCTGCTACATCTGTGCCAGATTTGGTGCTGATACAAAGTCCATTTTTACAATTTCCCCCATTTTTAAAATTGCCTTATGGAATGATTATTTGCTCTGTTGCATAATACCTATTGCTGCACTCTCATGCAGCAATAATTCCCCTACTTAGTCAGTGTTTAGTTGCCTACCTGCTTTGCTTTGTCAGTAGCAGAGCAACACAGCCAAGGGTATCCTGAAGCCCTTACAAAGTCTTGTCATTCTGTAATCAGTGAGAAGATGAGACAATTACCTTCAGCAGTCATCAATGGGAAACTGCCTGTGCTGTGAACCCTCAGACTGAGTACATTGCAATAAAGAGGTGAATGGAATTCTATCCCCACCAGCAAGACAACTCTGCAGAAGATTGTGGGATTTGTTAGATGCTTTGTGATCACATTTTCTGGAAGAAGTGCCAAGCTGCACCAGATTATTCATATTCTTAGAAATTGTGTCTTTCTGATGCAGAATTCAGTGGAAAGGACATCAAACTATGCAGACATTGGTAGTTTCCTGCACAGAAGAACAGCTAACACTGTTTTTGAAAATCAAGATAGAGAACAAGACTCCAGTCTTGTTTTCACAGGCATCCAGGTGGGGTGGAAGACAGCTCAGTTGGGATTCTTACCAGAAAATTGCCAGGAATGAGAAATTTTCCAGGTACTCATCACATGATTGAATAATGTTGCTCAACAAGAGAAACCTTAATATTAACCTGTGAAAGAAAGAAAGAAAGAAAGAAAGAAAGAAAGAAAGAAAGAAAGAAAGAAAGAAAGAAAGAAAGAAAGATTAACAAACTAAAATGAATAAATTATTCCCAACTAAACTCTGGGAACGACACATCTGGTTATATATCTGCCAGTTTGTCCAACACTTACTATATTTGTATTAGTTCATACATTTACTGGTGCTGGGTTCTTTTCTTTATTCCCACCTTCCTCACCTACTGGCTAGGGTGATTTGTTTATGCTCCATCCTTGTGATGGCCCATCTCATGTGTCATTACTTCCTTGTCTGCTGTGCTAAGGAGTGGAGTGAAGAAGCTGCCAAGAATGCTGCAAAATGTGTCAGCAAGTGCTCTCTAGTTCCTAGTTCCATAGAGGAGCGGACTGTGCAAGGTAAGTGGAGTGAATAGACTCACAATTAGAGATGGGGACAAACTGCCAAAATGGCAGTTCACCATGGTTTGTGGGTTGTCAAGGTTGATGACCCATGACCCACAAATTTCCCCGGGGATTTCGAATGAACCACAAATCAGTTCGTCATTTCAGTCTGTGGCTGTTGTTTTTTTTAAAGGGCCCATAGGCAGAGAGAGAGCAGGCTAGCTGGCCAGAATTGTGCTGGCAGGCTCCCTCTGTCTCCACGAGCACCGATCAACTGATCGGCACCCGTGGAGGCGGAGAGATCAGGCTAGCTTGCTGGAACGGCAGTTTCCTTTCTGACAGCCTAGCTTCCATTCCACCAGCGGCAATGGTGGCAACGGCAGTGGTGGCGATGATGATAGCAGGACAAGGTAGGGAGGTGATGGGGGGAAGTGGGAAAAGGGCAGGGGATGGGCTGTGGGGGCAGAGAGAGCAACCCACTGAACAGCTGTTTAGTGGGCCCATAAGCAGAGAGAACAAACTAGGCTGCCGGAGCAGCCATTCTGGCAGCCTAGCTTGCTCTTTGGGCCCAGGCCCAACGAAGGGATGAATAAAAAGGGTAAACGTTCATCACTTTGTATTCTTCAGGTCCTCCGGAATTGATGAATGCAAAGTAACGAATATTACATGAATCAGCAATTTCTGACAAATATCGTAATTCATTTTTTATTCATCCCCATGTCTACTCGAAATACCATCATGCATTCTTAGAAAAAAAGCAAGTTTGCTGATTGAGTTGGAAACTAGCTTGGAAAGGGGCAGTTTGATCAGAGAAACAGTCTAAAGGGACAGCTGTTAAGTAGTGTTCTCTTTGACCCACTCAGACTGGAAACCTCCAGAAATGTCTTTTTTTAAAAAAATGTTTTTAAAGGGAGAGTGGTATATGTGTCTGCCTTTTAAAGTCTATATTGCTCTGACATCAGCTGCTGGTATGCATTTTGGTCAGTAAGTGCAAAGTCACAAAGATGACTGTGTATGGCTACTTGGTGTACTCTTACAATTTTTATTAAAATTGTATTTTAATAAAATATATTACTTTTGTTAAAATATAGATTTAGATATTTAATTTTGATCCAATAAAGGGGTGGGGAGAAAGGAGGCTGCTGCTTGTTATTTTTATATTTCTAGCTGATTTGCAATGTATTGGCATGGCTTTCTTTAACTCCAAAACTTTTAAAAAGATCAAGAGCAAAAGGCAGAAGCAGTTGCTGCCCAGCTGGTTTGCTGCAGTAGATGGAAGTTTTCAATGTTTTTTTTTAAATAAGTGACCCAGTACATCAGCACTGCCCTAATACAGTATATTTTTTCACTTCCTCTGCCCCTCTATGGAACAGAGGAAGTGCTTAATTTGCCAATATCATAAAGTGACTATCTTCTTAAGCCACTTCACAATATGGGAAATTGACAGAGGAAGAAGCTGGACCAAATAGGGTCGCTTGTGTTGCATATGCCATGTGAATGCAAGGATTGCACCAAATGGTGCACTGGACCTCTACTCAACTTGAAGTAACCGTATTTAGCCTGTGGCAGCCCACTCTAAATAAGCCTGTGTAGACAAGCCCTCATTAGTGGAGATTTGATTAGAGGAATTTAAGCATTCACCCTTGAACAATACAACTGTATTTCTTCTTTTGCAGGAACAGTATGTGGTGAGATTGCACTGCAAACAAATTATCCCCCCACCTGGGCAAATGTAATTGATCAGTTTTCAAAGGGATGGAAATATTTTAAGTATGGTGTTGGAAAAACAGACCCAACAAAAGATGTTTACGGTTATACTCAGGTAGGATGTCAACAGGCTTAACTGTTAACTTGAAATAAAACCATATATGGGAAGTAAAACTGTAGAAATAATACTGAAAATATATGCCATTTTAAGCCTGTTAAGCAAGCCTAGTATCTTAATTACACAAAGCTTTCTTTTGTCAGTAGCTTGGAGCTTGCAAGGCTGTTCAGTTATAAAGAAATAATCAAAGGTTGTTTGAGCCAAGGGAACCTATGAGCTCTCCTCCTGGTTCAATAAGCGAAAGCAAGACTGAGCTGCAGGAAGCCCCCTGCAAGCAGAGCTGCTTTTTCCCATCTTGCAAACTACTGTCATTTCCACTTACCCTACAGAAAAGCAAAAGAAATGCAATCTCAGGCAAAGAGAGAAGTGTAGTGGCTGTAGGCCTCCTCAGTCTGCATCGTAGCTTCACCCTCAAGTACCAATATCTGTGTGAGAGAGAGACTCGCAGCATCTCTGGCAGGAAAGTGACATGAGGTTCACCCTTGCCTCAGCAGGAAAACCATCTGCTGTGTTATATCCTCACTGGTTATGCTGGGCCAGAGTCCCAGTCCTCAGTGCAGAAGAGGCCCCAACACAGGGATCCCTGCCACCCGCCGCCGCCACCACCACCACCTCCTTCTCCTCTGCTCTTTGCTTGCTCCAAGGTAGTGGCTGCCTGTGGTCCAGGAGATATCTACCTTGGATTGGTGGGGTGAACCACCTCCTACTTGGAGCACAGGCTGCCAATGCCCAAGGATATGTCCCTTTGCCTTTGGGGGAGCAGAAGAGGGAGATGTGGATGCTTCTTATGCCATTTCCAGGGATTGGCAGGTATTTGCTTGGAACACACATGAGTTTCTGCCTCCTTGCATGCATGGCCACCAACATTGCTCTGCTTCCCCTTACTATTTTAACTGGGCCAGCACAGGGAACTGCTCCTCCTTGTTGTTTCCCATTTATCCCTCTCAGATAATTAGGCTGAAAAGAAACACAGCTCTCTGTATTTTGGAAGCAGTCTCAGGTGTGGGCATCATCAGGGGGTCTCAAGCCCACTACCTGTCCTCTTGGTCCACACCAGCCATTTCCAACACAATAAGAAGCGACTGGAAGGTTCTTTCCGTTTTTCTCACAAAAGGGCTTTTGAGCTAGCCTTTTTTCCCCTTTTCCCTTGCAATGAAAGGGCTTTGGGGTCCAGAGAAACAACTTTGGGGCCACATGCAATGATTCTCACCACTCAATTAGCTGGTGATTAGTGGACAAACATGTGAAGAAAAGGAAACCAGGGGAGTGTTGAGGAAGACCTAGAAGGCCTATGGCATAGTCCCATTGTGGTGAGCACCAACAGAGCACCCGATGAATTTCCTCAAGTTATAGCCAGACCTTAACACTCTTATTTAAAGTATAGCAAAAAAAGGAGGAGCCTGTACCACATTCCTGGCTTTAGAGTCATAAAAATCTGTATAGCTGTCTCCACCATTTCTGTGGTATTCTATGCACACGAAAGAGGGGATGTCTGCTTTTTCTTTGGAAAGTGGCCTTGAAGAGCAACCCTCACCCACAGCTCAGTGGTTTAGGTCTCTGGCTGCAGAGCCAGAGGTTGGGAGTTCAATTCCCCACTGTGCCTCCCTGACAGGGGCTGCACTCCATGATCTATAAGGTCCCTTCCAGCTCTGTAGTTCCAAGATTATTATTATACGAACTGAGTGCAAATGAGAACTGCAGGTGGGTGATGAGTGACTGCCCCCTCCTTTTTGTGCCTTAGGGTTTTTTCACATTTACCTTCAGACTATGGGCCAAGTCACGTGCTTTATTTTAAAGTGTACACTTAATATGTTTCAGAGTGAGGTACAATCAGTGTAATGGAGTAAGTACATGTATCATATACATTCAAGTGCCTGGAAGCCAGGATTGCCCCCAGAACATGTATGTATGAAACAAGAAAGAATGGCAGAAACTTTCTGCAAGAAACATATTTCATTAAAAACATCACCATTTTTGTTATATACTACTAATCTTTGTATCCAGACCCCAGCCTGTGCTGTGTTTGTTTTTTTAAATGTACCCCAAGTTCACATTCATCTTTTTATATTCATAGATGATCTGGCATAAATCAAACCAGGTTGGATGCGCAACTGCCATCTGCCCAAAGGCTGAAAATAAATTTTTCCATCTTTGCCGCTACTGCCCTTCGTAAGTGTTACTTCTGAATAAGCTGTTTGAGCTGTTCAGGACCTGGCATGAAGAGCTGTACAGAACTAGAGCTTGTATGTGCTGAGCTTTCTCCACTAATTCCTGCATCTACCTCCCCAACTCTGGCTTCTGTACCACAGCATCCCACATCCTTTAGGAAAGAGGTGGGTGGGTGCAGAGCTCAGAATGCTATTTTGTCTGAAACTAATCCATTCTGTTACTTATTACTTTGGACCAGGAACAGGTTGTTCCAGTTACCATTATCCCATCTGCTAAAGTAACGAATTCTAATTCCTCATTGTATTCAGAAGCTGTATCTAAAACAAATCTACCTTTAATTTTTTTCTGCACCTTACATTGACTCCATTGCTCTGCTGAGTCCTTGCTTCCAATCTACTGTCTTCTAAAGGCCCTGTTTAAAGGCCTTCCTCCAGCTGCCCAACCAACCTGAGTATCTGCAGCTCATTCTCATCTGTCTTTTTTCATTTTCCTTTAGAGCTGGCTTCTCTCAGTTTTCTGCTCTCTTTTGCTTCCTGCTCACTTTACAACACTTCCCTTCCACAAAGAAAGGCAGTGAGATGTAGCAGACAAATCATCCATGTTACCCTTCCTCTCCTCCCTGCTACTTAGATAAGTAATGTCTGTGCATGTGTGTGTGATTTGCATTACATTGAAAAAGTAGTGAATTATAGCCATGGTATTACAGGCTCCAAAATAACTCAATTTCACCTCTTTACTGAAAAAAAAAAGGAAGAAAAAAGAAAAGAAAGAAAAAAAGAAGAAGAAAAGAAAAGAAGTGTTACTGAAGTAATGTGCATGTCTGAGCTCTGGTTGGGTGCCATGGAGGGAGGAGGAAGGGAGAAAATCAGGTAGTTAGAGTCAGGCTTAGGATTAGGGTTTGGGTTATACACATGAGCTTTGCATTTTCCCCATCTTAAATACAACCATCGGGGCTGCCTTTACTGCCTTTTTAGCAGTTTCTCACATAATGTGCTTCTTGCATGTACATGTACCTCTTATGTGTTCTGCCGTGTTGAGAAATATAATGCCCTGCTTTGTTATTTCAGAGGAAACATAGTAGGACAATTGAACAAACCCTACAAAGAAGGCCCACCATGTGGAGAATGCCCTGGCAGCTGCGAGGATAAACTGTGCAGTAAGTTACCAATGATATTAAGCTCTTCCTCTGAATAATTGTAATTATAGTCCTCCTGTTCTCAAAAGTAAGCTGTTTAAAGACTAACAGTTTTATTTCAATGGAAGCTTTCCTGAATCAAAATCCATCTCTTCAGACACATAGACTGCAAATACGTGTAGTGCTGAGATTCATGTGTGGTGAGGATACAGATGACATACAAAGTGGCAGTGGTTCATTAACACAGGAATGGAACTATCAAGCTGTTAAATAGCAGATCCTAAGGCAAACTAATATGACTACACCTTTGGAAGTTGCATAATTCTCACATCTACATATTGATAAGCTGTGACAGATGTTGCAAATCGCCCCAGAATCTCTGATGAAATGAGTTCTTGTTATCCATTATCTATGTCACTACTGATTGATTATAGCCATAACTATTGCTGCCCCAAACATTCAGAAACTCCTGGGCAAGGTTTGAGGCAATAGCATGGCCACAACAGCATGATAAATAAACTTCACAGTTTATGGTTCAGTGATAGCATGGCCACTGTTTTACCACTCTTGTACAGTGTACAAAGAGGCATATATCACAGGGATTTCCCTGCTGGGAAATAGTGCCTAATAGCCCACCTACACAGGGCAAAGCTTCAGTATCAATACCATGGCCAAGTTTCTCCTTTTCCTTCAGACAAGGGGCTCAGTGATTGTGACTAGACATGGAAACGAATATAAAAATTGTATCATAATATTTGTGGGAAATTGCTGATTCGTCACATATTTGTTACTTCGTATTGTCAATTCCGGAGACCCCAACGAATATGAAGTGACAAATATTTCTCTTTTTAAAATCCATCACTTCAGAAAAGTGGCTTGCCTTTCTGCCTATGCCCCTGTGGATCAGCTGTTCCTCTGGAGTATAGGCAAAGAGGGAAGGCTGGGCTGCTGAAAAGGAAGCTGCCACCGCCGTCTATAAAAATGGTGGCAGTGGCAGAGGTGGCAGAGGCAGCAGTACAAGGTAGAGGGGCAACGGGTGCAGTGGAAAGGGGAAGGGGGCAGACTGTGTGGGTTGGGGGGGGGCTCAGCTATTTTTTAGACAAAACAAGCACCAGCAAACTAACAAACCAATTCGTGGTTTGTTGGTAAAACATTCATAAATTTGTGGTTCAGCAACCTTGACGAACCATGAACCAAGATGAACTGCCATTTTGGTGGCTTGTCCCCATCTCTAATTGTGACATCACTAACAGTGGCCTGATGGCAGTACTGGTAGGAGCACCAGGTCCAGCTGTATTGGACAGATTTCTTAAGAAGGGGCAATTCACTTCCGAAAGGTACACCACCAGGGTTTTGCTGGCACTAACTACACAAGCGGATTTTGATTTCTGTTCTAATTCATGTTGTGAACTATGTTGAGTCCTACACATAGCAAAATATGGTCTGTTTTTTAAAAATAAAATAATAAACAATAGAAGAGAAGAATAAATAATGGAGGATACACCTTGGGTCTTTTTATGGAGAAAGGCAGGGTAAAAATATTTTAAATAAATAAATAAGCACAGGTGAAGCATTTTTTCCTACTGGGGATAGAACAGTGCTGTCAGTTTTATTTACCTCTAGCAGGAAATTGGTGCTATTTGTGCCCTCACTGCTGGGCAGAATGCCCTCTGAGTTTAATCTTGGTCCTATCTGCAGTATGAGAAAACTTTGTGAGAGCTATGGGAGCTCCATCATGATGTCAGTCCTGTCACAAGCATTGCACAGGGTGCTTGCTTTTAAAATATTTGAATGCCGGTAGAATCTGTAATATCCAGAAGTTAGCAAGATATAAATGATAATGGCAAGCTACTGCCTCTGAGGGCAGAATCTATCACAATGAGGCCAACCATTTTTTCAGATCTTTAGGGCCAATCAGCTGCACTACAAGAAGACTGAAGTAATGTACTACATAGACCAGAGGGGAAGGCAATGAAATTAAATGATGGGGTTACTTTGTCTGCCTTGCATCTAATTTTGTTTTGTTTTATTCCTTCCAGGCAACTCGTGCTCGTATACTGATGTATATGAATCATGTTCAGATTTATTACTGATGTACTCTTGTAACGAGCCATTTGTTGAACAAGGCTGCGCACATACTTGTAAATGCCGAAATCAGAGACCATAATAAGTATACAGTCATTTCAAGAGTAATCTTTAAAGAACTCTTCTAAACTGAAAAAAAAGGAAATAGAGCATTAAAATGTTTTTGTTTTTCTTGAAAATTTACCAAAATCCAGCATTTGAAATGAATTACGTAAAATACACCAGTCTAAATGTCACTTGGCAACAGAAATAAACAAACAAACAAACCTGACTATGTTGGTTTTTTCCCTCTGTCGATGTGCTTTTGAAGGGATAGAAAGAATTTAGTTTAGTTCAACAATATTGATCACACCTCACAGGACTTATGAGAAGAAACCTCAAGAAATTCCTGAGAAATGTCATGCACACAAAACAGTGTATACCTTTTAAAATGCATAGAAGTGGCAACAAATGCATAGAAAAAAGACACACAAGCATGCTTTTATCAGTTGGGAAAATGCGTAAAAATATGCAGCAATTTCCATGCACCCCCCCTTCAATGTCTTGCAGCATGATTCAAAAGAAGGATGGGAAGAAAATGCAGGCAAGATTCCAGGAAAGAGAGCAACACTTACATTTTTTCCTTGCTGCTTTCAAGACAAACATTTGAATCTTGCAAATTGATTATCACTTCCCTTGATGCTAACTTCACAATAGATTTCAAATCTGGACAAAAGTGTAACAGAGATGCCTTCTGTGCTTTCGGTTGTCCAAGAAGTTCTAGACCAGCGGTTCCCAACCTTGGGTAACCCAGGTGGAATATAGCTCCCAGAAATCCTGGCCAGCACAGCTAGTGGTGAAGGCTTCTGGGAGCTGCAGTCCAAGAACACCTTGGGTTATCCAAGGTTGGGAAACACTGATCTAGACATTAACAGCATGACTGCTTAGGATTGTTTTATCTGATCCAGAAAGACATTGGCCACCTATGGATTTTGGACTTCCCCCTATGCATGTACAAAAGCCTTGGCTGCTTCGGTTTCATGTGTTCACCTAAAAGCTTTTCATTGGTTGTAAAAGTAATCTTACCAAACACATTCATTCTGGAATTTCACTGATGCCATTTCATCCTCTACCATTTGGGATATTAAAATCTACAATGGATACTATTCTGCTGCTAAAGGGCTATGTTAATGTTCAAGCATTTAATTGCATCTTGATGGTGGATGAGAAGAAATCTAAGGAATAAATGATTATATCAGTTTTGTGGTCAATGGAAAGCGCCTGTTTTCTCCTAAGGTGCCACCATTGCCCCTAGTCATAATTGCCTCTGCTCCTACAAAATGGGGGCCAGGGTGAAAAAATTAAAGCTGCTTATTACCACCACTTTTATCTGGATGGGGTCTCCCAGAACGTCCCTGAGAGCCAAAGGTGACAAGGGAAAAACTGCTCCCACTCTTCCCAGAATCTCTGGCAGAAACCTTTAGTCAGTAGCAATGAGTCAAATGACCAACCAGGTATCAGATTTAGACTGAGCACCTGGCATCCATTCTGGCTGGCGAAGCAGAAGGCACTGTAGAAGTGGGTGGAGTCAAAGATGACAGGTAGAGCCACAGGCAACATGGTACCAATGCACATGATGTAGGCTTGCACATACATACAGTGCCAGACAATCTCTGACCAGAAATGACTGAAGCTGGCAGACTAGTCAAACCAGTTACTCTGTGTCTGTGGAGCTAGCTGGACCTCTAGAGACAAAGCTTGATCTAGAAGCACCCAAGACTATAAAACTGTCATTTCAAGGGCTGACAACCCTGTCCAAATCAGGTGAGAAATAATGACTTTAAATTACACTGATTTATTAAAATTTGTATTAACAATGGGCAAACTCCACTAAAATAATAAGGCTGTTGTGTAAACGGCTTTCCATCTCCAACTGTTCTAAAATGCTGGGAAATGGGATCTGCTAAGGGCCTTTAGCAGATGTGTTCTTTAGGGAAAATTGGATAGGATAGAGCATGTCTAGGTTCATGGCTTTAGAGCTAAATGTTTGTCAATAACAGAGCGGAATCTGTTTGTTCCCTGGAATAGAAACATGGAGTCTATGCAACTGAAGTATCATTTCATGCTACTGGGACCCAAACAGCATCCAGATAGTCAGAGAGCATAATATACCATAAAGCAGCAATTAACTCTTATGATTTCCCGGTAGTTTTGGAGCATCAAAGCCCTTAGCACAGTCATGTTAAACAGAACAGTTATTTGGTAACCGTGTTTACTAAAAACAGACTCCTCTCTGCTGATGCAGTTTCTTCTGAGGAACAAGAACACTATAGCAAGCCATTGATAGACCCTACCTTTCATGACTATAAGACAATAATTTTTATGTCTTAGCAACAGCCTCTTTTTCACCATGCTGCATAATAATTGCAAAACCTATCTAGTGTTTTTTTTTTTACTTCCCTCAATCTGGTGCCCATGGCGAGGCAATTCTTCAGCTGGCAGCAAAAAACAAGATCCTGTATAGTTAACAACATTAGCACTGGACATAGCATGAGGCCATGAGCAGTTTAAACTTTTTTTTGCTGCTCATGCAGGAAGGTATCCATAACCTCCTTGTGAAAGTGGATGCCAGCTATTACAGGGGAGATCACTGCTTGTGTATCAGCACTGCTTGAACAAATGGGGAATCCTATGTTACTGTGTGCTAAGGGCTTTATCCTCTAGCAGTGTTCCACAGTGTTGTGACCAAGGAAATCCTTGCATAATGGAACCTTACACCATCACACATGCAAAGCACATGTAGAGAGGCACACCAGTATCCTTGACTGAGAACAGAGGAGCTGCTGGTCCATACTCTAATAGCAATAAACTTCTCCCCTCCCAAATTGGTCATGTCCTGAGGCTAGATGGAACCAGATTGAAGGAGCGTATGGGAGAAGGGACCCCTATCAGTCAAGTCCTCAGAGACAAAGAAAGCTCACATGGAGTAGCATTATGGTCATTATTGAGAAGCATCAGAAACTGCAGGTCACTCTCAGCATCGAAATCAATGAAAACATGTTTTGTGACATTTTGCCCAGTAGATGATGCTGTGCCCAACCAACCATACTTGCTTGGGGGAATATAGAAAGAAAACCCATCAGGATTCTTGATAAATGTGCTGCGTATAAGCCCTGTTAGCCTTAGACTTATGAACTGGGGATAGGCCCAGGGCAGCCACTTCAGGTGCACTGATGTGAAAGGAATTTTAAAAAAATATTGCTAGGCCTGAATCTGCAATTACTGTGCATGTAAAGTTGAGATATTCCAGTATCACCTGCAGCTCCTTACATGCACTGAGCTATTTAAGCTGACAACTTCTGTTCAGGGAAGTGAGATGTACAAGCCAATGTGTCCAGGTGGATGCCCAGGTAGACCAGCAAAGTTGCTGGACCCTTTATCTTGTCCTCCAGCTAGGGGAATGCCCAGCTAAGTTGCCCAGCTCTGAAACAGCCTCAAGAGGTTAGCATACTCAAGGGTCCCACAAAAAGGAAGTCATCTAAATAGTCCATGGCTGTATTGTGTTGGCCTGAACTTGATCCCCCACTCAAGGAATGTGCTAAATGTTTTTTAAATATATTTTTATTGAAAGAACTTGGAAACAACAGCATCAGCATTGAATAGTACAGCTCTTCATACGTGGTGGACATGCTCTCCAATCTGGTTGTTCTGGTCCAGAGCTTTTTCAGAAATAGAATTAATCAAAGGACGAAAATGTACAAGGTCACGAGATCTAGCTCTTCTGTCCTTATTTTCAGGCAATAACAATTCAAAACAGTTGATTATCTTTTTCTTTATGGCAGCAGATTTCAAAATTGTCACAAACTGAAAGGGAATTTGTAATTTATCTTTACATGCATGGAGAAACAGAATATGGCATATTGTCCTAATGGAAAAATTAACACACTAGTTCAACTTACTTAAACAGCCACATTACCAAGACGGGTTTTTCAACACATGGTTTTCCTTTTATTTTTTATGTTAATAGAAATGGCAGCCTATTATGTGTTAAATGTTTCAAATGCAACACAAGACATAGGGAAAGGCTGGCTGGGCTCCTGCCTGGATTGGAGCGACACTGCCAAAGAAGGACCCCAGCAGCATGTGGAACCCAGTAAGTGGACCAGGCAGCCTGGGAGAAGGGAGATGGAACTCAGCACCAGCTGTGATGCCATGCTTCGTGCTAGCTCCCATCTCTAGTGTGTACTAAAATACACAGACTGCTGCTGGGCCCAGTGGTCTCACTTGCCCAACCCTGGTGTGGAGGCTGAAGAGGCCCCACTGATGGACCTTCTCTCCTTCAATCAGTACCTTTGGAAGAGGGTCAGGCTTCATGAAAGGGTCATGGCCAGCCTAGTGATGGAGATAGAAGACCCAAGGGTGGGGACAAAAGCAGCTGTTACAATCATGAGCTAACCTTCAGTGTGGTTGCTGGCATTTTCCCATGTTATACTCCCAACACACTTGTTTTGGAGTCTCCTTCCTTCCCCCCATTTCATAGTCTTGCTCCCATCCCCTTTGTCCTTCATATGAGGACCCACCAAGACAAGACACAGCTTGTCATTGATGAAGTCCCAACTCATGTTAGTGCTATGGGACACTCATTTCCTGAATGTCTCATCATATTCCATTGATGGCCTATCACCAGTCAGGCAACTGGCCCACAGAGCATTGCTTATGTGATTAGTCAAATGCCAAGCCCTTTCACAGTAAGCAGTCTACATAACCCACATAAAAACACTGCAGCCCACCAAACAGTTGTTGAAGCTCCTAGCTACCTCATCCCTCTTTGCCTTTTTCTTACCACCATCTCTCCCCTTACCTACATCTGGCCCTTTTCTCCCTCTGGTTTAAGGTAATATATATTGACATAATATCCTTCAAGGATACACTCTCTAGTGTTTTCCAGGAAAAGTGGATGCCCGGGATGGTGGTGGTCCTTGTTGTCTGTGAAGAATGGATGTGGACCATCCCTACACAACTGCTCCTTATCCCAAACCTCCTAAAGGCCACCTTGTATCACCCTGTGCCTTCTCAATGCTCACCTTGGGAGACCTAGTACTTGTGCTGCCTCCCTCCAATCATCCCCCGATGTGCTATGTGTATCCATGTCAGAGGAGGACTCACAAGAGTTGCTGTCCATCTCAGATGAACTGGAGCATCTGGCTGTGCTTTTGTTTCTGTGGCAGGAAGCATGCTATCTCTTCCTTTTTGGTCTTGTTTGCTGGTGCTCTGGACTTGGTCTGGTGGATTTGGTCCCTGCCAATGGTTCCCTGCGCCTTAGTTCTGCTTGGCCAGTCACAGCCAGTAGGGTTGCCACCTCTTGTGATAGTGCTGAGGATCCAGCCTTCACCAGACTCCCTAGCTATGCCATAATCTGCACCAGTGCCTGGGAGATGTTCTTCAACACCACCTGCTGGCCATTTGTCTCAGGAATAGGCTGGGCTTGCAGTGGCACATCTGTCCTGCAATGCACTGGCAGGCCCCAGGAGCACCTCTCCTTCCCTGTCTAGCCCCATGTGCAAGGCAGCATATTGGCTGCCCCAGCTGCTGCCTTCTTTTTTTGGGAGGCATGACACTGCCAGTTAGATGCTCAGTTGTTTAGGCAGCACCCTTGTTAAACCCCAATCCCCTCAGTTATGTGGTAGCTTTGCCTTGTATATATAGGCAAGTATTCCTTGCTTGGGGTATCTGCCTATAAACTAGCAACAAGCCAGAGACACTCAAGCTTCCCACTTTATAAACATGTAGCCCCTTGCCTGGGGGTATCTGCCTAAACAAGGTGTGGGCAATTTCCTTACCCCAGGAATGACCAGTCAGTTCCATGTGTCCAATGGCCTCCCACAGGCCCTGTTGTGATTCGAGCTCTTAGAGTTGGCCAACTGAATGTGGAGTAGCTGCCGTCTCCTGTGATTTCAGCTCCCTTTGCAGTGTTGGGCTTTAAGTGGCCAGTGAGGGTTCTGGCTTCCCTTATGAATCAACTGCCAATTGGTGTACCCACCCCTGCTTTTGACTTAAGCACCCTTTTTTAGAGTATATAGGCAGGTACCCACAACACAGCATATTTGCTTATATAACCTTACACCTTCTTTTCTGCCAGTCTTATTCTTGATAGAAGGGAATGCACCAGAGAGGCGCCTCCATTCCTCAGGGCTCTGCAGTGTCCTCTGTGGCTTCCTTCTGCACCGTCATTCCAAGTTTTGTTGATCCTCGCCATTCCCTTGCCATTTCTTTCACTGCCTGTCTTGTTGCCACTACTGCAGGTGCCATTATTCATTTCTGCCACAGCTGCCCTTTGCTGCCACCATTGATGCAGCTGCTGCCACCCCTTGCCCTACTGCAGCTGTCCTTTGCCACTGCCACTGCTGCTTTTTGTCCCTGTTACTGCCACCACACCGTGCAACCACCAGTGCAACTGCTCCTCGCCACCTGGCTAGTCCCCCTGCTGTTCCATCCATGGGACAAGACTGGAAAGAAGCAGAATGGCTGAGGCCATGAGAAAGCTCCATTCTGATGGACTGGAGTGAAGCCACTCATTTTCACCAGCCAGCGGGGCCCCTACCACCATCACACCAGCCAATGGCCTTGCACAGTCCTGGGCAATGGGTCCTTGGGTCCACAGTGTGCTCATGTGGAGCTGCCATTGACTCCAGGAACAGCCTGGGTCCCAGGTCAGTCTGGGTGTTCCTTCCTTCCCTCCCTCCCTCCCTCCCTCCCATTGAATACTCAAAGTATACAGAAAGGTCCACATAAATTGCCAGGATTGAATTTGTAATCTGTTCATATAGCAATCAGCTGGAACAAATGTTAAAGCTTGTTGAATAAAGTACTGTTATCTTTCTGTTTAAAGTTATGTGCTTAACAAGGTGCATCACTGTACCTTCCTAGTATGTACCTAGTTTATTAGCTTTTTTCCTTAGCTGCATAGCAAATGTGGATGCCCTAAATGACAAAAGACCTTGACCTCACTGTCAGAAAATATTAGCAAGCATTTTATGGCTGATCAAGTAGATATCCTTTGTGTTCATTGTGTACCCAACAACTCCCCACTAGCAATTGACTGCTCAGCTGGGCATTTCTCTGTTACTACCCTTTTCTTTCTTTCTCTCTCTCTCTCTCTCTCTTTCTGAAATTGGTATGTCAACACATTTCAAGGCATGCAATGACCATAGCAAGCTTTTCACACATTCAGCACACCAAGTAGAAGAAAACTAAGACTGCTGACCCTAACTGGGCATCTTCAGTCCAGCTGACCCAAGAAACTGAAACATAATAGTGATCTGTAGGTTGTCAATTAAATGGCTGGCCATTGGGCCTTTTAGTTATTTAATTCATCAAAAAAAAATCCTCTGGTTTATGAATGTGGGATATTGTGCTTCTGTACCTGTGATTCAAATAGTCAGAAAATGGCCCAATATTGCTGCATAATATCGTGCCTGGCTTGCCAGCAGGAAAAAGAATGCCAAGCTTTACATAGCAAAGGGCAGCCTGAATGTTGACAACACCAATGGCAGCAGTCAAGATGGTCTACAGGATGCCTTCTTCTGCTCACTACCATTCACACTTGTTGAAAAATAGCCCTGACAATTACTTTGTGTTTGGGTGAGAAGTGGTTAACTGATAAAAAATGGAGTCAGCTTCTGGGATTTTCCCTCGTGTGGTGTCACTTAGTGAATGGTAGGGGTGCTGGGGGACTCCTGTTCAACACCTTGACCATTAGCTTGTGGAGTGTCTCAGGGTTCCATCATTCCCCATACTATGTTACATATACATGAAAAATCTGAAAGAGGCTGTCCAGAATTTTGTGGTCTGGTACCACCAGTCTGCTGATGACATCCAACTCCATCTGCTTTTTGAGATCTTCCAGGAGGCCCTTCTCTCCATCTCTCAAGCCCCAGTGTGTGGTCACCCAGCCCCCTACCACCCTTACCAATTTAACCCTTGAATCTACAGAACTCTCTTAGACAGTTGAAGTTCTACTAGTAACAATAACCTTACAGTCATTATGTGTTTTCTGTTCCATCAATTTAAAAATTCAGTGTGAAAAACAACAGTATTCTTGCATGAACACCAAATCAATTGAGTCAAATATTTTGACTCCAGCTCCCAGAATCACCACCCAGCATAGCCAGTGGTAGGGAAATACAGTTATTATAACTCCAATACACATGGAGAACCAAAAGCCTCCCACTCCTGAAATAACTAATATTGATAACATTAATATTTGTGCCAATGACATGGCCATGAAAGATCTCATAACTTCTTGACATACAGCATTTCTATTTTTCAAGTCACATGATCACTGGGAAGAAATCGTTGATGGATAAGCTAAAGAAAGATGAATGGAACAGATATTGTCCTGATATCTGTTGGGAGGCAAATTCTGCCAAGTATGGCCCTTCCAAGAAATCCCTGGATTATGTGGCTGATCATTTTCTTCTACAAAAAGTGGAGAAAGAAACTAGAGGACTAACTATTCTTGACTTGATTCTAACCAACAATGACTTGGTGGAGGAAGTGGGAGTAAGGGGAACTGTGTGCGAGAGTGACCATGTTCTACTAGAATTCTTGATCTCAAAGGAAACCAAAGCAGAATGTAACCACACATATATGCTGGATTTCAAAGAATCCAATTTTAATAAACTCGGGACAATGACAAGTAAGGTCCCATGCCAGGAGGCCCTAACAAGAAAAGGAGTCCAAAAGGATGGGAGCTTCTAGAAACGGAAAGTCTAAAGGCACAACTACAAACAACTCCAACAAGAAAAAGAAGATGGGAGATAGCAAAAAAAAAGGCCAGTGTGGCTTCACAAAAAGCTCAGAGAGAACCTGGAAACTAAAAAGGACACATATAGGAAGTGGAAAGGAGGCCAGGCCACAAAGGAAGAGTATAGACAAGTAGCAAGGAATTGCAGGGATGGCATTAGGAGGGCAAAATCTGAGAATGAGCTGAGGTTAGCTAGAAACACTACAAGCAACAACAACAAAAGCATTCTTCAGGTGTGTGCTTGGCAAAAGACAAAGAAAAGAAATAGTGGCTCAGTTACTCAATGGTGATGGAAAAATGATAACAGGATACAAAGAAAAGGCAGAACTGCTTAATTCCTATGTTAGCTCAGTCTTTTCCCAAAGGACAGAATATAACCCTCCAGACAAATGTGAAGGGCAAGTGGAGGGGGCAGGACTGCAACTGGAGATTGATAAACAAATAACCAAGAAATACCTTACTACTTTGAATGAGTTCAGATCTCCATAGCTGAATGAACTGCATCCAAGAGTATTGAAGAAACTGGCTGAAGAGCTCTCAGAACTGCTGTCCATTATTTTCTTGAAATCATGGGAAATGGGTGAGGTGCCAGACAATTGGAAGATGGCCAATGTTGTCCATATCTACAAAAAATGGCAAAGAGGAGGAACCTGGGAACTACAGACTAATCAGCCTGATAGCAATACAGTGGTGCCTCGACTTACGAACGTCCTGACATACGACCATTTCGAGTTACGACCAGCTCCGGCCGCAAAATTTTGCTTCGACTTGCGGCCAGAGCTTCCAGTTACAAAAACAAAAAGGCAGGGGGAAAAGGCAGGAAATTCAAATTGCTAACTGTAGGTGATGACGAGGCTGCTTCTTTGTAGCTCTTTCGCCCCAGCAATTAGAGAGTGTGCGATCGGAGGAGGCTGCCTGAAAAGGTAAGGTGCTGCTTTCTGCTTTTTAAAAACTGTTCTGGGTGGGTTTTGCAGCGTGGTTTTGGGCTGGGGTGGTTATGTTTCTGTGCTGGGTCTTGGGGGGGTTTGTTTGTTTTTTGGGCTTCCCCCCATTTCCGATGGGTCTTGGGGGGGGGGGTTGGTTGCTTTTTGGAGTGTTTTTCCCCAGTTCCGATGGGTCTTGGGGGGTTTGTTTGTTTTTTGGTTTTCCCCCCCATTTCCGATGGGTCTTGGGGGGTTCAGTTGCTTTTTGTGGTTTTTTCCCCCATTTCTGATGGGTCTTGCATGCTTCCCTTGCTTTTTGCTTTGTTTTCTTTGCATTTCCGATGTGCTCCTTTTGCTTTTTCCTGTGTTTTCTTTGCATTTCTGATGTGCTGCCTTTGTTTTCTTTGCATTTCCGATGTGCTCCCTTTGCTTTTTCCTTTGTTTTCTTTGCATTTCCGATGTTCTTCGTTTGTCTTCTTTGCATTTCCGATGTGCTCCCTTTGTTTTCTTTGCATTTCCAATGTGCTCCCTTTGTTTTCTTTGCATTTCCGATGTTCTCCATTTGTTTTCTTTGCATTTCCGATGTTCTCCGTTGGTTTTCTTTGCATTTCCGATGTGCTCCCTTTGCTTTTTCCTTTGTTTTCTTTGCATTTCGTATGGGTCTTGCACGCTTGATTGCTTTTCTTTCTCTTTTTCCCCTTCGGCTGGAAGGGGTTAATCACATTTCCGATGGGTCTTGCAGTGATTTCTCTTTTTTTGGTGATTTTTTTCTTCGTCCGGAATGGATTAATTGCATTTCAATGCATTCCTATGGGAAATGGTGCTTCGACTTACGACCATTTCAAGTTACGTCCATCTTCTGGAACGGATTATGGTCGTAAATCGAGGCACCACTGTACCAGAGAAAATTCTTCAACAAATTATTAAGCAGTCACTATGCAAGCAATTAGAAAATGATGCAGCATTAACTAGAAGCCAACACGGATTTGTCAAGAACAAATCCTGCCAGACTAATCTGATCTCATTTTTTGATGGAGTAACCTCCCTGATGATTAGAGGAAATGCTGTAGACATAGTATATCTATGACAAAGTGCCCCATGATATTCTGATTAGCAAGCTAACCCAGTGTGGCCTGGATAGAACAACTGTGAGGTGGATACACAGTTGACTACAGAATTGTACTCAGAGTGTAATGATTAATGGCTCTTTCTCAAACTGGGAGGAGGTAATAAGTGGAGTACTCCAGGGCTCAGTCCTTGGCCCAGTGTTCTTCAACATTTTTAATAATAACCTGGATCACGGGGTGCAGGGACTGTAAATCAAATATGTGGATGACACAACATTGGATGGAATAGCTAATACCCTGGAAGACAGAAACAAAATTCAAAATTCAAAATCATAGAATCATAGATTCATAGAATCACAGAAAAGTGAAGTTGGAAGGGGCCTACAAGGCCATCAAGTCCAGCCCCCTGCTCAATGCAGGAATACAGTCAAAGCATATCTGCCAGGTGATGATCTCTGTTTTTCTTGAATGCCTCCAGTGTTGGAGCACTCACCACCTCTCGAGGTCATTGCTTCCACTGTTGTACTGCTCTAACAGTTAGGACGCTTTTCCTGATATTCAACCAAAATCTGTCTTCCTTTAACTTGAGTTCATTGTTGCGTGTCCTGTACTCTGGGATGATCGAGAACAGATCTTCCCCCTCCTCTGTATGACAGCCTTTCAAATATTTGAAAAGTGCTCTCATATCACCCCTCAGTCTTCTTTTCTCAAGGCTAAACAGGCCCAATTATTTCAGCCTTTCCTCATAAGGCTTGGTTTCCAGCCCCCTGATCATCCTTGTCACCCTCCTCTGAACTTCCTCCAATTTGTTAGCATCCTTCTTGAAGTGTGGTGTCCAGAACTGGACACAATCCTCAAGGTGAGGCCAAACCAGTGCTGAATAGAGGGGGACTAGCACCTCGAGGGATTTGGAAACTATACTTCTATTAATGCAGCCTAAAATAGCATTTGCCTTTTTTTGTAGCCACATCACACTGTTGGCTCATATTTAGCTTGTGATCTATGACAATTCCAAGATCCTTCTTGCTCGTAGTTTTGCTGAACCAGGTATCCCCCATCTTGTAACTGTGCAATTGGTTTCTTTTTCCGAGGTGCAGTACTTTGCACTTGTTGAATTTCATTCTGTTGCTTTCGGCCCAGTGCTCCATCCTATCAAGGTCATTTTGAATTTTGTTTCTGCCTTCTAGGGTATTAGCTATTCCACCCAATTTGGTATCATCTGCAGATTTGACAAGCATTCCCTGCACTCCGTCATCCACGCCATGAATAAATATATTGAAGAGTACTGGGCCCAGGACTGAGCCTTGGGGTACCCCACTAGTTACCTCTTCCCAGTTAGAGAAGGACCCATTAATCATCACCCTCTGAGTACGATTCTGTAGCCAATTGTGTATCCACCTGACACTTGATCTATCCAGCCCACACCTAGTTAGCTTGCTAATCAGGGTATCATGGGGCACTTTGTCAAAAGCTTTGCTGAAGTCAAGATATACTATGTCTACAGCATTTCCTCTGTCTTTCAGGGAGGTGACCTGATCAAAAAACGAGATCAAATTAGTTTGGCATGATTTGTTCTTGACAAATCCGTGTTGGCTTCTAGTTATTACTGCATTGTTTTCTAGGTGCTTGCACAATGACCGCTTTCTGATCTGTTCCAGAATTTTCCCTGGTATTGATATCAGGCTGACTGGCCTGTAGTTCTCAGGTTCCTCTTTTTTGCCCTTTTTGAAGATACGTGCAATATTGGACCTCCTCCAATCCTCTGGCACCTCATCCATTTCCCATGATTTCAAGAAATGATCTGGATAGGCTTGAACACTGGGCTGAAAACAACAGAATGAAATTCAACAGGGATAAGTGCAAAGTAATGCACCTAGAAAAAAAGAAAAAGCAAAGCAAAAGCAAAGTGTGCTGCTTATATACCGCCCCATAGCGCTTTAAGCACTCTCTGGGCGGTTTACAAGTTAATTATGCAGGCTACACATTGCCCCTCCCCCCCCAGCGAGCTGGGTACTCATTTTACCGACCTCGGAAGGATAGAAGGCTGAGTCAACCTTGAGCCGGCTACCTGGGATTGAACCCCAGGTCGTGAGCACAGTTTTGGCTGCAGTACAGCAGTTTAACCACTGCGCCACGAGGCTCATAACACAGAGTTACAATATGGGGGATATCTGACTCAGCAATACTATGAGTGAGAAGGATCTTGGAATCATTGTAGATCACAACAGTGTTCACATAGCATTTGCCTTTTTTGTAGCCACATCACACTGTATGAGCCAATCGTGTGATGTGGCTACAAAAAAGGCAAATGCTATTTTAGACTCCATTAACAGTTTCCAAATCCTGCAAGGTACTTGTTCCCCTCTATTTGGCACTTGTTAGGCCTCATCTTGAGTACTGTGTTCCAGTTCTGGACACCACAATTTAAGAAGGATGCTAACATATTGGAACAAGTTCAGAGGAGGGCGACAAGGATGATCAGGGGACTAGAAACCAAGCCCTATGAGGAAAGGCTGAAAGAATTGGGCATGTTTAGCCTTGAGAAAAGAAGACTGAGGAGAGATATGACAGCACTTTTCAAATACTTGAAAGGTTGTCATACAAGGAGGGGCAGGATCTGTTCTCCATCATCCCAGAGTGCAGGACACACAACAATGTGTTCAAATTACAGGAAGCCAGATTTCTGTTGAATATTAGGAAAAACCTCCAAACTGTTAGAACAGTACAACAATGGAGGCATTTAAGAGTGCTTCAGAGAGATGGTGAGTGCTCCAATACTGGAGGCATTTAAGAGAAATTTAGATAACCCCTTTGGAGATATTCTTTGATTTATATTCCTGCTCCGATCAGGGGGTTGGACTTGATGGGTTTATAGGCCCCTCTCAACTTCATTATTCTATGATTCTATGCTTTTGGGTATCCTTGAAGAACACAATTTTTTGTTTCTTTGGATGTATTTCATAACAGACCAGGCAACCTTTTCCCCCCACCCACCACAATGTTTGGTGGACTGTAGCACAGCCTCTCAATTTTTCATATTTCCTGTAAAACCTGGGACAACCGTTTGCCATTTAAATGCAACACATGCACATTGGCTAGTCAGAAATAAGTAGTGACAGACTAACTCTGGATTAAATGAGCCTTGCAGGTAAAACTACATATAAATGGTATGTTTCATCCTTTGTAGATTTTACAGTGAAATTGCGGGCTGGGTGACCACACACTGAGGCCTGGGAGACTGCAAGGAGAGTCTCCTGGTGGTTTGGGGATGATGCTACATAAAAATCACGTGATCCATGTGTCAGACCCATGTTTTTGCACCACTACAAAGCCATGCACTGAAGGACCCACGATTACTGTGTTTTAGTGTGTGGGCAGAAATGAGTCTTATGATTGGACAGTGGTTTGGGTGTTATACTACGTAAGTATAGGGATCCATGCCTTTCAATTGATATTTTTGCTCCACTCCAAAGCTATACTCTGGTGGACCCATGATTTCTGTGTGTAGTTGGTGGACACTGGTGGTCCATATGACTGGACAGTGGTTTGAGGATGATCCTACAAAAAATCATGTGGATCCAGGAGGATCTCTGATTCATGTTTTTGCTCCACTGCAAAGCCATGTGCTGATTTCTGTGGCTTAGTCTGTGGGTGCAAATGGCATCCTTGATCTGACAGTGGTTTAATGAGGATTACATCTAAAAATCATATGGAATCATGTGAATCTGTGCCTCAAAAATCCATGTTTTTGCACCACTGCAGTCATGCACTAAAGGATCCATGATTTCTGTGCTGTAGTTTGTGGACATAGATGGGATTTATGATTTGATGGTGATTTGGCTAGGTTCACACACAAAAAATCATATGTAATCATCAGGATCCGTTCTTGGTTTCATGGATCTGCCTTTTACCCAGACCCCAAAAGAACTGTATTTTCACAGCTTAAATGAGTGCATTTCTGAATGTTATTCTATTTTTAAAGTTTCTTTTATAATACTCATGAGTAAAGCAGGTGAACTTACTCAGGAGTAAACTGGGTAAACCTTGCTTTGTGATCATTCCTAGCCAGAAAGGAAAAATCCAGTAATTTCACAGCTTAAATGAGTGAGCTGCTGAATATTATCATCTATTTTTTTAAATATCTTTTGAAATATATTCACAAGCAGGAGTTAAAAATGTGTGACCAGAAAGGAACTAAAGGATTTCTTTTACATTGAATGCTATGGCAGAATTAAAAGTGACAGACCTCTGACCCTTGCCCAAATATTGCAGACTGCAAATACATTCTGATTGGTCAGAATGCTATGCTATGCAAATAGCTCAGTTTAGAATGTTCAAAGTTATAAGGAAGAGAGCAACTTTCAGAGCATTTTAAGTTTTCAAAAGCACTAATTAAACAGCTTAATTTAGAGCCATGAATGGCTCAATCATTCTAAAGGGGTAAAAAAGCTGGTAAAACAGATGTGTTCTTTTTCAAGTATGCAAATTTTGTTGTATCAATGTTTTTCATCTTTCTTTAATCAACTGTAGAGTTATGGTTGCTTGTGTCTTTATGGGGTGTGTGTGTGTGAAAACAGTGTTACTTTTTTAAAAATCACAACTCGAAAAGTCTTTGCCCAAACATCCCCACATTTGGTACAGAGCAAGAGCAGACTTTCTGCTACATCTGTGCTAAATTTGGTGCTGATCTGAGGTCCAGTTTCATAGTTATAATTTTTTGTTTGGGGCATTCCTATTTTTGATTTGACTTGTGGAATGTTTATTGTTCTTCAGAGCATAATATATGGCTGCATGCCTGTGCAGCCATAATATCCAGTGTTAAAGCTTACCACTCCACACAATTAACTGTAATCCTAATGAAAAGCATTTGTTGTCTGCAATTGTTTTATGATTTTGGGAAATCATCTTTAAAGCAGATGAGAGAATGTTACAGCAATAATTTGATTCTTGTGTTAACTTAACCCAAATTCATTCATTCATTCATTTATAGTAGGCATAAATGTAGGCACAATCCTAAATTAAATTCCCAGCAATGGCACAAATCTGTGGTTGCTCAGTCTCAGGACACTGGCTGAAATCTCAAGGAACTGCTGTGCTTCACCAGTCTTTAGGCAGAGAGACAAATTACAGGACAAGTGGCACTGGAGGAAGAGAAAAGTTGATTCTTGTACCCTGTTTCCCCTAAAATAAGACCTAACCTGAAAATAAGCCCTAGTATGATTTTTTGGGGATGCTTGTAATATAAGCCCTACCCCAAAAATAAGCCCCAGTTAAGTGAAACCCCACCCTCCACCACTGTGCAGCAACCAGAATAAGATGACATGACTGTATTTGAATAAACGTAGATTGTTGTACATGAAAAAAATAAAACATCCCCTGAAAATAAGCCCTAATGCGTTTTTTTGGAGCAAAAATTAATATAAGACCCTGTCTTACTTTTGGGGAAACAGGGTAAGTAAGGTAGCTTTAAAACCTTGAGATTCCTCTCCACACACTTCTAAATGGCACCAGCATTCAGTGACTCAGAAGGTATGCTTGTACAGCATGAGTCTGCATGAAAGCCAGGTGTGAGGTGAGGGGATTAGGGAGAGAGGATTGTTGGGTGTAGGCTCAGGCTCCTGGGTGCCATTTTTATCGTATAGAACAAGGCAGGAAGTTGAGTTCCATGGTTGGTACTAGTTAGCTTTTTTTGTTGCACAAGAGTGCCATTGGCCATATTTAACCAATGTTACACCAACTGTGTCATCATAAGGACCCTCCCTTCCTGATCTCAGGCTTTGGCCCTGAAATACCAGCGATTGGTAAGCTGCTGAACTTTCAAAACAGTTGAACCAAGAAATAACAATAAAATGCCAGAAACCTTTCCTGGGAAGTGGCCAAATTCCTTTTGGGATTTTATGCACATGCAAAAGGAATTAAATTGCTATGGCTAACTGACAAGGTCCTGGGCATACATTGGTCACATGCTTAGTCATCTGCATGGCACCCACCGGGGACATGTCAGATACTGTTCAGTTACCCACAATTAGCTGTGGCAATTTGCATGATTCCTATTTTGTGTGCATAAAATCCCAACAAGATTTTAGCCAGTATTCCATTCCTTTTGAGTCAGCATACACACACAACTCTCCTCAATCTGGCAATAAGGCCAGGTGATGACCTTATTGTACCACAGAAATATGTTTTTTGATTCATCCACCCCTTTTTTTGGATTCTGTACCAGGACCACGTGGCCTTTCTCTTTATTTTTGTTGAACTCCTTTCAAGATTCTCTAATAAAGACAGACATTTTCTCATGTTCAGACCAGTTCTAGGAGCAAATGATAAATCCAAAGGGTTATCTTTCTCCGCTTGGAAAAGTTATTCTTTGATATGCTAACTGGAGGATTTTCACAGTTGCAGTCCCCAACCTCTGCTTTCTCTTAACACAATAAACGTACACCAAGTTCTAGTAGGATCTAACATAATTTTGAAATTCCTGTTTCTAGAATCCAGCCCATGCCATTTACAAAGAACGTTTAATTTTAAAATATTAGAATATAACCCTAACATGGAACATGACAGATTTAATGCAAAACTACTTGATCTAAATCCAATTTCTCATCTAACTAGAGCAGACCATGTAAAACAATGGGATTTTTGGAAGTGTTGTGTTGTCAACCAGCAATGAACCTGTTCTAGTTGGGATTCGCCTTTGATTTTAGGCTGAAGAGGTTTTGTTTTTTAAAATCAGCTTTGTGCTAATCTTATTTTTTTCCTAGAGGAAGGCAAAACTCATTACAAAGCAGGAAGTGTTCCTGTTATATATACACAGTTCCACAGTGTAGTTCAGATTTCCTACTGTTCAGAAGTCACAGAAAAGAACACTTTCGGTAAGGTTACTTTAACAGCCTTTATGGTGGGGATAGGGGTGGAACCTGCTCCCAAAAGCAGTACACATTCCAAGCAGATGTCTGGTAATTGCTTCCAAAATTATTCATTTACCACTCCTACCCCCAAACACAATAGTTTACATTTAGAAAATCATCTATGAATTTCACTGTTAAATGGGCAGATTTATCAGTTGTAGATAGGGACATTTATCTCATTCTGCTTGCCTTTGGAAATCAGGCATGTGACTATTGGAAAGAGAGGGTATTTCTGTGGTGGCTGCTAATCATTGAATTTTCTTCCTTGTCCCAACTTTCTCTGTGTCATGCTTTTATAAACAGTGGGGACTTGGTGAGTCAACTCCTCCATAAGGTCCCTTGAGTCAAATGGACCTACTGTAGTTGTGACTGTGCTAAAGTAAGTCACAACTGGAGTAGACCCATTTGAATCAGTGGAACGTACGGAGGAGTTGATTCACCAAACCCCCATTGATTCAATGGGCCTATGCTAGTGTGATTTACTATGCTAAGCAACAGGAATTTAGTCACTGACTTGTAAAAAAATCTACTACTTAATTGTTTATTGCTGTTATTATATTGTATTGGAATAAATAGTTCTGTTTGGAATTGAATTGCCATAGTAACATATGCTGAATCACTGGAATGACCATTAAAATCATTTCATTTTTTTAGTTGCTGTGAAATGTAGCTGTAGCCCATAGGGAGTTTATTTTCTTTTTTAAAAACATTTTATTAATTTTTCAATCTATCTACATTTAATCGTGCTTGTTAAACATTGTGTTATATGGGTTGCTTACAATCATTTGTTCTTTGCATCTTGGAGTCTTCTCAGTTGTCTCTTCCAAATCTATACAGTTTTTAAACATTTAAACCGTTCATGTGTGTGTTTTAATATACAATATTTACTACTTTTATACAAATTTTCTTTATATAATTGTTTAGCCATTTCTATCTCCACATTTTCTATCATGTCTATATCAACATCGTAACTAATATATATTCATTAAGTACTATTTGTTTTGCCCCATCTTTATATCTAACTTCAATTTACCTTAAAAGCCACCATGTTATGCCTTTACCCTGATTAACGATGCCTTATTTCAGTTTAATTCCCTTTTTTAATATATAAGATATGCCCCTTTACAATTCCAGAAGTTAAGTATATACATGCTTTCAACAATGAGGCCACCTCAATATTTTCCCCTTTTTCATCTTTTCTAAGTGATTCTGTCTCTTATTTGTATTTTCCCAATTCTTGTTTCTATCTCCCTAAATATTCTGCTGCCCCTTGTGTAATCTGAAAGCATTTTGTACACTTGATCAATCTCCAATAGATCTTTATGCATTTGATCTATCTCCAATAGGTCTTCCAGGCTATTTTTAAATAATGCTGCTGATCCCCCCCCCCCCCATCTTTCCCCAACACAGCCAAGATTCTCCTCGGCTCTCCTGAGTTTTCCCCTCTGATTTCCTCCAGTCCTTCTTTTCTTTGGCATACATCGTCCTCCACCTTCACATTTCCTCGTTCAATGTTTTCTGTATCTTCTTGAATATAGTCCTTCTTAAGTTGTTCCGTGAACGATTGCATGTCTTGGTTCTGGGATCTCACTACTTCTAAGATTGTTTGCAGGGTAGATGTTGTTTCATCCCAAAATTTCCCTTGTTGTGACATTATGTCCTCAGATGCCAGGTACTTGTATTTCAAGTGAAAAATGTCTAGTAGCTTAGAGCAGTCAGTCCAGTTCCATCAATAGCTGCCTCAGTAAGTTGATCACCTTTAGGGTTAATTGAATCCAGTCTCTGACGTACTTTGGCAGTCCCGTTCACTCGATGTTTGTATTAGACTTTCCAAAGTTAATTGTCTATGTTTTAGTCAGTTCTCAGAAGAAGAAGAAACTGGAAAGACAAAACACAGTTTCAAATCAGGTTTCTAGGCTTTTTCAAGGTCATGTTTCTAGGCTATTTGCCAACACTGTAGATAGACATTACTCTGAGCGTTGTTTGCAAAAACAATTTTAAGAGGAAGATTTGTTAAGTTTAGCACCAAAGTAATACAGAACTTCTTTCCTTGCAGTATAATTAAGTGTTTTATTAATGTCCAATTTATTTTCTTTGCTTCTCTTTGTGTCTCTTTCTTCTTCTCCAGATCCACCGCTGCTTAATTTAGAGTTGGGGCTAAGAGACCCTCTCTTTTTTTCTGTTAAAGGGATTATTCCATCCAGGGATAGTTATAGAGTAGTATAATTAAGATTTTGTATCTCACCCAATGTTAACGACGATGTTTAATTTGGCTGGTTTATCGCTTCTTCTTTTGCCAGCTGCCGACGACTTGCAAGCAGGCTTATTCAGCTGCTTGTTTCTGCCCGCTGGTTGATTGGGGATTTTCCTGGCTCAAACGTGGGTAACTGCCATCCCCCCTGTGATCAACAAGCTTCTCCCCCATTTCACCACCTCTTCGGGATGGTTTTAACCCCCTGGGGGGGTCCCAAACAGGTCGGAATTCAGCCCAGGAGATGGAACTCCGTCCTCCTGCTGCTGTCTCGTCACAGCGTCAAGCCGGACGTCCGGAGTTTCTTGTGCCCCATAATTAGCTGTCCTCTCCAGCCCTCATTTCCCTCGTCTTCTTCCTTCTCACCATTCCAGCATATGTGACCATAGAAGACAGGAAATTGTGTTTTTAAAAAATTTATTACACTTAAATGGGTCTGTATAGCCTGACCATTTTTGTGTTGGCTAGATCAGATTACAAAGGGTTGGTTGAGGTTTGAGGGAGGAGCGATATGCCATTTGGTGCACTCTTCTCATCCAAATGGCAAACAACCCTTTATAACCCAATCGTCTGTCAATTAATTTCTTCCCTTGATTGTCTGTGGAGGGTCAGGGAAGTGAAATTATTTTTTTAACATGTGCTAGATCGTTGCTGAAGCAACAAATCACTTTGTTTAAGTTTTTTTTTGTCAGTCTGTGTATTGATGATTGAGATACTGTCTGCAGCTGTGGTTTTGATTGGCAATATGCTGAAAGGCAAAGAAAAAAAAATTTAAATGCAATGATTCATTGCTTCAGTAATGATCTAGAAGACATTAAAAATAATTTCCCCTCCCCTGACTCTTTACAGACAATCAGGGGAAGTGTTCAGTTTCTGATATCCTGATGTGGCTTGTAAACCACTTCAGAATACTGGAAATTGACACTAAGATCTGCACAGTTCTAGTTTAGTCCATTCCAAATGACCACACTCACTGGGAATGGATTCAACTGGAGCCCTTCAACCTGTACCAAAACAGTAAACTCTCTGACAGCAGTTCAAAAAGGTGTAGGTTGTAACAAATTGGTCCACTCCAGCAACATCCGTGTGTGGATGCCAGAAAAAAAGTGGACCAACCAAACAGGGCGCCAAAAGCATGTGACAAGTGGCCTTGTGGGTTTCCTCTCAAGTCTTCTCTGGAGATCACAGAGCTCTGGATCTGGCAGCTGTAGAATAGCCTCTATGCCCAAGAGACGTCTGCCACAAAGTGAGGGCCAGAAGATCACTTCACAGTGAGCCATGCATTGCATGGAATAGATCCAACTTGGAGTCTGCAGCTGCAAATGTGCTTACTGTGAAATAAATACCTACTTCTGAGTAAACATGTTTGGACATGCCTTGCATATGCACAAGTAACTCCTGCAAGTGGGCATTCTAATCACATCTGTTGGTTGTCTTTGTTTCTGCAGAAATGCTTCTTCCAGCTGTAATCCTGTTCTTGACTGCTCTGATGCGAACATCTCTAGGACAGGTATAAGCTTCAAGATGTTTCTGATAGAGCTTACAATTAATTGGCTCCTTTCCAGGTATTTACAACACACAAAAAGTACCTGGGAGTGTGGGGGAAGCAGGCCTTCACCTGGAATAGTCTGGTGCGAGCTGTTTCCCAATGGTCACACAACGTATGTGAGACTGCGAACCAGTCCATGCTCAAACTGGACCTTTTTGGGCCAGCAGCAGAGCTATTTCAGGGATGGAAGAGTTGTTTTAAGGGAAATCACTCCCAGCAGAGTGACCTTTTTGGGTCCATTTGGATACAATCCTTTTCTGTTGTTTGACCACAGCCTGAATTGGTTTAAGGCTTGAATGGGGACAGAACACAAAGAAACGGAATACATGATAGGTTTTGTGCATTCTTTCTTTTAACTAACTTTAATTATACATAAATCATATGAAGAAAAAGAGGGCAAACAGAAATGAAAAAAGACAGAAGAAACTAAAACTTCTTGCTCTCAGTGGGAGAAAAAAAGAAAAAAATCCTGTTTGCTTCTCACTATGAGATTTCTTTGTCTGAGATTCCCCCCACCTCCAAGAAATCTCATGATGTTTCTTGGATGTTTTACAGTCTTCCCCCAACCCCCTGGAAGAAACACTAATCTGTGCAGAATAATTATAATTCTCACACAAAATGGTATCTCTCCCACACTAGATTCCCTGGAAAGTACATTGATCTGTAAAAATTGGCAGGGTTTTTCTGTGCAAAAAAGAGAGAGAGAGAAATGGGCTGTGTGTGTGGACAAGACCAGAGGACCATTTTCATGGGAAGCTGGAAAATTTCGCTGATGCAAGGGGAAGTCTGGCTAGAAATCTCGGCTTAGTGAGACTTGGAAACTTATCAAGAATGAAATTTTTTTTAAAAAATTATTCACATACCCAAGATCTCATATGAGAAATCTGATTCCAAGTTAGACACTTGGGGCTTCAGCGTAGGTAACACTCAACATGAAGATGTCACCTATCTGTGGCAGCCTAATGGGACACTGTGTAAATACGTTAAATGTTTAGATTCGTGACGGAGGAAAGAAGATAAATTTTGAAATTGAAAGAAAACTTTGGCATAACCCCTCTTACCTTTAGGAACTGGGCAAACTCACTGAAGAGCACAAAAAGGAAATTGTTGACATGCATAATGCCGTCAGGAGACAGGTGGATCCACCTGCTCGTAATATGATGAAAATGGTAAGATATACAATTCATTAACCTTCCTACATATATGTGTAAGCTTTTGCTATCTTTATAATATTGTATTTATTTATTTTATTTATTTATTACATTTATATACTGCCCATCTAGTGGTAAGCCACTACTCTGAGTGGCTCACAAAGAATAAAAGAACACACTGCCTCCCCACCCCAACCAAAAGCAAATATGTAATTCTAGCAAAAGGAAAAACCCCGATGGTGAAAGTTAAACAAAGACAAACTTTAAACATAATGGGTGTTTAAATCAACCAGCAAATCTACCACAAGGGGACGATATTCTTAAAGACCTCTTTGAAGAGCTCAGTTTCAACAAGTTTTCTAAAGGTGAGGAGGAAGGGAGCCTGTCATGCATCCACAGGCAAACCATCTGAAAGTGTGGCGACCACCACCGAGAAGACCCAGTTCCTAGTCATTATTTTCTCAGCCTTCCTTGCCGCCTGCAACAACAAAGCCTGGGGGAAAATGGTATTATGGGTAGACTCTCTTAGGGAGAGATGCTCTGACAGGTATTGAGGCCTCAAACTACTAAGTCACTATTAACACCTTGAATTTGCCACGGAAGCAAACAGGGAGCCAATGCAGGCATACCAGGATCGGGAAGATGTTGCAATATTTCAAAGTTCCCAAAACCAACCTCGCTGCCACATTTTGGACCTGCTGTAGCCTCTCTATTGCTTTCAAAGGCAGCCGTATGTAGAAAGAGCATTTCATATCTTTAGTGAAATGTAATTGAAATATATTCATTCTTATTGGTTATTAACAACATTTAAAATCCACCATAAAGGACAACTGCCCCTGTCCTCCACTTCTAGCCCTATTCCCTACCTTTCCCTCTCAGGCTTCTACTGGGGTGTGTTTACATGCCTCAGTGTATTTTATTTATTTATTTATTTATTAGATTTTTATCCTGCCCTTCTAGACAATGTCTACTCAGGGCGGCTTACAATAAAATTATTCATAAAAAAGTTAAAACAACAATTAAATCGACAATAATAGTATTAATCAAGATGGGAAAATATAAACAAAAGACTAAGTAAAAAATAAAAGTCAAGTATTGACAGGAGGGAAGGCCTGCCTAAAGAGCCAAGTCTTTAATTGGCTCTTAAAAACACCCAGCGAGGGTGCCAGGCAGATCTCTGACGGCAGGCTGTTCCAAAGTCAAGGGGCCACTGCCGAGTGTAGAGAGAAAGTCTCATAGCTTTTTCTTGCTGGTACATCTAAAAGGCATAGTCTTGGCCGGATCATGGCCAGGCACTTATATATTCATTAAAGGAAGAAAGTTAAGAGAAAGTCTTTCTAAAGGAGACTTCACCAGATGCAACCTGAGTGGAGTGGGTTTCCCTGGAGAACTCAGGGACTAATTAAAGAGTAAGGAAGGACAAATATGATTTTTATCAAGGTTCTTATTTTCCTACTGGCAAGTTTGGTCCAAAAGAGCTTAACATTTGATTATGGGTCTTTTTTTCTGCAGAAACATTTCTATGCCTGTTCCTCTACAGTTTTCAAAATTTGCACATTTTTCTGTGTTTATTTTTCAAGTAGCATGCATCTTTCCTTTGACTCTAGTACATTTGATGATATTTTTTCAAAAGGAAGCCTTGTCCTTGTGCATTTTCCCAACATGTTCCTGTTATTTCAGTCCCATTACACGTTTGGAAACTGTGGAAGTCTGACGGTATCTGGTATCTGGAGGGACAGTGCCAGCGAAGCTAACTTCTCACCTATCCCTTGTTAAAATGAACACTCCCTCTGGCCAGAGGAGAGAAAGACCGCAGCCTGGGAGAGCACTGCAAAGCAATCCCATAAATAAAACTTAATGTTAGCTTAGAAAGTGGAGTTGGCGTAGAAAGTAGAGAGTCTATAATCAATGAAACAAGTTCTCTTAAATCCACATTCAGTCTAAATTCCTTGACCCTAATCTAACTTGGGGCAATGTGTGCCTGCAGTTTGCGCTACGTATACATACTTGTATGCATATGTACAAGTATGTAACCCTTCACGGATTGCTGCCTTGTCGTGGTGAAGGGGCTTGAGTAATTCAGAGAAGCTATGGGCTATGCCGTGCAGGGACACCCAAGACGGAGAGGTCATAGTGGAGAGTTCTGACTAAACGCGATCCACCTGGAGCAGGAACTTGCAAGCCACTCCAGTATCTTTGCCAAGAAAACCCCATGAACAGAAACAAAAGGCTAAAAGATATGACGCTGGAAGATGAGCCCCTCAGGTCGGAAGGCATCCAACATGCTACTGAGGAAGAGCGGAGGACAAGTACAAGTAGCTCCAGAGCTAATGAAGTGGTTGGGCCAAAGCCGAAAGGACGCTCAGCTGCGGACGCGCCTGGAAGTGAAAGGAAAGTCCGATGCTGCAAAGAAGAATACTGCATAGGAACCTAGAATGTAAGATCTATGAACCTTGGTAAGTTGGATGTGGTCAAACAGGAGATGGCAAGAATAAACATTGAAATCCTGGGCGTCAGTGAACTAAAATGGACGGGAATGGGCGAATTCAATTCAGACTATTATCATATCTACTATTGTGGGCAAGAATCCCGTAGAAGAAATGGAGTAGCCCTCATAGTGAACAAAAGAGTGAGAAAAGCTGTACTGGGATACAATCTCAAAAATGATAGAATGATTTCAATACGAATCCAAGGCAGACCTTTCAACATCACAGTCATCCAAGTTTATGCACCAACCACCGATGCTGAAGAGGCTGAAATTGACCAATTCTATGAAGACTTACAACACCTTCTAGAACTGACACCAAAGAAAGATGTTCTTCTCATTATAGGGGATTGGAATGCTAAAGTAGGGAGTCAAGAGATAAAAGGAACAACAGGTAAGTTTGGCCTTGGAGTTCAAAACGAAGCAGGGCAAAGGCTAATAGAGTTTTGTCAAGAGAACAAGCTGGTCATCACAAACACTCTTTTCCAACAACACAAGAGGCGACTCTACACATGGACATCACCAGATGGGCAATACCGAAATCAGATTGATTATGTTCTCTGCAGCCAAAGATGGAGAAGCTCTATACAATCAGCAAAAACAAGATCTGGAGCTGATTGTGGCTCTGATCATCAGCTTCTTATAGCAAAACTCAAGCTTAAACTGAAGAAAGCAGGAAAAACCACTGGGCTAGTCAGCTTTAATCGAAACCAAATCCCTTATGAATACACAGTGGAAGTGAAGAACAGATTTAAGGAACTCGATTTGGTGGACAGAGTGCCTGAAGAACTATGGATGGAGACTCGTAACATTGTACAGGAAGCAGCAAGAAAAACCATCCCAACGAAAAAGAAATGCAAGAAAGCAAAGTGGCTGTCCAACGAGGCCTTACAAATAGCAGAGAAGAGAAGGGAAACAAAATGCAAGGGAGAGAGGGAAAGCTACAGAAAATTGAATGCAAAGTTCCAAAGAATAGCAAGGAGAGACAAGAGGGCCTTCTTAAATGAACAGTGCAAAGATATAGAGGAAAATAATAGAAAGGGAAAAACCAGAGATCTGTTCAAGAAAATTGGAGATTTTAAAGGAACCTTTTGTGCAAAGATGGACATGATAAAGGACAAAAATGGTAGGGACCTCACAGAAGCAAAAGACATCAAGAAGAGGTGGCAAGAATACACAGAGGAATTATACCAGAAAGATCTTTATGTCCCGGACAACCCAGATAGTGTGGTTGCTGACCTTGAGCCAGACATCCTGGAGAGTGAAGTCAAGTGGGCCTTAGAGAGCATGGCTAACAACAAGGCCAGTGGAGATGATGGCATTCCAGTTGAACTATTTAAAATCTTAAAAGATGACGCTGTTAAGGTGCTACACTCAATATGCCAGCAAGTTTGGAAAACTCAGCAGTGGCCAGAGGATTGGAAAAGATCAGTCTACATCCCAATCCCAAAGAAGGGCAGTGCCAAAGAATGCTCCAACTACCGTACAATTGCATTCATTTCACACGCTAGCAAGGTTATGCTCAAAATCCTACAAGGTAGGCTTCAGCAGTATGTGGACTGAGAACTCCCAGAAGTACAAGCTGGATTTCGAAGGGGCAGAGGAACTAGAGACCAAATTGCTAACATGCTCTGGATTATGGAGAAAGCCAGAGAGTTCCAGAAAAACATCTACTTCTGCTTCATGGACTACGCAAAAGCCTTTGACTGTGTGGACCACAACAAACTATGGCAAGTGCTTAAAGAAATGGGAGTGCCTGACCACCTTATCTCTCTCCTGAGAAATCTCTATGTGGGACAGGAAGCAACAGTTAGAACTGGATATGGAACAACTGATTGGTTCAAAATTGGGAAAGGAGTACGACAAGGCTGTATATTGTCTCCCTGCTTATTTAACTTATATGCAGAATACATCATGCGAAAGGCAGGACTGGAGGAATCCCAAGCCGGAATTAAGATTGCCGGAAGAAATATCAACAACCTCCGATATGCAGATGATACTACTCTGATGGCAGAAAGTGAGGAGGAATTAAAGAACCTCTTAATGAGGGTGAAAGAGGAGAGTGCAAAAAATGGTCTGAAGCTCAACATCAAAAAAACTAAGATCATGGCCACTGGTCCCATCACCTCCTGGTAAATAGAAGGGGAAGATATGGAAGCAGTGACAGATTTTACTTTCTTGGGCTCCATGATCACTGCAGATGGTGACAGCAGCCACAAAATTAAAAGACGCCTGCTTCTTGGGAGGAAAGCGATGACAAACCTAGACAGCATCTTAAAAAGCAGAGACATCACCCTGCCGACAAAGGTCCGCATAGTCAAAGCTATGGTTTTTCCAGTAGCGATGTATGGAAGTGAGAGCTGGACCATAAAGAAGGCTGACTGCTGAAGAATAGATGCTTTTGAACTGTGGTGCTGGAATAGACTCTTGAGAGTCCCCTGGACTGCAAAGAGAACAAACCTATCCATTTTGAAGGAAATCAACCCTGAGTGCTCACTGGAAAGACAGATCCTGAAGCTGAGGCTCCAATATTTTGGCCATCTCATGAGAAGAGAGGGCCTGGTGTGCTCTGGTCCATGGGGTCACAAAGAGTCGGACATGACTTAATGACTAAACAACAACAACAATACATACTTGACAACAGCACACAAAGACAGGTCTAGCAGAAGGGGTTCCATTCCCTAATCTAGCAGCTGGAATCCCTCACAATGCAGGTCTTTTTGGTTGCAGCCATTGTGTCATGTTTCTTTGGTATCTTACTGGTAGAGTACAGCAGCCTAGTGCTGAGCATGTGGCTATTGAAAAGAAATAATTCTGGAGACTTTCATTAGACAAAAGAAAAAGCAGAATGCTTGTTCTTTTCAAGGAAATACAGTTAGCTCAGGAGAAAAAAGATCTCTTAACCTATTTATACACCGCCTAAAGTAATGTTCTGTGAGTGCTTATCTACTATGGAGAACCATATGATTTTTACTCTCCCACTAAAGTGAAGGAAAAGGAAGAAACAGGAGATGACTGCAAAAGAGGAAGAATCTTTACAGTATTAATCTATATGCAGATCCAGGAAAAGACAAGTGAGGAACACACAACAAGGTTCTCTATCTGCCTGTTGCCCAAGATTGGTTCAGATCACTTGTTACTGTATTTCAGCAATGGCAGGGGGTCTTTACTCCCTCCGCCCACCCCTATTGCAACTAGTGTAGTTTGTGCGCCCTTCATTGCCATGGTCTACCTAATGTGTGGTTATTCCTTTCTCTCCTGGGGCAAGATGTGGAGTGAGGAAGCTGCCAAGAATGCTGAAAAATGGGCTGCTAAATGTCTGGCGATACCTAGCCCCCAAGCAGAACGAACTGTGCAAGGTAATTGAAGTGAATGGGTGAAACAATCCTTTCAGGCTTTGTACAACAACATATATTTTAAATTGTACAAAATGCTGGTGTAAAGCAAAATATATGATTAGACCTATGCCATCAAAAGGAGGAAAATTCAGGTGACAGATCAATCCCTTCTTCAAACACAGGCACATTGATGCACCTTTCTTGTGCCTTTATCTCCAGTCCAAATAAAAACTACTGCATAATCCAACTAGTCAGCATTTCTTATATAGCAAATGACTAGTTGTGGGATAGCTAAAATGAAACAGAGGCTTTGATACTGTCAGCATCTGCAGATAACTGACTTGTAATGCAATGATATCTGAAATTACACAGTCTTCAGTAGAAGAAACTCCATATGAGGAAGAGAGAAGTCTCATTGTGTTTAATAGGCTTAGTCCTCTATGAACAGAGGTGTTTCCTCGATAGGGAATCAAAAACTAGAGTTATCTCTTTTTTTGTTCACTTGGGGTCTCAACATCTTGTGTTTACTTGGTGTGTGGTTTGATTTGCCTTGCTGGGGAAGGGGGTATAAGCAACAACCATAATGGTTTCCTTTAAAACTGAAAGATGCCCCCTCCCCTTTTCTTTAGGAAAAAACATACTGTGGACATCATTAGTGTTAGGAAAGAAAGTCTGTCTTTGCTGAACTTAAGGCAAGCATTTTTAAAGCTGTTTTGTATCTGGCTCTGATACTACTCATCCAGAGCAACCATTTTGTAATAACTCTGGTTGATGGATTTGGACTTCTCAGAGCAAATGGTACTTCAACACGACTGAACCTATCTTTCCTTGCACACCTTCTGGAATCCATTTAGTGGCTAATCTTTGTGGAGATCTTTAAAAGTACGTTGAGTATTCAGCCTTGAACAATATAACCATGTTTCTTCTGTTGCAGGAAGAATATGTGGTGAGATTTCACTGGAAACAAATTATTTTCCCACCTGGGAAAATATAATTGATCAGTTTTCAAAGGGATCGAAATATTTCAAATATGGAGTTGGGGCAACTGACACCACAAAAAATATTTATGGCTATACTCAGGTAGGAAAAACACCATGCACTTGATAAGTTCCTTCGGTTTTTTGAGCAAGGAAAAGAGGAGGGGGGGAAATCTCTTTCTCAGGCCATTTCCAGATATTTGCCTGTGCTTGCTTGAAATTTGCACAAGTCTCTGCATTCTTACATGGGCATCTACACAGCATTACTTCTCCATGCTAACCAGATGAGAGCTTTGGGAGAAACATAAAGGCTGCTGCACCTCACTATCTTCCATCCACTAGTTAGAAGTGCCCCATTAACTATTAAAAAACAGAAATTATTTGAAGCAGGGACTCTTTGAAGACCAGATATATTCAGTATTTCACTAAGGCAATGCAGCAGAGGACTTTGCAACTATAGAAACCTTCAATACAGTGAGGAACTAGGACAGAAAATAAAACATATAAAATCAGTTAGATTTCTTCCACTCCAGCTGGAGCTATGAAACCAAGCATTCTGAGTCTTGAAAACTTAAGAGTGTGTGAAACTATAAAATGAAGACCCAAACCTCCAATTTATTAATATTTTCATACTTAAAAATACACTTCACAATTCACTGGTTGCTCCAGAATTTTTTTTTTCTCAGGACAGGTCAGGTCCTTAAAACTACTACTAATTGCCTCTTAATCTTTAACTCTTAACAATTAATTTCAGCCCAGAGCCCATGAAAATATCATGCGGACATCTCTGGCACGTTCTCAGTCCTATTGAGCTATCTGTATTCATTTGGTGACCCCTGTGACACAAAGGGTCACACCTGATGTATGATAATATATTTAACAATTTAAGGTAATCTGCAGTGTACCTTGGCACAGCATGTATTATGATATGTTTTGCTGATGGTTAATATTCATGGTTTCATCTCCATGTCTTAGAGCAACTATGGGTTATAATGTCAAAAAGGGACTGCTGATTGCTTATCACTTAGATCTTCCTGATTCATCTCTAAGTTTAAAATGGCTAGAATGTCTGTGATCTCAGAACTGAGTGTGTGATTCATGTTAAATCACCATTACAGCCAAAATCCTATTGCCTAGCATAGTAAATAACACTAGAATAGGCCCACTGAATCAATATACTACACTAAGAAACAGGATTTTGGCTTATATCTTCAATATTGTCAAAACCATCTTGTGAGCTAGGTTTTGATTATTATTTGCTGTATCATATATAGAAATTTTAAAAAGACTTCTAGAAATTCATACTAAGTCTTCCCAGCAAGAATAAGGGAAGGCTTCATTTTCCAGCTTCCTGGACCACTCCAGCTCTGTCCAGCCAAACTGAAAGGGACCCCTGGTTTCTTAAAAATAAAGTGTGTGTGTGTGTGGGGGGGGATAAAATGAGTTCTAGGGGACGTGTTGAAAGACTGTCCAATTCAAAAGGAAACTGAACGATGGGATTTATTATATAAATGGCTTCAGTCTCCAGATAGTGTTGGAGTAACATAGATTTAAACTAAGATGTAACTGTAAATTGAAAGCTGGAGGGTAATCAAATTGTTAAAAAAAAAAGCGGAAAGTTGATTTGTTATCGTAACATGAATAGATTGTATGATTGTATACTTTGTGTTCTCCTACCCCCCAACCCTTTTCCTTTCCCTCTACTTTCCCCCTACTCCCTTTTACCCTTTGTATTTCCCACCTTATTCTTAGTTGATAAAAAATAAATAAAAGAGTAAATAGAAAAAAAAACTAGCAGGGAGAGAGTTCTATGGGGGAAAAAAACCTTTCAGACAGCCAGTCACTAATGGAAAGCCTGCTTAAAGAGAAAGGTCTTCATCTGCTTGTGGAAGGACAACAAAGACAGGGCCAGCCTGGTCTCCCATGGGAGGAAGTTGGGAGCAGCAAAAGAGAAGGTGCTCTTCATGTGCCTGTAAAGGTGGTGGGACAGAGAGAAAGGCCTCCCCTGATTATCTTGATGGCCAGGCAGGCTCCTAGTTGCAGTCTTTTAGAGAGATTGGACCCAAGCTGTTTAGGGCTTTATAGATTAAAACTAGCACTTTGAATTGTGCCCAGAAATGGTTTGGCAGCCAGCAGAGCTGCTGTAATGAGTGGGGTGTAGGATGTGATCCCTGTAACCAGTCCCAGTTAACAGTCTGGCTGCAGTGTTTCGGACCCACTGAAGTTTCCAGCAGCTTTCCAAAGGCAGACCCATGTAGAGCATGTTACAATAATTCAGCTGGGATTTAACTAAGGTGTGTGTTACCGTGGCCAGATAAGACATTTCTAGAAACAGGTGCATCTGGTGCACAAGTTTTAATTGGGCAAAGACAGTCCTAGCCACCACCAAAACCTGGGCATCCAGGCTCACAGATGAATCCAGGAGCACACCCAAACCACACATCTGTGTTTTCAGAGGGAGTCTACAGCACAGGCTGTACCCCTGTTCCTTGAGCAGCCTTTCAGCTGACCAGCTTGACTACCACTGCATACTGTAAGAAACAGGGAAGAGTGTGGCAGAAGATCTGCCTTTCTGAAAGGAATACATTGTTTTATCTTTTTGGTAACATTACGAATCTATTGTTGCATAATCGCAAGAATTTCAATCCACACTACAGATTGCCTTTTCTTTTTAAAATGCCCCTTGCTCGTTTGACACACATCCTTTTCTGTTCACAGATGATTTGGCACAACTCAAACCAGGTTGGATGTGCAAGTTCTATCTGCCCAAAGAATGAAAATAAATTCTATCATGTGTGCCGATACTGCCCTCCGTAAGTATCCCTCCTAAATAAAATGTTCTTAATTTGACCTGTTCAGGAGCCAATATGCAAAAGCAGAGAAAGAAAAGAAAGCATTTCCACTGCTAGAGTATGTCTGGGTATTGGAAATATCTGGATCCTCCCTCTCTGGTCTCAGATTGCCTCCGTGTACTCACTCTTAATATTCTGTTCCTATGTCAGTAGTTTTTAAAAATCAAATGCAGTTCTATAAATTCAGATCTGTATTTCCCACACCTGAATATGCCATTAGCCTTCCCTGCCTTTGCACTTTGGTGCTTAACACTTTTATATTCCACACAACTAATTTTATCTCCATGACATTGTTCAGAATTGGATTTTATCTATGTCATTAGCAGTTCCATTATTGTATGCAAAGAATTCTATTCATCTATCTTTAATCTTTCTGGGTACTCTTTAGCCTCAATTTTTTACAGCAATTATTCTCTTGTTTCCACTCTAAATATGCTTCAGACCTAATTCTTAACCATCTAGATGTGAAAGAATATGAAACAACTTCTCCATCTAACAGCATCCTTTGCATCTCCCAGCCTGCAAACTTCTCCTCTGAACCACAGTATTCCACATCCCTTTAAAAAGGGTGGGAACTGGAGAAAATCAAGTGGTCAGTACAAATGAGCTTTGCATTTCCCCAATCTTTAAATGTTCCTGCTGCTGAGGCTAGTCCTATTGAATTTTAAACAATTTTCCACATTTTCTGTAGGAGAAAACCAGCATATCACGGTTAGGGACCCTTTCTCTCTAATTTGTTCAAGTTTTGTGTACTGTTGCCCCACTTCCTGAGCTTCAGTGGTACAGTCCAGAATTCTACACCACATTCAGGGAAGTTATCTGCAGCTTTGAAAGGTATAAATATAAAGAATATTACCTCCCTCTTATGTGTTGTGCTGTGCTGAGAAACATATTGCCCTGCTGTGTCATTTCAGAGGAAATATAGTAGGACAATTGGAAACACCCTACAAAGAAGGCCCATCATGTGGAGACTGCCCTAACAGCTGCGAGGATAAACTCTGCAGTAAGTTACCAATGATATAAAACATAAAAACAGTAGCACTCATGTGCGTTGATAAGTGAATCACATAAGAATCCTGCTTGAAGTGAGTTATAAACCATCTATCTAGACCATCATCTATTCACTATGTATTGACTATAGCTCTTAATAATTGCATCATGAATTGGCCCTGTGAGTGTCCCTGTGGAGCAAATTTCATCACATAGGTGCTGCCACAAAAAAGGGACACCCACCAAATATCATACACATTGATAACATTTAATTTGTTTTTATAGTTCTGATAGTAGTGCTGATCCCCTGTGGAGGAGGGAGGATCTGGCAAGGTGAAGACTGCTGTTATGACTTCTTATATTATTTACATGTCATGAATTAAAAGTTGATTTGGGAACAAATTTTGTGCTGCTTGCCCGAGATGTCAAAGTGGATAGGTACAACCCTGGGAAGATCCTCCCTGTGGGTGCTGAGAGCTTCATCCTCCCCCCCCCACCTCATTTTTTCATTCCCAAAGGTCCTCGGGAATATTAGGCCTTTGGGGGCCAGACAAGAGGAAAACAAGAGGAAAACAGCAGTACTCTCAGTTTCAAAACAAGCAGTGAAGAGTCATAAGTAGCCATTTTGGCACCTCAGGGAAGGAAGGGGTATCATTTCCCACTCATTCTGCCTGTGAGGGATCACCACATGCCCCACATGCAATTGGAGGAGGAGGAAGATGTGGCGGTTCATGTTAGCAATGAAGTGAACAGGGCAAGGTGAGCAGGGCAGAAAGTGCCAGGGTTTACCTTCCTAACATTCAACAGTATTATCATCTTAGGGTTTCAGTACCCTTGAAATTTTAGTGCCCTGGGGCAAAGCCTCATTTGCTCTACCCCAGTTACAGCCCTGAAGCAATGACCTTTTCATGCTGGCAACTTGACTTGGTTTATGAAGATTTGGGCACAGGTGCTTGTTTTTGTAAAGGTCTCAGTTTGAATACTAATAGCACTCCTAATCTGCATAACCAGAGGTATCATTGTGGTAGGTAGCATTCTCTATTAAAGAAGGGTAGACCCAGGCCCTCTAAGCCTCTGTAATAATCACTAGCACTTTCATAACTGGTGTAACAGAGCAGGTCTTATGATGTGCTATTTTTGTTACTAATAAACCACAGATCTCTACACCAGTTCCAGCTTCTGCATGTTTTCAACGACAGGTACAAATGAAGTGTGTTTCAGCAATAATCCTAAAGAATTGTCAATGCATAAATGATAATGGCAAGATACTGAGTACCAGGGTAGATTCCCTCAGAATAAGGCCAGTAAGTTTTTCAGATTTGGAGGGTCAATCAGCTTTACTTAAGAACATTGAAGTGATGCACTACATCAGGGGTCTCCAAACTATGGCCTGCAGGCCACATCCAGACCGCCTTGCCTTTTTATCTGGCCTGGCAGACATCGCAGACTGAGGCAGGGTCAGGTCCATTTCCTTCAGCCCGCTCATGCATGCGTGAGCACGTGAGTGTTCCTTCGGCCATCGGAAATCTGGAACATATATGATGTGGCCCTCACGCTGAAAAGTCTGGAGACCCCTGCACTACATGAACCAGAGGAAAGAATGATGAACTGAAATACCCAGTTACTTTCTCCCTCCTGCATCTAATTTCATCTTGGTTTCCTTTCTTTCAGACAGCTCATGCAAGTACACTGATTTATATGCCGAATGCAACCATATTGTAGAAACATTCTCTTGTAAGAACCCATACGCTGAAGAAAGTTGTCCGGCCACCTGTAAATGTCCAAAAGGTGTTATTTAATAAATACAGATGCATTTCAAGATTAATATTTAAAGAACGTCTCTTATCTTAAAAACATTCAAAAGTAAGCATTTAAATGCTCCTAGTTTCTAGTATCTGGCACACCAAATGTCATTTGGAAAAAGAAAAAGATAAATATTGCAAACTGTGCCCACTTTTTTTCCTTTTTTTTCACTTTAGAAAAGGATGGAAAAAGGAGTATCTTCAAAAAGGGCAAAAAAGAGGAATCTGGGAACTACAGGCCAAATTCTGGAACAGATCAGAAAGCGGTCATTGGGCAAGCACCTAGAAAACAATGTAGTAATAACTAGAAGCCAACATGGATTTGTCAAGAACAAATCCTGCCAAACTAATTTGATCTCGTTTTTTGATCAGGTCACCTCCCTGGTAGACAGAGGGAATGCTGTAGACGTAGTATATCTTGACTTCAGCAAAGCTTTTGACAAAGTACCCCATGATATCCTGATTAGCAAGCTAACTAGGTGTGGGCTGGATAGATCAAGTGTCAGGTGGATACACAATTGGCTACAGAATCGTACTCAGAGGGTGATGATTAATGGGTCCTTCTCTAACTGGGAAGAGGTAACTAGTGGGGTACCCCAAGGCTCAGTCCTGGGCCCGGTGCTCTTCAATATTTTTATTAATGACTTGGATGATGGAGTGCAGGGAATGCTTGTCAAATTTGCAGATGATACCAAATTGGACGGAATAGCTAATACCCTAGAAGACAGAAACAAAATTCAAAATGACCTTGATAGGATGGAGCACAGGGCTGAAAGCAACAGAATGAAATTCAACAGGGACAAGTGCAAAGTACTGCACCTCGGAAAAAGAAACCAATTGCACAGTTACAAGATGGGGGACACCTGGCTCAGCAAAACTACGAGCAAGAAGGATCTTGGAATTGTCGTAGATCACAAGCTAAATATGAGCCAACAGTGTAATGCGGCTACAAAAAAGGCAAATGCTATTTTAGGCTGCATTAATAGAAGTATAGTTTCCAAATCCCGCGAGGAGCCAGTCCCCCTCTATTCAGCACTGGTTAGGTCTCACCTTGAGGATTGTGTCCAGTTCTGGACACCACACTTCAAGAAGGATGCTAACAAATTGGAGGAAGTTCAGAGGAGGGTGACAAGGATGATCAGGGGGCTGGAAACCAAGCCTTATGAGGAAAGGCTGAAAGAATTGGGCCTGTTTAGCCTTGAGAAAAGAAGACTGAGGGGTGATATAAGAGCACTTTTAAAATATTTGAAAGGCTGTCATACAGAGGAGGGGGAAGATCTGTTCTCGATCATCCCAGAGTACAGGACACGCAACAATGGACTCAAGTTAAAGGAAGCCAGATATCGGTTGAATATCAGGAAAAATGTCCTAACTGTTAGAGCAGTACAACAGTGGAATCAGTTACCTTGGGAGTTGGTGAGTGCTCCAACACTGGCGGCATTCAAGAAAAACTGAGATAATCACCTGGCAGATATGCTTTGATTGTATTCCTGCATTGAGCAGGGGGTTGGACTTGATGGCCTTGTAGGCCCCTTCCAACTTCACTTTTCTATGATTCTGTGATTCTATGACAAAGAATTTCTTGCAATTTTTTTGTCCTTCACAAAACTTGTGGTGAGAAGAAATGCATCTGCATTGAGAGTTTACGTATCTATGAGAAACCTAACATGCAGAAAACAATGCACACATTATAAAAACCAGACAGCTAGAAACAGGCACAACTGAAAAAAGATGGCCAAAAATGGTGTGATCAATGGGGAAATGTGCAAAAAAAATGTGCATGAATTTCTGTACACCATCTACATACATGCAGGTAGATTCAGCAAAACACAACAGAACCTGGACTTTTTCATTGCTGTTTTTTTTATTTAAAAAAACCATTTGAGTACTGCAAAACAGTCATCATCTTCTCTGACACTAAAATCATCACAGATTTCAGTTCTAGGCAAAACATGTCTTCTGCACTGTTTGTTTTACACTACAAAATGCAGAACCAAAATGAATGAGAGAAAACATGGCAATTTCAATTTATTTTGTTCGCCTGACAGTGCAAGTAGAAAAATATTTTCAAGAAAGGTAATAAGGCAAGAATGGTGTGTAGTTTATGGGATTATGTGATCCTTTTTGTTGATGAAGCCATAGATTAAACATGGGACCTCTTGTCCCGGCACACAACATATATCCTATACCACCAGTTTTTGTAGACAATGGGCAAAATCCTATTACGCAACTTTGCACTGGCTTAATCCAGATTGGATACTGGAAGCATTTAATTTATTCTAATTAAAAGCTTCTTCCACCCCACCCTCACCCCCATTTTAGGTCCCAAGGCTCCCAAGGACCCTCATATCCCCTGCAGAAGCTTTGGGGAGCTTTAGGATGATGTGGGGGTGAGGACACTTCGATAGCCCCAAATCACTGCTGAATCCCCACTGCTGGACTACGGCTGGAATTGCTCAGTTAGGATTCATGTCCTGGAGTCTAAAAGTTTTCAGCCTCTATTGATGGGCTGTCCATGATGCATAGTTTGGCTTTGAGTCAGTGGGGAAGTTATTTAGCAATACATCCCGTTTAATCTTATTTCTGATTATAAATCCAAAATATTTCTGAGGAAGCATTCTCCACCCTTGATGTACTGACTAATCAATCCAGTTACTACAGCACTCCAGTACTGCAGTGGATTAGAGTCTTTGAACTGAATCATTCCTTATGAACCCATTCCATTCCATCAAAGAGTAAGTGTGTCATGAAAGTAAATTGTGCTATTTTCTTTTGCAGACTAGTAGTTTTAACATCAACAGTAACAGTGAACAAGTTAACATATCAAGAGTACCACCACCCAGCATTAACGATTCCATGTTTGAGCTTATGAACAATGAAACCTGCTAAGCCTTTTCTATGAAAGGTCCAACCTTGGCTCACAGCTTGTCTGTCTTGCCAGGATTCAATTGCAGTTTATGGTCTCTCATTGAATCCATTGCCAAACTCAGTGCAATTACGCTAGGGGAAAAATGTATTTGAATCAGGTTTAGCATGTTTTAAATCAGCTTTTAAAAAGGGGACCACATGACGCACATGGAAGCATAGATTGTTTTGAATTGTGTTATTTTGTTTGGAAGCAAGATATTTTACTCTACCACCAAAAGGTCAATCATTTAACTTGGAAGTCAAATCAATTTATTTTGAATTATTTTGGCACACATGAACATCTCTGTTGGTGTAAATTGTGTCTGTAGGGACTTGCTACTCATTGGTGTGCCTTCCATTCTTCTTCTCCATGTGTGAGTGTGTGTGTATGTGTGTCCTTCAAAGCTAATCTAGTCAAAACACCTGTCAAAATCTAGTCAATATGAAATTAAAAAACATTTAAAAAATCTAGTCAGTATGTCTGGTCAGTTTCATCCTCGGCTCTGTGTCTCCCTTCTTCAAAACCCTAGCCAGTATCAGTGCTGCTTGGGTGTCTCCCTCTTCCTCTCCTTCTCCATCCCCCCCCCCCCCGGTGTGTGCATGCGCATTTTCGTGTGTATGTGCTGGGCTGCAGGAAAAACTTTGTTTTAATTTTTTCCATCTGTCATTCTGTTCTAGCACTATTTCTTATTGCAAGAAATTAATATATATATATTAAAAACAATAACAGCAGCAGTGGCTAGTGGCTGTGAGAGGCAGCCACTGTGAGGGCAGGAGGAAGCAGGACAAAGCCTAAAATGCAACCATTTTAAATGCCCGTGTAGCCTCTTCAACTGATATACAACACAATTTTAAAATGGATTAAATGTTTTTCCAATATAGACCAACCCAAAAACCACATGACTACCATGTGACTTTAAATTGAATTACCTCCCCAATCCCTCACCCAATTATTTCAATGGTGTAACTGCATTCTCAGGTGTCTTATGCATCCTATGACAAACTTGTTCCTGCTTCCAGTAGATCTATAGGCCAGGCTACTCTGGACATTAGGCTAACTTGACATTATTGCCTAATAAGAACTGGCTGAATGTATGTAGAGCATTCCTTCCTCATGATGTTTTAATATACTGTGCAGACTACATGGCAAGGAGAAACAATTTTGTGTTGTCTCGTTTGTCTAGCAAGAAGAAACTAGGTCATGATTTACATCTCCTGCTGGGAATCAGATCTTTGAAAGCTGTAGAAATTGTTGCAAAACAAACAGTAATATCTAAATCTGATATATCAAGAACTTGTTAATATTTATACAGCACAGATTGTAGTTGATATTTTACCACTGTCTTTCTGGACTAATAAAAATGACTTTTAGAAGTCTTGGAAATCAAGGCAATTTGGCATAAAAGCAATTTTTGAAACATTCAACAGGACTTTTGAAATCACGTCCTTCTTTTTGGTATTTATTCTAAAGATGAGGGTTGGCAATATCTTTACTGGATCATTAAAAGCGCAATAGAGACATGTAAGGCTCTTCATCAGGTCTGATACTGCAGAACTGAGAGGGAAGAAACCTTCCATTTTGACTGTGCTGCCTTCGGCATCAACCCGCAACCTCACAGAAGACAAACAAATGAGGGTCTGTATATGGCTCTATATGTACTCAATCCAAATTGAGTCCAAATTGTTGTTGCTGTTTAGTCGTTAAGTCGTGTCTGACTCTTCGTGACCCCATGGACCAGAGCATGCCAGGACCTCCTGTCTTCCACCGCCTCCTGGAGTTGGGTCAAATTCATGTTGGTAGCTTCGATGACACTGTCCAACCATCTCGTCCTCTGTCGTCCCCTTCTCCTCTTGCCTTCACTGTCCAAATAAGATGGCTGAAAAGTTAGGCATAACACAATGTTACAAGTTGCAGAACAAAAGTACAAAGTTACATTTTGTGATGGAAGAACAAGAACAAAGAGTGGTTAAGACTATAATCCTACACATACTTAAGCTCCATTGGGACTTTGGAGTGGTCTGGTTCATGCTTAAAAAGTTCTTATCTTCATACTTGATCTTATCTCATACTTGAGTGATTCATCCATTCACACTGGAGATGTTTATACTCCCGTGAGAAGGGTCCACGCAGGCCTTTGGATCACAATTTTGCTCATGTGTCAGGTTCCCCTGGTGTAACTTGCAAGTAAGGTTTGCCCTGTTTACTTGTGTGTATGTTTACCTGGTTTAGTCACAAGTAAGAAGGCAACAGCAGCAGCAACAGAGGACAGCATACTGGTGCAAGGGAAAACAAGGTTGGGGAAACAGAAGAGAGATAACCCCCCCTTTCCAGCCTTTCTCCTCAGTCAGGTCTCTACTGGGGCTGAGCTACCTTGTGTGGGGGGGGGGCAGAGCCCATGTTGTCGACATAACCCCCTCCCCTGCCTTTCCTACTGTTGTCATTCAGTGGGCCATGGTGACTTTCCTATTTAAAAAAAAGGTAAGAGGCATAACAAACATCAATGCATCAACCTAGGATGGTATATTAGGAAAGACATCCCTAATGTATGAGAATTGTGCTGCATCAGTTAGGGAAATATTTTTTTAAAAGAAGATGAAAATAGAGGAGGGGGGGTTCTCCTTCTTCACCTTTCATGTCATAATCCAGCTAATACATCACAGTGTTGTCTCCTCAGATAACACTGCCCGCAGCTCCATTTACTATCCACACAGGCTACACAACAGAATAATTAGGAGCACACCAAATCATGCCCCAAACCACACACAAGCCCTACCACTGTGCCACAAAGGAATGGTGCAGCTCTAAAAAGCGAGCAGGATGGAACATTCTAAGTCAAAACATATGTGAACACCGTAGGTTGTTTCAAACCGCACCAAAAGCAATCCAAACAGCATCTGTATATCCCTCTGGACAGGCCCTTAGCTCTGGGTAGATATTAATAGGATAGCAGCATTGCAGATAGATATACAGTCTTGTCTCCACTCTTCTTTCAATATATAGTGTTCTGGTAGATCGCATTTCTTTAAAATTCCACAATATGTATTACATGTTTTTTAAAAGCTAAAACATTTTAGAATCATGGTTAAAGATGTGCACAAACTGCAGAACTGGTGGTTCGTGCCGTTTTGTCCTTTGGCTGAACAGGTGTTAGACACTTCCTAGTCCTACCTCCTCCACCAGGTGCCCCCTCAGAAGAAGTGTCCTGGCTTCCCTGCCCCAACCCCTCTGGGCACTGCTGTGAGTTGGTGCCCACCAGAGGAGGTGGGGTTGGGAGGTGCCGAACACTTGCTCAGCCAAAGGTTCGGCAGTTCATGTCCATCTCTAATTATGGTACAATATGTTTAGTGTATAAAATACACAATAGCTCCAGAAAAGGATCTTGTTGGAGGTTGTCCACAAAAATGCAATGTTAATATTACAATTACTATATGCAGTTAATATGCTACAATTTGTGATGTCTGACTTCTAGCATATTAATGTTCATTTTGTTACAATTCCTATGTAATTCTTGTAAATAAATTCCTCATTGTTCCACTGCAGCTGATCTCCCAGAGATTTTTCAAATATAATGTAATATCTCAGACATTAACTTTCTGTGTCATATACTTCTTTCACATGTATTTAAAAGATGAAATGTTTTACATCTTTCAGTTTATAACCCACAAAATATGAGTAGAGACTAACATTTGTGCTGTGGTTGTTTATATTTAAAGGAGATTAAGCCTTTTAATCTACCAAAATCTCAAATCCAATATGGCTGACAAAAGAAAGTAAATCTCCTGGAGTCAAATATGTTTTTGCAGAGATATTAAAGCCACAGAAGATGACAATTTAGGCACTGAAGTGAATCTTTTCAATCTCATCTGCAGGAAATTGTTCAATCCTTTAATAAATATGCAAGAAATACTTTCTCCACTGGAGCTGGAAAGAGTAGTCTCCCTGTGGAGGCAGGTGTGTTGAAGAGGAGGCTGAAGATCACCGAGTATAATGTGTAGGGAGTCAAATTGCAAAATATTGCAATTCTTTTATTTCAGATCTGGAGCATTCTGGTAGTTGTAGTGTACAAAGGCTCTGCTTCATTCTTTCCCAATATCTGATTTATTGGTATCCAGTCTTTCAATACACAATATGGTCAAAATGGTTCACAACAGAATTAGACAGAAAATTAACAGGACTATCCTGCTGATAACACAAGTATTGATGCTTGATATAGCAAGTATATCAAGTATCAGTAACAAAATATAGTAACAATCATATAATCAGATAGTAAGCCTCAATAATCTAAAGCAAAATATGATAAATATAACATAACAGGCATTAATAATATAAGACAAAAACAGAGTAACAATAATGAAATAACTATGTAAACAGCTCATGGGTTTCTAGTCGTGTCAGTTCATGTTTATTGTTAAAATAGCCCAAGCTTTCAATAGCAATATCCTGCACTGTCTTTGTCAGGGAAAGCACGATATGAACTTAAACAAAGCTAACCTTAAAAACCTCTAGATACAATCAAAACCAGCTGGGTGGAGTGTGGTATCTTTTTCTGGTTTTGTAATAGCTATTATTCTTGCTGCTTTCCAGGATTCTGGTACTTTTTCACCAATCAATATTGAATTATATAGTTTCAAAAGATGTATAGAAACGTCTTCTGCCCACATTTTATAAAAATCTGCTGTGAAACATCACATCTTGTTGCTTTCCCTTTTTAAAATATTTTAATAGCTGATTTTATTTCTTCAAGTGTTATTGGTGAGCCAAGTTGATTTTTATGCTCCTCAGAAATTCGGTTAAGTTATAATGAATTTACAGATATCTTAACATCTGCCTCTGGTGCTATTTCTGTTTCATACAATTCCTTATAATATTCCTTAAAAGTTGCTAATATTTGCTGCTGTGCAGTCACTAATTTCCCTTCTTTAGTTTTAATTTTAACAATTGCCTTTTTAATACCTTAGCTTTAGATAACAATCTGGAATATTTATCTCCATATTCATAATAATTCCTCCTCAAGTTGTTCATAGCTATTTGAGTTCTATTTATGTCTAATGCTTCTAGTTCTACTCTTACTCTTGTTAACTCTACAAGTGTCTTAATAGAACCTAATTTCTTATGTTCCTCTTTTTAAAATTTTTCCCTCTAATTGCCTTTGCAATTTTTCTCTCTCCTTTTTTAATTTTGCCAACTCCACTATAAAATTTCCTCTAAGATAACATTTAAGACTGTCCCATAATATTATTGGCTTTATTTCTCCTTTATCATTTATTTCATAGAAAAACTTAATATCTTTTTTAAATTTTTTCAATAATTCGTGGATTAGTAAGCATGTTAGAATTTAGCCTCAAAATCTTTGGTTTATTTTTTAAAGTATTGTTACTCCATAGTACTTTTATTAGAGCATGACCTGAAGATATGATTGGGGCAATCTCTATTTTATATAATTGTGGTGCTAGTGATTCAGACAATAGTATGTGGTCTATTTTTGAATAGGTTGCATATTTTTTAGAAAAGAAAGTGTAATCTCTCTCTTTTGGATTTAAATAGCTCCAACCATCAATTAAACCATCTCCTTTCAATAGTTTTTTAATTTTTACTCCTTCTCTATGTTATGTTCCTTTTTCCATTTGAAATTCAATTTGTATCTTCTCCTAGCATCATTTATCCCCAATGCAAACTGTTCAACTTCCTGCAATAGATTTTTTATAAATAGTGCTTGTCCAGCATTAGGAGCATAGTGGGAGCCAATAGCCATCAGTCTGTCTTCTAGTTTCCCCCTCACAAGTATGTATCTATCCTTTGGATCTCTCAATTGATCTACTAAATGGTTAAGTGGTGTTTGGTGGTATTTATATGCTATAAAGTGCCCAGACTGGCCTTGGCCAGATGGGTGGCATGAATGAATGAATGAATGAATGAATAAATAAATAAATAAATAAATACTACCTCAAATTTAGATTTCTTCATACAAATTATGACTACTCCTCTTGATTTATTTGTTTCCTTTGCAGTATATTGATCTCCTAAAGATGGATGCTTGATAATATCTTAACCTTACTTTTTCTGATGTGTTTCCAGTAGTAATACCACATCTGCTCCCAAACTATGAATAGTTCTCATAATTCTATAGCGTTTAACTGGTGAGCCTAGACGATTCGTATTGTATGAAATTACATTAAAGTTATCCAACACTGCTATCTTTTTCTTAATTAGCTCTACTCCCTTTTCTCTTGTTCATATACAAAGTATTACAGAATATAATATCTATATATCCTAGTTTTAAACAATAGGATTGTTCAGTTTTGTTTTCCCTCCCCCCTTTCTCCCTCCCTTTCCCTCCCCCTCCCCACTATAGGCAATGAGACTAAGCCTCCAGCTCATACTCTGAGCTGAGCCTTGTGGGATAATGTGGAGCCAGGAGCTAAACATGCCCCTGAGGGAAGAACACCCCGTCCTGCAGTCCACTCTGCCCTGCTTATTTTAAAGATGTAATATATTTAATATTTAATATTCGTTTTGTTTATAAGTATATTATTCTTATCTCTATGTCATACTATATTTTCAATCTATTTCAGTTATCACTCAACTGCTTACACACTTAGCCACTACATCTTACAGGGTTGTGGCACACTTGTACCTTGTGTCCATATTGCTGTCTGAGCCAGAGGACAGTTGGGAGGGCAAAGGACTGATCTTCCCTTCTACTCACAACCACTTATCTGACTTTGGCTGTGCTGAGCAGATGGTGGTGCCAAGGTGTCAAGCTTTCTCATTGCTTCACTCCTATCACAAAGATGGTGCATTGTAAAGTTCACCTCAAATAAGAGGGAAGGCTTACAACACCACACAGTTCTTCTCCTTTTGATTCCTGACTCTGGGAAGAGCACAGTTGACAAATAAAGCTCAAGGCAGACCCAGGGAGCTCGCAACCAGAGCTCGCAAACAGGAGAGCAAACAAGGAGCTTGCCGCAGGAGAGATAGGGAGGAGACCAAGGAGACAAAGACAGAGAGGTAAGTGGATTTTTCTCTAGAGTAACACCAAGAAAGGGCCTGAAGTAACCACTAGGAATTGCCCAGACAGAAGCACCACGTACTCTGCTTAAAGAGCCGTGTGCTCAGTAGAACAGGAAGGGGTGTGTCCTTAACAGGAAGAGCCGTGTGATTGGCCTAACAAAAAAGGGAGTGTCCTGATTGCTGCAGAAGGCTATACGTAGCAGCTGTGAGTCCTGGGAGGGCCTTTTGATTCCTGACTCTGGGCAGAGCACAGCTGACAAATAAAGCTCAAGGCAAACCCAGGGAGCTCGCAACCAGAGCTCGCAAACAGGAGAGCAAATAGGGAGTTCGCGAGGGGAGGCCAAGGGGGAGGCCCTAACAATTTTTTTGGTTCCTTGGGTATACGTACAACTACATTTAAACTAACAAAACAAGAGGGACAGGTATCCTAAAGAAACAGTTGAAAGTAAAAAAGCTAGAAGGGATTATGGAGGGTGGAGACAACTCAGTTGTGGTTGCCTGCAAAGTTTGTGCTATGTTTGTCTTTCTTCCTGAGTGCAAAACATGTAACAAGTAAACTGGTGGCACTGTTAGAAGAGAAAGTCAGAGACCTGGAGCAGCGAGAGTAGCCACACTCAAGGCTATAAGGGAAGATGAAGCCTACATTGATAGAACTCTTGAGCAGCAGCAGCTGTCAGAGGGGGCACTGCTGATGGAAAAAAACCAAAACATTGCAGTGGAGGAAAATGCTGTAGAGCAGAGGTCCCCAACACCCGGTCCGCAGCCCGGTGCTGGTCCGTGGCCTGAGCCAGACTGGGCCACGGAGACAGACCTCCCCCCCACCCCCGCCCGCACTCCCCCTGCACAGCCCCTTTGCACCTGCACGCGCACGCGCACGCCTGCACCCACATGAGCGCTCCCCACCCTTTCGTGCATGCGCACGAGTGCCCCCGAGTGCTGCGCTGCCCTTTGTGCATGCAGACGAGCACACACATGCCCGCACGAGCACCCTCCCCACTCCTTTGCGCATGCGCACGAACATGTGCGCTCCTTTGCGCATGCGCATGAGCACGGGGGGTGCCCCGCCTTCCCCAACCAGTCCGCGGGGTTAAAAAGGTTGGGGACCGCTGCTGTAGAGGCTACAAACATAGTGGAGGAACCACCATGGAAAAGAATCATAGTTAGGAGCAAAAGAAGGAGAAGACACTCTTTCCCGGTGGAACTACAAAACCACTTTCAGTTACTTGAAGAAGAGTCTGTTGGACAGGATGCAGAGGAGACCCCACAGGAGGACATGAGTAGGGCTGAAGCGCAGCAGAATACAGTCGCTGAACCCATATCCTAGAAAAACAAGAAGAGGAGAGTAGTTGTAGTAGGGGAGTCCCTGCTACGTGGATTTGAGACCGAAATATGCCAGGAGGATCTATGGACCCACCAGGTATGCTGTCTCCCTGGAGAACGGATAAGGGGTGTGATGGAAGGATTGCCATCACTCATAAAACCTACAGATACATATCTCTTTCTTCTTGTCCATGTGGGAACAAACAACACAGCCAAGAGGAGCTACCGAGAAATCACATCTGACTTTGAAGCTCTGGGAAGGAAACTCAAGGACTTTGGGGCCCAGATAGTTTTTTTCTTCCATCCTACCAGTGCTCGGAAGAGGAATCGAAAGAGAAAGGAAGATCCTCTGGGTGAATGATTGGCTACGAAGGTGGTGTCGACGAGAGGGATTTGGTTTTTGGGACCACGGGCTAAGCTTCCTGGAAGAAGGACTGCTAGCAAGAGACGGCTTGCATCTAACAAGGACTGGGAAGAATGTGTTTGCCCACCGCATGAAGAACTTCATCAGGAGGGCTTTAAATTGAATTAGAAGGGGGACCGAGATGCAAGCACAGAGTTAAGGGTAGATGAAGCCTTACACACAATAAGAGGAGTGGACCAAACTGATCAAAAGGGCAACAATAATAACATTAGCAGCAACAACAACAGCAACAACAACAATAATAATTATTAATAATAAATGAATAATAATTAATAATAATAATATTCATAAAAATGTACAAAGACAAACAGGCCACAAATCACACACCCTCCGGTGTCTGTATACGAGTGCCAGGAGTATGGGAAACAAACAAGAAGAACTGGAAATTTTAATTCAGGAGGGTAAGGATGACTTGATAGGAATAACTGAAACTTGGTGGGATGACTCCCTTGACTGGAATACAGCAATTGAGGGATATAAACTGATCAAAAAGAACAGAGAGAATAAAAATGGAGGTGGAGTTGCAGTATATGTCAAAAATACACATTCCTGCACAGAAATACAGGAGGTGGAGATTGGCTGTCCCATCGAGAGCATCTGGATCAATCTAGTTGGGGCAAAAAACAAAAGGAACTTGGTACTTGGAGTCTACTACCAACTGCCCAATCAAAGAGAGGAAGCAGACGAAACTTTTGAAAAACAAATTTCAGGGTTTTCAAAGAGACACAATGTAGTAGTGATGGGAGATTTCAATTATCCAGATATATGTTGGGAGGCAAATTCTGCCCTTCCAAGAAATTCCTGGCTTGTGTGGCTGATAATTTTCTGCTAGAAAAAGTGGAGAAAGAAACTAGACGATTTGCTGCCCTTGACTTGATTCTGACCAACAGAGATGACTTGGTGGGGGAAGTGGCAGTAAGGGGAACTCTAGGCGAGATTGATCATGTCCTTCTAGAATTCTTGATTTCAAAAGAAACAAAAGCAGAGTGTAGCCACACAGGTCTGCTGGATTTTAAAAAAGCCAATTTTAATAATCTCACAACAAGAATAAGTAAGGTCCCATGGCAGGAGATCCTAACAAGAAAAGGAGTCCAAGAAGGGTGGGAGCTTCTAAAAAAAGAAATTCTAAAGACACAACTACAAACAATTCGAAAAAGAAAAAAAGGAGGGAGGCGGCAAAAAAGGCCAGTGTGGCTTCACAAAAAGCTCAGGGAGGACTTAAAAACCAAAAAAGACATGTACAGGAAGTGGAAAGAAGGCCAGGCCACCAAGGATGAGTACGGACAAATAGCAAGGAAATACAGGGATAGCATTAGGAGGGCAAAAGCTGAGAATGAGCTGAGGTTAGCTAGAAACACTAAAAGCAATAAAAAAGCATTCTTCAGGTATGTGAGTAGCAAAAGACAAACAAAAGACATAGTGGCACAGCTCCGTAATGGAGATGGAAAAAGGATAACAGAGGACAAAGAAAAGGCAGAGCTGATGAATTCCTATTTTAGTTCAGTCTTTTCCCATAAGACAGACTATGAACTTCCAAACAAATTGGAAGTGCAAGTGGGGGGGGGGGGGGGGACAGGATTGCAGCTGGAGATAGATAAACAAAGAGTCAAGGAATATCTTACCACCTTGAACGAGTTCAAATCTCCAGGGCCGGATGAACTGCATCTGAGAGTACTGAAGGAACTGGCTGAAGAACTCTCACAACCGCTATCCATTATTTTCTTGAAATCATGGGAAACGGGGGAGGTGCCAGAGGATTGGAGAAGGGCCAATGTTGACCCTATCATCAAAAAGGGCAAAAAAGAGGAACCTGGGAACTACAGGCCAGTCAGCCTGACATCAATCTCAGGCAAAATTCTGGAACAGATCATAAAGTGGTCATTGTGCAAGCACCTAGAAAACAATGCAGTAATAACTAGAAGCCAACACGGATTTGTCAAGAACAAATCATGCCAAACTAATTTGATCTCGTTTTTTGATCAGGTCACCTCCCTGATAGACAGAGGGAATGCTGTAGACGTAGTATATCTTGACTTCAGCAAAGCTTTTGACAAAGTACCCCATGATATCCTGATTAGTAAGCTAACTAGGTGTGGGCTGGATAGATCAAGTGTCAGGTGGATACACAATTGGCTACAGAATCATACTCAGAGGGTGATGATTAATGGGTCCTTCTCTAACTGGGAAGAGGTAACAAGTGGGGTACCCCAAGGCTCAGTCCTGGGCCCGGTGCTCTTCAATATTTTTATTAATGACTTGGATGATGGAGTGCAGGGAATGCTTGTCAAATTTGCAGATGATACCAAATTGGGCGGAATAGCTAATACCCTAGAAGACAGAAACAAAATTCAAAATGACCTTGATAGGATGGAGCACAGGGCCAAAAGCAACAGAATGAAATTCAACAAGGACAAGTGCAAAGTACTGCACCTCAGAAGAAGAAACCAATTGCACAGTTACAAGATGGGGGATACCTGGCTCAGCAAAACTACGAGCAAGAAGGATCTTGGAATTGTCGTAGATCACAAGCTAAATATGAGCCAACAGTGTGATGTGGCTACAAAAAAGGCAAATGCTATTTTAGGCTGCATTAATAGAAGTATAGTTTCCAAATCCCTCGAGGTGCGACTCCCCCTCTATTCAGCACTGGTTAGGCCTCATCTTGAGGATTGTGTCCAGTTCTGGACACCACACTTCAAGAAGGATGCTAACAAATTGGAGCAAGTTCAGAGGAGGGCGACATGGATGATCAGGGGGCTGGAAACCAAGCCTTATGAGGAAAGGCTGAAAGATCTGTTCTCGATCATCCCAGAGTGGGATGAGAGTAGCCACATCACACTGTTGGCTCATATTTAGAGATCAAATTAGTTTGGCAGGATTTGTTCTTGACAAATCCGTGTTGGCTTCTAGTTATTACTGCATTGTTTTCTAGGTGCTTGCACAATGACCACTTTATGATCTGTTCCAGAATTTTGCCTGGGATTTATATCAGCCTGACTGGCCTGTAGTTCCCAGGTTCCTCTTTTTCGCCCTTTTTGATGATAGGCTCAACATTGGCCCTTCTCCAATCCTCTGGCACCTCCCCTGTTTCCCATGATTTCAAGAAAATAATGGATACTCGTAGCGGTTGTGAGAGTTCTTCAGCCAGTTTCTTCAGTACTCTCAGATGCAGTTCATCCGGCCCTGGAGATTTGAACTCGTTCAAGGTGGTAAGGTATTCCTTGACTCTTTGTTTATCTATCTCCAGCTGCAATCCTGTCCCCCCCCACTTGCACTTCCAATTTGTTTGGAAGTTCATAGTCTGTCTTATGGGAAAAGACTGAACTAAAATAGGAATTCATCAGCTCTGCCTTTTCTTTGTCCTCTGTTATCCTTTTTCCATCTCCATTACGGAGCTGTGCTACTATGTCTTTTGTTTGTCTTTTGCTACTCACATACCTGAAGAATGCTTTTTTATTGCTTTTAGTGTTTCTAGCTAACCTCAGCTCATTCTCAGCTTTTGCCCTCCTAATGCCATCCCTGCATTTCCTTGCTACTTGTCTGTACTCAGTCCTTTGCTCACTTGGAACAGGGCCTACCATGGAGGCTGCACAGCTTTCTTCAGGGTTGCTTCCTGTGCTGTGGTGCTTCCTATGAGCCACAGTTCTTTGGGAGATGCCCTGTGTATAGTCTAGTGAGCAGTAAGGCCATGACTTCCAGGAAGCACCACAGCAGCTTCTATTTTTTTACACGAACAACGAGAAGCAAGGGAGGAGAAAGTCATGAAGCCTCCAAGGTGGGCCCTGCTCCAGGTGAGTGAAATGTATGTTTTGCAGTTGCCATTGGGCCATTAGCCCCTTCTTCAGAGTACACATTGTGGACAGGCTAGCCATAGAGTCTGGCTTTTGTGGTGGAAAAATCATCTGGTGTGGCTCTCCTGAGAACCCACTGATGATTCAATTGGAGGGAAGATCAGGCAGCACTGCAGAGTGTCTACCTGAAGCACATATCTCTAGGAATAAATTCATGTGGTAATATGTCTAACATACCAGTGCTATTTAAACTATGATCTCCAGTGCTGACTAAAGAAGACAGAAACGCATGCATGTACGTTATCAGATGGTGGATGAGGAGTGTCTAGAACATGACAGGCTGAGAGGATACAGTGTAACTATTCAAGTTATATAACATAAACAAGCATAGAACTATGATACTAAAAGTCTTTGCATAAAGCTTTAGCAGAAAAGCTTATTGTGTCATCAATATGTTTTAAGAAACCAGAATGGAGATGATTTTTTTTTCACAATATGGAAAAAGTCTGATTTATTTTCTATTACTGAGCTTCATGGTTTGGTGAGATTTGAAACAGGATCTTCCTGACCTTAGTATGACACTCTGTTTACTACTATATTGCACCGGCTTTCCCAAAATCCTGTCTACAAGCCTAGGCATAACACTAGCTGGCAGCCCTAACCTCATAGTATTTATGGGAAACCATTGAGGCTCAGACCAGAAAATCTTGCTTCTCTGTGCCACCCTGTGTGGTAAACAAGCAGTCTTTAGCTTCTTCATTTGCCTTTGGTGTGAAATGTAACCAAATAATTTTCTCCTACACTTTTTTATTAAGTATATTAAATTTCTAGGTGAGATAATCCTGTAATGTTTGCTGAAATGATATCAATGCACAGAGGATGGCATGCATCTGTCTCTTTTTCATCTGTTATTTGTATTTTTAACCAGAAAATGTTTATTTTAAAAAATCATGTACGACTATGAAAAAATATTATGGGTACAAGTGTTATAGGTAAAGTGGGGAAAAGATCACTTAGCAAAGTTACAAAGATAACCAAATCAACAAATTACAAAGATAAAAAATATTTTGAAATATACATTAATTAGCCTTAATTTATTTACAAATAAACATGGAAAGAAATATTCTCATATACACACGTGAAAAATGATCCATGGCCATAGCTTGCGAGAGGATTAAAAATTATTAACGTCAGTCCTCTCTATAATAGATCTTTCCAAAATAATGTATATATCAATGGCAGAGGCATAGAACAGTCCAGTGAAGTTGCATATGAAATAAAAAGGAAACAAAACATCCAGGAAGGCACTGTAGATTCATGTAGATCTTAAAGAATGAATATGGGGAAAAAAAATCATAAGCACTAATTACCAAATTCTTGATAACCACATAGAAATTAATGACCAACCTTGCTACAAGGTGCTATTAAATACTTACGGTTTGGGTTTGGCTAGATGGCTCCATTGGAGTGGACTAGACTGGGCTAAACAAAAGTCACATAAAAGTTCAGAATGCCATTTGCTGCAGTCTCTGCATCCACATGGCATACACACCTCCTTTAAGAAAATAAAGAAAACAAACAGCTCCTCCTCCTCCTTCTGGGAGGAAACTTTAAAAAAAAAATTCCCCCTAAAACTTGTAGCATATCAATGCTGCCTTAACAGGCTTTTTTAAAAAAACAACCTTTACTTGCTTACTGCGCCCCTCCGGGCTGGTTTTTTTTTGTTTTGTGTTTGTAATATCACTTTTCTGCCTGGAACAGGTACCAGAATATTGTTCCTGCGGGCACTTTGTGCTAGGTTGCATCAATCCCATTTAGCTGGGTGGGTGGGTTAGGGTCAATTTGTTTGGGCTGTCCTACTCAGAGTCACTGTTCAGGGCTGTTTTTTGGAACATTGGTTTTCTGCCCGGAACTGATACTGGCATGCTATTCCCTGGGGTGGGGTTTGTGGCTGGTGGAATCAATCCCCTCTAGCTGAATGGGGCAGGTGAATTTAGTTTGGCTCAACCAAACACACATTGCACAAAGTCTCTGCCTTTGTCCCCTTGGTCTCTCCTTTTCTTTAGTCCCTTCCTCCAGTAGACCTTTTCTTCCTACCTTTCCTTTCTATCTCTCCCTTGTCAAACTCCTGTTAGCTGTCCCTGGTTGCAAGCTCCCTCGGTCTGTCTCAGCTGTATTCCTAAGGTGTGCTCTGTTAGGAGCCAGCAAACAGGACCAGAATGGACTGGTATTCAAGTATATTGCCGAACAAACAAGGTAAAAGACAAAGGAAAAGTTTGAGCCCACACAAAGCATAATAAAATGCCCATTTCACAGAAGGCAAACTTGTGGTGCACAAAGAAATGCCACAAATGGAAAATGCCTATCCAGTGATCCTACTTCCCAACAACACATGCAGCCAGTCCAGGTAAAACACATCATTCAGACACACACACACACACACACACACACACACGTACATGTGTATGTGCATGTGTGCGTGTGCACACGTGCACATGTGTGTGTGTGTGTGTGTGTGTGTGCACGCACACAAAGTACACGCCATATCAAAACAAAGAAGAAAATAAATCAGTCCCCCATACACCCCCAAAGCAAAATCAAGGTGGGAAAAAAGACACACACATCAAAGATAAAATATCTCACAACACTGTCTGTCTTTACAGGATCCTCTCAATCACCTTCCCAATCACCTTTTTCTTTTATTTTTTTTCTCTTTATGTACCTCTGAGAGATATTTCGGCAAATAAAACAGTACTGGAGGTTGGTGATTTCTTTGAATCATGCTAACTCTTCAGTTCAAAGCTATTTAAAATAAATGAAGGGTTATGGAGGTGTCTGTGATGCCTTTTCTCTGTAAGACTATGTCCAAATTCCCAAAGCAGCAAAAAACTTTATATTTGAAACCATACACACAAACCCATAAGGAAATTTACACCATGGATCAATTCCCTCCTTACTTCAGACATGGGCACACTGATGCACCCTTTTTGTACCTTAAATTCCACCTCAAGAGATGATCTACACTTTGATTAGCTAAAGAAAGAGGGCAAAGCCCCTGCTAACCTGTAACTAAACCCATTAAACACAAGACCTCCTCCACTCAAATACAGACGTTAGACTGGACTAGTAAAGACTGTGTGACAGGACTGTGCTGAAAATATGCTGTTTCTAGATGTCCACACTGTCAAAGATTGTATTTAATTTTCTCTGTTCCATACCACCAGTGATTCTCTATACTAGTACCCTGTTTCCCTGAAAATAAGACCTAACCTGAAAATAAGTCCTTGTATGATTTTTCAGGATGTTCATAATATAAGCCCTACCACCCGCCAAAAAAGCCCCAGTTAAGTGAAACTCCATCCTCCACCATTGTACAGCAACCAGAAGAAGATGGCATGACTGTATTTGAATAAATGTAGATTGTTGTACATGAAAAAAATAAAACATCCCCTGAAAATAAGTCCTAATGCATTTTTGGAGCAAAAATTAATATAAGACCCTGTCTTATTTTTGGGAAAACATGGTAGTACGGTGAGCAACAATTTTATTATGCTGCAAAGTTTATTTGAGATGGAAATTAAGGTACAAGAATGGTGGATCAATGTGCTTCTCCCTTTTTTTGGTGTGGGGTTTGATCTGCGATCTGAATTTCCTTACTTTTGGTCACATTTTCAACCATAACTTTTTGCTTTAAATCAAAAGGATATTTTCCCGAGCATGAACATGTGGGGTGCTTCCCCTGGGGCAACATATTCCAAAATATGACACATCACACCAAAAATATCTCCTACCCAAGGGGGTGGGATTACAAAATCACAGAAGTTATCTCAGAATTTCCATTCTAAGTGAGGTATTCTAAGGTCCTTATTTGTGGGTGGCTACATGGCTTTGCAGAACATGGGGGCTGCTAAGTATTATTATCAGAGAAAATGAGAGCATGTTGTAAAGCATCAAGAACCAATATAAGAATTTATTCATACACAGAGAAGGAGGACAATTATTTAGATCTACATGTACCTTTCCAACATTGAATTTGCAATCTGTTCATGTAACCATTAGCTAGAACAAATGTTAAAGCTTGTTGAACAAAGTGCTGTTATCTTTCTGTTTAAAGTTATGTTCTTAACAAGGGGCTTCACTGTACCTTCCTACTCTGTACCCAGCTTACTAGCTTCTTTCACCTCTACATAACAAATATGGATGCTCTAAGTGACAAAAGGCTTTGGTCTCAGAGAAAAGCAATCAAAGTCGTTAGGAAATATTAGCAAGCATTTTATGCCTTTGTCAAGCAGACATATTTTGTAACTGGTTTTATAACTAGAAATTCCTCTTTTGCTAGTTCTTGTCTTTTAACACAAGATGTAACTACACCTTCTCAAGTTTGTGGTGACCAACACAAGGTCTCTATATGTTCACTTAGCACACCAGGCAGGACAAAGCTAATGCTACTAGGTATAACAGCACCCTGAATCTAATGGATCCAAGATGCTGTCATATAATAAAGGACTGATAAATGGTTGTTGTAGGTTTTTCGGGCTGATAAATGGTTGGTCATCTGACCTTCTAATTGTATCCCTAATTGAAGCTCACCACTTCACACAGTTAATTAAATGCAAGTCTAATTAAGGGCAGTAATTTTTTAAAAATACTTTCTGTGATTGGGAACTCAACACAGAAGCACGAAACATTAGAGCAGTGATTTGATGTCTGCTATGGCCCCCCATTGCTTAATCCCAGTATATTAAAGTTCATTTGTTTATTTATTGTAGACAGATTTATACAATTGTAGATTGAATTCCTAGATAGGTCAATAGTAAGGAGTAAGAGCATTAAAACAAGAAATAACAACAAAATATCCAAAACGTTCTTGTGAAGTTTGATTCCAGTTTAAGTCTGAATACACATATTTATGGTTACTTAAGAACAATTATAAAGACAGGCATTGCCTTCACCTGCAGACCAATCTAAGTAGCATCACAACAATAAAAGTTTATTTTACTCAGAGTTGGGTTTGTTGATTTAAATTGTATTCTTGTTTTGTTTTGGGTTTTATTTGATTGAATGTATTGTTGTAAACTGCCCAGAGAGTGCTATGCACTATGGGTAGTATATTAAATAAATAAATAAATAACAAAGCTCAATCTTTTCCAATCACAGCTTGGAAAAGTTACATTTTGGCCTGGCTTACTGGGGATTTCTGGGAGCTGTAGTCCTAATATTAACTTTTCCAATGTCTGCTGGAAGTGTATGTCAAGTACCTGTCATGTCTTCCATTATTTTAAAATTCTCAGAAAAACCTGTGCTATCACATCCCATTTGCTGTATGGTCATCCTAACAGGGCTTTCAAGATATGTGAGATATTTAAAGAGTAGTTGCACCCCTGCCATCCCTCTAGCTAGGTTCCATCGCAGAGCAGGGATTTGAACTCAGTTCTCCTGAGTCCTAGTCTGACACTCTATCCAAGAACACCACACCAGCTTTCATTGAAAACCTACAGGCCTTAATCTAATTTCCAGTCCTAACTAGAGGACTCGATGAGATCTACTTAATTGTGGACTTATCATTCTGTAATTTATTCAATGACCTAACTCTAGTTGGAACTAGCAACTGAATTTGGGCCAAGATGTTCTCTCTCTCTTTTTTTGGCAGATTTCTACTACTCTACTTTTTTTCGGTGGGGGAAGGATGGTGGCACTCTCTTACACAGCAGGAAGTGTTCCTGTTATATATACACACAGTCCTGCAGTTTAGCTCTCCCACTGTACAGAAGTCCCAGGAAAGAACATACTGGATCAGGTAACTCCTAACAGCCTTTATTTAACAAAACATAAAGAAAACAGCTTCTGCTTCTGCAAGCAATAGATCACGTTCTATGCAGATGTCTGCTAGTTGTTTTAAAATGTATCCCATTATCTCAAAATATAATATGTTTTGTATTTACAAAGCCATTTCTGGATTTGTTGCTAAAGGGGCATATTTATCAATTGCAGCGAAACATGCCTCAATCCATTTCTCTTTGAAAAATAAGTGTCCGACTACTGGAGAGAAAGACCTTTCCTTGTGTGGCCCACAGCCATGGCGCTCATTTCCTTCTCTTTGGCTTTTCAGTGCCTAGCTTTCAATGGCATTTTTCATTATTTGTCATGAGTGCTTTCCCCTTTTGCTACATTAATTGCAATATATGAGGTGTTAGTTACCAGCTCCTTATTTTGCTTTTCTTTCAATCTGCTGCTTCATTTGTTACTATTTTTATTACTTTAATTTATTGTATTCAGAGTACCCTTGTCATGATAATAAATGCTAAACAGCTGAAGAAAGTGTTAAAACAATTTCCAGTTCTATTAGTTGTTTGAAAAATATGAGTTTAGCTTCTTAGGTACTGGAGTTTCTGCTGCTACAAATAAAGAGTGTGACCACACTGAAACCAACCAGTTTATATGACAAACCCAAATTCTCCACTAAGGGTGCAGCTACACAGCAGGGAAAATACATTTTCATTTGCTTTGATCCACAGTTTTTCAGATTGGGTCCCTGCTGGTTTCTGTGGATGAAATCACTGTAGCTGCCCAAATGACAAACAAAGGCAGAGGAAGAGAAAGGTGTCAGATGTTTGCACAGAACACCATCAGTGGAAGCTGTCTTTGATCTGATGGGGTGTCAACTGGCCATTTCCACTGGGAGCTCCCTTGGGTTTGCCTCACCCCTCCCTAAGCTGACATGTCACTTATTGGAGTCATGCCATCTTTAAATCAAAGAAAGAAAGAAAGAAAGAAAGAAAGAAAGAAAGAAAGAAAGAAAGACTGTTTGAAGACAACAGGTGCTCAGTTGAAGGGAACTGACACCCTCATGACTGCTCCTGAGCAGATCACACAGAACAGAAAGCAGAGAAAAGTGATGTTAGACTAGTCAGAGTAAAATAAAACCAGCACTGCAACTAAACAAAAAGAGATGATTCCTTATCAGGTTTCCCAGCACTGAGCTTTGTGTCATGTAGTCGATCTCATCTATGCCTGATCTGATACAAATTGCAGCGTCAATGGTCAGTGTCATTATTCTTGAAAAACAGTGACATGTAAATGAAAGGTTTGAAAGTTAAAAGTAGCCACTTACAGAATTGTGTCATTAAGAGCTGCACTCTGATGATGAAGAGGCAAACATAAGTCTTGTCACTTGATATCCACTCAACAGGATGGACAACACAGTAGACAAAAACTATTGAAATAATTTACTGGACTCGATTATTCCCTTTCTGATGCATACATTTGCAATCACATTTGTCCAGCAGCCAAACAAAATATATAATGGTATAAAACTTTGCTTTTATATACCATTTATATCAGTTGGAGAGAGAATTATGTGGGTCTTTAACAATCTCTTGCAGAGTCAATATCAGTTTAAAAAGATTAATTTTGACTGGATTGTGCCCTTCCGGTCTACACCTAAAAAGGAAATGGCAGAACAGACTGCCAGTTAACAACCCACAAATTCAGTATTGCATAAAGTTCAGCAACACCATGGTAACATGGTGGACCTGGACTCAAATCTTCGATTGGTCTTGAAACTCATTGGTTGACCTTTGGCAGTCTAACCATTACTCAAGATTGTGCAGATAGAGTGGGAAGGAGTAAAGAAAAGCAACTAGACTAAGCAATTTAGAGAAAAAATAGGATATAAATAGAATACATACATAAATAAAATAATAAGCATAATCTGTTTTAACCAGCCTGTCAAATTTTCAAATAGTTCTTTCCATGTTTCTCAGAAGATATTCATGATTCTATGACTTATTCTTGAGCCTGATGTTTGTTTGTTTATTTAAAGTATTTGTTTATCACCTTTATGTTCACCAGGGCTCTCAAAGCTATTTACACTAAATTAAAACTACTGAAAATAGATCCAAAACATTCTTTAAAAGCAGATCCATTTGTTAAAAATCTGTTTTAAACACTAGTCCTGGAAAGCAGAGTCCCTTCAGAACTATACTGCTTTAGCCAGGCCTCCATGGGCTCAAATAAGGTCATGGCCAAGACCATTTCATATTGTGAGTCCCCCTGGTCATTTGGGAAGATACCTAACATAAAGAGTGACATGCTTTTTTTTTAACTTGTAAAATGCACAACAGCAGGATGCTTGGCTGAGCTGAGGGCCCCCGTGATGTGAAGCCCCAGCCAAATGGGCCTAGTGACCCTCCTCATAGGGCCTGGTTTTAGTTTTCCATTGGATGGTCAAGAGATATGGACCCAGGCTAACCTCTCTTGGGAAGAGGTTCCACTATTGAGGTATGGCTACAAAGAAAGCCCTGTCTTGTGTATCCACACACATAGCCTCCAGGGGTGGTGGAACCCATAACCAGATCTTCTCTATTGAGGATCTCAGACTCCGGGTAAGAATATACAGGATGAAGCTGTATGTGTTTAAGATGCTGGCCCTTGTACATTGTTGCCATGTCAGGCCTGCTTCCTGTCATTACTGCTCCCCATAATCTGCTGCCTCTGTCTTTGGAGAATGCGTAACCCTGGACTTGCCAGTCCTAGGAGAGACACTGTGCTCCAAAGACATCTGTCACAAAAAGCCACCTCACAGTTGAGAAAGAAAGAAAGAAAGAAAGAAAGAAAGAAAGAAAGAAAGAAAGAAAGAAAGAAAGAAAGAAAGAAAGAGGAAAAGGGAAAAGGGGAAAAAAATGCCGAATACATCCACTCCAAGTCTGCAACCATAAGCACTCTTACTAGGGATAGAGTCCCACTGACTCCTAGGTAAACATGCTTGGGCTTGCCTTGCATATACACAAGCACCTTACAGAACTAGGTGTTAGATATTCTAATCATGTTTTGCTAATTGCTTCTGTTTTTGCAGAAATGCTTCTTCCAGCTGTAATCCTCTCCTTGGCTGCTCTAGTGAAACCATCTCTAGGAGAGGTATGAGCTTCAAGATATTTCAAGCATCTACAATATACAAATAATTATTATGTGGAGAAGGAAAGAACAGATCTTCACCTGCCAAGCCAGCTTCACCAGCCTCACCCTTACTATTTCAGCACGGTTAAGGGAAACCTTCTTTACATGTTTAGGCTGTCCTTGCAATTCAGAAATTTGATCTTCAGACCTCTGATCACAGCTGATATGTGTGTGTGATAGGCACAAGCAGCTCCCTGTAAGCACTATGCTTGTTCATCTACGTACATCTTCCACATTCTACATGGACCTGTTCCCACCCACCCACTTTTTATGGATAGGATGATCTAGGTGTGTGAAAGCATAATCCAATTCCATTGATGTGGATGGATCACTGTAGGGCCCCACAATACCCCATTGTCTTCACAGGATGAAGGAACCTAAATGAGTGGCTCACCCTGTAGGAAATGTGGAACTAATTACTTGAGCTGAATGCAACAGGCTAGTGAGTAGAGCTGGTAGCTACGATCAAGAGAAATTACTCTGGCTGCTGTTGTCAGCTCTAAAGAAAAGCAAGTCTTTATTGTTGCAGTACATTCATTCAGGATGTGGCACGGTAAAAACCTGGACCTGACTACAGAGCCACATAGGGCCGGCTTCTCTATGTGCAAATTTGCTGGAGAGCATCATGGAGAAGCCCTCATAATTTGCCCTGCATTGCAGAAGACAGAAGGAAAACAAACAAACAAGTGTTTCATTTAGCGATGGTGTGTACAGTGTGTATGTGGGGCTGGGTGGTAACCAAAGATGACATAATCAGTAACTAAAGGTCAAGAAAGAATAGGAGCCCAAACCCAAATCTGGGTCTATTATCAGTGTGTGATGAGATGACACTCTCCCTGATTCCATCAATGGCTTGGTACTCTGTACAAAAGGGAAAGAGAATGAAAACCCCTTCATTTATTCATTTTGTTCTATTTCTGTTTCTTTTGTAAGTTCCTGTGATTTGTTCCTGGGAAAGACAGGGCAGGACATAAATGTAAATACAATAAAATGACTCTGCAGCAGGAGGAAAAGGCCTGCTGGCATTGCAGTCCCAGCCATTATGATTCACCAATGAGAAAAACCAGGACTGTGCTAAATATTCTGCAGTCTAAGGAGAGCAGATGCTATCGCCAAACTTTCAACTTAAAAATACTCACCCAACACGTATGAGGTTGCCAGGGTTGTTTGGGGGTCTTCTTTTCTTACTTGTGGCAGCTGTCTTTTCTTGGTGTCAAGCATCACCTTTATGATGCCATTAAGAAACTCTTGTGGGTTGTCATTGGCAAGAGTGAGGCTGAGGACTATGAGAAGAGAAAACAAAAAAGCTGATGATGGAAAATGGAGTTGGAGGATCAGCCCAAGATTGAAAATCATGCTTTTTCTAAAAAGGGCAATGTTAAAAATCATTCTTTAAACCTGATTCTAAATGAGTCATGCAAGCTGAACCCCAAGGGGGAAAGGGGTTGCTCCTCCTATGTGGTGAAACTCTGCTTCAGTAATAGGGAAGCAATAGTGCTATGGGGTGCTCACCACCCAAACAACTGAGGGCTCTGTTCCCACTTGGCCTCTCATTGTGGGAATAGTGTATATATAGTCTCTGATATTAGGCAAGTTGGATGTGAATGTGAAGGAATCCATATGATGCTGATTTTTGGATTGAGTTAGATGCCTGGTGACTGTGGTCAGCATCCAAGACAAAAATATCCTTCCATAACCCAATGGGATGCTGCAGAAAATGAAACTGTATCCTGGTTTCCTCTATGTACGGAGTCTGTCTATGCAAGCCAGAACCCTGGAAAATCAAGGTCCAGTGTTGCATGGAGAGCCCCACGTACTCAAGAGGCATTTCACTTTGGATTTGTTGCTTTATACACAAAGTGATAGCAATGGGGGTTGGGCTAGCACAATCCCCTCTTTGTGTCTCCTTATCCAAACTACAGAATGTTTAAATAGGCATTACTCATGATAGATTGAAAAAAGCAAAAAAAAGGAAAAGAAAAGAAAAGAAAGAGAGTGCTGCTTATATACCACCACATAGAGCAGGCAACACATTGCAACCCCCCCCCCCCCCAGCAAGCTAGGTACTCAATTTACCAGACCCGGAAGGATGGAAGGCTGAGTCAGCTTTGAGCTGGCTACCTGGGATTGAACCCAGGTCATGAGCAGAGTTTTGGCTACAGTACTGCAATTTAACCACTGTGCCACGAGGCTCCCAAAAGTTGAATTTTTTCAGATTAAAATATATTCTGGAATAATAATGCTAATAGCTATTTTTAAACTTCAGGAATACCCAGGCAAGGTGGCCAATATCCCAGAAACTATGAAAGAGGAAATTCTTAACAAACTTAATGCTATCAGAAGAGGAGTACAGCCGACTGCCAGGAACATGCTGAAATTGGTAAGGTATAATTCATAGACGTTGCTAGAAATTGTCCAGAGGCTTCCCTCTGGCATTTGCAGGCCATGTTTCTTCCCCTGCAACCCATAACGTACTAGATGATATGGAGTTTCGGTCACAATATATTTGGAAAATTTAAAGCCAGAATTGTAAACTGTTTGGACTGCTGTTGTTGCTCCTGCTGCTGTGGTTGCTGTTTGATCTGAGGACTGCTTGTTTTATTTGTTTTTTAAAAATCCTACTGGAAACTATGGGCTCAGAGTTGCTTTCAATTTTTCCCCTAGTTCCTAAAAGCTCTCGCCCTAAGAGATTCACAGTCTAAAGACAACGGATGGTTTGGGGTAGGTGGGCAGGGGGGATTTTAAAAAGGCCAAATAAAAGAAAAAGGATGCTGTGAATATAATTTTATGATGAACAACATGCATACAATCGAAAATCATATTCTTAGTTCATTTAGGGTGTAATATCTGTACCTATTTGCATAAGACTAATTGAAATCAGACATTGTTTGTCTTGATGTGCATTCTCAGCATCAGAAGTCAACACCCCTAGGCATTTGGTGAGGGCCCAAGCCCTCAGACAGGCCCATTAGCCTACTTCCCAATCTTCCCTTCCCTTCTCTCATGTGATCTTTCTGAAAGGGACAGGATCAGCAGGGGGAAAACCCTCAACAAGAACAAGAATGAAATTCCGTCAGTCTTACCTGTGAGTGGGCACAATGGAGGCTATATTACAAGATTCATAGCTTACAGGTCAAGAGAAGACTACTGTGTTTTTGCACTAGTCAGTCCTTATCAGGTACCACTTCTGGCACCATCCTGAAAGAAACATTTAGACAAATTGCAACAGAGACAGAAAAGCTTTTGAGGAATCATTTCTAACCTTTTGAGAAAATGTTGACACTGATGGGCATTGAGTGAAATTAGAGCAGATATTGTAGAAGATGTTTCTCAGTCATGGATGAACAAAACAGTAGATGGTGCTAGAACCATTATTATGTGGAATTCTTGGAGAGGAGTGACTCCTGCTTCTGCTTTTTGTGCACTGATGCTTTCATTCAACAGAACAAGAATGGCTTCTTTGTGGCAATTTCATTTTGCTTTTTCATGAGTTTGTGTTTTTTGGCAGTCATCTAAAAAAAAACTCCAACAAATTGGAGTGCCACAGCAACAAAGAACCACAATACTTCAAAAGCAGGCAACACTACATGAGAAAGAATAATAATCACCATTAGACCTGGGCAGGTACTAGCCTATATTATCGGATTCATTATCAACAACATCATTATCAATGGTCATGGCACGCCTGTTGCCTTGCTTGCTTGGCATAGGCAGCACAACTCCCTCTCCACCCGCCCATGGAGTCAACATCATCCTCTTCCCTGCCTTTTCTTGCAGCTGTCATTCATTTTTGTTAAATAAAGTAAGTGGCATGTTGAAACAGCAATGCACAAACCTAGCATAGTATTAGAATTGAGCTGAATCAGTTAGGGGAATATTTTTTTAAAGAAAACAAAAATAGAGGAGGGGTTTCTCTGACCTCCCTTTTAATATCACAACCCACCTATCACTGGACTGTGTCCCCTGACAACGCTGCCCACAGCTTCATTTGGGCATGAACGCAAGAGGTGTGTGTGGCGTTCGACCTTGTTGCCCCTGTTTATTTGGCCCTCACCAAGGCTCACGCCCTTTTCTCTTCTAGCTGCCACCAGGTATTATCCTCCTAATACCGATTATGTGTGTTATACACGTGTGCTGCCAACTCTAAGGGTTATTGAACTTAGGAATCAGAGGTTTAATTAACAATTATTCTTTTATTGTCAAGTAAATCACAAAGGTAAATCACGTATGAACTGTATCAGGTATTAACAAGGATTTGATTATGTATAGGGTTGCAAGTACTTTTGTTCCGAACTACTATATACTTTTAATCAATATTTATCTTATAGTACATATAATTTCATTCCTGCTTGTTCAATATATATTAACCTTCTCAATTCACTCTCCTAACTCTCTCAGTTCATTCACTAACCCTCTTCTTCTCTCTCCTAAACCCTAACTATCCTCTTCCTTCTCTCTCTAACTCTTAACTGCCATTTCACATCCCCCAACTGTCTCCCTGACTCCGCCTCTCCTGCCCTATCCTTGGCTCCTCCCTTTTGAGCTTCTGTGATGGACAGGCAGGAATGATGTCACCTGCTGGCGTTTCGCCACAGTGTGCAACAGCTCTTAAAGGGGCACAATGAGACAATATAAGTAGAAACATGTGCGGACAATGCAATTTGGTTTGCACCAAACTGTACCAACAGTGATCCAAATATCGATCTAGATACCCATTCTATACAGGCCCTTAGAAACATGAGTTTCTTGGTAGTAGTTTGCCAGGGACACCAGCTTTTCTTTGAGCCCCTGACACGTGTATCATTAGACAAAATTTAAAGCAGCGTTTTTGGTAGCAGTTGCTATAGCAAGAAGAGTAACTGTTATTTCGTGCTCTTCAAGTGGATAGGTATCGCATAAGATAAGGTGGTTCTCCATTCTTGTGTTTTAATCTAAAGTATGCAGTTTTCTTCTTCCTCTCCCCCACTACAAATAATCTGACTTACCTTTTATCCATCTCTTCCCACCTGAAGAAAATCAGCATTCCCTCAAACATTTGTAATCTACATAAACTACACTGCTTGTTGTCATCAATCCACAAGATTTTTGATTCGGTACTTGGCCAACGAAAAAGGGCAACCTGAATCTCCCCATCATTTTGCACTTGGATCATTACGGCTATTTTGTTACCATATCAAATAGTCAAGTTGCCACTACCTACAGCTCCTAAGAACCATGCCACAAAAGCCTTGGCACTGTTTTTGAAGTGTATTTTGTTATCTGACTTGTGTCAGATAGTGACTTCATCATAGGCATCAACATTTATGGGGTTCTACCATCTGGATACTATAGCCTGACAGGACACTTTGGTAGAACAGTGTTGTCTGCTTTCTTGTAATTATGTGTTTTGCCACGTGCCTCTCAATGAGAAGTGAGTTTGCTGAAACGTTACCCCTATGTGTGGTGCACAGAGACCACACTGAAAAAGATAGATTGCTCACCTCTAACTCCTGTTCTTCAAGTGGTCATCAAGTAATCAACCTGTACTTCTTCTGCTCTTTGGCAGCCAATTTTACTGAACAGAAGGACAGCATGTTCAAGCATGCTTTGTAGATATGAGGGGAGGTGCTACCACCCAAACTCTCTAATCTAGAAGGTTTCAAATCAGGTCTCTGTGCAGGTTTACACCCACGTGTGTGAATGTGTCGATGACCACTCAAAGAACAACAGTTACAGGTAAACAACCTATTTCTCTTTTTGTATCTAGTGTGCAAGCATCCTTAATTGCAGAGAAACAGTGGCTGAAATCCTGTTGCTTACCATAACAAATCACACTAGAATAGTCCCATTGACTTGGTGGGGATTTGGTGAGTCAGCTTCTCTATAAATTCCATTGATTCAAATGGGTCTATTTAATTGTTACTTACTGTAGTAAAGTATGTAGCAAGTAGAATAGGCCCATTTGAATTAATGGACCTTATGAAGGAGTTGACTCACTAAATCCCTACTGATTTGATGGGCCTACTCTAGTAGAATCAAATACACTAAGCAATGGGATTTCAGCCACTGTGGAGCCAAAGTATACTTTACAGAAGAAGAAAAAACACCTTGTAATTAGAGTTGAAATCACATAAGAAATTCCATTTCCTCAGCAAGGGCTGTGCCTGTGAAGTTATTCCTAACAAGCAGATTGCCTACTTGATGGCCTCTTTAGAAGTATCCTGCTCTTTTTAAATGATCTCTGGGGGCGAGAAGATGTCCTAATATGTCTGAAGCACAGTTCTCTCTCTTTTTTGCTTTTTAAGGTGTGGAGTGAAAACGCTGCTGCGAATGCTAGGAATTGGGCTAGAAAATGTCGAGGAACAGCCAGTCCAAAAGAGGAACGAATAGTGGATGGTAAGTAAACGGTATAGACTAAGATATGTTTTATACATTATATAGTGGGAAGTGTTTAAATCACCAGGTAAGAAAATAGCTTTGCTGGGAAATCTGTCTGCCATGTAATTTCTATATTGACCCTTGGTGAGAAGGAAACCATCAATAATGAAAAAAGAAGATGTGTGCACCTGGCACTTAAACAAGAAATGAAAATCCCCAAACTATGTTTTAACAGAATTTAATAAAAATATGTCCTTCACTTGGTTCAAATATGTTAGGTTCTTCTTGTGATACTGACAGCAACAAATAAATCTTTCCTCCCCCCCCCCCCCCCATTGTTGCATCCAGCCATGTTGACTAGGTAAGCTTTTTTGGAAGGTGAATTGTCTTATTCCAAGGATGCACAACTCAAGAACCTAGTGGAGGTGGCACAACTCATGGAGTTGCTGAAAATTGGCATGGCCACAATTTCTTTCCATCTTGTAGATGAAGTCACTTGTATTCATGAGAAAGGTCAAATTATGCAATATATGAAATACGTAATATTCAGATAGCCCTTTTTCTGTTTTATTTAGGAGCAAACATACAGTGCCCCAACCTGGACCATGACTAGTGCCAGTGGATAATAGAGGTTTGAACCTCCACTCTCAGTGGCTTCTCTTCTCAAATTGTCCCTCTTATCCTGAAACTAAAAAGAAAAAAAATACAATTTTTCTTGGCACTGGTGGAAAGTATCCCCATTTCTACCACCACCACCCAAAAAAAGGAGGCAGGAGAACTTTAGCAAACTAGCTTAAGCCTCTGCTGCTCACGTGTGACAGCCACAATCCAGAATAGAGCCCGTGTGATTACTTCTGAGTTAGGCGGGGAAAGGCTACTGCACATTGTTGTTGTTTGTTGTTGTTGTTTAGTCGTTAAGTCGTGTCTGACTCTTTGTGACCCCATGGTCCAGAGCACGCCAGGCCCTCCTGTCTTCCACTGCCTCCCGGTGTTGGGTCAAATTCATGTTGGTAGCTTCAATGACACTGTCCAACCATCTCGTCCTCTGTCGTCCCCTTCTCCTCTTGCCTTCACTCTTTCCCAACATCAGGGTCTTTTCCAGGGAGATTTCTCTTCTCATGAGATGGCCAAAGTATTGGAGCCTCAGCTTCAGGATCTGTCCTTCCAGTGAGCACTCAGGGTTGATTTCCTTCAGAATGGATAGGTTTGATCTCTTTGCAGTCCAGGGGACTCTCAAGAGTCTCCTCCAGCACCACAATTCAAAAGCATCAATTCTTCGGCGGTCAGCCTTCTTTATGGTCCAGCTCTCACTTCCATACATCGCTACTGGAAAAACCATAGCTTTGACTATGTGGACCTTTGTCGGCATGGTGATGTCCCTGCTTTTTAAGATGCTGTCTAGGTTTGTCATCGCTTTCCTCCCAAGAAGCAGGTGTCTTTTAATTTCGTGGCTGCTTTCACCATGTGCAGTGATCATGGAACCCGAGAAAGTAAAATCTGTCACTGCCTCCATATCTTCCCCTTCTATTTGCCAGGAGGTGATGGGACCAGTGACCATGATCTTAGTTTTTTTTGATGTTGAGCTTCAGACCATTTTTTGCACTCTCCTCTTTCACCCTCATTACGAGGTTCTTTAATTCCTCCTCACTTTCTGCCATCAGAGTGGTATCATCTGCATATCTGAGGTTGTTGATATTTTTTCCAGCAATCTTAATTCCAGCTTGGGATTCATCCAGTCCAGCCTTTCACATGATGTATTCTGCATATAAGTTAAATAAGCAGGGAGACAATATACAGCCTTGTCATACTCCTTTCCCAATTTTGAACCAATCAGTTGTTCCATACCTAGTTCTAACTGTTGTTTCCTGTCCCACATATAGATTTCTCAGGAGGTAGATAAGGTGGTCAGGCACTCCCATTTCTTTAAGGACTTGCCATAGTTTGCCGTGGTCCACACAGTCAAAGGCTTTTGCGTAGTCAATGAAGCAGATGTTTTTCTGGAGTTCTTGGTCCACATACTGCTGAAGCCTACCTTGTAGGATTTTGAGCATAACCTTGCTAGCGTGTGAAATGAGTGCAATTGTACGGTAGTTGGAGCATTCTTTGGCACTGCCCTTCTTTGGGATTGGGATGTAGACTGATCTTTTCCAATCCTCTGGCCACTGCTGAGTTTTCCAAACTTGCTGGCATATTGAGTGTAGCACCTTAACAGTGTCATCTTTTAAGATTTTAAATAGTTCAACTGGAATGCCATCACCTCCACTGGCCTTGTTGTTAGCCATGCTTTCTAAGGTCCACTTGACTTCACTCTCCATGATGTCTGGCTCAAGGTCAGCAACCACACTATCTGGGTTGTCCGGGACATCCAAATCTTTCTGGTATTCTTCTTCTGTGTATTCTTGCCACCTCTTCTTGATGTCTTCTGCTTCTGTTAGGTCCCTACCATTTTTGTCCTGTTAGGTCCCTACCATTTTGGAAGAAATCTTCAGTTAGGTCCTTCTGTTAGGTCCCTACCATTTTGGAAGAAATCTTCAGATGAAATTTTAAAGTAGATTGTTTAGTTAAAACTACCACTACAGAAAAAGCAGAGTCATGTCCACATATTCCACAGCAGTACAGAGTATAAGGCTTTTAAAATACCCATTTGTTTACCTATGCACATGTAGTTTCTTTGTAGGAAAAAGTACAGACAGTTCTTATTTCTGTTCCATGTTCTTAGTCAACCAGTTTTTGCTAGTTTTTTTTAATAATTTCCTTATCTTGAGTCTTCAAAGACCTTCAACTTCCTGGCTTTCCTTCTCTCTACATACATTTCATATACTTTACATTTACTTATGCAGTTGATGGCTGCCCAACTCAATTTTTCTTCCTCAGTGGTACTGGTGTAATAATAGTCTAAACTATTTTGTGGTAGATACCTTTCACTTTGTACAGCCTAAGCCTTATTCAAATGTTCTACAAAGATGTTAAAGCAAATATGTGAAGGGGGGGGGGGTTGCAATTCCCATGCTATATAAAGATCAAAATCAGTAGACAAGAGACTTGTTTATCCATGGAATATCTTCATGTGACCATGAACACCTGAACACCACTGCAATATACTTTACATGGTGCAGCCTCTGAGGTTCAGTTTGTGCACAGTGCAGTCACCTAGATATTATGGAGGCCAGAAGGTCTGAACAACATGACTCCACTTTTGTGCCAACTTTGTTGCTGACCAGTTTATATCCAGAGCTCGAAGAGCTGATATTAACCTTTAAAGTTCTAAAGCAGTTGGAAGCAGGTTGACTGTAAGAATCCACTTCACGCATATGAGAGCACCCATACTCAGTCTGTGGTGTTCACGTGCTTATCAGTAAAATCAGTTAGGATAAGCAGGGCTGGGCAAAGTGTGGGCTGCAGTCCATGCACCACCCGTGAGTGTCCTTATTGCAACCTCCAAAAAAAAAAAGTTTCTTTTTTTAAAAAAATGGGTGGCTCCCATTCTTTATTTAGGTTGTAGAGGCTTTTCCCCAAAACTGGAAGTACTAGTTGGATTGGAGTTTTTAATATTGTCCGTATTATGAGTTTTTACATGATACTTGTTTAATGCTTTTTTAATATTGTTATAATTTATCAGTTTTAAATTTTGTTTCTTTACATATGTAAACTGCCTTGGATTCTTTGGGGAAAAGGTGGCATATAAATATTTTAAATAAAATAAAATAAATATTTAAATTTGGTAATTTCGGGGGTTGGGAGTGGGTTGAGGCAAGCCTCTAAGTTCTGGGGGATAGCAGATGCAATCCCCAGGTCTCTGGAACACCCCCCCCCCCCAGTTTACAGTTATGGTACTCCAATTGACATTCCGTTGGCCCTTTTAGTACTGAAATTCAATTAGACCTCAAAAATGTATATTTTTATTGCTGCATTTATCTACATGAATTTCGTGATCAAAATCATGTTTTCCAAGCATCTATTTAGTTGCTTCCGTTGTATGTTTCACTACAGCCCATCATTTATTTAATTTTGTATATGTTTTATGAGGAACTGATCCTAGAAAGTATTCATAGAGAACAGGAATAAATAAGACATTGACATTTTTCACTGATCGGGCCCCCAGGGATCTATAAACAATAGAAAGGAATACAGTAAACACAATTCTTTGGAGGAAATGCCACAACTTTATTGATTACAACAGCAGCAGTCCCTGGCCATCACTGCGGGATTGGATCTGCTCCATTGAGAGACCCAAGTGTCATACGATGCCCTCCACTGTTTGCTTCAGCAGCTGCTGAAGATTCCAACAGAAGTAGCCGTCTTCTGGAAACCACATGGGCATATGCCACTCCATCACTCTCATACATTTGGGGCAGAGATTGGGCCTGTGGCCCTCGAGCAGGGCCAGACCATAGGCCTACCCCAATCTCCCCATATGGGGGGTTCATTCACTGTTCTAGGTGAGTATGCTCCTGTCTTCACCCTTAAGCCATCTGGATCCAATCCTAATTACACAAACTGCCAACTAAGTTGTGACAAAATCAATTGACTGCATGTGTTCATTGTAATGATAACACCCTAAACCTTCCCCCTTACAATCTATGTAATAACCTAAAACACCACCATAAAAGAGAGAGGGAGGGAGGGAGGGAGGAAGGAAAAGGAAAAAGGATGGGTTGTGGAGATCAGCAGACTGGATGGGGGTGGGGGTGGGGGGTGGCCGCATTCTCCGGCTTTTAAGCTGGGCAGGTGAGCCAGAGTGAAAACCCTCCTTTTCCAGTCCACCTGCACCAGTCTTTTGACTGGATTCCCCCTACTGGAAATACTCTGCTGGCAGGAAATCTCCACTTCCCACTAGCCAATCAGAGCTGGTAGCAGAATCTCTGGTAGCCGCCCCTCCTTGCTCCAACAGACAGCATGGCTGCCACCATGCCTGCCCTGGCATTTCGAGCCCAGATGAGTCCTCCTCAGCAGCAACAACTAGGAGCACCCAGCTAAGACTGGGCTTCTGTTTATAGATTTTTGGTGTTGTTTCAGAGAGCAACTGTGATCTAAATATCTAGAGTGTTGCAAGCTCTTGATTCAATTTAGTGAATTATCATGAAGAATCTGTGCTCAGTGGTTTTGAGAACACACCCTTAATAAAACCCAAATTTCTTCTTATTGCAGGAACCCTCTGTGGTGACAGCAGAATTCAAACAACTCATCCCACTTCTTGGTCAGACATAGTAGACCTATGGAATCGTAAAAAGTCTAACTTCAAGTATGGAATTGGGGCAATTGACCCAAGGAAAGACATCTATACCTACACTCAGGTACGGGAAACCAGTCGGATAGCGTGACAAAGTATTTCTTGTAATGCAGTGCATTCCAAATCTTAATTGTCGTTCATCAGGGAAATTTACAATAAATGTAAAGTACAAATAATTTATGTTATAAAACGTCTCCATGCTCATACACAAAATTGTAGTACTATAATAAATCATATTATAAACAATGTTTCTTAATGAAAACATCTTAATGTAATTCCTCAAATGAAAAAATTGAAATTATGTTGTCATCTTACTAGAGACAGATTTATAGAACATTAGTATAAGATATTTAGAGAGAGAGAGAAAGAATGTAAGACTGCTAATTATTTTTTTATAAATTAAAAAAATATTATTCTCCTTATGGCAATTAATAGCACATATTTTATATCATGTCACATTCTATTTTGCCTCTTTTCCAAAAACCTCAGTAACAGTGGATGTCATCAAGGGACAGAGCCCTCTCAATTATGACACCCCAGCTAGAAATATTCTCCCTGCGAAGATGCAAGTTGTCTCAAACTGCAAGATTAGCCAATTATGTGTTATTGTTTTTGCTATTAAGAGTGGCTGGTTGTGTTTTATTGGAGCCCGGTTATACTAGGGAAAAAAACTTACTTGAATTAGGTTTAGCATGTTTTAAATTGTCTTGTTTTTTTTAAGGTGGCTACATGATGCACTTGGAAGCATGAATTGTTTTGACAGGGAATTGTGTTATTTTGATTGGAAGTGAAGTGAAATACTCTTCCGCCAGAAGATTGTTTATTTTAACTCACATGCCAAATTGATTTATTTTTTCATCATTCTGGCATACCTGAATGCCTTTGTCAGTGTAAATTGTGTCCTTCTCCAACCGCTGTGTGTGTGAGAGTGAGTTTGTGTGTTTGTGCGTGTGTGTGCATCTCCCTCCTTTGAGTATTCAATGGGAAGGAAGGAAGGAAGAAGAACTTCCAGCAGTGCACTATCAAACAATTTCCCGTAACTGAACTCAAGAAACATCCATTAGAAGGGATGTAAACACAATTTTTGAAGAAAGGTGATAAATGTTTAAAAAGACTATCACTTCCTTAGTTTATTCAATGACAAGCATTTGCCTTTCAGTAGTATTTATAAACAGACCATGTAACACTTTTAAACTTGAGCCTTTGAGCAGATATAAGCAAAAAGTGTGCTGCTTATATACTGCCCCATAGCGCTTAAAGCACTATCTTGGCAGTTTACAAGTTAATTATGCAGGCTATTCATTTTACCAACCTTGGAAGGATAGCAGGCTGAGTCAACCTTGAGCCAGCTACCTGGGATTGAACCCCAGGTTGTGAGCACAGTTTTGGCTGCAGTACAGCAGTTTAAACACTGCACCACAAAGCTCCTATATGATAATAGTAATGTTATAAACAATAGTCTTCAGAGGCAAGAATGTTTAGACTAAGATTATGTTGCTATTTACTTAAAGAACATTAGGAGAAAACATAAACAGATTCTTTAACAGCAGTGATTAAACAAAAATGAAAATCACAAAGAGCACCGTGGTTGGATAATGTTAAATGCCTATGTTTTGGAATTGATCCTACCAAGCATCCTTTGGTAACATGTACTTAAAGACAACTTAATAAAGTAAACATGCATGCTTTAGTAATTGTAATAGTGAAGTTAAATGGATGGTGAATGTTTTCATTAGTGCCTACAATATTTACACAGACACACATAATAAATACTTAAAAGCAATAAGGAACTGTATAAACACAGATGAAGTGAGTAGATACCCTCAGCTATTACCAAGTTTATTGGCTGAAGTGAAATGAAATGTATTGATGGTATTGATTAAAAATTGTATAAATATAAGCTTATTCAGTGGGAACAGAAAGAGGGAGAAGGCAATATCTATAATCCTTAAAGGCAATTTTGACAGTATATGGGTAAGTGAACCATATTCTGTTTCATTATATATTACATGTTTTGTCAGATTTTTTTTTAAACTTAGTTTTTGGCTCTTTTAGAATGTGGCTAAGATTCCTTTGATAAATTTCAGTATAGTGAGAATCTTCTACTTTTTTATAATGATTCTAAGTATGTATTCTCAAAGAAACAGAAAATATTTCAGCATGAGATTGTATTTTTCTGCTCAGAAAGATATCCAAGGATATCCAGAATATATTTTTAAAAGATGCAAAAAAAGTATTTGAAGTTCCACTCTAGAAAAACTTTTCCTTGAGGAAAGATTTGTCATATTTCTGCAGGATTCTCCAAACTCTCAGAGTCTACCCTTGAGCAGGACCTGGGGAAGAGGTGATTTGTGAGAAAAGGGGCGAACACTTCCTGATTATAGTTTGACTTCCAGTTTCAAGGGGAGGTCCTGAAAAGCAAGGTGTGATGGGAAGGATAGGTTGTGAGCTCACCTGTTTCAGAGTGCAGCTGACCTCAGAAACTAGACTTCCCATCATGCCTTGCTTCTCAGCATCTCCTCTTGGAACTAGCAGTCAAAGGAGAGGGAGGTGCTCAGTAGCCTGTGCTTCTGGAGCTTTGTTTCTTCTTTCTTTTTCTGGAATCCAGGGGGTTGCAATAGGGGTGGCTGAGCATGGCTGTTGGAGCAGAGAAGGGAGAGGTGCTACCTGGTTCTTTATGTCTTCCTATGGAGGGATGAGCCTGAGCTGTAGGGTTACCTGCTTTTAGCTTGTCATTTCCAAAGAGGATCAACAAAGGCCAGATCATTCACCTAGATGTTCCCCCATGATTGATAATGAAGTTATGGAATGCTACACATTTGTATTCTTTAGAAAAGTTTTAATTCAACACATTCTTTCCCTTATGTTAATAGATCATTTGGCATAATTCATTTAAAGTTGGATGTACAATGGCTTTTTGCCCAGAGAATGAGTATAATTTCTTATATGTCTGTCGTTACTGCCCTGCGTAAGTATCACTTCTGAATAAGTTGTTTTTAACCCTGTTCAAGAGCTTGATGTTTTCAACAATGCAAAGGCAGAGTTGGGACTTATGTGTTCATTTCATTGAATAAAATGTATCTATGCACAAGGAGTGCAGGACCCCTTATGCTGCCCTAGTTGGATCAATGGAGGAGTTCCTGTGGGTGGGTGGGGGGCTGGAATTACTTTCTTGGTGCATCTCCAGCTCCTATGTGACGACTGTGACAATTAATTGCATAACTGCATAAACAGAAAGATGTATTAGTCCACTCTATAAGCACCGTACACCAATCTCAGATGTAGTCAGTGAGAATATGGGTCACTATAAATGTGGCAATGCTCGCTATTGCTCAGAAACACTTTGCTAGTGTAATAATCAGAGACATGCAGCTCCCACACTCTTGGGCCCCTTCAGCACCCCCACACCTCCAACGTCAGCCCTTTGTAAAATTATGCTGGCCCGTTGTCTGCCATCTTATGTCCCAGACGGGTGATTTTATGGGGAGTGGTAGGGTTTGTTTGTTTTCTTTTAATATGTTTTATATGGTTTATATGGTTTTAATAATATTTTGTAAGCTGTCCAGAGTAGCAGCACGTTCACTAAATGGACGGAGTATGTATAAATAAATAAATAAATAAATTGCAAAGAAAATGTTATGGGTTAGTCTCCAACACTAATAACAGGCTTTGATACGAATACTAGTAGTATGGTGTGCAGACTTGTGGATGGTATAAAAGGCTAGTTTAAAAACCCCAGTCAGGACCAACAACTGGATTGAGACCAGTGTCCCAGGAACTCAGCTGGACTGCTGGGAGTGACAAAGTCATTGCTCGTTTCCTCAGAAAGTCTTGGAGTGGGGCGGGAGGTGTCAGTCTGCAAGCACTGCTTCATTCACCTGTAATTTTCATAGATGAGTGAAGTGATATAAAGAAATAAGATTAATTTTCAGATGAGTAAGGGTGTTTTAGTGGAAGACGAGGAAGTGGACTTGTCCACAAATATATGAAGACTTCATCTTCAAAATGGAATACTACAATTAATTAGAAGTAGCAAATAATGTTTCATTTTTCTTAAACTGATAACATATAGAAGTCAAGCTCACAGGGATAATAATGCTTCTCTTACAGCATAGGATAAGCAAACACATATTCACAACAAAGAGCACAAAGTAAGTTGCTACAATCCAACAATAAAAAAGGACAAATCCATATATAAGAGCTTCAGCTCCACATTTTAAGAAACAATGCAGCTCAAATCATAAACAATTGATAGGTATGCAGACCAAGTCATTTTCCCATTGAGACCTGTAAAAGTAGAAGAATTCAAAGTAAAACAAACAAACAACCTTGTTTGAAAGTCCTGTCCAGACAATAGCTTGTCTATACAGACACAGTTGTAGGGATATATCCTGGGTTTTCAATACCAACAAAAGAAAAAAAAAACTCTTCCCATTTAAAAGAACTCTGATGTACTGAAAGCCTAACTCTCTAAGACCTAGCAGCTTTACCCACAAAAGCAATATACAAGTGCACTGTATGACATAATCACATGGGTGGTTTTACAAGTTGACATATGGTTCAGTCTAAAATGCCTTCCATAGTTTGGATGTAAACCAGGGAGTGCACACCTCCATCCTTGAATCTTGGAGGTTCAGACCTGCACTACTTTTTTAATTGAAAAAGCCCACTTGCACCCTCTAGTGGTGGCTTTCCCCCCATTTCAGGACAAATTGTGCTACAAAATGTTTCTGGAGATGGGAAACCCCCAGGTATGCCTGAAAATAATGGCAAAATTGCCCCCTAAACTCCCTAGAAGTCACAAGGGGATGTTATGAGCCATTTTTTTAAAAAAAAATGAAGTTGGAGGTGTGGGTGTGCTGAAGGGGCCCAAGAGTGTGGGAGCTGCATGTCTCTGATTATTACACTTGCAAAGTGTTTCTGAGCAATAGCGAGCATTGCCACATTTATAGTGACCCATATTCTCACTGACTACATCTGAGACTGGTGTATGATGCTTATAGAGTGGACTAATACATCTTTCTGTTTTGAGAATAGAATCATATTTGATGCATAAAAACTGATGAGTTATATTGCTCAGAAGATGATGGGGAACAACTTAAGTAATGGAAAAAAAATTTTTTGCCTGGAGATTACTGTATGAAAACAATCCCACAGCTAGGTGACCTTAATGCACGTAAAGGTAAACTAAGGTGTCCAAAAATGAATGTTTAAAAATTGCAGTTGGATGTAAATTTAATGTTCAAATTAATCTATTAATTACATTAATTAATATAAAGTTCACAGAGTTCACAAAATGACTTTTCCCTCCAAGTATATGAAAAAATATCACTAGTAGATGCAATACCAATTTAAAAATATATTAGAATGAGGTAAAATGTATCCATTTCCAAGTGCAGCCATGATCAAATTAGCAGTTCTGGGGGCAATACTATTACATGTGGGTACTCCACGAATCTGGAAATAGAAATTATATTCAAGCCCAAATTTAGTAATGCTGATCAAGCCCCCACCTAATTTTTAAAAAGAGATTAATCTAGCCTTTGCTTTAGTGTCAAATGTAGTTTTACCCGAAGGGGTCTAGGTCACTCTACATTATACCCCTTTTAATGAAGAACTGCAATTTGAAAATCAATAATAGCATTGTTTTCTAATTTCAGAGGGAACTATGTAGATGAGATTCCAACACCCTACAAAGAAGGCCCACCATGTGGAGATTGCCCTAGCAGCTGTGAGAATAACCTCTGCAGTAAGTTACTGGTTTTAAGATGTAAACTATTCTTATGAGCAATATCAATCCTCTTCTAAACAAGCTGTGGTATGCATAGTAAAACCCATTGCAGATGTTAAGAAAAAGGCTAATCTGAACACCTGAGGACAGGATGAGAGCAACCCTCACCCCCTCCTTCTCACTGTCCTCATGTGAAGAATGACAGTCTGAAGGGCACAGTTTTTCAATTTCCTGAACTGCATCTTGGCTAGAGATGGGGACGACTCACTATTTTGGTGAGTCGTCCTGCTTCGTGATCCATCAAAGTTGACGAAGCATGAAGTTCTCCCCATGAACTGACGAAGCATGAATGTATTCGTCGATCCGTGGGAGCCCTTTGCAAAGATGGAGGCTTCCCTGCCCTAAATGAAGCCGCAGCCGCCATCTTTGCAAAGGGCAGCCAGTGTCCCTTACCGCAGGCCGTGGCTGCGGAGGCCAGCTGGAGACAGCGGTGGCGGCGCTCGATGGTGGCAGCGGCTAAGGTAGGGAGAGGAAGGGGGTGGGGGATTGGCTGTGGGGGTGGGTGGCAGTGGGGTGGGTGGCTACCTATCGGGCGGCCCCGTAGGCAGAATGGGAAAGCCATAGGAAGAGAGGGAAGGCTAGCCTTCCCTCTCTTCCTATGGGGGACGAATAAAAATGGGGAAATATTCGTTTGTATTTGTCGGGGTCTCTGGAACTGACGAATATGAAGGGACAAATATTTAACGAATCAGTAATTTCTCACGAATATCGCAATCCATTTTTTTAATTTGTCCCCATGTCTAATCTTGGCTCTTTTGTGCAGCCATCTACTTTGGGTGCTTTAAGACTGATGACTCAGAGTGTTACCGTGTTGTTTCTATGCCTTTGTTAGGAGCAAAGAAACTTGCCTCTGAGTCTTCCTATGACTGGGGATGACTTCACATGACTCAGTTTATAATCCATAACGTTCTGTCCATGCTGGTGGACATATTATGGCTAGAGAAGATTGAGTTGAGAAGCATGTTAACTATTTCTTGTCTCACCTTTAACAGTTTGTTTAAAGTACCCAAATCACACCATAGTAGATATTTATTTCAGCAGTATTAAGCTCCTGGATTTGTATCTGTGATTTTAAATGCCGGTTGGGAGAAATTGACAGTTCTAAGAAGAGATGTAGGAATCAAGGCAGGGAGGGTGGGCTGCAAGTCACAGTCAGTAGTGCTGAAAATTGAGCTGAAATTCTATACATTTCTTTCTGACTGCTGCTTAGGTGTGTGAGGTGGGTGGTTGCACGAGTGATAAGGATTACCAGTAGCTCACTCACAAGGCAGAGGGTTCCCAGCCTAATTCCCCAACTACTGGAACATCGAATAAATGAATTAAATATTTTTTTAGGGGAAGGAAGGAGATGGCACAGAAACAGAGGCTGTCCACATTTGTCCCACTGTTTGGTGCACTGATGGGTCAGGTTGGACCACTCTTTTTTTGGTGTCAACACTTGGATGTCACTGGAGCGGACCAATTTGCCCCAAGCTGCACCTTTTTTGAACCCTTTTCAGGAGGTTCTATTATTTTAGTATGAGTTGTAGGCAAGGTTCCAGCTAAGCTGGGCGTGCGCACATGCATCTCTGCCTCCCTGCGTGGAGCTGCCTTCCTCCTCTGCACAGCGATCATGCTAGGTTCTGGTCACGATGGAACCCAGTGCATGGGGGATAGAGTCACACATGCGAGAGACGGAGCCCCTCCCAGCGGGGCTAAAAATTGGAGGATACTTTGGTTGTAGGGCTCCACTCTGTTCCCAGTGAGTCCGGTAACTTGGAATGGACTAAAATAGAGCCTTGAAGCTCCTTCTGGTGTCAATTTTTGTATTCTGAAATGGCTTACAAGCTGCTTAAGGATATCGGAAATTGTACTCTTCCTCTGATCATCCACGGAGGGCCATGGGAAGTGAATTTTTTTAAAATGTCTGGTAGAACATAACTGATGGGATGAATCACTTCATTTAAAGTTTGTTTGTTTTTTTAAAAAAAAACTTGCCTGTCCATGTATTGCCAATTGAAACTGCAGGCAGTTTCTCAACAGATAGGCAAAGAACATTTTAAAAAATTAAATAAAGTGGTTCATTGCATCAGTGATGATCTAGCCTATGTTAAAAAAAAAAATCACTTCCCCTGACCCTCCACAGATGATCGGGGAAATGCTTAACTGACAGTGAAAAGGGCTACAGACGGTCATTTGCTCTTCAGATGGGAGGAATGTGCCAAATGGCACATTGTTCCTCCCGGCAACCTCAACTCATTCTTTGTAGCTCGATTCAGCCTGCACGAAAAAAAATAAAGCCATCCTGTCTGGACAGGCCCACAGAGAGAGATGGAAGGATGGTTTCCCCCAGCACTTGAAACCACCCGCTTTGTGGCAGGACAGATCAAAAACCTGTGTTTTAAGGGGTGAGGCTTAGGATTGAGAGCTTTCCCTTTTCATCTGAAAAAGAAAAGTTCCAAATCATCCGAACAGCAACTGTTTTTAACCCCCAGTTTCTCCCAAAAAATCAATCTTTTTCTCCATATGGTTAGAATGTGCCAGGGGAAGTCCATAAAAAAATATGATCAGTAAGGGTGGGGGAGGCTTGTTTCACAAAGAGGAAAAAGGGAGAAACAAGTCTCAAAACAGCCCTCTTACTGCTACCATTTCCTTCCTGAGAGTTTAGCTGCTGGAGGAGGTTGCAATAGGGCTGGAGAGATTAAGTGCTTGTGTTAAACTATTACAAATGGGGGGGGGGGGACCAGAAGGAATGGGGAGAAATAGGATAGATGAGTCAGGAGCTGGAAGTCTCTGGCTGAAAGATTGACTAGAGAGTGCCTCTTCCATCATTCTCCTGGCCTTACATTAGGTGAACAATGAAAACTTGCTGTCATGCTCAAGCTGGTCAGGAGAGGGAGAGACACGAAGACAACCTCTCCCTTTGCACCTCTGGTCTACGCTTGCACTTTTATATGCTCAAACAAATAGAATAGGGGTATGATTGCATGTTTTCACTGTCTCTTATTTTCTCTTGGTCCCTCCAGTCAGTGCTTCCAAACCTTAGGTCCCCAGATGTTCTTGGACTACAACTCCCAGCAATCCTGGCCAGCACAGCTAGTGGTGAAGGCTTCTGGGAGTTTCAGTTCGAGAACACAGAATCATAGAACAATCAAGTTGGAAAGGCCATCAAGTCCAACCTCCATCTGGGGAATCAAGGTCAGGAACCCTTGCGCCAGAGCCTTTGCCTCAACCCACAGGCATTAGGCTTGAAAATGAGTGAACTGGAAATGACATTGATATCAATTTCCACAGCTCTTTGGGAAGTATCTGTTTTAATCAACTCATTTATCAGTCTCTTCTTCACTTCTCCTGGCATTTCCTATTAAAGCAGGAGTGGGCAATCACCAGGCCCAGGGACTAATGTTTTGTTCCTGGCACCCTCCTGGGGCCATACAAGCTGCCGAAATGGCAGAAAACACATTAAAAGATGAAATTGGTATTATTAGAAATCTGTTTTGTAGCATAATCTTCTCAAGCTAGCAGAGTCCTAATTTACTGAGAGGATCTTATAAAGTAATTAGAAGTGTTGTTACGTGCCATCAAGTCACTTCTTAGGGTGACCCCATGAATGAGTGACCTCCAACATGTCCTGTCCTGAACAGCCCTGCTCGGCTTTTGTAAACTCAGGCCTGCGGCTTGCTTCATGGAGTCAGTCCATCTTTTATTTGTTCTTCCTCTTTTCCTGCTGCCTTCAACTCTTCCCAGCATTAAATTAGGATTGTTAACAGGTTCAAGTTAATCTACAAATCAGTCATAAATGACAAGCTTCCAGCCCTCTGGAGCAGAAAGCTTCAGAATGATGTGAACAATGTTTTGAATCATTAGGGTGAATCAAGTTGTCTGTAGCAAGGTCTTATAATGCAATGTGAAGACTAGAGCAGGGAGTCATAAAGATTTTTTTTTAATTGTGGCTTTCTTCTTTCTCCATCTAACTTTGTTTTCTTTTCATTCTTTTCAGTCCACACATGTGACTTTGTTGATTCTTCAGCATATTGTGAAACAATGTTGACGATGTACACCTGTGAGTCAGAATATATCCAAGAAATGTGTGCAGCCACCTGTAAATGCCCACCAGGATCTACCTAATATATACTGTATGAGCAAAATGAGAAAGAAATTAATATATCTGTATTGAAGAGAAGGGAAGTTCTGCATTAAAAACAAACTTCTCTCTCTAAATTAGGTCAAAATTTGACTTTCGAAGTTATTAGAAGCATAAGAAAGAGAATGTTTCCAAAAGTTATTCACAGGATGAATAAATTTATCCACTCCGATGTCCACTTTGTGTCTTTTGTTTGTTTGTTTTATTGTACTGCTTTATAAAGTGTTTTGAATCTATAATTTGGTTTGATTTTACTTCTAGGCAAATCAGTAGCAGAAATATACTCCTTATTATACATTATTCTGAGTTATACTCTGTGGTGCCAGGGAAGGCACTGTGGAACAATCTTTTCTGTACACAATTCCTATCTGGCTGCTGTTTATGTAAGGAGGGAATGTGTGCTCCTGGCTGAAGTTGGATTTACAATTGGATGTGTCAAGTGGGAGTCGGGGTATGGACTGACTCATTTAACACGAAGATGGACTGATTAATGGTTTGACTGTTTTAGGAATTGGGAGTACAGGAAAGGGGGGAAAAAAGCCGGACTTGGTGGACGTGAATGGGAGAGACAACAGAAGCAGGGACGGGCCTGCTGGATTATAAGAAGCAGTAGTGAAATATTTGAATTTCTTAAAAGCTGAATTCTTTTACTTCTCAGCAGAAACTGTTATTCTACAATAAATCTATATTCAAGAAGCAGAAAGGACAGCCCTTAGTCAATGTACAAGTCCATCAAAACTTACAATGGAAGATTCTTTTAAGAACTATATACAGGAGTTTCAAATGAACATTGTTAATCAACTCAATAATTATATTAAAACCCAGACCCTCGAAAATAAGGCGGTAATTTCAGGACATAAAGAGGATGTGGAAAGGAATCTGCAGATGGAAGACCATTTCACCAGAGCAGCGGAAGCAGCAGAAAAAGAGACTTTAGAACCAAGATCAAAGGAAGATAAAATAATAGGCTTTTATGAGAGGAAGGTCCAGGTGGATGAGTCGGGGATTTACACTAATGAGAAGATTACTCAAAAAATGTATATTGGTTTGACAGATGAGAATTTAGAGAAGGAAAACGTGAAGGCAGTGATGATGGAAGGGGTACAAAATCTTGGCTATAACTCGAATGTGGAATGATAATTATAGATGGATTAAATCAGTAAATTTGAGAGAAAATGTTTTAAAGATGTTCTATAGATGGCATTTCAAAACTGGCAAAAAGGGTGTTAGACATTAATTCAGGTTAAAATATTGTCATCAACTTTGGACTCTCTTTTGTATAGGTGGTGGATAAGTGACAGAGTAAAACGATTTTGGAGATACCGTGTTTCCCTGAAAATAAGACAGGGTCTTATATTAATTTTTGCTCCAAAAATACACTAGGGCTTATTTTTAGGGGATGTTTTATTTTTTTTCCTCTACAACAATCTACGTTTATTCAAATGCAGTCATGTCATCTTCTTCTGATTGCTGCGCAATGGTGGAGGGCAGAGTTTCACTTAACTGGGGCTTATTTTGGGGGTAGGGCTTATATTATGAGCATCCTGAAAAATCATACTAGGGCTTATTTTCAGGTTAGGGCTTATTTTGAGGGAAACAGGGTAGTTTAAAAAAGATATTATATAAGAAAACCTATAGGTATATATAACTTTTAAACTAGAAATGCTCCTGTTGAATACAATATCAGAAATTGTGGATTTAAAAGATATATATATATCTTTACTATATATATATAGTAAACATATGTGGTTATAAATATTTAGAGTTATAAAGTGGATCTGGGATTAAAATGGGATAGCTTGTTAGAGATATTATCTGAGAATTTGAGAAGTTATGTTAAAGAAAACTGAAAAATGTTTTTTGACCAAGCCCAGAAATAAATATGAGTAGAGAATATAGCATAAGTTAAAGATTTTAGTACTGTAATATAGTTATGTAGTTAAGATTACATATTAGATATTGTATTATGGTAAACACTTTGAACTAGAAATGGTCTTGCTGAATTTAATATTAGAAAGTCTTGACTTGAAAGATATATATATAAAAGAAGGGAATGTGGTAATTCCTTGCAGAAACAGGAAGCCCTATTTAAATTAACGGGGCATTCTCCAGTTGGCATAACTATAAACTAGGGACCAGCATGGTTCAGGAACACTTTGACCACCCAGATCAGAATAGAGATGCGGGACACAGAGGCTTGGTTAAATCGGGGCCACAACTTTATTAAACTATTTAACTTTTAATTCCCCTTTCACAAGGGGGCCTACTGTAGTGTGAAACTTATCTGAATCCGGTGTACATTTCTCCAGACCAGACCACCCAGGGTGAATTCCTGGCACCGAGGTGTGCTGTCATCTGAACAGCAAGTCTTCTGCCACCCAACTATAGGAATACCCCTGAAGCCTCAGCCCGCCTAAGCCTCCTGACTCTAGGTGCATTTTGGCCTGGGAGAATCCTTTCAATCCCACCTCCCCTTACATAAATTTATGGCTCTAAGTTCTGGGAGGTGGAATGTCTGGCACCCTCCTTGGGTGCCCTGATAACTCACTTTCCTCTCTTACCTTTGCACTACCCGCCACAGAATAGGGATACTCATACACACCATGCACACCACCAGAACGTAAAGTTTCAGCCCTAAGGCCCCCTTGCAAATCCCACAAAACTACGTTGAGGCCCGAGTCTGACAAATGCACTCCATTTGATCTGAATAACTTGGGCTGATATCCTGACATACAGTCAACCCTCGACTTACGAACGGCTCTAGATACGAACATTTCGACTTACGAACCGCTCTAATAGGAAAAAACGGACTCGACTTGTGAACTTTTTTCGAGTTACGAACAGAAAAAAAACACACGGGGAAGGCAGGGAACCTCCCTCCCCCCCGCCGCCCCCCGCACCCCCCCCCCGCAGCAAGCGCCACTTTCAGAAGCCTCCCGGGGGCAGGGGAAAAGCACCATTTTTTATTTCAAGCTCTTTTCCCCTGCCTTCCCGGCAGCCATTTTGTGCTCTTCTCCGCTCCCGCCCCCCCTCTCCCCGCCTCTCAGCTGATCGGCGCTGGGTCTCAGAGGCTTGCCCAGCACGTAAAAAGGCAGTGGAAAAGCACCCAGGAAAGCCTCTGAAAGCGGTGCTTTGCCGTGGGGGGGGGGCGGTGGCGGGGGGTGGCGGCGGCCCCATAGGAATGCATTAATTAAATTTCAATGCATTCCTATGGGAAATTTGGTTTCGATTTAAGAACTTTTCCACTTACGAACGGACTTCCGGAACGGATTAAGTTCGTAAGTCGAGGGTTGACTGTAACTTGTATGTTTCACCATTGACCCCAGGCCAGCCTTTATGGCTCTGCCCTCATTCACTCTGAGCCTTGCACAGTCAATACAGCTGGGGTTGCATTCAGCCCACCATATCCTCCTGGGTATTATATTCGACCAAATAATCTGTGTTCTTGGGAACATGGCTGCAATGGCCTGCAAATTATTAATCACCTGTATAATTAGTGCCTTGCCTGACTTCAGGGTCAAGTCATTTCCTCCCAGGTGAACAACCATAATATCAGGAGGCACATCCTAAGTATCCTGGGATGCCAGTTCACTGAACCCGTCCCAGAGCATGCCTCTCCGTCCCCTCATGGCATGAGCACGCAGGCCCAAATTGCGACCCCAGTCCTGGAGGCAAATTTGGCTGCCCCAAAATATGAAACTATGTCCAACCAGTAGAACTCTCATCCGAGTCAACAGAAACTCCGAGCCTACAAGATGAGAAACAAAACGGCAGCCCCTACTGCGGAAGAGAGCGAACATAAGTACGAAACCTTTGGGAAGACCACCTTCCCACCTTCTTGATTTGCTCCTCACTATATCCCAACGCTGCCGCTGTGAATGCAGCGCTGATACGAAAAGACTGGGTGCCAAATTACCAACCCGCAATGCCTACTGCTTGTAATGCCCGCGAGGTAACAGTCCAAAACTGGTACTTTGTCAACGGAGACCCATCCTTCTGATGAAATAATGCCCCAAAGGCTGCTCCCTGTGCCTGCAAGAGGCTTGGATAGCCTGTACCAGGCACAGGTCTATCACTGGACACCGTCCCAAGGACATAATCTGTCCCTTACCCAATTGATCAGTGTTGGACCTCTGCGGATGGATAATGACTTGGTCTTTGGAGATTCACCTGCAAAGCCATTCTAGACACATCTGCCCTGGATGCACTAACCAGCTCATTCACTCACAATGCACAAAAAAACACAAGTAGAGTCGCTGCTCTAAACAACAAGACCTCATAAGGATCCTTGCAAACCTCTTCTCATTTCTTACCTAACTGAACTAAAACATTCAGTGAAAATGGAGTGTGCTTATCTCCTAGTCTACTCCATTCTACTCCATTCTACTCTCCTAGTCTACTCCATTCTACTCCGGAGACTCTTGCAGAGTGCGGGCGGCATACAAGTCGAATGGATAAATAAATAAATTTTTTGCTCCATCCCTCTATCATCTTGCTAATACAAAAATCCTTCATAGAATCCCTACATCCTTGAGCCTTAGCATAAAATGTCAATGCCGACATTCTTCCATGAATGGTTCTAGGAGCTAATCCCTTGTGATGTAGGTGTACCCCAAAAAGATGCTCCACTGTAATGGGTCATGGCCTACCTAGTCTTTCCTGCACACAAAAAGTGAAAAATTCCTCACAGGTTGTCTCATAGTGATGCCTGGTGCTGGGTGTCACGGCTAAACTAATAGCCCTGTTGGCTTCAATCTGCCAAGGCTCCATACCTCCACTGGAAGGACATACGGTTCTACCCAAGTACCCGGTGCCAATGCCCTGAACCGGTCGATCTGTTGACAGGGCAGGGCGTCAGCCAGAACATTTTCCACCCTGGTTCAGTGTCATGCCTGAAAGACTATTTTATAATGCAGGCAACACTATGTAAAGGCCCAGACCAATTGCATCACCCTCATGGATCTAGATGACAGGGAAGTAACAACATGCACCACCATCAGATTGTCACACCAGAATGTGACCGCGGAGTTGGCCCAAATGTTGGCCTATAAGCATAGCATCCCGGAAAACATTCCAAAAACATAAGATCTCAGGTGATCCCCAAGGTCTTCCACTCCTCGGGCCACACTTCCACACACCACCTTCCTCTGAAATAAATCTTGTAACCCAACGCGCCTGCAGAATCCAAATTAACTTGGAATCCTGCACCTAGATGAACTTCTTCCCACCAGAATGAAACACCATTAAAGCCATCTAGAAACTTTAACCAGACCCTCAAGTCTTCCTTCATCCCAGCGGATAGTTTCCGCTGGTGATGTGGCTTCGTTAAACCCCTCATAATGTCATAAAGACACCTAAGAAAGGCCCTGCCTGGTGCAACTACCTTGCAAGCGAAATTAAGGTGCCCTACAACCTCCTGAAGCTCCTTAAGAGTAACTCTGGTGTGGACTAACATGGAACGTATTCACTGCCTAAGGTTTGTCAACTTATCCTCTGGCAGCCTACTATATTGCCGAATGGTATCGAGCTCCACCCCTAAATAAATAAGGACAGTGCATAGGCCCTCTGTTTTTTCTTCTGCCAAGGGACCGCCTAGGTCCCATGCCACAGAGCCCCCCCCCTTGGGGCAGTCCTCTCACCCCAAACTATTCCTTCCTTTTTATTGCCCCTCTCTCATTCTTTCCACCCCCTCTCACTTTTTTTATTCTCCACTACCTCCTTTTTAAAAAAACCTCTTTCCTCTATTCCCCACACTGCTGTCCCCCCAATCCAAACACCGACCAGCCTCTTCTCCAAACCATGTGAGTATGCCGTTGCACAGCCCCAACATCAGCTTTTGGCCCTCCAAACCATGTGGCAGAAAGTGAAACTGCCGTCCTCGCTCACACAGCCTCTCCCCATGTGATCGACGGCAGAAGAGAGGCTAAGGCAAGGAGGCACAGCCTTATAAAAGCTAGCTTTCTCACCCCCCTCCTCGACACTGACATCATTAGCCTGCACTCACCATTTCTTTTTTTATATAACATTTTATTAGTTTTTCAATCTATCTACATTCAGTTTGTGCTTGTTAAACATCATGTTACATGGCTTGCTTATAATTATTTGTTTTTTGCGTCTTGGTGTCTTCTTAGTTGTCCCTTCAAAATCTATACATTTTTTAAGCAGTTAAACCATTCATGTGTGTATTTTAGTGTACAATATTGGCTACTATCATACTATTGCTCTCATAGTATACAATGTTCTCAAAATCTTCTAATAAAATACCTAATAAAAGCAATTATAGTTTCAAATCTGTATAATTTTGAGACGATTTAACCAACCAACTTTGTATTTTATACCAATAAAAACTAAATAGGTTCCTAACACATAATAGATGTTATCTAAAGCATTTTATACAGATTTTCTTTATATAATTATTTAGCCATTTCTATCTCCACATTTTTCTATCATGTCTTTATCAATATCATATCTAATATGTTAATTAAGTACTATTTGTTTTACCTCTTTCTTATGTCTAGCTTCAATTTACCTTAAGAACCACCGTGTTATGCCTTTACCCTGATTAGTGATCCCTTATTTCAGTTTAATTCCCTTTTCTGATATATAAGATATGTCCCCTTACAATTCCAGAAGTTAGATATATACATGCTTTCAACGTTGAAGGCCACCTTAATTTTTTTTTTCCTTTTCATCTTTCTAAGTAACTCCTTCTCTTGTTTGTCTGTTCCCAATTCTTATTTCTATTTCTCTAAAACTTCTGCCGTCCCTTGTACCATCTGAGATCATTTTATGCACTTGATCTATCTCCAATAGGTCTTCCAGGCTATTTTTAATTAAATCTGCTGGTTCTTTCCCCTTATCTTCCCTTAGCACACCTAAGACTCTCCTTGGCTCCAGGGTTAGAGTTAGATCTCCTAAATTTTCTCCTCTGATTCCCTCCAGCCCCTCCTTTGGTTGGCATACATCATCCACCACCCTCTCATTTCCTTGTTCATTATTCCCTGTCTCCTGTTGACTATAGTCCTTCCTTAACTGCTCATTGAATAATCTCGCCTCTTCGTTGTGGGATCTCACTATTTCCAAAATTGCTAGATGGGTAGATTTTGTTTCATCCCAAACTTTTCCTTGTTGTAGCATTATGTCCGAGATATCAAATAATTGTATTCCAAGTGAAAGTTGTCCAGTTGCTTAAAGTAATCAGTCCAATTCCATCAATACTTGCTTCCATAGGTCCACTTTAATAGATTGATCATCTTTAGGGTTAAACTTTAATCCAGTCTCAGACGTAAAGGGTTTTCCCCGCTTGAAGGCTCAAGGACACTTGCTCACCAAATAGTTCACTCGATGTTTGTATTCATGGCCTAATGTCTTTCGTAATCCAGCCCCAGAGGCAATCCATTCCAGTATTAATTCTGTCCCGGCCTGTGCCAGTCAAGTTCAGAACCCAGGATACAGTTTAAAAATTCCACTTTGGCTGGATTAGGCTTTCTAGGGTTAATTTGTCTATACATCAGTTCAGTCCTCAGAAAAAGAAGGAAGTCAAAACCGCCATAGAGTGTTCAAGGTCATTGTTGTGGGCTTTTTGCCAACGCTGTAGATAGCTGTAGCCATAACATAGACAAGTTTAACTCCCCAGAGTTGTTTAGCTAATGATGATTTTAAGAGAAAGATTTCTTAAGTTTCTAACGCCAAAGTAATACCAAACTTCCTTCCTTGAAGTATAATTAAATGTCTAATTAATGTCCAATTTATTTTCTTTGCATCTCTTTGTGTCTCTTCCCTCTCTCCAGACTCACCGCTGCTCTATATGTGGTGAGGATAGGAGACGCTATTTCTGTTATAGGGATTGTCTCGTCCAGGGATAGTCATAAAGCAGTACAGTTATAAAATATTTCTCACCCAATGGTAACAGTGATGTTAATTAGCTGATTTATTGCTTCTCTATTGCTGGCTGCCGACGACTTGCAAGCAAGCTATTCAGCTGCTTGTTTCCACCAGCTGATTGTTTGGGGAGTTTCCCGGATCAAACGGGGGTAACCGCTGTCCCCCCCATGATCAACAGGCTTCTCTCCCATTTCACCACCTCTTCGGGGTGGTTTTAACCCCCTGGGGTGTCCCAAACAGCTCGGAATTCAGCCCAGGGGACGGAGCTCCGTCCTGCTGCTGTCTCGTCACAGCGTCAAGCCGGAAGTCCCTGCACTCACCATTTCTGAGCAGGTGGGCAATGAGTCCCTGCTTTGGGAGTGCCACATCTCATGGATGCAGCCCTGCCAGAGCACCTTGAAAAGGAAGATTATAGCCTATTTAAACTTTTGAGCTTCAGAATAGCATTCCATTCCATTCTTTTATTGTTTATTTCTGTTTTTTTCATCATCAAAAGAGAGAGTTGAAGGGAATTTTTAAAAAGGCAATTCTATCAAGCATTACTTACTAAATTTCATTTATTTTCCTCAGCATTTTCTGTTGATTATAAAAATGAAAGCAATTTTGCAGGACACTATTGTTTTACAACTTGGTGGGTATCAACTCATAATGACAGTTCTTAATTCTCTACTGATTGAGGAGATTCAGCCAAGCATGCAATCTTACTGAAGTCTAGATCATATGCAAGTGTTTGATATGGTGAAATTTCTGGGAACTTGACTCAAAACATATCTTAGTTCAAGCTGTGTGATGAATTGTCACTGCACAAATATTCTGTTTAATATTTTCTTAATACAATATAATCTGAATGAATTAAAAATATGTTTCAAACATGAATGAGCAAGCAAGCAAACAGAAAATAGCTAACTGAATAATTGCCTGTAGCTGAGAGGAAATCGGCACTAGTATGTTCTCACCAAACAGGCAGGCATTGTTTGCTGTGTTTTGGTCACCATGTCCAATTGAGGCCACCAGAGAATAGAGGAAAGTGGAAAGGTCCAATCTCACACTTCACCATCTGCACAACACAATCTCCAATCTTACAAAAGTACAATTTGAGAAGAGGGTCTTTTTCTTCAGTCAACACACATATTCCTGTGAGGTATAATTATTATCTCACTGTTCCTTTAGAAGAAAGTTCTGTATTGTTCATATGGGCCTCCTCATGGTCTCCTATCCTGGTACCACTCTGAATTATGTGTTTTTAGATGTAATAAAGCTTCACAATTAGGGGTTTTGACTCTGTTCACTAAAACTGCTAGTGAGTGACATACAAGACTTGAAGAAATAATGAAATATCTGTTGTATTTTTTTTAATTTTCTTTTTGTCATCTAGATTTACCACACCATTTAAACTTGCATTTCAAAACTTGGATTTGGCAATAGAAAACTGGCCAGAGAGTCTGTTGGGCTCCAAGCTGTAGCTAGCACTTTTGGCACTTAACCCCGTCAGGTGAGATTAGAATAGATAAGAGAAGATGGAGGAATGGGAAGGCACTCCTGCTTCTGAGAGAACTATGGCCTTATTAGACAGACAAACCTTTATTGGCATAAAAGAGAATACAACATAAACAAACTAATTCATTTAGTGCCCCACACATACAAAATCCAGGAGGGAGGAAAGCAGAAGACCAATCCCCCAAAAACATTTAATTGAAAGCAAGACTTCGCTTTCTCACAATTGAACTGATGAAATCTGCAATTCTTTCCAGAATCACTCTGGATCACTCTGGTGGAATGGACAGTGCGGAAACATGTGGGCATGAGTTTCCAATGCACCCTGCTCGCATGAGCAATGTCTTTCGGGGTACGGGATTCCTTTGAACCTACCATATAGTAAGGCTGCAGGCACGACATTGCATCTGGCTAGGGAGAATGCCCTGCGTTTTTGTGGACACTTGAGCAGAGAAAGGAAGGCAGCTGGTTTTCCAATCTTAAAGGGAATGTGGGAAAACAGTGGTGAGCAGGTCTTATTGGCTGCGTTCCATAGTTCCTGGAATTCAATGTCCAAAATTCTTCTTTTGATCATTTGGAAGGCTTGCCCTTGATTTAGTGAGCCCAAGGAGTCACTATCTAAGCCAATCCATTTCAGTTTTTTTAAAAGGGCAGTAGTCCCAAAGGGAGGTTTAGAGTCCAGAAATAGTTGATATAATAAACTATCTGGGTCAGAGTTATAGAAAAGGTTTAGCCAGAATTGAAATGATCTCAGCCAAGCCATTGTTTCCAAAGAGGAAAAACCGGTCTCTAGACAAAGCACCGAGTAGGGAACACAATTTGGTAGCCCTAGCACTTTACGTAAGAATTGAGATTGTATCCGTTCAATTGACCTATCCATGGCATTTAACCACCTTGGGATGCCATATAAAATTTGTGGGATAATTTTGGATTTAAAAACCTGTAAAGCCACTGGAACATAACAATTGTCAGAATTATAATAGAAACGAAGTATTGCCTGACCAGTGAACCTAGCTACATTTATAACCATTTTACGATGTGGAGACCAGGAATGTTTGGAATGGAACAGGATACCTAGGTATTTATACTCTTTAACCTGTTCGATTTTGTGCCCATTCAGATTCCATTGAAATTGCTTCCACGACTTTGAGAAAACCAAAATTTTGGATTTATTATAGGAAAAGGTAAAGGTTCCCCTTGACAATTTTTGTCCAGTCGTGTTCGACTCTAGGGGGCGGTGCTCATCCCCGTTTCCAAGCCATAGAGCCAGCGTTTGTCCGAAGACAATCTTCCATGGTCACATGGCCAGTGCGACTTAGACACGGAACGCTGTTACCTTCCCACCGAGGTGGTCCCTATTTATCTACTTGCATTTGCATGCTTTCGAACCGCTAGGTTGGCGGGAGCTGGGACAAGCGACGGGCACTCACTCCGTCGCGTGGATTCGATCTTACAGCTGAAGATCTACAGACCTTACAGCACAGAGGCTTCTGCGGTTTAACCCGCAGCGCCACCACGTCCCTTTATTATAATTTAGTTGCATTTTGTTTTTGTCCAGGTATTCCACAGTTCTGTTAATTAAACATTTCAAACCTGAATGGGAGCGCGAGATGATAACAGCATCGTCTGCATAAAGCAATAACGGGACACGATGCATCCCCAATTTTGGTGGATGACCCTCCACACTGGCTAGAAAGGGGGGTTAGGTCATTCATAAATAGATTGAATAGGGAGGGAGCAAGAATGCCGCCTTGCTTCACTCCCTTGTTGGTTGGAAATTGATTAGATAACTCACCTTTCCAAGAAGCACGAACTTGGCATGTTGTGCCAGAGTATAACATTCTTATGAGGGAAAGGAGTCTTTTATCTATGCCCATATTTTCAAGTTTTTCCCAGAGAAACTCTCTATCTACCGAATCGAAAGCTGCCTTTAAGTCAAGGAAAGACACATACAATTTAGAATTTTCATGCTTAACTGTTTCGTTAATAAGATGCGAAAGTATTAAGCAGTTATCTACTGTGGTATGGCCTTATTAGTTCTATGCTGAACTCCTCTGGTTTCTGGGAGGCGAGGCAGTATATCTGCTTGGGGAGGCAGGTTTGCATCTTCCCAGCACCAAATACTAGGGATGGGGCTTTTATCCTGTAACAAATGAAAACACCCTTGAAAGAGGCCTTTCCTCCTCATTTTTGTAGTCTTTTGTCAGTTTCCAGAGAAGAGTTCTTAAAAACAAACAATTCATCTCCACAATTTTTTCTCTTTTGTTTAACCTTTCTTTCCACCATGTAAAATAACCTGGGAAACCTTTCATTCAATAGTGCCATGACAGTTGCTTTCAGTAGCCAAGCAGAATGACCGATTGAAGCAAGAATTGTGAAGCTGTAAATGGGCCTGGATTGGTTGGGATCCAGTGGAAGTGTGCTTTTTTTTGGTTTCACTTGCATTCCTTGTGAATATGTGAGTTCCTGGTGCCTTCCATCTTCTGCTAGCAGGCTGCCTGTTTTTCCTTCTATGGATCCCTTCCTTTTCCTTGATTTTGGGGGCGGGGGGGGGGAAGAGAAATTCTCCCTTCACTCCATTTCTTTGGGGATTATTTTTGCTGACTGCTTGATGCTGTGCGGGACTCAAAAATCTCTCAACATTCTAGTTGCTCTGGTTTGTGGATGGAGGGTGACTGTATTTTTTAATCTTTATTTGCTTTTCTTGTTCGTTTATTTGTTTTTGATATGTGCATTCCTTTTATTTTGCTATTTTTCGTCCTGTGTATAGCGGCGAGTTCCCAGTTTGCCTTCCTAAAATTCATATTTGGTTAAATTACTGTGTATTTATTCTTTTAAAAGTGCATATTTTGTTGGGGGGGATTGGCACTGTCTTGTTGAGTGGCTGTTGCTGATGGTACTGTTGCCTGCTTTTAGAGTAGATTGATTTGCTGTTCTCTTGAAGCTCTACTTTTTTGGGGGAGCATTTTAAAGGATTTTTTAAAGGGCTTCTGGCACCAGAAAAATAAATGGCAAAAACTGAAATGAAATGACATCTGAAAAGGTGGTCCCTTTAAGCAAAAGGACCAGTGCACAAAACAAACAGAAACAATAGAGTCACCTCCAAGATAAACCAACATGAAATTGAAATGAAAGTTTATGCAATCATAGAATCATACAAAAGTGAAGTTGGAAGGGGCCTACAAGGCCATCAAGTCCAACCCCCTGCTCAATGCAGGAATACAATCAAAGCATATCTGCCAGGTGATTATCCAAGTTTTTCTTGAATGCCTCCAGTGTTGGAGCACTCACCAACTCCAGAGGTAACTGGTTCCACTGTCGTACTGCTCTAACAGTTAGGAGGTTTTTCCTAATATTCAACCGAAATCTGGCTTCCTTTAACTTGGGACCCTTGTTGCGTGTCCTGCACTTTGGGATGATCGAGAACAGATCCTGCCCCTCCTCTGTATGACAGCCTTTCAAATATTCTTTTCTCAAGGCTAAACATGCCCAATTTTTTCAGCCTTTCCTCATAAGGCTTGATTTCCACCCCCCTGATCGTCCTTGTTGCCCTCCTCTGAACTTGTTCCAATTTGTTAGCATCCTTCTTGAAGTGTGGTGTCCAGAACTGGACACAATCCTCAAGGTGAGGCCTAACCAGTGCTGAATAGAGGGGGACTAGCACCCTGCGGAATTTGGAAACTATACGTCTATTAATGCGGCCTAAAATAGCATTTGCCTTTTTTGTAGCCACATCACACTGTTGGCTCATATTTAGCTTGTGATCTACGACAATTCCAAGATCCTTCTCGCTCGTAGTTTTGCTGAGCCAGGTATCCCCCATCTTGTAACTGCAATTGGTTTCTTTTTCCGAGGTGCAGGACTTTGCACTTGTCCCTGTTGAATTTCATTCTGTTGCTTTCGGCCCAGTGCTCCATCCTATCAAGGTCATTTTGAATTTTGTTTCTGTCTTTTAGGGTATTAGCTATTCCACCCAATTTGATATCATCTGCAAATTTGACAAGCATTTCCTGCACTCCCTCATCCAAATCATTAATAAAAAATATAGAAGAGCACCGGGTCCAGGACTGAGCCTTGGGGTACCCCACTAGTTACTTCCTCCCAGTTGGAGAAGGAGCCATTAATCAACACCCTCTGATTACAATTCTCTAGCCTATTGTGTATCCACCAGACACTCAATCTATCCAGCCCACAAGATTAAGATTACTGAGAAGGGTCATTGGCAGAGGCTTTAATTCTGCACCCTTCCCAGCAATCCTACTTGTCATCATTGCCAGGGCAGGCAGGAAATTAAAAGTTTTTCTTCACTGCTGAGCAGTGAAATCCCATCATGAATGTTATCTCAGGTACCATTCAATGCTACATCTTTTTGGTCCAGCCCATTTCTAATGGTTTTATTGTGTTTTCTTTTTCAATAGATAGTTTTTTAAAAAACTATAAGTATTCCTGCCTTTTTGTCATGAGATCAGCTTCCTAAAAAAAGCCCTGAATGGTTTTGTGAGGAAAAAAACCAACAAGACCTCTGGAAGGGGTAGTTTAGAATTAGTCCAATTTTTGTATCCCTTCCCCAATTAGAGATTTGTTTGTAGGAGACTTTTCCCTTCATCTAAAAAGCAATCTTAGTTGCTCAGCTATTCAAATCAATATTCAGCCAAATGATTGGAAAACATTAATGAATGTTACATTCAGATAGATAGATGATAGATAGAAAGATAGATAGATAGATAGATCTTTTGCAGATTAGATTCATTTGCAGCACCAATAATACACATCATTCCTAGCTGTTCCCTGCCTTTTAAAGCCCAAGATGGAAGGCACTGACCCTGCTGTCACCAGTCTCCTTCTTCCTCTTGCAACTTACTTCTTTCATTTTAATTACTGTAGAATGCTCACTGAATCATTCAGTAAGGGGGTACATCAAGAGTACAATTCTTTTTTAAACCATGCCAAGGCCCCCCAACACCCCCAAAGCACTATATATCACGGAGTGAGGGCAGATTTACAATATGGTACCATCAGTCATGATTCCCTGTGTTGTGTAGTGGATAGAGTGATGAACGAAGAGTCTGGAGAACAGGGTTTGAACCGCCACTCACTCATGGAAACTCACTGGGGCAGTGGAATTGGTAAAACCACTCCTTAAATATCTCATTTACCTTGAAAGTCCTATTAGGGTCAACCTGAGGGCACAGAACACACAAATACAGACACCATTAGTAATATAGCCAGTGTGGTGTAGTGGACAGCGTGACAGACTAAGATTCAGAAGACCCTCTTGGACACAGAAACTCACTGGAAGGGGCAGTGGCTCTGTTAAATCCAGTCCTTAAATATCTCAGATCACTTGAAAACCCTATAATAGTTGCTGTAAGATAGATGTGACTTGAGGGCACATAACCACAACTGTCAATATGCAAACAATGCCAGCTCTGTAGTCTTCCTCAAATATTCTCATCACATGTAAAGGAGGCAGTATAAATATACTACCTTCCTCACTGATCATTTGCCATTCTTTTCACCCTGTAAACCTGGAAGTTGACCATGTTTCCAGCAGGAATTATATCCAGAGGCTGCCTCCAGGATTTAGGCTTCATTTAGGCCTCATAGCTGTCCATGGTTAGGGTTGCCAGATGTCAGGCAAAAGGAGGACATGTCCTCCTTTTTAGCCTAATGTCCTCCGTCCGGCAGGCAAAGATAAAAACCTTTAAAATGTCAGGCTTTTGTATATTTTATGTTATAATTTTGGATGTGAGGGGGAGAGGTGGAAGGACCCCCCTCCCCCTGTCTTTCCCCACCCCCACCCGCCCGCCCGCCCTGTTACCTGCCGCCAGCACCAGAGTGCAGCCCTTGCCCCCTCCCACGCAGCGGTGGCTGCTCTGTGATCCGCCATGCCCGCCCAGCCCACATGGAGCCAAGAAAGGCAGTGCGAGCGGACCGCCGCCCGCCGAGCCAGGCAGGAACAAGCAGCGCCCGAGTGCATCGATGGGAAGGCGAGCACCCGGACTGTGTGTGTTCAAAGTCCCTTTCAGGGACTCCAACTCCCACACTCCCCAGCCTTGAACTTATGACCCTCAGGGGAGGGGAGGCTGCCTCGTTCGGCTTTGCCTGGCGCTGCTTTCCCCCTGCCTGCACCAGAGCCTTGTTTGGGTGTCCAGATTAGCAAGCTTGCCTCTGAGCCTGTGCAGAGTGTGAGCAGCCAGGGGATCCTGCAGCCAGGCCAGGGTGGGTTCGGGTATAATTGGCTGTTTAAATAATGTTTTTTGGTATTTTGAAAAAAAAGCCTCCATTGAATTTATTTTTATTTTTTAATATGACAGTTTCTTGGTCGGTTCACTAAGAGACATTTATTGGCAGCTATTGTAATAAAATTTTATTGATTGCGGGTTTAATCCAGAATGATTCAAATGAAACATTCAATACGTCCTCCTCTGTCCTCTTTTTTGTCTTTCTATGTCTTTGTGACGTACACCCAGTGTCCTTTGTTTATTTTTTCCTTAAACACAAGTCCACCTTCTGGATGCTTGTCCTCACTTCACGCTGCCACCAGGTATTATTCCCTTAATACCAAATAGATCATAGACACGTGCTATCAATTCAACAGATTTATTGATTTTATAAATGTCATGAAAATCACAGGAGTAAATCACAGATGTTTAGGCTTATTTATTAAATATCATTAGCTTTCACTTTGGGGGTTGTTTGTTTTTATTCACTGTTATAATATCCTTTGACTATATATATTCTTTCTTAACTTTCTCAATACAATCAATCTCCTAACTCTCTCTTCAATTCCCTATCTCCAAAACCACTTTTCTACAACTCCCTTCCTAACTGTCTCTCTAACTCTTGACCAACTGTCCTATCTCATGCTTAACTGAAAACCTAACTCCTGGCTAACTGAAATCCTAACTGAAACTCCATTCTCTTCTTCTATCCTTTGTTCCGCCCTCCTGCTCAACCATTGGCTACTGCATCAGTATTCCATTGTGATGGACAGGTGTGGTTTCTGGCCTGTCCGTCACAATAATGTTTTTTGGTATTTTGAAAAAAAAGCCTCCATTGAATTTATTTTTATTTTTTAATATGACAGTTTCTTGGTCGATTCACTAAGAGACATTTATTGGCAGCTATTGTAATAAAATTGTATTGATTGCGGGTTTAATCCAGAATGATTCAAATGAAACATTCAATACGTCCTCCTCTGTCCTCTTTTTTGTCTTTCTATGTCCTCCTTTTGGTACCCATGTATCTGGCAACCCTACCCATGGTTCAAATGCAGACAGTAATGAGATCAATGGAGGGAAATTAGCAAGCTGGTTTCCATTCCACCCTCAAGTGGAGAGCATACACAAGACTACAGTGCCTGAGCAAGGCTTGTCTGTGTCCTAATCAGTTGCTAAGCAGGCAGTGCAGCGAAAGTCCTGTCTTGATATGTGGAGGCTGTGATGGTTTGGATGTGGGTTATAAGTACAGACAATACAGAAGTGATTTAGGAGAGCTGTTATGAAACTGTTGATTTTGAACTGAATAGAACTAAATTATTCTTTTCTGCTTTTGAAAGCCCAGGTTTGTGGTATGTGGGCAGAAACCAACAAGACAACAGCTCTGCAATTAGAAGCAAAGCTGTTTTGTCAAGAAAGTCCACACACTCTTCAGCATGGCTAATTAGCTTCCTTTTGTTTGGTGAGTAGTCTTTGAGAGGTAAACATCAAGGGTTGTTTGCATGGTGAATGTGTAAACAAAGCAGCTGCAAAGCAACAACAGAGGGGAATCGGGTCGGAACAGTTTTTCCTCATGAGTTTGCTGAAAACAGAAGGCTTAAAAAGGATTTAGGCAGAATCTGAGTTTACCCAACTGGGATAATGAACACTACAATTCATTTGGCATACCAGTTCACACTCTGAACAACTTTTAATAATTGTTTTGCTGTTTGTAGACATCTACCTGGGCACTGGAAGTGTTGGCAGTGTCATTGATTGTACAACAATTTGAAGGTGGTTGTCCATGTGTGTGCAGTAGCATGGCTTCCTCACTGGAAATAAATCCTCTGTTGTAAACTTGGCATGCAAATATATAAATGTGAGAATTTAACTTTATGCTTCAAAATATAGGATCACAAGTTTACAAGAGCTGAGCAGAGCAGTTTTGGACAGGACATTTTGGAGATCACTCATTCATAGGGTCTCCATAGGCTGGAGGTGATTTGACAGCACATTACAAGAACACAACACCCTACTGGCATAACTCTATCAAACTGTGTGAAGGGTAGAATTCTAGCTGTGTACATGTGCCATAGATCAAGTGCACATAAGAAAGAAAATTAATGAGAAAAATAATTGTAATCAAAGTAAATGTCATTTAAAATTTAAAGTAAAGTTTAATTCCATTGCAATTAAATTGAAACAAAATGTCAACTTACTACTTCATCATTGAAGTTCTACACCCATTCACTTGGCAGTAAATCCCATTGAATTCAGTGAAGGCTACTCTGAGTAACTGTTTTTAGGACGGCACCATTCATCTTTTGTTGTATTCTTTTATTTCTGTGAACTATCCAGACAACATGTGTTACCTTTTATACATATACTAAATAAATAAATAAATAGCTGCCATTCCAGTTGTTTTCAAGCAGCTTACAGAAAAATAAAACATAATGGGCTGGATCCAAGACGTGTCTTCCCTGAGAAATAGGACTCCCTTTACTGAAGATAGGTTTTTTGCCTTTGACCAACTTGGGGACATTTCCCCTCCCACTGCACCGTAGCTTACTCTGCTCTGTAATGTTCTCCCCCTCATGCTACGTCACATTTTTTGGAGGGGTTGCCATGGTGTGGATGCATTCAAACTGAGGACCAACCCGACAAGAGCTGGTGCACTCTAGTGGCTAGATATGGGATAGAGGTTTGAAGGGCCCCACTCAGATTTCAGTTCTGCCACAAACTCAGTAAGTGGCTAATTCCTGCTACAGGGAAATAACAGTGCTGACTGACCTTATGGCAGTGGATAACGTAGGACCCTCCAGATGTTGGACTGGAGCTCCCATCATCTGTAGGGAGCACAGCTAGTGGTGAGGGATGCTAGGAGTTAGAGCCCAACGACATCAGAAACAAAGTTTTCAGCTTTCCTGCATTGATATTTGTAGGCAAGGTTTAAACCAATTGTTTCTAGAGTTGGGGACGAACTGCCAAAATGGTGGTTCATTGTGATTCATGGATTGTCAACCTTGATGACCCATGACCCACAAATTTCCCCAGGAATTTCTGATGAATTGGTTCATTGGTTCGTTGAATAACAACCACAGAAATGCAAGCTTATTTCACTTCACAGTCTGGATATGCACTACTGTATCTAATTTAGACTTAGTCTCCCAACAGCTCAGACCATTTGTATCCCACTGCTACCACCATGTAACGATCCTGTCTCCCTAAAGAGACAACGATTGCAGTCAGGGAGTCCCTCTGGGCGCAAAACTACCACCTTTATTTCCTGAGATAGGTCCTCTAGGCCTCAGAAGTGCATAGTAAGCCACATAGACAAGCCTGAACCTAAAAAGTAACCTTTGATTGCTTCCAAAGCAACAAAACATAGACTATGTGCTTCCTTAGAACACACACCAGTCTTGCAAAGTAGAACAGTAGGACGTTTTAACTTACAGTGGCAACTATTACCTTTCTTTCATGCACACTGGATTTAGATATAGTCCTGCTGTAGCAAAAGACTAGTCCTCCATTGAAGAATTATATTTGTTTTATTAAGAAAATAGATTCATTAGCATACAGTTGTAACTTTAAAGCATAAGCATTGAGCATATCCATCCGTTACAATGTTTAAATAAACTTACAATTTCTAGTTAAAATAAAAACAGCTAGGTAATCATCTTTGCTCTACGTCCCTACATGTTGGCATCTAGAAGCTGGGCTATTCCCCCACTTCTTCTTGAAAAGAAAAACAAGCCTCTGTGTCTCACATTCCACAGCATTCACCGAACCCTTTTTTTACATACACAAACCCTCTCATTTTACGTATCTTTAGGATCTCCTTCCTAATTACTCTTTCAAGCTGTCAACCAATTAAGTCCAAGTAGGAGTAATTCAGAATACTCCGATCACCGCCCAAAGTTCTCACTATCCAGGCTCCAGGTGTCTTATCTGTTTCAAGTTAGTGGTTTTTGTTGCGTGTCCTCTCTCTGGACTGTTCGACCTTGTGACTTAGACAAACAACTCTGCATAACAAATTCCTGAAAAACATCTCTTTTATATTCATCTTACACAGAACCTAACAGACTCCATTTTAGTATGACTACAATTCCCAGTTTTCTTCCATTTCTTTACAGGCATGGTTCTGGCCCACTAGTCTGCTCTCTCTTCCTATGGCCCCTGGTTGTCCTGTGGTTAATGGATAAGTTCAATTTTTGTAGCCTGATGACATGGGCAGGACTCTTGGAGAGGTGAAGGCTATCACTTGTCTACTGGACCTCTGCCCTTTCTGGCTTATAAAAGCTGCCAGAGAGGGATTGGCCGAGTGAGTGCGAGGGCTGGTGAATGCCTCCTTGCACAGGGCAGGATCCTGGCATGCCTAAACAAGACAGCAAGAAGTCGATTATTGCAAAAACCCTCCTTGGATCCCACGGTACTAGATAATTACTGGCCAGTCTCTAAGATCCCATTATTGAGCAAGGAGCAGGAGCAGGCTGTGGGCTTCTCATCTTGAGGGGTTCCTTGATGAGACAGATTATCTAGATCCATTTCATTCTGGCTTCAGGCCTTGTCATGGGATGGAGACTGCTTTGGTCACCTTGGTGGATGACCTGTGCTGGGAACTAGACAGGGGAAATGTGTCCCTGTTGTTCTGCTGGACCTCTCAGCGGCTTCCAACCATGGTATCTTTCTGGGCCATCTCTCTGGGATGGGACTTGGAGGCACTGTTTTACAGTGGCTTCAGTCCTTCCTGGAGAGGAGAACCCAGAGAGTGGTGCTAGGGGACTCCTGTTTTGCACTCTGGCCTTTGGCCTGTGGTGTCCCTCAGAGTTTTCTTTTGTCCCCCATGCTATTTAACATCTACATGAAACCATTGGGAGAGGTTGGAGTTTGGAGGTTCAGTGTCACTTAGTATGCGGATGACACCCAACTCTATCTCTCCTTTCCATCTAAATCCAAGGAAGCTGTTTCAGTTCTAAATCAGTGTCTGGTATCAGTAATGGACTGGATGAGGGGAAATAAACTGAAATTTAATCCAGACAAAACAGAGCTGCTCCTGGTCAGTCAAAAGGCAAATCAAGTAATAGGGATTCAGCCTGTGCTGGATGGGGTTACACTACCCCTGAAACCACGGGTGTGCAGCTTGAGGTTGTTCCTAGATTTGTCTCTGAGTCTGGATGCCCAGGTTTCGGTAGTGATCAGGAGTGCCTTTGCACAGTTAAAACTAGTGCACGAGCTGTGCCCATTCCTGGAGAGGTCTGATCTGGTCACGGTGACATATGCCTCAATAACAGCCTGGCTGAATTACTGCAATGCTCTCTATGTGGGGCTGCCTATGACAAGTCTCAGGAAACTTCAGCAGGTCCAAACCTCAGTAGCCAGATTGCTTACTGGTGTCAGTCACAGGGATCACATACAGCATACTGGCTGCTGATCTGTTTCTGGGCACAATTCAAAGTGCTGTTTTGTGGGTGATCACGGAACAAAGGAAGGCTAATTGCCGTAGAGAGAGAACAAAGGAGTCGACAGCGGATGTCCGAGCCAGCAGAGCCTACAGGCAACGCCCTGAGAGCTCTTTTATTTACTTAGCATGATTACATAGTATGTTATGAGAGAGATATAGGATACTAGTTACCTAATCGTAACTAGGATTGGCTAAAATAACCCTTTGATCTTATAACCCTCTAAGCGAAAGGGCAGAATAAGGGGTTACCCCGCCTGCTGGCAGCTGCCGCTTCCTGCTAGAAGTGTATGCACGTCACTGGAACAGAATACAGCTACAACCTTTAAGCAGAAGTTTCCCACACTGTTTTTAGCCTATAAAGCCCTAAATGACTTGGGTCCAAGCTATCTCAAGGATCTCATCTCCCTTTATGAGCCTTTCAGTATTAAGATCATAAGAGTAGCCTTTCTCTTGTTCTTGCCATCTACACAGGTGCCTTTGGTAGATAAACAAGAAAGGGCCTTCTCTGTTTCTGCTCCCAGACTTTTGAACTCCCTCCTACAGGAGAGTAGGCTGCCTCATTTTTACTGTCCTTCCAGAAACAGGCAAAGACCTTTCTCTTCAATCAAGATTTATCTGAGTGATTTGTTGCTTGAGTGGGGTTTTACATATTTGTATTTGTTTGTATTTTACATCTTTGAATTTGTTTTGGTATTTTTTTTAACTATGGTATTTGTTTGATCTTTTTAAATATTTGTATATTCACTAATGTTAGATTTAACAACTGTCTTTAAACATGTAAGTCACCTTGTATCCCTTTTAAGGATGGATAAAAATATTTTAAATAAATAAATAAATAAATAAATAAATAAATTATCCCCTTTAGAGCAAGACAGGGAGTAGAGTGCTGATGTTGTGACTTGTGAGACTTCCTGTCACACGGACTTGTATGTTCCTGAGGGGGCAAACTTACTGCTCACAGACTGTTGTTGTAGAAGGGGTAGCTGTGTTAGTCTGTGCAAGCATTACAGGTGAAAACAAAAGAAAAAGAAAAAACCTGGTGGCACCTTAAAGACTAACTTTTATATATTTTTAATGTGAGCTTTTGTGGACAACTCCACTTCATCAGACATAAGAGAAGGTGATATAACACAGCAAATAGCAAAATACAGAGATTGTGGTTGGTTGGTGAGAAAGTTAGTGGGTGTTAAACATTGTGATGATAGTGTCTTTTATATGCAGGTCTTTCACAGATATGGTAAGATAACAATGGTAGAGTAACATGAATTTTAATTAGATGGGCTATTTACAGTAGTTGATCTTTTCCCCTACAGCTTTACTTTGTAATCAGTTGCAATGGTCTGTGCATTACCCCCAAACAATGGAACCACAAGAGGAGAGTAAAGATCTGTGTGACTTTAGACATTTCTAGGGTTAGATCTGTTAAGGGGGGCAAAAATATCTGGGAGATGCAATACAGTACACTATTTGTAGTGTATATATCTGCTAGAGCCCAAAAAGGCTTGCTCACAGACTGAAGGCAATGGGCATGCTCCATAGCAGAGGAAGCAGGGGCTGGATTCCTTGCTCCCCATTGAGAGATTCCAACAACAGATAACAAAATATGGCTTCAGGGTTCAAATACACATCAGAAGCTGGCATATCTCCCACACATTCAGGCCAAAGGATGTTCTTGCTCTATCACATTATTGCATGGAGCTGTGGCACTCTTAAAAAGGAATGGTGATATTGGCTTGTATGATGGAATGATGATATTGGCTTGGAACACAGACCAACTCTGAAGAGTAAACATTCATTGTTGTGACAATTTGTAACCTATTTCAACTTATCAGAATTTTAATTTTTTTTTTTTGCTCCAGAAGCTCCCAACTACTCCATGATGCTGACATAATGATTCTTATCCAAAATGTAAAATGGGCTTCATTTTGGAATACAACTATAACTGTATTCCAAAATGAATACAGTACTCCACAAAAACTCACACGGAATACATTTATGAACCTTAAAGGTGTCACTGCAGTTTGATTTTGACTTGTTTTTGTGTTTGTTGTTGACAAAACAGGCTAACATGGCTATGCCCTTGCAAACTGCTTTATGACAAGAATTAGTCCTAGGCTTCAGGACTCAGGAGATATATTCATTATTATTTTTTCTTTCACAGTTAGATTTAACATAGGTAATAAGACAAAGTGGGTTAAGAAGTATAACCAAGGACTATAATTGAACAAGCTGATACCACTTTCATCCGTATTTCCAGATGCAATACTTGGATAGAACCTAAAGCATGGGACTGGTGAGAAATGAAATGGGTGTCCATTACTGTCTTCAGAAGTTTTCCTGAGGTATCAACCACAGAGCCCTTATCTCTGCTGAACAGCTGGCTATGGGCTGCCCAGCTAATTCGGGTGGGAACATTACTCAGTAGCTGTTGTATATCAATTTTTGGTGGAGTATAACAAAAGTGTACTAAATACTAGGTTCCCATTGATATATTGGGTCTCTGGCTGGGACTCACAATTGCATCATAGGCTTTTAACATGCCATCTTTATGCTGGAAGCAACTTCAGACAGTGGAGCCCTGCACATAAACTACTTCACTTTAGCCAGTCTTAGTCCTTTAAAGTGTGGAGCAGATAATATAATGTGGAAATTTAATTGTCTGAAATACACATTTCCATATTGTTTGGGATGGCCTGGCTCTCAAATACATGTCAAATCAGATACTAGAGCCCCGTGACACAAAGTAGTACTGCAGTTAAGCGTCTGCTGGCATCCTGAGTTCGAACCTGACTGTTTCAAGTAGCCAGTTCAAGGTTGACTCAGCCTTCCATTCTTCTGAAATCAGTAAAATGATTATCCAGCTTGCTGGCTTTGGGGGCAAGTTGTTATTTGCATAATTATGTTGTAAACTGCCCCGAGTTCTTTGAGGTGGTATATAAGTCAAAACAACAACAACAGTAATAGCAACTCATTGCAAAGAACAATATCCCTCCCCCCACCAATTACACATTTGATTTTTACTAGACCAGTATGTACCTATTATATCAGTTCCCTTGATTCAATTGGATTTAGGGCAAAGTAACCTATCTCATGGTCCTGAGACAGAACTGTCTCATCCACCAAACAAACTAAATGAAGAGACTGAGCACTGAATTGATTGCAAGTTTCTGATGCCCCATTAAAATATTCTTATTTTTGGTCTCCCAAATGAAAAATAGGCAAACATTTGTTGTTATGTGCCATCAAGTTGCCTCCAACTCATGGTGAGCCTATGAATAAGTGATATCCAAAAGATCCTGTCTTTAATTGCCCTGCTCAGCTCTTATAAACTCAAACCTATGGCTTCCTTTAGGGAGTCAGTCCATCTCATATTTCATAGAATCATCGTAGGGTTGGAAGGGACCTTGGAGGTCTTCTAGTTCAACCCCCTGCCCAAGGCAGGAGATGTCATACCATCCTGGAATGACCTCATACCATCCCGGAATATTTGATCTTTCTCTTTTCCTGCTGCTTTCAACTTTTCCCAGCATCATTGCCTTTTCCAGAGAATCCTGCCTTCTCATGATGTGTCCAAACTAGGACAGATCATGAGAAGGCAGGATTCTGCAGCCAACATTTTTGCCTGCAGAAATAGTTTAGGTTTGATTTTATCTAGGACTGCACTTGTTTGTCATTCTGGAAGTCGGGGATATCCACAAAGCTGTCCTACAGCAGCACATTTCCAATGAATTGATTTCCCCCCCTGTCAGCTTTCACAGCTGTCCAGCTTTCACACCCATGCATAGTGACTGGAAATACGAAAGTGTGGATGACCTTGATCTTGGCTTCCAGTGACACATCCTTTCTAATTCCTTCATTGTTGCCCTTCCTAGTCTCAGTCCTTTTCTGATCACTTGGCTGCAGTCTCCATTTGGATTGATGATTTAACTCAGGTATACAAAATCTCTAATCTCCAAGTTTTTTTTGTCAATACTAAAGTTGTGTAGTTCTGTAGTCATGATTTTTGTCTTCTTAACATTCAGCTGCAATCCTGTTTTGGCACTTTCTTCTTTCATTTTCCCTAAAAGTCACAAGTCATTGCTTTTTTCTGTTTGTAAGATGGGGTCATTTGCATATGTTTCTTCCACCAATTTTCACTCATCCTTGATCTGAATCTAGTCTGGCTTGCCGTATGATATGTTCTGTATCCAGATTGAACAGACAAGGGGATAAAATGCATCCATATCTGGCACTTTGCCAATAGGAAGTCATTCGGTCTCTTCATTTTCTGTCCTAATTGTAGCTCCTTGTCCACTATACAAGTTATGCATCAGGACAATCAAGTGCTGAGGCACATCCATTTCTTTCAGAACAACCCATAGTTTTTCATGATTTACACAGTCAAAGGCTTTGATGTAGTCTATAAAGCATAGACCGATCTTCTTCTGAAATTATTTGGTGCTCTCATGTAGCCAGCAGATATTTGCAATAAGATGTCAAGGGTCTCTTCCTTTTTGGAATCCAAAAGACCTTTTGGAAGGTCTTTATTGCAGCACCTTTAGCATCACTTTGCTTGCATAAGAAATTAAAACAATGTCCCTATAGTTACTATAATTCTTGGCATCTCCTTTCTTGGGGATTGGAATGTATAATGAGTGTTTCCAGTTTGTGGGCCATTGTTTTGTTTTCCATATTTGTTGCCATACAGTAATCTTGTTAGGATTTTGACAGATTCAGTCTCTGTGGCTTGAAATAGTTCTATCAGTATCTATCTACCTGTGGTGATTTATTTCTTCCTAGTGCTTTCAGAGCAGCTTTCACTTCACCTGCAGGTTCTTCATCATAAGATTTATTTTCAAAGGAGTCTGTCATCCTTTTATCCCTTCTGTATATGTCTTCAGTATACTGTTGCCACGTTCTCTTTATTTTCTCCTGATAGTGTGCTTCCCTGTTGGTCATTCAGCATTCCTAATTTAGGCTTGAAATTTTCTTTGATTTAATCATAGACAAGGGTTAAGACGACTACTATCTGAGAGCTGATGTATGTTGGTGGAGGAACCCCAGTAGATCTGAAATGAAAGATCACCATAGACACATTGATGTTTGAGATTGTTATGCAGACTACACAAGGAAATCCTGTGAGTAGAAAAATCAGGAATGTACTGTTAAACATGTGCCAGCCTGCTGATGAGTAGACAAACATAGAAGATAGCTTAAATATTTAAACTATTCAATTTTGAATTAATCTCCTATGGACCATTCTCAAGGTTATATAAAACAGTATCACTGTTTATTTTAAACCCTTGTGTTGTTGTTTTTTTTTAAACAACTTAAACTGGACCCTGTGTTGGGGCTGAAGAGTGATGAAGTTGCACGATTCAGACATTGCACATTATTACAATACACACAGGACTGTAACTTGCCAAAAACCGTTGAAGCCTATTTAACTGAACAAGAATGAGTTGCTCATTTCAAACATTTGCACCCTGTTGAAGGAGGACATTTTGTATTGAGGAGAGATGGGGTGGGGGTGAGTAACCAAAAATGCAGTGTGGGAATAAATGGGAGGGGGGATGACCCATTTTGCCTTGCATCCCATCATTAGTCCCAGCTATTATGGACCCTTTGGCTGAAATCCAGCAGTAAATCAGACTAGAATAATCCCATTGAATTGGTGGAGATTTGGTGAGTCAACTCCTTTATAAATTTCATTGATTCAGTGGGTCTACTCTAGTTGAGACTTGCTACTGGATATGCTTAATTGTAAGTCAGGATTTATATATATCCCATTGAGTCAAATGAGTCCGATTGGGCTAGCAATAGAACATTGACCTTAACATTCAAGGGACTGACTGTATTTTCCATTTCTGCTGCCCATCTGCTAATCTCCCAACCTGCTAGGTTGGAAAAACAATTACAGGATAGAGCAATTGTTCATTTGCATTTTAAAAAAAAACTTGGCACAGCACATGCACATATTGTTTATGTAAGACCCAGTCTAAGTCCCTGAGAATAGGAAACAACTTCTTAATGTTCTCACATGCCTTCTTGTATAATGTTTGAGGTCATCCAAAGGATAGTGATGTAAATGGTGATATTAGAGATTGTTTTCTTGTCATGCATAGCAAATGATTTATCAGTGGTGGGATGGGGCCACCTCACAGCGACTAGGGAACGTATGTGTCAGTGGCTGTGGTCTACACCTTCTGGATCCTACAGTAAATGTACACCATGCCCTAGAAACTGGGAAGCCATGAACATGCTTCAGGCCCGTGTCCGTTTGACAGCTACTAGTGGGCCTCCAACAGTGGCAAGAACTTTTCTACATTGTACTGGAGCTGTTGCTTACTGCCCCTTCCAGCCCAGCTTTTATGGAGACAAGTAGGATGTCATAGCATACTTACTATTTTGTCTAATTATGCCATAATTCAGTGCAAAGAAGTTCTGAAGCAAACCCAACCCCATTTCAAAGCAGGATACTGTTTTGCAGGGCAGCTCAATGTGCATTCTTTTCACTCTGAGCCAAGAGACAATATAGACAAGGCTTTGAACACATGAATGAACATCCAGGAATTTAAAAGCTGGAACCATACAGAAACTAACCTGTTACAAGATGTTACGTTCATATGGACTTCCTGTGCTTAGAATCCAGTGCTCTATCACTTATAGGTAACTAAACTGTAATAATTGCCAACTTGGGGCATTCCAACATGGTAGGCATTCCATATGGGCATGTTTTTTATGCATCCTATATCCTCATGCATGGCTAGGATGGGCTTTATAAGCTTAGAGGGATGAGGAACCTTTGAGCCTCCAGATGTTATTGAAATGCAACTTTGTCACTGGTGGAATTATTGAAGTTAATGATGGAACTATGGAAGTTGATAGTTCCTGATGGTCTTGTGGGCTAGAGTGGTTAGCCCGTTTGACAAAACTAACAGCACTTCCAAACAGGGCATTTGTTTTCCTTAAGGTACCAGGTCCAGCATGGATGTTATCATTATGAACTGCTGGGTAGCGCAGTGGTTTAGCCAGAGGTTGGGAGATCAATTCCCCACTGTGCCTTTTTGACAGGGGCAGGACTTGATGATTTATTAGGTCCCTTCCAGCTCTGCAGTTCTAAGATTATTAATTTCCCCCTGCTATCTATAAGATGTTGCCCTTGGTTCACTTTGTGCAGTGCTTTTTAACCATAATTTCCCATTCCTTTTTGTGCCTCTTGAAAGCATGGTTTATTTTGTAGTATCAGTACTGTACTGGGGAGGGATTTTAGCATTTCCCATTTGCAAACCTAGTTTCTCTTCAACTAGTTTCTCTTCAACTAAGTACCTAATTTGCACTTAGAGAGAAAAAAAAGTTTCAGCAGAGAAGCTGAAAGAGAAGAGTGCTTTTCTTATGATTTCCAAGCCTTGCATTCCTTTGTTATCAAACAACAGAAAGTCTGTGTGGGAAAACTAATGTGCTGCCTAGAAGAAGCCTGAACAGAAGTTTGGCATCCAGCAATCACTGATGTTACAGGCTAGGCTTATCTTCAGAGCAATTAAAATATTATGCAGTGAAATACCAGGGTCTGCCTGTAACAGCAACATCCAATTACTTTTTCAAAGTTTTAATTTATAGTAAACAAGTTCCACAAAATGATTAACTATACTGTTGCCTTCAAATTCTGGTTTATTTTTGTGGCTATGTTCTATATGTACACAGTGAGGAAGAAAAATAATATCTTTGTATTAATCCAAAGTGGCATCTTCCTTTAAATGTTTAGTTGTACTTCTTCCTAGCTGACAAAAATTTAAATACCATAAAAGTTTCCACTTTATTTTCTCTATGGAAACATAGTATTGTGAACACAATCTGCTGCTTTAATACCATACAAACTCTATTTGAGATTTCTCTTTTGTTTACTTTAGACATCAATATATTTTAATTGCTCCCCCCTCTCCCCTAAATTAGTTGTAAACTAGATCTAGGGGAAAGGAACTTGGGAAGGGGGAGATATTTCAAAACAATATAAGCATGAATCATCTGATTGTTTCCTGCCATTATGTACCCAACAGCATTATGACTGACCAAGGAAGGATTTTGAAAGACAAGATATAAACCCTAAACCAAAGGTAAGTAAATGGAAAGTTTCGGCGCAGGAACCATTCTGTAGAATTGAGATCCTCCTTTACTGGGCTTAACAGTTGGCATGGGCTGTGTTTTTGCCCTGTCACTCTGATGCAATCTTGTGGAAGGCAAACACGCAAGCCTCCAGCTCATTATCATCCCTTTGCAGGCTGTTGCAAAGAGATGCCCATTACAAATTCCTTTTTTTCCACCAACATGCGGATCAAATTCCCTGTGCTGGCTCTTCTTTTGGAAGTGGTCATTATTGTGTTATTTGCGATTTTTGTAAGATATGAGGAAAGAGACTTCCGAACAGACTTATACCCACGTAAGTGTTGCCACTGGTTAATAGACTGTGTACAGCCTTCTGTTCTTTGAATTGGTGCAGCCTTGTGCACAATCGGGCTCCTCTGCTAAAGCGGCAGAACGTGTTGCAATCTCTTTGGATGTGTGTTTTCACATACCATCAATTAGGAGTATATAACAGTGCAGCGAGTTCCTCCTTATTGGAACACAATTGTTTCTAAATAGCAGGCATAATAGAAAACCTAGTCATTGGTTGAGGTGCTTCCGACGGTTCTGTTGTTACACAACAAGCCATTTGATTTATTTCTGGTTAGAGCTCACTCTCCCTGGGCAGTTCACTCATTTTTTGGGGGTGAACATTTCAGTTCAAAGGTTGGCTTAAATTTGTCTGATTCTGAACTTTTCTGACTTCACAGAAAATTCATTTGCTACCGTTGACTCAAAATTGTGTGTTTACAGGGCAAGGCTTACTTGCCAGATTAAAACAGCAAATATATTTTGTAACTGAGTGTTTTGTAGCTTTCCAGAATCCAAGAGGACAAATGTTCCTCCTGAAATTGTTAAGGTCAGCAGTTTAATGCATGGTGAAACAGCTTGTTCTGCTCTAACCAGGAATATCCACGGATGGTTCATTAGTTATTCTGCAGGTAGGCAAACAGTCAGAGAAGGCTTTATGTAGGGTGCAAACCATATTTCTTTCCCTAAGTAAATTTGATGTTCAGTCCTCTCTCACCCAGATGCTGATGCTCGTATAATCAGTTTGCTAGTCTCTAACCCAAAGGTGGGTAGGCTCTCTTAGCTGTAGAGCTAATTCAGTTTGAAGAAGGTTCAGGGACCTGGTTCTAGTGGCCGGAGCCGAAAGCAAAGAGACCAAAACTAAAATTATGAACACGCTTTATCCGAAAGCTTTTACTGCCAGTAACAAAGCCTTAGCAGACAAAACCAAGGAAAACATCATAGGATGCTATCACGGGTAAGGGGATGTGACCCTCTGGGGAAGCCCAGAAGGCTGCATTTGTCCTCAAGGTCCAACATTCCCAGCCCTGCTTTAATGGGCAACTATTTTAGGAAACCATTTTCCATCAGTTTTCTTGCAGTTGTGTAAATATGCTCTAGGTGGTTGCTTTATGTCTGTTTCACAAATATCTGTATTTTAGATTGGTTTTTGCTATTATCCCCTCTGTAGATGCTCGGTTCATTCTGTGTGAAGAAATGTGAATGAAATCTCAATAAGCAATTTTGTTGTGAAATGACTTGTGTTGTAAAATTTCAAAATTCACACTGGTGTGATTTTTAAAAATTAGGCTTATTCCCCCCCACACTGCCGCATAAGATCCCATTCCCTAACCTTATCAAATAATATGTTACAAAAATGGGGGTTGTGGGGGAGGTTTGTGTAGTAATCTGTATGGAATGCAGTCTGCATGATTTCACCTCAAGTAACTTTTAAGCTTGCAGGATGCTGACAAGTTAGAAAGTTTAAAAAGTTTAGTCTCCCATCTTAGACAATACAAGAACCCACAGAATCCATCCTCATTCATCACATAGGCTCCTTAGCCTGTGGAAAATAGAGAGCAACCAGCGATTACGTTGTCAAGACTAGAGATAATTTTAGATGCCAGATTTGATATTAATGGGGAATAAATAGGAAGAGAAGTGGTGAAGGAGGAAGAACCATCAGGCTGATGAACCACTGAGACAGATTTGGATGCAACACAACATCGTGGTCCACAGTTGCCACATCTAAAGTCAAAGTAACCATGATTTCATCAAACCTTTGCTAGAAGAAGAACAACTGGAAGAAGTGTTTAGTGGCCAAATTAGGTGTTTTTATTGATTGTGCAGGGAGCAATGTACTCAGTCAACAAAGTTTGTGTTTGTGGTGCTATAAAATTGATGCTTGATAGATCAGGAGCCTATGAGCTCTGAGCTTAGTATGGTAACTTGTCTTTCCTATGGTGCAAGACAAACCTTTTCTAAGTTTTCCAAGATGTGTAAGTCTGTGGTTTACACCATGTGAAGCCTAACACCACTGCTTCACTCAATGAGTCCCATGTTATCTTTGTCCTCTATCTCATCTTAAGACACCACGCATACTGCAAGGACTTATGGCCAGGCCTTCCCCCTTTCCTTACTTCTGTAACTTCCTGCCTGATGAAGAGATCAGCAATCTGGAATGCTTGCCCACATTTTGATGCCTTTTTTTGGAAGGCCCAATAAAGGTTTCAACCCAGAATTGCTTTTCAGAATTTGTTTACTGTTCAATGTGGCTATTTTTGTTATCTGTTATTTTGTGTTATTAGAAATTATTGACTCTGTTTTCTAACATCCCGTGGAAAAGAACTGAATTCTTTTTGGCATACTCTTGGAAATAAGTGGAAGGTCATAACTGCTAAATAAATGCAACCAACCATATTGTTTTCCTTCTCCTTGCAGACTTTCAAGATGTTCATGTGATGATATTTGTTGGATTTGGCTTCTTGATGACTTTCCTAAAGAAATATGGCTTCACCAGTGTTGGTATCAACTTGCTCATTGCTGCCTTAGGTCTCCAGTGGGGCATCCTACTCCAGGGATTTTGGCATATGGCATCAAATGAAATCCGTATTGGCATTGCAAAGTGAGTGTATGTCTTGAAAAATACTTCAAAGATGTAGGATCGGTCACAAGCAGCCTCCTCCAGTAATAATTCTTAGAAGTACTGAGCCTCCTTAAAGCTACAAATCTTACTGCGGTCTAAGATTCTGTACCTTATTGTAAGTTGGCAGGTGCTATTCTATGTGTCTCCTCTGGTATGTATACCTGAGGAGATATCATCTCTCAGATCAATATGCCCAGGCATTAAAACCTTCTTCTGAGGCCCATCAACAAACCCACCATCATGGATACAACAGGTGGTAACCAGAGAGAGGGCCTTTTTTTGGACAGAACACATTTGTCATAACATTCCCTTGCTGTCCACTTCTGCCTTTTAGGCACTAACTTAAACAACTTCTTTTTCTTAACAGAAGACACAGTACTGTTGTTGTGCCTCTTCTTCTGGCCCTCCTGGGCCCCCCCGGCACATTTGAAGGGGGCCACAGTCTGGAAACAATTCTTCACACACCACCTTATAAGGCCCATTATGCAACTGATAGAATCCTGATTCATTCTGTATTTCTTTCATACTGTGTTTATGGCTGTGGCAAAACAAAACAAAAAGGCTGAGAATGGCTGTTTTAAAGTACTTGTATTTTCTTTATTTTCGGTTAATTGTCTTATTGTGCTTTGTAATTTATAATTACTGCGGCAAATGTGGGATGGATAAGAAATTTATTTCAGTTTGGTTTTGATCAGAATTTTTTTCAGTTTCTATTTCATGGACACAAATGCAGACATGATTTCAGTTTATGGTCAGGCGATACTTTTATACAGGCAAGTATCCTGTTTAGAGATGGGCACAAACTGCGGTTCGGTGGTTCGGCTTGGTTTGGCGCAGCGCCTGCACAGCTGTTCCATGGGCGCTGTGTGCTTCCCTTCCCCACCTCCTCCATGTGATTGCCCATTCACCAACAGCAGCGTGCTTCCCTCTCCAGGCCTTTCCGCTCAATCACGTTTCACTCAAACACATTTTGTGCCCATCTCTAATCCTGTTCACAATTGCACAGCATGACTATATATGTATGCAGAGCAGGAAATGAAGGTATAGGAGAGTGGAGCATTGCAACACGCAGGAACAAATTGGCTGCAACATCTGTTGTGCAACCCTGTGCATAGAACCTGTAGCTGGATTTGGTCTTATTTATCTTCTCCATCACGACAGAGGACGAGATGGTTGGACAGTGTCATCAAAGCGACCAACATAAATTTGACCAAACTCCGGGAGGCAGTGGAAGACAGGAGGGCCTGGCGTGCTCTGGTCCATGGGGTCACGAAGAGTCAGACACGACTTAACGACTAAACAACAACAACAATCTTCTCCATCATTGGAACCACTTATGTGATGGCTTGTTATTGCCACCTACTCCACCAACATGATACTAGTTTGAGCTTACTATGCAATGCAACCCCTTCATCGATTGCAGCCTTGTTGTGGTGAAGGGGCTTGAGTTATTCAGAGAAGCTATGGGCTATGCCGTGCAGGGACACCCAAGACGGACAGGTCATAGTGGAGAGTTCTGACTAAACACGATCCACCTGGAGCAGGAACTGGCAAGCCACTCCAGTATCTCTGCCAAGAAAACCCCATGAACAGAAACAAAAGGCTAAAATATATGATGCTGGAAGATGAGCCCCTCAGGTCGGAAGGCGTCCAACATGCTACTGAGGAAGAGCGGAGGACAAGTACAAGTAGCTCCAGAGCTAATGAAGTGGTTGGGCCAAAGCTGAAAGGACGCTCAGCTGCAGACGTGCCTGGAAGTGAAAGGAAAGTCCGATGCTGCAAAGAAGAATACTGCATAGGAACCTGGAATGTAAGATCTGTGAACCTTGGTAAGCTGGATGTGGTCAAACAGGAGATGGCAAGAATAAACATTGACATCCTGGGCGTCAGTGAACTAAAATGGACGGGAATGGGCGAATTCAATTCAGACTATTATCATATCTACTATTGTGGGCACGAATCCCGTAGAAGAAATGGAGTAGCCCTCATAGTCAACCAAAGAGTGGGAAAAGCTGTACTGGGATACAATCTCAAAAATGATAGAATGATTTCAATACGAATCCAAGGCAGACCTTTCAACATCACAGTCATCCAAGTTTATACACCAACCACCAATGCTGAAGAGGCCGAGATTGACCAATTCTATGAAGACTTACAACACCTTCTAGCACTGACACCAAAGAAAGATGTTCTTCTCGTTATAGGGGATTGGAATGCTAAAGTAGGGAGTCAAGAGATAAAAGGAACAACAGGTAAGTTTGGCCTTGGAGTTCAAAATGAAGCAGGGCAAAGGCTAATAGAGTTTTGTCAAGAGAACAAGCTGGTCATCACAAACACTCTTTTCCAACAACACAAGAGGCGACTCTACACATGGACATCACCAGATGGGCAATACCGAAATCAGATTGATTATATTCTCTGCAGCCAAAGATGGAGAAGCTCTATACAGTCAGCAAAAACAAGACCTGGAGCTGATTGTGGCTCTGATCATCAGCTTCTTATTGCAAAACTCAAGCTTAAACTGAAGAAAGCAGGAAAAACCACTGGGCTAGTCAGCTTTAATCTAAACCAAATCCCTTATGAATACACAGTGGAAGTGAAGAACAGATTTAAGGAACTCGATTTGGTGGACAGAGTGCCTGAAGAACTATGGCTGGAGGCTCGTAACATTGTACAGGAGGCAGCAACAAAAACCATCCCAAAGAAAAGGAAATGCAAGAAAGCAAAGTGGCTGTCCAACGAGGCCTTACAAATAGCAGAGAAGAGAAGGGAAACAAAATGCAAGGGAGATAGGGAAAGTTACAGAAAATTGAATGCAGACTTCCAAAGAATAGCAAGGAGAGACAAGAGGGCCTTCTTAAATGAACAGTGCAAAGAATTAGAGGAAAATAATAGAAAGGGAAAAACCAGAGATCTGTTCAAGAAAATTGGAGATATCAAAGGAACATTTTGTGCAAAGATGGACATGATAAAGGACAAAAAAGGTAGGGACCTAACAGAAGCAGAAGACATCAAGAAGAGGTGGCAAGAATACACAGAGGAATTATACCAGAAAGATTTGGATATCCCGGACAACCCAGATAGTGTGGTTGCTGACCTTGAGCCAGACATCCTGGAGAGTGAAGTCAAGTGGGCCTTAGAAAGCATGGCTAACAACAAGGCCAGTGGAGGTGATGGCATTCCAGTTGAATTATCTAAAATCTTAAAAGATGACACTGTCAAGGTGCTACACTCAATATGCCAGCAAGTTTGGAAAACACAGCAGTGGCCAGAGGATTGGAAAAGATCAGTCTACATCCCAAGCCCAAAGAAGGGCAGTGCCAAAGAATGCTCCAACTACCGTACAATTGCACTCATTTCACACGCTAGCAAGGTTATGCTCAAAATCCTATAAGGTAGGCTTCAGCAGTATGTGGACCAAGAACTCCCAGAAGTACAAGCTGGATTTCGAAGGGGCAGAGGAACTAGAGACCAAATTGCTAACATGCGCTGGATCATGGAGAAAGCCAGAGAGTTCCAGAAAAACATCTACTTCTGCTTCATTGACTACGCAAAAGCCTTTGACTGTGTGGACCACAACAAACTATGGCAAGTTCTTAGAGAAATGGGAGTGTCTGACCACCTTATCTATCTCCTGAGAAATCTCTATGTGGGACAGGAAGCAACAGTTAGAACTGGATATGGAACAACTGATTGGTTCAAAATTGGGAAAGGAGTACGACAAGGCTGTATATTGTCTCCCTGCTTATTTAACTTATATGCAGAATACATCATGCGAAAGGCTGGACTGGAGGAATCCCAAGCCGGAATTAAGATTGCTGGAAGAAATATCAACAACCTCAGATATGCAGATGATACCACTCTGATGGCAGAAAGTGAGGAGGAATTAAAGAACCTCTTAATGAGGGTGAAATAGGAGAGCGCAAAAATTGGTCTGAAGCTCAACATCAAAAAACCGAAGATCATGGCCACTGGTCCCATCACCTCCTGGCAAATAGAAGCGGAAGATATGGAGGCAGTGACAGATTTTACTTTCTTGGGCTCCATGATCACTGCAGATGGTGCCAGCAGCCACGAAATTAAAAGACGCCTGCTTCTTGGGAGGAAAGCGATGACAAACCTAGACAGCATCTTAAAAAGCAGAGACATCACCTTGCCGACAAAGGTCCGCATAGTTAAAGCTATGGTTTTTCCAGTAGCGATGTATGGAAGTGAGAGCTGGACCATAAAGAAGGCTGACCGCCGAAGAATTGATGCTTTTGAATTGTGGTGCTGGAGGAGACTCTTGAGAGTCCCCTGGACTGCAAAGAGAACAAACCTATCCATTTTGAAGGAAATCAACCCTGAGTGCTCACTGGAAGGACAGATCCTGAAGCTGAGGCTCCAATACTTTGGCCATCTCATGAGAAGAGAAGACTCCCTGGAAAAGACCCTGATGTTGGGAAAGTGTGAAGGCAAGAGGAGAAGGGGACGACAGAGGACAAGATGGTTGGACAGTGTCACTGAAGCTACCAAGATGCATTTGACCCAACTCCGGGAGGCAGTGGAAGACAGGAGGGCCTGGCGTGCTCTGGTCCATGGGGTCACGAAGAGTCGGACACTACTTAATGACTAAACAACAACAAAAATGCAATGCAAGAAACTGCCAAAAAGAAACCTCATAACCAAACAAAAGGCCATTCAAATATATACATTGCACATAAAATAGACATAAATATATAAATATGGACTAAAACATATACAAAATGTGCAAAGCAATGTTCTGTAAGCACATTCTGTAAGTTCTGTAAGCAAGAGAAAAATATATCATAATGAAATGAAGCAACTAGAGCTAAAGTGAGTTATACTTGGAACAGAGTTTTTTTAAAATTTCTGAGGCTTTCTCAGATGATCAAAAATTTTCAAAGGATAAATATTTCACCTGTTGTGAAGAATGCAAGTATCCACCTCAAGGTGGCGCTGCTTCCAATAAATTGGGTTGGGTTCACAAGCTCTTCTAAACAGTACTTTGTCTGTTGTTTCCCAGCCTGCACAATGGAGATTGCAAAGCATGCCTATTGATGATGAACTGTAAAATTTCTTCAGCTGGCAATTTTGTTCCAACCCCAAGGCATATCCATTGACTATAAGAAGATGAATAAATGATAATTCTGTATTTTTGAGAGAAGGGGGTAAAATAGGCAAACATCCTGAGCAGGGAATTCTCCTGGTTTATATTCTGTCACACATACCATTAAAGGGGACTTACAAGACGCTTGAACTAATTAAAGGAAACATTAGTAACTGGGCCATACTTTGGTTGCGCTTTTGGCATGATAAGCCATCACCATCCCAGTTTCTCTTCAGTTCTAATATATTACTGTGGGTTTTTGTTTTTGTTTTTAAATCTGCATTCAAAGAGCGGAAGGCCAGAGTACAAACATACAGAGATGCTGCTGCTCCTCGCTGCTTCTTCCCTGTTTCCTCACCTCTAGCAGCAGGGGAGAGGCAGGTGCAGGGCGATGGATCACAGTGCTGACAGATCCTGTTGCTTGTCTTGGGTGTTGTAAGGAAGAGGAGAGGATGAGCGACACTGTCAAACTAAAGAAAGTTTCATGTTTCTTATATTTTGGCATTCAGGGGAAAAACAGTTAAATGTAGACTTTCAGTAGAACAGGAAAACCCTTAACTCCCGAAAGTGGCTAAATATCTGAGAAGCAGAAGCTTCTGCCATTCCCTGGTATTTGCAAATTATTTCTTTCTCTTTGGTGACTGATTTTCAGGACTTAAGCATGGGATTCCCTTGAAATCTGATACAACAAATCCAAACGTCTGCCTCAGTCACCTCTCTCCAAGATTGCCATGGCTTCAGCAACAGAGATGGGCTATTGATAAAGACTATTTCTGGTCTCAAAGGTCCTTGAGGCCCAACTATGTGCTACATTCATTGTGCTTTTTTAAAATGTGAGATAAATTTCAGGTCTCTTTTCTTTAGAAGAAAAGGCAGTCATGAGTCCAGTACTTCATACTCATATTGTTGCTTTTTCCTCCAAAGCAAAGTGACTTAACATTTAGGCTTCCTTTTTTTAAAAAGCAAGGATAATGTAATGTGCCATTTTGCGCTTTCATGTCGTTCCCACATAGTCTACCATCCAACCAGCTTATAAGACCGTGGCTTTGCTGCACTGTAGAAAAATACCACCATGCACTTTCCTTCCATTCTTAAGACTGCAGGGCACCGATGACCTCAGAGTTAACCAGGCGTCATTTGTCTTTTTCTCCCCCTCTTCAAACCGAAAGTATGGTCAATGCAGACTTCTGCACAGCAGTTGTCCTGATTTCATTTGGCGCTGTCCTCGGGAGGACAAGTCCAGTTCAGATGCTGATCATGGCCATTTTTGAAATCACCATCTTTGCATGCAATGAGCACCTTGTTGTGGAAGTCCTAAAGGTAGGGATTTTCTGTGACATATGCACTGAGGAAGGAAAACTGTTTGCTGCTACTCTACTCACAGTAAAATGTCAGTTTAGAGAGAAGATCTATCATGTGCCACCTTCACCTCCCTGGTGTCCCTTATGGTTTTCAGCTTCCAATGGCTTCTTCTCCAGATCTCTCCCCTTGTGGAATATTTTTGTTTCAGTTCTGTAGACTAATTTTCTATAACACTGTATTATAGTTTTAATACTATAGCTCCTGAGTGGTTTATGGACCACGAAGAGTGCATCACCCCATGAGTGGAGTGCTCTCTTCCATTTTCCACAAGCCAACATTAGTATAGCTACTTAATTTTTCTCTCAGGTAGACTCATTTTTAAGAAAACATGAGGGATATTTTGTGTTCCACCTTAGCTCACCATTTACTGAGGCCAGAAACAGATGTTAGAGACAGCCCATGACTGGAAGTTGAAAATTCTTAACTAAAGTGGACCTCTGAGTGTCGCAGCATGAATGTATAGTCCAAGTTAGATTCCTTAGTTCAGTCTTCAGGATTTAATCATGGACTTTGTTTGAAGTCTGGTTTCACAATCATGAGAAAGACTGCTTCAGTCACCTCTTCGCAACATTAACATCTTGTCAGCTGATATGATGGGCTGTCCCTGATGCCTGTTTCTTGCCTGCAAGTGATCTAGAGATTCATTATTAAATGGAGAAGGAAAACACAACATACTGTAAGCCTTTCAATGTCTGCGGTGAATATAGAAAGAGTAAGATGATGAACAAATCAGTAAGTACCACACACTCAGTGGCTGTGCTTTTTTTCACTATAGGCTATGTGCCCTCTTTGCTCTTGCTCTGAAATGCAGAAAGCAAAATACTTCCTAACATGATACAAGTGCCTTCAGGGTGCCTAAACACCTACTACACTTCCTCCCGGCTTCAACTATCTAAGACGTCTGCCACCTGCATTTGCCAGATCACATCAATAGAAAAACTGTGCCCTCTCCATTAGCCATGATAGCTAAATGGAACCGCCATGTTCAGAAGCAGTGTGCCACTAAATTCTAGAAGAGGCCTGGAGTGAACAGTGGGAGAGTGTCATCACTCTCTAGCCATGTATGTAAGCTTCCCAGTGGCATTTGGCCATTAGAAAAAAAAAGGGCTAGATGAAATGGAGGCAAAAGATTTGCCCAAGGCTGCAAGCTAAATACAAGACAGTGACTGAAATCCTGTCATGCAGTTCCATGTGCTTGATGGGAATGACATAATCAGCAGTGTCAAATTACTTCTATGAAAAGTTCCTTTGGTGATTTTCAGGCATGTATGACTCATACCCTGTACAGCAAATCTGCCAAAGGAAGCCTTTCACCAACAGCGATTTGCTGCTGCTGCTGACATAATTCCCATTGTGCACATGGAGCTGCATGACAGGATTTCAGCCAGACAGAGGGTTTTTTGGCCCCCCACACCAAACCCAGTTATTACACTTCCACTCCCGTGTTTGCTATAATGACATGGTATTCCTCTCCACAGTCTCAAAAGTCAACATGTTTGTAGAGACAATAAGAAAATCAAAGCTTTGCAAAACAATGTTGCACAGATTATTATTTTGCACAGCGGACAGGGAATTCATGGCCACTACATTGGCCTTAGAAAGTAGACAGATGTTGGGAGCATGAGTCTAAAAAATAATGACTAACATGCCAAATTTCATAATTTGAAATGATTAACAAAAACATTTCAACATCCACTTTAAAATTATAGTTGAGAGAGAAATATGTTTAAATGACATGTCAAGTTAATGTAGAAAATAAAAGACAGGTAAAGAAGCAGTAGAATAAAAGATTAATATTTTGAAATGTAAAATTACCTGACTGAGATTTTTTCCCCCCACAGCGGTAGCTGTTTTTGTTTCTGGGAGTGATACCCTGAATTCTCAGCAGTACTGGGGCATTTCTTTTAAAGTTTAAATTAGTAGTTTGAACTTCAGCTCACTTAATGTTTCAGTTTAATATTTCAAAGGGTTGTGCTAATGTGGTTGTGCATGTGCCACACATTGAAAGAAAATGTGGGCTGAGATGGGCCTTTGGTTGATTCAGCATCTTCTTGCATCCTAATGCAATGACCAGATTCTGGTTTGTCACCATAGTGGCACACAGATTGGTTATTCCCCCCCCCCCCCCAATGATTTCCTTCTTTGAGAAATTAATTTTGCCCAGCTTCTCAGTGAAATCAGTTTTATTTTTGTCCTTTCCACATACTCTGATTAAAGGAAAAGGCCCATTTTTGTCAGAAGCATTAAATTCCAGGACCCCAACACACCCTTCTTGATTGTTTTTAGGAAGAAGATGAGAAGAAACCTGCAGCCCCCTTGGCATACCTGTCCTGATGCAATGACACAATAGCTTAAGGAATATTTAAAATCTTATTAACATGCATCTTATTTCTACACAAAGTTATTCACTGATTGCTCTCAGGATTTGTCTTAAAATGGTGGTTCAGTGCTTTGTCTAGGAGTTTAAAAACTAACTTTTAAAGTGACTTCTGTAATTTTACAGGCAACCGATGTTGGGGCATCCATGACTATTCATGCTTTTGGAGCATACTTTGGTCTGGCTGTGGCTCGAGTCCTATACCGCCCTGGCCTATCAAAGGGGCATGAGAATGAAGGTTCTGTTTACCATTCTGACTTATTTGCTATGATAGGTGAGTAAGGTGCTTGTTGTCTATTTGAAATTAATTATCATGACAGTGTGGCACCCAGTGTGGTCTGATGAATAGATTGATGGACTAGGACTCTGGAGACTTGGGTTCAAATCTCTGCTCAGCCATGGAAGGTCGCTGGGGGAGTGGAACTGATAAAGCCACTCCTTAAATATCTCATTTATCTTGCAAGCCCTATTAAGGTCACTAACATCATCATTATCTTAGAACTGCAGAGCTTGAAGGGATCCTATGGATCACTGAGTCCAGCCCCTTTCAAGGAGGCACAGTGGGGAATTGAACTCCGAACCTCTTGCTCCCCAGCCAGATACCTAAACCATGGAACTATCCAGCAGTTCTAAGTCTCTTCCATAACTGTCTCCTACCAACTCTCCTCAGTCTGAAGAAGCTACTTGACTGAGTAGCGAAACGTTTCAACCTAATAAGAAAGAAGTCCAGTGGCCATGACTCAACTTCCAGATAGCCTCACCTGGGTGACTGTGAATCTTCACAGATATATTCCGTAACTGTCATGATACTGTTGATCAAAGTAGATGCTACCAAGAAAAGAAGCAAATCCTCAAATGCTAAATAGTCCCTGATGATAATCCCATAAAATTTTCTGATCTTCTGTAGATTACAGATTATCTTGTTTTGTGATTGGTCATTGGCAGTTAAACTGCAACTTAGTTTTCTTCATTTAGACATAGTTGAGATAAAACAGCATAGCTGAACACACTAATGGGTTTTCTTTTTCTAACAATGTTAGAAACATTGTTTCTAATGTTGTGGCATTAGACAATTGTGGCATTCCACAATGTTGTGGCATCAGATTTGAATCTCTCTCTCTCGAATAATATCACATCCCACTGTCATACTGAACTTTGTAAGACTTTTTGGTGTAGCAGGGGCTTTGATTCAATTGTGTCAAGAGAATCAGATAATCAAGCCTGTATGAAAGGATTTTAAGGCACAAGTCATAGCCTTTAAAATTTCATAGATCTGATTGGAGGAAATTCAGAATGTACTCTGTTCCTCTGTTCACATCAGTGGTTGTCCTGTGGTTAATGGATAAGTTCAGTTTTTGTAGCCTGATGACGTGGGCAGGACTCTTGGAGAGGTGAAGGCTATCACTTGTCTGCTGGCTTATAAAAGCTGCCAGAGAGGGATTGGCCGAGTGAGTGCGAGGGGTGGTGAATGCCTCCTTGCACAGGGTAGGATCCTGGCATGCCTAAATGAGACAGTAAGAAGTCGATTATTGCAAAAACCCTCCTTGGATCCCACGGTACTAGATAATTACCGGCCAGTCTCTAAGATCCCATTATTGGGCAAGGAGCAGGAGCAGGTTGTGGGCTTCTCATCTTGAGGGGTTCCTCGATGAGACAGATTATCTAGATCCATTTCATTCTGGCTTCAGGCCTTGTCATGGGATGGAGACTGCTTTGGTCACCTTGGTGGATGACGTGTGCTGGGAACTGGACAGGGGAAGTGTGTCCCTGTTGTTCTGCTGGACCTCTCAGCGGCTTCCAATACCATTGACCATGGTATCTTTCTGGGCCATCTCTCTGGGATGGGACTTGGAGGCACTGTTTTACAGTGGCTTCAGTCCTTCCTGGAGAGGAGAACCAGAGAGTGGTGCTAGGGGCTCCTGTTTGGCACCCTGGCCTTTGGCCTGTGGTGTCCCTCAGAGTTTTCTTTTGTCCCCCATGCTATTTAACATCTACATAAAACCATTGGGAGAGGTTGGAGTTTGGAGGTTCAGTGTCACTTAGTATGCGGATGACACCCAACTCTATCTCTCCTTTCCATCTAAATCCAAGGAAGCTGTTTCAGTTCTAAATCAGTGTCTGGTATCAGTAATGGTCTGGATGAGGGGAAATAAACTGAAATTTAATCCAGACAAAACAGAGCTGCTCCTGGTCAGTCAAAAGGCAGATCAAGAAATAGGGATTCAGCCTGTGCTGGATGGGGTTACACTACCCCTGAAAACATGGGTGTACAGCTTGAGGTTGTTCCTGGATTTGTCTCTGAGTCTGGATGCCCAGGTTTCAGTAGTGATCAGGAGTGCCTTTGCACAGTTAAAACTAGTGCACCAGCTGTGCCCATTCCTGGAGAGGTCTGATCTGGCCATGGTGACACATGTACTAGTAACATTTCGACTGGATTATTGCAGTGCTGTCTATGGGGGCTGCCTTTGGAGAACATCCAAAATGCTACAGCCAGATTATTAACTGGGGTTGTTACAGGGAACATAGAAGACCCCTGTTACAGCAGCTCCACTGGCTGCTGATCCATTTCTGGGCACAATTCAAAGTGTTGGCTTAACCTATAAAGCCCTAAACAGCTTGGGTGCAAGCTCTGTGTTTCCCTTTATGAGTCTGTCCAGGGTGTTAAGATCATCAGGGGAGGCCTTTCTCTCAGTCCCACCACCCTCACAGGTGCGATTGGTGGGTACATGGGAGAGGGTCTTCTGTGTCACCGCTCCCAGGCTCTGGAACTCCCTCCCATGGGAAGCCAGGTTGGTCCCATCTTTGCTGTCCTTCCACAAGCAGATGAAGACCTTTTAAATGATATAAGCTGTTTTAGGCCCTTTTAAGTAGAAAGGTGAGGCAAAAATATTTTAAATAAATAAAATAAATAAGTGTAGCATAGTATGAGTACTGCTTTGACACCACTGACTAAAAATGATGTTACTTCGGTACCAAATTCCTGGTGCAATAGAATTTTTGGCAGTTCTATTGGTATTCATGTCTCAAACTGGAGAAACTGAGGTTTTTGTTAAAGCCATAGTGTGATATTGGGGCTTAGGAAGGCAGCTATGACTAGGGTCCACAGCACAGTGGCAGAGCACAGTGCACAAGTGCAGAATGATGATCTTCAGATTCAGTCCTTGCACCTCTGGTTAAAAGTATCAACCGGAAGCAGATGATGAGAAAATTCTTTTGCTGGAGCTCTAGAGAATTACTGCCAGTCAGAAGAGACCACGTTGACCTGGAGATCTAGCAGTCTTTTCATAACCTCAAGGAGTTGTGAGTTAATGGCATTCCACATTTTTTATTCTTTCTTTTTTTAAATGTGTTTTTGAAGGGACCCTTTTCCTCTGGCTGTTTTGGCCCAGCTTTAACTCAGCAATTGCAGAGAAGGGGGAGCCTCAGCAGAGAGCCATCATCAACACATACCTCTCTCTCGCAGCATCCACCCTCACAGCCTTTGCCTTCTCTGTCCTGATGGAACCCAGAGGCAAACTTGACATGGTAATCATCATAAATTATTTGCTTCATCTCTGTATAGCTGTGATGAGTAACAAGAGTTTGTTAGGTAAGGGGTCAGGAAGGTGTCTGATGTCAAATATGGTTGGAGCCTCACATCCGTCAAAGGCAAGATCTGCTTTGCAGTGATCGGAGAGTTTTCAAAATCTGCACAAGGATTTGTGTGTTCTAGAGCTTGGAGAGTTCCTTTTTAGAAGTAGGAATATGAAATGCTGAAGCCATCCATCTGTAACATGGATAGTGTGGGTCCCAGGGCATTATCCTACCACTTGTCATTAAAAGATAGCTTTAGTATATCATTATAGAGGCTTTCTGGCATATAGATCAGCATAAGGGTCACTGTTGCTACCATTTGGTTCAAACCAAATGACGCTATCCACGTAGATTGATCCATGCTGCCCCTTTAAGAGCTGTCCTGCTCCTTTCTGGACAGCGATAGGACACAACGGAAGGGCATGTATTCTTTTTTGTATGATTCAGCACGATCCTAATTGGCTCACTGTGTGGCCTGTGTGGACGGTTAGTAAACAGGCTATACCTTGCTCACAAGTAAATTGGGAAAACTTTGCTCACAAGTAAAGTAGGTAAACCTTGCTTTGTGTGGACGAATAGCTTGAGAAAAGAGGACCCACAGCACAATCTCAATTGTAGACAGAAGGATTGTTCAAGTGAGAGTTAATACAGATCGCACTTAAGATAAGAATTTTTTAAGCTTGCACCAGACTGCACCAGATTTCCCAGTATGTACAAGCCCATAGTCATTCTTTTTAAAAGGTTCGTCCAAATTCTGCAAAAGATTCTTGTGCCTTTCTATTGATATAATTTGTCCAGAGGTTAATTTGATGTATATCACAATAAAACCAGAAAGGACAGTTTCTGGAACGGAACCAGGTGAGAGCTTTGTAGCATCTGCTGTAACTCACGTCTTCAGCCCATGAAAGCTGAAGCCAAATAAAACTCGTTCACCTAGTTGGAAGGTTTCCTGGCCTAGCGCCACCCTAGCTTCCTGTTCAAAAAGTGCACCAGTTACGGGGCCATTCTGCCGTTTGGAACAAAGCTGAGGATTGCCACTCCTGAACTTCCTTGTTGCACAAGCACTCACAGCAATGGCATAAATCCTGGAGAGAAAAACAAACAAACCCTTACCTTGCCTGTTCCACCTGTACGACATCACAAGAGCCTGCTCCTGTGACATCACAAGACTCTTGTTGCAGATTTTTGCCCTGAAATATTAGGAAATGAGTCACTGATGTCATTCCACATAAGGAAAAATTGGGGATTAAGGAGTTAACCCACTTTTAGACCATCTTTGCCTGGTGCAGAGTTCTGGAGAACTTACATTTTAGTGATCCCATAAAGGTATTATTACCCAATCCAGAATGTTATTTCTATGGATGAATCAAACAGCTACTTTTGCCAGCTAACATCTCACAGACCAATATTTATGCCTCACACACAGGTGCACATTCAAAATGCAACTTTAGCAGGCGGCGTTGCTGTGGGATCCTGTGCAGACTTGAAAATCTTGCCCCTTGGTGCCATGATAATCGGCAGCATAGCTGGAATTGTCTCAGTTGCTGGATTCAAATACTTGACTGTGAGTATAACTTCTTAAAGAAATGCTAGACCAATAGATCCCACTTTTGACTCAGCAGCACCCCTTGTTTCATACTCAGCTGACTTAGTTAGTGAGCATTTTTAATTTATGCTACGATCAGCCATGCTTTTTAGGTTTTCTTTAGCAGTTCATACAATAAAGCAAGCTAATTTGTAAAAGATGGGCAATGTGAAAAGACTGCTGTGACAATCAGATATCTTCCAGCACTCAAGGAACTATTACTTCTAATGACTTGCTATCTATTGTAGAGTTTGGTCTTGAAATTTAGCACAGCTTCCCTCTCTTCTCCGGTTCATCACAGACTGCCACGTGTACACATAGGTAATTTTGTTGTTTAGGTCAAAACTGTGATCTTTAAAAAGAAGTCTTTGAAAAGATTGAGTCAAAATGGTTTCCATCTTATGAGCTGAAAAGAGCATTCCCACCAAGTGACACTTAGCCTTTATTTTGCTTCTTTCTAGCCACGTCTTGCCTCTGTGCTGAAAATTCAAGATACCTGTGGTGTCCATAACCTTCATGGCTTGCCTGGTATCTTGGGAGGCATTGCAAGCATAATTGCAGCTGCTGTGCAGGTCAACAAGCAGTGAGTTTTTATTTGGAATTTTTAACTGTCCTTTTCTGGTACTGCAGCAATGTTTGTAACTGGGCTTTGATTTGTGTTTTGTTTGTTTGTTTGTTTGTTTGTTTTAGGGGTTGGGTGTAGGGATGGGAGAAAATGGGACATGGGATAAACAGGGGGTGCAAATCAACATAAACATTTTAGAATACTCATTATCATCTGTTACATTTCATAGGTACATATGTTCCCAGTAAAGCTTAGTTACGATATACATTCTATTTCTAAATTAATCATAGGCTTTCTATTATCAGATATTAATTTGCATTCTATTTCTGAGCCAGTCATAAAATTTATGCCAACAGTCCTCATGGTTTGTCGTTCTTGTCGGATCTAACCATTCTGATAATTTATCCGTTTCCGCCGTGTCCAGAATTTTTGCTATTAACTCATCTTGTGATGGATTCTCTGGGTCTTTCCAATGTTTAGCAAAGATAATTCTTGCAGCTGTGTAAGGTCTTGAAGAGCGAGGATAGGGCCCCAAATCACTGGCTATCAGAGACCTTTGAATTTTGGACAAAAATCTTAGCCACAGGAGAGGGAAAATGCACTGTTGTACATGTTTCTTACCCCCTGAAGAATCTTACCCCACATGGCTCTTGTTTTGTTCTCTGCACAAAAGAAAGGCACCCTAAGAAACTCCATTCAGCAGAGTTGAAGGTGATGCTTGTGTTTCTCCCCTCTTCCACCCCCACCCCTGATAATCTACAGGATCTCTGCTGGGCTGCAGGCTGCTGCTCTGGGTTGTTCCATTGGGATTGCCTTAGTAGGAGGAGCCCTCACAGGTCAGTAAAACAAACCCCTGTTTCAATGTAACCTTGAAAGTTGATGCGAATAAGGGAGTTGTTGGCCTAGAGCTGAGCAATTCCATTGACAATTCTTTGGAAGGAAAGAGCGCAACTTTGTTGATGACAGGAGCAGTTCCCCCTGGCCCAGCACTGGGAATGGATCCACTACATCAGGAGACCCAAATGCCCCCCACCATGTGCACCACCACCACCATCAAAAGTGGCAATCGTTTGGAGACCACAAGTCATATGCCACTTCATCTCTTCCTGCCAACTGAGGGCAAGGCTGGGCCAATGGCTCCTGAGTTAGGCCAGACCCTGCCCACCAGCTCCCCTTAAGGGGATTCCTCAACTTGGGTGAGCAGGCTCCTGCCTGCTGTCCTCGTACTGCCTGAATCCAAGCCCAATACCACAAACAACAAAGCTGTGACAGGAAAGCAAGAACCTAGTAACCCATAACAACTGACCTACCATGCCTAAAAACCCCAATGCCCAAGCAATAAACATTAACCCATATGATCTCATGACCACAATGAAACGGAGGGAGAGGAGGGAGGGGGGAGGAATAACCGGTGAGACACAGACAGACTGGAGTGACTTCCCTGCTCCACTTTTATGCTAGGACCGGATTGAAGTCTGCTGCCTTCCGGTATGCCTGCCTGCTGTCTTAGAACTGAAATCCCAGCCAGCAGGGAGGAGCACCCAGGGCAGCTGTCCTCCCAGCATCCCAAGGGCTCTGCTGTGAGCCCTGTACATAGCTTGCCATCAGCCCAGGCCACGACTCTGGTCACAACTCGGGGCGCGCGCGCGCGCACACACACACACACACACACACACACACACACACACACACACACACACACACAGAGAGAGAGAGAGAGAGAGAGAGAGAGAGAGAGAGAGGGAGAGAGAGGGAGAGAGAGAGAGGAGGGTGTCCCAAAATGATGCAATTTCTCTATACTCCACTTTGGTACTTTGTACCAGTTGAACTTAGTGTTGCTATTGGCATAGAAATGTTTGAATATTTTGGGAAGGTGCATATCAAGTTGTCTTCACCGAAGGTCAAATTGGCCTCATTTCTCTCCTAGCCCACCCAGCTCTCCTTTCCTGTCTCACCCTCCTCTAGTCCAGTTTATACATCCCTCAACCCTTTCCCTCTTGGGACTGCCTGGCCTCTGCCTCAGTTTCCTTTCCAACCTCTTGTTCTCAGTCCTGCCGCAATCCAAACATCCTAACGTGCCTTACAGCTGCCCTACCTACCACATCTCAGTCTTCCTCCCTATGCCAGCTCCAAGTACTGCCCCATAGGCTATATTCTTTGGCTCCTCATCAACACCCCCCCCCACACACAACACACAAAGAATGCGTATAAGTCAGATTGGCAGAAAAATTCTTTCTTATGTTGCTCTGTTCAATCCAGGGCTCAGTCACATTGATTTGCATGAATTTCAGTCCCAATATACATACACATCACTAAAATGAGTGTCTCCTAGTGATGCTCCTGGCACAGCCGTTCTGCACCTACCACCACACTGCTCAGCTGCTGGGCAGGCTGAAGTGGCTTCCCGAGTCAGCGGGCTGGTCAGTTGTTTTGTGGGCTGATGCTCCTGATGCGCTGACCATTCTCTGTGTCCTGGCACTCTCTCTGTTTGCAACTGCAGGGCAGCTGCACAATATTCTCTGTGTCCTGGCATAATCACTTGGCAGGCGCAGAGCCAGGTGCAGAGTGGAGGCCCAGACTGCCCTCTACGTACTGGCACTCTTGCTCTGTGGGCACAGAGTAGGGACAGAGGGGGGTGCAGATCATCCTCTGAATCTTGGCACTCTCAGTTGGTGGCCCTAGAGCAGGTGCAGAGTGGAGGCCCAGACTGCCCTCTACATCCTGGCACGCTTGCTCGCTCTGTGGGCACAGAGCAGGTACAGAGGGGGTGGGATGGAGAGGGTCCTCCATGTCCTGGCATGCTCACTCAGCAGGCATAGAGTGGGTGCAGAGCAAGCACAGAGAGAGCCCACCAGGACACCGAGGACAGCCTACGCCTGCGCTGCACCCACTTGGTGCCTGCTCTGTGCCTGTTCATCTTCTGCTGCCCTGCCAAACTGGTAGTGCCCCTGCCACCCAAAATCCACATAGGCACAAGTTAAAACAACATCAGTGTTCAAATCCACAAAACCACATTAAATTAAATTGGTTCAGAAGTGAGATATTTTAAAGAGCCCCTGCTCACCAGCTGAAAAGAAAAAAACCTTGCATCATGTGCCCAGGAATCTATAAATCACTCTAAGTAATTTTAAAATCAATATAATTGCTGTTCTTATAGCCAGTGTGACCACAACCTTTATTGTTTTATTTCAGACTGTCCTGTTGCCCCTTCCTTACCTTATTTGCAAGGTACCCCAAAGTCACTCAAGTGGTGTGCTTCCCCATTTGGGCATTTCCTGCTCCACTGCTTCCCTTTAATCTCTTCTTCATTCCTCTCTTATTCTGTGCCCTGAATAAATATGTACACACAAACCACATACAAATGCCTGCTTTTCCATAAGTCTCTCTCAGCTTATTCCCGTAATTCCTCTGTCTTCCCCCACTTTGCTCCTGCAGTCTGCCTTCACCTTGAAAACAGCTACTCCGATTCCAATTCCCTGCCTCCTTGCCAAACCTATTTCCCAACACAGTTCTCCTCACAGTCTTCTTTTCTCCAGAAGGCAGACCCTGTCCATCCCTTCAGCTTCCAACTTCCAGCTCACCCATGCATTAACCCCCCTCATTTTTTTTGCCTGAATTAGTGCTGTATCAGTTACTGATCTAGTGCAAATATACAAATGCAATTTTTAAAGGTTTTGCTTCTCAGGAAATGTAGGATTTATGACCTAAGGATGTCAGCTTGTGACTGGAAAGGGGAAATAATGCTCCAACGCCACACCCTGACCCACTCCATAGGTCACCATCAGTGTGATCAGGACATGCCTTGTTTATTTATTTTATTTATTTATTTTATTAGATTTATACCCTGCCCATCTAGATCAAAGGTCTACTCTGGGCGGCATGTCCCTGAAAAAGACTGATATACAGTACACATGTAATCACACAAGCCAAGAACAAGACATAGTAATGAGATTAGAAATGCTACGTAAAAACACAAGTCTGTTGGCAAAAAAAGAGTAACTTATTCTCAGGATTAGAGCTTATACCATTGTAACGGAATAAATGTAGAAAGAAACAGTGAGGAACTCAGCACAGTCAGTGAGGCAAAGTTAGTCACATCCTAGCTGGAAAAAAGGAAGGATGTTTGCATTCACTTAAACTAACTGCCGTGCTTCCATATAAGTTAATGCTAAGTAAGCATTTTGTTTCATAAGTGCTAATTCATGAAATAGGAAGTTGCTTGTGGTCTTTAGAAAAATCAAACTGCTTAGCAGGTCAACCAAAATTGAAAGTGCTGAGAGCTCTTCCTTCTCTAGCAATCTTTTAACAATCATGATTGAACGTGAATTCCTTTTTAAAGCTAAAATAGTTTTTAGTGCTTACTTGTTTTAAATTTTTCAATTGTACATATTTTAATCAGCATATAGTTTAATTGTTTTTTTAATGTTTAACTTATTATGTTTTTAATTCTGTTCTTTTTAATATTGTCAGGTGCCTTGGGTCCCCTTAGCAGGAGAAAGGCAACCTATAAATAAAACAAATCAAATAAAATGAAATAAATAATTATACCCTTTCTCACTAATTTTATGTAACATATGTTGCGGGAAATTTGCCTGATTATGCTCTTGTATTTTCTCCCTATGATATAGGGTTACTTATAAATCTGCCGTTCTTGGGACAGCCACCGGACCAGAACTGCTATGATGACTCAGTGTACTGGGAGGTAGGATGTAATTATATGGCAGGTATAGAATAGTTAAAGTAGGGGGGCCTTTATCTCTGGTGTCAGTATCTGCTGATTCGCTTATTCATAGTCTGAAAATATTAAAAATATTAAAAGAAAAATCTCATAAATATATATCTCTAACAATGAAGTTACCAGAAACGGCCAACAGAGGGAGCCAAAGACCATGCTATGTATAGTGTTTGCTATACAGTATTTGTATTCTCTATAATCCATGTTTTTCAGCATCTATGGGGTGGCTTGGAACCGATCTTCCATGGATACGGAGGTCCTACTGTGTTCCTTTCATTTATAAAATGTCAAAGGAGTTTTCCAAAATTATGGGGAATGTATGTTGGCCATCAAACAAAGTCCAAAATTTATATTGATCCTATTAACAGACTAAATAAAAAGGCATACAAGATTTTTTAAAAAAAGATTTCAAGATTTCAAGATTTTTTAAAAAAATCAGGTAAAATATTATGTAAAGTGGGGTGGGGTGGGAGACTTTTCTTCATTTGCTTTTCCCACCTGTAACTGAACTGCAAATTTTAAAAGTAGATGGTGGATCTCAAGATAAATTTTCTTTCATTTGGTTGGTTGATTGGCTTTGGACAGCATTATTAGGTGGTTTTGGTCTTAACCAAGCCAATCAAATAAGTTTTCAAAAAGTGGCTTCTTCCATGCTGCCTGGGGGCCTTGGGATGCTGCAGTCCCAGAAACACTGCTATGCCAGTTTCTGAGCAAATGGATCCACTGCATATTGCCCTTTCCAGATCTTTTCCTTTGCAGTAGCAACCCTGCAGTATGGTGAGCTGCTCTCCTTTAGCTCTGATCTGATAGATCCCAGAAGATAGGTGAGGTATGATCTAAAGCTGGGCTGTATAACTGAAGTAACTCTGAAAGTCACTCTGCATTGAGTCTGACAGCTCACGAGCAACTCATCTAGTGGCTTGAAGACAGATGTCACATGATCCCCCCAAGGCACATGTTTAAATGGTCAGGCTGTAGACACCAGAGAGAATAAATCACAAAAGTGCCATCATGAAGTGTAATGTATTAGAACAAGGCAAATGAAGTGAAGCTGTTCCTTATCTGTAACACCTACAGGTAGTAGACTAGTAGGAGCTGGCCATAAGTATTCCTTATTTCTCAGGCCACTTCCACATCTGAGTAGGACAACCTTAAGTCAAGAAGGATCCTCCCCAAGACCACGAGCCTGTTCCTTTAGAAGGAGGACAGCCCCATTCATAACACTTTGTTGCTCTCTTCCCAGGATTCCGTGTGATTTTTGGCCTTTCTTCATGTGTCACTTTCTCTGGGCATCTGCCCACCACACACTCAGAGACAAAACTGAGTACTATCAACAAATTGATGACATTGTCCCCCCCCCCCCCATTTTGATGGCAGCTCCCAATGTTTTCATTTAAATGTCAAACAAGAAGGGGTAGAACCACCTAGAGGTATCACTGTCCATTTCTGAGTTTTTTGTTTTTCCTCCCAGCTGTTTTTCCCAAACTGAAAAGTTCACTGGAAGAGCAAACACAGGTGCAGATGGAGTTGCTGAGAGGCAGGATCCACTAGAAAACAACTGAGCTACTTAAACAGGCCTTGAAAATTTATATATTTTGAAAGTTACTACTAACTGCTTAGGTCAGCCCTTAAACCACTAAGATTAACAAGATTAGATTGCATTGCACTTTGAGCCCTATTCGAGGATTTCCCGGAGGGTTAAATAGGTGCGAGAGATTGGGGCCTTCACGTAGCCCTTCCCTCATTTTCCAGAGCAGGGACATTTGGGGCAGGACTTAAGGTGGGCATGCACATCCCCGCCACCATCTTAATAAGAAAATACTGCATAAGGCTTAAGTGTAATATAGACACCATGGTTATGATGAATGACCACTTCTCAGGCATCTACAGATGGAAATAATAATAAGTTGTCATCTTCAAATGGCTGCTGGTTTTCAGAAGAGAACAGCATTCAAAAGTCAGCCAAACAAACAACTGAAAGAAGGGTTATTTCAACAGGCACAGTCTACTCTTAAAGGGGACATTTGATCTTGTAAGAAAACAGCTAGCAAAAGCAAACAAAGGCCTAATCTACATTTATATCTGCCTTGCAATGAGCTTCATTCTAAATGGAATCGATTTAGAAATCATGTCGTATTTGAGTTGGTGTCTGCATTTTCTTGTGAAGGAAACCTTTAATAAATGTTAAAACTGTGTTGTATCTTGGTTGAAGGGGCTACAATGGCTTTTAAAATCGTTTCATTTGAGGCTTGCCCGCTCTGCCCTCCTGCCGGCCACTCACCCCAGCTGATGTGGTGATTGGAGGGAGGGTTTGTCCCTTTAGAAAGCTTGGCTGCTTCTGTCCCTTTGAGAACACTCCAGTTGTTCCCATTTGTACCCACAGAATACACCACAGAAATAAAGGGTGCCTGACTTTGCAGTGGTGCAAAAACACTGATCCAAGCATGGATCCGCATGGATCCACATGATTTTAACATGAGATCATCCCCAAACCACTGCCCAATCTGTGGCCAGCGATGGTTCCTATGACTGAGATTGTTGGGGGGATAATCCTACATAAAAACCATGTGGATCCATGAAGATCTGTGCCTCTGATCCATTTTTTTTTTTTTTTTTTTTTGCCCAAAGACAACTCTGCACTTCTCCAACCCCGCACTGGGCTGGCTGCATCCTCCCCTTCCTCTTAGGCTCCCTGCGCCTGGCCGTCCATCCTTCTTTCCCCACTTCCTGCGGTTCGTGTTGCTGCTGCCACTTCTCCCCAACTCTGCTGGTAACTCAAAGAAGCAGTTTGTAGTGACAGAGGTGCTTGGATGTACAGAATCAATTGGAAAAAAAATCAGAGGTTCATACATGTGTTAAAATAAATGACAATCTGGTGGAACAGTATTTTCCATTGCTTTCCAACCAGAAAACATGTTTCCCTGGAAAAATAATCCATGTTTCTGTTTACAGCATGGAAACACCTTATTTTAAATCTCTTTTTTAAAAAACAGAACGATATAAGAGCATTTCTTTTTGTAGGTGGGACCATGCCCTCATCTGCTGACTAATTCCAAGCAGTTTGGTTCTGTTACCAATAGAACGGCTAGCCCAAGATGTCTTGTTTCAATGCTATTCTACACGTAACTGCCCAGGGGACAAAGTGGGAGAAATGTCCATGGACTCAGATGGATCTCTGGTCTGCTTTTCTTTTAGGTTCCCATTGAAGAGGTGCCACACACAACCCATCCTCTTTACCAGGAGGTTCAAAGAAAACTGAGTGTTGAAGAATTGAAGGAGTAGCCCAAAACTACCTGTTTTCTCTATCATCTTATCAGTTCCTTGTCAAATATCTTGGCCATACATTATTTTTCTACTTGTGTTTGTGTGGACTTATTCTCTTTCAAATAGTTGCCATTTGTCTTTAAAACATTTTATAAGCCACTTTGACTTCCTTTATTGAGAGAAAGGCAGGATATAAATACATAGAATGAATAAATGACTGTTTCTCTAGAAAAATATTTTGAATATTACCCACATGAAGAATCACTTTCAACAGACAACCTTAGAAATATGTACTTCTTACAAACTGGCAGTAAAGTCCGGTGAAAGAGGCTTATCGGTAAGAAGCATACCATGCAGGAATTTAACCTACCCTAATTTACTAGAAACAGTATAAGACAAAGACAAATGGTGCAATTTAATACATTCTTTAAGAAATAAATAAATTCTGAAATTAATTCTTTCTTCTGCATCATATCTGGGCATAAATTGTACAGTATAGAAGGACATGAGACAAAAATTCAGGAGCCCCAGCCATGCATGCACAATATCTCTCTTGACAGAGTATTCTCAAAAATCTGTCCTGGAGTGGTGGATTTACTTTACTTTACTTACAGTTTATTTTATTTTTATTTCTCCTCCTCTTTTCATAATAATTTTATTATTTGAATAATAATAAGTGATGCTTTTTGATTTTTAATCTGCCAACCAGCTACCATGGGTGTTGCTGCACATCTTTTAGTTACAATTGTTGCTCCTGTCTCCCTTCCAAGATATACAGCATGTGTGTGTGTGTGTGTGTGTGTGTGTGTGTGTGTGTGTGTGTGTGTGTGTTTTCAACAATGTTGTTACAAGACTTGCTCTCTACAAAGTATGAAAGGCTCACTTTTGAGAAATGGTTTCTTATCTGGGAAGCTGGAACAAAAGTTCACAAGGCCCCAGCCAGAACTCCTCATTTTGCACAGCCTTCTGTGGAGCCTTCAATGCTATATTTAGGATATATATACAGTCCTCTGTTGCTGCAAATTGTGTCCTTGGGTAACCTCCAGAGATGGTGGGAGAGGTAGCAGGAAGGAGGGAGGGAGGGATGGGTGCAGGAGAGAGAGAGTCTGCTGGCAAAGCTGCTTGTAGAAAGCCTGGCTGCTTCTGTTCCTGTAATAATGCTTTTGCTGGTCTCTGGGAGACGGAGAGAGCAGCCTGTCATGTCATGGAACAAAAAAAGTTGAATGCAGGAAAAATGGAGCAGGCGATGGCTGCTTCTCTCTGCCTGCTAGGGAACAGGGACTGGCTACCATGATAAGCCTCAAACGCAATGATTCTTGAAAACAGATTAAATGTTTTCCTTAAGAGGAAACACACACCAACCCAAAAACCAGCAACAATTTCTAAACTGCTTCCATTTAGAACGGGGCTTTTTGCAAGGCAAATGTAAATGTAAGCAAGCCCTTAGAAATTCTTTTCATTAGCCTGGATGACTCCCTGCCTACAGCAGCCATTTCTACTACGCTATGCTTGCAAAGGACTGTTGTTGATCAGAGTGAGGGCAGCTGAAGAAGAAAGAAGGACATGGATCCTCTCCTGATGAACAACGCCCTGAGAAGGATGATAAGTGCTTCTTGCTTTGTGAGCAGCATAGTTTAGCTGTACAGGCTGTTTATACACTGTAAACTAGACATGGGGATGAATAAAAAAATGAATCGCGATATTCATCAGAAATCGCTGATTTGTTAAATATTCATCCCTTCATATTTGTGGGTTCCAGAGACCCCGACAAATGCGAAGGGACGAATATTGCCCCATTTTTATTCGTACCCCATACGCAGAGAGGGAAGGCTAGCCTTTGCTCTCTTCCTATGGCTTTCCCATTATGCTTACCGGCCCGCCAATCAGCTGATCAGCGGGCTGATAGGCAGCGATCCACCCCCACAGCCTATCCCCCGCCCCATTCCTCTGCCTACCTTAGCCACCATCTTGGTGTCTTCTTAGTTGTCCCTTCAAAATCTATACATTTTTTAAGCATTTGAACCAATCATGTATATATTTTAGCATACAATATTGGCAACTATCATAATATTGCTCTCATAGTATACAATGTTCTCAAAATCCTCTAATTGTTGTTGTTGTTTAGTCGTTAAGTCGTGTCCGACTCTTTGTGACCCCATAGACCAGAGCACGCCAGGCCCTCCTGTCTTCCACTGCCTCCCGGAGTTGGGTCAAATTCATGTTGGTAGCTTCGATGACACTGTCCAACCATCTTGACCTCTGTCGTCCCCTTCTCCTCTTGCCTTCACATTTTCCTAACATCAGGGTCTTTTCCAGGGAGTCTTCTCTTCTCATGAGATGGCCAAAGTATTGGAGACTCAGCTTCAGGATCTGTCCTTCCAGTGAGCACTCAGGGTTGATTTCCTTCAGAACGGATAGGTTTGATCTCCTTGCAGTCCAGGGGACTCTCAAGAGTCTCCTCCAGCACCACAATTCAAAAGCAGCAATTCTTCGGCGGTCAGCCTTCTTTATGGTCCAGCTCTCACTTCCATACATCGCTACTGGAAAAACCATAGCTTTGACTATGCGGACCTTTGTCGGCAAGGTGATGTCTCTGCTTTTTAAGATGCTGTCTAGGTTTGTCATCGCTTTCCTCCCAAGAAGCAGGCGTCTTTTAATTCCGTGGCTGCTGGCACCATCTGCAGTTATCATGGAGCCCAAGAAAGTAAAATCTGTCACTGCCTCCCTATCTTCCCCTTCTATTTGCCAGGAGGTGATGGGACCAGTGGCCATGATCTTAGTTTTTTTGATGTTGAGCTTCAGACCATTTTTTGCGCTCTCCTCTTTCACCCTCATTAAGAGGTTCTTTAATTCCTCCTCACTTTCTGCCATCAGAGTGGTATCGTCTGCATATCTAAGGTTGTTGATATTTCTTCCAGCAATCTTAATTCCGGCTTGGGATTCATCCAGTCCAGCCTTTCGCATGATGTATTCTGCATATAAGTTAAATAAGCAGGGGGACAATATACAGCCTTGTCGTACTCCTTTCCCAATTTTGAACCAATCAGTTGTTCCATATCCAGTTCTAACTGTTGCTTCCTGTCCCACATATAGATTTCTCAGGAGATAGATAAGGTGGTCAGGCACTCCCATTTCTTTAAGGACTTGCCATAGTTTGCTGTGGTCCACACAGTCAAAGGCTTTTGCGTAGTCAATGAAGCAGAAGTAGATGTTTTCTGGAACTCTCTGGCTTTCTCCATAATCCAGCGCATGTTAGCAATTTGGTCTCTAGTTCCTCTGCCCCTTCGAAATCCAGCTTGTACTTCTGGGAGTTCTCGGTCCACATAGTGCTGAAGCCTACCTTGTAGGATTTTGAGCATAACCTTGCTAGCGTGTGAAATGAGTGCAATTGTACGGTAGTTGGAGCATTCTTTGGCACTGCCCTTCTTTGGGATTGGGATGTAGACTGATCTTTTCCAATCCTCTGGCCACTGCTGAGTTTTCCAAACTTGCTGGCATATTGAGTGTAGCACCTTAACAGCCTCATCTTTTAAGATTTTAAATAGTTCAACTGGAATGCCATCACCTCCACTGGCCTTGTTGTTAGCCATGCTTTCTAAGGCCCACTTGACTTCACTCTCCAGGATCTCTGGCTCAAGGTCAACAGCCACACTATCTGGGTTGTCCGGGATATCCAAATCTTTCTGGTATAATTCCTCTGTGTATTCTTGTCACCTCTTCTTGATGTCTTTTGCTTCTGTGAGGTCCCTACCATTTTTGTCCTTTATCATGTCCATCTTTGCACAAAAGGTTCCTTTAATATCTCCAATTTTCTTGAACAGATCTCTGGTTTTTCCCTTTCTATTATTTTCCTCTATTTCTTTGCACTGTTTGTTTAAGAAGGCCCTCTTGTCTCTCCTTGCTATTCTTTGGAAGTCTTCATTCCATTTTCTATAACTTTCCCTATCTCCCTTGCATTTTGTTTCCCTTCTCTTCTCTGCTATTTGTAAGGCCTCGTTGGACAGCCACTTGGCTTTCTTGCATTTCCTTTTCTTTGGAATGGTTTTTGTTGCTGCCTCCTGTACAATGTTGCAAGCCTCCATCCATAGTTCTTCAGGCACTCTGCCCACCAAATCTAGTTCCTTAAATCTGTTCTTCACTTCCACTGTGTATTCATAAGGGATTTGGTTTAGATTATACCTGACTAACCCAGTGGTTTTTCCTACTTTCTTCAGTTTAAGCTTGAGTTTTGCTATAAGAAGCTGATGATCAGAGCCACAATCAGCTCCAGGTCTTGTTTTTGCTGACTGTATAGAGCTTCTCCATCTTTGGCTGCAGAGAACATAATCAATCTGATTTCGGTATTGCCCATCTGGTGATGTCCATGTGTAGATTCGCCTCTTGTGTTGTTGGAAAAGAGTGTTTGTGATGACCAGCTTGTTCTCTTGACAAAACTCTATTAGCCTTTGTTCTGCTTCGTTTTGAACTCCAAGGCCAAACTTCCCTGTTTTTCCTTTTATCTCTTGACTCCCTACTTTAGCATTCCAATCCCCTATAATGAGAAGAACATCTTTCTTTGGTGTCAGTTCTAGAAGGTGTTGTAAGTCTTCATAGAATTGGTCAATTTCAGCCTCTTCAGCATGGGTGGTTGGTGCATAAATTTGGATGACTGTGATGTTGAAAGGTCTGCCTTGGATTTGTATTGAAATTATTCTATCATTTTTGAGGTTGTATCCCAGTACAGCTTTTCCCACTCTTTGGTTGACTATGAGGGCTACTCCATTTCTTCTACGGGATTCTTGCCCACAATAGTAGATATGATAATTGTCTGAATTGAATTCACCCATTCCTGTCCATTTTAGTTCACTGACACCCAGGATGTCAATATTAATTATTGCCATCTCCTGTTTGACCACATCCAGCTTACCAAGGTTCATAGATCTTACATTCCAGGTTCCCATGCAGTCTTTTTCTTTGCAGCATCGGACTTTCCTTTCACTTCCAGGCACGTCCACAGCTGAGCGTCCTTTAGGCTTTGGCCCAACCACTTCATTAGCTCTGGAGCTACTTGTCCTTGTCCTCCGCTCTTCCTCAGTAGCATGTTGGACGCCTTCCGACCTGAGGGGCTCATCTTCCAGCGTCATATCTTTTAGCCTTTTGTTTCTGTCCATGGAGTTTTCTTGGCAAAGATACTGGAGTGGCTTGCCGGTTCCTGCTCCAGGTGGATCGCGTTTAGTCAGAACTTTCCACTATGACCTGTCTGTCTTGGGTGTCCCTGCACGGCATAGCCCATAGCTTCTCTAAATAACTCAAGCCCCTTCGCCACGACAAGGCAGCAATCCGTGAAGGGGCTCATAGTATACAATGTTCTCGAAATCTTCTAATAAAATACCTAATACAAGCAGTTCTGGTTTCAAATCTATATAATTTTGAGGCAGTTTAACTGACCAACTTTGTATTTTATACCAATAATAACTAAATAGGTTCCTAACACATAATAAATGTTATCTAAAGCATTTTATAGGTGGGACGTGGTGGCGCTGTGGGTTAAACCGCAGAAGCCTCTGTGCTGTAAGATCTATAGATCTGCAGCTGTAAGATCGAATCCACGTGACGGAGTGAGCATCCGTCGCTTGTCCCAGCTCCCGCCAACCTAGCGGTTCGAAAGCATGCAAATGCAAGTAGATAAATAGGGACCACCTCGGTGGGAAGGTAACAGCATTCCGTGTCTAAGTCGCACTGGCCACGTGACCACGGAAGATTGTCTTCGGACCAACGCTGGCTCTATGGCTTGGAAACGGGGATGAGCACCGCCCCCTAGAGTCGAACACGACTGGACAAATTGTCAAGGGGAACCTTTACCTTTACCTTTAAAGCATTTTATATAGATTTTCTTTATATAATTGTTTAGCCATTTTTATCTCCACATTTTTCTATCATGTCTATATCAATATCATATCTAATATATGTTAATTAAGTACTATTTGTTTTAACTCTTTCTTATGTCTAGCTTCAATTTACCTTAAGAACCTCCGTGTTATGCCTTTACCCTGATTAGTGATCCCTTATTTCAGTTTGATTCCCTTTTCTAATATATAAGATATGTCCCCTTACAATTCCAGAAGTTAGGTATATACATGCTTTCAACGTTGAAGGCCACCTTAATATTTTTTTCCTTTTCATCTTTCTAAGTAACTCCTTCTCTTGTCTTTTCCCAATTCTTATTTCTATCTCTCTAAAACTTCTGCCGTCCCTTGTACCATCTGAGATCATTTTATGCACTTGATCTATCTCCAATAGGTCTTCCAGGCTATTTTTAATTAAATCTGCTGGTTCTCTCCCCTTGCAAGTTGCACTCGCTAGGACAGGCTTTGTATGCTGCTAGAGCTCTCCTCTTATCCTCGATGGCTGGCATCAGCTCCTCCGAATGGGCTTCAAACCAGTCGGCCGTCTTTTTGGTCTTCTTGCCAAATGTGGACAAGGCGGTGTTATACACAGCGTTCTTGAAATGTTCCCATAGTTCAGGTGCATTTGCATCAGCCGGGGCTGGAAGGGTTTCCTCAAGCGCTTGGGCAAATTCCTCCACTTTTCTTTGATCGCGAGTCTTGCTGATGTCAATACGTGGTCTTCCTTCCTTTTTCGTGTGATATAATCTCTTTGTTCGCAGTTTTACTCTACTACACACCAGGGAGTGATCAGTATCGCAATCAGCACTCTGGTAGCTGCGTGTGATCGTAATACTAGGAAGGCTAGAACGTCTAGTGAGGATCAAATCGAGCTGATGCCAATGCTTCGATCTTGGATGTCTCCAGGAAACTCTGTGTTGAGGCTTTGTATTAAAGAATGTGTTGCTGACGCAAAGACCATAATAACAACAAAACTCCAGCAAGCGTTGGCCATTTTCGTTCATCTTTCCATTGCCAAAACGGCCTAGACAAGTGGGCCAGGAATTGTGATCAGCACCAACTCTAGCGTTAAAGTCTCTGAGAATGAACAGTGCCTCTCTTTCAGGGACTTTTTTGATAGTAGCTGCCAGATCGTCGTAGAATTTGTCTTTCACTTCTGTAGTGGATGACAGTGTTGGTGCATATGCACTAATGAGGGTGACCGGTCCCGCTGATGAGTGGAGCTGCAGAGACAGGATTCTTTCACTCCCCACAGTAGGTGGAACAATGGATCTCAGCAGAGTATTTCTGACTGCAAAGCCAACACCATATTCCCTGGTCTCATTCAATGGTTTTCCCTGCCAGAAGAATGAGAAGTTTTTTTCTTTGGCAGATCCCGAGTCTGGCAATCTCGTCTCTTGCAGGGCAACAATGTCCATCTGCAGTCTACTCAGTTCCATGTCGATGACAGCTGTCTTGCGCACATCGTCTATTTCCTGCAGGTCATCAGAAAAGCCGTGGTCAGAAAAGCCAGGGGTCATTGTCCGTACATTCCAGGTGCCCAGCTTTAGGGCAGAAGTTTTCTTATGATTGTTGCATGGTGCAGGGTTATCGATCTGCTTGTCGGCTCTTCGAGCTGCTCGTAGCCAAGTCCAACAGGCTGCCAGGAGATGTTCCAACGATTATTGGCTTCAGCTCTGCTCTCAGATACAGATAGCAGCCGACACAGGTAACATCAAAGGAATGTATGACGGTCTCAGGCAGGCTTTAGGTCCAATACAGAAGAAATCTGCTCCCTTGAAGTCTGCTACAGGCGTGATCATCCAGGACCGAGCACAGCAGATGGACCGCTGGGTGCAGCACTACTCTGAGCTATATTCCAGAGAGAATGTAGTAACCGAAGAAGCATTAAATAACATTGAGTGCCTGCCTGTCTTGGAAGAGTTGGACAGAGAACCAACCTTAGCAGAAATAAAAACGGCCTTGGATTCCCTCGCCTCCGGCAAGGCACCTGGAAAGGATAACATCCCTGTTGAAGTGCTGAAGTGCTGTAAAGAGACCATCACTACCGGGCTGTATGAAATCTTTTGTCTTTGCTGGAGGGAAGGTGGAGTACCACAGGACATGAAGGATGCAAACATCGTCACATTGTACAAGAACAAAGGAGACAGGGGCGACTGCAATAACTACCGTGGCATCTCTCTTCTCAGCGTTGTAGGGAAGCTGCTTGCCCGTGTTGTGCTGAAGAGGCTCCAGGTGCTCGCAGACAGAGTCTATCCAGAATCACAGTGTGGATTTCGAGCTAATAGATCCACCACTGACATGGTATTCTCCCTCAGACAGTTGCAGGAGAAATGCAGGGAACAACAACAGCCACTCTTTGTCGCCTTCATAGATCTCACAAAGGCCTTTGATTTGGTTAGCAGGGATGGCCTTTTTAAAATACTTCCCAAGATTGGATGTCCACCTCGACTCCTTAACATCATCAGGTCCTTCCATGAGGGAATGAAGGGCACTGTAGTTTTTGATGGTTCAACATCAGATCCCTTTGACATCTGAAGCGGAGTGAAACAGGGCTGTGTCCTTGCACCAACCCTTTTTGGGATCTTTTTTGCTGTCATGCTGAAGCACGCCTTTGGAACTGCAACAGAAGGTGTCTATCTCCGGACTAGATCAGACGGAAAGCTCTTTAATCTCTCTAGATTGAGAGCGAAGACCAAAGTCCAGATGAAATGCATGTGGGACTTCCTCTTCGCCGATGATGCAGCCATTGTTGCCCACTCTGCTCAAGATTTTTGGTATCACCTGGCAGGACAAAGTTCCAAACAGAGTAGTCCTAGAACGAGCTGGAATTTTTAGAATGTATACATTACTGAAACAGCGACGTCTACGTTGGCTTGGGCATGTCGTGAGAATGGCTGATGGTCGGATTCCAAAAGATCTCCTGTATGGAGAATTAGTGGAGGGAAATTGCCCCAGAGGGAGACCACAGCTGCGATACAAGGACATCTGCAAGCAGGATCTGAAGGCCTTAGGAATGGACCTCAACAGATGGGAAACCCTGACATCGGAGCGTTCAGCCTGGAGGCAGGCGTTGCATCACGGCCTCTCCCAATTTGAAGAGACCCTTGTTCAGCAGACCGAGGCAAAGAGGCAGTCACGGAAGCAGCAAAATCAGGGAGCTGGACAGGGGACAGATTGTATTTGTCTTCAGTGTGGAAGGGATTGTCACTCTCGAATTGGCCTTCTCAGCCACACTAGATGCTGTTCCAAGTCCTCCATACAGAGCACGTTACCATAGTCTTTCGAGACTGAAGGATGCCTAATACTATCTCTCCCCTTATCTTCCCTTGGCACACCTAATACTCTTCTCAGTTCCAGGGTTAGATTTAAATCTCCTAAATTTTCTCCTCTGATTTCCTCCAGCCCCTCCTTTGGTTGGCATACATCATCCACCACCCTCTCATTTCCTTGTTCATTATTCCCTGTCTCCTGTTGACTATAGTCCTTCCTTAACTGCTCATTGAATAATTTCGCCTCTTCTTTGTGGGATCTCACTATTTCTAAAATTGCTTGAAGGATAGATTTTGTTTCATCCCAAACTTTTCCCTGTTGTAGCATTATGTCCCAGATATCAAATAATTGTATTTAGAGATGCGGACAAATAAAAAAAATGGTGATTCATTTTGATTCATGATTCATCAAGTGAATCAACTCAATGAATATGAATATTCTTTGACAAATTGATTCATCAATTCATCTTCGATTTGAATGCCCCTAAGCACCTAGAGACACCAAATTTGCAGGGAAGCTTCCTCAGACGCTTTTCTACAATTCATGAAAGTTTGGTGAACCTTGGATAACGGACCCCTGAGTTATATAGTCACAAAGAGGACCCCCCAGGTACTTAGAGAATCTGGAATCAAAATGGAGCTTCCTATGTGTTTTCCCAACATGCCTGCCAACTTTGGTGAAGATTGGATATCGGACATCCGAGTTATTCACCCACAAATTGGGTCCCCCAAGGAGAGTTTACCACATGGCACAGAAGCCCATGGTATTGAGGGAGTTACTTTTGGCCCCAGCAGGATGAGAGGTCTTTGGCACTGAAAGGCATGCATGAGGCATTGAGCAACATTACAAAAAAAAAAAAAAAAAAAAAAAAAAACAACCACACACACACACAAGGCAGGCTAAGGGAATCCAGGCTGCCCTTTGCAAAGATGGCAGCTGCAGCTTCCCTACCCTAAATGAAGCCACAGCCGCCATCTTTGCAAAGGACAGCCAGTCACCCTTTTTACATTTGTGGCTGGGAGGCCAGAAGGAGACCTCAGCAGCAGTGATTAAGGTAAGGGGGTGTCGGTGGGGGCGGGGTGGGGGCTAAGGTAGGGAAAGGAATGATTATTATTATTATTATTATTTATTGTATTTATATCCCGCCCAATTGGTCCACTGACCACTCTGGGCGGCTAACAACATTTAAAAACAAAACAATTTAAATATAAAATCAATATAAAATCAATATATAACATCAAAATCAATTATTCAAGATGGAAAAGAAGAAAAGAAAAAGGAAAAAAAATCAAATAGTGACTGGAGGGAAGGCCTGCTTAAACATCCAAGTTTTTAGTTGGGTTTTAAATGGGGTGTGGGGGTAGGCTGTTGGGGTGGCTGGCTGTGGGAGGGTGGTGGCTGCCTATCCCCCACCGATCAGTTGATCTGCAGCCGGTAGGCAGAATGGTTTTGTTTTTGTTTTTTTAATACGAAGGACGAATAAAAATGGGTAAATATTCATCCCTTCGTATTCGTGGGGGTTTCTGGAACCCACGAATATGAAGGGATGAATATTTAACGAATCAGCTATTTTAGTCAAAAAAGCCGATCCGTTTTTATATTCGTCCCCATCTCTAATTGTATTCCAAGTGAAAGTTGTCCAGTTGCTTAAGTAATCAATCCAAATCCATCAATACTTGCTTCAATAGGTCCACTTTAATAGATTGATCATCTTTAGGGCTAAACTTGAATCCAGTCTCAGACGTAAAGGGTTTACCCTGCTTGGAGGCTCAAGGACATTGGTCACCAAATAGTTCACTCGATGTTTGTATTCATGGCCTGATGTCTTTTGTAATCCAGCCCCAGAAGCGGTCCAGGATACATTCAAATGTTTTTACTGGTCCACATAGGTCCACATTAGCCAGATAAATATTCCAAGATGAATTGTCTTTGTTAGACTTTCCAGGGTTAATTAGTCAATGCTTCAGTCAGTTCTAAGGGGAAAAAAAGGAGAGTCAAAACAGATTCCCATCTTAGGGCTGCCATAGAGTGTTCAAGTGTTCTGGGCTTTCCGCCAACGCTTAGATAGCCATAACATAACAAGTTTAACTCCCAGAGTTTTTTAGTTAATAATGAGAAGGATTTCTTAAGTTTCTAACACCAAAGTAATACCAAACCTCCTTCCTTGAAGTATAATTAAATGTCTAATTAGTGTCCAATTTATTTTCTTGGCATGTCTTCCCTCTCTCCAGATTCACCGCTGCTCTATAAGTGATGGGGATAAGAGACGCTATTTCTGTTATAGGGATTGTCTCATCCAGGGATAGTCATAAAGCTGTATAGTTATAAAATATTTCTCACCCAATGGTAACAAAGATGTTAATTAGCTGATTTATCGCTTCTCTATTACCGGCTTCTGATGACTTGCAAGTGAGCTATTCAGCTGCTTGTTTCCACCCGCTGGTTGATTGAAGAGTTTCCCGGATCAAACGGGGGTATCCGCTGTCCCCCCTGTGATCAACAGGCTCCTCCCTCACTTCACCACCTCTTTGGGGTGGTTTTAACACCCCGGGGGGGGGGGTTTCCAAACAGGTCAGAATTCAGCCCAGGGGACGGAGCTTCATCCTCCTGCTGCTGTCTCATCGCAGCATCAAGCTGGAAGTCCACCATGGCATTATCCATGGAGTTTGAGGAAAGGGCGTTGTCCCTCCCACCTCCCAATGAGCAACACTGTGTCAAGTTCCCTGACAACTGTGTCAGATTCCCTGACATGAACCACTGCTGGAATTTCCCCCAAACCAGCTGCTAAAGGGCACTTTCCTGGGGGGACCTGCTTTTAGGTCATATTAGTTGGAAGTGTAAAATCCAAAGTTCACCAAACATAGAGGGGTGTAGATGGGGTAGATGTAGAGTATTCACAGATCAGTAAAACAAACCCCCTTTTCAACACTTTGAACCTATTAGATGTACTGTTGCCATTTACTCAGAAATGTTTGATTCTCCTGGGAAGGAGCACTTAAGAGGTTTCCAGAATGGGTCAAATTAGCCGTCCTCCTCCCCTATATCAAAAAGCCCTCCTTGCTCATCTCACCTTCCTCTTATAGATTCTGTCACAGTCCAACTGTGCTAACTTGCCCAACAGCTGGTGTGGGGGGGGGGGCAGTCCTGAGAACTCTTGCCTCTCCAATACCACCTCTCACTATTTTTATATAATACATGCTGCAGGAAATTTACCTGGAGCCAATGTGCTCTTGGATTTTCTCCATGTGATACAAGATTAATAATAAATCTGCCTTTTCACAAACTGAACATTTCACTCTAAGAGCAAACTCAGGTACAGGTTGAGTTGCTGACAAACAGGATCTGCAAGAAACAACTGGGCCACCCAAACAGGCCTTGGAAATTCACATGCTATGAAAGCTGCCATTAAGTCTGCAGTTTGGGTCATCCTTTAAACCAGTGTTCCCCAACCTTTTCCGGTCTGCAGACCGGCTGGGGAAGGCGGGGCACCCCGCACGCACACGCATGTGCAAACAAGTGCGTGTGCGCCCTTGCACGGGTGCACACGCCCACGTGAGCGAGCACCGCCATTTTGCGCATGCGCACAACCGCTTGTGCGCATGCGCAAACTGCAGCGCACGCTTGTGCAGGCCCACACATGCGCAAATGGCGGCGCGGCGGTCGTGCGGGCATGCCGGAGCACGCGCGCAGGCACAAACGGGCGGCGCGGGGGTGAGTGTGTGCGGGGGGGGGCAGTGGGAGTTCTCTCTCGCCGGCCCGGTCTGGCCCAGGCCAGGGACCGACACCGGGCCGGGGACCGGGGGTTGGGGATCGCTGCTTTAAACCACTAAGATTAATGAGATTCGATTCCATTGCACTTTGAGCCCCATTCCAGCATTCATTTGAGGGCTAGAGAGGTGCCAGGGAGGTGGACATACCCTCATTTGCCAGGGAAGGGACATTTGGGGCAGGAGTCAAAGTGGGCATGCACATCCCCGCCACCCATTTAGTAAGCAATCATTGCATAAGGCCGAAGGGTGATTTAGACACCATGGTTATGATGGACGACCACTGTTCAGACATCTACAGATGGAAATTATAACAAGTTGTTGCTGCAAAGGACCACTGGATTTCACAAGAGAAAGACATGTCAAATGTCAGCAAAACAAACAACTGGAAGAAAGGTTATCTCAAAGGGCCACAGTCGACTGCTAAAGGGGCATTTTGTAACCAAACAGCTTGTGAAAGCTAACTAAGAAATGCTGACTAACTCTAGGCAGGTTTGTTCTGTTAATCATTAAATGACTAACTCAAGGTGACCTGTTTCAGTGCTATTAACGGCCCTGGGGACAAAGTGGGAGAAATGTCCATGCACTCAAATAGATCTCTGGCCTGTTTTTCTTCTAGGTTCCTATTAAAGAGGTGCCACACACAAGCAATCATCATTACCAGGAGGATCAAAGAAAACAGAGTGTTGAAGGATAGAAGGAGCAACCCAAAACTACCTGTTGTCTTTATCATGCTATTGATTACTTGTGAAATGTCTTGGCCATACATTATTTTACTATCTGTATTTGTGGGCTTATTCTCTTTCAAATATATGCCATCTGTCTTTAAAACATTTTAGAAGCCACTTTGACTTCCTTTATTGAGAGAAAGGCAGGATATAAATAAATACCTGTTTTCCCTATCATGTTATTTATTAATTGTGAAATGTCTTGGCCATACATTATTTTTCTATCTGTGTCTGTATAGGGTTACTGCAAACATAAAACCACAACAAAACATGAGTTTTGGCATCTTTTTCTCTTTAAAATAATTGTCTTCTTTCTTTCAAATATTCTGTAAGGTACCTTGACTTCCTTTGTTGGGAGGAAGGCAGCATATAAATAAATAAAAGGAATCTGTTTCTCTAGCTAAATTTTGTAAATATTACACACATGAAGAATCACGTTTTTCAGAACACAACATGCAACTATAGAAAAGCAAAAAGCAAAGTTATGAATGATAATTTAACATGTAAGATTAAACTTGTCACGATCACCTCTCCCTAAAAAGATAATGATCTTGGTCAGGGAGTCACTGTGGGTACAAAACTACCACCCATTTTACACAGAACCTATCAGACTCCATCTTTGTATGACTACAAGTTCCAGTTTCCTCCTATTTCCTCAAACGCCACCCCTTGGAGTTCAAAAATCCAGGGTTTTATACGATCCTGCATTTTTGACTAAACAAGCTAGGTTACATAAGTGGCCTAGTGTTCTAGCTAAATACTATGTTAAAGTTATACAATGCAATAATAAAAATTCAATTTAAACTTGCAAAACTAATCTAGCAGTAGCATGAGGTAGGCAAAGTTCTAACAGCAGCAAATGATCATAGAACTCTTGTGTTAAGGCAATTCTAGGAATCTGAAAAATAGAAAACAACAGGATAGTACTGAAACAGTAACATAGCACTCTGGCCATGCACAGGAACCATTGGCATCGAAACAAGATCTTCAGCCATCTTCCACTCCATGGTACATCCTCGATAGACTGTCAGCCATGACATTCAGCCTGCCGGGAATATGCTGTACCTCAAAATCGAAATCCTGCAAAGTTAAACACCAACGCAAAAGCTTTTGATTATTAGATTTCATCTTCTTGGTCTGTCTGCAAAACAAATTTCTAGCCACGAAGGTATGGGCGTAAACGATTCACTGACCACACAATCGCCAGAGCTTCTTTCTCAGGTACGGAATAAGCTCTCTCTCGTGGTAAAAGCTTCTTGCTGAAAAAAGAAATGGGATGCAATACCCCCTCAGAATTCGCTTGCAACAATAGAGCACCTATGCCCCAGTCTGAAGCATCTGTATGTAAAACAAAAGGCTTTTTAAAACCAGGTGAAATCAGAATAGGAGCAGTCATCATTCAAGGCATCAAATGCTCTCTGACACTCTAGGGTCCAATTTACTTTGATAGGTATGCGCGTCTTTGTAAGTTCAGTAAGGGGAACAGCCAATTCACTGAAGTCAGGAATGAATCTTCGGTAGTAACCAACAAGGCCCAAAAATGATTGAACCTGCTTTTTGTTAATAGGTACAGGCCATTGCTGAATGCTCTCAAACTTGAATTGGTTGTATCTCACCTTGGCCAATCTGATGACCTAGGTAAAGCACCTTTGCTTTAAATCACTAACATTTACTAGCTTTCACAATAAGACCAGCATTTTGCAACCTGCACAATACAGTTTGAATATGAGACATGTGAGAAGCAAAATCATCATTGAATATAGCCAAATCATCCAAATAAACTGAAGCAAAAGGAAGTCCCTCCAGCACCTTATCCATCATCCTTTGAAAGGTAGCACCTGCATTTCTGAGTCCAAAAGCCATTTTTCTGAACCTGAAAGTCCCAACATGGCTTATGAATGTGGTTTTGTCCACAGATTCTTCATCCAAATTTATTTGCCAAAATCCTGAACTCAAATCGAGATCTGAGATGAACTTGGCACCTGCCAGCTTCTCTATGAGGTCATCAGTTCTAGGTAATGGGTAAGAGTCACGTACAGTTAATTTATTCAACTTCCTGTAGTCCACGCAAAACCTAATCTCATCCAGGATTTCTCCTACAGCATTTATCTTAGGTACAATGACAATTGGTGAAGCCCATGCAGAAGTACTGGGTTCAGTTATTCCCAATTCCAGTATCTTTTGAATCTTTTGTTCAATCTGCACAGCATGAGCTCCTACAGCTCTGTATGAACTGGACCGCACAGGCGGGTTGTCGCCAGTGTCTAATATTATTTGTATTAATAAAGGTGAACGGTTGTGCACCTTCATAAAAGTCAATGCAGTTTTGAGAGGGGAATGGCACTCCATAGAGGAAAAACTGGTTATATGTCCAAATGGCACTAGTCGGAGGAGAGCACATTATATATACAGTAACTGTTTATGTGGTTTGGTGTTATGATTTTTTCTGGATGTATTTTTTTCTTTTTCTTTTTTGTTTCTCTTTTTATAATTTTTTTTAAAGGATACCTGGACCTCACCTGAGCAGTTGGGTTGACAACTCTCCCATGCTTTTCAACATCTGTGCTCTGCCATGCTGAGATGGTCTCGTGTTCTCAGAATGCTAAATGTATATGGAGGCTCAGGGCAAATCAGGTTCTGGGGGCCACTCATACACAGGAATTCCACGGGCAATGTGCGCTTCCTTCCCCACCTTCCCAGCACAACTACCCAATCATCTTTTGCAGCTTGCTCTTCCCTCTTCTGTCTACTCAGTCAGCCACCCGTTCAAAGGCAGTGCTGTAGGAATCCCTGCCCCACCTCCTCTTTGGAGTGGATAGCTGACGGAGGAGATGGAAGAGGGAAGAGCCTACTGCAAAAGGTGAGTGGGCAGTCGTGTTGGGGAGGCAGTGAGGGAAGCACACATTACCTGAGGAATGGGCAAGCATGCAGGAGAAGCAGAAGGGGGGATGCTATGCCCACACAAAACCTGTGCAAGCGTGGTGACACATTGGCCTGGACCTCTGAACCCATGCCCACCTCTATGGATAAGTTTCAGTTTCTGCAGCCTGATGAGGTGGACAGGACTCTTGGAGAGGTTAAGGGTACCATATGTCTGCTGGACCCTTGCCCTTTCTGGCTTATAAAAACTGCCAGAGAGGGACTCGCTGTGTGGGCACGAGGGCACCACTGTGCAGCAGGATATGCTGTCACAGCATACTTGAAGGAGGCAGTAGTAAGACCATTCTTTTGTTATGTTTTTAAATCTCCTTCGATCCCACAATATTGAATAATTAACGACCTGTCTCTAATGTTCCATTCTTGGGCAAAGTCGTGGCTTCCCAGCTCCATGGGTTCCTAGATGAGACGGATTGTCTAGAATAGATCCATTTCAATCTGGCTTCAGGCCTAGTTATGGAACAGAGACTGCTTTGGTTACCTTGGTGAATGACCTATGAAGGAAACTGTACAGGGAGAACCTGCCCCATTTGTTCTGCTAGTCATTTCAGCAGCTTTTTATACTACTAACCATGGTACACCTCTGGACTGTCTCTCTGGGATGGGACTTGGAGGCATTGCTTTACAGTGGCTCCGGTCCTTCCTGGACAGGAGAACCCGGAGGGTAGTGCTGAGGGACTCTTGTCTGACAACCTGGCTGATGGGCTGTGGTGTCCCTCAGGATTCTGTTTTGTCCTCTATGTTATTTAACATCTACATGAAACTGCTTTGCTTGAATCCAAGCTATCTAAAAGACCGTATCTCACTTTATGAGCCCACCTGGGTAGTAAGATTACCAGGAGAGGCTTTTCTCTTGATCACATCACCCTCAGTGGTGTGTTTGGTGGAGATATGGGAAAGGGTCTTCTCTATTGCTGCTCCCAGAATCTGGAACACCCTCCCACAGGAGGCCAGAATGGCCTCATCTTTGCTGCACTTCTGTAAGCAGACAGAGACCTTTCTCTTTGGGCATGCTTTCCTTTAAATCTTAGTTGATCAAGGGGATTTTTTTTAAAAGGGATCATTTTATTCTATTATTTTACTTGTGATTTTAATATTACTCTTATTATGAGTTTTAACATATCTGTTTAATGCATTTTTAATATTGTCATAATTTATTATTTAACTTTTAACTTTGTTTTTAATATTGTATGCTGCCTTGGATCCATTAGGAAAAAGGAGGCATATAAATTTTTCATTAATTAATTAAGATCAGAAACACTGCCATTCTAATACTAAAGCACACTTAGAATGAACAAAACACACACACCCTGATATCTGATGGTTGTTGTGGGTTTCTCAGGCTGTTTGGCTGTGTTCCGGAGATTTTTCTTCCTAACATTTTACCAGTCTCTGTGGCCAGCATCTTCAGAGGACAAGAGCTAGAACTCTCTCTGTGTTCTGGTGTAGTGTGTGGGATTGTTGAGTATTTGTAGCTGTGGGATCAGGGTTTTATTCTTTTCAGGAGATTGGGTGTTTCCTGTGATCAGGGTGTTTTTTGTTATGGGTGTTTTGTTGTGATAAGGGGGGAGATGATCTGTCACTGTGGTTGATGGGAGTCGTTGGCTAGTCTTTTGTCTGCAGTGATCACCGGTCCTTGTGGCTGGGTAGAGTTCATTGACTTTTTTTGTAGGCTGTATTTTTCAGTGCTGGGAGCCAGGCTATCTTGAGTTTTAGACTTTCTTCTTTTTTGTTGAAGCTGTGCTTTTGTTTGTGGATTTCAATGGCTTCCCTGTGTAGTCTAATATAATGATTGCTGGTGTTGTCCAGTACTTCTGTCTTTTGAAATAGGATTTCATGTCCAGCTTGTTTCAGGGCATGTTAAGCTACTGCCGATTTTTCCGGTTGTTTTAGTCTGCAGTGTCTCTCATGTTCTTTGATTCTGGTCTGGATGCTGCATTTTGTGGTCCCAATATATACCTGGCCACAACTGCAAGGTATCCAGTATACTCCTGCAGTGGTGAGGGGATCCCTTTTGTCCTTTGCTGACCGTAACATTTGTTGTATTTTTGTGGTGGGCCTGAATACTGTTTGTAGGTTGTGTTTTTTCAACAGTTTCCCCATGCGGTCCGTGACCCCTTTGATGTATGGCAGAAATACTTTATTTGTGGGGGGGGGGCTGTTTTTCTTCTTCAGTTTGGTGTTGTTTTCTTGGTTTGATGACTCTTTTGATTTCATTCTTAGAATAGCCATTTGCCTGTAAGGCCCTATTCAGGTGGTTGTCACGTTCCTAGGGGTTTCAGAAGGCAAAAGTCAATCCAATATCAGAAGTCCAGAATATACAAACAGATGCCAAATTGCCAAAGCCAAAAACACAAACCGTAGTCAGAAGCCAGAGTCGATTTCAGGAGGCGGAGCCAAGATGGACAGAGGTTGCAGAGTGAGAGTTCTCTATCATTTGTAACCGCTGATGGAGGTTCTGTAGGCTTGAAATAGCCTAAATAATTTTCCAGGAGAGGAAATATATTCCAAAGAAGAGAAGTGCTGTCCGAGAAGACGGGGGGAGCCAGTTGCTACCTCCCTATCCCAGAAGATTGGCATTCTCTTCGGCAGGACTCCATGCAGGTCTGAAAAATTGACGTGGTTCAGAAGGTTGGAGGAGGACAGACACACAATTATATCCAAGATTTACAGACATTGCTGTAAGCAGATTTATGACATTACTATATTCGAGCTGAACATCTATAAAGCTATAGTGATATATGAAGATAGGTGGGAGTAGGCTGGAAGACTGAATAAGGGAGAAACGGGTTGCTGAAGAAGACGGGAGGAACACAGAGCATTAAAGCTTGCTAAAAAGAGATCTCAGCCTGATGAGCTGCTAAACTATTTATCTGTAAAGTTTCCCCTTAATGTTTCTTTTTTACTAATGAACATTATTGAATAATCTTATAATACTAATCACTCTGAAGGTGCCTACACCCACTGGAAGTTTATTCACCAGAGCCTAATTAAAGCTTGCTGGAAGTTTATTTAATGAAGATTACTTATCCATTTCGATTCGACTTTATCCAAGAAGACTGCTTATGATCGGAGTGACACCTTGGATTACGAAAGGGAATAGATTGGGGTTTGATTTCCTTTCTTTTTGACTTTATTTCTTCTGTTGAGTGTGGTTGGGGGAGGAGTTGAAAAAATAATTTTTGGGGGCTTTATTATTTTAATTTTCCTGTTGTTTTTGAAAATCTGTGATGACGCTGAAAGAGACTGCTCTTCCCTTTTTTATTTTTTTTTCCTTAGGGCCCTATATTCCACAAAACCTTATCTTATCTCCCTTCACTCAAGGTCTGGAAAGCTGCCCAGAACGCTGAATCAGCCGGCTCTGCTTCTTTCTTCTTTCTTTTTTTTTCACCTCCTCAAACTTAGACGTAAATAGACATTTGAAGTGGAATAATATGGACCATATCTATTATATTTAGGATACGTTCTCCTTGGAAAGTTTTTTTTGAAATTGACTTTTTGTCTGACTTAGCACATATTGGGAGATCTTTATCGGCTGATTGACTGATTTGTGACTGGGTTTGCTGGCTGTACTTTCATATATACACACATCCCTAATATACTAGATTACTTAAACCTGTGTAAGAAGGGAGGGGGGGAAAGTAAAATTTTAAAAAAATGGCTGCAAAACCAAAGGTGGGGAAAGGAAGTCCAGCACTGGAAATCACACCACTTAAATTGATGAAGGAAACTCAGTCTTCTATATTAACAAAAGAAAACTTTGTGAAGTTTATGAACACCATGTTCAGCCAACAAACAGCCCATTTCGACAAGAAGTTTGATGAGATTAAGTCTGATATCTCAGCCTTGGAAACGAAAGTATCAGATCTCACTAAGCAACAGGAGGACATAAAGCTACAACTGAGCCAAATGAAAGAGGAGGTAACACAACAAAATCAAGAATTACAGAAGACAACGAAAACAGCAAAGAAAATGGAGAAGAAAGTGACAGAATGTCAGGAGGATTTAAGAAAGATGGAAACTCTACAAAATCAAAATGAGACATCAACGATTCGAATCCAGATGGAGAATGCTTCTCACATCTTAAGAATTCAGAATGCACCGGAAACCCAGAATGAAGATCTCTTGGAAGTCACAAGTGACCTATTATCAGACTGGGCAGAGTGCGAGAAGGTGGAAATTAAGGAAAACATAGACGGGGTCAGAAGAATTTCTTCACAATTTACAAAAAAAAAAATCATTTCCCAAGAGAGATCCAAATTAGATTCATAAAAACTGCATATAGGGATAAAATATTAAGAATAACGCAAGATAAACAATATATAAAAGATGGAAGGAACTTGAAGATATTGAAACATATTCCCTGGGAAATAAGAAACAAAAGGAAAATGTACGAGAAACTTTCTACTTTTTTAAGAACAAATATAATTACTTACAGATGGTTAACCCCAGAAGGACTAACATTTGAGTTCCTAGCAAGAAGGTATTATATAAATTCTATTATGAAGGCCGAACAATTTTTGAACCAATTTGGAGACAAGGAGAAAGTGGTAGAAGAGGAAAGACTGACGAAAAGGACCCCAGAAATGGAGAGAGAGGAGGAAGAATCACAAGTAGAAGATTCAGAATCAGAAGAAGGATTAGAGGGTGCAGGAGCAAAAATTTCACTAAAGACTGTGAGTCCGATGACCACAAGAAGAAAACAAAGACAGAAAAACAAAGGTAGTAAAGAAACGGAAGATGTCTAAGGGTGAATGGAAACTATGTACACTAAACACCCACGGTCTTAATTCATCACAAAAAAGGCGTAAAGTGTTCTACTATCTGCAAAAACTGGAAATGGATTTGATATGCCTACAAGAAACATACATCAGGAGAGGAGAGGAAAAACTAATGGAAAATTAAAGGCTGGGAAAATTATTTTCTGCATCCAATGTGGAAGGGAAAAAGAAGAGAGGGGTTGCAATCTATGTAAAAGAAAAACTTCAACCAAAATTAATATATGCTTCTGAAGATGGAAGAATAATTATGGTCGAGGTCTCTAAAGGAAATGAGAGAATATTGATTATTAACATCTATGCTTCCAATGATAATCAGAAAGCCTTTTTTGAAAAATTGTATAAGGAAACAAAACTAAGAGAGTATGAGGAGTGTTGTATTGTAGGGGATTTTAATGCAGTCTTTGATAGAGATTTGGACTCTACTAAAGCCAATAAAAAAGAAAAACGTACATTAATCCCAAAAACATTTCTTCTATTGGCAAATGAATTAGAACTGATAGATGTATGGAGAACAAGCTATCCCAAATCCAGAGACTGTACCTTCTACTCAAATAGACACCAATCATGGTCAAGAATTTATACATGCTGGATCCCTAGAACATGGATAGATAAAGTACAAGAAACACAAATATTACCCAGGACAATATCGGACCACTGTACAGTTACACTGAAGGTCCAGACCTATAAAAAACCATCACAATGGAGACTAAATACCAACATATTGAGAGACAAGGAAGTAGTGAAGACGATTAGGGAAGAGATAGAAGACTACTTCCAAAGAAATGCAACACAGGGAATGTCAACACAGACTATTTGGGAAGTAAGCAAAGCAGTATTTCGAGGTGTGGCCATAAAAATTACAGCAGCAAGGAGAAGGGAAAGAAATAAAAAATACAAAGCACTAGACGCAGAACTGAAGAAAGAGGAAGCACAATTGAAACAAAATCCAACAGCGACACAATTAAAACAGAAGATACAGATGATACAACATACATTGAATACCCTAATAACTGAGGACCTAGCAAACAAATTAAAATATACAAAACAAATATATTTTGAAAATGCCAATAAAGTAGGGAGATGGCTGGCATATAAGCTAAAAAAGGAAAGAACCAAAAATTATATCTTAAGTCTCAGAAACCAAAAAGGAGAACTCGTCACGGGACCTAGAGAACTCAGAGAAATAGTGGGAAAGTTCTATACAAAATTATATACAGAAGAATGCATGCCATCCACGAAGCAGAAAGAATATATCCAAAGGAAAAACCACATTAAGCTATCAAAACAACAACAAGACATTCTGAACCAGCCATTTACAATGCATGAAGTTTCAGAGGCTTTTAAAAGACAGAAACTGAAGAAGTCACCAGGAAGTGATGGGATACCTGCAGAATACTATAAAAAATTTGAAGATGTGCTGGCCACCCCCTTCAAAAAAATGATAAATGAAATATGACAAGAGGGAAAAATACCCAAAACATGGCAGGAGGCAGTCATTACGATTATACATAAAGAAGGCACAGAAGTGGAGGAAATATCGAACTATAGACCAATATCTCTCAAACGTAGACTACAAGATATTTGCAACAATATTAGCAACAAGACTAAAGAGAGTATTGGTCGAAGTTATTCATCAAGACCAAGCAGGATTCCTTCCAAGGAGATATTTAAGATCCAACATGAGAAATCTCATTAACTTTTTGGAATACTATGAAAACCATCCAGCAAAACAGGCGGCAATTCTCTTTATCGATGCGGAGAAAGCATTTGATAATGTAAACTGGAACTTCATGACAACACAACTAGAAGAAATGGGGGCAGGTCAGAATTTCACTGAAATAATAAAGATTATCTACTCCAAACAAATGGCAAAGATAAGAATTAATGGAGAACACACACAAGAAACAGAAATACATAAAGGAACACGACACGGTTGTCCACTATCACCATTACTCTTTTTAACGGTAATAGAAGCACTAATGCAGCAGATACGAATATCAGATAAAATTAAAGGACTTAAAATCAGAGGAGAAATATTCAAGATACAGGCCTTTGCAGATGTCCTGCTCATAGTAGTTGAAAATCCTAAGGAATCAATAGAAGCTTTAATGTTGGAATTAAAAGAATTTGGTGAAATGAAAAATAAACCACAAAAAAACAAAAATTATGACTAAAAACATGCAAAAACAGGAGATTGATGAATTACTACAAATTACAAATTTTCAGGAAGGAAGGAAAGTAAAATATTTGGGCATATTCTTCACAAAGAAAACAAGCACTCTTTTGAAAGATAATTACTTAAAATTGATGGATGAAATTAAGAAAGACCTTTCTAGTTGGACAAATTTACAATTATCAATGATGGGTAGAATTGCTACAATCAAAATGAACATTCTACCAAAACTCATATTCCTTTTCCAAATAATTCCAATTGTTTTAAAACAAATAATATTTAAGGAGCTTGAAAAATGCATATCTAAATTTATCTGGCAGAAGAAAAAACCCAGAATTAAAATTAAACACCTACAAGACCAAAAAATAAGAGGAGGAATGGGGCTTCCGAATTGGCTTCTCTATTACAGGGCATCTGCATTGGTATGGATTAAGGAGTGGATATCATTGGAAAACACGAGACTCCTGAAACTAGAAGAATACGATCTGAAATGGGGCTGGCATGCATTCGTATGGTACAATAGAACAGAAGACTTCAAACAATTCAACAACCATATACTAAGGAAGGCACTCTTGTCGACGTGGAATAAAGTCAAAAACCAAATGTATATTAAAATACCACAGTGGGTAACGCCAATTGAAGCATTTGCTCTACCACATTTGAGAGAAAATAAGACAACAGTAAGATATAGTGAGGTTTTAAATATCGATGGTTCTATTAAAACACAACAAGAGCTAGTAGACCAAGGCATTGAAATGGATTGGTGGGCGCGATCACAACGAATATCAAGGTATACTAAAGATAAGCAATGGGATTTTATCAAGAAAATACTCCTTTCGACAGAACTCTTTTAGAATCAGAAAGAAAATGCATTAGGGTACTATATAATTTCTTGCTAGATTTTGAAACACAAGATGAAGTAGTAAAAGCATGCATGATCAAATGGACACTGAATGTAGGACACAATATTGAATTAAACCAATGGGAACAAATCTGGAAAATAAATATAAATATAACTAAATCTACAGTATTCAAGGAGAATATATATAAAATGTTCTACAGATGGTATATGACTCCCACAACTCTGGCTAAAATAAGCACTCAATTTTCAAATGTATGTTGGAAATGTAAACAGAAAGAAGGGACATTTTATCACATGTGGTGGATGTGTAAAGAAGCCCAAAAATACTGGACCAAAGTCAACCAGATACTGCAAGAGATATTAGAAACTCCAATATCGATGATACCAGAATTTTTTCTATTAAATATTTTGCCTAATACATTAGATTCTGAAAAAGCATTCGTAGCCATCCATATGATAACAGCGGCAAGAATAGTATTCGCGAAACACTGGAAGGAGTCTGGAATACCACAAATAGACGAACTGATAGGGAAAATACTGGAAACCGCAGAAATGGATATGCTAACAGAATGGTTGAATCCAAAAAAGAAAAAGGATCATCGGGAAACTTGGCTGCCACTATATACATGGTTGCAAAAAAGACCAGCTACATAATTAATAATGGGAATTACAAAATACCTGTCTGAATTTAGATTTTTCTATATAATGTATATATTTTTGTATGATAATTGGAATTACTTTTAGGAGGGATTATTTAGAATTATTATGGGGGGAAAAATACCGATTTGTAATGTGACCGTTCAAATCCACCCCCTCTAAATGTATCCTTATCCCAGTTACCCCTTACCCCACCCTACCTCTATAAAGAGAAAAATAAATAAATAATAAAAAAAGAAGAAGCCAGAGTCCAAAGCCAAGGGTCAAGAAAGCAAGGTCCAAGATAAGCAGGAGTGTGGATGCGAGCCAGAGTATTGACTTGTTGCTTCCACAAGCTTCCAAGCCTTCTGGGTGCAGATTATATAGCAGGAGCAGTCATCAAACTCCTAGAAGACTTTTATCCTGTTAAAATTCAGGACTGGTTGACCTGATGTTCCTGTGGGAAGCATTCATGCGAGCCTCAGACCTTCGTGTCATGAGTCCTTGCCAAAGCTTCCCCCTCACTCTGGCTACTGGGGGAGGAGAATCTGGTGGTGATTCAGCTATCTGTGATTCTGATTGCCCAGCATTTTCCTCAGCTGTAATTAACCCCTCAGATTCCAGATCTTCTTAGGCTGAACTCATGACAGTGGTTGAGTTCGGTGCTGAGAAATTGAGCTTCACAGTTCCAATTCGCACGGTCAACCGGTGTTTTGACTAAGTCTCTTTTTTTGTTGTGGGTGGTGGTTGGAGTTTTTGTGTAGGTACCGTTCTGTGTGGGTTGGTTTTCTGTAGACCTTGTGTCCCAATAGGAGGTCAGGTTTGACCATGACATCTAAGAAAGGGAGTTGGCCCTCTATTTCTTTTTCCATGGTGAATGCTATTTGGGTGGATGCTATTGAGATGGTTTAGAAATTCTTCCAGTTTTTCTTCACTGTGGCTCCAAATTGCAAAGGTGTCATCCACGTATCGGACGTTTCTTCCGAGGAACATTTCAAAAAACCGGCCCTGACTTCGACACCCTTCACACCCACAGTCTGGTTCCAATACGACTACTTCCACACAGGTGAGCACACTACAGCTCATTGAATCTCATCTGCTAGGAGATCACTTTGCAGAATTATATCCAGTTTCTCAATTTCTCTGATATTATGCATAATAATATTTACCTTCCTTCATATTGCCCCTGAATGGTGCTATTTATCTGAGATTATGGAGGTTCCAAAATAGCTGCCAGTCTGCTAACATTTACATCCATCCTGTTCTCTGGTATGGGAAATTCACCAATGAGTATAACTTGCTTAGATTTTTCAGTCATAGTAGACCCTTCTTGATGTATAAAGCATTTTTGATCTCTCCCATACAAAAACAAAAACAAAAAAAGGCCACAATTATTTGGAAATGGACAAATCATGTCATGGATTCAGGGGCAAGTCAGCATGAATGCTTTCTACTGGATCAAGGGCGGATTGGCACTGATCTGTTGGCCATTTGTTAAGATGCAGAGCAAGGCTTGGGCTTCTACAAACCACTAGATAGAACCACCTCATATTGGTTGATATACAACAGTCAATATAAAATAACATATAAATTGTACAGAACGTAAACATTCAGAAACACACACAGTATCCAGAATCCTGTTGCTTTTTTATGCATGCATGAACAAAAACACAGAAGTCACAGCAGCTAATTGAAATTAATTAAGAAGGTGTCCATCACAAAAAAATATTTTGTTAATTAGTTTGTATTAGTGACCAGAAATGTCATGTTTCGGTTTTTGCACATTTCTTTCTTTAAAAGCAACTCTGACCAATATTTCTTCTGCTGCTGCTTCTTTAAACAAGAGAATCTCCACAATATGCAGACATAAAGTAAGTTCTGTTTCAGTAGTTTCAGTATCTGGAGGAGGAAAATGGACTATATATTTTTGGCTTAGTATGAAAATATAATCTTCAGAATATTCAACAAAATATGTCAAAAGATACTAAAGTGAACTAAATTACCTGAAAGCAACTGTACAAAATGTATTAGCCAAAGTTCTGTTGCAGAATCACACTAAAGGTGTAACTTTTAGCAGTGAATTGCTGTACATTATGAAAACTCTATAGGGATTAACAGTTGTTTGCTGCTCAATTTTACACTTTTTACAACGGGATTTCAGCCATTGTCCAGAAGAAAGTGTCAGTAAGAGATATTTTAATATGGAAAATTTAGATAGATTCTGATAGCTTTTTAAACTAAAAATAAATAAATAAAAAAATCAGTCTCCATTTTAATCAGGTTCTTTGAATATCGTTTATATTTGTCCACTGCACTTTGTTCTCTTCATTTGGATTTTGTTTCTCAAACCAAAGTAATTTTTATATATTTTTCATTGCTTTTTCCCCAAATGTGAACATTGTGCACATATTTTGTGCCTGATACAGGTATAATGGTGTATGCAGCTTTATACATTAACAGGTTTAAAATAGACACATGATACTTTCATGAGTATTATGTTTCTCCAAAGTGCACCGCAAGACATATAAATGAATTTCCAATAATAGATAGGCCTCTTTGGTCTAACAAGGGGCCTTGCAACCTCTTAAAAGGGCCACTTCAGTGAAGAATGTCAGTCCCATGAACTGATGTTGGGAAATTTCAACCCTCCAGATATTTTTGACTCCAAGTCCCACAATTCCTTACACAAGGCCACACCTGCTGCTGGGGCATCTGGGAGCTGAAGTTGAAAACACCTGGAGAGCTGAATGTTCTCCGCCCCTAATATGGAAAGTCAGTTTGTGACCTTCACACCCACTCACACAGAGAAAAATGGGCCCAGATAGCCACCAGCCAGCCATCAGGCAAAAACCTCCATAAGGGTTAGGCATAATTTAGATACCACAGTGATGATGGATGAACACTTTAAGGCATTCTGTTGATGGAAATAGTAATAAATTGTCTTCAAAAAGCACTGGATTTCAGAAAGGCTTATCAAAAGTCAGCCAAACAAACAACTGGGAAAAAAGTCAGATAGTGCAATTTACACCACAGTCACAAGACTTAAGGATGGCAACAGTAGTAATGGCAGAAATAGCAGATTTTCTTTACAGCACATCTAAACATGGAAGATGTCACCATCAGGTGAGACAATCAGCTTTATGCATGTCGCACTAGACAGGATGGCTTGTTCAGCATATTCACATGGATCCACCTTTCTATGTTTTCCTTTCTGAAGGTCACAGACTGACTTTCTTCCTTTCATGTTGAACACCATGAGAATCATTGTCGGATACTATTGGCCAGAAATGATGAATTCAAGCAGAAGTTACACCTACAGCACCTTCCAAAAATGACCTGTAGGACTCTAAGTAGAACAGGGGGGGAAAGTGTTGTACAATTTCCCAGTGCGCTGCCATTTCCAGTCAAGAATAGGACGGTTATTTCAGAAACACTTTTCTTAAAAGGAGAAATAAAATTCCAAATTTAAATAAAATTATCCCCTTTCCAGTTCCTCAGGGGCCGATATAGAAATGCTGCAGTCTGAAATATTTCATTTAACTCATTCCAGAACATAAAAATAAAATAGCTCTGAAAGAGGGGACAGTTCATAATTTCATGCAAACAACTCTGGGAAGACTGCTTTTGTGAGGACTCTCCCCCATCAGGACATGTTCCTGATGATTATTAATTTCAGGGTAAGTCCCTTGTTTCAAGATCTCCAGCTCCTAAATTCTTCAAGTGATACCAAAGTGTTCTCAGAGTTTCACAAGAGAAGACTGTGAGGAGGTTTTATAGACTTTCAAACACACCACTCAACAGTCACCACAGAGGACTTCGTAATGTTGCTCTGTGTCTCCAACATAATTAAGTATAATCCAACGTTGTAGCTCATCTAATTTCTAGGATTCAGGAGAGTTTAACCTGTTGGCCACAGTTTCACTGGGAGAAATAGGGAGTCATCAAATTAAAGGATAACTTATCAAGTATAGATTTTGGAAGATGAGTAGGAGAAAAAAAAACTGGGGGAAAGCGGAGCACCTAGTTTCAGTTAATATGTTTAATGATTCACCAGAGGAAATAACTGAACCTTATACATAAATATTTCTATATAAATTTACTTCAGAAGCAAGTACTGTTCCTAATCAAATTGTATTACAACTTGGATTGTAAGCACTACGGGAAACCAGAAACCAGAAATGGATTGGATTACTCCTGTTTCAATATCGTTCCTGTTTGGCCTTATGATGATGTTGGTTTTGAAAACTAGGGGTTTCTGGAAGAACAGCTCTCAGCTTCTTCCCCCAGGACCCTGGCCATTACCTCTTGTTGGAAATCTTCTCATAATGGATCAGAAAAGGCCTTACAGGACCATGCTGAAGGTAAGATTGTCTCTTCTTTTCTTCCATGCAAGGCAAGGAGGATATAACATTTCAGCCTTCAGTGTAGGTAACAATGTGCAAAATGTATGCCACATGTGGATTTACTGAAGTTTCTTTTCTTTAACTCTCCAGTTGCTCTGTTTCTGTAAGATAGACCAGCAGTACGAAAGTAAGTGGGTTGAAAAGGATGCCCAGAGGAAAGGATTGCCAAAAAAAGGTCTCTGTGTGTCTGCTAGAGGGGTGCATGTTTATTTTGCTACTCCACTGATTTTGAAGATGGAACAGGTTCCTTTTGTGTTGTTCCAAAGGGAAGGGCCCAAATCAATGGATTCAGGCTACAAGAAAGGAGATTTCAAGTAACCAGACTCCTTAGTTGCAGGACGTCTCCTCTTATGCTGGCAAGAAGTGCTAAAGCAAAACATGGATGCTGAGGAGAAGGACAAGCTGGTTCTTCTTGGGCTATCTTGAGAAGGGGATGCTGACGTTCATCCGAGGAACCCATCACCTTCTGGTCCCAGGGGGAAGCCACTGGTGGGTGCTGCTGCACTTTCATCAGCTCAGTGCACTATAAAGGCTACCTGGAAAGAAAGGCTTGTTTTTTCCATTTGCCAAAGTCTGTTGTGTGAGTGAGCTTTCCCCACTAGATTGCACATGCATCTTTGTGCCATTTCCATCGACAGCTTCCAATTCCCAGTCACTTTGCTTTTCTTCTCCATCACAAAAGCACCCTGTGTTTTTTTTTTGTTTTTTTCTCGATGCCTCCCTTCCTTGAGGATGGGGGCAATTTGTAAATCAAGGGTTCGGGTGAGAAGCCCAGTTTACAACTTGCATGGTGAAATCTCAGGGCTAGTTTCCCCCTCACAGGCAGCCCATGAAAGGGAGCAATGTTCCCTTCTTTCTGCTTTCCCCAGAACGGTCTTCTCTCACTAATTCTGGAACAAAAGGATTGTCACGTTGGAGGAGTGAAGCATTTGGCTTCAGGCCTGGTTATGGGATGGAGACTGCTTGGTCACCTTGGTGGCTAGCCTACGTTAGGTACTGGACAGGGGGAGTTTGTCCTTATTGGTTCTGCTGGGCCTCTCAGCATCTTTTGATACCCAGTGGTTCTTAACCTGCGCAATATCGCCCCCCCCAGGGGGTGATTTCGTTTTTCATTCAATGGAATGAAAAGGGGCGATGCGGGGGCGAAGGAACAGAAGGGGGGCCACCAGAGCCGCTGCCATTGAGGAAGTTATCATTGCCTCCCTCCCTGCGGCAGCGGATCCAGAGCAGCTGGTGCTGGCAGCGGATGTGGTGCCGCCGCCGCCGCCACCATTGAGGAAGTTATCATTGCCCCCCTCCCCGCGGAGGGGAGACATCCTATTTTACCTCTCCTTTCCATCTAAATCTGAGGAAGCTGTTTCAGTTCTAGATCAATATCGGATGTCGGTAATTGACCAAATAAACTGAAATCTAATCCAAACAAGAGAGAGGTGCTCCTACTCAGCCAGAAATTAGGTCAAGGAATAGGGATACAGCCTGTGCTGGGTGGGGTGGTGGTACATCTGAAAACACAGGTGCACAGCTTGGAGGTGCTTCTGGAATCACCTCTGAGCCTTTGCACAATTAAAGCTAGTGAGCCACCTGTTCCTGTTCCTTGAGAGTTCCAATCTGACGATGGTAACACATGCCTTGGTTACATCCCAGCTGGGTTTACTACAATCCACTTAAGTGGGGTTGCCTTTGGAAAATGTTTGGAAACTCCAGTGGATCCACAATGGTGCAGTCAGATTGTTAACTGGAGCTGGTTACAAGGAACGTATAATCCCCCTGTTACAGCAGCTCCACTGGCTGCTGATCCATTTCCAGGCACAATTCAAAGTGTTGGCTTTAACCTATAAAGCCCTAAACAGCTCGGGTGCAAGCTATCTCAAGGACCGTATCTCCCTTTATGAGCCTGTTCTTTTTAGGTGCCATCAAGCCACCTCAGATTTATGGTGATCGTTTGAGTGAGCGCTCTCCAAAATGTTGTGTTCTCAGCTGCCCAGCTCACTTGTAGAATAAAGCCTGTGACTTTCTTTAAGGAGTTAGTCCATCTCATATTTTGTCTTCCTCTTTTCCTGCTGCTTTCCACCTTTCCCAGCATTATTGTCTTTTCCAGATAACCCTGCCTTCTCATGATGTACCCAAAGCAGGATAGTCTCAGCTTCAACATTTTTGTCTCCAGAGACAGTGCAGGCTTGATTTGAACTGAGACCCACTTTTTTTTTTCTGGCAGTCTATGGTATCTGCAAAGCTTCTCCCCAGCATCACATTTCAAATGAATCATTTTTTCCCTGTCAGCTTTCTTTACTGTTCAGCTTTCACAGCCATGCATGATCAGAATGAAAATAGTGTGGATTATTTTGGTCTTGGTCTCCAATGACACATCCTTATACTTGATGCTCTTTTCAAATTCCTTCATTGTTGCCCTTCCGGGTCTCAGTCTTCTTCTGATTTCTTGGCTGCAGTCTCCATTTGGATCTATGATTGAACCGAAGTATACAAAATCTCTATTTCAATTTCTTCATTGTCAATGTTAACATTGTGCAGTTATTCTGGAATCATGATTTTTGTCTTTTTAACATTCAACTGTAGTCCTGCTTTGGCACTTTCTTTCTCACTTTCCCTAAAAGTCATTTCAGGTCACTGCTGCTTTCTGCCAGTGAGACGGTGTCCTCAGCTACTCTGCTTAAGATGGTATCATCTGCATATCTTAAACTATTGATGCTACTTTCACTAATTTTCACTCCTCCTTCTTCTGAGTTTAGTCTGGGTTTCTGTATGATATGCTCTGCATACAAATTGAACAGATAGGAAGATAAAATGCACCTTTACCTATAGGAAACCATTCTGTCTCTCCATATTTTGCCATAACCGCAACTTAGATTCAGGGCAATCAAGTACTGAGTCACACCCATTTCTTTTAGAGCAACCCATAGTTTCTCATGACACACACAGTCAAAGGCTTTCCTGTAGTCTATAAAGCATAGACTGATTTTCTTCTGAAATTCTTCGGTGTGCTCTAGTAGCCAGTGGATATTCTCAGTGTGATCTTGAATGCCTCTTCCTTTTTGAAATGAGCCTATCCGAGTATTAAGATTATCCGGAGAGGCCTTTCTTTTAGATCCAGCGCCCTCACAGGTGCGTTTAGCAGAGACATGAGAGACGGCCTTCTCTGTCACCGTTCCCAGAATTTGGAACTCCCTCCCATGGGAGGCCAGGCTGGCTCCATCTTTGTTGTCCTTCTGTAAGCAGATGTTTCTCTTCAAACAGGCTTCCCTTTTAAACGACTGGCTGACCAAGGGAATTTTTTAAGCGAATTATTTTATCTTTTTTTTTTTTATATTGCCCTTATTATGAATTTTAATATATCTCTTTAATTGTTTTTAAATTATTGCAATAATTTATTATTTAGCTTTTCATTTTGTTTCATTTAATGATGTAAGCCACCTTGGATCCTTTAGGAGAAAGGAAGCATATACATATTTTGAATAAATAACATAAAATAAATAACCTACTAGTGCTAAGAAAGCTGTAGCTGGGTCGAGGATGCAGGTGTCCAAGAAGTAACTCACGAGTGGGGCGGTAGCAAGGAAGGTAGCAAGGACGTTGCAGTTGCTGCTAGTGATCCATCTAACAAGTGTTGCCCACCTTGACCAGAGTGTAGCAGTCCACAAGCTTGAGAGCACAGAAGAAGAAGTGCACCCCAAGAACTGCTGGATAGCTCAGTAATTTAGGGATGTGGCTGTGGAACGAGAGGTTGGTAGTTCGATTCCACACGGACAAGTGCTGGGTTCAGTGATTCATAGAGTCCCTTCCACCTCTGAAGTTCTTAGATTACTATTACTATTAAATAGTTTTATACACAAGAACAGGTATTAGAAAATGTATAATACAAATAAGGTAATAGAATCCTTTTGGGGTTAAAGTGAGGAATCGAACTAGGAGAGCATCTAACTTGCAGAAGGCCACAAAAGCATTCCATTTAGAAGTGGTTTGTTAGTTTATGATTCATTTGTTGGTTGGTTGGTTTGCTATTCATCCTTACCTCTGAGGTTGCAGCTACAAAGGGATTCATCCCACAGTTTGGGCTGCTTTTGGGATGGGTTGGTTTGCTCCTTTTCCTAGCAACCACACAACGTAAGTTCCAGCATGAAGCAGCCACCTCAAAGCTTTCATTTTCTTTGTCTCCTTGCCAGAGGCTACTCTTTTTTAGTTGCTTTCAAGATCACTACCAACAAATCAATTCTGACAATAGTAACCCTTTTCAGTCTCACTACACCCCAGAAGGAGGGAATGATAAATCTGTATAAATTCTGCCAAGAAAACCCTGGAAGGGGCCACTGTAAGTCAGAATCAACTTGATGGCATGAACGGTCACTATATTTTCATTTAGTGCCAGTGTGTGTGATTTCTGGGATCAATCCAAAGCAGCTGGCTTGCTGCCCCTTTGCTGAAGTCACTTAGTAATCTTCAAAAATTGGAAGCTTTGTTTCTGCTCGCCAATGGAGGTGAAGGAAAAAGTTGCTTTGCATTTTTCTTTGTTTCTTTTTTAAAGGTCTCTCAAAGCATCACTGATACTTTGTGTTTGCAACAAATCCAACTGGCAAAAGCCTGCACATCAGGAACTCACGTGGTGTTATTTTCCTTCTTCTTTTCTTTTTTGCTCTTCTTATTGCACCCACGAGCATAAGCATTTATGTGCCTAATATCACCATTGCTCAAACTATTTGGTGCATGACAGAATGCCTGAAGGAGAGGCAAAAGACTTCCATGATTCCATTAAGTAAACAGGGTTCTGGCCAATGACTGTTCTTTCTAGTAATATTTATTTATTTATTAGATTTATATACCGCCCATCTAGAATGTGTCTACTCTGGGCTGTTTACATATAACATAAAAATAAACTAAGGTACTAATAGGTTTATCAGCGCTGCTTTTCTGGCTGTGAATTTTACTCTTTTTTAGTATTGGTATCACCATCCTTCTCCTCTTTGTAGTCATTTAAACAGAGTAAAAAAAATAAAAGTTAGAAAACATTCTTCTTCTAAAAAAATGTCAAAAAATCAAAAACCATTACCATTCTTACATATTCTTACAAGGTCAGTCCTACATATTCTGGGATAATTCTTACTCAGTGAAAATTTGGAACATTACTTGTTTTAAAACAAATAAAAAAGTTAAATAAACAAAAAAAATCCAGCACTATCATACAAAATCTCACCATCAAAATTTCTTCTCAAACAGAAATCATAGAATCATAGAAAAGTGAAGTTGGAAGGGGCCTAAAAGGCCATCAAGTCCAACCCCCTGCTCAATGCAGGAATACAATCAAAGCATATCTGCCAGGTGATTATCTACGTTTTTCTTGAATGCCTCCAGTGTTGGAGCACTCACCAACTCCCAAGGTAACTGGTTCTACTGTCGTACTGCTCTAACAGTTAGGAAGTTTTTCCTGATATTCAACCGAAATCTGGCTTCCTTTAACTTGAGCCCATTGTTGCGTGTCCTGCACTCTGGGATGTTCGAGAACAGATCTTGCCCCTCCTCTGTATGACAGCCTTTCAAATATTTGAAAAGTGCTATCACTCCTCAGTCTTCTTTTCTCAAGGCTAAACATGCCCAATTCTTTCAGCCTTTCCTCTTAAGGCTTGGTTTCCAGCCCTCTGATCATTCTTGTCACCCTCCTCTGAACTTGTTCCAATTTGTTAGCATCCTTCTTGAAGTGTGGTGTCCAGAAATAATATTAGGTTTGAAATTGAGGAAGATTATTGAAATCTACCTCCATTCCTGATGGCCAGAAAGTCTGCTGCTTATGTTTCTCACTTTTTTCTTATATTGAATTTCACATTTCCTTCTCTTGAATTTCAGTTGTCCAAACAGTATGGTCCTGTCTTCAGCCTCCAAATGGGACTCCAGAAGATGGTGGTCCTGACTGGGTACGAGACAGTAAAAGAGGCTCTGGTCAACCAGGCTGATGCATTTGCGGAGAGACCCTTCGTCCCAATCCTTGAAGAATTTTCAAATGGCTTTGGTGAAGTCCTTTCTCTTGACAACCCTCTCACTTCATAGTTATGCCCAAAAGCAGAAGGATGACAAATGGTGGTAAACTATTGGTGGCTGAGGGTATAAGTTGCACTAAGAAATCATGGAATAGAATGATAGGAGTTTCAATAGATGGGGGAGGAAAGGAATCCACAAGAAGGGAAGTGAGGGAAGCATTTCCACCATCAGGAGGACTGAGGGAGCTGGTGAAGTGAGAGGTAGGGTAATGATTGTAGGAGTCAGATCTGAAGTTGACCCTAAAAATGAGCAGGAGAGATCCAGCGGAAGCTATGCATTATAGATAAAAGAACAACGTTCAGTTTCACAGGGCATCATAAGGGAAATAATGGAGGTGATGCTGATTAGTGGAATTAACAGACTGGCTAAGTGAGCCTTTGAGTGACAGATGGGACAAACTGTGGTCTCACACATTGCTTCCTTCACCCCAGCCCTCTGATTTTCTACAGTACTCAAGATGTCACCTTTTCCATCTGTGCTTCTCATTATAATTGCAGGGTGGGTGATATTCATTTGGTACTAACTAGAAACTGTGCCATTGCCTGTTCTCCTCAAGGTATCATTGTTTCTCATGGTGAGAACTGGAAAGTGATGCGGCGGTTTGCCTTAACCACATTGCGAGACTATGGAATGGGCAAGAGATCCATAGAAGACAAAATTGTTGAGGAGTGCAATGTCCTGATAAAGAAGTTTGAATCTTACCAAGGTGGGTGGGGTGATATTTTCCTTCTGGAACTCTGTACTATGTACCTGCAACAGAACGTGGCAGTATCACTTACTCCTGGAACAGGAATTCCTAGGTTTTTCTTTGGAAATAATTTGTTTATGTCTCTAGTGTGTTGATATACCCAAATAATTCCTGTGTAACAGTTCTTTTTAGTATTTAGTATTTCTTAGCTTCAAAACCTGAAAATACTGAGGAATGGAGTTTCAAATTCTAATGTGCATTCAACATTCACATGAAAACACTCACATTGGTGTCCTCAAGTGAGAGGGACATTTACTCCTGATGAAATGCCCATTGCATAATTTAATTTTATCTAAATATTGTGTTTTAATCTTTTTTGAATAGGAAAACCTTTTGAGACCACCACAATTATAAATGCAGCTGTTGCCAATATTATAGTGTCCATACTACTTGGCAAGCGATTTGAATATGAAGATCCCACATTTCGACGACTGCTGCAGTTAGTCAATGAAAATGTCCGGCTTTTTGGGAGCCCCTCAGCCATGGTAATTGAGCTACTTTTTCTTGAAACATATTTACAATCAATCTAGGGTGGACCGTCCAATGTGGATGTCTCTCTTCAGGATTCACTGAAAAATGCAGAATTTGAAATCTAACTCATTATGTTAGGACCTTATTAAAAACTTATTGAAAAAAAACAGTTAGAACACCTTGCCTGCCCAGCCCGGAATAAAGAGTCGAGACAGAGTAGCTGGGTAAAACTAGGGCCACAACTTTATTAACTATTTAACTTTAAGTTTTGAATTCCACTTTCACAAGGGGGCCTACAGTAGTGTGAAATTGTACTCTGAATCCATTGTACCTTATACATTCGGATCAGTCCACCAAGTGCAAGTTCCTATTACTGAAGCGTGCTGATCTCTGTTTAGCATGACTTCAGCCTCCAATCTGCAGGACTCCCCCCCCCCCCCCGCAATGCTTCAGTCACCGAGCCTCATGACCCTAGGTGCACTGCCACCCAGGAGATCCCTTTAATTCCCTTCCCTCTTCATATAACTCCTGATTCCACCAGTCAGGGAAATGGGATGACTGTCACCCTCCTCTGGTGTCAAAATTGGAACTCACCAAGCGCTTACTTCTCGCACTACCCACAGTTGTGTCCAATTAAACGTGCACACCTGACATTGCCTAGTAACTGCAATCACATGCCAATTGCAGGAACAAGTCAAAAATTCCCACCCGGCCCCAAAGCGACCAGCTACTCTCACTCTTACTTCTTAAAGGGTGGGCGGGTGGGTTGCGACGCCATGCCAAGAAAGAGGCCGAGCCAGGGGGGGAGCCAGCCTAATCAAGGCTCTCCTACTCCTCCCCCCCCCCGGTCTCCACGTCATTTTTTTTTCAAAGTGCCACTGCAGCGGCAACTTAGGCACCGCACGGAGCGTCCCACAGATATTAAGCCATAAGATTAGGAATGGTTGTTATAATGATTCCCAAGTCACAGGTTAACAGAAATAAAATTTTCTTGAAGACAATATTATAAACCTTATGTATTAGGAAATAAAATTGTATATTATTATGTACTTAATAACAGCACATAGTCCCATATTTCTAAATTTGACAGGTGGGGGAAGAGGGAGGGAAAAAAAGAGATTTGTTTCATTGTGAGCATTTATGGATCAGACCCATTCCTGACTCCTCTTCCCCTCCCTTTGCAAAATGCTGAAAGAGACCAAGGGCATAACCAGACAGAGACTTTTTTCTTGGTGTTTCTGCTGCAGTTCTCACTGTTCATTTCACTGCTTTTTTCCTTCAATTGCATGATGTTCACCTAATTAAGTGTTTTTAAATTTTTAAAATTTTTATCAAAATAAACACAACAAGATACAGACTAACAACCCCCCAGAAAATAACAGATGATGTAAGCACTGAAAAACCTCTGTATTATGATGATGTGATCTCCAGGAAAACCTGTTTAAACAGCCAAAACAAATACAAAAATACAAAATACTTACTATACAATCTAAAGCATTTTCTTGTCTAGCTTGTAGATTCCAAAAATAGCAGACTAATGCAAAATCTCATAGACTGTTATATTTTTTTATTTATTTTATTTTTCTGAACAAAAACAAATACAAAAGTGCAAAATACTCACTATACAATCTAAACTACCGTGCACCCCATACCCACAGGACCCCTTGGAACAATACTTTTAATATGAACTTCCTTTCCAAAATTGTATTGATTGTTGTTTAGAGGCTTTCCCCTTTCCTTTCACTGATACAAATTCAACAAATCTACCCCAAATAGCATAAAAAATATTTGAACTTGTTATCCGGTTTCCCCAGGTAGGAAGCTCCCAAAATGAGAGTACTGAGGCACGAAGGCTTCTTGTGAGGTTATTTTATTGCAAAGGAAAACGCCTGCTGCAGAAAGCGGGGAGAAAAACAATTCACCACGCGGGGCAAAGGCTTTTCTCCAAAGAACAAAGGGAATGGTAATCTCTTATAGCCTCTTGTTGAAAACCCCTCCTAACCACCCAGTGTCATCCATAATTCCAGCCCATTTTTGAATAGGGACATGAGCCAATTTCCGCATTTGACCGGTAATTTCTGCAATTGCGTCCTGTGTATCTCCAATTTCAAGGCAACAATTTGTCAAATTAAACTTTCCACACACACCTCCTTCCGAAGCCAATAAGTAATCTAGAGCTAATCTATTCTGATATATAGCATTCCTAATTTGCGTGTTCTGTTTAGCTAGCAATAATAAAGCTTGTTCATTTTCCCTAGTGAGCAACTCTACTACAGCTTGGAGTCTTATAATTCTATTGAGCATATAGATTGGGGTCCTGTATCCATATAAACCATCTTGGGCCCAACTTGCAGGATCGTAGTAAGCAATTATTCGTTCAGGGGGCCATTCGTCATCTTTCCACTGTCCTATCCTTAGCTCCCGTTTCTCTCTAGCCAGGGGCTGCTCAACGTGTCCCAAGTCTACTCCCCTTTCCAGTGGAATCATGAAGAAATATGGTTTTAAGTGTCCTAAGAAACATGTCCCGATCCAATTAGGCACTAAATGAGAATATGCTATCTTCCCGCATATCCAATACAACCCTGCAGGAGCATGCCCATCTCCCATTAAGCTGCCATTATGCCAAAGGGTTGCAGCCTCATTTGTTAAATTGATCCAAGGGTTAATAGATACGTTTCCCCAAGTAAGTAGTTGTGTACCATTGATGATGCGAATGTTTCGACAATTGGAATCTCCCAACTTAACAGGGCGCTTTATTATGTCGGGAGTACGCTGGATACAAAACATTCCTAAAAGATTATTAGACAACTCCCACCTGGTTTTGATAGTGTGTTCGGGTATCCCTGAGAGATTGTATGGTACAGTATGACTCCACTCAAATACCTCCCAAGGCCACTGATCTCCCTTAAGAGTACCGCCACAAATGTAGCAATTTGAAACATTCATAGTGGTAGCTATTGTTTGTGCCAGTTCAACAAACAGATTAGTTGTCCTGGGAGTCAAAGATTGTTCCCAAGGATCCGTTTCCATCTCTCTCCAGAAGGTCTGGTATCTCCTCAAATCTTCCCCTATTTTATATTCCTTAGTCTGGACAATTTTAAGGAACGCTTTAGGTTTGCTTCCTTTTCCCTCTATGAGTATACTGAACGTCTGATCCCACATGGAAGTTCCCCATTTGTTCTTCTCATCCCACATCTTTGGTTGTAATATGGTAAAGTTAACAAAGTTACAGGTACCCCAAGTGCAGCCGGGTTTTGCAGGTATTGATTCCAAAGTTGCAGTTTTATCTGCAGTGGACCAGGTAGCCCATTCTGTACAAGTCGGACTGGTGTAGAATCCGAATCCATGGTCTCCCATGGGGCCGCATTTTCTAGTGGATCCCATATATTTGTGCTGTGCCTTATAGTATTTTACCCATCCCATTCCCCCACACTTAGTGAACTGAAAGGCTCCATGACTAATTGCGACACATACATCAAAGATGAGAGATATAGGGTGGTTCTCTCTTCGTTCAGCTCTAGCTACCAACGTTCGTTGAAGGGTTGCCAGGGCGTAGACCTCCACCCAGATCCTTTCAGGATCTTCCTTAGGATCAAAACAAACTGGCTCCTGACTCCTTTTACTGCAGACAGTATATTCTACATTATTGAATCGACATACAGAGGTATTGCCCATGCATTTATAGACGGACTTGTAGAGCAATGTCTGACGTTCCTGATTCCCTTTCCTGGTAGTTATCACACAAGGACAAGTAGACCCTGTCGCTTGCAGAATAAGGCTCAGAAAGACCCCTAATACTGTAATCACTTTGCCGTCTACCCTTGGTCTACCAATAAGCATCTGCCTGATGTTTTTCCAAGACATCAGAGGGGTAGGCTTTACCGCCACTGGCAACGAGAGTTCCATTCCTCGTCCTCTGAGTCTGGGCTGGGCACGGACCAAGGGCTTTCGCTCCTGCACTTCCAACACGTCTCGTGGTGTACCGAAGATGCGTAGCGGAGCCATCCCTTAGGAATGGCTTTTGCCTGCGTCGAGCTATCGGGTCGAACCCTCCACTGATAGCTTGCGACTGGTGTTTCCACAGCCCACAGACTTTCGGCCCACAACCTCTCGGGATATCCCACCTTCAGCACATACCACCTCAATGTCGGGCTTTCGTCAAATTTGGTTATTCTGGCACACCAATGGTGAGGGCAAAAGTGGCAATATAGTAGACAATAGGGCTCAAAGGGATCTATCCCTAGCAAGGGATCTTTAAAGTTCCGGATATCGCCTGGAGTTCCGAACAAACTGCCGGGAGGTGAAAGTGTGAGAGCGGAAAGGTCACTCCCTTCGGGGAACGACCTAATCGGAGTCTGACTCTGATCCAGAGTCGATGTTGCTATCCCTAATTTTGATAAGGGGGCACCTCTTACAGTCTCGATTATGCCAAAACTCTAAGCTTGAGGCCAGCTTAGTACTAGTATACAAGGTCCCACGGCCCTTGCCTTTAACTCTTTTGTATACCATCAACTGGTTGCCCCAGGCCAACCCCCCGTATTCAGTGTCCCAATAGGAGGTAGTTTGTATTCGCACTATCCACGCCTCTACCTCTCCCTTTGGTGTTCGACTGATTGAACAGGAAAACCAGGGGCAAACACTACCTGTTATATAGGGAACTATGGACATTACTCTACAATATTCGTCCAAACAATGTAATCCGACAATCCTCATCTAATTCCTCGTCATCAGATAATGAAATCACACACTCCTCCTCTGATTCTTCTTCAGAACTACTCTCAGTATCGGTAATTTCGCACAGTTCTTGATTCTTCGTAATAGGGCAGACCTTACAGTACTGATTGTGCCACCACTGAGAATCCCACAATTCTGTAGAAACCCCGTTAAAAATTTTTCTTTCCTCCTCCCTATTGATTGTCTCCGCGTCTTCCAATACTACTTGATCTCCAATTGAGTACCCTTTAAAGAAATAGAACCCCCACCGACTCCTGCTAATTTTTAAGGATACCTTCCAAGTTTGAACCAGATTATTGACCTTCCTTGCTTCCAGGAACACACTAAAGAAGGGGCAATACTTATGCGCCAATTGCCTGCTGGACATTACTTTTGTCGCCTAAAAATAGTCTTTAGTCCGTCCTCAGACACATGCACAGCTTCCCACCGTCCTTTAGGATTAGTTGAGTGTTTGGCGCGAGTGTGGTGAGTCCAGCCTAGTTCTTTGGTCCTGACGGCAGTTTCTGTTGTCAACAAGATCTGGAACGGGCCAAGCCACCTTGGGGCGAGCGGTTCACTCTTCCATGCCTTGATGTAAGCCCAATCCCCGGGGTGGAAGGAATGCACTGCTACCTCCAATGGCGTTCGCTGCACCGCGATGCCTCGTTCCCTATTATCGGAGAGAATAGAGAACAGAGCCAGCAGGTATTTTCTTATAAAGGCATCTTTGAAAAGTTCTAGGTTGGGGCTAATTCTCTGTGTGCTAACATCCCAAATTCCCATTCCATACAGACTCTCAAAGGGCGAGAGTCCTGTAGTGCTATGCGGCTTGGTCCTTATAGCATATAAGGCTAGGGGCAAAACCTTTGGCCAGGGCAATTGCGCCTGTTGCATCAATTTGATGATTTGTCTCTTTAAGGTCTGATTCATCCTCTCAGTTTTTCCTGAACTCTGAGGGTGCCACGGGGCATGTAGTTTCCAAGTTATACCCAAAGTTTCAGCTACTCGCTGTAGCACCCTCTGAGTGAAGTGTGTCCCGCGATCGCTATCTATTGATTGGATCAATCCATATCTACAAATAATTTGTTCTAATAAGATTTTGCAAACAGTCCCTGCCGTTGCCCTGGTCGTAGGATAAGCCTCCACCCAGCCAGTAAGTTGATCAGTTACTACCAGACAATGATTCCACGCTCCAGACTTGGGCATATCAATGAAATCACACTGTAAATGTTCGAAAGGGTGGACGGCCAAAGGTCTTCCTCCCATTTCTGCCTTTCTCGGGTTGTTCTTATTTACTCTTTGGCAAGGAATGCAATGAGCCAAAATGGTGTTGGCGTGTGACCACACTTTCTTCCCCACATATCGTTGCAGAAAGACTGAGATCAAAGCCTTAACTCCCCAATGTCCTCCCTCATGCAGTGCCTTAAGGACTTCCCTGATCACCCCCTCTGGTAGCCATTGTCTTCCATCTTTTAATTCCAGTATGCCATTTACCATTGTAGCTCCTTGCGCTTCCGCCAACTCCAACTCTCTTTGTGAATATACCAAAGGGGTGGATATTTCTTTACTGGTAGGTAGGAGAGCTGCCAAGAGAGCAGGGTTTAACTCTTTTTCTGCTGCTTTTCTTGCCAACTCATCAGCCAATCGATTTCCAACTATTTCTGGGGCATTTCCTTTTTGGTGGCCTGGTATGTGAATGATAGCCACCTTGGATGGGAGGCTCAACGCCTCCAAAGTTTCTAGTACTAACTGATGATGGGCTAGATTCTTTCCCTGGGATGTTAGTAGCCCCCTTTCACTCCAAATTTTTCCGAAAACATGCACTACTCCACAAGCATATTTAGAGTCCGTCCAGATATTTACGGATTTTCCTTCCCCAATTTCTAAAGCTCTCTTGAGGGCGTACAACTCTGCAGTCTGAGCAGACATGGACGGGGGAAGGGGTCCAGATTCAACCTCGAGTCCTCCGTCCTCTACCACTGAATATCCTGTCATTCTTTTCCCGTTCACTACTCTGGAAGACCCGTCCGTGTATAAGTTCCATGCCTCCCTTATCTCTTCTTCCTGAAGGTCTTCTCTAAATTTGGTCTGCAGATCAGTTAGGGCAATGCAATCATGCTCATTACATATTTCTTTCCTGACAGTCTCTGATAACCCTTCAGCTGGACCACAGTGCTCAGTGGTGGTTAGCACCAGATCGGGTTTTTCAAGGAGAATAGCCTCAATTTGTAACAACCTACTATCCGTCATCCATCGCCTAGCCGTATGGGTGAGGATAGTTCTAAGTTGGTGGGAAGAATGCAGGACAATTGCCTCGAAAGGATATAGTTTTCGAGTTAATTTAACCAATTCTGCCGCTGCCGCGCAGGCCTGTAGACAAGTAGGCCACCCTAGGACTACAACGTCCAAATGTTTAGATAGATATCCAATCGGTTGGTATCGTCCTGCCTTCTTCTGAGCTAGCACTCCCTTGGCAACTCCATTACCCACGGTTACAAATAAGTGGCTAGGTTTCTTTGGGTCTGCCAGCCCCAAAGCGGGGGCTGATGACAAAATCTCTTTGATTCTTTCAAACAGCTTATAGTCTGACCTTTCTAGCACCAATACTTCAGGCTCATCCTTTAATAATTTCTTCAAAAAGGGTTGGACTATTTCTGAAAACCCTTCAATCCACTGTCTACAAAAATTAATTGTTCCGATAAAGCTCCTGAGCTGTCGCTTAGTCTTTGGCATTTCCAAACTACGGATTCCCTTCATCCTCTCGGGGTTGATGCACTTAGTTCCTTGCTTTAGTATTAATCCCAGGTATTTTACTTCTGGCTCACAAAACTGCAATTTCTCTTGGGATACTCTGAGTCCCTGTTCGCCTAAGAAGTTAAGAAGGCTAATACTGGCCTTTCTGACCGTTTTCCCTTCCGCCCCACTCAAAAGCAAATCATCCACATATTGCGTCAAAAGTACTCCCGGAGGAGGGGTCCATTTTTGAAGCAATTCTTCTAGAATTTCCCCAAAAATAGTGGGACTTTCTGTGTAGCCTTGAGCCAATACGCGCCACTGCCATCTGGTTAGTTTACCTGTTTCTGGGTGAGGCCACTGAAAGGCAAATATTGGGCGCGACACTGAGTCCACGGGCACACAGAAGAAAGCTGACTTTAAACGTGAGTGTCAGGGATCTTTCGCATGATCGTATGGGGATCTGGTACTATGGGCGCCCTAGGGATCACTACCTTGTTTACTTCTCTCAAATCTTGAACCATTCGCCATGTCCCATTAGATTTCTTTACAGGTAGTATAGGAGTACAGTAAGGCGAATCGCTGGGTTCAATAAGGCCATCATCCAGCAATTCCTTTACTACGGGCTTAAGGCCCTCTTCAGCTTCTGGTCTAATGGGATATTGGGGTCTATACACTGGTACCTCTGTTTTTAAATGCATTTTCACTGGAGTAACTTTCATAAGGCCGGGGTTTCCTGGCTTCGCCCATACTATTGGGTCAATTTCGGCTTCATCCTCAGTCCTGAGGACGGCCATCCTGACCTCACACACCTGGTTTTTAAGCAATATCTGTATTCCTAATTTGGCCATTAAATCTCGACCTAGTAGGTTCACTCCTGAATTTGGGGTCCACACGAAATCATGCCACAGCTTTTCATGTGACCCAGGTCTTAGCACCTCTAGGGGTTTTAGAACAGGAACCCGTTGCGTTAGGTTTTCTATACCTACTATGTTACAATGTCCCCCAGAAAGAGGAAGTCGTCCTTCCCAGGTTGGTTGGCTCAGGCTAGATCTTGTGGCTCCTGAGTCTACCAAAAATTCGATTTCTGTTCCCTCTTTGCCCACCTGCAAAGTTAACAAGGGCTCTGCGCAGGCGGGACTTTTTACCAGGCAGCCCTGACACCCCTATTCGCAGTCCTCATAACAGGCTGCCAGCCTTGCCAACTCCTCTGCCTCTGTTCTGTTTAAATAACATTCTTTTTTCCAATGCCCAGTTTCGCCACATTTCGCACACACGTCACGGGGCAACGGGGGCCGTCGTGCCTCCTTCACCTGCCCTTGTCCCCCTTCATCCTTTCTACCTTCCACAAACTTCCCTCTACCTGCCTGGTTGCTGTACACTCCTCTCCCTCGGCCCCGTCCACGAGTCCCGACCCATGGAGGGTTTCTTCCGGGGATCTTCTTCTCTACAACTTTTTCCACCATCTGTGCCATCAGTTTCAACTGTCTCCTCTCCTTTTCCTCTTCCCTCCTTGCCACTACCTTCTGGGCTTCCGTCAACAAATCTCCTATAGGTTTAGTTGTCAAGTCATCAATCTTCTGTAGTTTGAACTTTATGTCTGGGTAACACCCCGACACAAACTCCAACCTCAGAATGTTTACATTTGCTTGATCCTCTGGGTCTAGTCCGGTATACCGTCGCATATTTCGTTTTAGCCTTTCTAAATACTCGACTGGACTCTCATCTTTTCCTTGGGGCTGTCCAAAGGCTAATTTCATGCTAACGGTTTTAGGGACTGTTGCTTCTAGTCCCTTTAATAAGAAATCTTTCATTTCCCCACACTGCTCCCTAATATTATCAGCCTGAAAGTCCCAGTTCCCCGGGGTTATCTCAGGGAATCTCTCCCTAGCCATCTGTTCTGTTCGGGCGCCATCCTGCGCCTGCCAAAGCCTTCTAGCATGACCCAACGCTTGGTTGGTATACGTTACTCCTGCTAATTGTTTGCAAATATGTAACAATTCAGTGGGCTTATAAACCATAGTCCCTAGAGCGTCCCTGAGTCCTGTCACGAACCCAATGGGGTCTTCTGGAAGATTAGGCAGTTGTTGTTTTATTACCCGAATATCAGAGTTAGTTAAAGGGACCTCTACATATCCAACCCTAGTTCCCATTGGGACTTCCCTTAATGGGTACTGAGCTGATGCACCGGGGCATTCATCAGTTATTTCAGCTGCCTCCTTTGCCCGTGTCCTAGACCTGGTGTTTGGTCGAGATGGGGTCTGCCCCATCTGTTCTATGGTCTTCTGTAGTTCATTAATTTGCTCTCTAAGTGGATCTAAAGGGGGGGAATACTCTATGGTGGAGGCAGCGCTTAAGGGACTGGCCTGGGCTGGGCCTAAATTCCTACCCTCCCGCCCTGCCTCTTCGTAAGAGGGAGGCGCTGCTAACTGCTCAGCAGCCTCTGGTGGTGCTGTGGGCTGCTGATAGTTAACAAACTCTAAGGGGTCAAATTTAGACATTTCCTCACCCTTCAGCTTGGTATCTAATAGGGTTCTGCTTACTGCCAATTTAACTCCTGGTCCAAATTTTATAATGTACCACATCCAGGAGTCGACATAGGTAGTACGGGGCGGATGAGCAACATAGAAGTTGTCCACCCTTTTAATATCATCGAAATTATTGGATCCGAGTTTTGGCCATCTTGGACTGATTTCTAGATTGGTCCAGACCTCTGTGCACATACGGACCATTTCCTGCTCTGACTGAAACTCCTGTACTTTCACCGATGCCCAATGTAACAACAGCTTCCCCAATGGGCTGTTGCTAGGAATTCCTAGCTCCTCTCCGCCTCTCGGAGTTGGTGCCGGGGCGTCCCCCTCGAAATTCCTCCTTGTCTTGTGGTCCCTGCTGGACCTCTTTTCCTTCCTAGACACCTGGTTTCCCATCCCACGGGAGACAAATACAAAAGGGAAAAGGGGTTTTGCGACAAGAGTAAGGGGTCTCTTGAACGCAGACACAATAGGATTGCAACAACCACTCTCTCGACCTGACCCAGGGTACCGGATCACACAACAGCTACCGTAGGGAACTGCAGGCCCACTCAATCCTTCACTCATCCAACAACAACCAACCCATTCGGAGTTTCCCCACCTTAACTTACCAATGTCCGTTGGCCGGCCGGCTTGGAGGACCTCTTGCGTTCGTGCCTCTTTCCGAGTTCTTGATGCCGAGCAGCCGAAGCGTCGGGAAGGAAGCGGCTGCCAAAAGGAGACAGGGGTACCCTCCGGTTCACTTCACCGCCGCCCTCGTTCTGCCTGACCTCAACTGGGCTGCTGCCCGGCCCCAACCGGGGCTGTTAGGAAATCCCGGACGAGCCCCCAAACTGTTATCCGGTTTCCCCAGGTAGGAAGCTCCCAAAATGAGAGTACTGAGGCACGAAGGCTTCTTGTGAGGTTATTTTATTGCAAAGGAAAACGCCTGCTGCAGAAAGCGGGGAGAAAAACAATTCACCACGCGGGGCAAAGGCTTTTCTCCAAAGAACAAAGGGAATGGTAATCTCTTATAGCCTGTCCCTTCCGGGCAATTTGGGGTGGGCGCACAATCTCCTAAAAAGGTCAGAGAGTTAGCTGGCGAAAATTCATTGGATTAGTAAAAACACCTTTTAAACATGCGCAGAACAGGTAAACGGATCTTCTTCTCTCCCTGGGCCCCTGCATTCCATTCTTATCTCTAATACAAGCATGTGTTTCTATCTACTACCAACGTTGTTTCTCAGTAAACGGATCCTTTGTCTTTCAAGAAACATTAGTCCTTGAGTCAAGAAGAAAAGCAAAAAGAAAGGGAGGGGTTGGGCCCGCTTTTACGGGGCCAGTTCTTTTCTCTCTGAATAAGTCAAACACAATTATCCTAACAAACTTATTTCCCCTCTTTTCATCTGAAGTTCAGTAGTCAATTTATCATTTAATGCAATGTCCCGTACTTCATTATACCAATCTTCTAATTTAATATCATTTTTATCTTTTCAGAATCTAGTTATTAATATTCTAGCACTTGTCATAAAATTGGAAATCAATTCCTTTGAACAATAATCAAGTTCTATCTTATCAAAAATTGACAACAAAGCAATTTTAGAATTGAATTCAATATCTTTTCCAAATATATCACATATTTCCTTAAAAACCAGTTTCCAAAATTTCTGAATCCATATATACTCCCACCACATATGATAATACGTGCCAATTTCCTCATCACATTTCCAACAAGCCTTAGAATAGTCTGAATTTATTATATTCAATTTCACCGGAGTCATATACCACCTTAAACTAATTTTTTTAAAAAAATTCCTTTATTCTTATCGACATTAATCTTAAAACTCTCATCCTCCAAATTTTTATCCAATCCTCTGTTCTAATTTCTATCTTTAAATCATGATCCCACATTGATTTTAATCCTTCTATTTCAGTCTCATTTTCCTCCAGATCCAAAATTAGGTTATAAATTCTACTTACTACTCCCTTCGTCAAAGCATCTTTCTGCATGTCTTCATGTGATGACAGAAATTGTTCGTACTTAGTACATTCTCTACATTTGCCATTAGTTTTCAACCATTCATTTGTCCAACTATCTAATTGGATATAATTATACCATGATAATTTATTAGTTTGCAGTTTAACTATAATCTGATCCTTCGATCTCATTTTAATCATCCAATCCTTCAATCTGGCAACTTTTTTGTCCTTAAACATATCAGCTAAATCCTTCAGGTTTGCTGGGAAATTTTCTATTTCGGTCACTAATTTTAGTGGTGAAGTAAAGGGACATAACTTCTTTTTATTTTTGTTCCAGATATTTAACATGTTTCTTAAAAAAGGGTTGTTCACCTGATTTACTGTATTTCTTTTTACTACATTAAACAAATATTTTTCGATATTCCCATTTATTTCTGAGGATTCCATATCCCACCAAATTAACCTTCCTTTATTGTATATAATATCTCCAATAAATCTTAATTGATTCGCTATATAATAATTTTTTATATTAGGAATACCTAAACCTCCATTTTTTTGAGCCTTATACCAATATCTTTTATTTATTCTAGATTTTTTACCTTGATTACAAAATCCATTAATTAATCCCTGCCAATACTTAAAAATCTTCTTCTTCTAATTGTATTGGGAGCATCCTGAATAAAAAAGTAATTTTTGGTAATATTTTCATTTTGATCATGGAGATTCTCCCAAACCATGATAGTTTCAATTTAGAATACTCCTGCAATTTATCTTTAATATCGCTTTTTAATTTATTAAAATTTTGCTCCTTTAATTTTTGAGTCACTTTAACTATATTTATACCTAAATCTTTAATATAATTACACATTTTAAAACCATATTTATTTACAAATGTTTCTTGTTCATGTTTATTATAATTAAACATCATTATTTGTGTTTTTTGCCAGTTAATAGTTAATCCTGTTATTTCCCCAAATTTTTCTAAATGATTTTTAATATTATCCATACTTTCTAATGGGTTTTTAATGGTCAATAATGAGTCATCAGCAAATAAATGAATCTTAATTGTATCATTTTTTCCTAATCCTTTAATTAATTCATCATTTCTTATTGCATTAGCTAACAGTTCTATAACCATACAAAACAATATTGGTGAAAGTGGACAGCCTTGTCTTGTACCTTGGCCTAGAAAAATCCTCTCTGTTAAACCATCATTAACTATTACTTCTGAAGTATTATCTGAATATAATTGGTCTATAACCCCTATAAATCTTCTACCAAATCCCCAACCCTTTATAAGCAGCTTTAATGTTGGCCATTCCACACAATCAAAGGCCTTAAATATGTCTAGTGATAAAACAGTTGCCTTTGTTTTTTCCTTTTCTACCTCATATATAATATTCAAAACTCGCCTAGTTAAATTATCCATTTGTCTTCCCTTTATAAAACCACATTGATCCTCTTTAATATAATTTGCTATAAATCTGTTTAGTCTATTTGCTAGTATAGCAGTAAAAATCTTGGCATCTTGATTTATTAGAGATATAGGCCTATAAGATCCTGGATCTGTTAGATCCTTGTTGGGTTTTGGGATAAGAATCGTTAATGAGTGTTTCCAAGAAGGTGGCATTGTCTCTCCTTCCAATATTTTATTATAAAACATTTTTAGCTTAGGTATCAAAATAGAACTGTTTATGGAAGTGTTTATAATATTCTGGACCCAATCCATCAGGGCCTGGTGTTTTACCATTTCTCAGTTTATTAATAACTTCAGCAATTTCTTCTTCTTTAATATCTTCTTCTAATATTCTTTTATCACATTCCAATAATTTAATTTTTAAATTCTCATTTATATAATTTTCTATATTCTCTTTCAGTACGTTATTTCCTTTATATAATTTCTGATAAAATTCTTGAAAAATCTTCAATTTATCTTTCATTATATTACACCTCTTACCTGTTCTATCTTTAATTACCCCAATTGTGTTTTTTAATCTTCTATTTTTGCACATTCTAGCTAATAATTTTGAATTTTTATTGCTAAATTCAAAAAAATGCCTCTTTATATACAAATCCCTCTGGACTTTCTCTATCTCTAAGTTTTCTAGTTCCTTTCTCTTTGTCTGAATTTCTACCAATAACCTTCTATCTCTTTCTAAAAAAACCTTGCTTTCCAAATTTCTCAAGTCTTCCAATTTTTTCACGTTTTTCTCCTTAATTTTTTTCAATTTACAGGATTCCCTTATTGGTATTCCTCTTGAAATTGCTTTCATCGTGTCCAATAACAGGCCTAATTTCGTACCTCCTGCTTCATTTATTGTCCATAATTCTAACCATTCTTTCTTTATCTTTTCTATTACCTCTGGGTACTGGAAAATATTAATATCCATTCTCCACCTTTTAGAGTCTTTATAATCTTTTTTAATCTCAATCTCCGTTGACATCAAAGCATGATCTGTTATTTTTATGGAGTTAATTTCAGTATTAACTATCTTAGAAATTAAATCTTGAGATGTGAATATAAAATCTATTCTAGAGCAACTATTATATACTGCTGAAAAATAAGTATATCTTCTTTCATCATCTTTCATTACCCTCCAAATATCCTTCAATTGATTATTTTTTACCTTCTTGCTCAATATTGTGTTTCTTTGAAGAACATCATTCAGATCATAAAAAGTTTTATCCTTTATCTTATCCATAACCATATTAAAATCCCCTGCCATAATAACATAACCCTTCTTTACCTTCTCCATTTCTTTAATAACCGTATCGTAAAAATCTCCGTTTACTATTAGGTGCGTACACATTAACCAAAGTATATTCTTCCAAACCCATTTTAACCTGTATTATTATAAATCTACCATTACAGTCTTTTACTACCTGTTTCACTATATATTCACAATTTTTAAAAATTATAATTGCCACACCTCTAGATTTAGATGTTCCAAAGTTTTTTCATAAATGTCTATATTATTCATCTTTAGTTCATTGACTCCATCTTCTGACTGATGAGTCTCTTGCAGAAAGGCAATGTCCACCTTATTTTTCTTCAATAATGCTTCTATTCTTCTTCTTTTCACTGTTGATCCCAGGCCTTTCACGTTTAAAGTAGCTAGTCTTATTCTTTTACCAATTTGAGTTCAAGATTTCTCCTCCTAACAGGCCCCGTGTGCAACCCCTCCCCCCACCAAACTAACAAAAATAGACTAAAACTTAATCTCAACATAACCCAAACATACAATACTTTACCCCTAACAACCCAGTGAACATATATCTTTTTTCCCACCCCACCATATTCCCCTGCCATAACTACTAGTGAGGGCACAAGGTGGGGGGGGGGACTCCACCACCGTCCAGCGGAACTACAACCAGAACCTCGCCTCTGCTCTTTTTATTAAATTTTTGCATTTCTTCCTAATACTTGATAACACTGAAGCCCCCTTCTCCACCCCTCTCTCCCCTGTAATTATAAGTAAAAAAACAACAATTAAAATCCAGAGTTATTAACAATTTTAGTTTTATTATTGTTGTAGCTATCTAATACTTGTATTAATATAATTAGTACAATTATTACTAAAAACTAGAAAAAAAGAAAGAGGAAAAAATCAATATGAATGAATGAGGAAAAGAGAGGAGAAAAATAAAAATAAGGAGAATTAAAAGGTTTGGAAGGGGGAGAAACAACAGTTGGTCCATCTTCTAGTCCTTCAGGAATCTAGTCCTTTCTGCTTCAACCTTCTATTTTTTTGCTTGAAGTCGGGGTTAACTCCTGACCTTCCTCTTCTTCCTGCCAGAGTTTCCATGCCTTCAACAGGTCTTTACCTTCATCACAAGAGTAGATTTTAAACAGAACCTGGTCTTTCCAAATTTTCAAAAAAACAGGATGACCCCATTGGTATTTGAGATTATTTTTGATCAAAATTGCTGTAACAGGCTTCATGGATTTTCTCCAATTCAAAGAGTCAATGCATAAATCTTGGAAAATCTGCAGTTTAGTGCCCGTATAGACCAGCTGGTCTTGTTTTTGTTTGATTTCTCTCATAAATTCTTCTTTCTTTGTATAATTAAAAAACTTCACCACCACTGGTCTTGTTCTTGGGCTTTTGGGATTACCAACAAAATGAACTCTTTCTATGTCCTGTTCATCCAAGTGTTGTGTACCCATTATGGAGTTAACCCAGGTTATAATCTCTTTTTTGAGGTCTTGTCCATGTTGCAATTGAAAATTCATCATTTTAATATTGGACCTTCTGGAATTATCTTCCAGATAAATCAACTTTTTGTTTGTTTCGCTGATTCTCTCATCCATCGTGCTTACTTTCATTTGCTTGTGCCCTGTCTCCCAGCTCTTTAACTTTCTGTTTAACATTTTTCAACTCCTGTGTCATTCCTGAAACTTGTTCTTGAAGCTTATTAATGCTCATTTCAATAGACTTGGCTCGTCTCTCTGCTTGCTCGATCTCCTGACTCATTTTACAGGACATGTCCTTCAGAATCTGCGTCAGTTTGTCCATTGTTTCCTGTTTATCTTGTTTATCTTCGGGTTGGGCTGGTGAAACTACCCTCGTCAAGTGTTCCAAACTATGATCCGGCGGTTTGTCAGAAGTTTTAACTAAAGCTTTATCTCTTGTCCAAGCAGGAGTTTTAACAGCTTTATCTTTCCTCTTTGGCATAGAGAAGAATAATTAGGAGTGAATATTGTTGTTGAGAGCTTTTCATTAGAAGCAGGGGTCTAAAAAACTCTAACAGCTTATCAGACTCAAAAGTGAAAGCAGTATTCGACTTTAAATCAACACAGTCTTTAGAGAATTTAACTAGATGTACACATTCCTTATCTTTCCCTCCGAAGGTTTATGCAGAAAAAAACAGTCTTCAGAAGGAAGAAATGCATTTTAAAAGTTGTTTACCATGTCGGCGATGCGGAGGTTCAGTTCTTAGCTGCTCATCCCTCCCGAGTGGAAGTGACGTCCTTTAGGATATATTTTTAAATTTGACTTTAGTGTTTCATTTATTTCTTTAAAAAACAACTTCCAAAATTTGAATATATTCTCACATTCCCATCACATATGAAAATAAGTGCCTACGTCCTGACCACATCTCCAGCATAAAATAGAATATTTTTTATCCATACAATACAATTTCACCAGTGTTAAGTACCATTTCAAAACTAATTAATAAAAGTTTTCTTTTACCCTTACAGACATACATTTTAAAATTCTTTTATTCTGTATATTCTTCCGCCTCTCAATACTTATTTCTCCTCCTAGATCTACCTCCTATAATGTTTTTAAAGCCTCCTCTTGGTCCTCTACTTTGATAAATATCTTATAAATTCTTATATCTTATAAAAACTTACAAATCTTCTATAAAAGCTTGTTGTCCCTTTCATTCTTTCATTCTCATTTTCTCTTTCCTCCTGTAACACAATTTCTTCAAATTTTGTAAACCAATACAATTTCCCACTCCTAACACATCTGTTTATTTCCTCTTTATGGCTCATCTTTTCCAACCAATTTTTTATTCTAATAACTTGTTTCCTCCATAGTACTTTTTCCAAATTTTCTTTCAAATTCTCTGGAAAATTCTCTAATTCCATTACAGCATATAATAAAGAGTTCCATGAAATAACTATTTTTCTTCACAACAGATACAATTCTATATAACCTTATACGAGATAAACCTAACCCTCCTAAGTTTTGAGATTTATACCAACACTTTGTATTGATCTTTGCTCTTTTGTCAGAATCACAAAATTGATTGATTATATTTTGCCATTCTTTCCACTCTTTCTCTGAAACCTTTATTAGCAGCATCATAAATAACAAATTAATCTCAAGTAACACCTCCATTTTACACATGGCTATACCGCCAGTATTCCCAGTGTGTTGTAGTGGATAGAGTGACAGATTGGGACTTTGGAGAACAGGTCAGAATCCCCACTTGGCCATGGAAACTCCCTGGGGGAGGGAGGAACTGGTAAAATCACTCCTTAAATATCTCACTTTCCTTGAAAGCCTTATTAAGGTTGCTATAAGTCAGTTCCATCTTAACAGTACAGAACACACACACGCTAATCCTATTTTTTCTAACGTCTTTAATTTATCTTTAACTTGTTTCAATTTATGAATTTTTTCTTTTTTTGAAACATAGTGAAGTTTTTGTAATATTTATTGTATATTTAAATACTTCATACACTTGCATATTTTAACAAAGATTTTTCTCTTAAGAGTTTCTTCCTCTACTTTATCATAATTAAACAGCATCACCTCTGATTTCTGCCAATTTACCTATAAACTCATCAATCTCCTCAAGGTCTTTCTAGTGTGATTTAACTCAATCTATGCCCTTAAATGGGTCCTCTATTGTTAATAATGCAGCATCCACAAATAAGCTAATATTAACCCTGTCTTCAGTATCTATACCTCTTAGTAAGTTATGCTCTGTAATATAATTCACTAATATTTCTATAACTAATGTAAATAATATCGAGGAGTGGGAATATTCCTATCTACTACCTCAGCCTAGGGATATTTTATCTGTTACTCCATCATTTACTGATACCATTGTGTTTTTCTCCGAATAGAGATGGTTTGCCACACTTTTAAAGCAATATGCAAATCCTAATATCTCTAAAAAAACAAAAGAGAAAATCAAATTCCCAAACTTTACCTATACTACTAAATGAGCCCCTCAAATCACGACCCACAGTTAATTGTAGCATTTCCTTATTCCAGGGCTCTAGAACATTACTGCCATGCTTGTGGAGGTGAGGGACCACCTGCCACCCCAGACAACCAACTCTACAATTCCTAATGCTTTTACTCAATATTGATTACACCCCTGCTTATTTCCTACAAAAAAGGGGGGCAACCAATTCTTTACCCTTACTCTTTTGAATTTTGACTGTTATAACCCTTTTAGGTAAAGGTTCCCCTTCACATTTAGTCCAGTCGTGTCCGACTCTAGGGCGCGGTGCTCATCCCCGTTTCCAAGCCATAGAGCCAGCGTTTGTCCGAAGACAGTTTCCGTGGTCACGTGGCCAGTGCGACTAGACACGGAACGCCGTTACCTTCCCACCGTGGTGGTACCTATTTATCTACTCTCATTTTACATGCTTTCGAACTGCTAGGTTGGCAGGAGCTGGGACAAGCGACGGGAGGTCACTCCGTCGCGTGGATTCGATCTTACGATGGCTGGTCTTCTGACCTTGCAGCCCAGAGGCTTCTGTGGTTTAATCCGCAGCACCACCACATCCCTGTTATAACCCTTTTAGGGTTATTTAAAACTAAAAATTAATGATATACCACCATACTTAGCTAGTTCTTTAAAACCATTAACTCCCTAAACTTTCAGATATTTTATTTTACTCTCTTTAACCATTTCTAAAGTTTTCTTGCAATCATAATACTAATTTTCTGCCCTAAGTCATGACAATAAGAATTAGGACGTTAGAAACTTCTTCTTCTTCTAGCTGCTTGATCCATTGATCCCTCCTCCACCAGACTGGTCTTGTGCTCTGCTTCTATTCCACCAACCACTCCCTTCTGTTCTTTTTCTTTTTCTCCTCCTCCTCTTCCTCTTCCTCAGATCTAGTAGTTGACTTGTTGTCATCTAACTTCTTGCACCTGCTGATTTTCATCACTTAATCCCCAGTCACACAGAAAAATCCAAACCTTGCTCCACTGAAATTATTTTGTAATATCTTCAGTTATAAAATACTCATATATACTGGGTATCCCCAGTTATATATTATATCATTCTTCATGAGGATTGCCATGAAACGAAAGGCCAATGCTGCAAAGAAAAATACTGCATAGGAACCAGGAATGTAAGATCTATGAACCTTGGTAAGCTGGATGTGGTCAAACAGGAGATGGCAAGAATAAACATTCATGTGTCTACAGAAGCTGAAAGCAGCTGAATCAGCAGCAGTTGGGAGCCAGTGCAATGGAAGGGAAAGTATAGACTCTGGCAGAGGAGAGTGAAACAGGGAAAGAGGCTGTGTGATGTAGGGGAGAAATGTAGCTAATTTGATCTCATTATGTAGACACTTGAAATGCAGATTTAATAAATAATTAAACCTTTCCCTGTGAACTGTGAACTGCAAATTCACACAGGACATGCAGCCAGGGTGGAATATATAAAAGTTCATATCAACTCAGGACAACCTCTTGTATGAGCACATCCTAACATGCAACCTCTATTATTTAAAACATCAGTTATTATGAAAAAGTACATTTTTAAGAGAGCTTGAGACATTTTCCATCTGGCACATTCTACACCTGGACTTTACAAATCTATAAAACTATGTAGCCTGACTTTAAAAATCTAAGGCATGGTTGTTGACATGATGTTTATATGAAAATAACGTTTGAGCTTCAAAACCTATGTTGTGTTGTGATGTGTTTCTAGTAGTAAAGGGATGAAAGACAAGCCTGGTCTCAGAGGGATCCTTGTGGAATTAAATTTTGCATGGCCAAGGAAGGGAGGGACGGAGGGAGGAGATGATATTTGAAGAAAACCAACCAACCAAACAGACAGGAATGTCACTAAGACACTAAGGTGTGGAGACTGACCAGTGGAGGAATTATCATCGAATGACACACACTCAAGAAGTGTGCAGGATCAGCATGGAACAATGGAGTACTAGGGTCCAGACGAGCAAATCAGGTACTGGTGGAAATAATAGCAAAGAGGAACAAATTGAACACCATGGGTGAGCGTTTAAATATACTCCAGGAAATGTAGGGTTTTTTTAGTCCTGCTTTGACTTCGTTGACACCAGTGTCAGCCTCACATCAGGTTCAAGGAAAGTTGGAAAAAGGTTCAGTGTGGAAAACATCAATCTTTGAGAAACACTGAGTAAAAATTACTAAATAACTTCAACACACGACTGTTAAAATGTAAGGATATATTAAGTATGGCTCTTCCAAGAAATTCCTGGTTTGTGTGCCTGATAATTTCCTTTTACAAAAAGTGGAGAAAGAAACTAGAGGATTTGCTATCCTTGATTTGATTCTGACCAACAAAGATGACTTGGTGGGGGAAGTGGCAGTAAGGGGAACTCTAGGTGAGAGTGACCATGTCCTTCTAGAATTCTTGATTTCAAAAGAAACAAAAGCAGAGTGTAGCCACACAGGTCTGCTGGATTTTTAAAAAGCCAATTTTAATCATCTCAGAACAAGGATAAGTAAGGTCCCATGGCAGGAGATCCTAACAAGAAAAGGAGCCCAAGAAGGGTGGGAGCTTCTTAAAAAAGAAATTCGAAAGGCACAACTACAAACAAGTCCAAAAAGAAAAAAAAGGGGGAGGCAGCAAAAAAGGCCAGTGTGGATCACAAAAAGCTCAGAGAGGACCTAAAAACCAAAAAAGAGATGTACAGGAAATGGAAAGGAGGCCAGGCCACCAAGGAAGAGTACAGACAAGTAGCAAGGAAATGCAGAAGGAGGGCAACAAGGATGATCAGAGGGCTGGAAACCAAGCCTTATGAGGAAAGGCTGAAAGAATTGGGCATGTTTAGCCTTGAGAAAAGAAGACTGAGGGGTGATATGAGAGCACTTTTCAAATATTTGAAAGGTTGTCATACAGAGGAGGGGCAAGATCTGTTCTCGATCATCCCAGAGTGCAGGACACGCAACAATGGGCTCAAGTTAAAGGAAGCCAGTTTTCGGTTGAATATCAGGAAAAAGTTCCTAACTGTTACAGCAGTACGACAGTGGAACCAGTTACCTCGGGAGTTGGTGAGTGCTCGAACACTGGAGGCATTCAAGAAAAACGTAGATAATCACCTGGCAGATATGCTTTGATTGTATTCCTGAATTGAGCAGGGGGTTGGACTTGATGGCCTTTTAGGCCCCTTCCAACTTCACTTTGCTATGATTCTAAGTGAAAGCTCTTCAAAATCTTCATTTGAGAACAAAATCTCGCTGAAAGTACTGGGATTTGTCAATACAATCTTTTCTTCCTTTTTCATACTTTCAGTTGTGTAACATGTTTCCTGCCCTTGGCTTCCTTTTTGGTGCTCGTAAGACCCTCCTTAAAAACAGAGATGAGTTCCATGGCTTCATAACTGCCACCTTCATAAATCACCTGAAAGATCTGGATAAAAATGATCAGCGGAGCTTCATTGATACATTTCTCATCCAGCAACAAGAGGTAAAGAAGTCTTTTGGTCATAATTGACCAGATAGGCGGGGTATAAATGAAATAAATAAATAAATAAATAAATAAATTTTGACTAGATATGGAATGGGGAATGCTTTATTTTAATCGGAAGAACTAGCAGCATTTTTTTTCATATATTGAGTGATGGTTGATAGATTAAAGAACTTGCCTTTTAAGGAGCAAGAGTTTGTATTAAATTCACCCGTGGAAATGAAACTTTATTCAATTAGCTCGACAAATCACATTTCTTCTGCATGCACAACTCTTCTTGGCTAAAGGATGAGATAAAATGCTTTATATTGTTTCCATCACTGTGATTGTTTTCAAGTAAACCAAATTGGACTACTGAGCCAGTGGTGTAGCATGGTTTTCATCACCCAGGGCAAGGCAAGTATTGTGAGGCGAAGGTCACGTGCTGGCTCTGATGCAACATGCGGGCAGCAGGCCCGGTGCCCCTGGCAGCTTGGACTCAGACTGCTGGGAGCTGCAAGAGGAGCATGAGGAGCAGCTGCAGGAGCACACTGGCCAGGGTGGCCCACATGCCCCAAAGAATTTTGCACCCAGGGAGACCATCCCTGTAGCCCCCCCACCCCCACTACACCACTATGCTGAGCCACAGAGAGAATCTACAATCAAGACACTCCTGCACTCACCTGTCGGGGGAAGGGAATTGTCAGAGCTTCAGTTTTTGAATAAAGTATTAAATGCTTAAAAGGCTGAAAGAAAATGTACCCCCCAAAATGTATCATGTGATTACAACATAGAGGTTTGAACCACAATGAGCTGCTAGTAGAGGTCACTTCAGGACAAAGAGAGATAGCCATGAAAATGAAAAAGAAAAGAAAAAAGTAACTTTTTAAATAACGATATACGGAATGTCAATTGAAGGTCAATGCAGAGGTCTCGACAAAGTCCCATCTAATTCCATGCAGTCTGTGTAGGTGGCAGAGTATATGTAAAAGTCTATTAAGTTTTCAAATGTACCAACTCCCATAGAGAATGCATTGAGTTCGCTTCCAAAGCAGACTCTATGTAATAATTCATTGAGTCTGCTAGAGTGGAAGAAAAAGAAGGTAAGGGAGAATGTTTTTGTTTCCCTTATTAGAGAAGTTTAAGTTCTGTAGCAGAGTCTATGAGATTTTGCATTAGCCTCTTATTTTTTGAATCTGACAGTTAGGCAAGAAAAAAGAAACAAAGAGAAGGCTATATAAACATCCTTTGCCTACAGAAGTGCTGATATACTGTAAGCAAGATGCCAGCCAACATAGAGTCAGCTAAGCCAGCTGAGCTGGAATGGAGCCAAGCCAAGAAGTCAGAGGGAGGAAAAAGTTAATGTTACCGCAGCAACTGAGATAGCAGCACGAAGGCAACCCATAGAAATCATGCATTTTCCTCCATACATTTTAACTGGTAGATGGTGGGTGAGCATATAGAAAATGAAGTATTTTTCAGGTGTTTTAAAATATGCTAAAAGGCAAATGTATTTCTACCATTATTGATTTTTACTTTTTACAGTATGTGCTTTTTAAGCTTCAAAGCTCTTGTATTTTTGGATTGAAATGAGAATAAAGTTCTTGTCTGAAACATATACTTAAAATATGTTTGTCTGACTTAAGTATTTACCTAGAACTTAAGTTCAAGTTTCATATATTTTAAAGCATTTTGTACCCACTCCTTTGTTCATTGATGTAAGAAGAGTTTTTGAAGTAACATGCCTATGACTTCTCAAAAGTTACATGTTCTCAACAACTTTGAAGTATCTTTATTCTTATGATATGTTGAAGCAAAAGAAAGGAATACAACTTGCAGAATTAGACACCATGAGTGAAAACAGTGGTTTATTCTCATCCTCTGAAGAGAGATGGAGCAAGATTGGAAACTACATTCCTAGTGAACCAGACAGCAGCCAGTAGATGACTGATACTTTGACACCCAGATGAACTTTGATGTGATTATCATGATGGTCTGCTCCTCACTGCTATTTAACCCTTTCAGGGATAAATGTTCACTTATGACAGACTACAATAGACTAAAAAAAAAAAAAACCTTGGTAATTTGATTCTGTGGTGGTCCATAATAGCTGAACACAGCTGAACAAATGTCCGACACTCAAACAAGGCCTCAGAACACTATAACATTTTATTAAGTGCTCTGAGGCCTTGTTCAAGTGTCACACTTTTGACCTTGACTGTATGTATATCTTCCAAGTCCTTGGCTATTTACTATATTTTATGCCCGTGGATGTTTCTCACTTTAGTTTATTTAACCTGTTGTTTTCTGTTCCAGGAGGTCAAGAAGAACAATGGTGGATATTTCCATAAGGAAAATCTAAAAAATGTTGTGGGAAATTTATTTGGTGCCGGTATGGAGACCACTTCTACCACTTTGCGCTGGGGCCTTTTGCTAATGATGAAGTACCCTAAAATCCAGAGTGAGTATTTTACATTTCACTTTCTCTTATTATCCTGGTACAGGCTGATATTAGTTCTACATAATAATTAAAAGGAACATGTGCCATCAAGACAATTCTGACTTATGGCAATCCTTTTCAGAGTTTTCTAGGTGGAGAATACTTTGAAATAGTTTACCATTCCTTTATTCTGGGGCATCCTTGCACTGTGCATCTTGCCCAAGGCCACAAAGTCTGGCTTTTCTGGGATGCACAGTGGAGAATTGCACTCCAAATCTCTGACTCTGCAGACAGACAACTAACTCACTGTGTTGTTCAGCCAGCTTAGTATGACATAGCCTTTGGAAAACTGAAAGAGAATGTTAGGGCACATTTCTATGTTACCAGAATAAAGCAGGTGAGAAAATGCTGTTGGTGCCAAGGGATGTGTTAGCACTGGTGGGTGTAGATGGACTTCTACAAACCGCTTTCACATCTGGAGACTGCACACATATTCCGCAAACGTCGTTTTTGATAGTTTCCCACCATTATTGTGAGCAGTTATCCTTTTTTCCTATATTGAATGAGTTAATATTTCAGTGATCACCAAGGAAAGCATTATCTACTGAACAGAATAAGAACCATCACTCCTTCCATTTAAGCAGGTGTTCCAAGGATCACCAAATCAAATCTTGCTGACAAACACTGCTGGGAGGTGCTCTGTATGTTTCCCTTACAAGTAGACTTACTGTGCAAATCACAGTAGTCTCTCTTGTTTTCAGCTGACAAAAGTTTTTTTAGGTTCATCATAGCTGACGTCATCCTAGTAAAGGCTTCATTCCAGAACGAAATCAGACAATCATTTACAAGTATTTTAAAACTCATCTCAATATCTTCATTACAAGTATTTTCTTTGTTGCAATAATTCCAGGCAACTCCAAAACTTGTAGTTTTACTAGTTTTATTTCTACATAGCTTCTGGGTTCCATAATCATAAGGTAAATCCAATAGTATTAAAAACATGTAACTTTTGAAGTCACAGGCCCATCAACTCATCTTGCAAAAGTCATCCTTACAGTTATAAGCAACTGTGAACATTACTTAAAATATATTGAATACTGAACTTAAGCTTTAGGCATGTACTTCAGTCTGAAAATACACCACAGCTATAAGGTTTTAGCTGTACAAAGTCTAAAAAAGAACTTTAACCATTTCTGAATCAAAAAGAAAGGAGCCTATTTAAAAGACGAATTCAAAAAGCATAGGAAAAAGAGTATCACTCTCTGTAACATTGAAAAATTAAAACATTATAGATTTCAGAAACTGTAAAAGTTTTCTTAAAAATACATGAAACACCAGAGTTCTTATAATATGGAAATAGAAAATAAAAGCTTTTTTGAACCTTAAAGCATGGTTAGACACAAAAAATTAATACATGATATTCTGACACATTTATAGGCAGGTTAAAGCCTATATAATATGACTTATTTCCTTTCTGAAGTTGTTTCCTTAATTTTGCCTTAGATAAGATATTTCTTTCCCCTTCATGGATTGCTGCCTTGTCGTGGCAAAGGGGCTTGAGTAATTCAGAGAAGCTATGGGCTTCAGAGAAGCTTGGGTGTCCGTGCAGGGACACCCAAGACAGACAGGTCATAGTGGAGAGTTCTGACTAAATGCAATCCACATGGAGCAGGAACTGGCAAGCCACTCCAGTATCTTTGCCAAGAAAACCCCATGAACAGAAACAAAAGGCTAAAAGATATGACACTGGAAGATGAGCCCCTCAGGTCGGAAGGCATCCAACATGCTACTGAGGAAGAGAGGAGGACAAGTACAAGTAGCGCCAGAGCTAATGAAGTGGTTGGGCCAAAGCCGAAAGGATGCTCAGCTGCGGACGTGCCTGGAAGTGAAAGGAAAGTCCGATGCTGCAAAGAAGAATACTGCATAGGAACCTGGAATGTAAGATCTATGAACCTTGGTAAATTGGATGTGGTCAAACAGGAGATGGCAAGAATAAACATTGAAATCCTGGGCGTCAGTGAACTAAAATGGACGGGAATGGGCGAATTCAATTCAGATTATTATCATATCTACTATTGTGGGCAAGAATCCTGTAGAAGAAATGGAGTAGCCCTCATAGTCAACAAAAGAGTGGGAAAAGCTGTACTGGGATACAATCTCAAAAATGATAGAATGATTTCAATACGAATCCAAGGCAGACCTTTCAACATCACAGTAATCCAAGTTTATGCACCAACCACCGATGCTGAAGAGGCTGAAATTGACCAATTCTATGAAGACTTACAACACCTTCTAGAACTGACACCAAAGAAAGATGTTCTTCTCATCATAGGGGACTGGAATGCTAAAGTAGGGAGTCAAGAGATAAAAGGAACAACAGGTAAGTTTGGCCTTGGAGTTCAAAACAAAGCAGGGCAAAGGCTAATAGAGTTTTGTCAAGAGAACAAGCTGGTCATCACAAACACTCTTTTCCAACAACACAAGAGGCGACTCTACACATGGACATCACCAGATGGGCAATACCGAAATCAGATTGATTAGGTTTTCTGCAGCCAAAGATGGAGGAGCTCTATACAATCAGCAAAAACAAGACCTGGAGCTGATTGTGGCTCTCATCATCAGCTTCTTATAGCAAAACTCAAGCTTAAGCTGAAGAAAGTAGGAAAAACCACTGGGCTAGTCAGGTATAATCTAAACCAAATCCCTTATGAATACACAGTGGAAGTGAAGAACAGATTTAAGGAACTAGATTTGGTGGACAGAGTGCCTGAAGTACTATGCATGGAGGCTCGTAACATTGTACAGGAGGCAGCAACGAAAACCATCCCAAAGAAAAGGAAATGCAAGAAAGCAAAGTGGCTGTCCAACGAGGCCTTACAAATAGCAGAGAAGGGAAGGGAAACAAAATGCAAGGGAGATAGGGAAAGTTACAGAAAATGGAATGCTGACTTCCAAACAATAGCAAGGAGAGACAAGAGGGCCTTCTTAAATGAACAGTGCAAAGAATTAGAGGAAAATAATAGAAAGGGAAAAACCAGAGATCTGTTCAAGAAAATTGGAGCTCTTAAAGGAACATTTTGTGCAAAGATGGACATGATAAAGGACAAAAATGGTAGGGACCTAACAGAAGCAGAAGACATCAAGAAGAGGTGGCAAGAATACACAGAGGAATTATACCAGAAAGATTTGGATATCCCAGACAACCCAGATAGTGTGGTTGGTGACCTTGAGCCAGACATCCTGGAGAGTGAAGTCAAGTGGGCCTTAGAAAGCATGGCTAACAACAAGGCCAGTGGAGGTGATGGCATTCCAGCTGAATTATCTAAAATCTTAAAAGATGACACTGTCAAGGTGCTACACTCAATATGCCAGCAAGTTTGGAAAACTCAACAGTTGCCAGAGGATTGGAAAAGATCGGTCTACATCCCAATCCCAAAGAAGGGCATTGCCAAAGAATGCTCCAACTACCGTACAATTGCACTCATTTCACACGCTAGCAAGGTTATGCTGAAAGTCCTACAAGGTAGGCTTCAGCAGTATGTGGACCGAGAACTCCCAGAAGTACAAGCTGGATTTCGAAGGGGCAGAGGAACTAGGGACCAAATTGCTAACATGTGCTGGATTATGGAGAAAGCCAGAGAGTTCCAGAAAAACATCTACTTCTGCTTCATTGACTACGCAAAAGCCTTTGACTGTGTGGACCACAGCAAACTATGGCAAGTCCTTAAAGAAATGGGAGTGCCTGACTACCTTATCTATCTCCTGAGAAATCTATATGTGGGACAGGAAGCAACAGTTAGAACTGGATATGGAACAACTGATTGGTTCAAAATTGGGAAAGGAGTACGACAAGGCTGTATATTGTCCCCCTGCTTATTTAACTTATATGCAGAATACATCGTGTGAAAGGCTGGACTGGGGGAATCCCAAGCCGGAATTAAGATTGCCGGAAGAAATATCAACAACCTTAGATATGTAGATGATACCACTCTGATGGCAGAAAGTGAGGAGGAATTAAAGAACCTCTTAATGAGGGTGAAAGAGGAGAGCGCAAAAAATGGTCTGAAGCTCAACATCAAAAAAAACTAAGCTCATGGCCACTGGTGCCATCACCTCCTGGCAAATAGAAGGGGAAGATATGGAGGCGGTGACAGATTTTACTTTCTTGGGCTCCATGATCACTGCAGATGGTGACAGTAGCCACAAAATTAAAAGATGCCAGCTTCTTGGGAGGAAAGTGATGACAAACCTAGACAGCATCTTAAAAAGCAGAGACATCATCTTGCCGACAAAGGTCCACATAGTCAATGCTATGGTTTTTCCAGTAGCGATGTATGGAAGCGAGAGCTGGACCATAAAGAAGGCTGACCACCGAAGAATTGTTGCTTTTGAATTGTAGTGCTGGAGGAGACTCTTGAGAGTCCCCTGGACTGGAAGGAGAACAAACCTATCCATTCTAAAGGAAATCAACCCTGAGTGCTCACTGGAAGGACAGATCCTGAAGCTGAGGCTCCAATACTTTGGCCATCTCATGAGAAGAGAAGACTCCCTGGAAAAGACCCTGATGTTAGGAAAGTGTGAAGGAAAGAGGAGAAGGGGACGACAGAGGATGAGATGGTTGGACAGTGTCACCGAAGCTACCAACATGAATTTGACCAAACTCCGGGAGGCAGTGGAAGACAGGAGGGCCTGGCGTGCTCTGGTCCACGGGGTCACGAAGAGTCGGACATGACTTAACGACTAAACAACAAAAGATATTTCTTGCAGTTGCTTCATCCTCTGATTGTGGTATGAGAAATCACCTTTTATATATATATTAAGTTTTGTTTATTTAACTTGATAGGAAGCAGGAGTGACTGTTGCTTAAAAGTGACACATTTGTTTACATTAACTGCCTGCTAGCACCACTTCTGCCTGTTAGCAGAAGAATAAACACTCTGATGTCATTACCTTTGTTTGCAATAAGTTAATTGCCTTTATTTATACCAATTACCCATCAAACATCATTGTTTACTATTTTAATATCTTTTGTGTATGGATAGCAAAAAGAACTAGGAGATTGCCAAAGAACTGTTATGATTTCAGTGACCTTGGTTGCCTGACTGGATTGTATGAAACAATGTTTTAATGTCACAAGTCTAAAAGTACTATACTTTTAAGGCAGTTTTACGGTAATTCTCCATACCACCTATAATTTTTTTAACACTCTTCAGCAGACAAGGTACCAAACCCTGACATTGCAATAGGTAGGATGTCCCAAGTGTAGTAAGATCTTGTGAAGCAAATATTGCCACACATGTAAGTTCATGTCTTACAAGCTGTTTGGCCTATGAGAGGCACCGAATGACAAAGCCTTGGCTATTTTGGCTGGGTCCAGCACTGTGAGAGTATATTCCAGATGAAGGAAAGGAGGTGAGATGGCTACTAATATCTCTTCTTCCCCGTCTTTTTAAATATATGTATATATTGAAGCTGGTCAAGATCAGAACACTATATCCCCTCAACTGAGCTGTCTCTCAATCAGTGGAAACCAGAAGTGTTCAGATTTGCATTTTGGGGCTGTAGCTCTTCAGATTTCTCCTGGCAATGTCCAGGGATCTCTGAGACCTATAGTCGAAAAACTCAAATCTGTACACCCCTAGTGATAACTGACATTTTAAATGTGTTTGAGGAAGAGATATGAAGCCTTTCCCATTCCTTTTCCAGTTAGGTTTTGGGTAATGTGGAGGAGATAAAAATGTGAGCAGGTTGTGGTGAAAGTAGACATTTCTTTTTCTTTCCATTTATCCTTCACAACTTCATTCCCTTCCCTATCAAGCAGTTTTTTTACATTTCCAGTGACACCACCCAGCAAGTAGCAGGAACTAGGCTTTGGCTGGCTTTATTATCTTTTTTTCCCCTACAAAGCAAGAAAGACAGGCTGTGCATTTGATCACCTTATGGCCTCACCTCAATGCAGGAATCCCATCGTTGCAAGGGAACTGCAATGTAAAGGGTCAGAACCCATGTATCATTATTTTAAAATATTCAGAGAGAATAGTGATGTGAATGAATGGACCAAAGTGAGGTAATGTATCAATTTAGGGGCAGGATTTAGATCTGTAGGCAAAATAAGTGTACTTATTTAGGCAGTCACATCTAAGGGGCCTATATTGGGCAATTTCTTACTTTATCTTCTGTGTGGGAAATACATGCTTCAGCATTTAGCCTTTACACATGCTGATGCAAATTCAAAAGCATACAATTGCTCTTGATAGCAAGGATTGTTTTGTTCCCACAGAAAAAGTCCAAGCAGAGATTGATGACGTTGTTGGAACTGCTCAGCCCAGGACTGAGCACCGAATAAGAATGCCATACACAGATGCCGTGGTCCATGAAGTTCAAAGGTTTGCCGATATCGTCCCGACCAATTTGCCACATGCAACTACTACGGATGTTACTCTCAAAGGCTACTTCATTCCAAAGGTGATTAACTTGATTTAGTCGCAAACTTTGCTTTTCAGTCATGGCCCACCTGGCTAAGAAATTCCTGTCTGTTTTCAACAGAATGACACTGTAAGCAACTTCCTCTTCAGAAGTCGGTGAACATCAGCTCCATATTGTAAAGCATGTGTAAATGTTAATTGAGTTGTACATTCCTTTAAAAACCAACCTCTTCCTTTTCAGGGAACTCATGTCATTCCGTTGCTGACCTCTGTGCTCCATGATGAATCGCAGTGGGAGAAGCCTCATGAGTTCTATCCCGAGCATTTTCTCGACTCTGCAGGAAAGTTTGTCAAAAGAGATGCATTCATGCCTTTCTCTGCAGGTACAAAAATATACAGATATGGAGTGGGCTGCTGCAATAGGCAAACTGACTTGAAACAATACAATCACAGGAGATGCTAATCCGTTCTAGGGAAAAAAAGATGTCCTAGTGCCGGATATGTTCTGCAATACAGTACAGTATTGCATTTTCAGGATTGTGAGATAGATTAAACATGAAATTTTATTACATTTTCAAGGTTTTCTTTCTTACAATTTGCTGTTATTTTATTTGCATACTTTCATCTGTTTCCAATAGATATGGGCTATTCATATTCATATCCCTGGAGATGTGAATACAAATCGCAGCAACACAGGTGCCCTGGAGACTCTTCTCTCCCCCCATATCCAGCACTCACCATTTGCCATGTGGCACTCGGCTCCATCATTGTCATCACACCAATTGTGGAAGGAGCCCACCTCCCCGCATAGCCAACTACTCATTGGCTAAGCAGGGAGACTTCTTGTCCTGCCTCCATGCCAAAGCGGCCGGCTGCATGGGGAGACGGGGAGGAGCCAGCCAGGTTCCTTCTGCAATTGTTGCTACACTGATAGAGTTAAGCACTGCGCTGCAAACGTTGAGTGGGCCAGCCAATTTGGGGGGGGGGAGAGTGTGGGCCTCCGTGGCAAATGTGGTGTCATGATTCGTATTTGTATCCCCAGGGATATGAATACAAACAGCCCATGACTAGTTTCTACATGCTTCATTTTGTCATTGCTTTGTTTACGGTACACTGCCTGGAATAATACCTGAAATCCTCTTAAGAGTTATGCAGAAGGTATAAGTTTTAAAGCTCCAGAGATATTCTGTGTTGCACACCTAGTGACTGCAATGAATCATGTCTGGAGATTTCTCTCCTTGCAAAAATGTGCTTCCAAAAGGTACAACTTGCGTACAACTGCACAACCAGATTTCAGCTGATGGGTGATAGAAAAACTTTATAAAATAACAAAAAGTTAGTAACCCCTATGTTTTTGTGCTCTGGGCATTTTTACAGGGCGCAGGATATGTGCAGGTGAGACCTTAGCCAAAATGGAGCTTTTCCTGTTCTTTACGAGCCTCCTGCAGAGATTCACCTTCCAGCCACCTCCTGGAACTTCTAAAGAAGACCTGGACTTCACCCGAGCAGTTGGGTTGACAACACCTCCCATGCCCTTCCACATCTGTGCTCTGCCACGCTGAGATGTCTCATGCTCACAGAATGCTTCACCTGTATGTTGAGCATTGATAAACATTCTTGCCCATGAAAGTAATATGGGTGAAGCAGCCCCTTGATTGAACTGACCCATGTTTAATCCACAGATCTCAAGTATCCCTCGTGCCTCTATTGCTGTTTCGAAAAATACAAAAGAAAAACAAACAAACAAAAAAACAACACTTGATGGAATTGGCTATGATATTGTATGACCTATATTCAGTCCTGTTGAATCCCATAAACTATAATGATACACCGTTTAGTTTATAAATGGGATTTTGGTTCATGTGCTATTTGCTGCAGAGTCCGAATCAAGGCTCTGCTTATGTTTTACAGCCTCAGCATTTTATCTACATAATGTACTTCTTGCTTCTGCTTCTAGATCACACCAACGTCTGACAGATCCATTTGTTTCTGGGTCACATCAATGTCTAATACAATTTTGACAACATAAAGTTGGTGCAAGCTCAGGATAATAGACCTGTTTGCTGCATTGAATGCTGTCTAAGATAAATAAATGGCATATTCTTCCTTCCAGAATGCAGGATAAATAATATTTGGCGGTTGTTCTTTGGTTTCTGAGAATCTTTCTGAGAAATGCTCATTGGAAGAAGGTTCATGGTTCTTGTGTTGATCTTCTTTACAAAGTGGTGAAAAGATTGTGTTCATGTATGTGGATTATATATTTTTTTTAAAAAATTTTTTTCTTTATTTTAAATTTAAACAAAAACATATAACATACAAACTAAAATACAATTTAACTGTGTTCCCCACCACCATATGCGGGACCTCTTGCCATAATCTTCCTCTTCCTTATTCTTCTTCTTCTTCCTCTTCTTCTATTGTCCTCTTCTCCAAAACTGCATTGATTCTTGATTTGGAGCTTTCCCTTTTCCTCTTATTAATACATATTCCAAAAATCTCCACCATATATCATAAAAGTTATTTTTTTTCAATTCTCCTTTCTTAACCTTTAAGTTACAAGTTAATTTATCATTTATTGCTATATTCCATATTTCTTTATACCATTCTTCAATTTGCAATTCGACTTTTGATTTCCATTGCCTAGCTATAATCAATCTAGCTGCTGTTAATAAATTGGTTATCAATTCTTTAGTCATTTTGTCATATTCCACATTCTCAAATATTGATAACAAAGCAATCTCAGCATTAAATTCTATATCTTTTTCACATATGTAGCTTAATTCTTTAAAAATTTGTTTCCAAAATCTTTGCACTTTTTCACATTCCCACCACATATGAAAGTATGTACCAATTTCCTTCTCACATTTCCAACAGACATTCGGATGATTGGCATTAATTTTATTTAATTTTGACGGTGTTAAATACCATCTTAAACTAAGTTTTAAAATTGTTTCCTTTATTCTTACTGACATAAATCTTAACACCCTCATTTTCCATATCATCCTCCATTCTTCTTCATTTATTCTTTTCCCAATATCATGCTCCCACACTATTTTTAATCCTTCTTTCTCACTTTCCTCTTGGATTATATTTTATTATATAATTATCTCATCAGTATCCTGTCCTTGGGTTTCCCACATGCCATCTAAAGACAGCTCCTCCCTCACAACACTTTTCATCTGCAAATCAGCTAACAATTCAAGAGTGTATAATACAAAGGGTGGAGGGGTGTGTGGGGAGGGGTCCACAAATAATACCTTTTGCCAGCTCACAGCTATGTGTTAAGGTCAGAAACATCAGCCAAAGAACTGAACAGAAATTTTGAAGAATGCTTAGACTAGGCCTTGGAAAGTGGGGTCCTCTTTCAAGAGAAGAGGGTTTTTTTTAAAAAAAATGGCAGAACATTCAGTTTGCTTCTTTTACAGAGCTGGACACAGTGCGGCTCATTCGTCACACCTGCTAGGAGTCACTTTGCAGAAATAATTTGCTCAGGTTTTCCAATATGACATTCACCTTCCTCTTCCCTCATAATGCCCCTGAATTGTGCTGTGTATCAGATATTATGGAGAGGCAAAATAGCTGTCTACTAGCCCTTACATCTATGCTGTTCTCCAGCATGGGAGATCCGCCAGTAACTATAACCTGTTCGGCTATTAGCAGAACTTTCAGGCATTGTAGACCTCTCTGAGTACACAAAGCCTATTGTTTCCCATCTATATATATGTATATCTATATATATATGTATGTGTGTGTGTGTGTATATGTGTGTGTGTGTGTGTGTGTGTGTGTGTGTCTGTCTGTCTATCTATCTATCTATCTATCTATATATCTATCTATCTATATATAAAAGGGGGGGAGCCATAGAGATTTGGAAATGCACAGATCAGGTCATAGACCTAGACACAAGTCATTTTATTAATGACTGGGATGAAAGGGTGCAGGGAATGTTTATCAAATTTGTGGATGACACAAAATTGGGTGGAATAGCTAATATCCTGGGAGACAAAAATGAAATTCAGAAAGATCTGGGTAGGATGAAAACAATAGAATGAATTTTAACAGGAGTAAGTGCAATGTTCGACACCTAGAGGAAAAAACATAGTTATAAGATAAGGGATACTTGGCTTAGTAATATTATGAGCAAGAAAGATCTTGCAATTGTTGTAGATCACAGGCTGAATATAAGCAGTCGTGTGATCTAGCTGCAAAAAAGGCAAATTTCATTCATTCATTCATTCATTCATTCATTCATTCAACTTTATACCACCCTTCTGACTGCAAAGTCACTCTAGGCAGTTTACAATATAATAAAAGAAAACAATAAAACAATAACACCAAAAAAATCAGACATAATAGGTATACAAAAATCAAAATTGCAATATACCGTCATAATAACCAGAACAACAGGAACACAAACATACATATAAATTTTTAAAAAATGAATTTAACAGGTATGATGTCGGAGCAAAAACAAACGTTGAGACAGCCACCGCGTTATCATGATGTAATTTCTGGAAAAACCTGACTGAAAAGCCATGTTTTAATAGATCATTTGAAGGTTTGAGTAAAATACGATTTTAGGCTGCATTAATTGAAATATAGTCTCCAAATTCTGTGAAGTACTAGTCCTCCTCTATTCGGCGACATATAGAGGGGGGCAAAAAGGATATGAGAAGACTGGAAAGCAAGTCCTATGAGGAAAGACTGAAAGAACTGGGCATGTTTAGCCTTGAAATAAGACTTTGGTTGAATATCAGGAAAAGCTTCCTAACTAGACATGGGGATGAAGCGTCAAAATGGGGCTTTATCTTGGGTCATGGGTTGTCAACCTTGGGGCTATCTTTTTTTTATAAAAAAAGCTGACACACACACCCCAGCCTGCCCCCACCCTCTTCTCACTGCTGCTTACCTTACCCAGCTGCCTGCTCCTGCTCCACCGCTGCTGAAACAGAGGCTAGACTGCTGGAACTGCAGTTTCTGTTCCGGCAGCCTAGCTTTTGGAAGGAACAGAGGGGAGGGCTTCCCTTTCGGCAAGCCTGACTGAGGCAATCCCCCCCCCCGCTGTATTTGCAAAGACAGCAGGGGGATCGCTTTGATCATGCTTACCCCGTCTTTCTATGCCTGAGCTGTCATAGAAAGACAAGGCATATCTCACCCAAGGGATTCCCCCCCCCCGCCTCACTGTCTTTGCAAAGACAGAGGGGTGGGGGGTCGCTTTGGTCAGGCTTCCCCAATCTTTCTATGCATAGACTGGGGAAGCCTGAACCAAGCAATCACTCACCCCGCTGTCTTTGCGAAGACGGGGGGGGGGGGCATTGCTTGGTTCAGGCTTCCTCTTTCTATACCCTCATGGCATAGACTAGGAAAGCCTAACCAAAGCGACTCCCCCCCCCCCCCCGCTGTTTGCAATAACAGCAGAGGGAATTCCTTTGGTCAGGCTTCCCCTGTCTATGCCACAGGGGCATAGAATGACAGGGGAAGCCTGAGCAAAGCGATCCCCCTTTCTTTGTAAACGGGGGGGGGGGGAGGATTCCCTTCAGGCAGGCTTTTGCAAGCCGCCCTAAGGGAAAACCCCTCTCTGCCTATGCCCCCGAGGAACAGTTGATCCGTGGGGGCATAAGCAGAGAGGGATAGACGAAGGGATGAATATAAAAGGGCTTCGCATTCATCGGGGTCTCTGGACCTCAAGAATATGAAGCAACAAATATCTGATGAATCAGCGATATTCGTTGAATATCATGATTTTTATATTCATCCCCATGTCTATTCCTAACTGTTAGAACAATACAAAAATGGAACCAATTACCGTGTGAGGTGGTGAGCGTGCCAGTACTGGAGGCATTCAAGAGAAGATTGGACAACCATCTGTCAGATAGACCTTGATTTGAATTCCTGCATTGTACAGGGGGTTGGAATTATAGCCCCTTTCCAACTCCACCATTCCATGATTGTAAGATTCTATGACAAATCAGCTGAAATGCTTTGTAAAGGATCAAGGGTGGACCGGCCCTGATCTGTAGGCCATTTCTTGGGGGGTGTAGAACAAAGTCAGGGGCTTCTACACACCACTACCTAGAACCATCTCATGCTGGCTGATATACAATAGTCAATATAAAATAATATATACCGATTGTACAGAATGCAAACATTCAAAACATACATCATCCCTAGAATCCCATTTCTTTTTTTATGTATGCAGGAACAAAAACACAGACGTCACAGAAGCTAATATAAGCTAATTAACAAGGTTTTGGTCACAAGAAGTATTTTATTAATTGGTTTCTAGTATCTTTGAGAACTTCTGTGTTTTGGTTTATGGACATTAGTCGTTTTAAAAAAGAGATTCTGACCAATTCTGCGGCTCCTGCCACCGCCTCTTTTTCCTCTTCCTCTTCCTTCTCTTCTTTTCAGTAAGTAACTGATTCTGCACAATACGTAGAGATAAAATAGGCTCTGTTTCAATTGTATTAATATCTTGAGGAGGAAAATAGACTGTACAATCTTTTCTCAGTATGAAAATATAAACTTGAAAATATTCATTAGAATTCAACCCAACCCACCAATTTCACCCTAGACTCTACAAGGGATCAAATACGCTATTTAAATGTAATTTTGCCTTTAGGCCTACTCTCCCCAGGATATAAAGAACATTAATCCCTCAGGTAACACACCTACTTAGGAGGAGCATTAAAGGATGCTCCTTTGGAAGTAAAGAAAACTATTTGAGTAGCAACCAGTATCTATGGCCTTTAGCATAAGAAACAGGAAGCCAAGAATTCCTCTTACTTCCCTAGGGCACAATCCTCTTCCCTACCTGAGAATGTGAAGGCAATCACACAAATGTTGTGGTCTTTCTCCTGTGCTCTGAATCAGGCAGCTGATCTTCTCTTCACTGAATAAAAGACTGTGAAGCTGGTTGCACACCCAGGCCTAGGATGGGCGGCACAGGAAACGGAAAAACCTTGTCCTTATGCACATGGAAAAACAGAAAAGGATTTTGGCTGTACGGTCTAAAATCAGGATTACTGTCTCTCCTGGCTTGTATTCATTTTAACAAGCGTGTGGATTTGGGGTTGTGTGCATCATATGTAAGTATCCTCTGAAATTACAGTTCTCCTCCTTTTCCAGCTCTTTCAGCAGAACCCTTGGGCTGAGAGAGAGGTAAACAGCACTCCCACTCCAGCCACCCTCAGCTGTGGTCAGACAGGATTGCTGGGGTGGAAAGGAGGCTCAGGCTCCCCATCTAGCCATGGGATCTTGGAGTGATCCTTCCCCCCTCCCGCAAACAAAAGCACCTTGAGCCCACGGTTCAGGCAAGATTGCTAGGCTGGAAATAGGCTTTGGTTCCTGCTTCATGACACACACACACACCAGTTATGGAAAAATTGCTACAGAAAGAAATGGCAGAAATACCAGATGTTAAACTCCTCTCAGGGGTTTTCTCCTCCTTTGCCCTCCACTGTCTTCTCTTTATTTAATTATTTATTTGTTTTATTTATAGGCCACCTTTCTCCTGACAAGGGGACTCAAGGCAGCTCACAATACTAAAAAGAATAGAGTTAAAAAACATAAGTTAAAAAAATTAAAAAACCCTACACACTAATTAAAACACAACTGAATAATTAAAAGCAGGTAAACATTAAAAACTATCTTAAAATATTTATTTTTATAATTCTCCTGTGATTCAGTTTTTATCCAATTCCTCCCTTTCCCACAGAAGGCTTTCTCCCTTTGCTCAGCTGCCTTGCCCAGGGAGGCCACTGTGTCATTGCCAAAAAGGAGGATGTAAAGGACAAGGAACACCAAGAAGGAGAAATATCTTCACTAAAAAGGGGAACGCTTTTGCATTCAATTGGAAAATGCTGATTTAATCTCATATACCCAGATATCAACACAATTATTATTACTACTACTATAATTTAAATAGAAATGCATCACACCTCTCCAAATTGCACAAGAATGTGACTATAACTGACTCGAGAGAGAGTATTGAGAAAAAGACGGGATATAAATCAAATAAATCGCAGTGTTTTGTAACTCTTTGAAATACCCTATATCTTGTATTTGCTAGAAAATAAACAGAGTTCACTGTAGCTTTGTTGAAACATCTAGCTAGGCTATCTAGCTATTTCTAAAATTCTAAATCTGAAGGGCTGTAATTCAGAATTCCCAATCCAAATGTTGGTGTTAGTGCACATCCCTATCCAGAATTGACGCAGGGAGGTATTAGCAAGGCCACGCTACTAGTTGCACAGGTCTTATTGATCTTCATGTATATCAAAGAAGAAGATTCTAGCAGGTGCAGCAAGGAAGGTGTAGCAATCTGGGTGTGTCTCAGAGAAGAATCTCTCCAGATCTAGCTCTTCAGCTCTGAGAACCTTTGTTTCAGCTTAATCTCCTCTAGTATGAAGAGCAGAGAAAATGAAAGGAATCTTTCCATGTGTCCTCGAGGTCACTTAACGTACGGTGAACTCAGCCCTCCTCTTACAAGTGAAGCATGTCAACATAAAAGCACATGGCACTTAACCCTAGCTTGCTATTATACTTGTCCTGAGCAATAAAACATTTTAACTCTGTACAATATTCAAATCAGTATACTGGGCTCAAGCACTAAGTTTTCCCTGTAGCTTTTTCTCCAATCACTTTGTGAGCTGTGCCCTTTTATTATTTATTTATTTATTTATTTATTTATTTATTTATTTATAATATATTTACCCCGCCTGTCTTCCCAAAAGGACCCAAGGAGTCTTTTTTTCTGCAGCTTTACACCTATCCTCTATAAACTGAAATTACCAGGATATTATGGTTATTCTGGTGATTTCAGTAACATTCTGAAGATGATGTTGATGTTTCTATCCTGAATCTTCCGGGAAACATCAGATCTTTCAAAGCTGATAACAGAATTACTGAAGGGCTATTAATAGTTCTGTAAACACATACTTTTACTTTCCGTGTGTTGACATGAAAGAGCTGTTTGAATGTGCTCTTTCAAAGCCAGGGAGAGCAAACTTTAGATTTCTTCATAACAACAACTGTATAAACTGTAATCAACAGCCAAATCTTCCTGGCTTTCCCCCATAACAGTATCTATTTTTGGACCGGAATGGGTACTGGAAATTTGTTTCTGGGGGTGTTTTGTGACAGGCTGCATCAGTCCCCTCTAGTTGGATGGAATGGGTCAATCTTATTGGGCTGCCCTGTTCCGAAGTCACCATTCTGGTCTATTTTTTGCAATATCATTTTTCTGCCTGGAATGGTTACTGGAGTGTTGTTTCTGTGGATGATTTGTAGCTTGCTGCATCTGTCTCATCTAGTCACCTACTAGATGTTGTGACTAGCCACCATCACTACCTCTGGGCATTTGCCCACCACGTGCCCACCTTTCCCTGATTCAGATGGAACGGAGATACAGAACGGAGTACCATCAACAAGGAGATGACATTATGCCCCCCTGTCTCCTGTGATGAGCTCCCAGTGGTTTTATTTCAATGTCAAACAGGAAGGGCTATAGAACTGACTAGGAATATCACTCAGCATTTTTGAGATTTTTGTTTTTCCCTCCAGCTGCTTTTCACAAACTGAACATTTCACTCTAAGAGCAAACTCAGGTCCTGGTTTTGTTGTTGACAAACAGGATCTGCAAGAAACAACTGGACCACCCAAACAGGCCTTGGAAATTCACATGCTATGAAAGCTGCCATTAACTCTGCAGTTTGGGTCATCCAGTGTTCCCCAACCTTGGGCCTCCAGATGTTCTTGGACATCAACTCCCAGAAATCCTGGCCAGCAGAGGTGGTGGTGAAGGCTTCTGGGAGTTGTAGTCCAAGAACACCTGGAGGCCAAACCACTAAGATTAATGAGATTAGATTGCATTGCACTTTGAGCCCCGTTCCAGCATTCATTTGAGGGCTAAAGAGGTGCCAGGGAGATGGACATACCCTCATTTGCCAGGGAAGGGACATTTGGGGCAGGATTCAAAGTGGGCATGCACATCCCTGCCACCCATTTAGTAAGCAATCATTGCATAAGGCCGAAGGGTGATTTAGACACCGTGGTTATGAGGGACGACCACTGTTCAGACATCTACAGATGGAAATTATAACAAGTTGTTGCTGCAAAGGACCACTGGATTTCACAAGAGAAAGACATGTCAAATGTCAGCCAAACAAACAACTGGAAGAAAGGTTATCTCAAAGGGCCACAGTCGACTGTTAAAGGGGGCATTTTGTAACCAAACAGCTTGTGAAAGCTATCTAAGAAATGCTGACTAACTCTAGGCAGTTTTGTTCTGTTACCCATTAAATGACTAACTCAAGGTGACCTGTTTCAGTGCTATTCTACACATAACTGCCCTGGGGACAAAGTGGGAGAAATGTCCATGCACTCAAATAGATCTCTGGCCTGTTTTTCTTCTAGGTTCCTATTGAAGAGGTGCCACACACAAGCAATCATCATTACCAGGAGGATCAAAGAAAACAGAGTGTTGAAGGATAGAAGGAGCAGCCCAAAACTACCTGTTGTCTTTATCATACTATTGATTACTTGTGAAATGTCTTGGCCATACATTATTTTTCTATCTGTGTCTGTATAGGGTTACTGCAAACATAAAACCACAACAAAACATGGGTTTTGGCATCTTTTTCTCTTTAAAATAATTGTCTTCTTTCTTTCAAATATTCTGTAAGGTACCTTGACTTCCTTTGTTGGGAGGAAGGCAGCATATAAATAAATAAAGGGAATCTGTTTCTCTAGCTAAATTTTGTAAATATTACACACATGAACAATCACATTTTTTCAAAACACAACATGCAACTATAGAAAAGCAAAAAGCAAAGTTATCAATGATAATTTAGCATGTAAGATTAAACTTGTCACGATCCCCTCTCCCTAAAGAGATAATGATCTTCGTCAGGGAGTCACTGTGGGTACAAAACTACCACTGTTAGTGCCTTAGGTAGGTCCTTTAGGCCTCAGAAGTGCGTAGTACAAGCCCCATAGACAAGCCTGATCCTAAAAGAGAACATTTGCCTGCTTACAAGGCAGTAAACCATTGACTATGTGCTTCCTTTCATAGCACAACAGCCTTGCCAGGTAGGACCTCTCAATTTACAGTAGCAACTACTGACCTTCTCAAATCCTCACTGGATTTAGGTGTAAGTCCTGCTGTTCAAGAGACCAGTCCTCTGTTGAAGAATTATATTTGTTTTTATTAAGAAAATAAAGTAGTTTCATTAGAATACAGTTGTAGCTTTAAAAGGCATAAGCTTTAGGCATATCCAGCAGTTACAGTGATTAAAATAAACTTACTATTTCTAAGTAAAATAAGAACAACTAGAACTAAGCTAAATAATCATTTTTGCTCTCTCTACATGTTAGCATCTAGAAGCTGGGCTATTTCTCCCCCCCCCCTTCTCTTTCAAAAGGCAAACCTCTAACTTTTCACAACATCCCCCAACGAACAATGAACCCCCCTCACATACATGAATAACCATTTTCTACATGTCTCTGTATCACCTTCTTCATGACACACCCGAGCTGTTAACCAATTAAGAGCAAGTGGGTGTAACACAGTTCACTGCCCAAATTTCACACAAGAAGATCCAGGTGGCTTATCTTTCCCCAATTAAGTGGTATGCTGTTTCATCTTCTCTGGGCCTCTTTGGCCTTGCTTCCTTATCTTCATGCCTGGCAGCACAATTCTAACAACAATCTCATGAGAACATTTCAATGCTTTCAAACCCATTTTACACAGAACCTATCAGACTCCATCTTTGTATGACTACAAGTTCCAGTTTCCTCCTATTTCCTCACACGCCACCCCTTGGAGTTCAAAAATCCAGGGTTTTATACGATCCTGCATTTTTGACTAAACAAGCTAGGTTACATAAGTGGCCTAGTGTTCTAGCTAAATACTATGTTAAAGTTATACAATGCAATAATAAAAATTCAATTTAAACTTGCAAAACTAATCTAGCAGTAGCATGAGGTAGGCAAAGTTCTAACAGCAGCAAATGATCATAGAACTCTTGTGCTAAGGCAATTCTAGGAATCTGAAAAATAGAAAACAACAGGATAGTACTGAAACAGTAACATAGCACTCTGGCCATGCACAGGAACCATTGGCATCGAAACAAGATCTTCAGCCATCTTCCACTCCATGGTACATCCTCGATAGACTGTCAGCCATGACATTCAGCCTGCTGGGAATATGCTGTACCTCAAAATCGAAATCCTGCAAAGTTAAACACCAACGCAAAAGCTTTTGATTATGAGATTTCATCTTCTTGGTCTGTCTACAAAACAAATTTCTGGCCCCACAGGTATGGGCGTAAACGATTCACTGATCACACAATCGCCAGAGCTTCTTTCTCAGGTACGGAATAAGCTCTCTCTCGAGGTAAAAGCTTCTTGCTGAAAAAAGAAATGGGGTGCAATACCCCCTCAGAATTCGCTTGCAACAATAGAGCACCTATGCCCCAGTCTGAAGCATCTGTCTGTAAAACAAAAGGCTTTTTAAAATCAGGTGAAATCAGAATAGAAGCAGTCATCATTCAAGGCATCAAATGCTCTCTGACACTCTAGGGTCCAATTTACTTTGATAGGCATGCACGTCTTTGTAAGCTCAGTAAGGGGCACAGCCAATTCACTGAAGTCAGGAATGAATCTTTGGTAGTAACCAACAAGGCCCAAAAATGATTGAACCTGCTTTTTGTTAATAGGTACAGGCCATTGCTGAATGCTCTCAACCCTGATTTGGTTGTATCTCACCTTGGCCAATCTGATGACCTAGGTAAAGCCCCTTTGCTTTAACCCACTAAAATTTGCTAGCTTTCACAGTAAGACCAGCATTTTGCAACCTGCTCAATACAGTTTGAATATGAGAGATGTGAGAAGCAAAATCATCACTGAATATAGCCAAATCATCCAAATAAGCTGAAGCAAAAGGAAGTCCCTCCAGCAGTTTATCCATCATCCTTTGAAAGGTAGCACCTGCATTTCTGAGTCCAAAAGCCATTTTTCTGAACCTGAAAGTCCCAACATGGCTTATGAACGTGGTTTTGTCCATAGATTCTTCATCCAAATTTATTTGCCAAAATCCTGAACTCAAATCGAGATCTGAGATGAACTTGGCACCTGCCAGCTTCTCTATGAGGTCATCAGTTCTAGGTAATGGGTAAGAGTCAGGTACAGTTAATTTATTCAACTTCCTGTAGTCCACGCAAAACCTAATCTCATCCAGGATTTCTCCTACAGCATTTATCTTAGGTACAATGACAATTGGTGAAGCCCATGCAGAAGTACTGGGTTCAATTATTCCCAATTCCAGCATCTTTTGAATCTCTTGTTCAATCTGCACAGCATGAGCTCCTACAGCTCTGTACGGACTGGACCGCAAAGGCGGGTTGTCGCCAGTGTCTATAGTATGTTTGACTAAGGTGGTTGTACCAGGCTTATCAGAAAATACATCTTTGTAATATTCTAAAATTTGAGTCAGCCAAGCCTGTTCATCTTCAGAATCAGAGTCAAAATAATTGTCAAGCCAATCTCCAGCATTTTGCAGTTCAGATAAAATGGCTTTTGGACTCAGAAATGAAATAAAGAAGGATTTGATAAATAAGAATATTTTTATTGATATCTGAGGATTATTTATCTATTTTGTATTAATAAAGGTGAATGGTTGTGCACCTTCATAAAAGTCAATGCAGTTTTGAGAGGGGAATGGCGCTCCATAAATAGAGGAAAAACTGGTTATATGTCCAAATGGCACCAGTCGGAGGAGAGCACATTATATATAACTGTTTATATAACTGTTTATTATATAACTGTTTATGTGGTTTGGTGTTATGATTTTTTATGGATGTATTTTTTTCTCTTTTTTGTTTCTCTTTTTATAATTTTTTTTTTAAAAGGATACCTGGACCTCACCTGAGCAGTTGGGTTGACAACTCTCCCATGCTTTTCAACATCTGTGCTCTGCCATGCTGAGATGGTCTCATGTTCTCAGAATGCTAAATGTATATGGAGGCAAATCAGGTTCTGGGGCCCACTCATACCCAGGAATTCCACGGGCAATGTGCGCTTCCTTCCCCACCTTCCCAGCACAACTACCCAATCATCTTTTGCAGCTTGCTCTTCCCTCTTCTGTCTACTCAGTCAGCCACCCGTTCAAAGGCAGTGCTGTAGGAATCCCTGCCCCACCTCCTCTTTGGAGTGGATAGCTGACGGAGGAGATGGAAGAGGGAAGAGCCTACTGCAAAAGGTGAGTGGGCAGTCGTGTTGGGGAGGCAGTGAGGGAAGCACACATTACCTGAGGAATGGGCAAGCATGCAGGAGAAGCAGAAGGGGGGATGCTATGCCCACACAAAACCTGTGCAAGCATGGTGACACATTGGCCTGGACCTCTGAACCCATGCCCACCTCTATGGATAAGTTTCAGTTTCTGCAGCCTGATGATGCGGACAGGACTGTTGGAGAGGTTAAGGGTACCATATGTCTGCTGGACCCTTGCCCTTTCTGGCTTATAAAAACTGCCAGAGAGGGACTGGCTGTGTGGGCACGAGGGCACCACTGTGCAGCAGGATATGCTGTCACAGCATACTTAAAGGAGGCAGTAGTAAGACCATTCTTTTGTTATGTTTTTTAAACCTCCTTCGATCCCACAATATTGAATAATTAACGACCTGTCTCTAATGTTCCATTCTTGGGCAAGGTCGTGGCTTCCCAGCTCCATGGGTTCCTAGATGAGACGGATTGTCTAGAATAGATCCATTTCAATCTGGCTTCAGGCCTAGTTATGGAACAGAGACTGCTTTGGTTACCTTGGTGAATGACCTATGAAGGAAACTGTACAGGGAGAACCTGCCCCATTTGTTCTGCTAGTCATTTCAGCAGCTTTTTATACTACTAACCATGGTACACCTCTGGACTGTCTCTCTGGGATGGGACTTGGAGGCATTGCTTTACAGTGGCTCCGGTCCTTCCTGGACAGGAGAACCCGGAGGGTAGTGCTGAGGGACTCTTGTCTGACAACCTGGCTGATGGGCTGTGGTGTCCCTCAGGATTCTGTTTTGTCCTCTATGTTATTTAACATCTACATGAAACTGCTTTGCTTGAATCCAAGCTATCTAAAAGACCGTATCTCACTTTATGAGCCCACCTGGGTAGTAAGATTACCAGGAGAGGCTTTTCTCTTGATCGCATCACCCTCAGTGGTGTGTTTGGTGGGGATATGGGAAAGGGTCTTCTCTGTTGCTGCTCCCAGAATCTGGAACACCCTCCCACAGGAGGCCAGAATGGCCTCATCTTTGCTGCACTTCTGTAAGCAGACAGAGACCTTTCTCTTTGGGCAGGCTTTCCTTTAAATCTTAGTTGATCAAGGGGATTTTTTTAAAAGGGATCATTTTATTCTATTATTTTACTTGTGATTTTAATATTACTCTTATTATGAGTTTTAACATATCTGTTTAATGCATTTTTAATATTGTCATAATTTATTATTTACCTTTTAACTTTGTTTTTAATATTGTATGCTGCCTTGGATCCATTAGGAAAAAGGAGGCATATAAATTTTTCATTAATTAATTAAGATCAGAAACACTGCCATTCTAATACTAAAGCACACTTAGAATGAACAAAAAACACACACCCTGATTTCTGATGGTTGTTGTGGGTTTTTCGGGCTGTTTGGCTGTGTTCTGGAGATTTTTCTTCCTAACATTTTACCAGTCTCTGTGGCCAGCATCTTCAGAGGACAGGAGCTAGAACTCTGTGTTCTGGTGTAGTGTGTGGGATTGTTGAGTATTTGTAGCTGTGGGATCAGAGTTTTGTTCTTTTCAGGAGATTGGGTGTTTCCTGTGATCAGGGTGTTTTTTGTTATGGGTGTTTTGTTGTGATAAGGGGGGAGATGATCTGTCACTGTGATTGATGGGAGTTGTTGGCTAGTCTTTTGTCTGCAGTGATCACCGGTCCTTGTGGCTGGGTGGAGTTCATTGACTTTTTTTGTAGGCTGTATTTTTCAGTGCTGGGAGCCAGGCTTTCTTGAGTTTCAGACTTTCTTCTTTTTTGTTGAAGCTGTGCTTTTGTTTGTAGATTTCAATGGCTTCCCTGTGTAGTCTAACATAATGATCGCTGGTGTTGTCCAGTACTACTGTCTTTTGAAATGTCCAGCTTGTTTCAGGGCATGTTCAGCTACTGCCGATTTTTCTGGTTGTTTTAGTCTGCAGTGTCTTTCATGTTCTTTGATTCTGGTCTGGATGCTGCGTTTTGTGGTCCCAATATATACCTGGCCAAAACTGCAAGGTATCCAGTATACTCCTGCAGTGGTGAGGGGATCCCTTTTGTCCTTTGCTGACCGTAACATTTGTTGTATTTTTGTGGTGGGCCTGAATACTGTTTGTAGGTTGTGTTTTTTCAACAGTTTCCCCATGCGGTGCCATGATGTATGGCAGAAATACTTTATTTGTGGGGGGCTGTTTTTCTTCTTCAGTTCGGTGTTGTTTTCTTGGTTTGATGGCTCTTTTGATTTCATTCTTAGAATAGCCATTTGCCTGTAAGGCCCTATTCAGGTGGTTGAGTTTGGTGCTGAGAAATTGAGCTTCACAGTTCCAATTCGCACGGTCGACCAGTGTTTTGATTATGCCTGTTTTTTGTCATGGGTGGTGGTTGGAGTTTTTGTGTAGGTACCATTCTGTGTGGGTGGGTTTTCTGTAGACCTTGTGTCCCAATAGGAGGTCAGGATTGCGTATGACTGTGACATCTAAGAAAGGGAATTGGCTCTCTATTTTTTTTTCCATGGTGAATGCTATTTGGGTGGATGCTATTGAGATGGTTTAGAAATTCTTCCAGTTTTTCATCACCGTGACTCCAAACTGCGAAGGTGTCATCCACGTATCGGACGTTTCTTCCGAGGAACATTTCAAAAAACCGGCCATGACTTCGACACCCTTTGCACCCACAGTCTGGTTCCGATACGTCTACTTCCACACAGGTGAACACACTACAGCCCATTGCATCTCATCTGCTAGGAGATCACTTTGCAGAATTATATCCAGTTTCTCAATTTCTCTGATATTATGCATGATAATATTTACCTTCCTTCAAAATGCCCCTGAATGGTGCTATTTATCTGAGATTATGGAGGTTCCAAAATAGCTGTCAGTCTGCTAACACTTACATCCATCCTGTTCTCTGGTATGGGACATCCACCAATGAGTATAACCTGCTTAGATTTTTCAGTCATAGTAGACCCTTCTTAATGTATAAAGCATTTTTGATCTCTCCCATACAAAAACAAAAACAAAAAAAGGCCACAATTATTTGGAAATGGACAAATCATGTCAGAGATTCAGGGGCAAGTCAGCATGAATGCTTTCTACTGGATCAAGGGCGGATTGGCACTGATCTGTTGGCCATTTGTTAAGATGCAGAGCAAGGCTTGGGCTTCTACAAACCACTAGATAGAACCACCTCATATTGGGTGATATACAACAGTCAATATAAAATAACATACAAATTGTACAGAACGAAAACATTCAGAAACACACACAGTATCCAGAATCCTGTTGCTTTTTTATGCATGCATGAACAAAAACACAGAAGTCACAGTAGCTAATTGAAATTAATTAAGAAGGTGACCATCACAAAAAAATATTTTGTTAATTAGTTTGTATTAGTGACCAGAAATGTCATGTTTTGGTTTTTGCACATTTCTTTCTTTAAAAGCAACTCTGACCAATATTTCTTCTGCTGCTGCTTCTTTAAACAAGAGAATCTCCACAATATGCAGACATAAAGTAAGTTCTGCTCCAGTTGTTTCAGTATCTGGAGGAGGAAAATAGACTATATATTTTTGGCTTAGTATGAAAATATAATCTTCAGAATATTCAACAAAATATGTCAAAAGATACTAAAGTGAACCAAACTACCTGAAAGCAACTGTACAAAACGTATTAGCCAAAATTCTGTTGCAGAGTCACACTAAAGGTGTAACTTTTAGCAGTGAATTGCTGTACATTATGAAAACTCTATAGGGATTAACAGTTGCTCACTGAGTTGCATGATTCAGTATGTAACAGACAATGCCTAAAGAGACTTCTTAAATTGTGTCAATTTGCTGCTCAATATTACACTTTTTGCAACGGGATTTCAGCCATTGTCCAGAAGAAAGTGTCAGTAAGAGATATTTTAACATGGAAAATTTAGATAGATTCTGATAGCTTTTTAAACTAAAAATAAATAAATAAAAAAATCAGTCTCCATTTTAATCAGGTTCTTTGAATATCGTTTATATTTGTCCATTGCAGTTTGTTCTCGTCATTTGGATTTTGTTTCTCAAACCGAAGTAATTTTTATATATTTTTCATTGCTTTTTCCCCAAATGTGAACATTTTGCACATATTTTGTGACTGATACAGGTATAATGGTGTATGCAGCTTTATACATTAACAGGTTTAAGATAGACACATGATACTTTCATGAGTATTATGTTTCTCCAAAGTGCACCGCAAGACATATAAATGAATTTCCAATAATAGATAGGCCTCTTTGGTCTAACAAGGGGCCTTGCAACCTCTTAAAAGGGCCACTTCAGTGAAGAATGTCAGTCCCATGAACCGATGTTGGGAAATTTCAACCCTCCAGATATTTTTGACTCCAAGTCCCACAATTCCTTACACAAGGCCACACCTGCTGCTGGGGCATCTGGGAGCTGAAGTTGAAAACACCTGGAGAGCTGAAGGTTCTCCACCCCTAATATGGAAAGTCAGTTTGTGACCTTCACACCCACTCACACAGAGAAAAATGGGCCCAGATAGCCACCAGCCAGCCATCAGGCAAAAACCTCCATAAGGGTTAGGCATAATTTAGATACCACAGTGATGATGGATGAACACTTTAAGGCATTCTGTTGATGGAAATAGTAATAAATTGTCTTCAAAAAGCACTGGATTTCAGAAAGGCTTATCAAAAGTCAGCCAAACAAACAACTGGGAAAAAAGTCAGATAGTGCAATTTACACCACAGTCACAAGACGTAAGGATGGCAACAGTAGTAATGGCAGAAATAGCAGATTTTCTTTACAGCACATCTAAACATGGAAGATGTCACCATCAGGTGAGACAATCAGCTTTATGCATGTTGCACTAGACAGGATGGCTTGTTCAGCATATTCACATGGATCCACCTTTCTAAGTTTTCCTTTCTGAAGGGCACAGACTGACTTTCTTCCTTTCATGTTGAACACCATGGGAATCATTGTCGGATACTATTGGCCAGAAATGATGAATTCAAGCAGAAGTTACACCTACAGCACCTTCCAAAAATGACCTGTAGGACTCTAAGTAGAACAGGGGGGGAAAGTGTTGTACAATTTCCCAGTGCGCTGCCATTTCCATTCAAGAATAGGACAGTTATTTCAGAAACACTTTTCTTAAAAGGAGAAATAAAATTCCAAATTTAAATAAAATTATCCCCTTTCCAGTTCCTCATGGGCTGATATAGAAATGCTGCAGTCTGAAATATTTCATTTAACTCATTCCAGAACATAAAAATAAAATAGCTCTGAAAGAGGGGACAGTTCATAATTTCATGCAAACAACTCTGGGAAGACTGCTTTTGTGAGGACTCTCCCCCATCAGGACATGTTCCTGATGATTATTAATTTCAGGGTAAGTCCCTTGTTTCAAGATCTCCAGCTCCTAAATTCTTCAAGTGATACCAAAGTGTTCTCAGAGTTTCACAAGAGAAGACTGTGAGGAGGTTTTATAGACTTTCAAACACACCACTCAACAGTCACCACAGAGGACTTCGTAATGTTGCTCTGTGTCTCCAACATAATTAAGTATAATCCAACGTTGTAGCTCATCTAATTTCTAGGATTCAGGAAAGTTTAACCTGTTGGCCACAGTTTCACTGGGAGAAATAGGGAGTTGTGACCATTCAGTCATCAAATTAAAGGATAACTTATCAAGTATAGATTTTGGAAGATGAGTAGGAGAAAAACTGGGGGAAAGCAGAGCACCTAGTTTCAGTTAATATGTTTAATGATTCACCAGAGGAAATAACTGAACCTTATATAGGAAAATAAATATTTCTATATAAATTTACTTCAGAAGCAAGTACTGTTCCTAATCAAATTGTATTACAACTTGGATTGTAAGCACTACGGGAAACCAGAAACCAGAAATGGATTGGATTACTCCTGTTTCAATATCGTTCCTGTTTGGCCTTATGATGATGTTGGTTTTGAAAGCTAGGGGTTTCTGGAAGAACAGCTCTCAGCTTCTTCCCCCAGGACCCTGGCCATTACCTCTTGTTGGAAATCTTCTCATAATGGATCAGAAAAGGCCTTACAGGACCATGCTGAAGGTAAGATTGTCTCTTCTTTTCTTCCATGCAAGGCAAGGAGGATATAACATTTCAGCCTTCAGTGTAGGTAACAATGTGCAAAATGTATGCCACATGTGGATTTACTGAAGTTTCTTTTCTTTAACTCTCCAGTTGCTCTGTTTCTGTAAGATAGACCAGCAGTACGAAAGTAAGTGGGTTGAAAAGGATGCCCAGAGGAAAGGATTGCCAAAAAAAAAGGTCTCTGTGTGTCTGCTAGAGGGGTGCATGTTTATTTTGCTACTCCACTGATTTTGAAGATGGAACAGGTTCCTTTTGTGTTGTTCCAAAGGGAAGGACCCGAATTAATGGATTCAGGCTACAAGAAAGGAGATTTCAAGTAACCAGACTCCTTAGTTGCAGGACGTCTCCTCTTATGCTGGCAAGACGTGCTAAAGCAAAACATGGATGCTGAGGAGAAGGACAAGCTGGTTCTTGTTGGGCTATCTTGAGAAGGGGATGCTGACGTTCATCCGAGGAACCCATCACCTTCTGGTCCCAGGGGGAAGCCACTGGTGGGTGCTGCTGCACTTTCATCAGCTCAGTGCACTATAAAGGCTACCTGGAAAGAAAAGCTTGTTTTTCCATTTGCCAAAGTCTGTTGTGTGAGTGAGCTTTCCCCACTAGATTGCACATGCATCTTTGTGCCATTTCCATCGACAGCTTCCAATTCCCAGTCACTTTGCTTTTCTTCTCCATCACAAAAGCACCCTGTGTTTTTTTTTGTTTTTTTCTCGATGCCTCCCTTCCTTGAGGATGGGGGCAATTTGTAAATCAAGGGTTCGGGTGAGAAACCCAGTTTACAACTTGCATGGTGAAATCTCAGGGCTAGTTTCCCCCTCACAGGCAGCCCATGAAAGGGAGCAATGTTCCCTTCTTTCTGCTTTCCCCAGAACGGTCTTCTCTCACTAATTCTGGAACAAAAGGATTATCACGTTGGAGGAGTGAAGCATTTGGCTTCAGGCCTGGTTATGGGATGGAGACTGCTTGGTCACCTTGGTGGCTAGCCTACGTTAGGTACTGGACAGGGGGAGTTTGTCCTTATTGGTTCTGCTGGACCTCTCAGCATCTTTTGATACCCAGTGGTTCTTAACCTGCGCAATATCGCCCCCCAGGGGGTGATTTCGTTTTTCATTCAATGGAATGAAAAGGGGCGACGCGGGGGCGAAGGAACAGAAGGGGGGCCACCAGAGCCACCGCCATTGAGGAAGTTATTGCCCCCCTCCCCGCGGAGGGGAGACATCCTATTTTACCTCTCCTTTCCATCTAAATCTGAGGAAGCTGTTTCAGTTCTAGATCAATATCGGATGTCGGTAATTGACCAAATAAACTGAAATCTAATCCAAACAAGAGAGAGGTGCTCCTACTCAGCCGGAAATTAGGTCAAGGAATAGGGATACAGCCTGTGCTGGGTGGGGTGGTGGTACATCTGAAAACACAGGTGCACAGCTTGGAGGTGCTTCTGGAATCACCTCTGAGCCTTTGCACAATTAAAGCTAGTGAGCCACCTGTTCCCGTTCCTTGAGAGTTCCAATCTGACGATGGTAACACATGCCTTGGTTACATCCCAGCTGGGTTTACTACAATCCACTTAAGTGGGGTTGCCTTTGGAAAATGTTTGGAAACTCCAGTGGATCCACAATGGTGCAGTCAGATTGTTAACTGGAGCTGGTTACAAGGAACGTATAATCCCCCTGTTACAGCAGCTCCACTGGCTGCTGATCCATTTCCAGGCACAATTCAAAGTGTTGGCTTTAACCTATAAAGCCCTAAACAGCTTGGGTGCAAGCTATCTCAAGGGCCGTATCTCCCTTTATGAGCCTGTCCTTTTTAGGTGCCATCAAGCCACCTCAGATTTATGGTGATCGTTTGAGTGAGCGCTCTCCAAAATGTTGTGTTCTCAGCTGCCCAGCTCACTTGTAGAATAAAGCCTGTGACTTTCTTTAAGGAGTTAGTCCATCTCATATTTTGTCTTCCTCTTTTCCTGCTGCTTTCCACCTTTCCCAGCATTATTGTCTTTTCCAGATAACCCTGCCTTCTCATGATGTACCCAAAGCAGGATAGTCTCAGCTTCAACGTTTTTGTCTCCAGAGACAGTGCAGGCTTGATTTGATCTGAGACCCACTTTTTTTTTTCTGGCAGTCTATGGTATCTGCAAAGCTTCTCCCCAGCATCACATTTCAAATGAATCATTTTTTCCCTGTCAGCTTTCTTTACTGTTCAGCTTTCACAGCCATGCATGATCAGAATGAAAATAGTGTGGATTATTTTGGTCTTGGTCTCCAATGACACATCCTTATACTTGATGCTCTTTTCAAATTCCTTCATTGTTGCCCTTCCGGGTCTCAGTCTTCTTCTGATTTCTTGGCTGCAGTCTCCATTTGGATCTATGATTGAACCGAAGTATACAAAATCTCTATTTCAATTTCTTCATTGTCAATGTTAACATTGTGTAGTTATTCTGGAATCATGATTTTTGTCTTTTTAACATTCAACTGTAGTCCTGCTTTGGCACTTTCTTTCTCACTTTCCCTAAAAGTCATTTCAGGTCACTGCTGCTTTCTGCCAGTGAGACGGTGTCCTCAGCTACTCTGCTTAAGATGGTATCATCTGCATATCTTAAACTATTGATGCTACTTTCACTAATTTTCACTCCTCCTTCTTCTGAGTTTAGTCTGGGTTTCTGTATGATATGCTCTGCATACAAATTGAACAGATAGGAAGATAAAATGCACCTTTACCTATAGGAAACCATTCTGTCTCTCCATATTTTGTCATAACAGCAACTTAGATTCAGGGCAATCCAGTACTGAGGCACACCCATTTCTTTTAGAGCAACCCATAGTTTCTCATGACACACACAGTCAAAGGCTTTCCTGTAGTCTATAAAGCATAGACTGATTTTCTTCTGAAATTCTTTGGTGTGCTCTAGTAGCCAGCGGATATTCTCAGTGTGATCTTGAATGCCTCTTCCTTTTTGAAATGAGCCTATCCGAGTATTAAGATTATCCGGAGAGGCCTTTCTTTTAGATCCAGCGCCCTCACAGGTGCGTTTAGCAGAGACATGAGAGAGGGCCTTCTCTGTCACCGTTCCCAGAATTTGGAACTCCCTCCCATGGGAGGCCAGGCTGGCTCCATCTTTGTTGTCCTTCTGTAAGCAGATGTTTCTCTTCAAACAGGCTTCCCTTTTAAACGACTGGCTGACCAAGGGAATTTTTTAAGCGGATTATTTTATCTTTTGTTATTTTTTTTTTAATATTGCCCTTATTATGAATTTTAATATATCTCTTTAATTGTTTTTAAATTATTGCAATAATTTATTATTTAGCTTTTCATTTTGTTTCATTTAATGATGTAAGCCACCTTGGATCCTTTAGGAGAAAGGAAGCATATACATATTTTGAATAAATAACATAAAATAAATAACCTACTAGTGCTAAGAAAGCTGTAGCTGGGTCGAGGATGCAGGTGTCCAAGAAGTAACTCACGAGTGGGGCGGTAGCAAGGAAGGTAGCAAGGACGTTGCAGTTGCTGCTAGTGATCCATCTAACAAGTGTTGCCCACCTTGACCAGAGTGTAGCAGTCCACAAGCTTGAGAGCACAGAAGAAGAAGTGCACCCCAAGAACTGCTGGATAGCTCAGTAATTTAGGGATGTGGCTGTGGAACGAGAGGTTGGGAGTTCGATTCCACACGGACAAGGGCTGGGTTCAGTGATTCATAGAGTCCCTTCCACCTCTGAAGTTCTTAGATTACTATTACTATTAAACAGTTTTATACACAAGAACAGGTATTAGAAAATGTATAATACAAATAAGGTAATAGAATCCTTTTGGGGTTAAAGTGAGGAATCGAACTAGGAGAGCATCTAACTTGCAGAAGGCCACAAAAGCATTCCATTTAGAAGTGGTTTGTTAGTTTATGATTCATTTGTTGGTTGGTTGGTTTGCTATTCATCCTTACCTCTGAGGTTGCAGCTACAAAGGGATTCATCCCACAGTTTGGGCTGCCTTTGGGATGGGTTGGTTTGCTCCTTTTCCTAGCAACCACACAACGTAAGTTCCAGCATGAAGCAGCCACCTCAAAGCTTTCATTTTCTTTGTCTCCTTGCCAGAGGCTACTCTTTTTTAGTTGCTTTCAAGATCACTACCAACAAATCAATTCTGACAATAGTAACCCTTTTCCGTCTCACTACACCCCAGAAGGAGGGAAATACAGATAAATCTGTATAATCTCTGCCAAGAAAACCCTGGAAGGGGCCACTGTAAGTCAGAATCAACTTGATGGCATGAACGGTCACTATATTTTCATTTAGTGCCAGTGTGTGTGATTTCTGGGATCAATCCAAAGCAGCTGGCTTTGGATTCTTCAGAAATTGGAATCTTTGTTTCTGCTCGCCAATGGAGGTGAAGGAAAAAGTTGCTTTGCATTTTTCTTTGTTTCTTTTTTAAAGGTCTCTCAAAGCATCACTGATACATTGTGTTTGCAACAAATCCAACTGGCAAAAGCCTGCACATCAGGAACTCACGTGGTGTTATTTTCCTTCTTCTTTTCTTTTTTGCTCTTCATATTGCACCCAGGAGCATAAGCATTTATGTGCCTAATATCACCATTGCTCAAACTATTTGGTGCATGACAGAATGCCTGCTGGAGAGGCAAAAGACTTCCATGATTCCATTAAGTAAACAGGGTTCTGGCCAATGACTGTTCTTTCTAGTAATATTTATTTATTAATTAGATTTATATACCACCCATCTAGAATGTGTCTACTCTGGGCTGTTTACATATAACATAAAAATAAACTAAGGTACTAATAGGTTTATCAGCGCTGCTTTTCTGGCTGTGAATTTTACTCTTTTTTAGTATTGGTATCACCATCCTTCTCCTCTTTGTAGTCATTTAAACAGAGTAAAAAATAGAAAGAAAGTCTGCTGCTTATGTTTCTCACTTTTTTCTTATATTGAATTTCACATTTCCTTCTCTTGAATTTCAGTTGTCCAAACAGTATGGTCCTGTCTTCAGCCTCCAAATGGGACTCCAGAAGATGGTGGTCCTGACTGGGTACGAGACAGTAAAAGAGGCTCTGGTCAACCAGGCTGATGCATTTGCAGAGAGACCCTTCGTCCCAGTCTTTGAAGAATTTAACAGTGGCTATGGTGAAGTCCTTTCTCTTGACAACACTCTCTTATCATAGCTAGGCCCAAAACCAGCAGGTTAACAAATGGATGTAAACTATTGGCAGCTGGGTGTATGAGAAAGAAATCATGGAATAGAGTGATAGGGGTTTCAATATATGGGGGAGGAAAGTAAGCCACAAGAAAGGAACTAAGGGAAGCATTCCCACCATCAGGACTGAGGGAGCTGGCGAAGTGAAAGGTAGGAGTGATTGTAGGAGTCAAATCTGAAGACAACCCTAAAGATGAGCAGGAGACACCCAGCGGAGGCTATGCATTATAGGTAAAAGAAATGAGAGTTCAGTTTCACAGGGCTTCACAAGGGTAATCAAGAGATGTAGATGGTTGGAATGAACAAACTGGCTTAGTCAGTCTTTGAGTGATGGATGGAACAAATCCATGCTCTCACACATTGCTTTCTACAGCCTAGCTCAGCGATGGCGAACCTATGGCACATGTGCCACAGCTGGCATGCGGAGCCCTTTCTGCAGGCATGCGAGCCATAAGTCACCGGATTGCTACTCCACCCCCCCCCCCCACGCAGCCAAACGTAAGAAGGCGGATGCAGCCGCGGTGCTGGCGCTTCGGCAGGCAGATCTAGAGCAGCTGGAACTGGCGGCGGATCTGAAGTGGGGTCTTGAGGCACCTCCGTGCCCGGGATTCCCCCTTCAGCCGCCACTTCCGGTTCTGCTGCTGCTGCCGCAACCACTGCGGCACACCACCCGCTGGTTGTTTTTTGTTTGTTTGTTTGTTTTTCCCAGTTTCGGCACACGAGCCCAAAAAAGTTCGTCACCACTGGCCTAGCCCTTTGATTTTCTACAGTACTCAAGATGTCACCTTACATATCTGCTTCTCATTATCATTGCAGGGTGGGTGGTGTTCATTTGGTACTAATTAGAAGCTGTGTCATTGACTGTTCTCCTCAAGGTATCCTTTTTTCTCATGGTGAGAACTGGAAAGTGATGCGGCGGTTTGCCATAACCACATTGCGAGACTATGGAATGGGCAAGAGATCCATAGAAGACAAAATTGTTGAGGAGTGCATTGTCCTGATAAAGAAGTTTGAATCTTACCAAGGTGGGTGGGGTGATATTTTCCTTCTGGAACTCTGTACTATGTACCTGCAACAGAACATGGCAGTATCGCTTACTCCTGGAACAGGAATTCCTAGGTTTTTCTTTGGAAATAATTTATGTCTCTAGTGTGTTGATACACCCAAATAATTCCTGTGTAACAGTTCTTTTTAGTATTTAGTATTTCTTAGCTTCAAAACCTGAAAATACTGAGGAATGGAGTTTCAAATTCTAATGTGCATTCAACATTCACATGAAAACACTCACACTGGTGTCCTCAAGTGAGAGGGACATTTACTCCTGATGAAATTTCCATTGCATAATTTAATTTTATCTAAATATTGTGTTTTAATCTTTTTTGAATAGGAAAACCTTTTGAGACCACCACAATTATAAATGCAGCTGTTGCCAATATTATAGTGTCCATTCTACTTGGCAAGCGATTTGAATATGAAGATCCCACATATCGACGACTGCTGCAGTTAGTCAATGAAAATGTCCGGCTTTTTGGGAGCCCCTCAGCCATGGTAATTGAGCTACTTTTTCTTGAAACATATTTACAATCAATCTAGGGTGGACCGTCCAATGTGGATGTCTCTCTTCAGGATTCACTGAAAAATGCAGAATTTGAAATCTAACTCATTATGTTAGGAAACACAGACCTTATTAAAAACTTATTGAAAAAAACAGTTAGAACTCCTTGCCTGCCCAGCCTGGAATAAAGAGTCGAGACACAGTAGTTGGGTAAAACTAGGGCCACAACTTTATTAACTATTTAACTTTAAGTTTTAGATTCCACTTTCACAAGGGGACCTACTGTAGTGCGAAATTGTACTCTGAATCCATTGTACCTTATACATTCGGATCAGGCCACCAAGTGCAAGTTCCTATTACTGAAGTGTGCTGATCTCTGTTTAGCATGACTTCAGCCTCCAATCTGCAGGACTCCCCCCCCCCCCCCAATGCTTCAGTCACCAAGCCTCATGACCCTAGGTGCACTGCCACCCAGGAGATCCCTTTAATTCCCTTCCCCCTTCATATAACTCCTGGTTCCACCAGTCAGGGAAATGGGATGACTGTCACCCTCCTCTGGTGTCAAAATTGGAACTCACCAAGCTCTTACTTCTCGCACTACCCACAGTTGTGACCAATTAAATGTGCACACCTGACATTTCCTAGTTACTGCAATCACATGCCAATTGCAGGAACAAGTCAAAAATTCCCATCCGGCCCCGAAGTGACCAGCTACTCTCACTCTTACTTCTTAAAGGGTGGGCGGGTGGGTTGCGACGCCACGCCAAGAAAGAGGCCGAGCCAGGGGGGAGCCAGCCTAATCAAGGCTCTCCTACTCCTCCCCCCCCCGGTCTCCACGTCATATAAGTGCCACTGCAGCGGCAACTTAGGCACCGCACGGAGCGTCCCACGGATAATAAGCCATAAGATTAGGAATGGTTGTTATAATGATTCCCAAGTCACAGGTTAACAGAAAGAAAAATTTCTTGAAGACAATATTATAAACCTTATGTATTAGGAAATAAAATTGCACATTATTATGTACTTAATAACAGCACATAGTCCCATATTTCTAAATTTGACAGGTGGGGGAAGAGGGAGAAAAATAAAAGAGATTTGTTTCATTGTGAGCATTTATGGATCAGACCCATTCCTGACTCCTCTTCCCCTCCCTTTGCAAAATGCTGAAAGAGACCAAGGGCATAACCAGACAGAGACTTTTTTCTTGGTGTTTCTGCTGCAGTTCTCACTGTTCATTTCACTGCTTTTTTCCTTCAATTGCATGATGTTCACCTAATTATGTGCTTTTTAAATTTTTTATTAAAATAAACACAAGACACAGACTAACAACCCCCCAGAAAATAACAGATGATGTAAGCACTGAAAAACCTCTGTATTGATGATGTGATCTCCAGGAAAACCTGTTTAAACAGCCATGTTTTCAAATCTTGTTTAAAAATTCCCAGTGAAGGGGCCAGGTGGATTTCAGGTGGGAAATTATTCCAGACCACTTTCCAGGCCTCTCTCAGGACCAATGATCTCAACTGCCCAGCCTGGGAAGATCAGGGACGTCGAGCAGATCTCACTGGAAGGAGGCATTCTGCCAGGTATCAAGGTCCCAAACTGTTTAGGGCCTTGTATGTTAACATCATCACCTTGAAGCTGTCACAGAAACTAACAGGGTAGGGGAGATGTAACAGTATTTCTTCAATAATCTGGCTGCCATATTCTGGACCTGCAGAAGTTTCTGTACCAGCCTCATGGGCAGCCCCACGTAAAGAGTGTGATAGTAGTAACAAATGTGCTCCCCACTCCCTGACCATTGGAGATATTTTGTTTTTCCTCCAATTACGAAGCCCCATTCCCTTCCAGAAAGACATTGACGCTTGCAGAGATACACAACCTTTTCCCATTGTTAACAGAAAATCGATGACTTCTCCCCATATATCTCTAAAAATATTCTTATATGTTATACCTTTCCTTATGTTAATATTACACATTTACTTAGCATTAATACCTATGTTCCAAACTTCCTTATACCATTCATTTTAACTGGAGATCATACTTAGCTTTCTGGGTTTTTTTTTTGCTCTTATGAATCTAGATACTGTTAATAAATTTGTAATCAATTATTTCATTGTCCATTACCATTGATCACTCCAAATATTAATAAAAACACTATTTTAGGATATATTTTTAAATTTGACTTTAGTGTTTCATTTATTTCTTTAAAAAACAACTTCCAAAATTTGAATATATTCTCACATTCCCGTCACATTTGAAAATAAGTGCCTACGTCCTGACCACATCTCCAGCATAAAATAGAATATTTTTTATCCATACAATACAATTTCACCAGTGTTAAGTACCATTTCCAAACTAATTAATAAAAGTTTTCTTTTACCCTTACAGACATACATTTTAAAATTCTTTTATTCTGTATATTCTTCCGCCTCTCAATACTTATTTCTCCTCCTAGATCTACCTCCTATAATGTTTTTAAAGCCTCCTCTTGGTCCTCTGCTTTGATCAATATCTTATAAATTCTTATATCTTAGAAAAACTTACAAATCTTCTATAAAAGCTTGTTGTCCCTTTCATTCTTTCATTCTCATTTTCTCTTTCCTCCTGTAACACAATTTCTTCAAATTTTGTAAACCAATACAATTTCCCACTCCTAACACATCTGTTTATTTCCTCTTTATGGCTCATCTTTTCCAACCAATTTTTTATTCTAATAACTTGTTTCCTCCATAGTACTTTTTCCAAATTTTATTTCAAATTCTCTGGAAAATTCTCTAATTCCATTACAGCATATAATAAAGAGTTCCATGGAATAACTATTTTTCTATACAACCGATACAATTCTATATAACCTTATATGAGATAAACCTAAAACCTCCTAATTTTTGAGATTTATACCAACACTTTGTATTGATCTTTGCTCTTTTGTCAGAATCACAAAATTGATTGATTATATTTTGCCAGTCTTTCCACTCTTTCTCTGAAACCTTTATTAGCAGCATCATAAATAACAAATTAATCTCAAGTAACACCTCCATTTTACACATGGCTATACCGCCAGTATTCCCAGTGTGTTGTAGTGGATAGAGTGACAGACTGGGACTTTGGAGAACAGGTCAGAATCCCCACTTGGCCATGGAAACTCCCTGGGGGAGGGAGGAACTGGTAAAATCACTCCTTAAATATCTCACTTACCTTGAAAGCCTTATTAAGGTTGCTATAAGTCAGTTCCATCTTAACAGTACAGAACACACACACGCTAATCCTATTTTTTCTAACGTCTTTAATTTATCTTTAACTTGTTTCAATTTATGAATTTTTTCTTTTTTTGAAACATAGTGAAGTTTTTGTAATATTTATTGTATATCTAAATACTTAATACACTTGCATATTTTAACAAAGATTTTTCTCCTAAGAGTTTCTTCCTCCACTTTATCATAATTAAACAGCATCACCTCTGATTTCTGCCAATTTACCTAAAAACCCATCAATCTCCTCAAGGTCTTTCTAGTGTGATTTAACTCAATCTATGCCCTTAAATGGGTCCTCTATTGTTAATAATGCATCACCCACAAATAAGCTAATATTAACCCTGTCTTCAGTATCTATACCTCTTAGTAAGTTATCCTCTGTAATATAATTCACTAATATTTCTATAACTAATGTAAATAATATCGAGGAGTGGGAACATTCCTATCTACTACCTCAGCCTAGGGATATTTTATTTGTTACTCCATCATTTACTGATACCATTGTGTTTTTCTCCGAATAGAGATGGTTTGCCACACTTTTAAAGCAATATGCAAATCCTAATATCTCTAAAAAAACAAAAGAGAAAATCAAATTCCCAAACTTTACCTATACTACTAAATCAACCCCTCAAATCACGACCCACAGTTAATTGTAGCATTTCCTTATTCCAGGGCTCTAGAACACTGGCCACTACTTGCTGCCATGCTTGTGGAGGTGAGGGACCACCTGTCACCCCAGACAACCAACTCTACAATTCCTAATGCTTTTTACTCAATATTGATTACACCCCTGCTTCTTATTTCCTACAAAAAAAGGGGGCAACCAATTCTTTACCCTTACTCTTTTGAATTTTGACTGTTATAACCCTTTTAGGTAAAGGTAAAGGTTCCCCTTCACATTTAGTCCAGTCGTGTTCGACTCTAGGGTGCGGTGCTCATCCCCGTTTCCAAGCCATAGAGCCAGCGTTTGTCTATAGACAGTTTCCGTGGTCACGTGGCCAGCGTGACTAGACATGGAACACCGTTACCTTCCCACCGAGGTGGTACCTATTTATCTACTCGCATTTTTACATGCTTTCGAACTGCTAGGTTGGCAGGAGCTGGGACAAGCGACGGGAACTCACTCCGTCGCGTGGATTCGATCTTATGACTGCTGGTCTTCTGACCTTGCAGCACAGAGGCTTCTGCGGTTTAACCCGCAGCGCCACCACGTCCCTGTTATAATCCTTTTAGAGTTATTTAAAACTTAAAAGTAATGATATACCACCATACTTAGCTAGTTCTTTAAAACTATTAACTCCCTAAACTTTCAGATATTTTATTTTACTCTCTTTAACCATTTCTAAAGTTTTCTTGCAATCATAATACTAATTTTCTGCCCTAAGTCATGACAATAAGAATTAGGACGTTAGCAACTTCTTCTTCTTCTAGCTGCTTGATCCATTGATCCCTCCTCCACCAGACTGGTCTTGTGCTCTGCTTCTATTCCACCAACCACTCCCTTCTGTTCTTTTTCTTTTTCTCCTCTTCCTCTTCCTCAGATCTAGTAGTTGGCTTGTTGTCATCTCACTTCTTGCACCTGCTGATTTTCATCACTTAATCCCCAGTCACACAGAAAAAATCCAAACCTTGCTTCACTGAAATTATTTTGTAATATCTTCAATTATAAAATATTCATATATACTGGGTATCCCCAGTTATATATTATATCATTCTTCATGAGGATTGTCTCTACCAGTTTCATACTAGGTCTTCAGGATTTTGTCTCAAAACAAAGGTCTTCTTGATATACTTGAATAAGTGCCTCTTTATACTTTAACTTCTAGACTTCACTCTCATCACTTGCATAAAAATTCCTTTTTTGTAGAAATTTGTAAATCTCAACACAAGATCTCTTGGAAATATCCTAGGTCCATGCTCTGCCCAGTGTAGCCTTTCTATTTCTTCTTGGAACCACTCTTCATTTGGAGCTGTTGCTTTGATCCATTCCAAGACTTCATTTGTAAGATTCCTCCCCTGTGTGCTTGTTCTTTCCAGAAATCCACAAATTCTAAGATTTTTTTCTTTGATTTCTGTCCTCCAAATTACTAAGTTTCTTATCATTCTGAGCCAATCTGTTTGACTGCCAATAAAGCTGTGTTGCATTTGCTTTTGCCAATTTCTCTGGCTCTTGAACCCAATGCTTTCAAATCTTTCTTAAGGCCTGCTGCAGTTTTCCCCATATCTTCCTTTATTTGTGCTACTAATCTGTGGATTTTTTTTCATTATCTGCCTTCATTTCTTTAAGAGCCATTACTGACTACTTTCTTAAATGCACTCTTATTTCTTCATTTGCCCTTTCTCTCATTCCTTGAGTTTCTTCAGTATCTTGAGTTTCCTCAGTATTATCAGCTAATTGCTCTTCACTGTCTTCTGATCTTTCCAATCTCCTCAGACTCCTGTCAGAAGGCTTTCAAAATTCCCATGTTGCCCCCCCTTCAATTGATGTCAAGGTATACAAACATATTCTTCATTCCAACCAGGAGGAGGATGCAAACAATTTTACTTCTCACACAATGAAAGACAAATAAATCTGCTTAATTCAAAGTGGCACTAGTTTGTTCAACATCAAAAATCCCAAGATTTACTTCTGTTGAACTTATGAAAGCTTCAGTCTCTGGTAGAATAAACAGTACTCAAATGGTCATAAAAACTTTACCAGGAACAATCACAGCACTTCCTCTGCTCAGCCAAATATTCAATAAGTAAGCTCCCCTCCTTCTTAGCCACTGGAAATCAGCTTCATTCTCTCTGGCACAATGCATATGGAGGAGATAAAACAGCCATAGATATGAAACTTTTAATTGGGTCTTATCAGGATGAGAGTTCTTTCAACTACTCAAATTTATTGCTTACTCAGTCATTAGCACCTTTTTCTGTTTAAAAAAAATCCTGAGGCATTAGAACATAAATAAGCTGACTACATGATGAAGCGAGTACCCTTTCATGGGCATTTGACACATTGCCCTCCCAACCCCGGAATAAAGACGCGAGACAGTGATATGGGTTAAATACGGGCCACACTTTAGTGCTATAAATCCAAATTCGAATTTGCCATCCTTTGGCAAAAAGAGGGGGCCTGCTGTAGTGCGGAAACAGGTAAATGGCAGGGGTATTCAAATACCCCTTGATCAACCAATGGGCGAGTCCCCGGCCCCTGGTTCCAGCAGTCTGAAGACAGCAGGAACCTGTCCGGCCGCTAATAAACACCCCCAGACCTCAAGCCATCTTTATTTGATGACTGTTGGTCTGGAAGTGGCCCAGCGCATCTTCCCCCTACAGGCACTGTAGTGCCGGTAGGTCAGATGCGCTGTTGGCTTACCTGAAATTACAGTGGGACACACCGAAAATACCTGTTTTTCTGCACTACCCACCACAGCATAGGGACTAGCCGTGCTATGTCCCATGCCCGCCACCGAGTCTTTCGAGCTCAACAAGCAGGCCCCCTTTGATGTCTTCCAAAAAGACATCCAAACCTGCATCTGAAAGGTGGACACCGTCGCTCCTGAAAAATTCAGGCTTCTCTACTTGGATCCTGTGGTGACCTATCACCGATCGAAGGCCGCTGCAGACGTCTCTGCTTACTTCTCTGTTAGCGCCCCGCTGGGCCATGTTAACATCACAAATATTCCTGGCGCCTCGCCAGGCTAACCGAGGAATGATCGTGGACCACACAATCCGCATAGCAGGATACCTGGCATTCAACCACTTAAGGTTTATTTATTTATTTATTTATTTATTTATTTATTTATTTATTTATTTATTTATTTATTTATTTATTTATTTATTTATTTATTTTATATACCGCCCATCTGGCAGCCAAGGCCACTCTGGGCGGTTTACAATACCATAAATGCAGTGAAAGACATGGTGAGATACAGTATATTACATTAATATAATTTAATAGCATAAAAACAGCTATAATATTTTATTATTAATAGCTATAATAAAAAACTAATGTCCAGGATCAACGCCTTACCAGAAAGTCTAGGCAAATCATTGCCTCCCAGGTGTACTACCAGCACGTCTGGTGGGAACTGACCGAAAGCCGTCATCCTGCACAGCTGGATCCACTGCATGCCGCGCAGCCCTTTCCAGGTAATGTGCACCTGGGCTCCGAGCCCCAGATCGCTCCCCCACGGGGATGTGGCAGCATAGCACTCTACCCAGTGAATATAGCTATGGCCGACGATCACTATTTGCTTTCGCCTTCCGGACCCTAGGGGAGCTGTAGAGACATAAGCCAGGCGCCTGCCTACACATTAGGTAGGGTCCTAATGTATCTTTTATAACTTGAAGATGACCATCGGCCTAATTGTTTAATTTCCTCAGGGCTGTAACCCAGGGCTGCTGCAGTGGATGCCGCTCCAATTCTAAACGAATGGGTGCCAAACTTTATTCCCGTAACACCTACCTTATTTAGGGCTAAGTCTGTCAACTTCCAAAACTGATATTTAGTCAAAGGTGACTTATCAGCATGTTGGAAAAAATATCCTGCTTCTTGTCCTCGACATTCTAAATATGCCCTCGTGGCTCTGACTGGGCATATGCGCTCTAGACTGCATTGCCCAAGGACCAATTGCTTCCCCTTACCTGATTGATCAGCCTTGGATCGCCTAATTAAAAGTTCTATTCTTCCGTCCAGGACTTTTACGTCCTGCCATTGTAGGGCTAGCTTAGATTTGTCTGCTTTACCCCCAGCTACCAGTTCACTAATTCTGAGGGCACCAAAAAAGGCTATTAGGGAAGCTGCCTTAAATAAAGCTCTTTCATACTCGTCCCTGCAAAGGAGCACCCATTGCTCACATATGCATTCTAACAGTGGAGGGGAAATGGGCGCTCTAGTGTCCCTCACTCTCCCCCTCTCTTTGGACCATCCCTCTAACATTTTTCTAATTCTATAGTCCCCTGAAAAATCCCTATAACCGTTTATTTTCGCGTGGAATGCCAGGGCCGACAGCCTGCCCTGGATAGTGCCTGCTGCCAACCCTTTCCTATTAAGATATATCATAAATTGTTGCAAGTGTTCGACTGGAGCTGGCCAAACCTGCTCCAGGTCAATCATTTTCCTAAATTCCTGAAACTCTATACTCACGGCTGAGTAACCCTTTCTTGTCCTTGATGCCAGGGCCAAACCTATTGCTCTGGATGCATCTTCACGCCAATCTGCCAGACCTCCGGAGGAAGAACTTCTGGCAGCTCCCTGGCTTCTGTTGCTAGCTCCCTGAACCACTCGATCTGTTGGCGTGATAAAGCGTCAGCTATCCTATTGTCTATGCCTGGAACATGGCGGGCATGCACCAATATGTCAAACTGCAATGCCCGCAATGTAAAGGCCCTGACCAGTGTCATGACCTGTTCCGAGTGTGACGTAAGGTTGTTTATGATATAAATGACAGCCTGGTTGTCACACCCAAAACGGACCACTGAATTTGACCATTCCTCGGCCCAGAGCCAAAGTGCACCCACAATTGGAAAAAATTCCAAAAAGGTCAGGTCCCTTGTGATGCCGTTTTGATGCCAGGAATCTGGCCATGTGCCTGAACACTACCTACCTCGGAAATAGATGCCAAATCCTACAGATCCAGCTGTGTCTGAGTTTACCTGGAACTCTCCAGAAGGAGATCCCGTTAAATTTCTCAAGGAATTGACTCCAAACAAGAAGATCTTCCCTCATACCTCGTGTTACCCTAGTTCTGTGCATTGGTCATTTAAGACCTTTCATAGCCCCACACAGGCGCCTGAGAAACGCTCATCCTGGCGCCACTACTCTGCAGGCAAAGTTTAAATGCCCGACTATTTCCTACAGGTCCTTCAGTGACGCTTTCCTCCTACGCAGTAGAGAATCTATCCTAGACCTAAGGTCAACCAATTTATTCTGGGGTAACCTCTAGGTTTGCTGTACCGTGTCGAGTTCTATACCTACCACCGTCTTTTCTTTGGCTAGGGGCAGTCCCAGCTCTTTTGCCAGTGTTTGGAAGGTATTTAGTATGAATATGCATTTACCTGAGTTCCTTTTCCCGCAAAAAAGGAAATAATCAAGGTAATGGGCCGTGGAATTAGAACGCACCCTGTGTCTAATTTTCCATTCTATGAATGCACTAAATTTTTCAAAAGCGGCGCAGGACACTGAGCAGCCCATGGGTAAGGCCCTATCTATATCAAATGAGTCTCTAAATTGGAAGCCCAATAAGTTGAAGTCAAGGGGATGAACTGGCAAAATTCTAAACACTGATTTAATATCACATTTTGCCAGTTCAGCCCCCGCCCCACACTTCCTAACCTCATCGAATGAGGTGTACCTAACAGTGCATAATTCCGGGGGGATGGCATCATTAACTGATGTTCCCTCTGGAAAGGACAAATGATGGCTTAATCGGAACTCACCCTGGGCCTTTTTGGGAACTATGCCTAGTGGAGAAACCCTTAGGTTCTCTATGGGTGGTGTTGGGAACGGTCCGAGGACCCGACCCTCCTTTACTTCCTTATCAATCTTACTTTGCATGCTTTCCATACCCGATATTGATCGGAAGTTTCGTGCCATAAACACTTTGCGTTCACCCACTGCCGGGATTCAAAACCCATACCTAAAGCCATCCAACAAATACCTGGCATCTTCCTTACGAGGATAAGTCCTTAACCACTCCTCCAAAACCCGAACCTTAATTGGGCTGGGTCCCTTTTCCAGGGTTACCCCCGCCGCTGTTTGGCTTTTTGGCACCTCCTGCACCTTTATCCTGACACTGGGCACCTGCCTTAAAGCAAGCTGAATTTGAGTGCTGCCCCCCGCAGGTAATGCACTCATGCCTGAACCTACATGGCTTCTTAGTGCAAAATCCCCTGGAGTTGTATTGAAAGCAAGGCATGCAGGGTTGAACCGCCTGCCCCGCACCAGGGCGGGTAATTTGGGTAGTGGCCATTTTCCTATTTAAGTGACCACTGTCGAATCTCTCGCCAGTGTTTGGCCTAGCGGGGATCATGTGCTGGAGCCACAGACCTGGCTGGGGCTCATCCCAGTGCAAGTTTGGCTGAATAGCACTCCGCATGCAGAACGCTTGGTCATACTGCAGCCAAGCCTGGCCAGCAAAATCTTTGTAAGCTCTATATATGATGTCCAGGTATTGAAAGAGAGCTTGAGCCCTCCAAGGCTGGGCCTTAACAATGACTCCCGCATATATCAGGAACCCTGGAAGCCAGTTGGCTCAAGTCCTATCTGGCTTTTTCCTTCTCTGCTTTCCTTTCTCTTTTTCATCCTCTTTATCCAGGTCTTTCTTTTCGACGTCTCTGTTGAGTAGGTCGAATACATCCATGTATTTACCTTTTCATAACTTTTCTTTTGTAGTGGGGGTTAAATGATCCCCCAGGGGCATGGAGTAGTCTCCATATGGCAAAGCTCCAAAAGGTACTGTGTTGTATCCCGTATTAGGGACTGATGGATAAGGCCAAGATCCTATACTAGCTGCATTCTCCGCTTGAGCCTGTGTAGAAGGAGCAACATAGGGCATGCCCCAGCCACTAAAATGCTGAGTGGCGCAAGGCCAGGCCAAATTGGACAACCCCGTGTTCAATGAGGTGTAGGGTGTGCTAGTTGTGTAACTAAATGGAGTACCGTTGGCCCAAGGCCATGCGGGAGGAAGTGTCTGGGTGCCCTGTGCAATAGCAGACTCACCGGAAGAAGTAATAGCCCTGCAAGGTTCCTCAAAAGGATGTGGCGTGGTGAAGCTAACCTCCTCCACCTCGTCTTGTCCTTCTTGGTGGACAGATGATGGCTTAGATGCCCCAGGAGTCAATGACTGTCGCTTTTCCATGCTCCGAGCCCTCGGAGTCACGGACGCCCCATCAGCATCGCGCCTAGCTGGAACTTCAGGGACTTGAGCAGACTCGAGAGCGGCAAATCTGTCCATTAGGTCATGTGCCATAGCCCTTAATCTAGCCTTCTTATGGCTTTTAGTCTCCCTGGCCGATCTGCGTGGTTGCACCTCGCTTGGCTGGGGAGGCTGTCTTGCCAATCTTTGAGCCTCTAAGGCCGAAATTTTCTCCTGCAACTCCTGCCATACAGGCCAGGACTCCTCGTCAGAAGATGATTGTGGGGGGGACACCTGAGGTGCTGGCCTCTTCTTGACAGGCTGTTTCCCCTTCCTGGTGCCTTGCCTCTTTCGTGATGTCATTGCTAATTTGGGCTAGGTATTATTTAAGTAGTAATACTTGATCACAACTCGAGCCTCAGAGGCGGCGCAACAGGGCCACTGTGTTAGTTAGCCACTATATCTTGGCCTGTATACGCTTGAGGTTACCAGCATTTTTATCCCCTTGGAACAAGTAAAGGGTCCTACCCACTGCCTTCTGGGGTAATCACATTATTTAAAGCACCCTCAACTAGTTGTTCCTAATAATCAAAATGTATTTATTTATAATTTATCAATTCAATTAGAAATATTACCACAGTCGTGCTATATTAAATCAATTATTCAATTGATTAAATAGCTTAATGAATTTACGCCAATTAATTCCTAACAATTGATTGATATTTACAAATTAATAAGTAGTTAGCTTATTTTAAATGGTCTAATAATGAATACTCCTAAATTAATTGAGGTAATGAGTTAAATCAATTATTCAATTAATTAAATAGCTTAATGAAGTTACACCAATTAATTCCTAACAATTGATTGATATTTATAAATTAATAAATAGTTAGCTTATTTTAAATAGTCTAATAATGAATACTCCTAAATTAATTGAGGTAATGAGTTAACTAGTTAACTGCTTAATTATTATTATAACTGTTTGTATTATAATTAGTGTATTATATTATTATTTATTTAATTTTTAATTTAATTTAATTTTATTTAATTTTATTATTTTTTTTAAAAAAATATGGTTATAGTTATTTATATCTGTAATGATTTAATTGTTATTTATTGTATTGCCCGCCTATTTATTTATTTATTTATTTATTTATTTATTTATTTATTTATTTATTTATTTATTTCTTACATTTTTATCCCGCCCATCTAGTCGTTTTGACTACTCTGGGCGGCGCCAATTTACGCCAATTATTTATCCGCTTGTCCGTATCTCCCCTTCTATATACCGGTGCACGCTAGCCAGTAGGCACTCTGACCCACTAGCTTTGGTAGCTTGCGACCGTTAAAATTCAAATGGGGAAATGGCGCGCATATGGGGTAGCAACTATAAGCAGGTCCCTGTTGCCTCCGATGCTACCAGCAGAGAGGGTGGGGGGGAAAGGAGGAGGTGCAGGTACACAATGGATAAAACTAAAATGCTGCTCTGGATGAAATCAAACCTACCGGTAAGGTAATCAAAATTAAAAAAAACCCGATTAGTACCCTACCCTTCTCTCTTGGTTCCCCTCCTTAAATTCGTTCTCAATACTATTAGGTCTTCCTTTATCTACGCTGGGGCTTTTATAAATCTCTTCTCTTTATATATATTTTTTCTTGAAAAACCCCACGCTTTCCCCTTCTAAATCAGAACTATAATTAAGTAAAAGATACAGTAAACTTATACAATTAAAATATACAATTAAAGAATGTGAATCACGAAATAAAACAAGAACAAATCAGACGAGAATGAATCAAACTCAACCCTGGGAGGGCGCTGATGCTGCCCTCCCGTCCTGTAAAAGCTCGCTCGCCCGTTGACGCAGCTAGAATTAGCAAGGCCACGCAGCGCACAATCCCTCTCTTTCGGTGCCCGAAAAAGAAGATGGCGGTGCGAGGGGGGAAAGCCCCTTAAGTACTCTGGCTTTCCCCCCTTCCCACTTGTAAGTCTCACAAGATTAACCAGTCTCGCGCTATCCCGGGTGGAGGGCAAAGAGCTGGCCTCGCTGCCCAAAGTCCGGGGACTTGGCAGCGGCCGTAGCATTTTGTTCACAAGGAGATCTTAGTATATTATATATTAGTTTTTGGTAGCATCTCCACTTGCCCTGTGTTCTTTAGATTTCTGGCTTATGTGATTGCCTATATCCATCCTCTGGGACAGTGTGCATGTGGGGGTGTCCTGACCACTCTGTGGATGACATCTTCAGAGGGGTGGAATATGATGGTAGAACATTACTTTCTTCAAATTCATACTCCTATGGTTCATATCCTTTTATGTTTCCAAAGCAATTTTTTTTTGAAAATTGTAATTTCCTAGTTCAACACTATTTCACAATGCTGGCTAGCCGGGACTGCTCAATGGATGTTCAGAGGGAAAGCCCTCTGAGTATACAGTTGTATAAAGCATGGACACACACGGGTAATTGTGCTCTTTCTCACACACTGTCAACTTCACAGGCTTGTAGGTGGAGATAGCAATGAGAGGATGACATCCACCCATCTGAGACACACACACACATGCATGGGGAATTTATCATCATCCCAACTGAACCTTCTTTCTCTCTAACTGACAGCACTAAATAGTATCTGGACAGCAGTGGGAGAAGAGAGGAGGACAAGGGAGATGAAGGAAGAAATTATGAGAAGAGAGAACAGGAAGTAAAAGTGAAATGTGAGAGCAGAGAGAATGCATTCTCAACAAACTAGCCATGCTTCTCACCAGCTCAGAGCTGTTTTAGATTGGCTCTACATCACCTGCAAAATATAACAAAAAGTGCCTAGTTATAGTCTACAACAACAAGAATTGTGAATCTGTTGAAAAAATTGAAGGAAATTCATGTGTCTACAGCAGCTGTAAGCAGCTGAATCAGCAGCAGTTGGGAGCCAGTGCAATGGAAGGGAAGGTATAGACTCTGGCAGAGGAGAGTGAAACAGGGAAAGAGGCTGTGTGATGTAGGGGAGAAATGTACCTAATTTGATCCCATTATGTAGACACTTGAAATGCAGATTTAATAAATAATTAAACCTTTCCCTGTGAACTGTGAACTGCAAATTCACACAGGACATGCAGCCAGGGTGGAATATATAAAAGTTCATATCAACTCAGGACAACCTCTTGTATGAGCACATCCTAACAGGCAACCTCTATTATTTAAAACTTCAGTTATTATGAAGAAGTACATTTTTAAGAGAGCTTGAGGCATTTTCCATCTGGCACATTCTACACCTGGACTTTACAAATCTATAAAGCTATGTAGCCTGACTTTAAAAATCAAAGGCATGGTTGTCGACATGATGTTTATATGAAAATAACGTTTGAGCTACAAAACCTATGTTGTGTTGTGATGTGTTTCTAGTAGTAAAGGGATGAAAGACAAGCCTGGTCTCAGAGGGATCCTTGTGGAATTAAATTTTGCATGGCCAAGGAAGGGGGGGACGGAGGGAGGAGCTGATATTTGAAGAAAACCAACCCACCAAACAGACAGGAATGTCACTAAAATACTAAGGTGTGGAGACTGAACACTGGAGGAATTATCATCAAATGATACACACTCACAAAGTGTGCAGGATCAGCATGGAACAATGGAGTACTAGGGTCCAGACGAGCAAATCAGGCACTGGTGGAAATAATAGCAAAGAGGAACAAATTGAACACCATGGGTGAGGGTGTAAATATACTCCAGGAAATGTAGGGTTTTTTAGTCCTGCTTTGACTTCATTGACACCAGTGTCAGCCTCATATCAGGTTCAAGGGAAGTTGGAAAAAGGTTCAGTGTGGAAAACATCAATCTTTGAGAAATACTGAGTAAAAATTACTAAATAACTTCAATACACGACTGTTAAAATGTAAGGATATATTAAGTATGGCTCTTCCAAGAAATTCCTGGCTTGTGTGGCTGATAATTTCCTTCTACAAAAAGTGGAGAAAGAAACTAGAGGATTTGCTATCCTTGACTTGATTCTGACCAACAAAGATGAGTTGGTGGGGGAAGTGGCAGTAAGGGGAACTCTAGGTGAGAGTGACCATGTCCTTCTAGAATTCTTGATTTCAAAAGAAACAAAAGCAGAGTGTAGCCACACAGGTCTGCTGGATTTTTAAAAAGCCAATTTTAATAATCTCAGAACAAGGATAAGTAAGGTCCCATGGCAGGAGATCCTAACAAGAAAAGGAGCCCAAGAAGGGTGGGAGCTTCTTAAAAAAGAAATTCTAAAGTCACAATTACAAACAAGTTCAACAAGAAAAAAAAGGGGGAGGCAGCAAAAAAGGCCAGTGTGGATCACAAAAAGCTCAGAGAGGACCTAAAAAGCAAAAAAGAGATGTACAGGAAATGGAAAAAAGGCCAGGCCACCAAAGAAGAGTACAGACAAGTAGCAAGGAAATGCAGAAGGAGGGCAACAAGGATGATCAGAGGGCTGGAAACCAAGCCTTATGAGGAAAGGCTGAAAGAATTGGGCATGTTTAGCCTTGAGAAAAGAAGACTGAGGGGTGATATGAGAGCACTTCTCAAATATTTGAAAGGCTGTCATACAGAGGAGGGGCAAGATCTGTTCTCAATCATCTCAGAGTGCAGGACACACAACAATGGGCTCAAGTTAAAGGAAGCCAGTTTTTGGTTGAATATCACGAAAAACTTCATAACTGTTACAGCAGTACGACAGTGGAACCAGTTACCTTGGGAGTTGGTGAGTGCTCGAACACTGGAGGCATTCAAGAAAAACGTAGATAATCACCTGGCAGATATGCTTTGATTGTATTCCTGAATTGAGCAGGGGGTTGGACTTGATGGCCTTTTAGGCCCCTTCCAACTTCACTTTTCTATGATTCTAAGTGAAAGCTCTTCAAAATGTTCATTTGAGAACAAAATCTCTCTGAAAGTACTGGGATTTGTCAATACGATCTTTTCTTCCTTTTTCATACTTTCAGTTGTGTAACATGTTTCCTGCCCTTGGCTTCCTTTTTGGTGCTCGTAAGACCCTCCTTAAAAACAGAGATGAGTTGCATGGCTTCATAACTGCCACCTTCATAAACCACCTGAAAGATCTGGATAAAAATGATCAGCGGAGCTTCATTGATACATTTCTCATCCAGCAACAAGAGGTAAAGAAGTCTTTTGACTAGATATGGAATGGGGAATGCTTTATTTTAATCGGAAGAACTAGCAGCATTTTTTTTTCATATATTGAGTGATGGTTGATAGATTAAAGAACTTGCCTTTTAAGGAGCAAGAGTTTGTATTAAATTCACCCGTGGAAATGAAACTTTATTCAATTAGCTCAACAAATCACATTTCTTCTGCATGCACAACTCTTCTTGGCTAAAGGATGAGATAAAATGCTTTAAAGAAATAAAGGAAAGTAACTAGTTTGCTATATTGTGTATCTGCAGCACTTGGTCTGAGCAGGGAGAGGACAGCATACTGTAATATTTTGGGATGAGCTCCTCAATTCAGACCATGAGCCAGATCTTGTAATCTTTTAGACGTTTTTCTCTGTCTGCCTTGTAACCTAAAGTACAGGACCTTCTTGCCAGTATTTCTATTGTTTCCATCACTGTGATTGTTTTCAAGTAAACCAAATTGGACTACTGAGCCAGTGGTGTAGCATGGTTTTCATCACCCAGGGCAAGGCAAGTATTGTGAGGCAAAGGTCACGTGCTGGCTCTGATGTAACATGCGGGCAGCAGGCCCGGTGCCCCTGGCAGCTTGGACTCAGACTGCTGGGAGCTGCAACAGGAGCATGAGGAGCAGCTGCAGGAGCACACTGGCCAGGGTGGCCCACATGCCCCAAAGAATTTTGCACCCAGGGAGACCATCTGTCTAGCCCCCCCCCCCCCCCACTACACCACTATGCTGAGCCACAGAGAGAATCTACAATCAAGACACTCCTGCACTCACCTGTCGGGGGAAGGGAACTGTCAGAGCTTCAGTTTTTGAATAAAGTATTAAATGCTTAAAAGGCTGAAAGAAAATGTACCCCCCAAAATGTATCATGTGATTACAACATAGAGGTCTGAACCACAATGAGCTGCTAGTAGAGGTCACTTCAGGACAAAGAGAGATAGCCATGAAAATGAAAAAGAAAAAGAAAAGTAACTTTTTAAATAACGATATACGGAATGTCAATTGAAGGTCAATGCAGAGGTCTCGACGAAGTCCCATCTAATTCCATGCAGTCTGTGTAGGTGGCAGAGTATATGTAAAAGTCTATTAAGTTTTCAAATGTACCAACTCCCATAGAGAATGCATTGAGTTCGCTTCCAAAGCAGACTCTATGTAATAATTCATTGAGTCTGCTAGAGTGGAAGAAAAAGAAGGTAAGGGAGAATGTTTTTGTTTCCCTTATTAGAGAAGTTTAAGTTCTGTAGCAGAGTCTATGAGATTTTGCATTAGCCTCTTATTTTTTGAATCTGACAGTTAGGCAAGAAAAAAGAAACAAAGAGAAGGCTATATAAACATCCTTTGCCTACAGAAGTGCTGATATACTGTAAGCAAGATGCCAGCCAACATAGAGTCAGCTAAGCCAGCTGAGCTGGAATGGAGCCAAGCCAAGAAGTCAGAGGGAGGAAAAAGTTAATGTTACCGCAGCAACTGAGATAGCAGCACGAAGGCAACCCATAGAAATCATGCATTTTCCTCCATACATTTTAACTGGTGGGTGAGCATATAGAAAATGAAGTATTTTTCAGGTGTTTTAAAATATGCTAAAAGGCAAATCTATTTCTACCATTATTGATTTTTACTTTTTACAATATGTGCTTTTTAAGCTTCAAAGCTCTTGTATTTTTGGATTGAAATGAGAATAAAGTTCTTGACTGAAACATATACTTAAAATATGTTTGTCTGACTTAAGTATTTACCTAGAACTTAAGCTCAAGTTTCATATATTTTAAAGCATTTTGTACCCACTCCTTTGTTCATTGATGTAAGAAGAGTTTTTGAAGTAACATGCCTATGACTTCTCAAAAGTTACATGTTCTCAACAACTTTGAAGTATCTTTATTCTTATGATACGTAGAAGCAAAAGAAATGAATACAGCTTGCACAATTTGATACCATGAATGAAAACAGTGGTTTATTCTCATCCTCTGAAGAGAGATGGAGCAAGATTGGAAACTACATTCCTAGTGAACCAGACAGCAGCCAGTAGATGACTGATACTTTGACACCCAGATGAACTTTGATGTGATTATCATGATGGGCTGCTCCTCACTGCTATTTAACCCTTTCAGGGATAAATGTTCACTTATGACAGACTACAATAGACTAAAAAAAAAAAAAACCTTGGTAATTTGATTCTGTGGTGGTCCATAATAGCTGAACACAGCTGAACAAATGTCCGACACTCAAACAAGGCCTCGGAACACTATAACATTTTATTAAGTGCTCTGAGGCCTTGTTCAAGTGTCACACTTTTGACCTTGACTGTATGTATATCTTCCAAGTCCTTGGCTATTTACTATATTTTATGCCCGTGGATGTTTCTCACTTTAGTTTATTGAACCTGTTGTTTTCTGTTCCAGGAGGTCAAGAAGGACAATGGTGGATATTTCCATAAGGAAAATCTAAAAAATGCTGTGGGAAATTTATTTGGTGCCGGTGTGGAGACCACTTCTACCACTTTGCGCTGGGGCCTTTTGCTAATGATGAAGTACCCTAAAATCCAGAGTGAGTATTTTACATTTCACTTTCTCTTATTATCCTGGTACAGGCTGATATTAGTTCTACATAATAATTAAAAGGAACATGTGCCATCAAGACAATTCTGACTTATGGCAATCCTTTTCAGAGTTTTCTAGGTGGAGAATACTTTGAAATAGTTTACCATTCCTTTATTCTGGGGCATCCTTGCACTGTGCATCTTGCCCAAGGCCACAAAGTCTGGCTTTTCTGGGATGCACAGTGGAGAATTGCACTCCAAATCTCTGACTCTGCAGACAGACAACTAACTCACTGTGTTGTTCAGCCAGCTTAGTATGACATAGCCTTTGGAAAACGGACAGCGGCGGTGGCAGGGGAAGTCCAGGAGTCTGAGCATGGCCGGGATCTCCCGACGCGGCTCGGCTCCCAGCAGCGGCGGCAGCAGCGGGTAAAGTCCAGGAGTGCGAGCATGGCCGGGATCTCCCGACGCGGCTCGGCTCCCAGCAGCGGCAGCGGCGGTGGGGGAAGTCCAGGAGGCCAAGCATGGCCGGGATTGCCCAGCACAGCTCGGCTCCCAGCAGCGGCAGCGGGGGAAGTCCAGGAGTCCGAGCATGGCCGGGATCGCCTGGCACGGCTCGGCTCCCAGCAGCGGCGGCAGTGGTGGGGGAAGTCCAGCAGTCCGAGCATGGCTGGGATCGCCCGGCATGGCACGGCTCCCAGCAGCGGCGGCAGAGGAAGTCCAGGAGTCCGAGCATGGCCAGGAGTCCGAGCAAAGTGCTGCTTTTTGCATTTATTTTCTTTTTTTGGTGGTGGTGGGGTATTTTTTCTTTGGCCAATTACGGATTCTCCGCCGCCATGGGAGGCATCTCGGAGAACCCCGCCGCCGCCAATCGTGCCTCCGAGATGCCTCCCATGGCGGCAGAGAAGCCCTGGAAGGCATCCGGAGGCAAGATCGGCAGCCTACAGACCGGAAGGGGGTAGCGGGGAAAGCGCCAAACTTGAATTTGGTGCTTTCCCCGCCTCCCCTTTCCGGTCCTTAAGTCGATTCTCCGACCGCAAGTCGAAGTGGAATTTTTGCGGCCGGAGAAGTCCGTAAATCGAAAAGTACGCAAGTGGAGCCATCCGTAAGTCGAGGGTCCACTGTACTGGCTAGAGTGCACCGGTGTATAGAAGGGGAGATACGGACAAGCGAATACACAGTGGAAGTGAAAAACAGATTTAAGGAACTAGATTTGGTGAACAAAGTGCCTGAAGAACTATGGATGGAGGCCCGTTTCATTGTACAGGAGGCAGCAACAAAAACCATCCCAAAGAAAAGGAAATACAAGAAAGCAAAGTGGCTGTCCAACGAGGCCTTACAAATAGCAGAGAAGAGAAGGGAAACCAAATGCAAGGGAGATAGGGAAAGTTACAGAAAATGGAATGCAGACTTCCAAAGAATAGCAAGGAGAGACAAGAGGGCCTTCTTAAATGAACAGTGCAAAGATATAGAGGAAAAGAATAGAAAGGGAAAAACCAGAGATCTGTTCAAGAAAATTGGAGCTCTTAAAGGAACATTTTCTGCAAAGATGGACATGATAAAGGACAAAAATGGGAGGGACCCAACAGAAGCAGAAGACATCGAGGTGGCAAGAATACACAGAGGAATTATACCAGAAAGATCTGGATGTCCCGGACAACCCAGATAGTGTGGTTGCTGACCTTGAGCCAGACATCCTGGAGAGTGAAGTCAAGTGGGCCTTAGAAAGCATGGCTAACAACAAGGCCAGTGGAGGTGATGGCAGTCCAGTGGAACTATTTAAAATCTTAAAAGATGACACTGTTAAGGTGCTACACTCAATATGCCAGCAAGTTTGGAAAACTCAGCAGTGGCCAGAGGATTGGAAAAGATCAGTCTACATCCCAATCCCAAAGAAGAGCAGTGCCAAAGAATGCTCCAACTACCGTACAATTGCACTCATTTCACACGCTAGCAAGGTTATGCTCAAAATCCTACAAGGTAGGCTTCAGCACTATGTAGACCAAGAACTCTCAGAAGTACAAGCTGGATTTCGAAGGGGCAGAAGAACTAGAGACCAAATTGCTAACATGAGCTGGATTATGGAGAAAGCCAGAGAGTTCCAGAAAAACATCTACTTCTGCTTCATTGACTACGCAAAAGCCTTTGACTGTGTGGACCACAGCAAACTATGGCAAGTTCTTAAAGAGATGGAAGTGCCTGACCACCTTATCTCTCTTCTGAGAAATCTATACGTGGGACAGGAAGCAACTGTTAGAACTGGATATGGAACAACTGATTGCTTCAAAATTGGGAAAGGAGTACGACAAGGCTGTATATTGTCTCCCTGCTTATTTAACATATATGCAGAATATATCATGCAAAAGGCTGGACTGGATGAATCCCAAACCGGAATTAAGATTGCCAGAAGAAATATCAACAACTTCAGATATGCAGATGATACCACTCTGATGGCAGAAAGTGAGGAGGAATTAAAGAACCTCTTAATGAGGGTGAAAGAGGAGAGTGCAAAAAACGGTTTGAAGCTCAACATCAAAAAATAACGAAGATCATGGCCACTGGTCCCATCATCTTCTGGCAAATAGAAGGGGAAGATATGGAGGCAGTGACAGATTTTACTTTCTTGGGCTCCATGATCACTGCAGATGGTGACAGCAGCCATGGAATTAAAAGACGCCTGCTTCTTGGGAGGAAAGCAATGACAAACCTAGACAGCATCTTAAAAAGCAGAGACATCACCTTGTCGACAAAGGTCCGCATAGTCAAAGCTATGGTTTTCCAGTAGCGATGTATGGAAGTGAGAGCTGGACCATAAAGAAGGCTGACCGCCGAAGAATTGATGCTTTTGAATTGTGGTGCTGGAGGAGACTCTTGAGAGTCCCCTGGACTGCAAGGAGAACAAACCTATCCATTTTGCAGGAAATCAACCCTGAGTGCTCACTGGAAGGACAGATCCTGAAGCTGAGGCTCCAATACGTTGGCCATCTCATGAGAAGAGAAGACTCCCTGGAAAAGACCCTGATGTTGGGAAAGTGTGAAGGCAAGAGGAGAAGGGGACGACAGAGGATGAGATGGTTGGACAGTGTCACCGAAGGTACCAACATGAATTTGACCCAACTCCGGGAGGCAGTGGAAGACAGGAGGGCCTGGCGTGCTCTGGTCCATGAGGTCACGAAGAGTTGGACACGACTTAATGACTAAACAACAAAATATATTTCTTGCAGTTGCTTCATCCTCTGATTGTGGTATGAGAAATCACCTTATATTTATATTTTAAGTTTTGTTTAATTAACTTGCTAGGAAGCAGCAGTGACTGTTGCTTAAAAGTGACACTTTTGTTTACATTAACTGCCTGATAGCACCATTTCTGCCTGTTAGCAAAAGAATCAACACTCTGATGTCATTACCTTTGTTTGCAATAAGTTAATTGCCTTTATTGATGCCAATTACCCGTGAAACATCATTGTTTACTATTTTAATATCTTTTGTGTGTGGATAGCAAAAAGAACTAGGAGATTGCCAAAGAATTGTTATGATTTCAGTGACCTTGGTTGCCTGGCTGGATTCTATGAAACAATGTTTTAATGTCACAAGTCTAAAAGTACTATACTTTTAAAGCAGTTTTAAGGTAATTCTCCATACCACCTATAATTTTTTTAAGACTCGTCAGCAGACAAGGTACCAAACCCAGACATTGCAATGGATGTCCAAACAAGGGACATCCTACCCAACCCTTCACAGATTGCTGCCTTGTCGTGGCGAAGGGGCTTGAGTTATTCAGAGAAGCTATGTGCTATGCCGTGCAGGGACACCCAAGACGGACAGGTCATAGTGGAGAGTTCTGACTAAACACGATTCACCTGGAGCAGGAACTGGCAAGCCACTCCAGTATCTTTGCCAAGAAAACCCCATGAACAGAAACAAAAGGCTAAAAGATATGACGCTGGAAGATGAGCCCCTCAGGTCGGAAGGCGTCCAACATGCTACTGAGGAAGAGCGGAGGACAAGTACAAGTAGCTCCAGAGCTAATGAAGTGGTTGGGCCAAAGCCGAAAGGATGCTCAGCTGCAGACGTGCCTGGAAGTGAAAGCAAAGTCCGATGCTGCAAAGAAGAAAACTGCATAGGAACCTGGAATGTAAGATCTATGAACCTTGGTAAGCTGGATGTGGTCAAACAGGAGATGGCAAGAATAAACATTGACATCCCGGGCGTCAGTGAACTAAAATGGACGGGAATGGGTGAATTCAATTCAGACAATTGTCGTATCTACTACTGTGGGCAAGAATCCCGAAGAAGAAATGGAGTAGCCCTCATAGTCAACAAAAAAGTGGGAAAAGCTGTACTGGGATACAATCTCAAAAATGATAGAATGATTTCAATATGAATCCAAGGCAGACCTTTCAACATCACAGTAATCCAAGTTTATGCACCAATCACCGATGCTGAAGAAGCTGAAATTGACCAATTCTATGAAGACTTACAATACCTTCTAGAACTGACACCAAAGAAAGATGTTCTTGTCATTATAGGGGACTGGAATGCTAAAGTAGGGAGTCAAGAGATAAAAGGAACAACAGGTAAGTTTGGCCTTGAAGTTCAAAACGAAGCAGGGCAAAGGCTAACAGAGTTTTGTCAAGAGAACAAGCTGGTCATCACAAACACTCTTTTCCAACAACACAAAAGGCGACTCTACACATGGACATCACCAGATGGGCAATACCGAAGTCAGATTGATTATGTTCTCTACAGCCAAAGATGGAGAAGCTCTATACAGTCAGCAAAAAACAAGACCTGGAGCTGATTGTGGCTCTGATCATCAGCTTCTTATAGCAAAACTCAAGCTTAAACTGAAGAAAGTAGGAAAAACCACTGGGCTAGTCAGGTATAATCAAAACCATATCCCTTATGAATACACAGTGGAAGTGAAGAACAGATTTAAGGAACTAGATTTGGTGGACAGAGTGCCTGAAGAACTATGGATGGAGGCTCGCAACATTGTACAGGAGGCAGCAACAAAAACCATCCCAAAGAAAAGGAAATGCAAGAAAGCAAAGTGGCTGTCCAATGAGGCCTTACAAATAGCAGAGAAGAGAAGGGAAACAAAATGCAAGGGAGATAGGGAATGTTACAGAAAATGGAATGCAGACTTCCAAAGAATAGGAAGGAGAGACAAGAGGGCCTTCTTAAATGAACAGTGCAAAGAAATAGAGGAAAATAATAGAAAGGGAAAAACCAGAGATCTGTTCAAGAAAATTGGAGCTCTTAAAGGAATATTTTGTGCAAAGATGGACATGATAAAGGACAAAAATGGGAGGGACCCAACAGAAGCAGAAGACATCAAGAAGAGGTGACAAGAATACACAGAGGAATTATACCAGAAAGATTTGGGTGCCCCGGACAACCCAGATACTATGGTTGTTGACCTTGAGCCAGAGATCTTGGAGAATGAAGTCAAGTGGGCCTTAGAAAGTATGGCTAACAACAAGGCCAGTGGAGGTGATGGCATTCCAGTTGAGCTATTTAAAATCTTAAAAGATGATGCTCTTAAGGTGCTACACTCAATATGCCAGCAAGTTTGGAAAACTCAGCAGTGGCCAGAGGATTGGAAAAGATCAGTCTACATCCCAATCCCAAAGAAGGGCAGTGTCAAAGAATGCTCCAACTACCGTACGATTGCACTCATTTCACACGCTAGCAAGGTTATGCTCAAAATCCTACAAGGTAGGCTTCAGCACTATGTGGACCAAGAACTCCCAGAAGTACAAGCTGGATTTTGAAGGGGCAGAGGAACTAGAGACCAAATTGCTAACATGCGCTGGATTATGGAGAAAGCCAGAGAGTTCCAGAAAAACATCTACTTCTGCTTCATTGACTTCTCAAACGCCTTTTACTGTGTGGACCACAGCAAACTATGGCAAGTCCTTAAAGAAATGGGAATGCCTGACCACCTTATCTATCTCCTGAGAAATCTATATGTGGGACAGGAAGCAATAGTTAGAACTAGATATGGAACAACTGATTGGTTCCAAATTGGGAAAGGAGTACGACAAGGCTGTATATTGTCCCCCTGCTTATTTAACTTATATGCAGAATACATCGTGCGAAAGGCTGGACTGGAGGAATCCCAAACCGGAATTAAGATTGCCGGAAGAAATATCAACAACCTTAGATATGTAGATGATACCACTCTGATGGCAGAAAGTGAGGAGGAATTAAAGAACCTCTTAATGAGGGTGAAAGAGGAGAGTGCAAAAAATGGTCTGAAGCTCAACATTAAAAAAACAAAGATCATGGCCACTGGTCCCATCACCTCCTGGCAAATAGAAGGGGAAGATATGGAGGCAGTGATAGATTTGACTTTCTTGGGCTCCGTGATCAATGCAGATGGTGACAGTAGCCACAAAATTAAAAGACACCTGCTTCTTGGGAGGAAAGCAATGACAAACCTAGACAGCATCTTAAAAAGCAGAGACATCACCTTGCCGACAAAGGTCCGCATAGTCAAAGCTATGGTTTTTCCAGTAGCAATGTATGGAAGTGAGAGCTGGACCATTGTCATGAGTTCAGCCGAATATCCGGAACCTGAGGGGTTAACTACAGCTAAGGAGAATGCTGAGCGATTAGAATCACAGACAACTGAATCGCCACCAGATTCTCCTCCCCCAGTAGCCAGGGTGAGGGCGAGACTTCGGCAAAGACTTATGACGCAAAGGTCAGAGGATCGCTTGAATGCTGCCTGCAGAAACATCAGGTAAGCTAGTCCTGAGTTTTGACAGGATGAAAGGCTTCCAGCAGTTCAATGAGTGTTTTGCTATATAATCAGTTCCCAGAAGGCTTGGAAGCTCGTGGAAGCAACAAGTCAAATCTCTGGCTCTCATCCATGCTCCTGACTACCTTGAACCTTGTTCTCTGGACCCTTGGCTTTGGACTCTGACCCCGGACTACGTTGTGTGATTTGGCTTTGGACCCTGACCTCGGCTTATGGTTTGTGATTTGGCTTTGGCATTTTGCTATCGGCTCTGCATCCTCTGAACTTCTGATATTGGATTGGCTTATCGGACTTTGCTCTTGAAACCCCTGGGAACGTGACAGATTGCTTCCACCCACACTCCCCCCACAAGATGTAGGGAGAAGCAAGCGAAGGTTCAGGTCAGCTGAATGCTGTGCTTACTCACGTGCAGTTTCTTACACAAACGGTGGCACAGCTTCAGCAGCAACAACTGCAATCCCAAGCCAACGCTGCTTCCCAGGTCAAGTGCCCTGTGCTTCCTCCAGAAAAGTTTGGAGGAAAGGTGGAGGAGTTTCCAGCATTCCTGGCACAGTGTAAACTGTATATTGAGCTGCGTGCCAGAGACTTTCCCATGGACAAAACCAAGGTATGCTTCATAGTCAGCCTTCTCAAGGGACAGGCAGCTAAATGGGCTACTCCTCTACTCCTTGCTCCTTCACCCCTGTTAACCAATTACCGGGGCTTTTTGGACCATATTTCAGCAGCTTTTGCTAATCCCTTGCAAGCTGCTACTGCCAATAGGAAGATTCGGGCCCTGAAACAGGGAAAGGGTTCAGTTTCCCAGTATTCCACTGAGTTCAGACTCTTAGCTCAAGACTTGCTCTGGAACGAGGCAGCTCTCATGGACCAATATATGGAGGGGTTGACTGATGGGATCCTAGATGAGCTGGCATGTGTAGATCGACCCAATACGCTGCAAGAACTAATCACTCTATGCCTTCGCATTGATGGCCGCCTGGAGAGCCAACGCCTAGCACAGGGCGATTCCCATTCCTCGCAGCCACCCCCGACACCCACCAACACTAGACAAGTGGATTCTGAGCCCATGCAGTTAGGGGCTGCTCGGCCACGCCTCACCCCTGAGGAAAAAACACGACGCCGCTCCCAGAATCTCTGCCTGTACTGTGGGGGAGCAGGACACTTTGCTTCCGGCTGCTTGGTTAAGCGGCGTAACCCCGGCTCCGCACTACGACCGTCAGTAAAAGATTTGCCCCATGTCTGAGTGGACCCCCAGACGTGGGGCACTTAGCTGGGTCCCCTGAACCCTATGTTAACAACCCGGGTCTATTCCTCGTACCAGTGAAACTTTGCTTGCCGGATGGACGCTGGCTGTTTATTTACGCCATGGTCGATTCTGGAGCCGACCGCTGTTTCATTGACACGGCCTTTGTGAAACAACACCGGATCCCAGTACAGGATAAAGAGACCCCGACCCTAGTTGATTCCATAGACAGGTGTCTCCTCCGCTCCGGCCCAGTGACCCAGGAAACACATCCGGTCATTCTCCAGGTCCAACACGATCAGGAGCAACTACAATTCAACGTTGCACACATGCCCCATTTCCCGCTCATTCTGGGACTTTCCTGGCTCCGAACACATAACCCCCTAATGGACTGGGCACAAGGGGAGTTGCGTTTCAGGGACCTGTGTCCGCATCTGGGTCCACCAGCTGCCTTGGCTACAGCAGGGTCAACAGATAGTCCCATGATACCCTTGGAATACAAGGACTTTGCTGATGTCTTTGAGGAGAAGGGGGCTGACCAGCTACCCCCGCACCGACCCTACGATTGTGCTATTAATTTGGTGCCTGGGGCACCCCTTCCTGTGGCGCGGATCTACCCTATGTCTGAACCAGAACTCACGGCCTTGCAGGCCTTTCTTGATAAAAACCTGAAACGAGGATTCATCCGGCCGTCCACGTCACCCCTGTCTGCACCCGTTATCTTTGTTAAGAAGAAGGGCGGAGAGCTCCGCCCCTGCAATGATTACCGGGCCTTGAATAAAATAACCATTTGGGACCGTTACCTCCTGCCGTTGATCGGCGAGCTCCTGGATCGCCTTAAGGGGGCACGTATTTATACCAAGTTGGATCTCCGTGGCGCCTATAATTTGGTGCGAATCCGTGCTGGCAACAAGTGGAAGACGGCTTTTGGAACTCGTTATGGCCAGCATGAATACCTGGTCATGCCTTTCGGTCTAACCAATGCTCCGGCTGTGTTCCAGCGGTTCATGAACGTCATCTTTCGGGACCTGCTTGATCGCTTTGTGATCATCTATCTGGATGACATTTTGATTTACTCCCAAGACCCCGCTCAGCACACGGAACACATTCGTCAGGTCTTACAACGGTTACGAGACCACCGACTCTATGCCAAGCTGGAGAAGTGTGACTTCAACTTGCAGGAAGTAGAGTTCCTAGGTCACATTGTATCTCCCCAAGGGATCCAGATGGACCCAAAGAAAATAGAGTTGGTTCTGGCCTGGCAGAAGCCCTGGAACCGTAAGGATGTGCAGCGGTTTCTCGGCTTCGCGAACTATTACCGCCAGTTCATATCAGCCTACGCGGACATAACCATGCCGCTGACCCGCCTCCTCCGGCCCAAAGAGCCATTTCTTTGGACTCCGGAGCCAGACCATGCTTTCACCACACTAAAAAAACGCTTTACCACCAAGCCAATTCTGCGCTATCCGGACCCCCGACTACCGTTTACTGTGGAGACGGATGCCTCCAGTGTCGCTCTGGGTGCAGTGCTGTCCCAGCGGGAGGACCCCTCACAGCCACTGCAGCCCTGTGCTTTCTACTCTCGGCAGTTCACACCCCCAGAACGCAACTACACCATCTGGGAGCGGGAACTCTTGGCCATCAAAACCGCTTTCGAGGTCTGGAGGCATTACCTTGAAGGGGCCCGTCACCCTGTCCAAGTTTTGACGGACCACCGGAATCTGGAACACTTGCAGACAGCCCGACGCCTTAATCAACGCCAGATCCGGTGGTGTCTCTTCTTCTCCCGGTTTGACTTCCACATTACCTACATCCTGCATACTCAGAATCGGAAAGCCGATGCCTTGTCCTGCAAACCAGAATACGCTGTTCCAACCTTTGAAGAGTCTCCGACTACACATATCCTATCCCCTTCAGTTTTCGCAGCCACTACAACTCGCTTGTCCCTGGCTGAAGAAATTCGGACCACCCAAGCTCAAGATCCCTGGGCCAAGCAACGCTTGCAGGAACTCCAAAAGGGCCCTGCCGGAGACTTTACTAACCACCAGGGTCTCCTATTACACCGTGGACGCCTGTATGTTCCTCCAGGGCCCCTCCAAACCAACGTGCTCTATCTGACCCATGATTCCCCTCCTGCAGGACACTTTGGTCGGTACAAAACTCTGCACTTACTCACACGGGAATTCTGGTGGCCCCGGGTTCGAGCTGACATCGCCTGTTATGTTGATTCCTGCGAGGTTTGTTGTCAAGCCAAGGACGTACCAGCCAAACCTCCAGGGCTGCTACAACCATTACCCGTATCAGCCGGCCCTTGGGACACAGTATCTCTAGACTTCATCACGGATCTCCCACGATCACAAGGGTATACCTGTGTTCTGGTAATAGTGGACCTGTTCACCAAGATGGCTCATTTTGTCCTGTGTTCCAAGCCTCCCACAGCTCCTGAAACAGCCCAGCTCTATCTTCACCATGTTTTCCATCTACACGGGCTCCCGACACACTTAATTTCCGATCGTGGCTCCCAATTCACCTCCCGGTTCTGGCAAGCCTTACACACCAGTTTGGGTACCCAAGTGCACTTGCCGTCGGCGTATCATCCCCAAACAGATGGACAGACTGAGCGTACTAACGCCACTCTTGAGCAATATCTCCGTTGCTAATCCTGCTATCAGCAAGATGATTGGGCTACCCTGCTACCCCTGGCTGAATTCGCCTACAATAACGCCATACACTCATCCACAAAACAGACCCCATTTGCAGCCACCTATGGGTACCACCCTCATTTTTTCCCAGCTGTCCTGCCGTCAACTGTAGTTCCTGCTGCTGATGCTCACGTACACGAGTTGCAGGCTCTCCAAGACCTACTCCAAGAGCAGCTTCAGCAAGCTAAGGATGCCTATAAGACAGCGGCCGATAGAAAACGGCAAGAAGGGCCACCTCTGAAACCAGGGGACCAGGTCTGGCTTTCCACCCATTACCTCCGCTGACCTGGCTGGTCCCACAAGTTGGACCCTCGGTTTATAGGACCTTTTTAATCATGGACCAAATCAACCCCGTTGCTTTTCGGTTACAACTCCCAGTCACTCTCCGTATTCACCCAGTTTTCCATCGGTCCCTCCTTGTTCCTGTTGCAGCACCGGACCCTGCCCGACCTCCACCTCTGGCTCCACCTCCGCCCGTTTTGGTTGATGGCGAGGAGGAATACGAGGTCCGTCAGATCCTGGACTCCTGAATCCACCGGGGAGGCCTTCAGTACTTCGTAGATTGGGAGGGTTACGGCCCTGAGGATCGATCATGGGAACCCGCCAGTAACTTACACACCCCCGACCTTGTACAGCAGTTCCATGTCACCTATCCTGATCGACCCAGCCCATCTGAAGGGGGGAGCCCTGCGGAGGGGGATAGTGTCATGAGTTCAGCCGAAGATCCGGAACCTGAGGGGTTAACTACAGCTGAGGAGAATGCTGATTAGAAGCACAGACAGCTGAATCGCCACCAGATTCTCCTCCCCCAGTAGCCAGGGTGAGGGCGAGACTTCGGCAAAGACTTATGATGCAAAGGTCAGAGGATCGCTTGAATTCTGCCCGCAGAAACATCAGGTCAGCTAGTCCTGAGTTTTGACAGGATGAAAGGCTTCCAGCAGTTCAATGAGTGTTTTGCTATATAATCAGCTCCCAGAAGGCTGGGAAGCTCGTGGAAGCAACAAGTCAAATCTCTGGCTCGCATCCACACTCCTGACTACCTTGAACCTTGTTCTCTGGACCCTTGGCTTTGGACTCTGACCCCGGACTACGTTGTGTGATTTGGCTTTGGACCCTGACCTCGGCTTATGGTTTGTGATTTGGCTTTGGCATTTTGCTATCGACTCTGCATCCTCTGAACTTCTGATATTGGATTGGCTTATCGGACTTTGCTCTTGAAACCCCCGGGAACGTGAAAACCATAAAGAAGGCTGACCGCCGAAGAATTGACTCTCTGATGTCATTATCTTTGTTTGCAATAATTTAATTGCCTTTATTTATACCAATTGAGAGGGACGTGGTGGCGCTGTGGGTTAAACCGCAGAAGCCTCTGTGCTGCAGGGTCGGAAGACCAGCAGTCTTAAGATCAAATTCACGCAACGGAGTGAGCTCCCGTCGCTTGTCCCAGCTCCTGACAACCTAGCAGTTCGAAAGGATGCAAATGCGAGTAGATAAATAGGTACCCGCCTCGGTGGGAAGGTAACGGCATTCCGTGTCTAGTCGCACTGGCCACGTGACCACATAAAATGTCTTCGGACAAACGCTGGCTCTACGGCTTGGAAACGGGGATGAGCACCGCCCCCTAGAGTTGGACACGACTGGACTAAATGTCAAGGGGAACCTTTACCTTTACCTATACCAATTACCCATCAAACGTCATTGTTTTCTATTTTAATATCTTTTGTGTATGGATAGCAAAAAGAACTAGGAGATTCCCAAAGAATTGTTATGATTTCAGTGACCTTGGTTGCCTAACTGGATTGTATGAAACAATGTTTTAATGTCACAAGTCTAAAAGTACTATACTTTTAAGGCAGTTTTAAGGTAATTCTCCATACCACCTATAATTTTTTAAACACTCTTCAGCAGACAAGGTACCAAACCCTGACATTGCAATAGGTAGGATGTCCCAAGTGTAGTAAGATCTTGTGAAGCAAATATTGCCACACATGCAAGTTCATGTCTTACAAGCTGTTTGGCCTATGAGAGGCACCAAATGACAAAGCCTTGGCTATTTTGGCTGGGTCCAGCACTGTGAGAGTATATTCCAGAAGAAGGAAAGAAGGTGAGATGGCTACTAGTATCTCATTTTCCCCCTCTTTTTAAATATCCCATCAGGAATCCCATCATTGCAAGGGAACTGCAATGCAAAGGCTCAGAACCCATGTATCATTATTTTAAAATATTCAGAGAGATAGTGATGTGAATGAATGTAAGTAAGGGGCACCCTCATGCCCCTTACTTGACCACTCAGACTCAGAGCACATGAAGGCAAACAATCCCCTCTTTAACCACTGCTGCCACCAGGTGATCACTAAATCACCATTACTTCAGGAAGAAGATGCAGGTCCACACTTCAGTGTAATTTTAAATATAACGTGTTTATTGATTACAGAAATTGATAATAATTCATGAATATCTTCTTTAGGTAAATTTAGTATTAATAACAATCTTCTGTTTGATGATACACTCCTAACTATAATCACTCCTCAGATTTCCCCAAACTCCACACCTTCTCCACTCTCTCACTCTGACTATATGACTCTATCTGACTGACTCCTCTCTCAGGCTCCGCCTCTTATACCCTCTCTCTCAGCTCCGCCTCTCAGCAACATGAATATGCATGAACAATTAACATAACCAAACATGAACCATTGACATAATAAAGGGGAACGCTACACCCATGTATCATTATTTTAAAATATTCGGAGAGATAGTGATGTGAATGAATGGACCAAAGTGAGGTGATGTATCAATTTAGGGGCAGGATTTAGAACTGTAGGCAAAATAAGTGTACTTGTTTAGGCAGTCTCATCTAAGGGGCCTATATTGGACAATTTCTTACTTTATCTTCTGTGTGGGAAATACATGCTTCAGCATTTAGCCTTTACACATGCTGATGCAAATCCAAAAGCATACAATTGCTCTTGATAGCAAGGATTGTTTTGTTCCCACAGAAAAAGTCCAAGCAGAGATTGATGACGTTGTTGGAACTGCTCAGCCCAGGACTGAACACCGAATAAGAATGCCATACACAGATGCCGTGGTCCATGAAGTTCAAAGGTTTGCCGATATCGTCCCGACCAATTTGCCACATGCAACTACTACGGATGTTACTCTCAAAGGCTACTTCATTCCAAAGGTGATTAACTTGATTTAGTTGCAAACTTTGCTTTTCAGTCATGGCCCACCTGACTAAGAAATTCCTGGCAGTTTTCAACAGAATGACATTTTAATCAACATGCTCTTCAGAAGTTGGTGAACATCAGCTCCATACTGTAAAGCATGTCTAAATGTTAATTGGGTTGTACATTCCTTTAAAAACCAACCTCTTCCTTTTCAGGGAACTCATGTCATTCCGTTGCTGACCTCTGTGCTCCATGATGAATCGCAGTGGGAGAAGCCTCATGAGTTCTATCCCAAGCATTTTCTCAACTCTGCAGGAAAGTTTGTCAAAAGAGATGCATTCATGCCTTTCTCTGCAGGTACAAAAATATAGAGATATGGAGTGGGCTGCTGCAATAGGCAAACTGACTTGAAACAATACAATCACAAGAGATGCTAATCCGTTCTAGGAAAAAAAAGATGTTCTAGTGCCGGATATGTTCTGCAATACAGTACAGTATTGCATTTTCAGGATTGTGAGATAGATTAAACATGAAATTTTATTACATTTTATTTGCATACTTTCATCTGTTTCCAATAGATATGGGCTATTCATATTCATATCCCTGGGGATGTGAATACAAATCGCAGCAACACAGGTGCCCTGGAGACCCTTCTCTCCCCCCAGATCCAGCACTCACCATTTGCCATGCGGCAGTCGGCTCCATCATTGTCATCACACCAATTGTGGAAGGAGCCCACCTCCCCGCATAGCCAACTACTCATTGGCTAAGCAGGGAGACTTCTTGTCCTGCCTCCATGCCAAAGCGGCCGGCTGCATGGGGAGACGGGGAAGAGCCAGCGGGGTTCCTTCTGCAATTGTTGCTACACTGATAGAGTTAAACACTGCTCTGCAAACGTTGAGTGGGCCAGCCAATTTGGGGAAGGGGAACAGTGTGGGCCTCCGTGGCAAATGTGGTGTCATGATTCGTATTTGTATCCCCAGGGATATGAATACGAACAGCCCATGACTAGTTTCTACATGCTTCATTTTGTCATTGCTTTGTTTACGATACACTGCCTGGAATAATACCTGAAATCCTCTTGAGAGTTATGCATAAGGTATAAGTTTTAAAGCTCCAGAGATATTCTGTGTTGCACACCTAGTGACTGCAATGAATCATGTCTGGAGATTTCTCTCCTTGCAAAAATGTGCTTCCAAAAGGTCCAACATGTGTACAACTGCACAACCAGATTTCAGCCAATGGGTGATAGAAAAACTGTATAAAATAACAAAAAGTTAGTAACCCCTATGTTTTTGTGCTCTGGGCATTTTTACAGGGCGCAGGATATGTGCAGGTGAGACCTTAGCCAAAATGGAGCTTTTCCTGTTCTTTACGAGCCTCCTGCAGAGATTCACCTTCCAGCCACCTCCTGGAATTTCTAAAGAAGACCTGGACTTCACCCGAGCAGTTGGGTTGACAGCACCTCCCATGCCCTTCCACATCTGTGCTCTGCCACACTGATATGTCTCATGCTCACAGAATGCTTCACCTGTATGTTGAGCATTGATAAACATTCTTGCCCATGAAAGTAATATGGGTGAAGCAGCCCCTTGATTGAACTGACCCATGTTTAATCCACAGATCTCAAGTATCCCTCGTGCCTCTATTGCTGTTTCGAAAAATACAAAAGAAAAACAAACAAACAAAAAAGAACACTTGATGGAATTGGCTATGATATTGTATGACCTATATTCAGTCCTGTTGAATCCCATAAACTATAGTGATACACCGTTTAGTTTATAAATGAGATTTTGGTTTATGTGCTATTTGCTGCAGAGTCCGAATCAAGGCTCTGCTTATGTTTTACAGCCTCAACATTTTATCTACATAATGTACTTCTTGCTTCTGCTTCTAGATCACACCAACGTCTGACAGATCCATTTGTTTCTGGGTCACATTAATGTCTAATACAATTTTGACAGCATAAAGTTGGTGCAAGCTCAGGATAATAGACCTGTTTGCTGCATTGAATGCTGTCTAAGATAAATAAATGGCATATTCTTCCTTCCAGAATGCAGGACAAATAATATTTGGCAGTTGTTCTTTGGTTTCTGAGAATCTTTCTGAGAAATGCTCATTGGAAGAAGGTTCATAGTTCTTGTGTTGATCTTCTTTACAAAGTGGTGAAAAGATTGTGTTCATGTATGTGGTGTGAGCAGATGCTGAAGGACACTTCTACGAGACCCCAGACCAGTATTCTTCTAAAATAGGTGCCTGTGCTAAAATATAAGAAATAGTTTGCTTTTCTCTGTCTCTCTGAGCTAAAGAAGCACCTGCTTACTAGCCTGCAGTCTACATCGGCCGACCACGAATATCCTGTGCTTGCTTGGTGCTTGGAAAGTACCTTGCTAGAGTGGTTTATATCGGCCGACCACGAATATCCTGTCTACCTGATTTCCTATTGAAACTTTCCTGAGAAATGGCTTGCAACAATAAGTTAGAAGAAACCCAGAGGCGGGGAAGTTGCCTTCAGAATACTTAGAATTACCTGCCCCTTTTGCTGTCCCATAGGTAGAGACCCTATAGAATAAACCCCTTGACCTACTTGTCAGCCAATGACTATTTTTCTGTACTATTATTTCCTTGTGGTTAAAAGGCATAAAAGCTTGTTGCACTGATGTTTCGGGGTCCCTCACTTTGAGAGACCCGGGCGATATCACTCGAAATAAACAGCGCTTGTTCTTAATCTGCTGAGTCTGTGTGTGGTCAATCTCAACTGCCCTGGTAGTACAAGAGTGTTTCAGCACTCCCAGATCTCTTATATCTGGCTTACAGAATGGTGGAGAATGCAGGCAGCATTTAAATTGGCTTGAGGAGGTGATTTCAAAACCACTTTTTATCACTCCTCTGATGATTGACTGAACGAGATTCTCAGGTTGTGGTTGATCAACGGGGAGAGATGACGTGGTTGCAGACCTCCTGCCGGCATCGTTCCTGTTTGAACATGGAGCTCTTCTGACGTGTCTAGTCCACCAGACGGCCTGACCCAGGATCTCCTTCTCAGACTCAACAGACAGCCCACCTGCTTGAGGGACCATTGGATCTCCAAAGGCGGTGGTGATTTTGGTGAGTATTCTGAGGCCTGAAAAGATTTTGTTTTTGGTGGCTTGAATCTGAGATTGTATGTTCCACAATTATTCCCAGGGTAGCCCAGGGTTCCTCCGTCTTGGTATCGGGAAGGGCGACACGAACTTGCAGCTAGGCTTTGTGGCCGATGATCTGTAAGACCTCAGAATCAGCACCCCGATATCCAGGGCGGATACCCCTACCCGCAGCATGAGTGTGTGATTGTGGTGTGATAGCCGCATTTGGATTTCATTAGAGTAAGGACAATAGAGAAAGTCCAGCCATGGGAAATGAGTATTCTTCCCGCAGAGCCTCTAATGATGGGGTGGACAGACCCCCTTGGAAACAGTCTTGAAGCATTGGGATAGACTCGGGAAAGGAAGGAAGAAGAAGGAATTGGTTTGGATGTGCCGAACAACATGGCCACTAGACAGGTTCCAGGGCATGCCTAACTGGCTGCCGGAGGGAACCTTTGATGAGTTAACCATTAGTAATCATCTGGATTTTTTCAGATACGTAGGTCCCGAAAGGGACTATGATGCATTCTACATGAAAGTGTTCTTAGATGCTGTTCAGCATGTAAAAGGGGCAGGCTCTCCTGAAGGGAGAGATAGAGGTTCAGGCGATGGGAATGGAAAGTTAAAGGTCCCAGAATTTGTAGGATCAGACAAGGAGACAGTCCCCAAGTTGAGAACTCTCCTACCCTTACAACCGTCAAGTCTGCTGCCCCCATATCCAGATGTAATGCCAGAGGAAAGGGTGCCCCTATACCCGAGGACCCCAACGTGTCCACCGGGTCCAGTGGCTCCAACATGTCCACCAAAGGAAACCCAGTTGGAAGGCACAGTCCTGCCCCTCCAACAGGAGGCAAGAGCATTCGTAGACCCAATCACCCATACCAGAGCATATGAAAATATGTACCAATACAGGCCATGGACACCCACAGAACTACTTCAACTAAAGGCTCTAATGGGAACCTTTACGTCCAATCCTCAAGAAGTTATAGCTGCAGTGGAAAGCTTGTTCAATACCCATTTAGTCACCTGGGAGGATGTTAAGACTGCCCTGCCACTAATTCTCAATGAAGTGGAGCAACAGCTAGTTATAGAAAAAGCTAGGAACCATGCGTATTATTTGAGACTTGCAAATAATCACCTCCCAACCCCGGAGGAGATGGTCCCATGGCAAAAACCACCTCCCATAACCTGGGATCCAAATAATAGACACCCTATAACCCAGGCCTTCTATGGGGGTGAGGCAGCTATCCGGATGTTCACCCAATGCATAATAGCTGGTCTCAAGCAAGCGGTGGTCCCTAAAAATCAGTGGGACAAGGTTGAGGAGATCAGGCAGGGTGAAAAAGAGGAGCCCAGCGAGTTTCTACAGAATCTGAGAGACGGGGTCCAAAAACACACCTCTCAAAGTCCAGATGATGCAGGGACCATAACGCTAATCCGCCACCTTTTTATGACCCACTCTGCTCCTGACATAAAGCAGAAACTTTTTTAAATTCCAGGAGCTATGGGACAAAACATCTCTGCCCTTCTAGCTGAGGCTCAGAAAGTATTTCAAGCCTGACCCGTAGAGAAGGAAAAGGTCAAGGCAAAAGCTATGGTCATGGCTGTCCAGATAGCCAACCAAGCCAGACCCTCAGTCCAGAATAAAGACAAGGGTGGAAGTGTACGGAAGGGACCATGGACACAAGAGAAACAGCGCCCCTCCATGGCAAAGGGCCAGTGTTCCCATTGCCGGGATTTTGGCCACTGGAGGGTGCAATGTCCTCAGAAGATCAAAAAGGGTGATAAAAGGGACAGGAGACAAGAAAAATGAGCCTACCACAATTTGGAAGAGGAGTCAGACTGAGGGAGTCAGAGGCAGACGGAGGACCCACCCAAGGTGCCTCAAGTATAATTATGGGTGGGAAATAAACTCAGGACATTCTTGATTGACACAGGAGCTCAATTTTCTGCAGTAGCAAACCCAGTTCCACACAGAAAAATAGACACAATTACAATCAGAGGCGCTACTGGAACCCAACTGACCTCCTGGCTTAAAGAGGTCCCCTGTGACCTGCCCGGGGATTTCAATACCCATGCAGACTTCCTTTTGTTGCCCGAGGCATATACCAACATAATGGGCCGGGACTTGCTGTGCTGCGCTAGAGCACTGATAGATTGCCAAGAGGATGGCCAAATTTTAGTGACTTTCCGGACTCCATTGGACTTTTGGAGAGGCCCGGCGGAAATACAGACCCCCAAGACTGAGAAAACACAGTCTGGTGGGGGTCAGACACCAATGTATTCCATAAAGGCTGAGGACCTAGAAGGAGTCGATCCAGTAGTCTGGGATACGGGCCACCCTGGCCGAGCGGTGACAGTAGCCCCTATACATGTTCAGCCCAAACCAGGAGCAACCCCAGTCCAACTTCAACAATACCCAATTAAACAGGCATTAGCAGAAGGACTGTGCAAAACCCTATCTGACTTGCAAGATGCAGATGTCTTGGGAGAAATACAGAGCCCCTGGAATACCCCAATTCTGCCAGTCCCCAAGAAGGATGGAAGTGTGAGATTGGTCCATGATCTCAGGGCGGTCAGTGCTGCTACCCAGGACTTGCCCCAATTGGTTCCTGACCCATATCTACTCCTCAGTGGTTTGGGGACAGAAAGAGCCTGGTTTACCATCCTGGATCTAAATAATGCATTTTTCTGCATCCCCATAGATGAACCTAGTTCTCAGATCTTTGCTTTTACATGGAAAGATACTCCAGAGGCCACCCCTATCTCCCTAGCCTGGACGTGTCTTCCCCAAGCGTGGAAAAATTCACCTGTGTTGTTTAGGCAGGCCCTGGCTAGGGACCTCAGAGATTGGAGGGTCCCCTAGGAGGCGTCCCTACTCCAGTACGTGGATGACCTGCTGCTAGCCTGCCCAGACCAAGAACAGTGTTGGGACTTGACTGTGGATCTCTTGAACTTCTTAGCCGAGAGGGGGTATCGAGTCTCAAAGAAAAAGGCCCAAATTGTAGAAAGAAAAGTCCGGTTCCTAGGCCATGACATTTCTCAAGGGTGCCGACGCTTGGTGCCTGAGCGAATTGAGGCCATTCAGCAACTCCCTGTCCCCAGAACTCCGAAAGAACTAAGGTCCTTCTTAGGATTGGTGGGCTTCTGCCGCCTTTGGATTTGGGAATATGGGACTGTGACGGATGCCCAAGTCGCTCCTGTCAATCACAGCGGAACCTCATGGACATAAGCCAATGAGAGGACAGGAGAGGCAGAGGCAGAGGTTTGTCAGTTAGTCAGTTGGAGAGTTAGAGAGAAGAAGGAGTGAGGTTTGCAGAGAGAGAGAGAGAGATAGTCAGAGATAGAGAGAGAATTGTTACTAATAAATATAAAATGGTTAAATTGAAAATAAGTAAACAAGAAGTGATCTAGTGTGGAACATAAAATAGAATAATATCAATGATTGTGATCTAATGAAAATGAATAAAGACCATATGTGATTCTGAGTTACCTTTTCATACCCTTTAATAAAACTAATTCTGTTGTTGGCAGCAAGTGTAAGAGTAACGTTATTTACATAGTGGATAAAAGGTGGCAGCGAGAGAAAGAAGAAACGTCACCAGCGTGGACCCTTGGGTTGAGAGAAACAAACAGGGGCATGGGGTGTACGTCACAAAGTGGTAACCAGCGGCGGGATTCGAATAAGAGTCCAGTAAGGCCAAAGGAAAAAAAGTGAATTTTCCTGAGTCAAAGATACCTATTAGTCAGGGAAATATCTGTTGTGAAGTAGTGGGTGACTCGCTAGAGCTTTTGGGAAAAGCTTAGTAGCGGGGCTCCTAAACGCAGATCAGGGACTAGGATAGGGAAAGATTCTGAAGGAAAAATTTCTGTTAGAGGTTTACCTCAAGATTTGAATAGACCAGTGGGCTAGCTTTATATCCAAGGCTCCAAGAGCTAAGGGAGCACTGGTGGACATAAAAGCAAAAGTCAGGGTCGGAAACAGATCTGAGGGAACAGGAACAAGCAGAGGCTTGAAAAATCTGAAATAGTTTTATGTCTGGAGGCAGATCGTCTCAGACCAAATAACAGAGTGGCTGGCGGGGTGCCAGAAGAAACAAAGTAGCAATCCTTAGCTGCTGAAGGAAAGCTACAGAGTAACAGTAACTCAGAAAAGGGAAAAAGTATTTTAAACAGAAGCTTGACTACTATCTCTCTGCAAAATAAACCAGCTTATCCTAATAAATACACGTACTTATGTCTCCTAAAAGAGGGGAAAAGATTGTGATGGAAGAAGTTGATCCTGAAGAGGCACAACAAGGATTACCTCAGGAAGTTGAGGGAAATGGAGTTCCTATAGCAGTGGAACAGGAAGGTGCCTCAGAGAGAGAAAGGGATCTAAGCTCCCAAGAATTCGAAAAATGGAAGTGGGAACAAGAATTCAAACTAAGGGAATTAGAAATTAGAGAAAAAGCTGAGGAAAGACGAAAAGAAATGGAATTTCAAATTGAAATGAAGAAATTAGAATTGGCGTCTCTAAATAATAATAACAACAATAATGCTAATGAGGGGAATGTAAAAATAGATCTTAAGAAATTTCCACAGTATAGAAAAGGAGACTGCCCAGAAGCATTTATTTCTTTTGAGCACGCTTGTTGGGACTTTAACGTGAAAGAGGGTGAAAAAATGATTGTGCTAAGATCTCAAATAAGTGGGGATTTAGCAGACCTCTATTCACAAATGCCCCTAGATCAAGCAAGAGATTTTGAGGTTTTTAGAAAAATGGTTTATGCCCAGTATTGTATAAATGCTGAACATCTGAGGCGAAGGTTTCGTACCTTGACAAAGAAACCTGAAGAATCTTATCCACATTTAGGGTCAAGGTTGGTCCAATATCTGGAGAAATGGTTGCAGCGTGAGAAAGTCACGTCTCTAGAAGAAATGAAAAACATAATAGGGCTGGAACAGTTTTATTCAATTTTACTGAGGGATTTGAGATATTTAGTAAGAGACAAAAACCCTAAAAGTGTTCAAGAGGCCTGTGAAAAAGCAGATGATATAAGGGAAATCAGAGACCCAAGATTTTCTGAAGTAAAAATTGGAGGGAAAGTGTGGGATGACAGAAGGAGAGGCAATAGATAATACCTCAGGAGTACATAAGCTGCTGGAAGCCATTTTAAAAACAAACCCTCATCCCCAGAGCTAAGTCACCTGAAACAACATAGCTCTGAAGGAAATATTAATAAACCATATTTTGAAACTAGAGCAAATAAAACATGTTATGGGTGTGGAGAGAAAGGGCATTTTTGGGCTCAATGCCAGACCACCAAGAATAGAGATGTTGGTCAGCAAAAAGGGGTGAGAAATTCCAGTCAGCCAAAGCAGACATATTGTGTACAGCATAAGAGAACTACCACAGAGGCAGTTGAACTGGTATTCATAGCAACCACAGCGAGAGCAGAAAGCCAAGAACAAGAGCCTCCTTTAGCGAGAGTGGTGCAATGTTATTTGATAGAAAGTAACCAGGAGCTTCTTCGCTGCTCTGGTGAAGTTATTTATGTAAATGATAATAAGTATCTGGCATTAAAAGACTCTTGCTCTCAGGTAACATTATGTCACCCTGACATAATCCCTAATGAAAATATAATAAGAAATGAAAACATTACCATTAAAGGAATTGGAACCGAATTAATTACATTACCAATGGCTGAAATACAAATAAAATATAAAGGGTGGAATGGAGGTTGGAAAGTAGCCATATCTGATCAAATTCCTGCCCCATGCTTAATAGGACTTGATCTATCTGAGCATGTGAAGAGTGTTCTAGTAACTACTCGCTCCCAGAAAGGAAAAAGGGAAGCACCTGAGGAAAAATATGATAACCCTAATGAAATAATAGAAGGGAATGAAACAGCTGATTTAGTCTCTATGAGGAATCCTCATAATAAGTCTTTTAGACAAGAACAAAAAGAAGACTCTACTTTAAATGAATGTTTTAGACTAGCTAAGGAAGAGCCACTGACCCCTGAAAACCCCGAAAGATACTGTGTGGAGAAGGATCTATTGTACAGAGAGGTCTTAGTGAATCCTAAGAGGGGAGGGGAAAGTATACATAAACAACTAGTAATTCCTTTTAAATATAGAGAACGAATTATAGAAAAGGCGCACAAAGATATATTTGCAGCCCATCTAGGGATCTCAAAAACTAAGCAAAGAATTGCTGAAAATTTCTATTGGCCTGGAATGGGGAAGCAGGTCAAAGGGTATTGTCAAAGCTGTGACACCTGCCAAAGACAAGGGACTGGAAATGACAGGACCAGGGCTAAGTTGTGTCCTTTGCCAATCATCCATACCCCATTTCAAAGAATAGGCCTGGACATAGTGGGACCCCTACCCAGAGTGACCAAAAGAGGGAATAGATTTATATTATCCATAATTGATTATGCCACAAGGTATCCTGAAGTGGTACCATTGCGAAACATTGAAACTGAGACTGTGGCAGATGCATTAATAAACTATATGTGTCGCATGGGCTTTGCTTCTGAGATTATTACCGACTTGGGGACTTCGTTTACCTCTAAACTAATGAAAAGATTGTGGCAAGTCTGTGGGATTACTCATATTATGTCATCCGCTTATCATCCACAGACAAATGGGTTGGTTGAGAAGTTTAATGGAACCCTAATGAGAATGATTCGTGCATATACAGCAGAGAATCCAAATGACTGGGACCATAAACTACAACCATTATTATATGCCTATAGGTCTGTGCCCCAAGAAAGTACAGGATTTAGCCCTTTTGAATTGTTATTTGGACAGAAGGCTAGAGGACCCCTAGATCTACTCCACCAAAACTGGGAGGAACATAGGGAGGAGGATCCTGAATCGGTGGTCCAATACATAGATGCACTGATGAACTCCTTACATCAATCTCTGGAGTTAGCAGCCGAAAATTTGAAAAACAAGCAAACCAAACAGAAACAATGGTAAGATAAAAGAGCCAGGGAAAGAGTGTTTAACCCTGGAGATGAAGTGTTAATGTTAAGACCCATAAAAGGGAATAAACTTCAACTAGCATGGTCGGGTCCATTTAGAGTAATTGATAAAATGAATGACATAAACTATGTAATCCAGGAGGAAGGAGAGGAAGTCAGAAGGGTTGTACATATAAACATGATCAAACCCTATTATAGAAAGGACAAGTTTGTGTTGTATGCAATCAAAAAAACACCCTATGAAAAACCCGAAATACAATATTGGGAAGGAAGGGGTGACCCACAGTATAACCCTGAAGATGCTAAAATTTGCCCTAATCTAGCGCCAAAGCAGCAAGAGGAAGCAAGAGCCATGCTGCAAAAATACAAGAAAGTCTTCACTAACAAGCCTGGTGTAGCAAAGGGGGTATTACACAAAATAGATACCGGGGATGCGCCTCCCATAGCTGTCACACCTTATAGGGTAACGGGACCATATGTTGACAAGGTTTGTAAGGAGCTAGATGAGATGTTAAAGGAAAAAATCATCGTTCCTTCTTCTAGCCCTTGGGCAGCCCTGATAGTGCTGGTGGACAAGCCTGGTGGAAGCATCCGCTTTTGTGTAGACTATCGAAAACTGAATCATGTCACTAAGCCAGATGCTTATCTGATGCCTAGGTTAGATGATCTGATAGAAACTATAGGGAGATGTAGATTCATATCAAGTTTCGATCTGACTAAGGGGTTCTGGCAAGTGGGTCTAGACCCCAAAGATCAAGAAAAGACCGCTTTCTGCAGCCCTTTTGGATTGTATGAATTCCGGGTCTTAAGTTTCGGATTGCAAAATGCACCAGTGACCTTTCAGAGACTCATGGATCAAACCTTACAGGGGCTTAGGGACTTCACTGTAGCCTACATAGATGACATAGGGATCTATAGTCAGACTTGGGAAGAGCATATAACACACCTTAACATCATATTACAGAGATTACAGGAGGCTGGATTAACAGCTAAAGCAAGTAAATGTCACTTAGGGAATACAGAAATAAAATATTTAGGACATGTAGTAGGGGGAGGCACAATCAAACCCCTGATGTCCAAAATAGAGGCTATTGACCAATGGCAAAGACCTGCATCTAAGAAAAAAATGAGAGCTTTTCTAGGATTAGCCGGCTATTATCATCGCTTTGTACCGAACTTTAGCGAGATAGCCACCCCTTTGTCTGACCTAACACACAAGCAACAAGCCGAGAAAATCCAATGGACAGCGAAATGCGAGAATGCCTTTAATAAACTGAAAGCTGTGTTAACCACTGATCCTGTTCTGAGAGCTCCAGATTTCCAGAGGGAATTCATCATCTACACTGATGAATCTAACGTCGGGCTGGGAGCAGTGCTGAGTCAAGCAGACGACAACGGAAATCATCATCCAATATCATACCTCAGCAAGAAACTACAGGCGGGTGAAAGACACCTATCGACAATTGAACGGGAATGCCTCGCCATAGTTTGGGCATTACAGAAACTGAAGCCATACATATGGGGACGACACCTTATACTGTGCACCGATCATTCCCCACTTCTGTGGCTAAGAACTATACGGGCAAATAACAATAAACTGATGAGATGGGTCCTACTTCTGCAGGACTTTGATTTTGAAATCCAGAACGTAAAAGGAACCCAGAATGTGGTGGCGGATGCATTATCTCGAAGACCAGAGGACTGACAGGTGAAGAAGAAAAACATGTAATGACTAATATTAAAAGTAATACCGTATTAAATGTTCCGGTTATGTTCATATGTTGAAATATAAAGTAATGCAATGTCGTGTTAAAATTAATGGTAAGCAGTAAATAAATGAAAAAGTACTGTAATTTGTATTGAGGTAATTGATGAAAAGGGTTATAAATAGATTAAATGTTTTAAATGTTGTAAAGTAATAAGTTTAATTTAATCAAAAGAAATATATGCATGTAATATTTTGATAACAGAATATATGAATATATGCTATATAAAAGAAATATATGTATGTAAAATTTTGATAACAGGATATATGAATATATGCTATATAAAAGAAATATATGTATGTAAAATTTTGATAACAGAATATATGAATATATGCTATATAAAAGAAATATATGTATGCAATATTTAACATAAAAGAGTGAAAATGTGTTAATTAGAATAGCTAGGAGAGACAAGAGGGCCTTCTTAAATGAACAATGCAAAGAAATAGAGGAAAATAATAGAAAAGGAAAAACCAGAGATCTGTTCAGGAAAATTGGAGATATTAAAGGAACATTTTGTGCAAAGATGGACATGATAAAGGACAAAAATGGGAGGGACCTAACAGAAGCAGAAGACATCAAGAAGAGGTGGCAAGAATACACAGAGGAATTATACCAGAAAGATTTGGATATCCCGGACAACCCAGATAATGTGGCTGCTGACCTTGAGCCAGACATCCTGGAGAGTGAAGTCAAGTGGGCCTTAGAAAGCATGGCTAACAACAAGGCCAGTGGAGGTGATGGCATTCCAGTTGAACTATTTAAAATCTTAAAAGATAACACTGTTAAGGTGCTACATTCAATATGCCAGCAAGTTTGGAAAACTCAGCAGTGGCCAGAGGACTGGAAAAGATCAGTCTACATCCCAATCCCAAAGAAGGGCAGTGCCAAAGAATGCTCCAACTACCGTACAATTGCACTCATTTCACACGCTAGGAAGGTTATGGTCAAAATCCGACAAGGTAGGCTTCAGCAGTATGTGGACCGAGAACTCCCAGAAGTACAAGCTGGATTTTGAAGGGGCAGAGGAACTAGAGACCAAATTGCTAACATGCGCTGGATTATGGAGAAAGCCAGAGAGTTCCAGAAAAACATCTACTTCTGCTTCATTGAGTACGCAAACGCCTTTGACTGTGTCGACCACAGCAAACTATGGCAAGTCCTTAAAGAAATGGGAGTGCCTGACCACCTTATCTATCTCCTGAGAAACCTATACGTGGGACAGGAAGCAACAGTTAGAACTGGATATGGAACAACTGATTGGTTCAAAATTGGGAAAGGAGTCCGACAAGGCTGTATATTGTCCCCCTGCTTATTTAACTTATATGCAGAATACATCATGCGAAAGGCTGGACTGGATGAATCCCAAGCCGGAATTAAGATTGCTGGAAGAAATATCAACAATCTCAGATATGCAGATGATACCACTCTGATGGCAGAAAGTGAGGAGGAATTAAAGAACCTCTTAATGAGGGTGAAAGAGGAGAGTGGAAAAACGGTCTTAAGCTCAACATCAAAAAAACTAAGATCATGGCCACTGGTCCCATCACCTCCTGGCAAATCGAAGGGGAAGATATGGAGGCAGTGACAGATTTGACTTTCTTGGGCTCCATGATCACTGCAGATGGTGACAGCAGCCACAAAATTAAAAGACGCCTGCTTCTTGGGAGGAAAACGATGACAAACCTCGACAGCATCTTAAAAAGCAGAGACATCACCTTGCCAACAAAAGTACGCATAGTCAAAGCTATGGTTTTTCCTGTAGTGATGTATGGAAGTGAGAGCTGGACCATAAAGAAAGCTGACCACCGAAGAATTGATGCTTTTGAATTGTGGTGCTGGAGGAGACTCTTGAGAGTCCCCTGGACTGCAAAGAGAACAAACCTATCCATTCTAAAGGAAATCAACCCTGAGTGCTCACTGGAAGGACAGATCCTGAAGCTGAGGCTCCAATACTTTGGCCATCACATGAGAAGAGAAGACTCCCTGGAAAAGACCCTGATGTTAGGAAAGTGTGAAGGAAAGAGGAGAAGGGGACGACAGAGGATGAGATGGTTGGACAGTGTCACCGAAGGTACCAACATGAATTTTACCCAACTCCGGGAGGCAGTGGAAGACAGGAGGGCCTGGAGTGCTCTGGTCCATGGGGTCACGAAGAGTCGGACACGACTAAACGACTAAACAACAACAACATTGCGTTGTTCATGAGGGTAAACAATAAGGTTTCCCCCATGAAACAAACTTTTCCAAGGGGGGAGGTATGTGATGGATGCCCAAGTCACTCCTGTCAATCACAGTGGAACCTCATGGACATAAGCCAATGAGAGGACAGGAGAGGCAGAGGCAGAGGTTTGTCAATTAGTCAGTTGGAGAGTTAGAGAGAAGAAGGAGTGAGGTTTGCAGAGAGAAAGAGAGAGATAGTCAGAGATAGAGAGAGAATTGTTACTAATAAATATAAAATGGTTAAATTGAAAATAAGTAAACAAGAAGTGATCTAGTGTGGAACATAAAATATAATAATATCAATGATTGTGATCTAATGAAAATGAATAAAGACCATCTGTGATTCTGAGTTACCCTTTCATACCCTTTAATAAAACTAATTCTGTTGTTGGCAGCAAGTGTAAGAGTAACGTTATTTACATAGTGGATAAAAGGTGGCAGCGGGAGAAAGAAGAAACGTCACCAGCGTGGACCCTTGGGTTGAGAGAAACAAACAGGGGCACGGGGTGTACGTCACAGGGACGTATACCCAACCCTTGTACAGGATATTGCAGGCAGCAGAAGAAGCCCGGGCTCCCACTCTGCCTAGACAGAAAGAAGTGACAGCTGGAGTAAGGAAGCTGAAAGCCTGTTTTACAGAGCCCCCAGCACTCTGGCTTCCAGAAATTGGAGGATCCTATAGATTGTACATAGATGAGAAACAGGGTGTGGCACTGGAATTCTAGTCCTCCTCAAGTCAGCAGGGCCAGGAGTGGTAGGATACCTCAGTAAATAGCTTGATGGCACAGCCAAGGGGTGGCCAGCGTGCCTGAGAATTGTAGCTGCTGCATTCATCCTGGTCACCGAGTCATTAAAGTTGACTATGGGAGGCAAGTTGGAAGTTGTGTCACATCATGCCATCCGAAATTTGCTAGAATCCCGTGGCCACGTATGGATCACCTCAGGGAGGCTGCTCAAAATCCAAGCCTTGCTGCTAGAAACAGGAGAGGTCTCCTTGCTTAGAACAGATAGGTGGAACTCAGCCACTGTAGCGAACAGCCCTGCCCTCACCTGTCCGTCACAGCAGAAACTTAAAGCAGGAACCAATGAGGGGTTGGAAGGCGGAGCCAAGGGGGGAGGGAGCTGGATATAAAGGCTGGCGTATGGAGTCTGAGGAGATTCGGAGAGTTTCTGTTAGAGAGTGACTGTATGTAACTTAAAAGGTGAATTAAGAGTGAGTGAGATATCTGTAAGAACGACGAATGGAACAGAAAGTTAAAAGAGGTATAAAGTTAAAGCAGCTTTGAGTGAAAGACAAGTGATTAGCATCCTGTGATTTTTCTCTTGAATATTAATCATATGTTAACTTCCCTGATTTAATAAATGACTTAAGTTTCAAAAGTACACGTGTCTCCATGATTAAATGGTATTAAAACAGTAATACCTGGTGGCAGCGAAGGATGAAGAAGAGCAGGAACCTTTGAAGGCCAGGGGAATAGGGGCTTCAGAGGTAACCGCAACAAAGTGGTGACCAGCGGCGGGATCGAATTTAATCCAGTGACGCCTAAGAACAGAAAGGTTCCCAGAGCAGAAAAATATATTTTAGCCAGGGGATCTGAAGTGACCGGAGTGGGTAACTTCCTAGAGCTTTTCAGGGGGAAAAGCTTAGTAGGGAGGCTCCTAAGCTCAGATCGGGGGGGGGGGGGCTAAAATAGGGACAGGCTCTGAGGAAACCCTTTCTGGAAGGAGTTGACCTCGAGCATAGAAGGGACCAGTTGGCTAGCTTGTCCTGGGCTCAAAGGAGAGAGCTCTGAGGGGACAAAGTGGAGGCCAAGGTCAGAGAAGCTGAGGTGACTCAAATCAGCAAAAGCTGGAACTGGTTAAAGCAGATATTTCTGTTTATTTTGGTGGCTAGAGGCAGGGAGAAACTTGGTCTCATGCTAAAGACCTGGCTGGGAGCCAGAGGTCTAAACAGAGTATCCTAATTGTGGGTGCTAGCAGGGAAGCAACTTTATTACAGAGTCTCTAACTCACTGGAAAAAAAAAGTGTTCCTTTGAAATCTGAGGCTTGTAAAGTGAAACAGAAGCTCAAATAAATAAACATGACTTCCAAGCGGGGGGAAAAGGCGGCAGAGGTACCTCAGGAGGTTTCAGATGCCTCAGATCTGGAGGGGGAAGAAACTCAAGGAGGAATTACCTCAGAGGGGGAAAGGGAGGCCTCAAAGGGAGAAGCCTCTATAGAATTCAGAAAATGGAAATTAGAGAAGGAACAGGAACAGGAAGTCAAGCTACTAGAAATTAGAGCTAGGGCTGAGGCAGGACAACGAGAGTTAGCCTTGGAGCAAGACAGGATGGCCCTAGAAAAGGAAAGAATGTCATTTGAACTAAGGAGGTTAGAGCTGGCAGCCCAGGTTAATAATAATAACAATAATAGCCATGCTAATTCTGACGAAAGACAGTTGTCCAAGGCAGACCTTCGAAGATACCCTGTATTTAGGAAGGGCGAAAATCCTGAATCTTTTATTTGTCTGTTTGAGCGTGCCTGTGAAGATTTTGAAGTGAAGGGTTCAGAACGTATGATTGTGATGAGGTCCCAGATAAGTGGCGAATTAGCTGATATATACGCCCAGATGCCATTGGAATTAGTGAGGGATTATGAGGAATTTAAAAAGTTGGTATTCTCATGGTTTGGCATCAATGCTGAGCATTTAAGACGTAAGTTCAGAGCCCTGACAAAAAAACCCTGAAGAATCCTATTCGCAATTGGGGGCGAACTTGACCACATATCTAGACAAATGGCTTCAACAGGAAGGAGTTGAGTCTGTACAAGATATTAAGAACATCATGGGGCTAGAGCAGTTCTATTCACTGCTACCGGGGGACCTGAGGTACTTAGTAAGGGATAAAAAGCCCAGAGATGTTCCTGAAGCTGGGGGGGTCGCGGATTTTATTTCACTTATTCAAAACCCAAATTTTTCTGAGGTAAAAGTGGGGAGGAAAACATAGGTTGACAGTAAAAAGGATCCCAGAGGTTACCTCAAGAACCTGCAGGCAAGTGGCGGCCATTTTGTAGGCAAGACCACAGAACAGAGTCAGCCAAAATACAAGCACTGGGGAGGGGAGGGAGATAAGACCCTTAGCCCAGAACCAAGAAACTGCAGGTCGTGTTTTGGATGCGGCGAGAGAGGCCATTACATTTCACAATGTGCTAAAGTCAGAGAAGGGGGTCAAAAGGCCTATTTACCCAAGCCTAAGTCAGTGTACTGCGTGCAGCAAAGCAAAGTTACCTCAGAGAATGGCGAAACCGTATCTCATAATACAAGTACAGCTAGGGAGGAGAGTCATGAACAGCGAGCTGAACAGCTGCCTGTAGCTGATATAGTCCATTGCTATTTAATAGAGGCCAACCAGGAGCTTTTTAAAAGTTCTGGTGACAGCATTTACGTAAATGGGACAAAATGTATGGCTCTGAAAGACTCGTGCTCTCAAGTTACCTTGTGCCATCCTGACATCATTCCTCCAGAGAACATATTGAAAGGTGAAAGCCTGACAGTTAAAGGAATAGGTGCAGAAATGATTACCATGCCAGTGGCTGAGGTACCTATAAGTTATCAAGGGTGGAAAGGATTATGGAGAACAGGCGTAGCTGAGCAATTGCCTGCGCCCTGTTTGATTGGGATTGATCTCACTGAGCATGTCAAAAGTGTTTTAGTGCAGACTCGCTCCCAGCAGAAAGAAGAAGACAAAGCAAAGGATAAGGGCAAAATTAATACAGAGCTGGTGGAAGGAGAGGATCCTACAGCTGAATTAATACCGATTAAGATTCCCCTAGAAAACACATTTAAAAGGGAACAAAGAGCAGATCCCACGCTGGATCAATGTTTTAAGAAAGTTGGCGAAGGTCAGTTAACCCCCGAAAGTCCAGAAAGGTTCTTCATAGAAAAAGACCGGTTGTATAGGGAGACCTTAGTGAATCCCAGAAAGGGGGGGGGGGGAGAATCACCACAAGCAGCTGGGAGTTCCTCGCAAATATCGAGTGGGGATAGTGGAACAGGGGCACGCTGGTACTTTTTCAGCCCATTTGGGCATCTCAAAAACTAAACAAAGAATTGCCCAAAACTTTTACTGGCCTGAGATGGGGAGGCAGATAAAAGAATTTTGCCAGAGGTGTGATGTGTGGCAGAGGCAAGGAAACAGCAATGACAAAACGAAAGCCAAGCTGTGTCCTTTACCTATAATTTCGAACCCTTTCCAACGCATTGGTTTAGACATAGTTGGACCGTTGCCCAGAGTTACCCAGAGGGGAAACAGGGTTATCCTGACTATCGTTGACTATGCAATGTGTTATCCCGAAGCAGTTCCCCTAAGAAATATAGAGACCCAGGCAGTTGCTGACGCTCTGCTGAATTATATGTGTCGCATGGGGTTTGCTGCTGCTGAAATAGTCACAGATTTAGGAATCTCTTTCTCATCCAAGCTGATTAAAATAACCTCCAAAATGAATGAGATGAACTACATTAGGCAGGAGGAGGTAGAGATAGGCAGGAGAGTAGTCCCTGTGAAGGTGATCGGGCCCTACTCTAGAAGGGAAAACGTCATCTTGCTGGCAGTGAAAGGCAGACAATGAAAGACATGAGTTACTTTACTGGGAAGAGAAGGGTGAACCCAAATACACTCCAGAGGAGGTCCAATTCAGTTCCTCACTTTCCCCAGAACAGCTAAGAGAAGCGAGAGCCTTGATAAGGAGGTACAAGCAGGTTTCCTATAACAAACCAAGGGTGGCCTTAGGGGTAGTGCACAAGATGGAAATCAGAGATGCACCCCCACAAGCAGTTACACCTTACAGAGGACGAACCTGTCTAATCAAACTGTGGGGCAGGAAGGAAACGTTTGTCCTATATATGAGTAGAGAAAAGCCCAAGAGAAAACATGCATGGCCATACTGGGAAGGCAGAGGCGTGACCTATCATAAGCAAAGTGGTTTAAAACGTAGCCTTACCCTGCCAGTGGTGCATATGGCTAAAAGAATGCGAGTTTGGCTCAAACTCACGGGGTATCACCTAAAGGGTTTACCCAGTAGCATCATGATAGCTGCTCTAGAAAGGGGTGTAAAACTCTGTAGAGCAGTTAAAATAACACGGCGGAAAGAGAGATGGAAGACCGCGCCGATGGCGGGCCGCGTACGGAGAGTTCCTGAGTGCCAGAGAGGTTTCACCATCGCGGGGGTGTCCAGATTTGAACCGGTAGCCATGCCGAGCCAGGCAGATGACTGCAAGGACCATTATCCGAGGACGTTCCGGAAGGGGAGGCGGCAGGCGGACAAAAGATCTCATCCTTCGGTGGTTCATGAGTGTCGGGAAGGTGCGGAGGGAGGTGCATTTCACCACAATGCAAGCCGTGCAGGAGGGAAGGACAGTTTTGTATATGCTCTAACCCTCCACCATGACTACGATTCTGGACATTCGAAAAGGACAAAGACGGGTGATTGAAAGGGAACTCAAATGACACAAAAACTTTGACTGAGAAAAATTGTTGGGGCAAAAGGGACCCAAAATGGGGTGGCAGATGCCCTTTCGAGAAGCGCCGAAGGCTGAAGACTAGGGAAATGGACTTTGGTGAAAAGGCAAAAGCAATAAAATGTTAATGGTACCAAGTTAAAGGTTATAAGCTGTATGTTCTAATGAAAAAAAAATGTAAGTATTAAAAGTGTTATGTGTTGTTGTTAAATAAGTACTTGAATATATGATTGAGAGGGAGAGTATTGTGATTGAAATAGTAACTGTATTACAAGGTTAATGCATAACAAGCGTATAAGTTGGTTATTTATTACTTATGGTCAAAGGTGGTAAGTTTTGATTGTAATGCTGTAAAGTTGATGGTGGTCTACATTAAGGCTCCTTGTTGTTCATGAGGGTAAACCACTATAGGTTTTACCCCATGAAACAACTTTTTAAGGGGGGAGGTGTGTAGCGAACAGCTCTGCCCTCACCTGTCCGTCACAGCAGAACCTTAAAGCAGGAACCAATGAGGGGTCGGAAGGCGGAGCCAAGGGGGGAGGGAGCTGGATATAAAGGCTGGCATATGGAGTCTGAGGAGATTCGGAGAGTTTCTGTTAGAGAGTGACTGTATGTAACTTAAAAGGTGAATTAAGAGTGAGTGAGATATCTGTAAGAACGACGAATGGAACAGAGAGTTAAAAGAGGTATAAAGTTAAAGCAGCTTTGAGTGAAAGACAAGTGATTAGCATCCTGTGATTTTTCTCTTGAATATTAATCATATGTTAACTTCCCTGATTTAATAAATGACTTAAGTTTCAAAAGTACACGTGTCTCCATGATTAAATGGTATTAAAACAGTAATACCTGGTGGCAGCGAAGGAGGAAGAAAAGCAGGAACCTTTGAAGGCCAGGGGAATAGGGGCTTCAGAGGTAACCGCAACAGCCACCTACCTAGAAGCACATGGACTCCCTGATAAGGCCGTTGTCCGAACCCCACATGATTATCTTGGAGCAGTGGATCTGCAAACCAAAGCACGGCCTGACCTCAGAGACGAGGAGTTAGATTTCAGTGACTATATCTGGTTCTCCGATGGTAGCAGCTTTGTGGAAGTTGGGATAAGGAAGACAGGTTGGGCGGTGGTTGACAAAAGGGGGGAAGTGGTTCTGTCAGGAGCTCTCCTGGCACATTGGTCAGCACAAGCAACGGAGCTATACGCTGGTGTCAGGGCCCTAGAGGTCTGAAGAGCTGAAGAGCATTGCCCCTCTATATGGACAGCAAATACCTCTGGGGTATTTTGCATGCCCATGGCCAACTGTGGAAGGAAAGAGGTCTGCTCACCACTGCAGGAACCCCTGTCAAACACGGCAAGCTCATCCAACGCCTCCTCGATGCTGTTTGCTACCCTGGTCACTTAGCTGTTATACACTGTAAAGGCCACCAGAGGGGGGACTCTACCATAGCACTTGGAAACCATGCTGCTGATGCAGAAGCAAGGCAGGCAGCAGCTGGAGACCAGGTACAATCCCCGGCCCTCTTTGTAGGCCTGGACCTTCCGGAATCCCCTTCGTATAGCGAGGAAGAGCAACAATGGGCACAGGAGGGACACCTGACTCGCCAATATCAGTGGTGGGCAGACAGCAACGCCCGTTTGCTGGTCCCCAAAGGGATGATCCCCTCCTTGGTCAGGAAACTGCCTGAACAACAGCACTTAGGAGAGGAGAACTTGATAGTTCAATGGAAAAAGTATTTTCTCACCCAGGCACCGGTACGGCCCATCTTGAGAGGAATTGTAACATCATGTTTGACATGCCAGAGAAATAACGCAGCACATGGCAGGAAGCCTGTAGCTCCCAGATGCTTACCTAATCTTAGCGTTTATCCTGGGCAGGTCTGGCAAATTGATTATGCTGAGTTGCCCCGCACCCTAGGATATCGATATCTCCTGGTCCTGGTGTGCCAATACTCGGGATGGCCAGAAGCCTTTGCTACCAGCACGGCTACGGCCCGGGTGGTTGTCAAGCATCTCTTGCAGGACATAACCCCACGGTTTGGAATCCCAAATGGCTTGAGCTCGGACCAAGGAACGCATTTCACGTCCTCAGTCAACCAGAAATTGGCGTCAGCCCTTGGGATTCAGTGGAAATTCCATACACCGTATCGACCGCAAGCTTCAGGAATGGTTGAGCGAATGAATGGGCGGCTTAAGACAGCAATGGCAAAAATTAGTCAGGATAGCAACATTAAGTGGCCACAGGCCCTTCCTATGGCCCTTACTAGTGTTAGGACCTGTCCCCAGGGAAAGCTTAAGTTGTCTCCTTTTGAGAGAGTCTATGGGAGAGCCTGGCCCCTCACAGATTTGGAACAAACTGTAGATGCAAATGTGATAAGCGATGCAGTGATCTGAAATTGTGTGCAGTCTCTCTCGCGTTCTTTGTCTTCTCTTCGCTCCGCAGGGCTGACCGAGCGACACTTTAATGTGGACAGGCCCGTGCATGAAATCCAGCCAGGGGACTACGTAGTGGTCAAGGTCTGGAACTCACGTCCGTTGGAGCCAAAGTGGTCCGAGCCAGCGGTAGTCCTACTCACTTCAGACACAGCACTTAAGGTGGAGGGATTCAGGTCGTGGATCCATCACACCCAAGTCAAGAAGGTGAAAGCTCCGGACACCTGGAACATCTGTAGAGTTTGCATCCAGGACGGAGACCCAGAGGAAGGACTAAGGTTTTTGTTCAGCAAAGACAAATGAACAATACCTTTGACTTTTGGGAGTCAGACCATGCCATTGTCATAGTATTAGGTGTTCTTGTTGCTCTATTTTTCTTCTGTTGTTGGGTACAGCAATTCAAGTGGTTTTGGGGACAAGAGATACCTGATGCTGAGTGAACCTGTCCCATCTGTAGGAACCTTTCTGTTGCCAGAACCCCGGTTGCCAGGCGATCCTAGACCCATCAGGTCTGTTACTGTAACTATTGTGTTCCTGATAGGCTCCAGGTACCACCACTCGATTCAAACTAGCGTGTCAGTCTACAACTGTCCTGATCTGGGCATAGTAAGAAGGTATAGGTAGCCTGCATGGACACAAGTTGGATCTATATTGGATCTCAAATCATTCTGTTCCTTATCTACTTTGGTGGGGTAGGAATAATAGTATTGTGGATGCTTGGTCGTTTCCGCTGCTACCGAGCACAGGGATCTAGGTGTTGGGTCTGTATCTTTAAACCTCTCAAGACCGACGATGAGGGCTATGGGAGCGTGGATGATGCTCTCTCTCCTGTCAGTAATAATGAGCCAGCCCCGAGTGTTACGCCCTGATATGTACTGTTCATGCAGGGTGTCAACATGTCGAAGGACACTTTTCCTGGCAATCAGGTTTGATAACGTAAAACAAATTATGTGGACAGCCCCCACAAAAGGTTGTCCACTACATGAAATCATTATAACAGTAAAACAGCCTGCTCGTCAGTTGTGTCTGGACCCAAACCGGTCTATGGGGGAAAGTGTTATGGAAATGATGGAGCCCATGATGAAGAACTCAAAGTCCCGATCACTCTCTAGAGTATCCATCAGCAGGGCAGAATTCTTGAGGCATGTAGCAGCAGAAAAAGGAGCAGTGAAACCAAGCCTTGTTACTGTTAACATCACTCAGACGATGTTAGGGGAAGGCATTGCTACTCCAAAGCCTCTCCCAGGCTCAGAATGGGGTCTCTTGGAGTGGGATGATAACATTTGGCTGAGAATTGCAGCCCTGGTGGGAGATCAGCAGGATTTCTGCTTGGAGGGAGGAATCAATACAGGACACATGCTGACCAGCTGTTTGGTTCCAGTGTGTGCTTCTCCAGACACCCTGAACTCCACTGGTATGGAAACCTACTCCAACAGTCAAAATTGGGGGATCCGAAAGGATAAAAAGAATAAATGCATGGTTGTCATAGGACACACAAGTGTAGGGGGAGGCCAGACATGTGTCAACATCACATCATGTCAGGGGAGCAAACACCACCAGTGCATTGCATTAGGTCCGGTGGACGCAGAGGAACGCATGAATTGCAGCTCTGTTATAGAAGTAAAGTCTGTCAAGTATCATAGGCTGCTCCCGAAAGGCTGGTTTTATACCTGCGGAGACAGATCCTATACATACATTCCTGGAGATGCAATGGGTGTTTGTTGCCTCAGCCGCTTAACTGCAATTATGCCCTCAAGAAGCGCATTAACCCCTGTGGACAAACCCAGGAGAAGAACATGCTCTATAACAATACTTGAGCCAGACTGTGATGATAAGGTTAATCTGCCTAGCCCAGAAGAGTACCTCAGTTTGTCCATCTCCTTAGTTGGGGTGCCTGGTCTAGCGGTCTGGAACTCCAAATCCATCAACCGGCTAACCTGTAACCTGGTCAAAACAATAAACCATACCCCTGCTGCCCTGTTGGATGTTCTGGATGAACTCAATAGCTTAAGAGACACCATTTTGGAAAACAGGATGGCCATTGACTTCCTCCTACTGAGACTACATGTAGGATGTGAAGAAATCCAGGGATTTTGCTGTTTTAACGTAACAGACAATTCTAAGGCAATCTCCCGACACATCAGCAAGTTGCATGAATTAGCCACTCATATTACTCAGGATAAAGGTTTAGACTGGAGCTGGCTGACCAACTGGATTCTGAATTTGGGATTGTTAAGGACAGTATTTGTGCGATTTGTGTTCTTGATCCTTTGTGTATTTTTTTTTCTTGCTGCTGTATTCAATTGTTACCATTATGCAAAATCTGTATTCCAAGCAAAGTTAATAAATCAGCTATTTTTGAATCAGATAAGCTACACCATGAGTTTATAGAGCTTGCTTTAAGGCAGCCTATGGGGTCTGTGAAGGTGTCCTAAAGGGGGGAAATCTGTGAGCAGACGCTGAAGGACGCTTCTACGAGACCCCAGGCCAGTATTCTTCTAAAATGGGTGCCTGTGCTAAAATATAAGAAATACAGTGGTGCCTCGCTAGACGATGTTAATCCGTTCCACGAAGATCGCTGTCTAGCGAAAACATCGTCTAGCGAAGCACGTTTTCCCATTGGAATGCATTGAAATCTCTTCAATGCGTTCCAAGGGAAAACGCAGTCGTCTAGCGAAAATCTCCCATAGGGAAACATCGTCTAGCGAGTGCGGGTCCCCGTCGGAATGCACTGACAGCTGCACTGACAGCTTTTGACCACTAGTCGGCGCATTCCTATGGGGAAACCTCATCGTCTAGCGAAAATTCCCCATAGGAGACATCGTTTTGCGAAGCACAGTAGTGATCGCAAAAAGGCATCGTCTAGCGATTTCCTCGTCCTGCGAGGCAATCGTCTAGCGAGGCACCACTGTAGTTTGCTTTTCTCTGTCTCTCTGAGCTAAAGAAGCATCTGCTTACTAGCCTGCGGTCTACATCAGCCAACCACAAATATCCTGTGCTTGCTTGGTGCTTGAAAAGTACCTTGCTAGGTGCTAGAGCGGTTTATATCAGCCGACCACGAATATCCTCTCTACCTGATTTCCTATTGAAACCTTTCCGAGAAATGGCTTGCAACAATAAGTTAGAAGAAACCCAGAGGTGGGGGAGCTGCCTTCAGAATACTTAGAATTATCTGCCCCTTTTGCTGTCCCATAGATAGAGACCCTATAGGATAAACCCCTTGACCTACTTGTCAGCCAATGACTATTTTTCTGTACTTTTATTTCCTTGTGGTTAAAAGGCATAAAAGCTTGTTGCACTGATGTTTCGGGGTCCCTCACTTTGAGAGACCCGGGCGATATCACTCGAAATAAACAACGCTTGTTCTTAATCTGCTGAGTCTGTGTGTGGTCAATCTCAACTGCCCTGGTAGTACAAGAGTTTTTCAGCACTCCCAGATCTCTTATATCTGGCTTACAGTCGATTATATTTTATTATATAATTATCTCATCAGTATCCTGTCCTTGGGTTTCCCACATGCCATCTAAAGACAGCTCCTCCCTCACAACACTTTTCATCTGCAAATCAGCTAACAATTCAAGAGTGTATAATACAAAGGGTGGAGGGGTGTGTGGGGAGGGGTCCACAAATAATACCTTTTGCCAGCTCACAGCTATATGTTAAGGTCAGAAACATCACCCAAAGAACTGAACAGAAATTCTGAAGAATGCTTAGACTAGGCCTTGGAAAGTGGGGTCCTCTTTCAAGAGAAGAGATTTTTTTTAAAAAAAGTCAAAATAGAAATTTTGGCAGAACATTCAGTTGGCTTCTTTTACAGAGCTGGACACAGTGCAGCTCATTCGTCACACCTGCTAGGAGTCACTTTGCAGAAATAATTTGCTCAGGTTTTCCAATATGACATTCACCTTCCTCTTCCCTCATAATGCCCCTGAATTGTGCTGTGTATTAGATATTATGGAGAGGCAAAATAGCTTGGAAATGGACCTCAACAGATGGGAAACCCTGACATCTGAGTGTTCAGCCTGGAGGCAGGCGGTGCATCACGGCCTCTCCCAATTTGAAGAGACCCTTGTCCAGCAGGCCGAGGCAAAGAGGCAGTCACGAAAGCAGCAAAATCAGGGAGCTAGTCGGGGTACAGATTGTATTTGTCTTCAGTGTGGAAGGGATTGTCACTCTCGAATTGGCCTTCTCAGCCACACTAGACGCTGTTCCAAGTCCTCCATACAGAGCACAATATCATAGTCTCTCGAGACTGAAGGATGCCTAATCAGCACTTACATCTATGCTGTTCTCCAGCATGGGAGATCCGCCAGTAACTATAACCTGTTCGGCTTTTAGCAGAACTTTCAGGCATTGTAGACCTCTCTGAGTACACAAAGCCTATTGTTTCCCATCTATCTATCTATCTATCGATCGATCGATCTATCTATCTATCTATCTATCTATCTATCTATCTATCTATCTATCGATCGATCGATCGATCGATCTATCTATCTATCTATCTATCTATCTATCTATCTATCTATCTATCTATCTATCTATCTATCTATCTATCTATCTAGATAGATAGATAGATAGATAGATAGATAGATAGATAGATAGATAGATAGATAGATAGATAGATAGATAGATAGATAGATAGATAGATAGATAGATAGATAGATAGATAGATAGGTTAATCTGTATATAAAGGGGGGAAGCCTTTATATATATAAAGGGGGGAAGCCATAGAGATTTGGAAATGCACAGATCAGGTCATAGACCTAGACACAAGTCATTTTATTAATGATTGTGATGAAAGGGTGCAGGGAATGTTTATCAAATTTGTGGATGACCCAAAATTGGGTGGAATAGCTAATATCCCGGGAGACAAAAATGAAATTCAGAAAGATCTGGGTAGGATGAAAACAATAGAATGAATTTTAACAGGAGTAAGTGCAATGTTCGACACCTAGAGGAAAAAACATAGTTATAAGATAAGGGATACTTGGCTTAGTAATATGAGGAAGAAAGATCTTGCAATTGTTGTAGATCACAGGCTGAATATAAGCAGCCGTGTGATCTAGCTGCAAAAAAAGGCAAATTTCATTCATTCATTCATTCATACATTCATTCATTCATTCATTCATCTTTATACCACCCTTCTGACTGCAAGGTCACTCTGGGCAGTTTACAATATAATAAAAGAAAACAATAACACCAACACTTTAAAAAAAATCAGACACAATAGGTATACAAAAATCAAAATCAAAATTGCAATATACCGTCATAATAACCAGAACAACAGGAACACAAACATACATACAAATGAAAAGAAAATGAATTTAACAGGTATGATGGCGGAGCAAAAACAAATGTTGAGACAGCCACCACGTTATCATGATGTAATTTCTGGAAAAACCTGACTGAAAAGCCATGTTTTAAGAGATCATTTGAAGGTTTGAGTAAAATACGATTTTAGGCTGCATTAATTGAAATATAGTCTCCAAATTCTGTGAAGTACTAGTCCTCCTCTATTCGGCGACATATAGAGGAGGGCAAAAAGGATATGAGAAGACTGGAAAGCAAGTCCTATGAGGAAAGACTGAAAGAACTGGGCATGTTTAGCCTTGAAAAAAATAAGACTTTGGTTGAATATCAGGCAAAGCTTCCTAACTAGACATGGGGATGAAGCGTCAAAATGGGGCTTTATCTTGGGTCATGGGTTGTCAACCTTGGGGCTATCTTTAAAAAAAAAAAAAGCTGACCACCACCCCCAGCCTGCCCCCACCCCCTTTCCACTGCCGCTTACCTTATCCAGCTGCCTCCTCCTGCTCCACCACTGCTGGAACAGAGGCTAGACTGCTGGAACTGCAGTTTCTGTTCCGGCAGCCTAGCTTTTGCAAGGAACAGTGAGGAAGGTTTCCCTTTCGGCAAGCCTGACTGAGGCAATCCCCCCCACTGTATTTGCAAAGACAGCGGGGGGGATCGCTTTGATCATGCTTACCCCGTCTTTCTATGCCTGAGCTGTCATAGAAAGACAAGGGATATCTCACCCAAGGGATTCCCCCCCGCCTAGGGTTGCCAGATACATTGGTACCAAAAGGAGGACATAGAAAGCCAAAAAGGAGGACAGAGGAGGATGTATTGGGGGGGTGGGCTCCATGCGCAGGGTGGGGTGGGGGGCGTGTTGCTTTTGGAATTAGGTATTGGGGAGAATAGCTCTTTGATCATGGGGCAATACCATGACCATTCAACCTACTCAGTCTTGAAAGGTCAAGACTGGGAAAGTTACATTAAAAAACAAAATAATCAGCAACGATCAAACAAAATATAAGAGCTACTAAAACAAAATACACTAAGAAATCACATTAATAAAAGCATAATAAAGTGAAATAAAAAGTTGTGTGACAGATTTAAAATACTTTATAAAAACCAGAAAAAAAACAGAAGGCGTGGATTTCTCTCTGCTTGAGAAATGCAAAGGGTGGAGAAAATTGATTTGGAGAGAGAGAATTTTATACATACACACACACAATGCTTACTACACTACATATGACAAAGCCATATATGTATATATATAATGTATATATTATATATGTGTGTGTGTGTCTATATCTGTATCTATATATGGCTTTGGATACACACACACATATATATCCCAGCTCCCACAAGCACGGGGGATAACTCTGCACATGCTTCTGGCTCCTGGACCTGGAAACACACTCTGCACATGCCCCAGAGTCAGGGGTGTGTGGGGTCGGGGCAGAAGGGGGGGATAAAAGTGCCTCCTCTTCCCCGGCTTTAGGAGGAAGGAGGGACCGGCCCAGCCCCTATTTCCCTGGCTCTGAACCGCCGCCCCCCCCAGAACCCCAGACCAGCCTTCCCTCCTGCTTGCATCAGTTCCTTTTTTCATTGTTTTGAATCAGTCTCTCTCTCTTTCTCATACACACACACCCCCTCCCTCCCTCCCTCAATTTTCTACATATATTTAAACAAGCTTGATGAAACCACCCGGTTCCTCTCTCGCACCTTTCTTCCCGCCTTAATTGGAGCCTTCTCTCCCTTGCAGTCACGTCCTTTTTTCATGGTTTTATGAAAGTCAGTCTCTCTCTCACATACTCCCTCCCTCCCTCCCTCCCTAAATTTTCTACAATCTTACCTTTAAACAAGCTTGATGAAACCACCCGTCCCTCTCTCGCACCTTTCTTCCTGCCTTAATTAGAGCTTTCCCTCCTAATTGGAGGTTTCCCTCCTCCTGCTTGTAGTCACCTCTGGAGGAAGTAGTCATGCCCGGGGCTGTTCTACAACTGTAAACAATCAAGCCACCTTATCTCCGATCTCTAAAAGAACGGAGGATTTACAAGTGCCGCAACCAAGGAAGGAGGGAGAAGTGGCTTCCAGTTTGAGGTTTGGCTGCAGGGGGTGGGGATAGAAAAGCAGGACATTTTAAAGTTTTTTTGCTTTGCCTGCCGGACGGAGGACATTAGCCTGAAAAGGAGGACATGTCCTCCTTTTGCCGGACGTCTGGCAACCCTACCCCCGCCTCACTGTCTTTGCAAAGACAGAGGGGTGGGGGATCGCTTTGGTCAGGCTTCCCCAATCTTTCTATGCATAGACTGGGGAAGCCTGAACCAAGCAATCACCCACCCCGCTGTCTTTGCGAAGACGGGGGGGGGGCATTGCTTGGTTCAGGCTTCCTCTTTCTATACCCTCACGGCACAGACTAGGAAAGCCTAACCAAAACGACCCACCCCACCCCCCCGCTGTTTGCAAAAATTCCTTTGGTCAGGCTTCCCCTGTCTATGCCACAGGGGCATAGAAAGACAGGGGAAGCCTGACCAAAGCGATCCCCCTTTCTTTGTAAACAGGGGGGGAAGGATTCCCTTCAGGGAGGCTTTTGCAAGCCGCCCTAATGGAAAACCCCTCTCTGCTTATGCCCCCGAGGAACAGTTGATCCGTGGGGGCATAAGCAGAGAGGGATAGACGAAGGGATGAATATAAAAGGGCTTCGCATTCATCGGGGTCTTTGGACCTCAAGAATATGAAGCAACAAATAGTTGAATATCATGATTTTTATATTCATCCCCATGTCTATTCCTAACTGTTAGAACAATACAAAAATGGAACCAATTACCGTGTGAGGTGGTGAGCGTGCCAGTACTGGAGGCATTCAAGAGAAGATTGGACAACCATCTGTCAGATAGACCTTGATTTGAATTCCTGCATTGTACAGGGGGTTGGAATTATAGCCCCTTTCCAACTCCACCATTCCATGATTGTAAGATTCTATGACAAATCAGCTGAAATGCTTTGTAAAGGATCAAGGGTGGACCGGCCCTGATCTGTAGGCCATTTCTTGGGGGGTGTAGAACAAAGTCAGGGGCTTCTACACACCACTACCTAGAACCATCTCATGCTGGCTGATATACAATAGTCAATATAAAATAATATATACCGATTGTACAGAATGCAAACATTCAAAACATACATCATCCCTAGAATCCCATTTCTTTTTTTATGTATGCAGGAACAAAAACACAGACATCACAGAAGCTAATATAAGCTAATTAACAAGGTTTTGGTCACAAGAAGTATTTTATTAGTTGGTTTCTAGTATCTTTGAGAACTTCTGTGTTTTGGTTTATGGACATTAGTCGTTTTTAAAAAGAGATTCTGACCAATTCTGCGGCTCCTGCCACCGCCTCTTTTTCCTCTTCCTCTTCCTTCTCTTCTTTTCAGTAAGTAACTGATTCTACACAATACGTAGAGATAAAATAGGCTCTGTTTCAATTGTATTAATATCTTGAGGAGGAAAATAGACTGTACAATCTTTTCTCAGTATGAAAATATAAACTTGAAAATATTCATTAGAATTCAACCCAACCCACCAATTTCACCCTAGACTCTACAAGGGATCAAATACGCTATTTAAATGTAATTTTGCCTTTAGGCCTACTCTCCCCAGGATATAAAGAACATTAATCCCTCAGGTAACACACCTACTTAGGAGGAGCATTAAAGGATGCTCCTTTGGAAGTAAAGAAAACTATTTGAGTAGCAACCAGTATCTATGGCCTTTAGCATAAGAAACAGGAAGCCAAAAATTCCTCTTACTTCCCTAGGGCACAATCCTCTTCCCTACCTGAGAATGTGAAGGCAATCACACAAATGCTGTGGTCTTTCTCCTGTGCTCTGAATCAGGCAGCTGACCTTCTCTTCACTGAATAAAAGACTGTGAAGCTGGTTGCACACCCAGGCCTAGGATGGGCAGCACAGGAAAGAGCTGTTTGAATGTGCTCTTTCAGAGCCAGGGAGAGCAAACTCTAGATTTCTTCATAACAACAACTGTATAAACTGTAATCAACAGCCAAATCTTCCTGGCTTTCCCCCATAACAGTATCTATTTTTTGGACTGGAATGGGTACTGGAAATTTGTTTCTGGGGGTGTTTTGTGACAGGCTGCATCAGTCCCCTCTAGTTGGATGGAATGGGTCAATCTCATCGGGCTGCCCTGTTCAGAAGTCACCATTCTGGTCTATATTTTGCAATATCATTTTTCTGCCTGGAATGGTTACTGGAGTGTTGTTTCTGTGGATGATTTGTAGCTTGCTGCATCTGTCTCATCTAGTCACCTACTAGGTGTTGTGACTAGCCACCATCACTACCTCTGGGCATTTGCCCACCACGTGCCCACCTTTCCTCGATTCAGATGGAACGGAGAGACAGAACGGAGTACCGTCAACAAGGAGCTGACATTATGCCCCCCTGTCTCCTGTGATGAGCTCCCAATGGTTTTATTCCAATGTCAAACCGGAAGGGCTATAGAACTGCCTAGGGATATCACTCAGCATTTTTGAGATTTTTGTTTTTCCCTCCAGCTGCTTTTAACAAACTGAACATTTCACTCTAAGAGCAAACTCAGGTACAGGTTTTGTTGTTGACAAACAGGATCTGCGAGAAACAACTGGGCCACCCAAACAGGCCTTGGAAATTCACATGCTATGAAAGCTGCCATTAACTCTGCAGTTCGGGTCATCCTTTAAACCACTAAGATTAATGAGATTAGATTGCATTGCACTTTGAGCCCCATTCCAGCATTCATTTGAGGGCTAAAGAGCTGCCAGGGAGGTGGACATACCCTCATTTGCCAGGGAAGGGACATTTGGGGCAGGATTCAAAGTGGGCATGCACATCCCTGCCACCCATTTAGTAAGCAATCATTGCATAAGGCCGAAGGGTGATTTAGACACCGTGGTTATGAGGGACGACCACTGTTCAGACATCTACAGATGGAAATTATAACAAGTTGTTGCTGCAAAGGACCACTGGATTTCACAAGAGAAAGACATGTCAAATGTCAGCCAAACAAACAACTGGAAGAAAGGTTATCTCAAAGGGCCAAAGTCGACTGCTAAAGGGGGCGTTTTGTAACCAAACAGCTTGTGAAAGCTAATGAAGAAATGATGACTAACTCTAGGCAGTTTTGTTCTGTTACCCATTAAATGACTAACTCAAGGTGACCTGTTTCAGTGCTATTCTACACATAACTGCCCTGGGGACAAAGTGGGAGAAATGTCCATGCACTCAAATAGATCTCTGGCCTGTTTTTCTTCTAGGTTCCTATTGAAGAGGTGCCACACACATGCAATCATCATTACCAGGAGGATCAAAGAAAACAGAGTGTTGAAGGATAGAAGGAGCAGCCCAAAACTACCTGTTGTCTTTATCATGCTATTGATTACTTGTGAAATGTCTTGGCCATACATTATTTTTCTATCTGTATCTGTATAGGGTTACTGCAAACATAAAACCACAACAAAATATGAGGTTTGCATCTTTTTCTTTTTCTAATATTTGCCTTTTCTCTTTTAAATATCTTGTAAGGTAACGTGACTTCTTTCATTTGGAGAGATTTGCAGAATAGAAATAAATAAAATGAATGACTGAATGACTTTCTCTAGATAAATATTCTGAATATTACACACATGAAGAATCACTTCCCAAAGAACACAACAGACAACCTAAGAAATGTGTACTTCTGGTAACCTGGCAATAAAGTCCATTGAAAGAAGCTTATCAATAAGAAGCATACTGCACAGGAATATAACCTACTGGAATTTATTAGAAACAGTATAAGAGAAAGACAAATGAAGAAGCCGCTGCTGAGCCTCGGCTTCAGCAGCATGGCTTACCTTTGCAGTCTTCCCCGGAGGACGCGAGATCTCTGTCAAGTCTTGTGTGAGCAGCTTTAGAAGAGGGGGGAACAATAGGCTATTGAAGGGTTCCTCTTTCTTACTGGCATTTGCGGAGAGTAGGATATTAGCTGTTCCGACCTTGATCAACTGCTTCGGGGTTGCAAGGTCCTCGCAGCTCATCAGTGGATCGGGGGGGAGGGGGTGGTAGCATCGGCTTCCCCCCTCAGTTTGGCTTCCTATACTTATAGTTATTTAAATTTCTTTGAAGTTCATTGCATTATTAGGAGTATTGTTTTAATTTATTTATTATTGATTGTGTGCTTGCACGTTAAAAAAGTGGGAGGTGCGACAGCGGCGCTCGCACGAGCCACACGTGCAGCATTCCCGGTCTTAAATAGTTATTTTATTTTGAATAAATAAATAAATAAGCGGGAAAAGGGGGGATTTCAGCATTAATAATAATTCCATTGATAAGTGTTGGCACTTGACTAAAAAAGTGGTGGGGATCGCGCTTAGCCGTTAGGCTTCTAAAGAGCAGCACACCTTTTTTCCTACCACCATCACCCTTTTTCTTCTTCCCCTTGCTTCAGTGTCAAGCGTCTGCTGGCTGCCTGTTTCTGAATCAGAATCGGTGATTGGCTGTAGACGAGTCTGGGGGAGTGGTTAGAACAAAATTGATTATTCAATAGACTTTTTGTTTTGGTGATAAATTTTAATTGATGATTGAGGTTTAAAGTATATAAGTTAGGATAAGCCGGTTTTAGTTTACCTAATTAGGAATAATTGATTAGATATTAATTTGGGATAATTAATTCATTAGAGTAATTTCAGTAATCAACTAAAGTGCTAGGATTGTAATTATAGAGTATTAATTAAGTTAGTTGTATAATTGAATTTGATTAAGATTACAGGGAATAGGATAATAAATTAATTTGAGCTCTATGGGCAGGGTTTTTAGAGGCTTATACAGATAAGTGGTATTTTTTTAAAAAAGAGAAGAAGAATATAAAGTGAAGTAAGAACAATAATAATAGGATTATAATCAAAATAATAATCAAAATAATAATCAAAATAATAATAATAATAATAATAATAATAATAATAATAATAATAATAATAATAATAATAATAATAATAATAATAATAATAATAATAATAATAATAATAATAATAATAATAATAGGAAGAGGTCTCAATAGTAGGATTACTCCTACTGGTATAGGACTCTACAGGAACTGTAGCTAGATCCATTTCTTAGATTTACTTAGGTAACCCTAAGGTCGCTTAACGAATAAGGGGATTGGATAACAAGGTTTAGGTTTTCCTTCAAGGGCCTAGGGGCAAACCTAGATCACAAAATGGCATCAATTTAACGACTAGATTTGACGTTTTAGAAGCCCAGCAGCAGCTGGAGAGTTCAGCCAGAATGGAAGCCGAGGGAACGTCGGGGCACGCAACACGCAGGGACAACAATGGTGACAGGTTCACGCTGACTACGGTAGCATCTGCTATGACCAAGGAGAAGATTTGGAAGGGAAAGTACGTTGATTTGTTCGAGTTATTGAACAGAAACATAAAAAAGGAGGAAGATAAGGAAGATGAGAAAGACAAAGAGAGGCACGGGCGCAAGAGGCCAGACAGAACGTGGTCCAGTAGGCTGCCCGGTTTCTTGATCTACGCAGGGGTGGTAGTAAGGGCGCAGCCTTGGTGGGCATTGTACCTATTGCAATATTTAGACCTTATTTATAGGGCTTACATGGATTTTGCAGGGCAGGCATGGCTTTCTGATGTCAAGGCGTTCCGTACGAGAAGTGCCATTGACCCAAATTTATGTTGGGACGAGCCTCTGGATGGGCCTCTGGCTGCAGTCAATGACCACAGCCAGACCCAATTTAGGTGTCAGGTCGGATAGTGGGCAATTGATTAGGAAGACTGCGCTAAATCTGACTCCCTGTTTAAATGTGGGACAGGGGTTCGGTCCCACCTGCTCTGCTGGGAGTACAACTTTAGAGGTGGGGGCTCAAAAAAACCCCAAAAAAACTTGCAGGTTTCGGCACAAGTGTACAGTGTGTGGGGGCAGCATGCCAGTACCACATGCTTCAGGGCTAGTGCACCGAGGCAGGCCAAGTAGTGTGAACAGACGCAATGGGGGTGGGGGTAACCCTGGTAAAGGGGCCCAGCCTAATTAAGTTCTTAGTCTTAGAAGCATGGCTGCACAATTATCCCAGTAGGGATGATGCCAGTTATTTATTAGAAGGTTTTAAGGAAGGCTCTAGGATATCAGTGGCTGGGGAGCACAAGGCATTCCTTGCCTGAAACCTTAAATTAGTACACGGCATAGAAAAGATTGTTCAAGAAAAAATAGCTAAGGAGGTATGCGAACGGAGAATGTTGGGACCTTCCGAACAACTCCTTTGGAGACATTGCTGGTCTCGTCTTTAGGTATAGTACCAAAGAAGGCACCAGGTGAGTTCAGACTGATCCATCATCTGTCTTATCCTGAAGGGGGGCTTGGTTAATGTTCCATCCCGCAGGAACTTTGTACCGTACGTTATACCGCCTTTGATGAGGCGGTGAACAAGGTACACGGGCGTGGTGTAGGGGCAGAATTGTCGAACTGTGACTTAAAATCAGCATTTCGGATTTTGCCAGTCCATCCACAGGATTTTGACTTGTGAGGATTTTATTTTCAAGGTTGTTTCTATATAGATAGAGCGTTACCTATGGGCTGCTTGCGGGCTGGATTGCTCAGTGATTTAGGTATCTAGCTGTGGAGCCAAAGGTGGGGAGTTTGATTCCCCACTGTGCCTCCTGCACGTGGAGCCAGCCTGGGTGGCTTTGGGCAAGCTGCTCAATCACAGGGTGCCCCCGAAAGAAGGGAATGGTATTATTGGTTTTCACGTGCAGCATTTGAACGTTGCAGTTCTTTTCTTGAATGAAATCTGAGGAGTGGAGTGGGAAGTAAAAATACGGCCCATTGCTTTGATGATTATCTTTTGTGGCGAACGGAACACGGGAAGGTGTAAATTTATACTAGATACCTTCCGTGCAATGACGGACAAATTGGGTTTATCTCTGGTGGAAGGAAAAACAGAGGGGCCGACTACATCTTTAACGTTTTTTAGGTATCGAGTTAGACATGGTACAGCAAACATCCAAGATACTAGAAGTAAAATTAGCTGACCTTAAGGCCAAGATAGCTTCACTGCTGCAAAAAAAATAAATAAAAATAGTGACACCGAGGGAGCTACAGGAGATGGTTGGACATTTAAGTTTTCCCTGGGTGCACCTTTATGCGTCGGCTTTGCAATGCAACGAAGGGACTACATCGTCCATTTCATAGAACTAGAGTTACGTATGGCATGCAGGAGGAATTGAAAGTCTGGAGTCAGTTTCTAGCCGAGTTTAGCAGCATTTCCTTTTGGAGAGAAGATAGGACGCTTAGAGCGGAGTTCCAGGTCCAGTCGGACGCTGCAGGCTCCTTGGGGTTGGGAATATATTTTAGAGGCAGATGGTGCACTGTCAAGTGGCTGGAGGAATGGCACCACGCCGGGGTCACCAGAGACCTGACAATTTTGGAGTTTTTTCCCATAGTTGGAGCATTGTGGATTTGGGCAAATGAATGGGACAACTCTGTGGTATGTCCATGGTGCAACAATCTTACGGTGGTCTGTATAATTAATAACCCCACATGCATTCAGACCATGTCATGGCACCGGTACAGGCTAGACACAGACCAGGTGTAGATAATAGCTTAGCCGAGGCATTATCACGCCAACAGATCGAGCGGTTCAGGGAGTTAGATCCAGGAGCCAACAAATTCATAGAGACTCTTCCCCTGGGGCTTGACAATTTGGCGTGGTGATGTGAAAGGACGATATTGACTGGCCCTGGCACTGAGGGCAGTATAAGTGTACTCGGCAGTGAGTATAGAGTTTCTGGAGCTTAGGAACTTAGTTGATTTAGTCCCTACATAGCCAGGACCTATACAGGGTAGGTGATTGGCGCAGGCTTTCTACCCTACAGTTCATGGTATCAGAATTGGTCTTCAAACTTGGTCTAAGGAAAGAGGTAGATCTAAAGATTCAAGAGTATCTATATCACCGGGACTAGTAGGAAGCATTTGTAAGCAGTGGTAGGTTATATGTAGAGATGATTATGAAGTTGTTTTATTCAGAGCCGCATCCTTAATAACTTTCGGCGCCATCAGGTATAGCGAGGAGGTAGACACTGAAAGGGGAGACAGAACCAGAGCGGCTCTACAATGGCAGGATGTTTGGGTAGTTATTGAGACTGTGCAAATTCACATCCACCGATCCAAGGCCGATTAGCGAGGCACCCCCTGACATCTAGGTAGGGGCCTGGTTTGTTTTATCTTGCAGATACCGTGGCGATGAAGAGAAGGAAGTACAGCATGATTATGGGCCTCAGCTATGGGTTTTTTTTGGGGGGGGTTGGGCAGCTCAATATGCCGCCACGTCCCTATGGGGAACCAGTATTGGACTTGGAGCTAGAGCCCTTATCGAATAAAAAGGACGCTGTGGGATGCTGCAAGGACAACTTTGCAGTGCGGCTGCCTTGGTCAACGTCCCCCATATGTGTGGGTAACACACTTGGGTGGCAACGACCTGACCATGATCTGTGGAAAGGCCTGATCCTTGATGCGATTCGTGACATCACATGGTTGAGGGTTACATACCCTGCTATGGACATCTTATGGTCAATGATCATCCCTCAGCTGGCATGGAGGGATGTGAGACAATTTTGGCCCGCTAACGCTGCACGAAAGAGTGTTAGCAGGGTGGTCTGCAGAGCTGTCTGCAGCAGCCTGGATTGGTGATTGGTCACCAGAGGATCCACGATAGGCCTGAGTTTTTTCGATCGGTGATGGCACGGTAACCTGCTATGTGCAGTGTATGGCCGATGATCATCTCTCGGCCGGTACGACGGGATGTGAGGCATTTTTTGACCCGCTAACACTGCGTGAAGGAGTGTTAGCTGGGTAGGCTGCAGAGCTATCTGCAGCGGCCTGGATCGGTGATTGGTCACCAGAGGATCCATGATAGGCTGGAGTTTTCTGATCAGTGAAGGCACCAGATCAAGCTACGAACACTGTATGACTGATGACCATCCCTCAGCTGGTATGGAGGGATGCGAGGCATGTTTTGGCCCGCAAATGCTGCATGAAGTAGTGTTAGCAGGGTAGGCTGCAGAGCTGATTGCAGCGGCCTGGATCGGTGATTGGTCACCAGAGGATCCGCATGGATAGGCCAGAATTTTTTCGGTCAGATGGTATACATCACTCCGAACGAGGTTTGGATGTCTTCCTTGAAGACATCAAGGGGGGTTGGCTGCGCGAGCTTGGTGAGCTCGATGGCGGGCATGGGACTTAGCTTGGCTAGTCCCTATGCTGTGGCGGTTAGTGTGGATTAAACAGGTATTTTGGGGAGTCCCATAGCAATAGCAGGTAATTATAGCTCATCTGAACTCCCAGCACTGCGGATCGTGCGATTACAGTGCTTGGGGGGAAAGATGCACTGGGGACACACCCGGACCAACAGTCAACAAGGAGAGACTGGCTCGAGATCCGGGGTGGTCAAATTTGGGCCGGCAGAGTTTCTCACTGTCTTCATGGCTGGGAGAACTTGGGCCATGGACATTGGTTGGTTAGAAGGGTCTGTTTAGTCATACATTTTGAAACCTGAATCAGCACTACAGCACGACCCCCCTTTGCCAAAGGATTGGCAACAATGAATATTTTCAATAAAGTGTTGGCCCGTGTTTAATCCATATTTCTGGTCTCGCGTATTTATTCCGGGGTAAGAGGGCAAAGGTGCAATTTAATACATTCTTTTCAAAAAATACTGGGATTAATTCATTCTTCTACAGCACATTTAGGCATAAATTACACAAAAGTCATAGACTTAAAGACTATCTCCAGGCAGTTTTGTTCTGTTACCCATTAAATGACTACCGTATTTACCGGCGTATAAGACAACTGGGCGTATAAGACGACCCCCCAACATTTCCACTCAAAATATAGAGTTTGTTATATACTCGCCGTATAAGACTACCCCCTCTTCCGCACACCTTCCACACACCAAATAAAAGGTAAAAGAACATCAGATTTGATTTCAACATGTTAATTTATATTCAAATGCTTATGACATGCAGGAAAACTGTCACAAGACTGTATGTTATCAAACATGTACAGTAAACATAAAACAGTGCATAAATGCCAGAGGCTAATTCACTAAAGCTGAATGGAACAATAAACCTATGGGAGCTGCCATGCTGTTTGTTTTCTAAGCTGTTAACCAAACTGGAACTGTCAATGATAGAAGGAAGATAACAAATAGAGGGAGAGAGCAAGTGCCAGGCAAGTCCCTAGCAAGTTTGCTGGCGTGACAGTTTCCCTTTAAAAGCCTTCAAACTCCTGTTCGTCATCTGATTTGAAAAGTTCATCAATGATGTCTTGGGATACAGTTGCAAGGCAGTCATCGTATGGATCTAATTCCGTGTCAGATGTGGCCTCAGCTTCAGCTTCCTCTTCATCTTGCCACAAGTAATTGTCCTCCATACCATCTAATGAATTTGATATGCCACACTTCTTGAAAGACTTGATTACTGTTTGTGCATCAATATCATTCCAGGCTTTTATGACAAATTGGCACAAAACATCCAAATGTGGAGCACGCATGTTTCCTCCTTTTGTGTATGACTTTTCGCCGCTAACCATCCATTCATTCCACTGTTCTCGAATGCGATCTTTAAACGGCTTGTTTAGGCACACATCCAGGGGCTGTACCAATGATGTCAATCCTGCAGGAATAACTGCTGCATCTGTTTTTATTCTCGCAAGCCTTTCCTTGGTGGTGGGAGTTAAATGAGCCCTGAACATATCCCACACAAGTAGACAACGTTGTTGAAGTAGACCACCTGGTCGTCTGCTCCATACATTATCCAGCCATAGTTTCACACACCCCTCATCCATCCAGCCTTTTTCATGCATGTGCACAAAACAACCAGCAGGGAACTTGAGTTTTGGCATTGTTTTCCTTTTAAAAATAATCATAGGTTTCAGTTTGTTGCCATCAGCTGTGCAAGCTAGTACCACTGTAAAACTTGACTTCTCATGTCCTGTTGTTTTTATCAAAATAGTTTTTTCACCTTTTTGATGGACAGTTTTATTTCCAATCATATCAAAATTCATTGGAGTTTCATCCATATTTCCAATATTACTTAACGCATAGCCATGTTTAGTGCGCTGTTGTATTACGTATCGATGGAAACTATCCACTTTGTTATCCAGATCTGCAGGTAATTTCTGGGCAATTTTTGTTTTTTGCCTTAGTGCCAGATCATGCCTTGCCATGAATCTACTACACCAGGATATAGTGACCTTAAAATTGTTGCTGTAATCTGAGTTAGATTTGGCCCACTGAAGTGCAAACAAGCGTATTGCATTTCATGTCACCACATAACCGTTTTGGCGATGCTGAGCCACCATGTCTGCTACATGTTTTTCGAGTTCTGGCCAGTGTGGGGTGCCTCTTCTTAATGCACACTTACCCCTTGGCATACTCTTTAATGCTTTTTCATTCGATTTCCAGTCCCGAACCATCTTTTTTGTTACTCCATATTGTCTTGCAGCAGCACAATTATTATGTTCCATGGCAAAGTTTACAACTTTAAGTTTAAAACTTGCATCATATTTCTTTCTTTTTGCTGGTGCCATGATAGGGTTGATAGGAGTTTGACTGCTGGACATTTTCTATGCTGTACTGTACTGTACAATGGTGCAGTACTGTGGTTGGCTGTTGACTGTATACAAAGCCTGATTGGATTGGTCCCTGCTCCCTGTCTAGTGAAAATCTCCCATAGGAAACATCGTCCTGTGAAACCAAATTTCCCATAGGAATGCATTGAAAATTAATTACAATGCATTCCTATGGGAAAGAAAAGCACAGAAACTTAAAAATAAATACAGTCAAACCTCGACTTACAAACGTCCCTACTTGCGAACGTTTCGACTTACGAACCGCTCCGATAGAAAAATACTGCTTCGACTTGCGCACGGAGCTTCGACATAAGAACAGAAATAGGCAGGGAAAAAAGGCGGGCAATTCAACTTTCTAACTATAGGTGGCGCCGAGGCTGCTTCTTGGTGCTTTAGGTCTGTCGGCCATTACTGTATAGGGTGTGTCGCAGTTGAGAGAGCTCCGGCTTTCCGAGTGAGCCTGTGTGTGTGTGTCTGCAAGGAGGTAAGCTGCTGTTTTCTCCTTTTAAAAAACTTCTGGGTGGGTTTTGGCTGGGGCGGATATGTTTCTGTGCTGTTTTGTTGGTGGCTTTTTTTCCCTTAATGCCTCAGCAAGGGAGCTGAGTTTACTGTGTGTTGTTGGAAGTTTCCCCCCTTCTTAAAGCCTCAACAAGGGAGGTCGTTTTACTGTGTGTTGTTGGAGGTTTCCCCCCTTCTTAAAGCCTCAACAAGGGAGGTCGTTTTACTGTGTGTTCTTGGAAGTTTCCCCCCTTCTTAAAGCCACAACAAGGGAGGTCATTTTACTGCGTGTTGTTGGAGGTTTCCCCCCTTCTTAAAGCCTCAGTGCCTTCCGTTTCTTCGGCCTGAACGGATTAATTGGTTTTCAATTCATTCCTATGGGAAATGGTGCTTCGACCTACGAACATTAAAAAAGAGGATGAAATGGCTGAAAAGCCTTCAGGCAGCCATGTGGCTGCGGCCATTTTGTCTTCTCCTCCACTCCTCCCCCCTCCCCTCTCCCCTCTCCCGACGATCAGCTGATGGGCGGGCTATTAGGAGGCTTCCTGAGGCTTTCTCTGCACTGGAAATTCAGGGGAAAAAGGTGGAAGCTACTGGTATGTCTATTCCAACTGAAGTGCACCCGGCGTACAAGACGACCCCCCCCCCCCACTTTGAGGCATGTATTTCAGGGTAAAAAAGTAGTCTTATACGCCGGCAAATACGGTAACTCAAGGTTTCAGTGCTATTCTACACATAACTGCCCTGGGGGCAAAGTGGGAGAAGTGTCAGTGGACTCTCATAGATCTCTACTCTGTTTTTCTTTTAGGTTCCTATTGAAAAGATGCCACTTAGAGGCAATCATTATTTGAAGGATCAAAGCAAATTGAACGTCAAAGAGTAAAAAGAACTGCCCATGACTGGCTGTATTTCCCATCATGTTATCAGTTTCTTGTGAATTATCTTGACCATACATTATTTTATTATCTGTATTGTGGACTTTACTGCAAGGAACAAGTTGACAAGGCCCCAGCCGGAACTCCTAATTTTGCACAGCCTTCTGTGGAGCCTTCAATGCTCTATTTAGGACAGACTCTTACATATGATGTCGAGAAAAAAGAGAAAACACTCAAGATCCCCAGAGGAATTGAGGAGCAACTCTACTCCAAAGGCTAAACAGAGAAAGTTAGATTTTTAAAAAATTACCCTGGATGATTCTCTGCCTACAGTTTCCCTTTCTTCTAGTTCCACATTCATGTTGAATATCATGAGAGATATTCCAAAAGGCATCCTTAGAGGACTTAGAGAAAGAGGAATCCAAAAGCAGTTGGGGCAGGGGGTTGGGAGTGTATAGTAAAATTTGCATAGTGAATATCCCCCCCCCCCCATTTCTGCTCCTGTATTCCCATCTGGGCTATCTAACCAAGGGGTTGACGGATGCCCATAAAAAAAGAGCACCCTATGGTGTTGCAACTGGAACCCCAATCATGGTCCTAGAAGACCAAGAGAGTGACCTGACCCCACAACTGCGCAATAGTCAGCCACTCTTCCTCCCCTTAATAATTGTCCCCCCAGGTCCATCAGGGCCAATAAACTGTACAATGGTGCTGCCTGCACTGCCACAAGGAGCTGTGCCATTCCCAGGCCTCCAGGTCAAAAATATCTGCCATTCATGGGTGGGCTCATCAAGCGCAATTGGCCAAACACTTTCCCTCCATCTCACTTCTTCCTCCCAAAAGTCAGGGGTGAGGACAGGGATGCCTTATATGGGCAGCTAGCCCTGCCTTCAGCCCTCAATTATGAGGGGGGGGGGAGGAATATTTATTTTCATTGCTTCTCACCTTGCTCTGAATGGGTTTGTGTGTGCAAAGAGCCCCTGTGCAGAGAGCTATGCCCCTCCCCAAACCAAACCTTACAAGAGGGGATAAGTCACACTTTTGTACAAAGAACTCTGGGAATCCTGCTTTTCTGAAGAATCTTCCTAATCAGGACATGTCTCCACTGATTATTAATTTCAGGAAAAGTGCCTTGTTTCAAGATCTCGAAGTCCTGGATTCTTCACGTGATATCAAAGTATTTTTAAGGTTTCACAAAAGACGAATATGTGCCTGTCCACACTGGCACATAGATCGATATATGGATCACTGTTGGCACGGTGTGGATTGAGCCAAACGGCAGCATCCACATATATTTCCATTTGGATTGATCCATCTTCCCCTTTGAGAGCTGTTGCACACCTTTCTGGCACAGCAGTAGGGCACTGATTCTTTTTGGCACAATTCAGCACAATCCCAATTAGCTCTTTACTTAGTCTGTGCAGAAAGTTAGCTCACACTAAAATGGAACTGTGGGTGGTGTTAACTGAGGCGACAACCCTGTGATGTATTAGGCGGGTTATGACATTAAAAAGGCAAGGCAGAGAAATCCTTCTTCCATTTTTATCTTCTTCTCTTTTATATTTCCCAAACCAATACAGCAAAATTCTAATACCATGCTAGGTTGACGCATTCTCATTACAATATGCCACTTACTTTATATATATATAAAAAAGTGTGGGGGGGAATCATGCTAGTCCCTTGAATGGTGGCCATACGAAAAGGCAGGGAAAGGGGCTATGTCTGCCCCCACAATGAAGCACAGCCACAGCAGAATCCTGATTGAGGAGAAAGATGGGAGAAAGGAAAGTTTACCTTCCTTTCATCTCCCTAAACCTTCACATCAACATTCTCCCCATGTGCTGCAACTGTCTTCAGCTTCTGTTTCTGCTGCCTCCTTAGTCATGACTAAACAAGCTAAACTTACTTGTGAATACACCAGGTAAACCTTGCTCTATGTGGACCTCTAGCATGGAAGAAGAGGACCTGTAGCAAGATCTACAGTGGATGGAAGATTGATCAAGTGTGAGTTGAAACAGATCACAATTAAGATAAGAACTGTTTAAGTGCAGATGGAACTGCACCAAATTTCCCACTGTGGACAGGACACATGACAAGGTTTTATAGACTTTCAAACATACCACTCAACAGTCACCACAGAGGACTTTGTAATGTTGCTCTGTGTATCCAATATAATTAAGCACAGTATAGTCCAATGTTGCAGCTCATCTGATTTCTAGGACTCAAGACAGTTCAAACCTGTTGGCCACAGTTTCATTTGAAGAAGAAGTGAGTTGTGAGTCACCAGGGGAAAAAACTGGGGGAAAGTGGAACACCTGATTTCAGTTAATATGTTTAATCATTCACCAGAGAAAATAACTAAACTACGTCTAGGATAATAAATATTTCTGTAAAAACTTTCTTTTGAAACAAGCACAAGTTTGTTCCTAATCAAACTGTATTACAACTTCTATTGTAAGCATTACAGGAAACTGCTTCTTAAACAGAAATGGATTGGATTACTCCTATTTCAATATTGTTCCTGTTTGGCCTTATGATGATGTTGGTTTTGAAAACTTGGAGTTTCTGGAATAACAGCTCTCAGCTTCTTCCCCCAGGACCCTGGCCATTACCGCTTGTTGGAAATCTTCTCATAATGGATCAGAAAAGGCCTTACAGGACCATGTTGAAAGTAAGAATTACTATTCCTTCCTTTTATACCTGGCAAGGATTATATTAACATTGTAGCCCCCCCCCCCCCCCGAGCTACAATGATACCCGGAGGTAAAAATGTGCACAATGTATGCCACATATGGATTTACTGAAGTTTCTTTAATTCGGTAGTTGTTCTGTTTCTGTGAGGCAGACTGGTAGTAGGAAGGTAAGTGGGAAGTTAGTACCTGAGCAGCTAAAGGAGGAAGAACAGAAAAGGCTGTGGGATGAGAAGTAGTGACAAGAGGTAAGGATTGCCAAAAAAGAACCCCTGTGTGTCTGCTACAGGGGTGCATGTTTGTCTACTTTTATTGTGCTATTCCCCTGATTTTAAAGATGCAATAGGTTCCTTTTGTGTTGTCCCAAAAGGAAGGGCCTGAATTAATGGACTCCAGCTAAAAGAAAGATTTCAAGTAACCAGACAGCTTAGTTGCAAGATGGATTCTCTTGCACTGCCATGGAGTTGCAGAGCAAAGCATAGCTGCTGAGGAAAGGGACAGGCTAATTCCTCTGGTGAAATCAACAACCACTGTCTGGAGAGGGGGATGTTGACTTCACCAGAGGAACCTCCACTCTCTGGTCCCAAGAAGAAACTACTGGTGGATACTGCTGTACTTTCGGCAACTCAATGCACTATCAAGGCTACTTGGAAGAAAGGTTTGTTTTTCCATTTCCCAAAGCCTGCTGTGTGGAGATGTTTTCTCCATTAGATAACACATGCAGTTTGCTCCATTCATGTCAATGGCTTCCAATTCCCGGTCACTTTGTTTTCCTCCTTTCACAGAAGCATCTTGTTTTTCTTTTCTTTGTGCCTCCTATCCTTGAGGAAGGAAGCTCCTTTAAAGTTTGTAAATCAAGGGTGCAGGTGAGAAGACCCAGTTTACAACTTTCATGGTGAAATCTAAGGGCTAGTTTTCCCTTCACAGCCAGCCCATGAAGAGGCGATTATGTTTCCTTCTCTTCTCCCAGAACCATCTCCTCTCCCAAACTCCGGATCATAAGGGTTATCATGCCAGAACTCCAAAGGAGAGAAGCCTTTGAGACAGACTATTCACAGGGCTGGTATTTTTCAAAGGGTTGGCTGTAGTGGCCAAGGCTGGAAGCTCAAATACCTGCTTCGCTCTGAAGACACAGACTTGTTGAGATTACCCAGAAGGAATGTTATGTTATGCAGTTATGTGCCCTGCCACCTATGCAGCTTTGCCACTGGCAGAGTGCCCCCAGAAGGAGGGACTGGTAAAGCACTTTGAGTACTTTGCTCCTATAAAATCCTGGGAAGGACTGCCATACATGGAAATAAGAATAAACAGTTTGTGTGTTGTTTGGCAGTGGACATATGGTTGGTAAGCATGCGTTGGCTGGGTGCTGGAATGATGGGCAGATGGGTGATTGAATTTGGATTGGTTTGTGTGTTTAGAATGTGGAAGATAAAGTCACAGTCAAGGAAAGAGTCAGCGATTTACTCAGAGATCTGTTTTGGGGATTAGGAGAGACTGCTCTTTCAGAAAGTGTGTATGGAGTCTGTGGCAATAGTTGTTGCATAGCCACTGCCTTATGGCTATATCCATCGATGGAAAAGGCTTCATGAGTAAACCTTGAGGCAAAATCCAGAGCCAGAGTCCCAGAGGCAGTTCGTGATGTTCTGGTAACTCCTGCGACGTCGCTGGAACCAGTTGTATTGGCTCTTGCCTTTCCATTGGACTATTTCAGTGATGTGGAGAGGGGGGATTTGCTGCTTGGGTAACAGCCTATCCTCCATATTATTTTACCCAGGCTTCGTGCCCTGGAGAGGACACTCCAGCTTCGCATACAGCATCGAAATAACACGGGAAATAGCAGTTACCGGTTATAAGTCTCTGCTCGATTGGCGTAGAGCGTGATGCTAGGGGCCACTTCTGATGGTGGGAGAGGTCATTGCACCTCACTAGGTAGCTACCGCCCGCCTTAAGCTGGGCAGTCCCCAGCCAGTAAAGTGCTGCCTAGCCATGGTCTGCTAACCTCACAGGGTGTGTGGGGTTTAGGGTGAAAGCCGACAAGCAGATTGATAACTCTGCACCATGCAACAATCATAAGAAAACTTCTGCCCTAAAGTTGGGCACCTGGAATGTTCGGACAATGAGCCCTGACTTTTCTGACAACCTGCAGGAAATAGACGATGCATGCGAGACAGCTGTCATCGACATGGAACTGAGTAGGCTGCAGATGGACATTGTTGCCCTGCAAGAGATGAGATTGCCAGACTCGGGATCTGTCAAAGAAAAAAAAATTCATTCTTCCGGCAGGGAAAACCATTGAATGAGACCAGGGAATATGGTGTTGGCTTTGCAGTTAGAAATACTCAGCTGAGATCCATTGTTCCACCTACTGAGGGGAGTGAAAGATCCTGTCTCTGCAGCTCCATTCATCAGCAGGATTGGTCACCCTCATTAGTGCATATGCACCGACGCTGTCGTCTACAACAGAAGTCAAAGACAAATTATATGACGATCTGGCAGCTACTATAAAAAAAAAATCACCGAGAGAGAGCCGCTGTTCATTCTCAGAGACTTTAACACTAGAGTTGGTGCTGATCACAATTCTTGGCCCACTTGTCTAGGCTGTTTTGGCATTGGGAAGATGAACGAAAATGGCCAATGCTTGCTGGAGTTTTGCTGTTATTATGGTCTTTGTGTCAGCAACACGTTCTTTAATACAAAGCTTCAATACAGTTTCCTGGAGACATCCAAGATCGAAGCATTGGCATCAGCTCGATTTGATCCTCACTAGACGCTCTAGCCTTCCTAGTATTACGATCACACACAGTTATCAGGGTGCTGACTGCGATACCGATCACTCCCTGGTGTGTAGTAGAGTAAAACTGCGAACAAAGAGATTGTATCACATGAAAAATGAAGGAAGGCCACGTATTGACATCAGCAATACTCGCAATCAGAGAAAAGTGGAGGAATCTGCCAAAGCGCTTGAGGAAACCCTTCCAGGCCTGGCTGCTGCAAATGCATCTGAACGATGGGAACATTTCAAGAACGTTGTTTATAACACCGCCTTGTCCACATTTAGCAAGAAGACCAAAAAGACGGCAGACTGGTTTGAAGCCCATTCAGAGGAGCTGATGCCAGCCATCAATGAAAAGAGGAGAGCTCTAGCAGCATACAAAGCCTGTCCTAGTGAGTACAACTTGCAGGCTCTTCGAGTTGCCCGTAGCAAAGTCCAACAGACTGCCAGGAGATGTTCTAACGATTATTCGCTTCAGTTCTGCTCTCAGATAGCAGCGGACACAGGTAACATCAAGGGAATGTATGACGGTATCAAGCAGTCTTTAGGTTCAATACAGAAGAAATCTGCTCCTTTGAAGACTGCGACAGGCATGATCATCCAGGACCGAGCACAGCAGATGGAACGCTGAGTGCAGCAGATGGAACACTGAGCTATATTCCAGAGAGAATGCAGTAACTGAAGAGGCATTAAATAATATCGAGTGCCTGCCTGTCTTGGAAGAGTTGGACAGCGAACCAACTTTAGCAGAAATAAAAGTGGCCTTGGATTCCCTGCCCTCCGGCAAGGCACCTGGGAAGGATAACATCCCTGCTGAAGTGTTGAAGTGCTGTAAAGAGATCATCACCACTAAGCTGTATAAAATCTTTTTGTCTTTCCTGGAGAGAAGGTGGGGTAGCACAGGACATGAAGGATGCAAACATCATCACATTGTACAAGAACAAAGGAGACAGGGGCGACTGCAATAACTACAGTGGCATCTCTCTTCTCAGCGTTGTAGGGAAGCTGCTTGCCCATGTTGTGCTGAAGAGACTCCAGGTGCTTGCAGGCAGAGTCTATCCAGAATCACAGTGTGGAGTTTGAGCTAATAGATCCACCACTGACATGGTATTTTCCCTCAGACAGTTGCAGGAGAAATGTAAGGAACAATGACAGCCACTCTTTGTGGCCTTCATAGATCTTACAAAGGCCTTTGATATGGTTAGCAGGGATGGCCTTTTTAAAATACTTCCCAAGATTGGATGTCCACCTCGACTCCTTAACATCATCAGGTCCTTTCATGAGGAAATGAAGGGCACTGTAGTTTTTGATGGCTCAACATCAGATCCCTTTGACATCCGAAGCAGAGTGAAACAAGGTTGTGTCCTTGCGCCGACCCTGTTTGGGATCCTTTTTGCTGTCATGCTGAAGCACGCCTTTGGAACTGCAACAGAAGGAGTCTATCTCCAGACTAGATCAGATGGAAAGCTCTTTAATTTCTCTAGATTGAGAGTGAAGACCAAAGTCCATCTGAAATGCATGCGGGACTTCCTCTTCGCCGATGATGCAGCTGTTGTTGCCCATTCTGCTGAAAACCTCCAACAACATATAAATCCTGCCAAGACTTTGGATTAACAATAAGCCTGAAGAAAACACAAGTCATGGGCCAGGGCGTGGACTCACCTCCCTCTATTACCATCTGTACACAAGAATTGGAGGTTGTTCATGACTTCGTGTACCTTGGCTCAACGATCTCTGACACTCTCTCCCTAGATGTCGAACTGGATAAAAGCATTGGCAAAGCAGCTACCATGTTCTCTAGATTCACAAAGAGAGTATGGCTTAATAAGAAGCTGACGGCATATACCAAGATCCAGGTCTATAGAGCCTGTGTCCTGAGTACACTCCTGTACTGCAATGAGTCTTGGACCCTTTGTACATGGCAGGAGAGGAAGCTGAACACATTTCATATGCGTTGTCTCCGACGCATTTTTGGTATCACCTGGCAGGACAAAGTTCCAAATAGAGTAGTCCTAGAATGAGCTGGAATTGTTAGCATGTATACATTACTGAAACAGCGATGTCTACGTTGGCTCAGGCATGTCGGCAGAATGGCTGATGGTCAGATTCCAAAAGATCTCCTGTATGGAAAATTAGTGCAGAGAAAGCGCTCCAGAGAGAGACCACAGCTGCAATACAAAGATATCTGCAGGTGGGATCTGAAGGTCTTAGGAATGGACCTCAACAGATGATAAACGTTGACATCTGAGCGTTCAGCCTGGAGGCAGGCAGTGCAGCATGGCCTCTCCCATTTTGAAGAGACACTTGTTCAGCAGGCCAAGGCAAAGAGGCAGTCCCGAAAGCAGCAAAATCAGGGAGCTGGACAGGGGACAGATTGTATTTGTCTTCAGTGTGGAAGGGATTGTCACTCTCGAATTGGCCTTCTCAGCCACACTAGACGTTGTTCCAAGACCTCTATTCAGAGCATGTTACCATAGTCTCTCGAGACTAAAGGATGCTTACACACAGTTTGGATGTAGGAGAGCAGTTTATGGGGAAGTGTGTGTAACGACTATGGAAGGATGTCTGTCTGTCTGCCTGCCTGTCTTTATTATTGTGTTGTCTTTCAGTTTATATACCTGATAAATTACTCAAGAAATCTCCTTTCACTTCCTTCCTGTTACCTGTATTTCCCAAATAAATTCCTTTTGGCTTGTTTCTGAATAAAGCTCTTCTTCTTATTTAGTTTTAAGTGTACGTGTAAAAGAGATATCTAGCAGTCAGGAAACAGAATATACCACCCATGTCTATGCAGGCTATGCAGAACTGGAAGTAGGAAAAAAGAAAAAGTTATTACATAAGAAATGTTTTCATTCACCTACCAAGAAAAATGTAAATGCAAGCTGGGACAAGGTGCCTGGGTGGCACAGTTAAAGGGCAACCACAAATAGCACTAAGAACATTGTCACAGGGTTTAGTTGCAGGTGTCGAAGACGTGCCAGGGACTACATGCGGAGTTTTTAACTCAGGCCCTGGTCGCACAAGGGAAATGTTTTCTACTTCTGATACTTTCCATACCTCTGTTGTACTGAATTGTGGTCACATGGTTTATATGCTGGGATGAATGTCCCAAGAACAGTACCAATTTATTTCCTCCTATTTGAATTGTTAAGTCTGGCTACACCATGATACTTCATCCCCCTCCAGACAGCTTTCACCCTTCCCTGTGCACCCACAGGGATTGTTTCCAGCCCCTTTCATTCTGGTCACAACGGAACCCCATGCAGGGAGGTGGACTCGCACACGGGTTGAAGGGAACATTGATTGGGAAGGGGTTTCTGTTTAGGAAAGTGTCCTCGGTTGCAATGGCTTCTCCTGCATAAATGACACAATAGACTTGGGTATTACTGGTGATCACCTCCTATTACATTTGCATACCAACATTTCAATGTATCTTCCTATAGGATAATAATTAAAAAAACTTATTCCTTGCCAGTAATGTAATGGTGGAGGCCCCTTGGTGACATACTTTTACCAACATATCAATGTAGTGGGCACAAAAAACTTTTAAAAATAAACCCTCCATGCAATGGGGAAATGTTTTGCACTTATACCGCTGGCCAGGGAAAATGTTTTGATCTTGTCTCTGCGTCATGTGACCAGAAAAAAATCACAGACGCCTAGACGTGTTTATAGCTGACAAATGTTATCTAGGTTTGTCTTAGCTGATATTATTCCAAAAAAGGGTTAATGCCAAAATGAAATTGGACATAGAAATTAGACATGAAATCATATACAAGCATTTCTGAATTCATCTGGGCATCTTAGTATGGATATTTTCTTTGTTGCAATAATTCCAGGCAACTCCAACCTTTTTAATTTTCTAAGCTTTATTTATCTATATTGCTTCTATGTTTTATAAGGATAACATGAATTCCAAAAGTATTAAAGACCTGTAACTTTTGAGAAGTCACAGGCAAAAAGCATTTCATCTTGTAAGCATATAACTTAAAATCCATCCTTGCAATTTGTAGTAAGATGTAGATATCAAAACTTGGGTTGGAAGCAAATACTTCAAAATTTAGGAACAAAATACAAACAAATAGCAGAATGAATGTTTTAAGTTATAGTAGGACCACCACCACCCCAATCTGCGGGATCAGTATCTGTGGATTCACTTCACTGCTGTCTGAAAATACTGAATATTAAATTTAAAAAACCACAAAATGTACATTTATACATATTTATTATAATTATACATATTTCCATGGCCACTAGAAGGGGCCAGAGGTCTTGCTATGTATAGTCTTCACTATAACCTTGTTTGTTGGGGGGCTTCAAACTGATTCCCCCATGAATACATGGTCCAACTGTATATTCTTTAAAAAAATATAGGAGCTTATAGCCTATAAAGTCAGGGAATACATATTTGAAATTTTTAAAAAACTGAAAAGCATCATGATTTTAATAGCCTTTAGAAGCCTTAAAAGACTTCTTGTGAAAACACAGGAAAATATAAACATTTTCAAAATAAGAATATATAAAATGAAAAGCATTTCTTAGCCTTTAAGCATATTAAGACACAAAGAAAATCAATACATCATATTCTCACCCATTTTTTGCCAGGATAGAGTGAAAAGTCTAAGTAAAATCTATTGTTTACTTTCTGGAGCCCCTTCATTTTGTCTCTTGGATAAAACGTCTCTTGAAGCCATTGCTTCTAGCCTTCTGATTGTGGTGTGAGAAATCACTGTTTATTTATATATTCTAAAAAAGCAAAACAAAGCATGCTACTTATATCACCACCCCATTGTGCTTAAAGCACACTCTTGGCAGTTTACAGTTCAATTATGCAGGCTACACATTGCCCCCTCCTCAATAAGCCAGATATTCAATTTACCAACCTTGGAAGAATGGAAGGATCCATGAAACTCAGGCCAGTTACTTGGGATTGAACTTGAGTTGTGAGCAGGCTTTGGTACAGTGGCTTGCAGTACTGCAGTCTAACCACTGTGCCACGAAGCTCCTCTAAATTTTGTTTATTTATTTCTGCCAAATAAGCAGCAACTGTAGATTAAAAGCAACACTTTTTCATGTTAGCCACTTGATGGCAATGGGTCCTGCCATTAAGCAGGGAAATAAACAACATATGCATACACCTACCAGGAAGCAGGTACATGCCTGTATTTTCACCAATTACCCATCTAATGTCAGTGTTTACTGTTTTCATATCTCTTGTGTACGAATAGCAAAAGGAGCCAGGAGATTGCCAAAAATTGTTTTCTTTCAATGACCTTGCTGGTGCCGTGTGGGGGTGCCATTCCCAAGGTTGCTAAGCCACATGGGTGTTGTAGTGAGAGAAAACTCTCCTAGCAACATGGGTCTGCTTCTGAGGGGAGGAGCTGCCACCATTCTTCCTCTTTCTCATTATCATAGAGAGCTTGCCATAGAGGCCTTTCCTTAGGCCAATCAGAGGGCTTGGTTAATTGCCTTTCCCCAGACCAATCCTAATAACATGATGTAACCATTGTCCTATCTGAACCCTGTCTACTATCTGTATACTGTCCACTATCTGTGAGCTTGTAAGGTTAATAAAAGCACAGTCCTCCTGGGGGCAGGGCAGAATTCATTGGGAACCCATTCTGTGTTATTCTGCCTCTTCTACTAGTCGCCCACCAGGAGCACTGCTGGCAGAGATCCCTGTGTGTGTGGCTGACTTCTTTAACGTCTATCTCTAAGAGACTCTTTGCTATCCTAATTATCTGGTGATCACCACAAAGCCCATCAGCCTGCTAAGTTCGTGACTCCAACAGTGCCACACATTTAAAAATACTTTACTGGACTTCTGGCTTGATGCTGCGACTGGACAGCAGCAGGAGGACGGAGCTCTGTCTCCTGGGCAAAATTCCAACCTGTTTGGGACCCCCCCCGGGGGGTTAAAACTACCCCAAAGAGGTGGTGAATTGGGGGAGAAGCCTGTTGATCATGGGAGGGGGGGGACGGCAGTTACCTTTGTTTTGATCCGGGAAACTCCCCAATCAACCAGCGGGCAGAAACCAGCAGCTGAATAGCTCGCTTGCAAGTCATTGGCAGCCAGCAATGGAGAAGCGATAAATCAGCTAATTAACATTGTCGTTACCACTGGGTGAGATAATATTTTATAACTATACTGCTTTATGACTATCCCTGGATGAGACAATCCCTATAACAGAATTAAGCGTCTCTTATCCCCACCACTTATAGAGCAGCGGTCAATCTGGGGAGAAGGAAGGAGACTCAAAGAGACACAAAGAAAATAAATTGGGCACTAATTAGACATTTAATTATACTTCAAGGAAGGAAGTTTGGTATTACTTTGGTGTTAGAAATTTAAGAAATCTTTCTCTTAGAATCATTATTAGCTAAACAACTCTGGGAGTTAAACTTGTTATGTTATGGCTATCTACAGCCCTGGTGAAAAGCCCAGAACAATCACCTTGAACACTCTACGGTGGTCTTAAACCTAGAATTTGTTCTGACTTCCCTTTTTTTCTGAGAACTGACTGAAGCATAGACAAATTAACCCTGGAAAGTCTAATCCTGCCAAAGTGGAATTTTTAAACTGTACTTTGTTGAGATCTGAACAAAGACAATTCATCTTGGAATATATATCTGGCTAATGTGGACCTATGTGGACTAATAAAAACATTTGGATGTATCCTGGGTTCTGAACCTGACTGGAACACAGGCCGGGATAGAATTAATACTGGAATGGACCGTTTCCGGGGCTGGATTACAAAAGACATCAGGCCATGAATACAAACACCGAGTGAACTGGACTGTCACTTTGCATCTGAGACTGGATTAAAGTTTAACCCTAAAGATGATCAATCTATTAAAGTGGACTTATTGAAGCAATTATTGATGGAATTGGACTGATTAATTTAAGCAACTGGACATCTTTCACTTGGAATACAATTATTTAACATCTTGGGACATAATGCTACAACAAGGAAAATTTTGGGATGAAACAAAATCTACCCTTCAAACAATTTTAGAAATAGTGAGATTCCCACAACAAAGAGGTGAAATTATTCAATGAGCAGTTAAGGAAGGACTTTATTCAACAGGAGACAGGGAATAATGAACAAGGAAATGAGAGGGTGGTGGATGATGTATGCCAACCAAAGGAGGGGCTGGAGGAAATCAGAGGAGAAAATTTAGGAGATTTAATTCTAACCCTGGAGCCAAGGAGAGTCTTGGGTGTGCTAAGGGAAGATAAGGGGAGAGAACTAGCAGATTTAATTAAAAATAGCCTGGAAGATCTATTGGAGATAGATCAAGTGCATAAAAGGATCTCAGATGATACAAGAGACGGCAGAATTTTTAGAGAGATAGGAATAAGAATTGGGAAAAGACAAACAAGAGAAGGAGTTACTTAGAAAGATGTAAAGGAAAAAATATTGAGGTGGCCCTCAATGTTGAAAGCATGTATATACCTAACTTCTGGAATTATAAGGGGACATACCTCATGGCGCAGTGGTTAAACTGCTGTACTGCAGCCAAAACTGTGCTCATGACCTGGGGTTCAATCCCAGGTAGTGGCTCAAGGTTGACTCAGCCTTCCATCCTTCCGAGGTTGGTAAAATGAGGACCCAGCTCGCTGGGGGGGCAATGTGTAGCCTGCATAATTAACTTGTAAACCGCCCAGAGAGTGCTTGAAGCACTATGGGGCGGTATATAAGCAGCACATTTTGCTTTTTGCTTTGCTTTTATATATTAGAAAAGGGAATTAAACTGAAATAAGGGATCACTAATCAGGGTAAAGGCATAACATGGTGGTTCTTAAGGTGAGGTAAAACAAATAGTACTTAATTAACATATATTAGATATGATATTGATATAGATATGAGAGAAAATGTGGAGATAGAATGGCTAAACAATTATATAAAGAAAATCTATATAAAATGCTTTAGGTAACATTTACTATACGTTAGGAATCTATTAAGTTATTATTGGTATAAAATACAAAGTTGGTCGGTTAAATTGCCTCAAAATTATATAGATTTAAAACTAGAATTGCTTTTATTAGGTATTTTACTAGAGGATTTTGAGAACATTGTATACTATGAGAGCATTATTATGATAGTAGCCAATATTGTACACTAAAATACACATAAGATTGGTTCAAATGCTTAAAAAATGTATAGATTTTGAAGGGACAACTAAGAAGACACCAAGACGCAAAAACAAATAATTATAAGCAACCCATATAACACGATGTTTAACAAGCACAAACTGAATGTAGATATATTGAAAAATTAATAAAATGTTTAAAAAAATACTTTCGCATTCCCGTCTTCTGGGGACGTCCTGGAACTATGCAGCTTGGCAAAGAATATACTGCCGGGGATTCACAGTGGGAAACTGAATTTCCAACCTCTGGCTCTGCAGCCAGATACCTAACTCACTGAACTATCCAGCCTATGTTCTGTGTATTCTCTGCCTAGAAAACCCTGGAAGAGGTAGCCATAAGTTGGAATCAAGTTGATAGCATGCAGAATCACAATATTTTCATTCAGTTCCAGCATGTGTGATTGCTGAGATCAAACGAAAGCAGCTGGCTGGCTGTCTCTTTGTTGAAGTTGCTTAACTATCTTCAGAAATGGGAAGCTTTGTTTCTGTTTGCCTTTGGAGGGAAAGGGAGGGGAAGTTTTGCATTTCTTTTTGTTTCTAACACACCAGCAGTACTTTGAATGGGTTATTTTAAAGTGCTCTTAGAGCATTGCTGATGCACTGTGTGTGTTTGCAACAATTTAAAAAAAATGCAAAATGTCTGCTTCATTCCACTGCAAAGATAAGCAGCAAGGAAAATTTCCATTTCTCAAGACTGTTAAATTACTTCCACTTCCATACTTTGGAAGTTGAACTGCTTAATGATCTTTAGAAAAGGGGAGCATTCCTTTTAAAGACATAGAAGTCTAGATTATGCTAAATAGGGTTGCTTGAGGAACAGCGTGGTCAATCCTTGCCTATGGATGCAAGGATCACCCCAAATAATATATCACACCTCAAAGCGACCTTGTTAAGCACCAGCTTGGGATATTTTGACCTTCTAGTTGCACCCTAAAATATTTGCTAGAGTTGCTACTATTGATGTGAGGGGATGCACTGGTGTAGGGCAGTGGTAGCCATGACAGTGATGATGACCCAAATCTGATTGGAAAAAAAACTCCTCTGCATATCAGGCACTCACACAGTGTTCTTTTCAGTCTTGTTTGCTCCTCTTTTTAAACCCAGGAGTATAAGCATTTATGTGCCTAATATCACCATTGTGCAAACTATTTGGTGCATGACAGAATGCCTGCTGGAGAGGCAAAAGTCTTCCATGATTGCATTAAGTAAACAGGGTTCTGGCCAATGACTGTTCTTTCTTGTTGTTGTTGTTTAGTCATTAAGTCGTGTCCGACTCTTCGTGACCCCATGGACCAGAGCACGCCAGGCCCTCCTGTCTTCCACTGCCTCCCGGAGTTTGATCAAATTCATGTTGGTAGCTTCAGTGACACTGTCCAACCATCTCGTCCTCTGTCGTCCCCTTCTCCTCTTGCCTTCACACTTTCCCAACATCAGGGTCTTTTCCAGAGAGTCTTCTCTTCTCATGGGATGGCCAAAGTATTGGAGCCTCAGCTTCAGGATCTGTCCTTCCAGTGAGCACTCAGGGTTGATTTCCTTCAAAATGGATAGGTTTGTTCTCCTTGCAGTCCAGGGGACTCTCAAGAATCTCCTCCAGCACCACAATTCAAAAGCATCAATTCTTCGGCGGTCAGCCTTCTTTATGGTCCAGCTCTCGCTTCCATACATCGCTACTGGAAAAACCATAGCTTTGACTATGCGGACCTTTGTCGGCAAGGTGATGTCTCTGCTTTTTAAGATGCTGTCTAGGTTTGTCATCGCTTTCCTCCCAAGAAGCAGGTGTCTTTTAATTTTGTGGCTGCTGTCACCATCTGCAGTGATCATGGAGCCCAAGAAAGTAAAATCTGTCACTGCCTCCATATCTTCCCCTTCTATTTGCCAGGAGGTGATGGGATCAGTGGCCATGATCTTAGTTTTTTTGATGTTGAGCTTCAGACCATTTTTTGCGCTCTCCTCTTTCACCCTCATTAAGAGGTTCTTTAATTCCTCCTCACTTTCTGCCATCAGAGTGGTATCATCTGCATATCGGAGGTTGTTGATATTTCTTCCGGCAATCTTAATTCCGGTTTGGGATTCCTCCAGTCCAGCCTTTCGCATGATGTATTCTATTTATTTATTTTATTTATTTATTGAATTTATATCCCGCCCATCTAGTCAATAGATTACTCTGGGCGGCGAACAACATATAAAATAAAACAATTTAAAATATAACAATGATATAAGACATCATAATCAATCTAATTCAAGATGGAAAAGGTGAAAAGAGTAAATCAAGTAGTGGTTGGAGGGAAGGCCTGCCTAAACAGCCAGGTTTTCAGTTGACCTTTAAAGATGCCCAGCGAAGGGGCCATGCGGATCTCCGGAGGGAGATTATTCCAAAGGCGAGGAGCCACTGCGGAGAAGGCCCGGTTTCTTGTTTTTTCCTTCCGGGCCTCCCTTGGCATTAGGCTCCTCAGCCTCACCTCCTGGCTAGATCGAGTGATACGGGTAGATTTTGGTGGGAGTAGGCGCTCCGCCAGGTATCGAGGCCCTAAACCGTTTAGGGCTTTGTACGTAAGCATTAAAACTTTGAAATCGACGCGGAACCGAACGGGCAGCCAATGCAAAGTGGCCAGCGTGGGAGAGATATGATGATATTTTCTCACACCACTAAGAAGTCTGGCCGCCGCATTCTGCACCATTTGAAGCTTCCGCATCAACCTCAAAGGCAGCCCCACGTAGAGCGCATTACAGTAGTCTAATCTCAAGATTACAAGCGCATGTACCAAAGTGGTGAGCGCCCCAATATCAAGATAGGCACGCAGCTGGGCTATCCGCCAAAGATGAAAATAGGCGGAGCGGACCACTGACGCCATCTGAGTCTCCATGGTGAGTGCCGGGTCCAGATGGATCCCCAAGCTGCGTACCCCACTCTTCACAGTAAGAGTCACCCCCCCCCAAATGAGAGAGAGTTCCCCAGACCGCTGATGGTGGGGCCACCCACCCTCAGGACCTCAGTCTTGTCCGGATTCAGCCTCAGCCCATTTTCCTGCATCCATTGCAGTACAGCCTCCAAGCAGCACTGAAGGGACGGAACGGCATCCACTGCAGTTGGAGAAAAGGAGATGTAGAGCTGGGTGTCATCAGCGTACTGATGGCACGATGCTCCACACCCCCTGATAACCTCACCCAGCGGCCTCATATAGATATTAAACAACATTGGGGAGATAATCGAACCCTGCGGAACCCCACAATTGAGGCTCCACAGGGCCGAGACCCTCTCCCCAAGCTGTACTCTCTGAGGACGGTCCCCCAGGAAGGATCGGAGCCAGGCAAACGCCAGGCCACCAATTCCCAACTCGGAGAGCCTCCTCAGGAGGATACCGTGGTCGACGGTATCAAAGGCCGCCGAGATATCGAGGAGGACCAACAGAGACGTCTTACCTCTGTCAGCCTCCCTCAATAGGTCATCAGAACTTATATTCTGCATATAAGTTAAATAAGCAGGGAGACAATATACAGCCTTGTCGTACTCCTTTCCCAATTGTTCCATATCCAGTTCTAACTGTTGCTTCCTGTCCCACATATAGATTTCTCAGGAGATAGATAAGGCACTCCCATTTCTTTAAGAACTTGCCATAGTTTGTTGTGGTGCACACAGTCAAAGGCTTTTGCGTAGTCCATGAAGCAGAAGTAGAAGTAGATGTTTTTCTGGAACTCTCTGGCTTTCTCCATAATCCAGCGCACGTTAGCAATTTGGTCTCTAGTTCCTCTGCCCCTTGGAAATCCAGCTTGTACTTCTGGGAGTTCTCGGTCCACATACTGCTGAAGCCTACCTTGTAGGATTTTCAGCATAACCTTGCTAGCGTGTGAAATGAGTGCAATTGTACGGTAGTTGGAGCATTCTTTGGCACTGCCCTTCTTTGGGATTGGGATGTAGACTGATCATTTCCAATCCTCTGGCCACTGCTGAGTTTTCCAAACTTGCTGGCATATTGAGTGTAGCACCTTAACAGCCTCATCTTTTAAGATTTTAAATAGTTCAACTGGAACGCCATCACCTCCACTGGCCCTGTTGTTAGCCATGCTTTCCAAGACCCACTTGACTTCACTCTCCAGGATGTCTGGCTCAAGGTCAGCAACTGCACTATCTGGGTTGTCCGGGACGTCCAGATCTTTCTGGTATAATTCTTCTGTGTATTCTTGCCACCTCTTCTTGATGTCTTCTGCTTCTGTAAGGTCCCTACCATTTTTGTCCTTTATCATGTCCATCTTTGCACAAAATGTTCCTTTAATAGCTCCAATTTTCTTGAACAGATCTCTGGTTTTTCCCTTTCTATTCTTTTCCTCTATATCTTTGCACTGTTCATTTAAGAAGGCCCTCTTGTCTCTCCTTGCTATTCTTTGGAAGTCTGCATTCAATTTTCTGTAACTTTCCCTATCTCCCCTGCATTTTGTTTCTCTTCTCTTCCCTGCTATTTGTAAGGCCTCGTTGGACAGCCACTTTGCTTTCTTGCATTTCCTTTTCTTTGTGATGATTTTTGTTGCTGCCTCCTGTACAATGTTAGGAGCCTCCATCCATAGTTCTTCAGGCACTCTGTTCACCAAATCGAGTTCCTTAAATCTGTTCTTCACTTCCACTGTGTATTCATAAGGGATTTGGTTTAGATTATACCTGACTAGCCCAGTGGTTTTTCCTACTTTCTTCAGTTTAAGCTTGAGTTTTGCTATAAGAAGCTGATGATCAGAGCCACAATCAGCTCCAGGTCTTGTTTTTGCTGACTGTATAGAGCTTCTCCATCTTTGGCTGCAGAGAACATCATCAATCTGATTTCCGTATTGCCCATCTGGTGATGTCCATGTGTAGAGTCGCCTCTTGTGTTGTTGGAAAAGAGTGTTTGTGATGACCAGCTTGTTCTCTTGACAAAACTCTATTAGCCTTTGCCCTGCTTCGTTTTGAACTCCAAGGCCAAACTTACCTGTTGTTCCTTTTATCTCTTGACTCCCTACTTTAGCATTCCAGTCCCCTATAATGAGAAGAACATCTTTCTTTGGTGTCAGTTCTAGAAGGTGGTGTAAGTCTTCATAGAATTGGTCAATTTCAGCCTCTTCAGCATCGGTGGTTGGTGTTCTTTCTAGTAATATGTTTATCAGTGCTGCTTTTATAGCTGTGAATTTTACCTTTATTTGGTATTAGTATCAGCAGAAGCAGCATTTTTGTATTAATTTAGACAAAGTAAAAGTAAAAAGTTAGAAAACATTCTTTTTTTAAAAAAGATTCCAAAAAGTCAATACCTATGACACTCTTACACATATTTTCAGGTCAGCCCTGCTTATTCAGGGATAATTTCTACTCAGTGAAACTTGGAAATATTATCTGTGTTAAAACAAATAACAGAATTCAATACACAATATAATCCAACAACGTCATACATAATCTCAGCATCACAAATTTCTCTTCAAACAGAAATTTAGCAGAAATAATATTAGCCTTGGAAATTAGGAAGATTGAAATCTATCTCCATTTCTGATGGCCAGAAGCATGTTTCTCACATTTCCTTCTCTTGAATTTCAGTTGTCCAAACAGTATGGTCCTGTCTTCAGCCTCCAAATGGGTCTCGAGAAGATGGTGGTCCTGACTGGGTACGAGACAGTAAAAGAGGCTCTGGTCAACCAGGCTGATGCATTTGCAGAGAGACCCTTCGTCCCAGTCTTTGAAGAACTTAACAATGGCTATGGTGAAGTCCTTTCTCTTGACAACACTCTCTTATCATAGCTAGGCCCCAAACCAGCAGGTTAACAAATGGATGTAAACTATTGGCAGCTGGGTGTATGAGAAAGAAATCATGGAATAGAGTGATAGGGGTTTCAATATATGGGGGAGGAAAGTAAGCCACAAGAAAGGAACTAAGGGAAGCATTCCCACCATCAGGAGGACTGAGGGAGCTGGCAAAGTGAAAGGTAGGAGTGATTGTAGGAGTCAAATCTGAAGACAACCCTAAAGATGAGCAGGAGACACCCAGCGGAGGCTATGCATTATAGGTAAAAGAAATGAGAGTTCAGTTTCACAGGGCTTCACAAGGGTAATCAAGAGATGTAGATGGTTGGAATGAACAAACTGGCTTAGTCAGTCTTTGAGTGATGGATGGAACAAATCCATGCTCTCACACATTGCTTTCTACAGCCTAGCTCAGCGATGGCGAACCTATGGCACGCGTGCCACAGCTGGCATGTGGAGCCCTTTCTGCAGGCATGCGAGCCATAAGTCACCAGATTGCTACTCCACCCCCCCCCCACGCAGCCAAACGTGAGAAGGCAGATGCAGCCGTGGTGCTGGCGCTTCGGCAGGCAGATTTAGAGCAGCTGACGCTGGTGGCGGATCTGGAGTGGGGTCTTGAGGCACCTCCGTGCCCGGGATTCCCCCTTCGGCCGCCACTTCTGGTTCTGCTGCTGCCGCCACTGCGGCACACCACCTGCTGGTTGTTTTTGTTTGTTTGTTTGTTTGTTTTTTCTAGTTTGGGCACACGAGCCCAAAAAGGTTTGTCACCACTGGCGTGGTGGAAAATCAAAACCCTTTGATTTTCTACAGTACTCAAGATGTCATCTTACATATCTGCTTCTCATTATCATTGCAGGGTGGGTGGTGTTCATTTGGTACTAATTAGAAGCTGTGTCATTGACTGTTCTCCTCAAGGTATCCTTTTTTCTCATGGTGAGAACTGGAAAGTGATGCGGCGGTTTGCCTTAACCACATTGCGAGACTATGGAATGGGCAAGAGGTCCATAGAAGACAAAATTGTTGAGGAGTGCAATGTCCTGATAAAGAAGTTTGAATCTTATGAAGGTGAGTGGGTTGATACTTTCTTTTGGAACTCTGTATTATAATCTGCAACAGAACTATATAATAATGGTTACTCCCATAATAGGAATTTTGAAATATTTATCTGGAAATAATGTTTTTATGTCTCTTGTATGTTGATACACCTAAATAATTCCTGTGTAACAGTTCTTTTTCATATTTAATATTTATTTTTTCTTAGCTACTGGAGTTCACCAAAGAGTTTCAGAATATCAATCTATATTTCATAGAATATAGCAAAGTTTTTGTCTGTGTGGACCATGGGAAATTATGGTTTGTTCTGAAAAAAATGGGCATGCTTCAACACTTGTTTGTCCTGTTGTGTAACTTGTACTGCGGACAAGGAGCTACTGTTAGGACAGAATATGAAGAGACACAATTGTTTCTTATAGACAGAGTTGTCAGATAAGGATGCATTTTATTCCCTTGTCTGAGCAGGACATTTTGGAGATTGCTCCTTCATGGGGTTGCCATACATCAGGGGCAACCTGATGGCACATAAGAACAACCACTTAAAAAAACATGCATATTTGGGAATGGAGTTTCCGTTTCTAATGTACATGCAAAATTCACATGAGTACATTAACACTGGTGTCTTCAGTCATTGAGAAGGAAATTTACTAATGATAAATTACCCATTTTATACTTTCATTTTATCTATATAGTGTTCTTTAATCATTTTTGTATAGGTAGGCCTTTTGAGACAACCACAATTATGAATGCAGCTGTTGCCAATATTATAGTGTCCATACTGCTTGGGAAGCGATTTGAATATGAAGATCCCATATTTCAACGCCTACTGCAATTACTCAAAGAAAATATACAGCTTTTTGGAAGCCCCACAGTCATGGTAATTGAACTAATTTTTCTTGAAACATGTTTACAGTTAATCTAGGGTGAGCAGAGCAATGTAGATGTTCTTGTTCAGGATTCACTGAAAAACACAAAATTTGAAAGCTGGCTTCCAATCTAATTTATTATGTTAGGAAACATGGACCTTACTAAAAACTTGGAGAAAAAGCATGTGGAGTTGTCTCGCCAAGAATTGGGGTATTGCAACTTGTCACATGCCACTGGTTCTGGATCTGACACTACTGTGCTCCTCTTCAGAGATACTGGTGTCTCATCTTTGCTTCAAGTTATGTCCAGTTTTGACAACAGAGCTTTTTGGCATCCAGTGAACCACTAAGTTCTACTCTATCCCCCATGTTGTTCAATTTCTCTTAGAAGGTCCCAGAAGAGACAATTCAAAACATTGGGGTGGGGTGTCACCGATGTGATTCTACTGTCCTTTGTCACCTAGTACTGAGGAAGCATATCCTTAAATGCTACTGGGCCTGGTAGTGGCCAAGATGAAGGTGAACAAACAAAACTGAATTCAGGACAGAAGAAATGCTGCCGCTCAGTAGGAAGTCTAGTTTAGGGACTGGGTTTCAACTTGTTCTGAAATAGGTTACTTTCCTCCTGACAAATCAGGATCATAGTCTTAGAATGTTCCTTAACCTTTCCCATCCCTGTATTCCTAAATTGCAACAGTGGCAAGAGATGCTTTTGCAAGTGGGTTTCTTTTCTTTTTGTCTTTTTTCTTTTGTGTCATAGCTTCAGTGTTTCCTGATGTGATTGGTCAACAGTCACCCACTCCTTGCTCACCTGGCATCTTGACTAATACAATGAGCTGTACATGTGGCTCCCATTGAAAAGTGCCAGAAGTTTCCCTCAAAATATAGCAGCTAATTACCTAACTGCTGTGTGGTTTCAACATCATCTAATGTTAGAGGCCTGCTGTGGCTGTTAGTTGTTTTCCAGATCTGACTCAAGGTGTTTAAAAACAAACAATAACTTTAAAGCCCTGAAAGGCTTAGGGCCTGGCTTCCTAAGAGCCCCTTTGTTTCACTGCTAGATAGCTCATTGGTTTAGGTCTCTGGCTGCAGAGGTGGAGATTGGGAGTTTGATTCCCCATGATGCCTCCTTGACAGGGGCTAGACTTGATTATCCATTATGATGATGATGATGATGATGATGATGATGAATCTGCACAGGTGTTAAAATCTTCAGGTGAGGTTATCTTCATAATACTGTTGCCTCTAGATTCCTGCTTGACTGACATATGAGAAAAGCCTTCTTCCCATGTTGCTTTGAAACCGTGAAATTCTGATTATTTTAACCATTTTAATGTTACATTTATTTTTAGACATGTATATTAGTAGCCTCAAGCACTCTTGGCAGGATAAAATGACATATAAAGAACCAATAAATATGATAACCCCAGCCACTCAGTTTAAAGATCTAATAATACAGTCAACCCTCGACTTACGAACGGCCCTAGTTACGAACATTTCGACTTACAAACCGCTCTGATAGAAAAATATTGACTCGACTTGCGAACTTAGATTCGAGTTACGAACCGAAAAAAACTCTTTTTTTAACCTAAGTCATCTTAGGTTAAAAGGAAAAAAAAGAAAAAAAATTATGCCCCTAGTGGTAGGAACGGATTAACCGGCTTTGCATTAGTTCCTATGGGAACTAATGATTCGAGTTACAAACCGCCCCTCGACCTAAGAACCAAAAACAGCCGGAACGGATTAATTGGTTTTCAATGCATTCCTATGGGAAATGCTGATTCGACTTACGAACTTTTCGACTTACAAACTTCCTTCCGGAACAGATTAAGTTTGTAAGTCGAGGGTTGACTGTAACAGGTATCCAAGAAAACAATTGATTAAGCTAAAAGCATTTGATTCCTAAAAGCTACTCCATCCAATTAAAAATTACTAAGCAAGGATGAGCCTTGCAAAATTTGTTGTTTAAACTGGAAATAGCAGCACTAGGGGAAGTGCATTAAACAGTACCAGCAGGGATAAATTCTGGTAGATAACTGAATGTGATATAGAGACACCAACATCAGAAACAAAAGAATGTGTTATTATATTCATAATAACAGTAAATAATCTCTTTTTTCTTAATTTGGCAAGAGGGGGAAGAGGGAGAAAAAAAAGTAATCTTAAAAAACAGATTTGTTTCATTGTGGGCATTTCTGGATTAGATCCAACTTCTGATTCCTCCTCTCCTCCTCCTGCAACATGGTGAAACAGACCAGACAGATATTTTTTCTTGGTGCTTGTGCTGCAGTTCTCACTGATCATTTCCCATCAATTGCATGATATTCACCGAATTATGAAACCATAGGTATTTGACACATTTTGCTCAGCTAGCAGATTAATAATTAATATATATATTATATATTAATGTTTTGTAGTGTATTCTTGCCCTGTATTCTTTAGGTATTTTCTGGCTTGTGGGAACCTAATGCACAGGAATTGAAATACACAGCGAATCACCAAATTTACACATCAGAGTTCATTTATGGCATGTTACTGGAACATATACACACAGAGAGAGATTAAATGAATTATATATCTAAAGTAAATACATGTATACATGTAAATACATGCCAGTAAAATTCCAAGTAGATTTTTAGGTAAGACAAATTACAAAGAACATAGCTATGCTGCAATGTACTCTTTAGTTTCCATAGATAACAATGGCTGACTCAACAATTTACAATTAAATTAATTATATCTATATGCATCACATTACAATATCTACAAAAAGTCTTTCTTTCTGCACTTGGCATCTGAAAAATCTTTAATGAACTCCTCAAACTGTATCATCTTTAAAACACTGCTCTCTACATCTACTAGGTGCAGAGCACTTGGCTTTTCATGTGTTATCGTGGTTCTCAGATAATTCTTTATTAGTGTCAGTTTGCTGAATTATCTCTCTCCTGAACAACTAGTGACCATCATGCTCAAATATATTCTACAAGCTCCATTAACACTTGGAAAGATATCAGTGAGTCCTTCCTCATGGACTAAAACCACCTGTTGAGATGGAGTGAGACATGACCTGAGCTTGGCAAAGGCTGCAAACTGGACAATTTTGTCTATGAACGCCTTACTGTAATCACGGGGGAAAACACTGATCCATTTCTCAGCTTCAGTTCTTCTCTCTGCATCAGGTAGACAGCATAAGTTGACTATGACTTTGAACCTATCATACACTGATTGGTATCCTACCCTGCGTTTTTGTAAGGCAAGAGACAACTGATCTAAAATGACATTGAAAGTTCTACATCTGAATTCTTCACTTGAGGAAAAGACAACTTCCTCTGAGACTGTGTTGGATTCACATCATAACGTTTGTTTCTCTTTCATGGCCTCGCTGTAGTTGCTTTGTAGTCTGTGTTGCCACAGAGGTTCCTGGCATCGAGTTCCAACTCTTCATACCCATCCCAAAGTGATTTCAGAAACATATCCAGAGAATAAATTAGGTCCACCACTTTCCTCAGGTCAACTTCAATTCCTTGAATAGTTTTATGTGTGCTGTTGAACCATTCAAGAATTAAGTTCCAGATTATGGCAATTAGAGCAGTTTCAAGACAGTCCATTTTGTCTGCCAATATCTGAGCTTCATGTCCTTCTTCAGATGTTTGCTTTCAATATTTCTGAAGGCATTTTCAGTATAGTTGTATCAATCTATTAGGGCATCAGTAGCATCAGCTCTTGATATCTGAGGGCCTGAGTGTCATAGCTAGTGCTCTTTTATTGCCTTCCAAAGACTTCATTACATTTGCCCAGCTGTTAGCTGATGCACAGACAAAAAAGGAGTATAACCTTTGTATGAAACCAAAATAACTAACAGCTTCAACACAGCAAGAGGCAGCAGAATGTCCAACATTAAATGAGTGAGCAGCACAGGGAATGAAAACTGCTGCTGAGTTCTTATTCATAAGTCTGGCTTGCATTCCTGTGTAGTGACTGGACATATTGCTAACATTGTCATTGTGACTGCTCTCTACAGTCTTCAAAATTAATACCTTGTTTTTCTAGAAGTTCTAGCAGAGATGTAGCTAGAATGTCAGTCTTCTGAGAGCCAGTCTGCAGGAAAGTTAAAAATCTTTCTATTGGCTTCCCAGAAATATTATTCACACCATGACTGTTAGATGGTCAACATGAACCAGATCTACAGAAACTGAGAAGTACTTGGCAGTTTTCAGTTTTGCCAAAATATAATTCTTAAACATATTTTGCCATCAGCATAACAATTTCTTCATAGATGGTTGGTGACAAGTATGATTGCTTATCCCCTCCAGGCTTGCCAAATTCTTTAAGATGATCCATCAGAAATGGATCAAATTGTGCAATCAGTTTCATAATCCTAAAAAAAATTCCATTATGCTTGGATCCTATGATCTCTTCACTACCCCTAAATGTCAGGCCTCTCTCAGCTAAAAAAATAGTTACAGCCATAACATGCCACAATACTTCATTTCCAGTATTTCTTCTTTTCCTCCACTTGTTTTTCCAACTCCCTGTCAACATGAGATTCTCTACATTGAAAACTGAACTTCAGCACAGAATCTCTGTGGCCTTGGCTTTGTTCATGAGTTTTCTTTTTCTTTTTCCTTGTTTTTTTTCCCCTGATCGTTAAAGCCATCCTCACTGGAAAACCTGTCACATCCTCTGGACATCAAAATACAATAAAAGCAATAAACACCACACTTTGATGGGCTGTACAGGTGCCACTTTCTGAAATGCTGCTCAGCATTGCCCACCCAATCCCGGAATAAAGACGCGAGACAAAATTATTGGATCAAATGCGGGCCACACTTTATTGAATAGAAGCTGTATTTGTCATCAATAGGCCAAATATAAGGGGCCTGCTGTAGTGCGGAAAAAGGTGACAGGTAGGGGTAACCAATACCCCTTGATCATAAATTGGGCGAGTCCCCGACCCCAGGTTCCAGCGGTCTACCAGACAGCAGGAACCCGGCTGGCCGCTAATTAAACACCCCCAGACCTCAAGACATCTTTTCTTGATGACTGTTGGTCTGGAAGTGGCCCAGCGCATCCTTCCCGCACCGGCCCTATAATCGCACGATCCGCAGAGCCGGGAGGTCGGATGTGCTGTTGGCTTACCTGAAATTACAAATGGGACACACCGAAAATACCTGTTTTTCCGCACTACCCGCCAGTGTGACCAAAATATGCCACCAAATTGCCAACAACCCTTATCCAGGGTGGGATAGGCGAAAAATCCCCCCATCCCAGAGCCAATCAGGATGAAGGTCAAAAATTCCTATCCGGCCCCAAAATGGTGACCCAAATCACACTAGAAATAGGGAGGGCGGGTGGGTGCCCGAAAAGGAAAGAGGGCGAAGCGCGGGGAAGCGTGTCCTTAAATGTTCGCGCTTCCCCGCCCATTAATTATGACGTAATGGAGCTGTCTCGCGCCATCCAGGCTGGTAGGCAAAGACCAGCTGCGCCCCATCCAGGTTGGTAAAACCGACCGTCAGGCGGCTGGAACCTTGCCCACCCAATCCCGGAATAAAGACGCGAGACAAAATTATTGGATCAAATGCGGGCCACACTTTATTGAATAGAAGCTGTATTTGTCATCAATAGGCCAAATATAAGGGGCCTGCTGTAGTGCGGAAAAAGGTGACAGGTAGGGGTAACCAATACCCCTTGATCATAAATTGGGCGAGTCCCCGACCCCAGGTTCCAGCGGTCTACCAGACAGCAGGAACCCGGCTGGCTGCTAATTAAACACCCCCAGACCTCAAGACATATTTTCTTGATGACTGTTGGTCCGGAAGTGGCCCAGCGCATCCTTCCCGCACCGGCCCTGTATTCGCACGATCCGCAGAGCCGGGAGGTCGGATGCGCTGTTGGCTTACCTGAAATTACAAATGGGACACACCGAAAATACCTGTTTTTCCGCACTACCCGCCACAGCATAGGGACTAGCTTAGCTAAGTCCCATGCCCGCCACAGAGCCTCTAAGCTCAGGAAGCAGGCCCCTTCAAATATCTTCCAGAAATATGTCCAAACCTGCATCAAACAGGTGGACACCATCACTGCGAAGCAAAGCAACATAGCACAATTGGATCCTGTGGTGACAATTCACCGATCCGAGGCCACCAATGCAGACACCTCTACACACTTCTCGGTTAACACGCCGCTGGGTCGTGTTAACATCAACAATGCTCCGGGCACCCCAACAGGCTAGCCACGGAATGATCGTGAACCACACGATCAGCATAGCAGGTGCACGAGGCAAACCATTGCCGCCCAAATGCATCAGCAATACATCTGGCGGGGACTGGTCAAACGCCATTAGCCGTCCAAGTTGGATCCATAGCAAGCCACGCATGCCTCTCAAGTAAGCATGAGCATGGGAACCAAGCCCCAAGATCAGTCCCCAAGTGGGACTTGGCAGCACAAGGTTCTGCCCAATAACAAAGCCGTGGCGCTGGTCAAACGCTGTCAGCCGTCCAAGCTGGATCCAAAGCGAGCCACGCACGCCTTTCAAGTAAGCATGAGCATGGGCACCAAGCCCCAAGAGCAGTCCCCAAGTGGGACTTGGCAGCACAAGGTTCTGCCCAATAACAAAGCCGTGGCGGACGATCATAACGTGTCTTCGACCTCCAGTCCCCGCAGCACCTGAAACGACATAAAAAGCCCTGCCTACACATTAGGTAGGGTTCTGATATACCATTGATAGCTAGATGAGGACCAATGTCCCAAGTGCTTAGTTTGCTCTGTACTGTACGCGGGAGCAGCCGCTGTGGATGCAGCTCCAATTCTAAAATAATGTGTCCCAAATCTCAAAACCCCAACGCCTATTCTGTCCAATGCCAGGTCCATGAGCTTACAACATTGATATCTCGGTAATGGTGACTTGTCTGCATGCTGTAAAAGCATCCAGGCCCTTGACCTCTACACTCCATGAATGCTTGGGTGGCGTCGACAGGACAACTACTCCTAATGCCACATTACCCCAAACCAACAATCTCCCATTGCCTTATCTGGTCGGCCTTTGATCGCCTAATTATAATTTTTAAACTGCTGTCCTGGATCATAACGTCACCCTGCTACGGTGCATATCTAGAGGTGTCTGCCTTTCCTGCTGCAGCCAACGCACTGACCCGAAGGGCTCTAAAAGGGGGTTATAGAAGCAACTGCTTTAAACAAAGCCACTTCATATTGTTCCCTACCTAAACTTTCCCGTTGATCACATAAATGTTCGAGAAGGAGTGGGGAGATAGGTCCTGGGATCGTACACCCTCCCCCACTCCTTAGACCATCCTTCCAACATTTACCTTATCCTGTAATCACTAGTAAAGTCTGTTACTCTTTGCAGAAAAGGCCAACGCCGGCAGTTTACCCTTTATGGTGCTTGGCGCAAGCCCCTTTCTATAAAGAACAACTATAAATTGTTGTGATTGTTCTACAGGAGCCGGCCATAACTGCTCCAGTTCTGTGGAAGCCCTAAACTCCTGGAACTCGCGGCGTGTATTTAGACAACCCTTCCTAGTCCTAGGAGCTAATGCCCTACCTATTGCTCTCAATGCTTAGTCACTCCAATCTGCCACATGAGCATACCTTCCCCCATACCCTTAGTCATTCTAGTCCTGTGCATTGGTCGTTTAAGACCCCTCATAGTGGCACAAAGACGCCGAACAAAAGCCTGGCCCAGAGCCACTACTCTACAAGTGAAATTTAAATGTCCCACTTTCTCCTGTCGCTCTTGAAGAGCCGCCTTTTTCCTACCTAACACTCACTAATTCTGTCTCTGAGATCAGCCAATTTCTTATGAGGCAGTCTAAGAGTTTGTTGGATAGAATCCAACTCAATACCAAGAAAGGTTAAGGACGCCGCCGGGCCCTCAATAGATGTACTAAACTTTTCAAAAGCGGCACACGAAATCGAGCATCCCAAAGGTAATGCTCTGTCAATGTAAAACAATCCTTGAAACTGAAAGCCTAATAGATTAAAGTCAAGGCGGTGGACAGGCAAAATTCCAAGGCTGATTCAACATCACATCTTGCCAGCTCCGTCCCCATTCCGCAAACCCTAACCATTTGGACGGCTTCATCAAATAAAGTGTATTTAACTGTGTGCAATTCCGGGGTATCAATTCAATTCAATAACCTTTATTGGCATAGGAAAATTAAAAGCATATAAAAAAAAATGGCACACAACTAGAAATGTAACGGAAAACACAACCAGAGATACTTAAGACAGGCAAGTCAATTTTTAGGGACCTGGGAGGAAAGAACCTTAGCAAGGAACTCGCCTACCAAGGCCGTTGTTTCCTGTGAGAAGTCATGAAGGAGAAAACCTGTGAGAAGCTGGGGAGGGCTGGAAAAACTTGAGATAATTGGACCTATGATACAAGCACGGGTATCTTTGAACTCAGGACAGTAACAGAGAATATGTGTGACTGAGTCGGGCTCTAAACCACAAAAGTTACAGATTCTTTGCTCAAAGGGTACCCGAGCATATCGTCCCTTAAGAACCTCAGAGGGGAAAATGTTCAGCCGGGCTAACATAAAGGCCCTCCTGGTAAAAGGGTTCACCAAGGACTGGAAATAAGAATGTCCAGAACCAAAGGAGGGAAAAATACCAAAATTGATTGGGGAACATGTCTGATTCACATTGGAGACTAACTGGAGATACTCAGATTCCCATAGTCTCTCCTTAATAAGGGAAAGTGCCTGATTAAAATTACTATTATGAATGGAGTTTAAAGATATGCCAATAGACACAAGCTTGGTTTCACATTGTGTAAACCATGTGGATTGGTAAGGGTCTTTAAGAAGGTGAGCAAGGAGAGAATCTGGGTCTATTTTAAAAAAGAGACGCAACCAGAATTTAAAAGTGAGTGCCCACGCCGTCGTTGAGGGAAGGTGCAGGCCTACCTCTAGGGCTATAGTAGATAGTTTAATTAAGTTGGGGATCCCTAAAATTCGTCTAAAAAAGGAAGCAGCCAATAGATCGACTTTATTATTCATGGCATTGATCCAGATTGGGACACCATAGAGCAGGCGATTAATCAGTTTAGCCTGGAAAATATGAATGGCAGCTGGAACAAACTGATTCCCAGCATTATGATGGAATTTAATTATTGCTCCGAGAAGATGTGAGACAGAAGCTATCGCAAAATCTCTATGTGTAGTCCACTTAAGTTGGAAGTGGAGTGATATGCCTAGGTATTTGAAAGTTCTGACTTGTTCAATGGGCTGGTTATTAATTTTCCACTGAAGAGGCTTCCAAGATTTTGAGAAAACCATACTTTTAGTTTTCTCCACATTGATAACAAGATCATTGCGTGAACAATATGATTGAAACAGGGAGAGAAGCTGTCTTAAGCCTATACTAGATATAGCAAGAAGGACAGCATCATCCGCATATAACAATAGAGGTATTGGCACCTTATTTAAAACCGGGGCAGACTTTTCAGCTGATGACAGCTGAGAGCGTAAATCTGCTAAGAAGAGGTTAAATAAAAACGGGGCTAAAATACAGCCCTGCCTCACTCCTCTAGTGACTGGGATCTTTTCGGAGACAGAGCCGTAACAGTCATAACGGACTTGGCAAAAATTGGCAGAATGTAATTTACGAATTAGGAAAAGTAGACGCGGGGGGATTCCCCATGATGCTAACTTTTCCCACAAAATAAGTCTATTGACCGAGTCAAAAGCAGCTTTCAAGTCAATGAAAGCCGCATACAAGTTTCCCTTAAATTGGCGTGTATACTTCTCTGCCAGGAACGAAAGTGTTAGTACATGATCTAATGTTGAGCAGCCCGAATGGAAGCCAATTTGCTCATATCCTGGAAGGTTCACAGAGGAGGACCAAGTAGCAAGATGAACTAGAAGATGTTTACTATACAGCTTTCCAATTGCCGAGAGCAAGCTTATAGGTCTATAATTACCCGGATGAGAGGGATTACCTTTTTTAAAAATAGGAACTAGGATGGAGGTGAGCCAATCTTCTGGAATAAGCCCATGCTCGTCAATTAAAGTGAACAAATTTGCCAGGGGATCAGCCCACCATTGGGCGTTATTAATTAGGAGGTCATTGGAAATCCCGTCTGAGCCAGGGGACTTCCCGCGTTTCAGAGAGTGGATAAGCTTTATAACCTCATCCCTGGAAACTGGAGGCCAGGGGGGGAGATCAGAAGGAAGATTCCTTAATATTGGAACTGGATCCTGGGAAGAAAATATTTTAGAATAATAGGTTGTCCAGTCAAGAGGGGAAATAGGTAAAGGACTTTTATAGGGCTCTTTCAAGGAAGATTGCGCAACCAATGACCAAAAAAGTCTACTATTCTTTGATGTAATAGCCTCTAGGAGCTGGGACCAATTCCGCAGGGCAAAGTTGTGCTTCTTAGCATCAATGAGCTGGTGCCATATACTTCTCGCCCAACAATAGAGGGCCTTGGTCTCAGGAGTATTATGAGATTGGAATGAAAGAAATAAGTAACGGACGTGACGTTTGATGACCCAACACTCGGCATCAAACCAGGTGTGGTGAACAGCCTTGTTTTTAGACACAGATACAGAGCTAAGTAGTTCTGCCAGAGTATGAGTAATCTGGTGATAGGATGAATCAGCCAATAATGGTGACGTAGTAGATTGAATTATTTGTTTTAAGTGAATCGTGTCAAGACTAAGAGACCATTGGTCAAAGGCGAAACTAATCCTGGGAGACCATTTGGGCCAGAGCTTGGGACGGCAAATTCCGGGGTAATGGCGTCGTCAACCAGGAAAGACAAATGATGGTTCAAGCGAAACTCCCCCGGGGCCATTTTTGGGAACTATACCTAATGGAGAAAATCTCAATTTCACCAAAGGCAAATCGGAAAAGTGGCCCAGGACCCGGCCCTCTTTGACTTCTTTATTAATTTTATTCATCGCAATGTCCTCCATACGTCTAACGGACAGGACGTTACTCGCCATGAAGGCTGTACGTTCCCCTAAAGCAGGTATACAAAAGCCATAACGAAAACCCTGAATTCAGGTATAGTGCATCGTTGTCCCGAGAGTATGTCTGCAGCTAAGCCTCTAACACCTCAATTTTAATTGGGGTGGAACCCCTAACCAGCGGAACCGCCGCCCCCATTGGGCGTCTTTCCACCTCCTGATCCTTTATTCTGGCGCTGAACTCCTGCTGTAAAACAATTGGACTTTTGGTGTTTCACTGCGCCATTAAAGCATTCGTGACTGAACTATACAAGGGTTTCTTGGACAGGAACCCTTGTAGTTAAAGTCGAAACAAGGCAGGCGAGTGTGAACCGCTCACCCCGCACCAGGGCGGGGAGTAACCGAGCCAGCCAATTACCTATTCAAATGGCCACTGTCAATTCCGTCTCCAGTGTGACCCGGTCTAGCCGGGTCATATGTTGTAACCAGAAACCTGGCTGCGATCCATCCCAGCGGAAGTTGGGCTGAATGGCACTCCTAATTCTAAAGGCATGTTCGCATTGAAGACAAGCCTGCCCTGCAAAGTCTGTATGTGCCCTATATATAATGTCGAAGTATTGTAGCAGTGAATAAGCTCGCCAGGGTTGAGTCTTGACTACCACCCCAGCATAAATGATGAAACCCGGGATCCAATTAGCCCATATCCTATAAGGTTTCTTACCTCTGTGTTTCTCTTTCCCGTTCTCGTCATACTCATCTATCTCCTTATTATCCGCTTCGCGGTTCAGGAGATCAATAAAAGTCATGGTGTGGAATAATCCCCAAAGGGCGTAGCCGCCAGGGGCATAGTGTTGTACCCTGTGTTGGGCACCGACGGATGCTGAAGAGCCCCAGATCTGTCTCCTGCACTAGGTGTCCCAATTGAGGGCGTAGTCACATGTGGCTTACCCAATCCATGAGATGGCACATTGGCCAAAGGCCAAGCCACACTGGTCCCGCCTGTGGGTAGTACATTGTAGGGTGTGAATGCATAGTGCGTAAATGGGAAGCCTCCGGCACATGGCCAGGCAGTGTAAGGTGACTATGAACTATGCGTGAAATATGACTCACCGGAGGACCCAATTGACGTCTTGGGGACGTCACCAACCCGAGATGTGCTAGGCCCGGCCTTCTCTGCGAAGTCACGCTCATCATGAGCTGCAGCCGTTGCTTCTTGCATCCCCGTGGTGTCTTCGTGGGTACTCTTTGACCTGTCAAGACCTTAGTGGTGGCCGAAGACCCTTCAGCCACAGCAGGTTCCTCTCTCACCAAAACCTGTGTGGACAGATGACCCTAAGGATGTACTGGGGACGTCCATCAGCTGGGACGTGCTGGGGCCAGCCTCCTCTGCCAACTGGCGCTCAGCCTGATCCGTGGTCACTGCTTCGTGCGCCCCCAATGTGTCCCTCCTTGCACGCTTCCTTCCAGTCGTGACCTTAGGAGCACCGGAAGACCCCTCAGCCACTGCTTGCTCTTCCCTCTCCGGAACCAGAAGACCCGATAGAAATCCTGGGTGCGTCACTGACCATGGACGAGCTGGGCCCAGCCTCTTCCGTGAAGTCACGGTCATCACAAACAGCAGCGTGTCAGGCACTTCCGTGATGTCTGTGCGGATAATCCCCTGATGTCGAGACTTTGCTTGAAGCCACAGAACCTTCTGCAGCAGACTGCTCCTCCCTCGCAGAAACCTGCGAGGACTCCAACGCAACAAAACAGTCCATCAGATCTTGCGCCAAAGCCTTCAATTTGCTCTTTCTACGACCCTTAGTCTCCCTGGCCGAGCGGCGAGGAGAAGTTTCCCTTTGCTGCGGCATCTGTGAAGCCACCCTCTGCGCCTCGAGCGCAGACACCTTCGCCTGCAATTCTTGCCATATAGGCCAAGATTCCTCGTCAGAGGATGAGCGCTCAGGAGAAACTTGTAGCACAGGCCTCGTACTTGAAGCCGTTACAAGCTGTAAGGGAATGGACCACTAACCAATGAACCACTAACCCGGAAAATGCCTATCACCAATAGTCACCGCTCGCCTTGCCCACAGCAGACTGCCTGAAAGACTGGACGGCGGATGACGCTATAACCAATTAGCCTTAGCTATATGAACTGGTTACTCCCCCTCTTTATTATTTAATTACATATCTATTTATTTACTGATTGTATATAACTATATATTGTATTGTAAACATATAATAAGAGAGACATCAGGAGCTAAACTATAAATAATGCAACAAACCCTTGAACTTATTCCAATTAACTGCAGAAATTAAATTTACACCTCAGACAGTATCAATATACAACGTTCCAACTATTGTCTATAATTACTATTAGTAATAATGTTAATTTTTATTATTATTATTATTATTTAATAATCTAACTGAAATATCACTAAAAGATTATAATTATGGTGGTACTAACACTTATGATGAATACAGCTACCCAATAAAACTTATATATATATATATATATACTAATTATATATAGCACTAAGCCCCCCCCCCCAAATATCAATAGAATGGTAAAATATAATTAAATAATACTAATACACAAGACCTTAATAAACAAAACTTGACTAATAATAATTGAATTAACAACAATAACAAACTCCAAGTGAGATGAAAAAGGAGGAAAAGGGTGCGAAAAGGCAGTAAGTACAAGCAATAAGGAACAGCAACTTAAACTCCAAAACGAAGGTAAGCGATTACAAAAGCCCAGTAACAGCAGTAGAAGCTAATGTAAACTAAACTTAGGAACAAAAGACAGCTCCCACCCTCGGGACGGGCAAACGCCCGCCCCAACGCTCGCAGTCTCCCCGACCCTGTAAAACAATTAAACGACTGGCTAAACAGACAGAAAACAAAGAGCAACGCGAAAGAAAATAAAATCTTAAAAAACAAACGCAGGGAAGGGGCTTAAGCTGCCTTCCCAGAACCACGCAACCACGAAGTTCCCTCGAAGAAGAAAGCCAGCCAGGCAGATCGCTAGAGTGCTCTGCTGTGGTTCCTTCCTTGCCGGTGCCCGAAAAGGAAAGAGGGCGAAGCGCGGGGAAGCATGTCCTTAAATGTTCGCGCTTCCCCGCCCATTAATTATGACGTAATGGAGCTGTCTCGCGCCATCCAGGCTGGTAGGCAAAGACCAGCTGCGCCCCATCCAGGTCGGTAAAACCGACCGTCAGGCGGCTGGAACCTTGTCATGAGTAGTGTAAACATGGAATTTTTGAAATAACAACAGTGCCCATCCAGTTTGCCTTGACATGAATAACAATGGTGTCAAGATTCTGGGTAGGAATCAGTCATTTTTGTTTTGACATATCACAGCTACTTTTGACCAAAAGGACACATGCTGCTCTCTTAAAGAAAGCCACATGACTGGGTCTGGATCACAAGATGGTGCTTCACTGTCCATGTCTAAAGTATCTGTAGGATGTGATGATCCATCACCTTCAATATCTTGATTTGATACGTTACTCTCATTTTCTATAGATGTACTTGGAAGTAGGGGTGGTTCCTCAGAAGGGAATCTGGAACTGGTCCTTCATCATTAGCTTCTATGTTTTCCATTGTTAAAGTAAAGAAAAATGTGTAAGGCACTTTGTCTTTACCAAGACAGCAGCATTTCTTTCATTCCTTTCTTTGGAAACCTTTCTCTTTTGAGCACCAGGCAGCTAAATTTTCCATGGCATACTGGGTCTCTTGTATGAGAGTATAATCTGAGGTCATTGTGAGGTTACAGTTACACATATACACACATACAATCGTAGGTTACCTTTCTCAAGGGCATAAACACTCTATGCGTGGTTCACTTCAGCCACCAACATTTGTTTAAAACTTGTACAATATACCCAATGTCAGATTAAGGCCTTTAGAGGCTCTAAGCACTGAAAAGCTTACGGTGCCCACTATAAATATAATTTAATTGTATAGCATATGGCAAAAAAGAACCACATATCATATGTACAATCTAATTACTGACGTCCAGTCAAATCTTGCACTTTCATGCTTTGATTAATGTAGACAGATTTTATCAGAATCTATAAACTGAAAAGCTCAAACAAGAGCTTAAAGCCCCTTTTGGGGAATTTTTTACTGTGGCTGTTATTTCTTTGGCTTGCACATATATTTCAGAGGCCAGGGGTCTAAAAGATCAGCAGCTCATTTTATGCTTACCACCACCCAACCTCCCAAAATACAGAAGTAAAAATTTAAAAAACAGACACCAAACAATGATGATTATGATTGATCATTTCACTTAAAACGTGAATTTTCTTGCTAGGTGAGTCTTTATACTTTTTAGTTTTTACTGTTTCATACTCAACTATTTTAGGTAGGGAGGTGGCTTTCTTGGATCACTTGAGGGAGGGAGGGAGAGAGCCAAGGGTGAGGGATGAATGGATGTAGTTTGTTAAGGAGGGTACACCATTTGCATCATGAGTCATGGTAAATCCAGCACTGAAAAAAACCCTCTGTGGTGTTGTCCTAAGCATATGCTTATTTTGCTTAATGGTTGATCCAGAGCTGAGTAGGGATGTGGCCCAGTGCGGAGAAAGCCCTGCTGAAAAAAGGAGGATACCTAAAGCAGAAGGATGAACGTACAGTTAACTTTCTTCAAAGCCCTCTTCTCCTGCGGTCTAGAGTTGCCTGTGCAGAACCTTTACCCTGGGAAGGAAGGAGACTTTTTTATGCTTGTGCACAATTTGCAAAAAGGAAGGAGAATTATAGTAGTTTGCAAAAGACCAGATCTTTGCGCTCCTGGGCTGAAGAAAAGATTTGGAGTGGATCTCCACTTCCTTCCAGCTAAGTGGAAGGAATGAGGAGATCTGCTCCAGATCTTTGCTTCAGCCAAGGAGAGCAAAGATCTGGTCTCCTTCCTTTTGCAAACTCTGTGGGGCCCTCCCCTTCCCTTGAGGCCCCAAGCATTGCTTAAGTTTGCTTGATGGTTAATCCAGGCAATTTTATAGATTATTGCAAGCAAAGTTTTGTTTGTATTCTCGAAGTTTTGTTTCCCAATATAAAGTTTAATTTTAAAAAACCTAGTTTTAAAATTATTATTCTTTTGTATAAAGGATGGTCCCTTCTGACAGGCCCCCCTGAGGTAATGGCCCATGTGAGCGACCAAACCTCCCTAAGGAGAGTATGGCGTTCGGTCAGGGAGTCTCTTAAGCCCCAAATCTATCACTTTGTACTGAGGTAAATCCTCAAGCCTCAGCAGTGTATAGCATCCGTGCCGTAGACAAGCCTGACCTTTGAAAAACACTTCACTTTACTCAGCACTTTACAAGTACTTAAACATGGGCTTTGCGATTCCTCAGAACTCACAACAGCTCAGTTAAATAGGACTTCTCTGTAGTAGCCAGTTAGTGGCCTTTCCACTCCTCTGGATTTAGCCTAACCCTGCTTGATCCAAGAGACTAGTCCTCAATGAGGTTTTTAATAATTATTTTTTATTAAGAAAATAAAGATTCATAGAAACAGTTCTTTTGCTTAAGCAGTAACATAATAACATGTTCAAAGGTTACAGTAGTTAAATAAAGCAGTTATTTCTTATTAAAAATAAGAAACTCTTAAGATCTAAGCTGTGGTGGGCTAATCCCACCCCTCCTTCTCCTTACCATTCTACATTCTGTAAACATCCAGCTACATAACGCAATCCACCATGAATCCTTCTTAGCTTGGCATAAGCTAAGAGAGAGCTCTCAACATCCCTTCTCATCCATCTTTTCTACACCCATCGGACCTCCTTCTTCATGGCTGTAAACCAATTAACTCAAGGAGGCGTAACTGCTCACTCCGCCTCCAATTCTCACGGAGATGCAGATGCGTTATCTCCTTCCCAATTAGACTGGAATTGGTTGGGTCTTCACACTGGGCCTCCTCGACCTTGCACACTTATCAGCATTTCACTCTGTACCAGCATAGCTGTAAATTAGGAAAAACAGCCTCTCAGCCTTTACCACATTCCAATGTCCTCAACTCATTTCACTTTGAAACCTAACAGACTCCATTTTCTCTCATCCTCAATGACTACAAATCCCACTCTCCTTCAATATCATCACAGCCCACTTTGCCCATTTATAAATCTAGCACTGCCTGGAGTTCACATCCTTTCATGTTTCCAAATAAGGGTTTCAAATGGTAATTTCTGAGTTCAACACTGTTTCACCACAATGGCTGGCCAGGACTGCCCATTGCCTAGCCAGCCCGGAATAATGAGGCAACACACACAAAGTGGATATAAAATAGGACCACACCTTATTGAACTCAGGGAAAATAACCATCCCTTTTCAAAGTGGAGGAGGGTGCTATAGTAGTGCAGAAGCATGATCTGTATCTCGGGCTGGCCTTGCCCCAGACCCAGACCTTCTCATGGTGAATTCCCATAAACTTGGGTTATCCGCTGAGCAGAGGCTGCCAGAGGCACCTGACTCTAAGTGGTCCGTGTCCAGGGAAGCACCAGTTTGTCTATCTCCTGGCGCAGAAACCTCATGGTCTTCAACTCCAGGATGTGTTACGGTCCCTGCTGGGCGCCATAACTCACCTAAAAAACTCATGCCTTCCGCACTACCCACCAGTGTGACTGACAGTTGAAATTAACAATGAACCTTCCAATGGACAAATTTGGCAATAAATGAAAATAAGAATGGGATGGGCAAAAAACACACCTGTACCTAAGTGAGCCAATTACAGCTACAGGTCAAAAATTCCCATCTGGCCCTGGAGTGACCAGCTACACTCGTTCTTATAAAGGCTGGGAGGATGGATTGGCATTCTAGGGAGAAGAGGCTGAAACAGGGGCGAGCTCCTCTTTTAAAAGTAAGCTTCGGCTCACCCCTGCCAGCCACTGTAGCTTTGCCTGTGTGCACCCTATCCGGGCGGCCAGGCAAAACGCTCCCACTCTTGCAGCCACGGCTGCAGAAGGAGCCATGGATATTCAGATGGAAAGCCCTCTGAGTATACAATTACATCAAGCATGTACGGACACAAGTTCTTGCTCTCTCACACACGTACACACTGTCACTTGCACAGGCTTAAAAGTGCAGAGACGAATGAGAGGAGGACAGCTATCCACCTCAAGACACACACACATAAATGGGGAGGGGGCAGAATCTCCCAACCTTCCAACCAAGCCCTTTTAATATATCTAATTGACAGCACTAATTAGTGTCTGGGAAGGACTGTAAGAAGTGAGGAGGAGGAAAAGGGAGAAGGAAGAGGAAAATAAGGTAAGGGAGAAAGATGAGTAAAAAAGAGAGAGAGAGCAAGAACAGCCAATTCTCAACAAACTGGCCATGCTTCTCACCAGCTCTGCACTATTTTTTATCAGTAGTACATAACTTGCAAAACATAACAAAAAGACTAGTTATACACTACAACAACAGGATCTGTGAATCTGTTGTAAGCATGTGCATAACACATTTGTATGTGTTATTAAAAACTGAGGTAAGTTCATGAGTCTACAGCAGCTATCAGCAGTTGAATCAGCAGCAGTGCGGGGGCAGTGAAAGGTGAGGGAAGGTATAGACAGAGGAGAGTGAAATAGCAAGGATCCTGTTTGATGTAGGAAGAAAATGTAGCCCACTTGATCCTGTTGTGTAGATACCTGAAATGCACCTTCCAGGATAATTAAACCTTTCTGTGTGAACAAAGAGCAAATTCACCAGGACAGACAGGGTGGAATATATAAAAGTTCATGTCAGCTCAGGAAAACTTGTCATGTGAGGATATCCTAACATGCAACCTCTTCTAAAGTCTGCTTTGAAAGTGATACCTGGATATGCTCAAACACAGTTTTAGAGGTGACTAGACCTCTCACATTGAGCCAGAGAAAGGCATTCTCAGGTAGTATAAAGTTTCCCTTGTTTCTCACCTTCCGCCCATTCACCTTTGATTTAGCAGATGGCCAGACATAGGAATGTTTCCAGAAACACAGAGAGGAGATAGTAGCAACATAAAACCAGCAGGGAGCCGGAGGTTGAAGGCCATACATTCAGGCCCAGGAAGGCAACATAAACATATCAAAAGATAAGGAAAATGGAATACACTTTCCTCCAGACATTAAGGCACATCTCTGGGGCAGGCCAAAGGGGAATTGGGGCATCTTACATATACCTATAGGGGACCAATAATTTTGTAATCCTTGGCATCATTACCCAATTAGGGTCAGGATCCAAACTTTAGGAGAAGCTAACCAATAGAATTGTAGAACTTTATGGCTCTTTGTTTGTTATGTTATAAAATATCTGTACGCTGTATTTTCGGGATCTTCTCTGCTTTTAAGAGAAGTCCCAGCTGACTTTGTATTGCTTATTCTCAATAAAATTGGACTTTGGTTCAGCTGGCTGTGTCTCACCTGATCTCTTGCCAGAGACCAAATTAGAAAATGGGCTTTGGCCCGTAACACTAGGGACAGTCTTCCACCAGACCTTCGTTATTTAAAACATCAATTAATATGATTAAGTACATTTTTAAGAGAGCTTGAGGCATTTTCCATCTGGCAAATTCTTTCACATTCATCTGGGCTTGCTTGCTTGCTTGCTTGCTTGCTTTATTTATTTATTCATTCATTCATTCATTCAGTTATTTAAAATATATTTACCCGGCCTTTCTCCTTAAAAAGGACCCAAGGCAGATTTATAAAATGATGTGGCCTGACTTTAAAAATCTAAGGCATAGTTGTTGACGTGATGTTTATATGGAAAAAAAATGTAGAGCGAAGGAAGGAAGGAAGGAAGGAAGGAAGGAAGGAAGACTGAAAAATTGAAACATACTCATTAGGAATCATCATTGAATGACACACACTCAAAAAGTTTTTGGATCAGTATGGAATAATGAAGTACTAGGGTCCAGACAAGCATATAATGCACTGGAGGAAATCAGAGCAAATTGGAACAAATCAAACACCACCGGGGATGTGTGTGTAAAAAACCACAGGTAGTGTGGTTTTTTAAGTCCTGCTTTGACTTCATTAACACCAATGTGAACCTCATGACAGGTCGACAGTGGGGAAAGTATGCTATCATGGGTTGAAGGAAAGTTGGAAAAATGTTCAGTGTAGAGAAGCTCAATCCTTAAGGAATACTGAGTAAAAATTATTAAATAACTTTAATACATGATCGAGTTTTCATTCTAGAATGTAATATATGTACAATGTTGGCAAGAGAACAAAATGTTCAAAGTGTTGACATGAGAACTAAATATCTCAGCGAGTATTGGGATACTTTAATATTTCCTTCTCTTCCCTTATTTTATACTTTCAGCTGTATAACATGTTTCCTGCATTTGGCTTCTTTTTTGGTGCTCATAAGACCATCCTTAATAACAGAGATGAGTTGCATGCCTTTATAAATACCACTTTCATAAATCATCTAAAAAATCTGGATAAAAACGATCAGCGGAGCTTCATTGATACATTTCTCATCCAGCAACAAGAGGTAATGAAATTGTTTAAGTGTGGAACACAGAATGCTTTATTTTAACTGAAAAAACTATCATCAGTTTTTAATTATTGAGTGATCCTTCATATATTAAATAACTTATCTTTTTAAGAGCAAGACTCTGCATTAAATTCACCTATGGAAATTAAACTTTATTCAGTTAACAACAAATGACATTTCTCTCCAGGCACAATTCTTCCTGGCTAAAGGATGAGACGAAATGTTTTAAAGAAAATAAAGGAGATTAACAGTAAATGTATTGTGTGTCTGTGGCACTTGGTTTCAGCAGGGAGAGGACAGCTTATACCACCAATTTGGGATGAGCCACTCCATTCAGACCACAAGCTTTCTTGTGTAATTTTATAATTTTTTTCATATGTAGTTTGTAAACTTTCAAACCGGTATTTCTATTGTTTCCATCACTGTGGTTGTTGCCAAGATAACCAAATTCGATTATTCAGCAACAGATAAAATGTAAAAGCAAGACACCCACACTCACCTGTCGGGGGGAGGGAACTGTCAGAGTTTAAATTTTTGTATAAAGGAAGTATTAAGTGCTTAAGAGTAAATGTGACTCTGAAAATGTAAGATGTGGGAGAGATGTTTTTGAAACTTGTTTTAGACTTGTTCAATCTCATACTTTTGACCTTGATCTCATGGATGTCTTCCCAGCCTTTAGCTATTTACTGTTTTATGTGCCCAGGCAAATTTCTCACTCCGCTTGGTTTAACCAGTTTTTTTTTTCTCTCCCAGGAGAAGGAAAAGAACAATGGTGGGCATTTCCATAATGAAAATCTAAAAAATGTTGTGGTAAATTTATTTGCTGCTGGCATGGAGACCACTTCTACTACTCTGCGCTGGAGCCTCTTGATAATGATGAAGTACCCTGAAATTCAGAGTGAGCATATTTTATTTTATTGTCTCCTATTATTCTGGTACACCTTGATATTTTAATCATCATCATCATTGTCAGGAATTAGAAAGAAAATGGGACTTGTAATCAGACAAAGGTGGAGTCTGTTAGGTTTTGTATAGTTTGGATTTAAACCACTGAAATGTTCTCATGGGATTGTTGTTCCAAGTTTGCTCTGCCTGGCACCAAGATAAGGAGCAAGGTTTGAGGAGAAGACCAAACACCACATTCCTCTTAATTGGGGTAAGATAAGACACCTGCAAGATCTCATGTGAAATAGGGGCGGTGAACACCCTTATGATCCTAATCGATTGGCAGCTTGGAAGTGTCAGAAAGAAGGTGGTTCAGAGACGTGTAGAAAAATGGTTGTTTCATGTATGTGATAACCTGTTGATGTGTTGGTGTTGTGGAATGTGAGAAGAGAGAGGTTTGTCTTTTTGAAAGAGAGGGGGGAGAGATTCGCCCAGCTTCTCTAGAATGCTAAGATGTAGAATGTTGCCAAAATGATTACTTAACTTAGTTTAGCTTTTATTATTTTAACCTAGGAATAGTAAGCTTATTTGAATCATAGTAACTGATTGGATATGATTATGCTTTATGCTTTTAAGCTACAATTGTGTTAATGGAACTACTTTATTTTCTTAATAAAACGATTATTCTTCAACAAAGGACTTGTCTCTTGAACAGCAGGATTGCACCTAAATCCAGTGGAGAGTGGAAAGGTCACTAATTGCTACTATAACGAAGAAGTCCTACCTAGCCAGTCTGTTGTGCTGTCTAAGGAAGCACACAGTCAATGGTTGATTGCCTTGTAAACAGGCAAGAGGCTCTATTTCAGGTCCAGCTTGTCCACAGGGCAAGGACTACACACTTCTGAGGTTTAAGGACCTGTCTCAGGGTAAAAGTGGTGGTTGTTTGCACCTATACTGACTCCTTGCCCAAGATCATTTTCTCTTTAGGGAGAAGTGATTCTGACAATCATCATCATCATCCCCTCCATGGGCACAGGCCTTGTTGAGGTGGATGAGCCTGTGTGCTTCAGTGAGGATGAGAGCTATGCTGAAGGGTCTCTCAAGCCAGACAGGTCTCAGCTGAGAAGCCAAACCAATTGTGTCCACCAACCATCAATTCTGATCAGAGGGAATAAATAGAAATCCATACCGGATCGGTTGTCACCTGGGTCAACAAGGACCGTGTCAGATGCTATAGCCCCAGGGCATCTGGTGACAAATGGACTACAGGGCTCAGCAGACCCTGTTGAGGGACCAGGACAGGCTGCTGCAAAGCTACTGGAACAACATAAACAAAAAACTTGGACTCTCACCGAAAATCAAGAAATTATGCAATGTTATTATGAGGCAAACCCAGCAGCCCGTGGTTTTCAAAAAAGAATGATGGAAATTTGGAAAAGGAAACACCCAAGTAGTGACATAAGTGAACAACGATTAATGGACCAGAGAAGGTTTACCATCTGGAGTAAAGTGTTTTCAGAACTGGAATTGCAAGAACTAGAAAAGGTGGCAAAATCAACATAGAACAATGACCATAATATGGAAAACAAATGGAGAGTAGAGGTAGACACAATAGTGGAAGAAAACGTATCAATAGAGGAAAAACGTATGGAACAACCCAGAAATTATGAGTTGACAGAACAGCAAACATCACTGATGAAAAAATTGTAACCCGTATTAGCCAGAACACAGAAAGACAAAGGCTCCCCAGTTTGTACCGGTTACAAAGTAAATGAATAAAAGATCTACTGAATGATGCAAATTTTGTCATCAGAACAATCCCAACAAACATGCTAAAGGAAACAAACCAGCTCGTGTGTAGCACCACTGCAATAATAACCATGGACCTTGGTTAGAAGCTGCAAAAAACCCCATAAAACCCCTGCATTCCAAAATGGAAAATTTCGCTGGAAAGAAAAATAAACAAATTACGTGCAACTTAAAACATTTTTAAAAATTCAGAACTTAAAAATGAAAAAGTAAAAGCCAGACTATGCAAAATATATGACCTAGAAAGGAAAACAACTGTTAAAACTATGGAAGTATTAAAACAGCGGGTAACAACTACAGCAAAGAAAATTGAAAGATATGATGGATGTTTGAAACAATATAGAGAAAACATGCAATTTTGAAATAACCAACAATTATTCTATACATCACTAGGAGAAAATGCAGAGCAAAAGAAATTAGGCCCATGTAAAGATGATGCTCTAAAATTTTGAAAAGGAATGTGGGAAAGCCCATAACAAAAACACTTCATGGATTAAAGACATTTGTAAAGAAACTGAAGAAAAACAAATGGGTGATATTGTAATAACAACTGAAATGATTAAGAGGCAAGTAAAGGTTGTGAAAAATTGGAGTGCACCTGGTCCAGTTGAGTTGCACAGATTTTGGTTACACCATCTAACAGGTCTCCATCAACGTATAGCAGTGCAATTTAACCACTTACTTCAAAATTCTACAACTGAAGACTGGATGACAACAGGCTGCACATTTCTGATAATAAAAGATCATCAAAAGGACAATGAACCCAGTAATTATCAACCAATTACACGCTTTCCAAAAATGTTCAAGCTACTCACAGGAGTACTTGCAAGATCAATATATAATTACTTTACCCAAAACTCCCTTTACCCAACTGAACAGAAAGGTAACTTTAAAAAGTCAAGAGGCACAAAAGATCAGCTGCTTATTGATAAAATGATCCTGAAGAATGCAAAAATATGAAAAACAAAGCTTAACATTGTCAGAACATTGAGAATTTACAGGCCTGAACAGGTCAAGACAGTAGAAGTTTATGAGCTGCCATAATGTTCACCTGTGCAGACTCAGAAGTGCTGAGTCACAGTGACTTAGAAGAGGTGTGACTAAGGATGATGCAACACCTGTCCTGATTGGGCAAAGGCAGCTGCCTGCATGTATATAACTGGACTATGTATACAAAATGTTTTTTACCTCTTTCTCTTTACACTCCATTTCTTTGCCTCCTGCCTCTACTTGTGTTGTTGCTATGCCGAAGGACTGCTGCTCTGTATATTTGTATATATTGTAAATACACGTGTCTTGTTGTGAAGAAGAGCGTGTGTGCGTGTTTCCTTCATCAAGTGCTTGCAGGAAGAACTCTGCTAATTATCAGCGCGTCCAGGAGATTACACGCGTTGACAAACATGGCCTGGACAGACTATAAAAAGGCATTTGGCTCATTGCCACACAGCTGGATTAACACCTGCCAAAAATGCTTGGGATTAATAAAAACATTCAGAAGTTCCTCAAAGAAAACATGGAAAAATGGAAAACTTTCTTAATGGCCCATGGTGAAGAAATTGGGGAAGTTAGTATCAAAAGAGGAATATTTCAGGGGGATTCTTTTTCACCATTGCTGTTTAACATCTCACTAATCTCCGTGTCAATAGTTTTAAATAAAACTGGATTGGGGTACCATATTTCAGAACAAGCAGGAAAAATCAATCATCTGTTACACATGGAGGACCTAAAACTATATGCAAAAAGTTCCACAGAGATCGAATCACTGCTAAACACAGTGCAAATATTTAGTGAAAATATCCCAAATGAAATTTGGAATTGGCAGATGTGCAACTCTGTCAATACACCATGGCAAGATCCAAAAACTAGATCAAATAGAGTTTAAAAATGGTAATATTATATTAATCCATCTGTGTGGCATAATAATATTATGAAAATTATAAATACTTTGGAATAATAGAAACATATAACAGAAACTAATGAACAAAAGTTAAAGAACTGACAAAAAGGGAATATATCAAAAGAGTGTGGAAGATCTTAAAATCAAAATTAAATGGGGGAAATACAATCAAAGCCATAAACACATGGGCAGTTCCCGTAATTAGATACCCAGCTGGAATAATAGATTGGACCCAAAATGAATTAGAAGAATTGGATCGAAAAACACAGAAACTAATGAACATGCATCATGCACTACTTCCAAAAAGTGATGTGGACAGATTTTATTTACCATGAAAAATTGGAGGCTGTGGATTACTGCAAATACAGCAGGTAGTAGAGGAGGAAAAAAGAAGCCTAAATGATTATATCAGTACAAGCAGAGAAAAATTACTTAAGGCAGTGAAAATGGAGAATATTTTGAAAACAACAGAAACAAATTCTAAATATAAGAAAAAACAATTTGAAAACAAAGTAAACAGTTGGAAAAATAAACCACTATATGGACAACACCTGAGAAATCTTCATGGAAAGCCCGATAATAATTCAACATGGGCATGTCTAAAACTGGGGACCATGAAGAAAGAAACCGAAGGCTTGATTTTTGCTGCACAAGAACAAGCACTCCAAACCAATGTGATGAAAGATAAGATCCAAGGAATTAGTGCTAACAGTAAATGTCGACTCTGCCAAGGAAAAGATGAAACTGTGTCACAACTCTTCTGCTAATGTCCAAAGACTGCACAGATAACAAAATTAGACATGAAAGAATGGCAAAATTATTGTGCAAAAAATGTAACTTGCCAGCCTCAAAAAACAACAACAACAACAACAACAAAATGGGAACATCAGGTAGAGAAGGTGTCAGAAAATGAGGAAGTCAAGATCCTGTGGTATTTCCAGATCCACTTGAACATAACAAACCAGACATAGTAGGAATAGAATGAAGAAATGTCTGGATCATTGACATTGCAATTCCAGTGGGGTCCAGAGTTGAAAATAAAGAACTGGGAAAACTAACAAAATACAGAGACCTGGCAATCAAAACATCTCACTTGTGGATGAAACACACTTCAGTGGTCCCCGTAGTCGTAGGAGCTTTGGGAACAATATCAAGAAATTTTGCACAGTATTATAAGCAGTTGCAGGTCTCAGAAATCGCACCATCAGAGATACAAAAACTAGCAATATTAGGAACAGCTTACATGCACCAATATTTAACAAATACTTAGGTTTTTGATTAACACATGTATCTGCTATATGATACCAGTCAATGTTTTTATAATTTTGACTGTGTCTGGTATTTTTGAATAATAATAATAAGCATCCTCAGAGCTACAAGAAACAGCAATATTAGGAGCAACATATATTGTATGTCAATATTCAACAGATACTTAGGTTTTTTTGTTAAAACTTGTATCTGTTATGTAATACCAGTCCATGTTTTTATAATTTTGATTGACTGTGTCTTTTTGAATTATAATATACTATCAAGACAATTCTGACTTGATGTCTCCTTTTAAGTAGAGAATACTCAGAGGGGGTTTACCATTCCCTTCTCCTGGGAGCATCGTTGGACCGTGCATCTTGCCCAAGACTACACAGGCTGGCTTTTCTGGGATGCACAAAGGGGAATTGAACTCCAAATCTCTGGCTCCACAGCCAAATTCCTAACTCACTGAGCTATCCAGACAGTTTAGGTCTACATAGCTTTTTGAAAACTGATAGAACTGGAAGAGAGTGTTACTGCACAGTTCTGTGGTATCAGAATAAGGAAGGCAAGAGTGCCATGGAATCTGTTAGCACTGGTGGTTGTGTCAAGACTTGTGCAAACAGCTTTCACATTTGGAGATTATGCACATATTCTGCAATCTTCATTTGTGGTATGGCAACTGGACTTCTTTCTTGTTAGGTTGAAACATTTCACTACTCATCCAAGTAGTTTCTTCAGTCTGAGGAGAGTTGGTAGGAGATCCCTGATATATCCTCCATGTTGGTTTCACTTACCCCTGGTCTGAATAGGTTCGTTAGAAGGACAAAGGACTGGGGGTGAGGGATAATCCCACTTCTGCAGTCCTTCTCCAACCATTGTCATGGGTCAGTAACAGTCATTAACAGTGGTCTTTCTGGTGTTTGTGGTCCTAATCTTTCTGGGGATGGATGAAAGGGCAGCATGATAAATAGGAGACAGATTGTATCTAAGGCCTCCATGCTGTTGAATGAGAGATTTTCTATATGCACATGTATGGCCTCCCTGACCCTTCTCTCAAACCACCTATCTTCTTGGTCCAAAATGAGTACATCTTCGTCATCAAATGGGCATCCTTTGTTTTTCAAATGAAGAAACACTGCTGATTGTGGTCCTGAGCCATTGCCCCTCCTGTGCTGGGCCATTCTCCTGTTTAGTGGCTGTTTGGTTTCTCCAATGTAGAGCTCTGAACACTCCTCTTTGCATTGGACCACATATACTATATTGCTCCTGTTGTGTTTTGGTATCCGGTCTTTTGGGTGGACAAGTCTCTGCTTTAGTGTGTTTGTGGGTTTGAAGTGCACGGGTATGTGATGTTTACCAAAAATCCTTTTGAGCTTTTCAGACACACCTGCCATGTAAGGAATTACTAGGTTCTTCCATTGGCTCTTGGTCTCAGACTGTTCCATTGTCCTCCTGGGTCAGGACATTGCCTTGTTAAAAGACCCATTTTGGATATCCACAGGCCTTAAGGGCTGTCCTCAGATGTCCATCCTCCTTCTTCTTGGCTTCTGTGGAGGTGGGGATGTTTCTTGCTCTGTGATTTAGCATCCTGATGACCCCTAGTTTGTGTTGCAATGGGTGACGAGAGTCAAATCGCAGGTATTGATCAGTGTATGTGGGTTTTCTGTGGATTTCTATTCCTAAACTGCCATTAGATCCTATGATGACTGCACAGTCCAAGAAAATCAGCCAATTGTCTTTGGTGTCTTCCCTGGTGAACTTAATATTTGGGTCCACTGTGTTTATGTGGTCTGTGAAGGCCTGTACTTCCTGAATCTTGATCTTCACCCAGGTGTCATCCACATACCTGAACCAATGGGTTGGAGTTGTCTCCTGGAAGGTGTTTAGTGCCTTCTTTTGCACTTCTTCCATGTATAAGTTGGCAACAATGGGCGACACCAGGGAACCCATGGCACAGCCATGTTTCTGTCTGTAAAAGTTCCCTCCGTAGGTGAAGTAAGTGGTGCTCAGACACAGGTCCAGGAGCAGGCATATCTGGTCTGGGTTGAGGCTGCTTCTGGTGGAGAGGGTGTTGTCTTCTTCCAGTCTCCTTTTTACAGTTGTTGGGGCATAAGAAGTGGGAATGCTGGGGAAGAGGGATGTGACATAAAAGGATACCATTGTTTTGTCAGTATTTAGTTTCAGTTCCCTGGCCTTCGATGCAAACTCCTCTGAGTTGTGTATGTGGAGGTCCAAGTGTCCAACCAATGGTGCTAAGATGGTGGCCAGGTATCTAGCAATGTTGTATGTTACTGAGTTTATGCTGCTAACGATGGGTCTGATGGGGGCTCCTTCCTTGTGTATCTTGGGAAGTCCATAAAGGTAGGAGGGATACAACCACTGGTAGGTCGCCCTGTTGATGGCATGGTCCTTTCCCAAGTGTTTCAAGCAATCTATCGCTTTTCTCCTGTAAATGTTGGTGGGGTCCCTCTTCAGTTTTTCGTATGTGTGTTGGCCTTCCAAAAGTGAGCTTACTTTTCTAAGGTAATCCGTAGTGTTGAGGACGACAGTGCATCTTCCTTTGTCCGCAGGCAGTATGGTGATGGTCTCATCCCTGCTGAGAGATGTCAGAGCACTTCTTTCCTGTTTGGCGAGGTTGGATGGCACTGGTTGAGTGCTGGAAAGTGTTGCAGAAACTTTCATCCGGAGTTGTTCAGCTTCTGCCACTGGCAGATTGTTTTCCAGACAGCTGATTCTGTGGATGTAATGAAGTCCACAACTGGAATCTGTTTGGGTATGATGGCAAAATTTAGGTCTTTGGCTACAACCTCCCTCTCTGACCAAGTGAGTTCCCTGTCTGAGAGATTTTTCACCCATTTGTCCTTTGTGTCCTCTGCTGTGGTCCCCTCATCATCCTTCTTGTTGAGTTCCCCTGCTGACTGTTTTTGGAAGATAAAGGAATCAAATTTCTTGGTTTGCCTCTCTTTGCCTTTGTAGTGCTGGACCAATTATGCTTTGCGGACAAAATCTAGGACTGCGTAAGGGATCAGGGATCTCCTACCAACTCTCCTCAGACTAAAGAAGCTACTTGGATGAGTAGCAAAACATTTCAACCTAACAAGAAGCAAGTCCAGTTGCCACGACTCAACTTCCAGATAATCACACCTGGATGACTGAGAATCATCACATATTCATTTGTGGTATTTTTTTTCCAAAAGTCACAATTATTCTTAGCAGGTATCATTTTTTCTGTAATGAATGAGTCAATATTTCAGTGATCACTGAGGAAAGTGTCCTCTACCAGGCAAAATAAAACCTCTCACTCTTGCCATTTGTACAGCCATTATAAGCAGCACCAAATCTTGCAATAGGTAGAATGTTCTGGCTGTAGGAAGATCTTGTGGAGTAAATATTGCCACACATGCCAGATCATGTCTTGCAATATGCTTGTGTTTACACCAATTACCCATCAGATGCCAGTGTTTACTATTTTAATATCTTTTATGAATGGATAGCAAAATGAACTAGGAGATTGCCAGAGAATTGTTATGAGCACAGTGGGCTTGCTTGCCAAACTGGACTGTAGTAAACAATGTTTTGATGTCACAAGTCTCAAAGTAATATACTTTCAGGGCAGTTTTAGGTTGATTTTCTTTACCCCTTATTATTATTTAAACATTTTTCAGCAGACAAGGTACCAAACCCTGACATTGCAATAAGTAGTATGCCCTGGCTGTGGTAAGATCTTGTAGAGCAAATATTGCCACACATGCACAATCATGTCTTACAAGGTGTTTGACCTAAAAGAGAAACTGAATGACAAAGCCTTGGCCATTTTGGCTGGGTCCAGCACTGTGAGAGGATATTCCAGATGAAGAAAATGGGGGTGAAGTGGCTACTAATCTCTCTTTTTCCTTCTCTTTTAAAAAATATAAGGAAGCTTACAAAGATCAGAGCACAAGAACTTCTCAGCTGAGTTGTCTGTCAGTCAGTGGAAACCAGAATTGTTCAGATTTGTATTTTGGGGGTATAGCTTCTCAGATTTCTCCAGGCATTGCCCAGGGAATTCTGGTAGCTGTAGTCCCAAGCACACATCTGCACATCTGTAGTGCAAACTGACATTTTAATGCATTTGGGGAAGAGAAATGAAGGCTTTCCCGTTCCATTTACAGTTTTATGGGGGAGTGGGATGAGATAAAAGCCCTTGTGAACAGGTTGGGGAAACAGACATTTCTTTTTCTGTCCAATTATCCTTCACCACTTCATTCCCCTCCCCCCTCTTCTTTATCGAACAGTTTTTGACATTTCCACTTACACCACCCAGCAAGGAGCTCGGCTGCTGCGTGAACTGGGTTTTGACTGGCTTTATTACATTTTTTAAAAAGCAAAAGAGAGAGGCTGCGCACTTGATCACCTCAAACCGTCACCTCAATATAGGAATCTCACCACCAGAAAGGAGCTGCAATGCAGAGGGTCGGAACCCATTTATCACTATTTAAAAATATTTTGAGGTAATAGTGATGTGAAAGAAAGGACTGAAGGGAGGTGATGCATCAATTCAGCAGCAGGATTTGGGATTTTTGGGTCCAAGTGCAAATTAAGTGAACTGATTTAGGCAGCCTCATCTAAACGAACCATATTGGGAAATCTTCTTATTTATTTATCTTCTACCTTTATCTTCTTATTTATTTATTTATTGGATTTATACCCTGCACTATCTGGCAACCAGGCCATTCTGGGCGGCTAACAACAAGATAAACAACACAATATCAAAACACAATAAAAATAAAATAATACATATATTCAAACGAATGTGTGGGAAACACATTCTCGAGTCTTTACACATGCTTATGCAAATCCAAAAGCATACAATTGCTCTTGATAGCAAGGATTGTTTTGTTCCACCAGAAAAAGTCCAAGCAGAGATTGATGACGTTGTTGGAACTGCTCAGCCCAGGACTGAACACCGAATAAGAATGCCATACACAGATGCCGTGGTCCATGAAGTTCAAAGGTTTGTCGATATCCTCCCAACCAGTTTGCCACATGCAACTACTACGGATGTTACTCTCAAAGACTACTTCATTCCAAAGGTGATTAGCTTGATTTAGTTGCACTCTGCTTTTCAGTTACAGCCCATCCAACTAAAAAATTCCTGTCTATTTTCAGTAAAATGGGTTTCTAAGCAACATGCTCTTCAAAAGTTGGTGAACATCAGCTCCATACTGTAAAGCATGTCTAAATCTTCACTCTCTTCTAATCTTTCCTTAAACATTTTCTAATGTGATCTTTTCCCAACTGAAGTCTTTAAATCTTATCTTCTCTGCACCTTAATTCCTATTACTGCATCTGAGGTTGTAATGTTAATTTTTATTCACCTCATCATGATGTGTTATATTTCCTTTAAAAGTCAGCCTCTTCCTTTGTAGGGAACTCATGTCATTCCGTTGCTGACCTCTGTGCTCCATGATGAATCTCAATGGGAGAAGCCTCATCAGTTCTATCCTGAGCATTTTCTCGACTCTTCAGGAAAGTTTGTCAAAAGAGATGCATTCATGCCTTTCTCTGCAGGTACAAAAATGTACAGATATGGAATGGGCTTCTGCAATAGGCAAACTCACTTGAAACAACACAACTAAAGGAGATGACCACCCATTCTAGAAAAAAGTGGATTTACACCCTAATATGCTCTGTAATACAATGATAATCAATTCCATTTTCAGTTTTGCAGCATGGATAAATAATGAGATGTTATGATATTTTCTAGATTTCTGTTATTCCTCTATTATCGTTAGCTATTATTTGTTTGAACACTTTATCAGTGTCTACATGCTTCATTGTGTCATTGTTGTGTTTATGATGGACTGCCTGGAATAATAGCTGAGATTCTTTGAGCAGTTATGCAGATGGTAACTTTCAGAAGCAAAGAGCTACAAGTAAAGAAAACTCTGGAGACATTTTCTGTTGCACACCAAATGATATGACTGAAGATGCAATAGATCATGCCTCTGAAGATTTACAACAATTTGCTTCCAAAAGGTATACCGTGTGTAACTGCACCACAGGATTACAGTCGATGTGCTATAGAAAAAAGTGTATAAAATGTCAAAATGTTTTAATGCCCATTTTGTTCTGCTCTGGGCATTTTTACAGGGCGCAGGATATGTGCAGGTGAGACCTTGGCCAAAATGGAGCTCTTCCTGTTCTTTACGAGCCTCCTGCAGAGATTCACCTTCCAGCCACCACCTGGAACTTCTAAAGAAGACCTGGACTTCACCCGAGCAGTTGGGTTGACAACACCTCCCATGCCCTTCAATTTGTGTGCTCTGTCTCGATGAGATGTCTCAAACTCACAGAATACTTAAGCTGTACTTTGAAAATCCATAAGTAATTTTGCCTAGCAAGGTAATTTGGGTGAAGCAGCCTCCTGGTTGAATTGACCCATCTTTAATAATAAATCTCAAATGTCCCTTGTGCCATTATTGCTGTTTGAATACCACTCAAAAGAAGAAAAAGAAAAAAGGAAAGGAAAAAAAAGCACAACTTAATGAAGTTGGCCTGTAGGATTTTGGTTCCTGTGCCATTTGCTACAGAGTCAAAATCAAGGCTCTGCATATGTTTTGTAGTCTCTACATAGTGTAGTTCTTGCTTTTGCTTCTAGATCATATTAAAGTGTGACAAATCAAATTTGTTTCTGGTTCACATCAAGGTCTGACAGAATTTTGGCAATGTAAAGTTTGTGCATGCTGAGGAAAAACAAACCCATTTGCTGCATTGAGCACTGTCTAAGATAAATAAATGGCAGAATCTTCCTTCCAGAATGCAGGATAAATAATATTTGGCTACCTTTGGGTTATTCTTTGGTTTCTGTCCCTGGGTTTCCCACATGCCATCTAAAGACTGAGGGGAAACACCATGGGTCAGCTCTTCCCTCACAACACTTTTCATCTGCAAATCAGGTAACAATGCAAGGGTGTATAATACAAAGGGTGGAGGTGTCTGGGGTGAGGGGTCCACAAATAATACCTTTGATCAGCTCACAGTTTGATGTTAAGGTCAGAAACAACACCCAAATGATTGATTGATTGATTGATTGATTGATTGATTGATTGATTGATTGATTGATTGATTGATTGATTGATTGATTGATTGATTTGGAAGAAAGCTTAGACTGAGCTAGGAAAGTAGGACCCTCTTTCAAGAGAAGAGAAACAGAAATTTTGGCACAGCTATAAGCTGACTTCTTCCAAAGAGCTGGGCACAGTGCATCCCATTAATCGCACCTGCTAGAGAGTCACTTCGCAGAATTAACCCCATTTCCCCAATTTCTTGAATATTATGCATACCAGTCTCCTTCATATTCCCTCATAATGCCCTTGAATGGTTCTGTATATTGGTCATTATGGAAAATGCAAAATACTATAGCTGCCAGTCTACCAGCGCTTACAGTCAATCTGTTCTCTAGCATGGGACTTCTACCAGTAACTGCAACTTTTTTGGGTTTTAGTAGAACTTTCAGGCATTGTAGACCCCTCTGAGTGCACAAAGCCTGTTGTCTTCTCACTACCGTTCAAAAACAAAACAAAAGAAAGCCACAGAGATTTGGAAATGCACATATCAGGTTATGATCCCAGGTATAAGTCTTTTTTTCATTAATGACCAGATTGAGAGGGTGCAAGGAATGTTTATCAGTTTTGCAGATACCACAAAATTGGCTGGAATCGCTAATACCCAGGAAAACAGTAACAACATTCAAAATATCTTGATAGGCTCAAGCGCTTGGATAAAAACAACAGAATGAATTTGAACAGATTTAAGTGCAATGTTCTACACCTGGAGGGAGAAAAAAGAAATGCACAGTTACGAAATAAGGGATACTTAGTTTAGTAATCATACAAGTAGGAAGACTCAGAAAACAATAGGTAATGTCTACAGAGATTTATCAACTTTGTAGCAATTTGCTGATCAAAATTATCCTTCCTGCATAACTGCAACAGGATTTCAGCTGTTGTATAATCAAGAAATGAACTCACAAACCATATCCTAAAACCTTGTCCAGAAGAATATGTCAGCAAGAGTTTTTTCATCATGGAAAATTTAGATAGTGATAGCTTTTGAAACTCCAGAAAAATTCTTAGCCCTCGTTTCAATGAGGTTCTTTGTATACCATCTATATTTGTCCACTTTCCTTTCTTCTCTTCATCTGAGTTATTCTCTTTGCCTGCCCGCCCCGGAATAAAGAGGCAAGACAGTGTGATGGATAAATTATGGGCCACACTTTATTATTATCCAATATAATCAACGTCAACTGTCAAAGAATTAGAGGGGCCTGCCATAGTGCAGAATCAGGTTTGCAGTTGGGGTCTCACCAGACCCTTAATCCATAAAATGGGCAAGTTCCCAAGGTCACGCAGTCCTGAAGACAGCGGGATCCCGGCTGGCCCATATTTCACCACCGCCGGGTGTCGAGCCCCCATCTCATTGGTGACCGTCGGCCCAGGTGTGGCCCCAGCTCATCCTCCCCACACACACACTGTAATCTCACGATCCACAGCGTTGGGAGGTTGGCTGAGCTATAGCATTACCTGTGATTGCAAGGGGACTCACCGAACCATCATTATTCCACACTAGCCACCACAGCACTGGAACTTGCTATGCCAAGTCCCATGCTCTCCAAAGTTCCTCCACCATCTGATGCAGGCCCCTCTGAATGTCCTTAAGAAATAACTCCAGGCCCATATCAGACAAATGCATGCCGTCTCTCCTGTAAAGCTCCGGCCTGTCCACACAGATCCCTGGGTGACCAATAACCGAACCTAACCCATCGCAGACTGCATGACATACTTCTCTATTTACTCTCCTACATGCAGTTTTAGTACGCTGTGGGTGGCAGTTAGCTCGCCAAGCTAGTCGAGGTATCATTGTGGATCACACAATGTGCATTGCTGGATATTCCTGCTTCAATGCTTGTAAATCATGTATAATATCTAATATCAACAACTTACCACTCCTTTTGGCCAAATCATTGCCTCCCAAATGCACGATGAGCACATCAGGGTGCCAAGATGTACAGTGGTTAACAGCTCTGCACAACTCACACCAAAGCATACCCCTCAGCCTTTTCCATTCAAACTGTGCCAATGCTCTGAGTTTGGCCCCCCCAAGCCAATGCAGCGATGTAATGTGCTTCCCAGAATACGTAGCTGCGCCCAGTGAACAGGATATGCAGCCTCCTCCTCGCAACTGCTGTACCTGCAAAAGAGAACACGGCCTAGATTTGAGTGAAGGCATGAACATATCTCTGATAATTGTTAGATGTCCAACGTCCCAATTTTTTGATAGCCTCAGGGGCATAACCTAGGGCGGCTGCCGTAGAAGCAGCACTGATCCTAAAAAAATGCGTTCCAAACCTACAGCCCTGTATTCCCACTTTTTGGAGAGCACATTTGGCGAGACACAGTATGTTGAGTTAAAACTTGGGCCACAACTTTATTAACTATTTAAATTGCATCCCCCAAAATACAAGGGGGCCTACCGTAGTGCAATATTCTTTTATGTCTGGATAATCCTAGATCTCTGGACGCTTCCTATAGCAGGGTGAGCTCCTATTACTGAATCATGCTGTCCACTGCCTTCAGTTGCTCTGTGAAATGGTACCCCCCAACCAGCTCATCCCACCGAGCCTTGTGACCCTAAATGGGCAGCTGGCAGGGAAGTCCTTCCATATGAGACACCTCTCCTCTGACAGCGGATAGGCTCGACCTGCCAGCAAGATGTCCTAATTTTTGGCACCCCGTGCCAACCATGAACTCACCCCTACTTTTTTCATTGCACTACCCGCCATGGCCAGGGGCTATTTATATGCCCCAGGCCTGCCACCCAAGCCGAAAATCTTGGCTCTAAGGCCCCCTTGTAGGTCCTTAAGGAAGAGGCCCATGCCCAACTCTGACAAGTGAATACCATCACTCCTGTAAAGCTCAGGCCGGTGACTCCCAATCTCGGGATGTAAAAAAACTGACCCCAACCCAGACCTCATTGCCGGCCAATTTCATGCCTTGATCTATCAATCTTACCAGGCTTGCAGTCAGCTCGCAATGCCCAACGTGGAATAATATTAGACCACAGCAGCTTCATTGAAGGAAATGTATCCTTCAGCACCTGGAGGTCCTGGATGACCTGTAACATCAGTGACTTGCCTGTTCTCTTTGTCAGGTCATTACCACTCAAATGAATAACAAAAATATTGGGGGGTGCAATCTTGATGGTCAGAATTGCAAGCTCCAAGAGCTCATGCCACAGCATCCCCCTTTTTCCTTTCCATTCCATGGCGGTTGAAGCCCCCAAACCTAAATTACACCCCCATCCAGTCTGCAAGGCGTGTTTCGCTGCCCATGGAATATAGCTGTGACCATACATGGCCACTCTCAGCTGCGAAGAAACAGCCCTGGGTTCTGCAAAAGAAAAAACAGAATCACATCTATTGAGGGAGGGAACGAACATACGTCTTAAACCTATGAGAGGACCACCTCCCCAATTTCTTTATTTGATCCTCACCATATCCCAAAGCTGCCGCCATGGATGCTGCACCTATATGAAAGGAATGCTGCACCTATACAAAAGTTCACCCCTTACACAGTACCAATTTTGGACTGTAACTTCCCGAGGGCTGCAAAAAGCTGCCAGCTTTTTGCAGCCCTCGGGAAGTTACAGTCCAAAATTGGTACTGTGTAAGGGGTGAACCATCTTTGTGGCAGAATAAATCTCCTCCTGCATTCCCCCTCAATTTAACAAATTCGGTAATGGCTTTAACTGGGCAGAGCTCTTTTACAGAACAAGGCCCTAAATCTATGACCTGCCCCCTCCAAAACTGATCTGTTTTAGATCGGCGGAGATGAAACAAAACCCTGTCTTCAGAAACCAATAGGTCATCCATCTGCAACGCCGTCTGTGAATTATCAAGTTTGGATGCTCTCACCAACTCACTAATACGAAAAGCCCCCCAAAATGTGCATAGGGTAGCTGCCTTAAACAACCTAACCTCATACTGATCAATGCAAACAGCTTCCCAAACATGACCCAACTGAACCAGAAATTTGGGAGACATAGGAGTACACATATCCACTTGTTGACCCCTTTCTTTGCTCCACCCCTCTATCATTTTTCTGACCCGGACGTCACTGGCCAAATTAGGGCCTTAGCATAAAATGCCAGCGCAGACATTCTACCTTGAATGGTGCGAGGGGTCAAACCTTTAAAATGAAGGTGAACTGCAAATTGCTGCAAATGATACACCGTTATAGGCCATGGCCTACCCATGCCTTCGCATTTACAAAAGGTAAAAAATTCCTTACATGCCGCTGCATAGCTGCACCTGGTGCTTGGAGCAATTGCTAAACTTATCGCTCTGTTGGCTTCAATCCTCCAATGCTCCATACCTCCGGAGGCAATATGTCTGGACGAACTTGAGCTTCCGGGGCCAACTCCCTGAACCTGTTGATCTGTTGACGGGACAGGGCATCAGCCAGCTCGTTCTCAACACCAGGAACATGACAAGCCTGGAACACAATATTGTATTCCAAACAACATAGTGTGAAGGCTCTCACGAGTCTCATCACCTACACAGATTTAGATGTGAGGTTATTCACTACGTGAACTACCGCCAAGTTGTCACACCAAAAAGTGACCGCTGAGTTGGCCCAAATGTCTGCCCAAAGCTATAAGGCCTCAAGAATTGAAAATATTTCCAAAAACGTGAGATCTCGGGTGACTTCGGAGTCACACCAAGCAGCAGGCCATAGTCCAGCGCACCATCGGCCTCTGAAATATATACCGTATCCAGATGACCCTGCTGCATCAGAGTGCACCTGGAACTCAGCTCCAAGCCGCTGTTCGTCTCTCCAAAATGAAATGCCATTGAAACCATCCAGGAACTGCAACCAGGTTCGCAAATCATCTTTCATGCCCGCTGACATTTTTCTCCAATGATGTTGAAATAAAAAATCATCCAAATAATGGACGACATGGGAAAGCCCAGCCCTGCACCTTAGTGCCCACTCCAAAAATGAGCTAAAGTGCTCAAAGGCCGCACAGGACATGGAGCACCCCATGGGCATCGCCTTATCCATATAAAAAAGACCTTCGAATTGAAAACCTAACAAATCGAAGTCATCCGGATGAACTGGCAGCAAATGAAAAGCCGACTTAATGTCAGCCTTCCCCAGCTCTGCCCCAATGCAGCAGGATCTTACCATCTGAATCGCAGCATCAAAAGATGTGTACCGAACAGTACACAGCTCTTGGGGAATCATGTCATTCACAGATTCACCAGTGGGGTAAGATAGATGGTGTATAAGCCGGAATTCACCTGGCGACTTTTTGGGGACCACTCCCAAAGAGGAAATGCGTAAAGTTGGCAAAGGAGGCTCTGCAAATGGTCCAGCTACTCTCCCTTGTGTTACCTCCTTCTGAATCTTTCTCCTAACTACATCTTTCATACCCTTAACAGATTTTAAATTGGATGCCAAAGTGGCACTCCTAACACCTTGAAATGGAATCCTAAAACCAACCTTGAAACCATTCAACAAATAGCGCGCCACATCTTTGTCGGGGTATTGCAGCAACCACTTGGCCAGTACCATCAATTTAATTGAACTGGGGGCCTTTTGCAGGATTGACAAACAACAAAAGGGGGCACAAGTAACAATAAATAAGGGAACACAAACCACAAAACCCACCCCCCAAGCTGTGAAGCCAGAGAGGGGGGTAAAACAAAAGTGCACCCCCCCTGCGCTCAAAAGAAGGTAAGGAAACAATCAATTAAACAGCTAAATCAAAGATCAAGTAAATGAAGCACAATAAACAGATAAAGAAACTCAATCCTGTTCAAGAACACAGCCAGGGAACTGGGTCTCAGCCGAGGAAAGCAGCCACGTGCAAGAAAACGAAACCTTGTACTCGCACAGCTGCAGCTCGCTCTTTGCTGATTGAAACTAGCAAAGAGGCTGAGCCGGAGTGGCAGAGCCTTTTTAACAGCTCCGTCTCCCCTCCCCTCTTAAAGCAGCGTCACCTGTGCGACACCACTTTCCGAGCAAGAGGGCAAAGCGTCCCCGCCACGGCAGCGCAGCACCCTGGCGGAGCGGACAATCTGTTAGCTTCCAAAATTGGTATTTGGTCAATGGGGCACCATCCTTGTGGATAAAAAAGTATCCCTGAGTTTGTCCCCGAAAACCAATATAACTCGCAAGTGCTTTGACTGGGCATATTTCTGACATTGAGCAAGGAGATAATGTATGGACCGCTCCCTTACCAAACTGGTCCATCTTGGAGCTCCGAATATGTATTGTGACCTGATTTTCAGCTAGCAACACTTCATGGTGTTGCAAAGCAGTCTTGGAGATATCACCCTTCCCTGATGCTACTACCTCACTTATTCAAAGCGCCCCAAAAAATGTTACTAGCACTGCCGCCCGGAACAATGACACCTCATAACTATCCCTACATATGCTTGGCTACTGTAAGCAATTTTTTTTCCAATAATGCTGGGGAGAAAGGTGCCTTTGTATCAGGAACCCAAACTCTTTCCTTACTCCAGCCCTCTATCAACTTCCGAATATGGAAGTCTGAGGTGTGGTCCTTAAGGCCATGAACTTTGGAGTGCAACGCTAATGCTGACATCCTACCTTGAATTGAACTAGGGGACAACCCTTTCCTGTGTAGGTAAACTGCTGTAGATGTTCAACTGGTGCAGGCCACAGTAAATCCAGACAAACTAGGCTTCTAAACTCTTGGAATTCTGTACTCACAGCTGCATACCCTTTGTGTGTCCTTCGGGCCGAAGCCAAACCTATTGCTCTTTCAGCAGCATCCCGCCAATTAGCCAAACCTCTGGGGGCAGTGTCTCGGGGTGTTTGTTGGCTCCCAGATCTAACTCCCTGAAACTCTCAATCTGTTTTTTATTATTATTATTAATATTTTATTTTCCTTATAAAGGTGGGGTAAGGTTGGGGACAGCTGGGATAGGGATACCCTCGGAGGGGGTGGATTTGAACGGATACATTACAAATCAATATTTTTCATCGTAATTCTATACATTCTCTTCTACTAATAGTTCCACTTATCAGGAAAAAAGATATAGACAGTGAGCGAGAAGGAAAAATCAAATTCAGACAAATATGTTGTTAATCTAATTATTGGTTATGTAGCTGATAGTCTTTATCAATCATTTATTCTGTCTCTTCTGCAGCCATACACACTACTATGTATCAGTCAGCTATTCTATCTACTTTGTAACCATGTATATAGTTGTGACCAAATTTTCTGATTATCTTTTTTCTTTTTTGCATCTAGCCAATCTGATATGTCCATTTCTGCGATTTTGAGGATTTTGTCTATCACTTCGTCTATTTGTGGTATTCTAGGTTACTTCCAATGTTTCACAAAAACTATTCTTGCTGCTGTTATAATGTGAATAGTTAAATATGATTTTTCAGAGTCTAGTATATCTGGCAAGATATTTAATAAAATAGTTCTGGTATCATCAGAATTGAAGTTTCTAATATCTCTTGTAGCATCTGATTCACTTTACTCCAATATCTTTGGGTATCTTTGCACATCCACCACATGTGATAAAATGTTCCTTCCTTCTGTTTACATTTCCAACAAATATTTGAGGTCTGAGTGCTTGTTTTAGCCAGTGTTGTGGGCGTCATGTACCATCTGTAGAACATTTTGTATATATTCTCTTTAAATACAACAGATTTAGTTAATTTTATGTTTGTTTTCCAAATTCGTTCCCATTGATCCAGTTCAATATTATGTCCTACATTCTGTGCCCATTTAATCATACATGCTTTTACCACTTCATCGTGTGTTTCAAAATCTAACAGAAAATTATATAATAACTTAATACATTTTCCCTCTGATTCTAGAAGGATTCTGTCAAAGGGGGTATTTTCTAAATAGAAACCCTGTTGATTGTCTTTAGCAAACCTTGATAATAACTGTGATTGCGCCCACCAATCCATTTTGATGCCTTGATCTACTAACTCTTGTTGAGTTTTAATAGAACCATCAAGATTTAAAACCTCACTATATTTTACTGTTTTCTTATTTTCCCTCAGATATGGTACAGCAAATGCTTCAATTGTGATATTTTAATATACATTTTAACACCCTGAGTGTTCACTGGAAGGACAGATCCTGAAGCTGAGGTGCCAATACTTTGGCCATCTCATGAGAAGAGAAGACTCCCTGGAAAAGACCCTGATGTTGGGAAAGTGTGAAGGCAAGAGGAGAAGGGGATGACAGAGGATGAGATGGTTGGACAGTGTCATCGAAGCTACTAACATGAATTTGATCCAACTTCAGGAGGCAGTGGAAGACAGGAGGGCCTGGCGTGCTCTGGTCCATGGGGTCACAAAGAGTCGGACACGACTAAACAACAACAACAATATACATTTGGTTTTTCACTTTATTCCATATCAACAGAAGTGCCTTCCTTAATATATGATTATTAAATTGTTTAAAATCCTCGGTCCTGTTATACCATAAGAATGCATGCCAGCCCCATTTCAAATCATATCCTTCTAATTTCAAGAGCCTCATATTTTCCAATGTTATCCACTCCTTAATCCATACCAATGCAGATGCCCTATAATACAGAAGCCAATTCGGAAGCCCCATTCCTCCTCTTATTTTTAGGTCTTGTAGATGCTTAATTTTAATTCTGGGTTTTTTCCCTTGCCAGATGAATTTAGAAATGCATTTTTCAAGCTCCTTAAATATTGTTTGTTTTAAAATAATTGGAATTGTTTGAAAAAGGAATATGAGTTTTGGTAGGATATTCATTTTGATTGTAGCAGTTCTGCCCATCGTTGACAATTGTAGATTTCTCCAGCTAGAAAGGTTTTTCTTAATTTCCTCTATCAGTGTCAAATAATTATCTTTCAGGAGAGTGCTTGTTTTCTTTGTAAAAAAATATACCCGAGTATTTTACTTTCCTTCCTTCCTGGAAGTTTGTAATTTGTAATAGTTCATCAATCTTATCTTTTTGAATGTTTTTAGTCATAATTTTTGTTTTTTTGTGATTTATTTTTAACCCTGTCATTTTGCCAAACTCTTTTAATTCCACCATTAGTGATTCTATTGATTCCTTGGGGTTTTCAACTACTATAAGCAAATCATCTGCAAAGGCCTGAACCTTAAATATTTCTCCTCATAATTTAAGACCTTTAATTTTATCTGATATTCGTATTTGCTGCATTAGTACTTCAATTACAGTTTTAAAAAAAGTAATGGTGATAATGGGCAGCCTTGTCATGTTCCTTTCTGTATTTCTATTTCTTGTGTATATTCTCCATTGATTCTTATCTTTGATGTCTGCTTGGAATAGATAATCTTTATTATTTCAGTGAAATTCTGACCTGTCCCCATTTCTTCTAATTGTGATATCATGAAGTTCCAATTTACATTATCAAATGCTTTCTCTGCATCAATGAAGAGAATTGCCATCTGTTTAGCCGGGTGTGCTTCATAATATTCCAAAAAGTTGATGAGGTTCCTCACATTAGATCTTAAATATCTCTTTGGGAGGAATCCTACTTGGTCTTGATGGATAACTTCTACCAATAATCTCTTTAATCTTGTTGCTAATATTGTTGCAAATATCTTTTAGTCTACATTCAAGAGTGACATTGGCCTATAGTTCGATATTTCCTCCACTTCTGTGTCTTCTTTATATCTCAATCTGTTGATGGGATAGGGCATCTGCTAAGCTATTATCAAGTCATGGACTGTGTCTGGCTTGCACTACAATATTAAATTGCAGAGCACACAGGGTGAAAGCCCGCACCAAACACATCAACCATTCTGAGTGTGATGTGAAATTGTTAATGACTACAGCTAAATTGTCGCACCAAAAATGGACCACAGAATTAGCCCACTCTGGTGCCCACAGCCAAAGCACTCCTAGAATAGGAAAGAATTCCAGGAACATCAGGTCTCTGGTGATGTTTTGCTGATGCCATACATCCAGCTAAACTCCAGCGCACCACCTTCCTCTAAAATAAATCCTATATCCCAGGGAGCCTGCCAAGTCTGATTGTATCTGAAAATCAGCCTTGAGGTTGAATTCGGATCTCCAAAAAGAGATTCCATTGAAACCCTCCAAGAACTGGATCCACACTAGCAAGTCCTGCCTCATACCCAAGGTCACCCGTGTGCGCTGGAATGGTCTGCGAAGGCCACACATTGCCTCACAGAGTCTTCTCAAAAAAGCCTGACCAGGGGCAACTACCCTACACATGAAGTTCAGGTGTCTCACTAATTCCTGCAGTTCCTTTAATGAAACTTTCTTTTTATCAAGCTGCTGACTCGGAGCTTAAGCTCTCTCAGCTTTTTCTCTGGCAATCTGCACACCTGCATCCGAGTATCCAGTTCTATGCCCAGGAAAACCAAGGAGGTTGAAGGGCCTTCAGATTTTTCCTCAGCTAATGGTAGCCCTAGCTCCCCCGCCATCTCCTTAAATGACTTCAAAATGAATTTACAGCATCCTGAATTCCTTTCACTGCAAAAAGGTAGTCATCTAGATAATGGGCTGTGCTCCTGGACCCCACCCTGCATCTGAGGGTCCACTCCAAAAATGAGCTGAAACTCTCAAAGGCTGCGCAAGATATTGAGCAGCCCATTGGCAGGCTCTATCAATGTAAAAGGACCTTGGAAGTAAAACCCTAACAAATCAAAATCCTCTTGGTGGACTGGAAGGAGACAAAAAGCTGACTGAATGTCACACTTGGCCATTTCAGCTCCAACACCACACCTCCGAACAGTGTGCACTGCTGTGTCAAAGGAAGTGTATCGCATGGAACATAACTCAGGTGGAATGGCGTCATTGACTGAATCACCTTCAGGGTATGAGAGGTGATGTATAAGCCTGTACTCTCCTTGGTTTTTCTTGGGTACCACTCCTAATGGTGAAACCCTAAGGTGGGCAACTGGGGGATACTCAAATGGTCCTAACACCCTTCCCTCTCTAACGTCTTTGTCAATTTTGGCCCTCATGACGTTTTCCATCCCTTGCACTGACTTCAAATTCCATGCAAAAGATGCCTTACAAGTTCCCTCAGCTGGGATCCTAAAATCCTCACTAAAGCCCCTCAGCAAGTAATCTGCATCTTCCTTCTTTGGGTAATCTTTAAGCCAATTTTTAAAGACATCAACCTTAATTGGGCTGGGCCCTTTTTGCAGGGTTCCCGCCTCCCCTGTCTGGTTTCCTGTTTCTGCTGGTGTCCTTAGTGCTGCTTTTCTGAGTCTGTGCACAATAGCATGTGTTGTTGGGATGCTGACCCCTGCATGTAGTGCACTCATGCCTGTACTTCCAAGCTTTTCGTGTACACACTCCCCTTGAGTTAAAGTCCCAGCAGAGCAGGCGGGGTTGAACCACCCACCCCACATTCACATGGGAATTGAAAATCTGTTCAGCCCTTCGAATAAGGTGGCTGCTATCGAACCTGTCTCCTAAGTTGGGTCTGGCAGGCCTCATGTACTGCAGCCACAAGCCAGGCTGGGGCTCATCCCAGCACATATTGGGGTGTATTGCACTTCTCATACAAAATGATTCATCATAGAGAAGCCACGCATGCCTGGGGTAGTCTACATATGCTCTATAAATTAAATCCAAGTATTGTACCAGGGACAGTGCACGCCATGGCTGGGCTTTAACAGTAACCTCAAAATAAATTAAAAATCCAGGGAGCCAATTGGCCCATGATCGCTCTGGTTTTTGCCTTCTGTGCCTCTTTATTCTTTTCATCCTCTTTCTCCAATTCCTTATTATCAACTTCTCTATTTAAGAGCTCAAAAACATAATCCTCTCTCCAGAATTTTTCCTTAGTTGCCAGGTTCAAGTGGTCTCCTAGAGGCATAGCATAATCTCCAAAAGGCAGAGCCTTTTTGTACCCTGTATCTGGGAAGGAAGGGTATGGCCAGACACCCACTCCAGCTGTCATGCCAATTGGGGCTGGAAATGAAACCTGAGGGTAAAGGGCTATCCAGTTGCCTGGTGAAGTGCCAGGAACTGGCCATTGGTTGGCCTGCTTGTGTGTTCTGTGGTGTGGTGTATTGTGAGCCTGCCTGCTGCCTGTCGGGCCAAGGCCACTGAACCATGGCCCGAGAGAAATCCAGCACAACCGCTAGCTCACCTGCGACTCCTGCTTGAGGTGCGTCTTGGGCTGGCCCCTCCGCCTTGTTCTGAAAGCTTGCCTCTATTGAGTCATGGTGTCATCCCAGATCACAAGTTGATGGACCCACCACCTCAGGCAATGACGCACCACATGCTCTTATGGATTCTTGATGACACGACTTCACCACCCGATGCTCTGACCCAGATCGGGACATCTCAGAGGCTGCAGACTGACTCACCTCTAGAACAGCAAACCAGGACAATAAATCATCTGCCAAAGCCTTCAGCTTTGCCCTCTTTTGACTTTTTGTTTCCCTAGCAGAGCGACGCAGCTGGGGCTTGCCCAACTCCGGGCCAGCCTGTGAGGCACGGTTGACCTTCAAAGCAGAAATTTTTGCCTGCAGCTGTTCCCATACCAGCCAGCTCTCCTCATCAGATGATGATTGGGGTGGCGAGACCTGGGGAGAGATGCATTTTTGGGTGGGCTGCTTGCCCTTACTCTTTCCTTGACCTTTTTTGGGAGCCATGGCTATTGCCCAGTCCCAGCCGACAGGCAACTGCCTGTTGAATACCAAACTGCTCACAGCCTGGCCCCTGTAATCTTTTTTTAAAAAAGTATTTAATTTTATATATATATATTAGAGAGAGCGAGAGAGAGAGGGATAATATCTAACCCTCCCTTTGCTGCACCTCAATAGGAGCAGATATGGTGAGAGGGGGGCACAATTGAAGACGGGAGACAGAATGATTGATATCCCCTTAGCTCTTAATATTAGGATTAATTTAATTAGAATTTATTTATTTAATTAATTATATATTTGTTGTATTTATTTATTTCCTTATATATTTATTTATTTTTATTGTATTCAAATATATTTATACTAAAGTATTGATTTATTCTATTATTATTATTATTATTATTATTATTATTATTATTATTATTATTATTATTATTATTATTATTATTATATTGTGTTTTTTAAATTAATTAGGTAGCCTAATTAACCCCCTACAAAAACTGAAAACCTCCTTGAAATCCACAAAGCCTTCAGGCAGAAAATAAGCTTCCCCCCCCCCCCCCCAGCAAAGACCAGCCCCGATGGGCCTAACCCTGCCATGCTGTAAAACCAATGCCTATCTGCCTGGTTCCTCTTATTTTCTCTTCCCCCCCCCCTTTTTTTGGGAATTAATTTTAAAGAAATACACAGCTGCAAATAGGGGCAAGCACCCAAGTGCTTTCCCCTAAATCTCAAACTGTAAGGGGGGGTGCCGATGCAGCCCCCCTCCAGAAGCGAAATAGAAAAAACGCTGAGAAAAGCCACGTCGGACACCTTCGTTTGGACTCCTTTATTTGCTCACAAGCCTCGAAAGAGGCCGAAGGGAGGGGGGAGCCACCTTAAATAGGTCACTCCTTTTCCCTCCCCTCCCGGGTAGTGTTTGCGAGACCTTCCTACCTCACGTTATCCTGGGGGAGGAAAGGCAAAGAAGCTCCACCATTGTATGGAAATACTTTTTTTTTAGTTCACATAATCTTTCCCCCAAGTGTGCCCACCTTGGATGTATTTTGTCACTGATGAAAGTATATAATTGTGCACATTTATTCAGTTATACACAGTTTTATCCATTAACATGTTTAAAATAGACATATGAGGGTTTAGTGCATATTTCGTTTCTCCAAAATGCAAAAGAAGCCTGAAAATGAATTTTGATGCTAGATAAGCATGCTTTGTCTCACAAGGAGCCTTGATAGCTATGAAATGGCCACTTAAGTTGAGAACTGGCACAAAAGTATCCCACAGCTGCAAATACTCAACAATCCCTGACACTACACCAGAACACAGACAGAATTCTAGCTCCTGTCCTCTGAAGATGCTGGCCACAGAGACTGGCGAAATGTTAGGAAGAAAAACCTCCAGAACACAGCCAAACAGCCTGAAAAACCCACAACAACCATCAGATCCCGGCTGTGAAAGCCTTCGAGAACACAATAATAATAGTCTTTAATTCTTGCTGCAGAAACTAAAATTACAAGCACATAAAATCAATATGATACACCTATACATAACTCTACATGAAAATTAAAGCTAAAAAATGACATGAATATAATCTGTACAAAATTTTACCTCATTAAACATAAATTGGGTGGGAAAAAGAGGGAACATATTATATTCATATAATTATAATTAATGACAAGGCCAGTGCTGCATTTTACTTACAAGCCTTGTTCTATTGGGCTTAAAAGCTGATACTTTTATTCTGAGTTCTGACTCCATGTTTTTCAAATGTTTTCTGTACTTATTTTTAACATAAATGAGAGCAGAGAATGATTTTTCACACAAGTTTGTTGTTTTGAATGGCATCAATATTTCATAGCCCTCTTTGGTAGTTCCAGAAAATCTGTTTGTAGGTGAGCCCAGAAATTTGAAGGGGCTGTTCCTTGAACTGCAATTTCAGAGCACCATCTGTGGATATTTCTAAGAGATTTTCTTCCTCTACCATGAGCCCCTCTAGTTCATACATATTAAATGAAATTTAACCTCTAATCCAGTTTTTGCTTGCATCAGGAACAGGAAAATATTCACAGAAACTAGTTTTGGTTTTATATAGGCAATGATGCAACAATTCCAATTTTTTGTTCATTGCTTCGATCTTATCTTCAACTTGAAAAACTGTAACCTTTTCTCCTTGAAGATTTAAGATGAGCATATTTAAAGAGGTGAAGAGATCTGACAGATATGCTAATTTGACTGACATTGCTCATGCCCTGTCGTGCTAATTCCAATGCATTTAAACCAATCCATGTCACGAGATGTTACAAACTCATTTAAGCTATTAAATACTTTTTCAGCCATATTGTGTACCAATGAGATTATTTATTTATTTAAAATATTTCTGTCCCATGTCTCCTTAAAAAGGACCCAAGATGGCTTACATTAAAAAGACAATATTTAAAAGCTAAAACAATAAGTATACAAATATTTAAAAGTTTAAGAAAAAATTAAACAAGTATATTAAAAAGTAGTTCCCAGAAGTACAAGTTGAATTTCGAAGGGGCAGAGGAACTAGAGACCAAATTGCTAACATGCGCTGGATTATGGAGAAAGCCAGAGAGTTCCAGAAAAACATCTACTTCTGCATCATTGACTACGCAAAAGCCTTTGACTGTGTGGACCACAACAAACTATGGCAAGTTCTTAAAGAAATGGGAGTGCCTGACCACCTTATCTATCTCCTGAGAAATCTATATGTGGGACAGGAAGCAACAGTTAGAACTGGATATGGAACAACTGACTGGTTCAAAATTGGGAAAGGAGTACGACAAGGCTGTATATTGTCCCCCTGCTTATTTAACTTATATGCAGAATACATCATGCGAAAGGCCGGACTGGAGGAATCCCAAACTGGAATTAAGATTGCCGGAAGAAATATCAACAACCTCAGATATGCAGATGATACCACTCTGATGGCAGAAAGTGAGGAGGAATTAAAGAACCTCTTAATGAGGGTGAAAGAGGAGAGCGCAAAAAATGGTCTGAAGCTCAACATTAAAAAAAACTAAGATCATGGCCACTGGCCCCATCACCTCCTGGCAAATAGAAGGGGAAGATATGGAGGCAGTGACAGATTTTACTTTCTTGGGCTCCATGATCACTGCAGATGGTGACAGCAGCCACGAAATCAAAAGACTCCTGCTTCTTGGGAGGAAAGCGATGACAAACCTAGACAGCATCTTAAAAAGCAGAGACATCACCTTGCCGACAAAGGTCCGCATAGTCAAAGCTATGGTTTTTCCAGTAGCGATGTATGGAAGTGAGAGCTGGACCATAAAGAAGGCTGACCGCTGAAGAATTGATGCTTTTGAATTGTGGTGCTGGAGGCGAATCTTGAGAGTCCCCTGGACTGCAAGGAGAACAAACCTATCCATTTTGAAGGAAAACAACCCTGAGTGTTCACTGGAAGGACAGATCCTGAAGCTGAGGCTCCAAAACTTTGGCCATCTCATGAGAAGAGAAGACTCCCTGGAAAAGACCCTGATGTTGGGAAAGTGTGAGGGCAAGAGGAGAAGGGGACGACAGAGGACGAGATGGTTGGACAGTGTCATCGAAGCTACCAACATGAATTTGACCCAACTCTGGGAGGCAGTGGAAGACAGGAGGGCCTGGCGTGCTCTGGTCCATGGGGTCATGAAGAGTCGGACACGACTTAACGACTAAACAACAACAAGAAAATTAGAAAGGTTAGTAAAATTAATATTAAAACAGATTTAAAACAGCAGTTTTAATAGAGCACAGCAGTCCATTTAAAAAACCCTCTCAGACCACAAGTCAATAAGGGAAAACCTGCCTGAAGAGAAAGGTCTTTGCCTGCTTGCAAAAGAACAGCAACAATGGGACCAGCCTGGCTTCCCATGGGAGGGAGTTCCAGAGTCTTGGAGCAGCAACAGAAAAGGCCCTCTCTCATGTCCCCATCAAGCATGCCTGTGAGGATGATGGGACCGAGAGAAAGGTAACTCCCGATGATCGTAAAGCCCAGGAAGTATATCTTCGAAAACATTTCTCTCTTGTTCATATCTAAAGTAGCACAGTAAGGTCACTTTGTTTGTTATGTCTGTGCTTTTGTACAACTGCAGTGCAAATTAGGGGGGCATGCAAATTCTTTCTAATAATTGTCCCGTGGTATTGACTGACAAACTATTGATTTGCTTCTTAACTATGTCAGTTGACAAAGGAAAGGCCCTTGGCATCTTTCTCATTGATCAATAAAGAAACAATGGTTTTTGCAGCAGGTAGTATAAGTTCTTCAGCTAGTGTGTTCAGTTTTCTGAGTTTTGCTATTAGCTGAGAAACTTCAAATGAGACCCTCACTGCATTTTAATTGTTACAACCAGTTGCAGTCTTTTTAAAACCATTTTCTTACTTTCCTGAAGCTCATGCTCCTTACTTTTGAAAACATTGATGCTCTTTGTGGTATGTTTTCGCAATGTTGTTGGTTTCATAGCCTTGTTAGAAAATATCTCATAACACAACACACATTATGATAGTTACCTGTCTTCGGGACCTGTACACATGAAGCCAATTGACAGATATTCCTTGCTATAATGGCGACAGTTTTTAAGATGTCTGGAAGAAGCTTTATTTTGCTTTGAACAGGATGCACCCTCATCTACACCATTAGTTCTTTTACATTTCAAATTCAGCCATCAATCCATTCTGAGGCTCATCCAAAATGTATTGTTATAAAATTCACTGTGAAAATATTGAAAAGTCACTTTACTGAACAGTACCCAAATGGTTTAATACCAAAAACTGAAGAAATGTGATCACGAAGTCCATCCGAACTCTTACTGACACTGACAGTACAGTGGTGCCTCGACTTACGACCATAATCCATTCCAGAAGATGGGCGTAACTCGAAATGGTTGTAAGTCGAAGCACCATTTCCCACAGGAATGCATTGGAACGCAATTAACCCGTTCCAGAAGAAAAAAATAATCACAAAAAAAACCCCACTCCAAGCCCCATTGGAACGTGATAGGGCTGAAAAATAATCCCAAAAAACCCCACACCCCCACACAGCCAGACCCATCGGAATGCGATGGGGCTGGGGAAAAAATCAAAACACACACACACACACACACACACAGCCAGCCCCATCTGAACGCAATGGGGCTGGGGAAAAACACACACCAAAAAACAACAAAACCCCATCACAGCACAGAAACATAACCCCCCAAAAAACCCAAACCCACCCTGCAAAACCCTGTAAATGTACTCACCCAGAAGCAGAAAGCAGCACCAGGCAGTCCGAAGCCTCTCTGCAAACGCGCGTACACTAACCGTTGGGCAAAAGAGCTACAAAGAAGCTCTTCGCCGACCAACGGTTAATCCTGTAATTTGAATTCCCCGCCTTTTTTCCCTGCCTCTTTTGTTTGCAACTCGAAGCTCCGGCTGCAAGTTGAAGCAAAATTTTGCGGCCGGAGTTGGTCGCAACTCAAAATGGTCGTAAGTCAGGACGTTCGTAAGTCGAGGCACCACTGTAATTGACTTCGACTCTCTCTTCCCACAGCTTCTGATTGTCTGCACAGTAGCAAGAAAGGTCATGTGCCACTCAGTGTCATTCACTTGCATGTTCTCACCATGTGCAGAAAATTCAACAGTTACTTGCTATCAAACAGTTATTTTCATAACCAATTTTTACTTCTGTTTTTTTTTAATGGAGGCAGTAGGTTAGAAAAGCAAAGTTTAACACAAAGAAGCAAGGGAAATTAAGATTTTTTCCTTTCTTTGATCCAGAGAAGTACTTTCATACACTGCTTGACTTTAAGCACACATTGAGTTCCATTAATTCTTATGGGAGCAGTTGCATATTGAAAAATCAGGCATCTGTTTAAATGCATTGCGAAACTGGGATTGCAACTGGTATCCCTACTATATTACGGATATGTAGGTGATAAGAAGACTCTTTCTTTCTTTCTTTCTTTCCTTCTTTCTTTCTTTCTATTTTAACTGCAAAATATCATAATATTTCTTCAAGCCTTTGCAGACCCCCTGTGAGGATATTGCTGCCCCCTGGGGATCCACGGACCACAGGTTAAGAACCTGTGAGATAGACTGGTATTATGACTGAGCAAGAGCCCCGTAACGATATTTGCACAGCTTTAAAAAATCCACATTCTACCAGGTAACTCTAAAAAAGTTGGCTGTCGAAACAAAATATTTTATCGGAAAAACTGGGAGCCTGATCAGCACCAAATCTGCTACAGTGGGAGATGACAATCTTCTCCTTCTCTACTCCAATTTGGAGACATTTGGGCAAAGGATTTTCAAGTTATGATTGCTGCATGTGTATTCTGTGTTGCTCTCTGACATGAAGATAAACATTGCACACACCTTGAAGGTCACCACCACTGAAGTGTCTCTTCCCTTCATAATCTTTATTTTTTAAAAAACTTTCTTCTGTTTCTCTATGAGTGTCCTATATATATATAACTATATATATATAATTATTATTAGGGGCCTCCTTCTAGGTCTCTCCCGCTGAACTCCCCAGTTAAACTCCTGTTTCTTTTCCCTGTTCACTTGCTCCCTGGGGTCTGACTCAGTTTTATCCCTCTGCTGTGCGGTGTTTGGATTCTCCCCCAGTGGTTTCATTTTGATGTGAAACAAGGAAGGCTAGAACTGCCTAGAGGTACCACACAGCATATCTGAGACTTTTGTTTTAACTTCCAGCTTCTTTTCAAAAGTGAACTCTAAAGACAAACTCAGGTGCAAGTGGAGTTGCCGACAGACAAGTTACTATTCACTCTGTGGTTTGGTTAAGCCCTTAAACCACTAAGATTAACTAGATTAGATTGCATTGCACTTTGAGCCCTGTTCCAGCATTCACCGGAGGGCTAAATAGGAGCTGGGGATGTGGGCATCCTCAGAAGCCGTGCCCTCATTTTCCAGGAAAGGGACATTTGGGGCAGGACTTAATGTTGACACATACATCCCCACTGCCCATTTAACAGGCAAATACTGCATAAGGCTTAAGTGTAATTTAGACATTATGTTTAGGATGGATGGCCACTTCCATCAGGCATCTACAGATGGAAATAATGATAAGATGTCATCTCCAAATGACCACTGCTTTTCACAAGAGAAAGACATGTCAAAAGTCAACCAAACAAATAACTGAACGAAAGGTTATCTCAAGGGCACAGTCTATGCTGAAGGGGCATTTTGTAACCAAAGAGGTTGTGAAAGCAAACTAATAAATATTTCCAGACAGTTTTGTTCTGTTAAGAGTTAAATGACTATCTCAAGATCACATGTTTCCACACATAAAGTCTGTGGTCTCAAATAGATCTCTGTTCTGTTCTGTATTTTTTTTTTAAATGAATCATTGCCTGAGACAAGTCATCTGGGGAAAACTGGAACAATTTTGATGACATTAAAATGTTTAATGATTCCCCAGACCAAATAGCTAAAGAATGTCTAGTGAAATAAATATTTGTATATAAAATTTCTTCGTAAGTATCAATTTAGAAGATCACTTTCTCTAATTACACTGTACTGCAAGCTCTATTGTAACCACTACAGAAAACTGCTTCCAAAATAGAAATGGATTGGATTGTTCCTGTTCCCATACTCCTCCTTTTTACCTTTATGATTATTTTGGTTTTGAAAACCTGGAGTTTCTGGAACAACAGTTCTCAGCTTCTTCCACCGGGACCCTCGTCTTTACCGCTTGTGGGAAATCTTCTCATAATGGATCAGAAAAGGCCTTACACGACCATGGTGAAGGTAAGATTTTCCGTCCTTTCCTTCCATGGCAGGAAAATATATTTATATTTCAGCCTCTAGTGTTGGTAACAATGTGCATAATGCATGCTGCACACAGATTTATTGGAGCTTCTTTAATTCTGCAGTTGCTCTGTTTCTGTGAGATGAACCAGCAGTAGGAAAATAAATGGAAAGTTGGTATCTGAACAGCTAGAGGAGGAGGAACAGAATAGGCTGAATGGGATGAGAATTACCAAGAAGTGGACGAGCAAAAGATGACTGCTGATGAGAGAGACATGGTGATTCTTCTTGGGCCATCTGGAGAAGGGGATGTTGACTTCACCAGATGAACCCCCATGCTCTGGTCCCAGGGGGAAGCCACTGATGGGTGCTGCTGCACTTTCAACATCCCACTGCACTACCAAGCCTACCTGGAAAGAAAGGCTTTTTTTCCCATTTGTCAAAGCATGCTGTACGGGGATGGTTACTCCACTCAATAGCACATGCATTTTTGTGCCATTCATTTCATAGCGACCAATTCCCAATCACTTTGCTTTTCTCCTCCATCAGAGGAGCATCATGCTTTGTCTTTCTCTATGCCTACCTTACTTGGGGATGGTGGAAGGTGGGTGAGAAAAATTTACAACTTGCATGGTGAAATCTTGGTCATCCCTTGCCAGCTCATGAAGGATGAACTATGTCTCCTCTCATATTTCCACTCCCAGGACTATCTCCTTTCCCTAATCCTGGACCAATAGGAGTAATACACAGGAACCTTGGCAGAAAGAAGCATTTCAGATAGCAGCTTCTGCCCATAGCAATTAACATATTGTTGTTTTACAGGATTGTTAACACCTTACAGCTGAGGTTGAGCAATGGGGCAATTATTTAAAGAAAGGTAATTTATGACAGAGCAGGTACACTTCAGTGGGTTGGAATGGCAGTCTGCAGAGCCAAAGGCTGGGAATTTAAATCCCTACTATGCCTGCCAGGGGAGGGCCCTGCTGAGATTACCCAGAAGGAGTGTGGCTGATGGGTTTATGTGCCCTCCCACCTGTCCAGACTTGGGCAAGCTGCAGGATCCAAGAGTGCCACCAGACAACAGGACTGGAAAACCCCTTTTGAGTATTTTGTATCCATAAAACTCAGGGAAGAATTGCCTTAAATCAGAATCAAGTTGATGGCACATAATTATTAGTATGATTTATGTTATACACAGGCAGTGGGTACCCAGTGTGGTATAGTGGATAAAATAATGAACTAGAACTCAGTAGACCTGTGCTCAGTTCCCTGGCTGTGCCATTGAAACTCACATGGGGAGTGAAGCTGGTGAAATGACTTCTAAAATACCCCACTGACCTTGAAAACTCTATTAGCTTGTAAGAAGAGTATTGCATGGGGACTGAGACCAAATATGGCAGGAAGATTCATGGATCCCCAAGGTATGCTGTCTTCCTGAAGGACAGATCAGGGATGTGATGGAAGGATTGCCATCACCCAAAAAGCCACAGATAATAACCTTTTCTTCTCAACCATGTGGGAACAAATGACACAGCCAAGGGGAACTATAAAGAAATCATATCAGGCTCTGAAACTTTGGGAAGGAAACTCAAAGACTTTGGGGGCCAGATAGTCTTCTCATCCTTCATCCACTCTGAAGAGGAATAGAAAAAGAAAAGAAAATAATTTGGGTGAATGACTGACTACGAATGTGGTGGCGACATGAGGGATTTGTGTTTTGGGAGGACGGTCTACACTTCCTGGAAGATGGACTGCTGGCAAGTGATGGATTGCACATTACAAGGACTGGGAAAGATGTATTTGACCAAAGCATTGAGAACTTTGTCAGGAGGGTTTTAAACTGAATTGGAAGACAGAGAGAGTCACAAGCTCAGAAGTAAAGATAGATTATGGTTTCTTCACCAAAGCCCTGGTTCATGGACATAATGGGGATCTCTCAGACAGAGCAGACTCCAGAGCCCGGTCAAGGGCGCGAATCAGGAGGATGACTTGCCCCAGGCTTGCCTTGTGAGTGCACAGAACATCAGTGGTCTCTTGGAAGGTCTTGAGGACTTCCACCATCTGGGAGTGGGCCAGCAAATCTGTGACACTGATGCCCACTTCTCTTCCTTGAAGTAGAATGGGCATGGAGGACATGATGTCCTCCAAAATGGCTTTCTGCTCCACCAGGCAGGACACCATGGTGTAGGTGGAGTTCCACTTGGTTGGCAGGTCCATCAGAAGAACATGTTCCTCCTGCACCAACTCCTTCTGTCTCTCATGCAGCCAGTGGGCAGCTTTCGAGTGGCATGAAAAGTGGCCCACCAGTTGACAGCAGTTCTCAAGGAGTGTCTCTGTCTCCCATGTGCCTGCATCCCAATCAGACTTGATGTGGCTCCTCATGCCCATGGCACTGTGCACAACAAGGTGTAACTTGTGCACCATACACACAATGCCCTAAAAGCCTGCCACATTCAGTGCTGCTAACATGTTTCTCCCAGCATCTGTGGTCATGTGCTCATGTATGACCTCAAACGTCAGTGCCTATTAGTGCAGTGCAGCCAGGAACTCATTGGTGGTGTTCCTCCCTGTCACCTGAGCCTCCACATGTTGCACCTGCAACAGAATGGTCCTGTAACCTGGTGGCAGGACAAGTGCCCTGCTGCCAATGCCCTGCCTCCCTTCAGATCCTCCAGTTACCACCAGTGAGCCGTAAGTGAGAGGTACCCATGGTGACCTCTGCTACACAGGTTGGCTGTAAAGTGGACCTTATGGCCATGCCAGCTGGTCACAGACCACCTCCCATACAGAGTCATAGAAGGAGGACAGGCAAAAAAATGGAACAAACAGTGGAAAGCTGGGATTTCCATGATGAACGGTGGAAGCCTGAGCAGGGCTCACATCTTGGTGACAAGATGAGTGCCCGCCTCCTGTGTCTTGCCCCTGGACCATCTGCTGAAGGAGCGTGGCCTTCCTCAAGTTCCCACCCACAGCAACCCCTGTGGCAGTCTTCTTCAAAGGCGATGCCTCCTTCTCCATCCCCTTCTCCCCCTGGTACTAATCTCTTCGTCCCCCCACACGGCGACAAACAACCTTCCCCAGATAGGAGGCTTAGGCAGTGCCTCTCCAGATGTTGGCAGAGGACAGTTGAGGAAGACTTTTCAAGGGATACCTTTCAGCACACCAGGTGTGGGTCATAACTGACAGTGTTGAAATGGCCCAATAAGGAGCCTCTGCCTGACCCTGCATGCTGCTGGCCTGGGAAGACTGGGTGGTACTGGTCTGGGAGGATTGAGGAGAGGAGTCTGGGGACAGGGGTGGTGGTGATGGGGAAACCTGCTCTGGCACTACTGGTTCAGAGGATTGAGAGGATTCTGGATCCTCTTGAATCAGTAACTGCTCTGATTCCTGAAGGAAGAGCAGCACCTGAGGAAGCTCAGCTTTCAAGTCCACCAGAGGAGGAACAGTGGTGGCTGATGAACTGAGGGGCTTTTTCCCCTTTAAGACCTGACTTCCCTTCATTTTCAGGTGCTGTAACTGCTACCTCCTAAATCACAGCCAGTCTTGGATTTATAAATAAAGGGGAGGGGAGGGGATTGCTCACAAATAAAAGGAAAAATTAAATTGGATTATCTGAGAGTTGCAAAATAAAAGAATATTTTTTAAAGAAGGTGGGACTCAGAGAGGAAAAACAAGACTGTGGGGAAGGAGTTAAATAAAAAAATCCCAAAGCACACACCCTAACTCAGAACTGGAGCCAACCAAATGGGTAAATTTAGGGAAGAAAAAATAAGGTTTTTTTAAAAGAAGAGAAACAGGATGGTATGGGAAGGAGTAGGAAAATATCAAAAACGGAAAAGGAACCCACCTGGTCCCCAACACTCTCTCACACACATACACACAGAGAGAGAGAGAGGGAGGGAGGGAGATGAATGGGGGGGAGGGTAAAATACAGAGAGAGAGAAATCACCCACCCTACCTCAACGCTAACCTCAAAAACTAAAAGAAAAGAAAATGTACCCGCCTAAAGAAAGCCCTCCCCAAAGTCACAATATTTTAAATAATAATGAAATAAAAGTGTAATGCTTTGCCCACTGCAAGTGTGAATAACTGCTGCCTGGCTACTCAAAGAGCTCAACCACGCAGAGCAAAAACTCTCAGCAGAAGTGGGAAATGGCTGCAGGGAAACTGCCTATAAAGCCTCTTAGCAAGCAACTCCCGCACAGACCTCTGAGCAGTGCGTTTGGCTGCCTGACCTACCAATCCAGGAGTCTCTAGGTCTTTCCCAGGGTTGTCTAGAGACTCCCTTTTTTGTTGTTGTTTTTATTTTTTTCAAACTAGGGATAGGGTTAGGGGTACAGGAGGTAAGGGGAATGGACAAAAAAAGGGTGGGGAGAAGGAGAACATAAAATATCCTGTCATCAAATTCTGTTGTTCGCGTTACAATATCAAGTCCACTTTTCGCCTTTCTACAGTTTGATTGCCTTTCCAGATTCCTACTTGCAGTCACTTCTTAGTTTAATTCTATGTTAATCAAGGTCTATCTACTGACTCAAGCCATTTATATAATAAATCCCATCGTTCAGTTGCCTTTTGTATTGGACAGTCTTTCAACCCTTCCGATTGTATATCCATCTCTGCCGCTTCCCAAATCTTCTCCAAGAGCTCCTCTTGCTTCGGTATCTCCGATTTCTTCCAGTTCTTAGCATAAAGAATTCTGGCTGCAGTGACTATATGTATAATTAGATAACTCTTTGTCTTATCTATATTATCCAGTATAATATTCAGTAAAAACAATTCTGGGTTTAGTGGAATATTACAGAGCAATATTTTTTGTAACGAAGTATGTAGTGCTATCCAGTACTGCTTCGCTTCTCTACAAGTCCACAACATATGATAAAAGCTTCCCTCTTGTGCTTCACACTTCCAACACACATTGGACACCTCTGTATAAATCTTTGACAGTTTTTTCGGAGTCATATACCACCTATAAAACGTCTTATATATGTTCTCCTTAAAATTTACCGATTTTGTGAGCTTTATATTATCTTTCCATATTTGCAACCAATGATCAATATCAATATTATGTCCTATATTTTGTGTCCACCTAATCATACATCCTTTTACAATCTCATCTTGCATTTTAGTTTCAAGCAGATAATCATACATTTTCTTAATTACTTTCTCATTTGAACCCAACAAAACTTTATCAAATACCGTTGGTTTTATGTAGAATCCCTCTATTTTGTCTTTTGTGTACCTAGATTCCATTTGTGCTCTAGACCACCAGTCTAGATATATATTTTGTATGTCTAACTCTTCTTTGGACCTTAAATCACAATCCTTTTTTAATAAATCTTGATATCTTAAGAATTTTCTAGAGACTCCTTACTGACAGGATCAGGCTACAGATGGCCTGCAGGCCCTCTGAAAATGACACTAAAATGGACTAAAACAAATCTATGAATCAACAAATTAATTGTTGGGGGTCATCACCTCTGACAAATATGGATTGACAAATTAGTGATTTTTGAACAAATTTGGCAATTCATTTTTGAATTTGTGCCCTTCTCTAATTATTATGCGGTGCTTCTATCTCTTCCTTTGCAGCTTTTCTCCACCAATGGCTTCGGATGCCAGCATCTCCTTAATTTCCTCCCAGGTCTCTCGCTCATTCATCTGAGATGACTTTGCAATGTAGAACAGGTATGGACCAGGTAGACCTTTGTTGGGTCACAATGAGTGTCTGATGGCTGACTCTGGAGAATCTTCTGGCAGGTGTCTCTCCCAGTTCAACAGCCTTGACATCTCCATTTATGTCTCCTTATGTTGGTGTACTTCTCTCAGTTTGTGTGTCACTGCCTTCCTGCTTCCTATTTGGCTCAGGTTGTGGAGGGATTCACACAGGTTCATGTAGATATCCAACACATTAGTCTTCTGTTCGTCTTTTGTCAGCTTTCTTATGTTCATCAAACAGAACCACATGTCTTATGCTGATTTCATCTGTTTTTGAGCTCATCACTTTGTATCCTTTGCTACCAGGAGCATAACCAAACAAAGTAGTCTCTTCAGTTCTAGAGTCCAGTTTGTGCTTTTTTGTTTTTGTTTTGGTATATAAGCATATGCCAGGCTTCCAAAAACTCTGATATGTTCTATGCTTGGTACTCTCTCATTCCATCCATCAAAGAGTACTTTCCTATTTGCCTTTGGTTGGCAGTTTGTTCTGGAGATAAACTGCTGTAATGATTGTATCACCCCAAAATTTGCCTGGCATTCTGCAGGCATGCATATTGTCATCCCCAAAAGAGATCTCAGCTTTCTTCTAGTTATTCCATTCTGCTCAGGAGTGTGTGGAACAGTTCTCCTGTGTAAAATGCCTTGTTCTGTGGTGCGATATGTACTCACCACCATTATCCATCTAGAGTGCATTCAGTTTTTTTCTCTTTGTTGCTGACTATGATCATCCACTATGACCACCAGTTCTTCAGCATATCATGAGTCTCATTCTTCTGCTTCAGCAGGTAGGTGACACAGTACCTTAATAAATCATCCAAAAATATTATAATATATCTGTTATGTCCCAGTGATGGGATATTGAGTGGCCCACATAAGTCAGTGTGTATTAGATCCAGTATTTGAGTGCTTTTTTTCTCAATCCTTGACAGGAACGAGGGTCTAACACCTTTTTCTGTGACACAGCTTATGCACCTGGTTGTGTTGGTTGCATCATGTGGATTTATCTTGATACCTATAGCAAGTTTTTGGATATGCAACTCTAGAATTGCTTTTGGATCCCTGTGCGTGAAAGCAACAATGTCACAGTTCCATGCTCTTGCCATCTTCTCTCTGAGTTTGCAGTGTTGATCTTTTGCTGTTCATCTAAAAGACACAGCTCATAGACTCCATTAGATTTTAACTGCATGAAAATATATTTCAACATCTTCCGTTACTGTATACAGTGAATTTTCAAAATGTATAGGGGGGGAAATTATCATTCAAGTAGATGCACTTGACATGTTGCATTGTAGTTCAGGAATAAACAATACATCACTATAATATTCTTAATTATTTAATCAGGCAATTCACATTGCAGAATGCCCATCCCCTTCGCTTCAATTTTGATGGGTAGAGATGGAGATAAACCTCAGTTTGGAGGTTTGTACAGGTTCCATTCCCTTTCCCCACCGCCCACCCTGGCCAGCTCCCTCACTCACCAGCCAGCATGCACTGCTCTTTCCCTTGCACAGTTGTCCAGTCGGAGCAGGAGCATGTGCTTCCCTCCTCTGCCTCAGCCACCCACTCAAAGGCAGCACTGCAGAAATCCCAGCCCCGCCTCTTCATCTGAGTGAGCTGGTGAGTGGGTCAGCTGGCAGGGAGGGTGGGGGAAGTGAATGCACAGCACTTGTGGTGCGTGCCAACAAACTGGCCTGAACCTCCAAACCAAGTTTTGTGCCCATCTCCAATTATGGACCAAGCTTTTCCAGCCTTTCCCTTTGTCTCTCCATTAGAGTTAGGCTCTATATATTTTATGCAATTCCTTTATTCTTTTGATTTAAAATTAGTTCAGCTTCCATTGGGCAAGGAACCTCTTGGGAATGGGTAATCCTTGGCCCTGTGATCTGAATTCCCACATCTTTAGCAGCCGTGTGATTGGCTGTGATTGGCCCCTCCTATTCATCATGAAATCTGAACCATTTTCAGTTGAAGTCTCAACAAAGCCTTTTTGATCTATGCATTCTTCTCTTAAACAACACAAACACTCTTGTAAACTTAGTGGTTTTCTATACAAGAGGGATACAAAAGCATCAAAGAATTCACTCAGTGATGATGTGAAAAATTCTATTTTTTGTCTATCAGTCAGTTCAAACGCTTACATTGTCAAACACTGCTAATAGAGTAGAAATGTGCTTTTCACAATCGTGTTATTAAGACAGAGCTGTACAAATTCCCATTAAAAATTGCTCTGATTTAGAGCTGGACAAACCAGCTCTGAAGTGCATCTAACATGTCCCTGGTAGTTTCGTATTTTTTAATATATAACATCTGTTTATATTTGAGGTTTTGGTGAAATTATTGCTTTTCCTATAGTATTCTCTACTTCCCCTTTAGCTTTGTCTTGTGCTTCTGTTAGTCTTTGTAAACAACCATGTACCTTCAAAACTCTGAGGTTAAACTGAAGCCTGTCTTTCCATTGAGAGAAATCTAAAAATGTTAACTCTGAAATGCTCCCGCAAAATGCCATGCTCTAACTAAGATCCATTTTTCCTCTTTTTCTTTCTTAGCAACTTGGGATAGCAATCTTAGAAGAGAAACGACTCTTTTTCTTCAGCCAGTTATGAGGTGTTTCTGGTTAAACACTGAAGGAGAGAGAAAAAATGCAAATTCTTTGGAAAAAAATAACAACAAAGCCTCAGTCATATTCGGTAGCTTTCTGTCTCTCTGCTCTCTAGGCCCATAACCTGTTGTAGAGTTCTGAATTGTTTGTTAAATTCCTCTAGCTGCTCAACAGAAGTGTGGGGAACTTGAAGAGCTTCAAGTTCCCCACATTATTTCACCTATTTTTCTCAAGAACTGGCACTTACAGTCTCAATAACTCTTTCTGAGGCATTTATAGTAGAAAGAATAAAAGGTTTCATTAGTTACAACTGAACAAATCAAAAAGCAAACTGACAAACAACTGATTGCTTTCAGCAACAGACCTCAACAGACTCCACGTAACGATGGCCAAGTGGAAACTGTAGGCCATGTTTTACTGTACAGTCTTTTTTTATAGAGATCTACGCACCAACCTCTTGAGCCCAATTAGTCTCAGATATCCAGGGAGACCTGATGAATTTTAGATCAAGCGACTTCTTTCTGATCAAGACTCTCTTATTACACGCTCTGCAGCAAAATTTTGTGCAGCAGCAATGGCACAGCGCTCCCTTATAGTCTCCTGAGGTCACAGGTTGACTGGTTTTAGCATGAGGGTGGTTTATTGTCAAGCATAGATAAATTTTGTGGTCCCAACCGAAGAGACGAAATGTTTACAAATGTTTAAGGACTCCCTATACCCCAAAGACCCTGTCCAAAGCAGTTTGCCCTAGACAATCCAATGGTTCAAAGGATCGCTATAAAATGCTATAACTGATTCTCCCCATATATTATAACTAGTACACAATTAATTATCTGTTGTACACATTTTTAAAATGCATTTTGTATATTTTAGCCATATAATATGTTTTATGAACTGGTTGTACACTTTTAAAATTGCATTTTGCATATTTTAGCCATATAATATGTTTTATGAGCTGGTCACCCGACTGTAATAAATAAATTCAAGAGAGGGAAAAGGCTCAAAGCAGGGAAGAGGGGCTCTATTTTAAATCAAAGTCAAGAGGGAACTATTAGTTAAAACTGAATAGACTGATAGTCACCCAAGCCCAAAAGGTTCCTCCCTGTCAAATAAACTGCAGGAAGCAAACAAGGTTATAAAAACTCCAACAATAATATCCATCACTGCCATTAAAAATGTATCCGCAAACAGAATTATAACAGAAACAATATCAGTCTTGGAATTCCTCACTTTTCCTTCTCTTGAATTTCAGTTGTCCAAACAGTACGGTCCTGTCTTCAGCCTCCAGATGGGACTCCAGAAGATGGTGGTCCTGACTGGGTATGAGACAGTAAAAGAGGCTCTGGTCAACCAGGCTGATGCATTTGCGGAGAGGCCCCTCATCCCAGTCTTTGAAGAACATGGAAATGGCTATGGTGAAGTCCTTTCTCTCAACAACAACAACCAAAATTGTTTCTCCCTTCCTTTGTTCCAACACTGTCTTCCTAACAGCTCCAAGTCATACTACTTTCACTAGTCTAACTGTCTAAATTCAGTTCTAATGTCCTCCGTTGTCTCTCCTGATAACTGTAGGGCATTGCCTTAATTATGCTTAATCTAATCATCTCATCTTCTCTACTAGCTTCTAATTTTAATCCCATTTTCTACCATCTAACATCAAAGTTACAATTTGTTGCTTCACTTGTAAAATCTCGAGACCTGTTTGAGGCATAGCTGATCTGATCCTTAATCCTCCTCATGGCCCATCCAACTCAGAATAGCTTCCTTCCCAATCAGGTGTGAGGCTTCGTTTCCTCTCTCCAGGACATTTGGGTATTTGCATATCAGAGTCCCCATTTACAATACTCCAGGCCTGTAAGGCTGCAGCCAACTTGACTTCTTTGATATGCTCATTCTTTAAACTCTTTCTTTGAACTCTTATCTTCCCATGGGAATCAAATTCTAGCTAAGATACATCTTGATTCAGAAATTGAGGAAACAGATTATTAAATCAGTATACATTATACCTTATTTCTCTGCACCTTTTCTCCTCAAGGTATCAGTTTTTCTCATGGTGAGAACTGGAAAGTGATGCGGAGGTTTGCCATAACCACATTGCGGGACTATGGAATGGGCAAGAAAACCATAGAAGACAAAATTGTTGAGGAGTGCAATGTCTTGATAAAGACGTTTGAATCTTACAAAGGTGGGTGGGGTGATATTTCATTTTTTTAGGTTTTTCTCTGGAAATAGTGTGTTTATGTCTCTAGAGTGTTTATACACCCAAAGACATCCTGTGTAACATTTCTTTTCAGTCTTCAGTATTCCTTAGCTTCAAAACTCAAAAATACTGAGGAGTGGCGTTTTATTTTCTAATGTACATTCAACGTCCACATGTATACATGTATACAGTGACATTGGTGTCTTCAGGCATTCAGAAGGACATTTACATCTGATAAATTTTGCATTTCAGAGTTTCATTTATAGAAATAGCATTCTTTAATCGTTTTTGTACAGGTAAACCTTTTGAGACCATCACAATTCTGAATGCAGCTGTTGCCAATATTATTGTGTTTATTCTACTTGGCAAGCGATTTAAATACGAAGATCCTACATTTCAACGACTACTACAATTAATTAATGAAAATGTCCGGCTCCTTGGAAGTCCCTCAGTCATGGTAATTGAACTACTTTTTCTTGGAAAATATTTCCATTCAATCTGGGTTGATGTTCTTGTTTAGGATTCACTGAAAAATACAGAATTTGAAAACTGGTCTTCACGCTTACTCATTATGTTAGGAAACATGGACCATACTGAAAACTTGGAGAAAAAGCATGCGGGGTTGTTATTGTAACTTTCCTCATGCCACAGGTTCTGGGACTGAGAGTGCTGTGCTCCTCTTCACAGATACTGGTGTCTCATCTTTGCAGCAAGTTAGAGTTTACACCCAGTTTTGACAACAGAGCTTTTTGGCATCCAGTGTACCACAGGATTCTATTCTGTCCTCCACGTTGCTGAATATTTCCTAGAAGTTGCTGGAAGACATTATTCAGCACATTGGCATGGGATGTCACCAATGTGATTCTACTGTCGTTTGTCACCCTTGCACTGAGTAATGCTACTGGGTCTGACAGTGGATAAGATGAGGATGACCAAACCGAACTGAATCTGAGACAGGAGAAGAAATGCTGCTGCTGCTCAACAGAAAGTCTGGTTTAGGGATTACGTTTCAACCTGTTCTGAAATAGGTTACTTTCCTCCTGTCAAATCAGGATCATAGTCTGAGAATATTCTTTGAACCTCTCCTGTCCCTGTACTCCTAAGTTGCAGCAGTGGCAAGAGATGCTTTTGCAAGTGGCTTTTCTTTTCTTGTTCTCTCTTTTTTCTTCTTTAGTGCCATAGATGCAGTCTTACCTGACCTGACTGGGCAACCATCATCCATTCCTTGCTCACCTGGCATCTTGATTAATGCAAAGAACTATACACGTGGCATCCTTTGAAGAGTGCCAGAAGCTTCCATTTCTTCAAAATACAGCAGCTAATGTACTGACTGCTGCATAGTATCAACATCATCTAACCCTGAGCAACCTGTCCTGGCTGTCAGTTGTCTTTTCGGTCCAATTAAGGGTGTTTTTAAAAAACAGGAAAAAAACGTTAAAGCCCAGAAAGACTTAATCCCATAAAAGACAGTGTTGTTTTTTTTCATTGTAAGTGTGCCTTACAATGAGTCCTCATCAACTCTCCCTGCAACATTCTGAAACAGACTCAGGGGATGACTAGACAGAAATATTTTTCTTGGTGTTTGTGCTGCAGTTCTCGCTGTTCATTTCGCTGCTTTTTCCATCAATTACATGATGTACTCCTAATCATGACTACAGCTAGCATTTTTCCACAGGTATTTGACACATTTTGTTCAGCTAGCAGATTTAATGGCATCATCTCCACTTGCCCTGTGTTCTTTAGCTTTCTGGCTTATAGATCACCTACATCCATTCTCTGGGACAGTGTGCATGTGGGCATATCCTGACCACTCTGAGGATGACATCTTCAGTGGGGTGGTGGTGGAGTATGATGGTTCAGCATTACTTCCTTCAAGTTCATACCCCTAGAATTCACACCCTTTTATGTTTCTGAAGTAGATTTTATTAAAATATTAATTTCCCAGTTCAGCACTATTTCACAATGCTGGCTGGCCAGATCTGCTCAATGGATGTTCAGAGAGAGAGCCCTCTGAGTATACAATTTCATAAAGCACACATACACAGGTACTTGCTCTCTCACACATGCTGTCACCTTCACAGGCTTGTAGGTGGAGAGATGAATGAGAGGAGGACACCCATCCTTCAGACACACACACACACACACATACACATGGGGGGAAATCTCGCACTATCCCAACCAACTCTCTTTCTGTCTAATTGGAAGCACTAAATAGTAACACTGGGAGAAGAGAAGAGGAGGAAAAGGAGAAAAGAGAAAAGGAAGAAGAAAATAAGAGAAGGGAGAAAGAGGAATTATATTACAATATAAGAGCAGGAAGAGCTATTATGAAGAAACTGGTCATGCTTCCCACCAGCTCAGCACTGTTTTAGATCAGCACTATGTAACTTGCACTACAAAACAAAAAGCCTAATTACATGAATGTTTGAGCTACAAAACTTATGTTGTGTTGTGTTACATTTTTGGTAGTAAAGGGATGAAAGGCAAGCTTGGTCTCAGAGGGATCCCTGTGCAAGTAAATCTTGTGTGGCCATGGAAGGAAGGAAGGAAGGAAGGAAGGAAGGAAGGAAGGAAGGAAGGAAGGAAGGAAGGAAGGAAGGAAGGAAGGAAGGAAGGAAGGATCTGACAAGAGGAGTCGCTGATATTTGAAGAAAACTAAGCAAACGATCAGATGGGTGGCACTCAGGCATGACAGGGCAGCAACTAAGTAGTAGAAACATACTCATGAGGAATCCTCATCAAATGACACACACTCACAAAGTATGCAGATCACCATGGCATAATGAAGTACTAGGGTCAAGACAATTATATCATGCACTGGAGGAAAGCAGAGCAAAGTGGAACAAATTAATCACCACAGGGGTGGTAGTAGTATTAAACCCACCAGGAATTGTGGTTTTTTTGGCCCTGCTCTGACTCCATTGACACCAGTGTCAGCCTTATGTCAGGGGGACAGTAGGAAAAGTATGGTATCATGGGTTGAAGGAGAGTTGGACTAATGCTCAGTGTGGACAAGCTCCATCTTTAAGGAATACTGATTAAATATTACTAAATGACCGTAATATATGATTTATTTTTCAATTCTAGAATGTAAGGTATGCAACATGAAAGTTCTTCAAAATATTGACATAAAAACAAAATCTCTCAGTGACATAAAAACAAAATCTCTCAGTGACATAAAAACAAAATCTCTCAGTGAGAATTGAAATATGTTAATATTGCCTTTTCTTCTCTTATTTCATACTTTTAGCTGTATAACATGTTTCCTGCACTTGGCTTTCTGTTTGGTGCTCGTAAGATCGTCCTTAATAACAGAGATGAGTTGCATGCCTTTATAACTGCCACGTTCTTAAACCACCTAGAAGATCTGGACAAAAATGATCAGCGGAGCTTGATTGATACATTTCTCATCCAACAGCAAGAGGTAATAGAATTGTTTTACTAGGTATGGAACCAAGAGTGCTTTGTTTTTGCTAGAAAAACTAGGATCAGTTTTTAAATATTGAGTGGTGGTTGATTATTGCTGCATGAGAGTGTAACAGAGAAAATGAGCATTCCATAAAGCTACTCAAAAACTGGGGCTACCCCAATCAAAAAATTGTAACTTGAAAAATGGACCTCAGATCAGCAGACCATCTGCTCTGTCATATTTGGGTATATTTGGGCAAACGGTTTTTGAATTACTTTTTTTAGAAAGCTATTTTACACCCACCCACCCACCCCCGTGCAGATACTGTCAACCTTTTCTGTCTGCAGATTTAAAACAGATCAAATACATTGAAAAGACCAAACTTCCTTAACTGGAAAGATAATATTGATTGATTGATTGATTGATTGATTGATTGATTGATTGATTGATTGATTGATTGATTGAATTTATATCTCGCCCATCTAGACATAGTCTACTCTGGGCGTCTTACAACAAGTAGGATTAAAACAATTCAAACACTCAATACACCACAATTTAAACATAATAATAATAATATAGCTCAAGATGGAAAAACGGTCAAATGAAAAAGTAAAGACAGAAAATTAAAATAAAAAAGTAAAACTCAAGTACTGACAATGGGGAAGGCCTGCCTAAAGAGCCAGGTCTTAAGTTGACTCTTGAATAGTTGGTCCCAGCTACTTTTTTTTTAATTTGGAAGGAATCCAGGCATCAGAGCTGTAATGTTCATTCTGAAAAATTCCAGAAAAGAACTAAGACTTTCTGACTTCCTTATAAACTGGTTATCAACATGAGCATTCTAAACATAAACATTGTTTCAACTTGAGAACTGGGAAGGGAGATCTTAACCTTTGACCTTTCCAGTCAGGATCAAATCAAATGATTCTAAAGAGGATAAGTTTTTATCTCCTTTCTGGCCAAACAGACATTAAAAACAGTTTCCATTTCTGGTGTAAAAATTATTTAAAGATATTTTAAAAATAGAGAATAATTATTCAGGTCACTCATTTAAGCTGTGAAATTACTGGGGTTTTTTTTGCTTTGTGGCTGGGGATGATCTTACATGCTGTTAGCAGTTTGGTGCCTATTCCACTTATCTTGTCACTATACTACTGTTTGGTAATTAAGAAAAAATATTTTGACACAGAGGGACTACAGCCACATCCAAACTGTTCTGCCTTCTCCCAATAACCATAGTAAAGATCTGGAATCCTCTAGCACTGGGTAATTTGACTTGAGGAAAATTTCTGTAGGAATGTTGTATGTATATTTAAACTTCAGTTTTAAAAACCAAGGAAGTTCAATTTCTCAAAACTCCTCCATCTTATGGATGTGGAATATTGTGCTTCTCTACCCATGATTCAAAAAGCCAGGAAATGGCCCAATTTTACCACACAATATTGTGTGAACATTGCCAAAAGGATGCCAAGCTTTACATAGCAAAGAGCAGGTTGCTGGATGAACATGTAAAAAATTTCTCCCATGAAATTCATTTTTACTTTATTACAAGATGTGCTTTTGAAGGCTCTAAGCTCTTGTGTTTCTGGATTGAAATGAGAATGAAGTTCTTGTCTGAAACTTATATTTAAAATATTATATCTGACACAATTATTTATGTATAACTTATATCCAGGCTTTATATATTTTAAAGCATTTTGTACATACAGTTTTGTTCATACTTGTAAGAATGGTTTTTAAATTAACATGCCTGCGACTTCTCAAAAGTTAAATGTTCTCAACAACTTTGAAGTATCTTTGTGTTTATGGAACATAGAAGCAATGTAAATGAATAAAACATGTACAATTAGACAAGCTGATGTCACCTACACTTTTTTCTTTACTTCACCATGAGTGAAAACAGTGATTTATTCTCATCCTCTAAAGAGAGATGGAGCAAGGTTGGAAGTTACACTTCTGGTGATCAAAACAGCAGCAAGTAAATAGCTTATACCTTGATACCCAGATGAACACTGATGTGGTTGTCATGATTATCTGGTTCACACTAGTATTTAATCCTTTCAGGAATAAAGGTTCAGTTATGATGGACCACCACAGACTCACACTATCACCCGTCTTGGTAGTTTGAGTCTGTAGTGGCCCATCATAACTGAACAAAAGAATGTAACTCGAACAAAGCCTCAGAACACTACAACAGTTTATAGTGCTCTGAGACACATGTTCAAGTGTCATATTTTTCACCTTGGCCTTATGGATGTCTTCCCAGTCCTTAGCTATTTACCATATATGTGCCCAGGTACATTTATCACTTCATTTGACTTAACTAGTTGTTTTCTGTTCCAGGAGGAGAAGAAGAAGAATGGTGGATATTTCCATAAGGAAAATCTGAAAAGTCTTATGGTCGATTTATTCGCTGCCGGCATGGAGACTACTTCTACCACTCTATGCTGGGGCATCTTGCTAATGATGAAGTACCCTGAAATTCAAAGTAAGCATTTTTCATTTCATTGTCTCCTATTATTCTGGTACAGAATAATCATATTTGTTCAATCATCATCATCATCATGTGCCATCAAGACAATTGTGACTTATGGTGACCCTTTTCAGGGTTTTCTAGGTAGAGAGTACTCAGAAATAGTTTACCAGTCCTTCTTCTGGAAGCATTCTGGACAGTGTAGATTGCCAAGAACATAAAGACTGGGTTTTCTGGGATGCACAGTGGGGAATTGAACTCTGAATCTCTGGCTCTGCACCAGATTCCTAACTCAATGTGCTATCCAGTCAGCTTTTTGGAAATTGAAAGAATTGAAAGAGAACGTCAGAGCACCTTTGTAATTTACCAAAATAAGGAAGGGCAGAAAATGCTGTTAATGCCAAGGGGATCTGTTAGCACTAATGGGTGTGGATGGACTTGTGCAAACTGCTTTCACATCTAAAAATTGCACACATTCAGCAAACTTCATTTTTTGTTTTTTTTCTGCAAGTCACAATTATTGTGAGCAGGTATCCTTTTTTCAATATTGAATGAGTCAATATTTCAGTATTTACCAAGGAAAGTATTTTCTACCTGACAAAATAAAAACCCTCACTCCTTGCATTTGAGAAACTACTCCAAGAAACACCATATCAAATATTGCTGAGACACCTCACTGGGAGGTGATCTGTCTGTTTCCCTTACAAGTTAACATATAAGCAGACTTATAGGGCAAATCACAAAAGCTTATACTGGTTTATAGCTGACCAAGATTTTCTAGATTTGTCATACCTGACATTATCCCAGCAAATCATTAATTCCAGTATGAAACCAGACAATCATTGATAAGAATGTCAAAATTAATCTGGGTACCTTAAGTACACGTATTTTCTTTGTTGCAGTAATTTCAGGCAACTCCAAAACTTGTATTTTTACGAGTTTTGATTCTACATAAATTCTAGGTTCCATAAGCATAACATGAAATCCGATAGTATTAAAAACATTTAACTCTTGAGAAGTCACAGGCAACCTGGAAGTTGGTTTATACTTGTTCGTATTTTGTTTTCCCTACCTGTATGTTTGGGTCAATGTGGGTGGGGAATGTTGCTTCAATGGATAATCCAGGTGGTGTCAGGCTGAGGAAAGTACGCTGTACCAGTTCTGGCCATTCAAGGCCTTGTTCTGAGTTCACTAGTGTTCAGTTTGCAGCCTTTTACAGTGAAAATCGAGTCCATTCATGCCGACCTCAGTTCCACCAGCAGCTTAGCTGATCCAGGGGTGACCATTGCTGCCCCATCTCTCACTGCCCAACTGGTTCAGTTTGACCCTTTAGTAAAGGAGGAAGCCTCCAGGGTGATACTTAGCTGTAGGTCCACCACCTCCTCACTTGATCCTTGCCCAGTGTGACTGATTAGAACCACAAAGGGGACTATGATTGATTGTGTTGTGAACATTGTTAATTCATTGATGAGGGAATTCCTCCTTCCCATTTAAAAAAAACCATAATCCCACCCATCATTAGATGCCTGCAGTTAATGTTGGATAACCTTAATAATTTAGATCCAATTGCTAATATACCATTCCTCAGAAAGTGATCAAAAGGGTGGTGGCAAATCAGCTGCAGACATACCTGGAGGAGCAGGATTGCGTTGATCCATTCCAGTCTGCATTCAGGCCATGATGGGGTAACTGAAACAACACTGGTCATGCTGCAGGATGACCTTATAAAGGGAGGCTGACAGAGGCAGATGCATCCTGTTGGTACTCGGAGATCTCTCAGCAGCTCAACCACAGTATCCTCCTGGACAGGCACTCGCAGGTTGGATTGAGGGCCTAGCTTGAGCTGGGTCTGATCCTTCCTCGAGGACTGAGTCCAGAGAGTTCAATTAGGGGAGGAGAGCAGTATTGAAGCAAAAAGTTCTTGTTTCTTTACCTCTCACAGGTCCAACTTTTAGTACCTGCTTTTGAGCTGCCCCTTCCATGATCCAAGTTGTTTTCACCTTTTAATAAAGCTTCTTCTCCTGCAAAGGCTCAACCTGAAGGAGCTTTATTAAAGGGTGAAAACAACTTGTACCAAAAGTCTTTTACAGAATCAGGTCTGGCTTGACCCTGAACTGAAATAGGCTTTGGCAGACTCAGGCCCTGACATACTGCAGATACAAGGTCCTTTGCAGATCCAGGACCTTCTGGACCAATAACTAAAAAGTCCTTAGCAGCATCGGAACCTTCCAGGCCGGGCACAACACAGTTCTTGTCAGATGCAGGCTCTGTCAAGCTAGGAAAGGAAAAAATTATTGTGGAGTCAGGTCCCTTTCGGCAGGTAGTAGGCAAGTCTCCAACTAGGTCCAGCTCCTGCAATAAGCCACAGACTCCAGTCCAACAGGTCAACACAGTCTTATGGGTGCTGGGGGTTACTTCACTCCCAAAGTTAATAAGTCCAGCTTGTTCAGAATGTCTCTTAAAGAAAGCTTCCAGGGTTTTTTGCAGGCAGGAGGCCCACTGCCCTTCGGAGGCTGCACCCCCTTGGTCCTTTGTCCCTGACAGGAGGAAGGTTCATACACCCCACCCCCCTCCTGGGTGGCAGGACAGGAGGCAGAGCAGAAACTGCTTTAGGAGATGGCGGGGCTCAGGGCGTGGGGGCAAAAATCAGAATGAGTGCGGTAGCTGGAGAATCAGGGCTCAAGGCAGGAGGGCAGAGGACCAGCCACCTGCCTGCTTTGTCTCCAGCAGCACCTGGCATGTCTCTAGCTTTCCAGGAGCCTTGACCCTTGGAGACTTGCTCCGTTTCTTCTTACCCTGGCAGTTGCTTCAGATGTTTTAGCCAGCACCCTTCATGGCAGCAAAATAATAGGTAAACTAATTTTATATCAGTATAAGAGGATGTTCCAGATGAAGAAAATGAACTGAGGTAGCTGCTAATCTCTCTTTTCCCCTCCTATTTTAAAAAAAGGATATATATAATGAAACCAACTAAAGTCAGAGCACTGGAACTCCTCAGCTGAGCTGTCAGTCAGTCAATGAAAATGAGAGGTGTTCAGATTTGTACAACTGTCAGATCGCTTAGTGGTAGGTATCTGGCTCTGAAGCTAGAGGTAGAGAACTCAATTTCCCACTGGGCCAGACTCAATGATGCATAGGATCCCTTCTAGATCTACAGTTCTAAGATGAAATTAAGTGTTCTGATTAGGCAGCCTCATCTAAGGTGACCATATTGGGAAAATTCTTATTTTTTCTTCTGTGTGGGAAACACATGCTTCAGCATTTAGCCTTTACACATGCTGATGCAGATCCAAAAGCATAAAATTGCTCTTGATAGCAAGGATTGTTTTGTTCCCCCAGAAAAAGTCCAGGCAGAGATTGACAACATTGTTGGACCTGCTCAGCCCATGATTGAACACCGAATAAGAATGCCATACACAGATGCCGTGGTCCATGAAGTTCAAAGGTTTCGCGATATCCTCCCAAACAATCTGCCACATACTACCACTGTGGATGTTACTCTCAAAGGCTACTTCATTCCAAAGGTTATCAGCTAACTTAATTGAACTCCTTTCTTTCCTGTCATCACCTGGTTGACTAAGAAATTCCTGTCAGTTTTCAACAGAATGACAATCAACATGCTCTTCAGAAGTTGGTGAACATCAGCTCCATACTGTAAAGCATGTCTAAATGTTAATTGGGTTGCACATTCCTTTAAAAAACAACCTCTTCCTTTTCAGGGAACTCATGTCATTCCGTTGCTGACCTCTGTGCTCCATGATGAATCTCAATGGGAGAAGCCTCATCAGTTCTATCCTGATCATTTTCTCGACTCTTCAGGAAAGTTTGTCAAAAGAGATGCATTCATACCTTTCTCTGCAGGTACAGAGATGTGCTGATATAGAGTGGGCTTCTATACTAGGCAAGGTGATGTGAAACAACACAACCACAAGAGATTATGACCCATTTTTTAAGGTTCTACTGCCTGATATATTCTGTAATACAATGCTAAATCCATTCCATTTACGAGAATGTAGGGTCAATTAAACATGATATTCTTTTTACATTTTCAAAGTTTCTTCTATTCCTTTATTACCATCAGTTATTATTTTATTGGTATATTTCATCTGTGTCCACATACTTCATTTTGTCATTGCTGTGTTTATGGTAGGCTGCCAGGAATAATAGTTGACATCCTGTTATACAAGTACAGTGGTGCCTCGCAAGACGAATTTAATCCGTTCCACGGTTAATGCCGTCTAGCTAAAATTTCATCTTGCGAAGCACGTTTTCCCATAGGAATGCATTGAAATTTAATTAATGCGTTCCTATGGGGGAAAAAAAAGTCAGAAACCAAAAAAAAGTCACCAAAAAGTCACTTACCAGGTAGAGTAGACTGAGTCCAGCTCCTCACAGTGCGTTTGTAGCCCCAGAACAGCCGGAAAAAGAGTGCCAAACAGCGGAGATTCAGCAACCAGCAGGGAGCCGGCAGCCATTTTGTGGTCATCTCCGCTCCTGGCCCCCCTCTCCCCACCTCTCAGCTGATCGGCGCTGGGTCTGAGAGGCTTTTTCCCTGCTAGGCAAGCCTCAGGAAGCCTGTTAGACCCAGCGCCGATCAGCTGAGAGGCGGGGAGGGGGGGGTAGCTGATCCGAGCTGGGTCTAACAGGCTTCCTGAGGCTTGCCTAGCAGGGAAAAAGCCTCTCAGACCCAGCGCCGATCAGCTGAGAGGCGGGGAGAGGGGGGGCAGGAGCGGAGATGACCACAAAATGGCTGCCGGCTCCCTGCTGGTTGCTGAATCTCCGCTGTTTGGCACTCTTTTTCCAGCTGTTCTGGGGCTACAAACGCACTGTGAGGAGCTGGACTCAGTCTACTCTACCTGGTAAGTGACTTTTTGCTGACTTTTTTGGGGGTTTCTGACTTTTTTTTTCCCATAGGAAGGCATTAATTAAATTTCAATGCATTCCTATGGGAAATGCGCCTCGCAAGACGAAAAATATCGCAAGACGGCCCGTCTTGCGAGGCACCAAAAATCTCTCAAGACCGTTTCGTCTTGTGAGTTTTTTGTCTTGCGAGGCATTCGTTTTGCGAGGCACCACTGTATACAAAAAGTGTAACTTTTCGAAGCCAACTGCTATAAGTGAAGAAAATTTCAAAGGCATTATCTGTTGCACAGCAAGTCACTTAACTTGGTATGCAACAGGTTTCTGTCTCCAGAGATTTTGTAACTTAGAACAATTCACTGTCCACAGATACACCATGTGTGCAACTGCACAACAGGATTTCAGTCAATGGCTTATAGAAAAACTGCATAAAACGTCAAAATATTAGTAACCCCCATTTTCTTTTTCTCTGGGCATTCATACAGGTCGTAGAATGTGTGCAGGTGAGACCCTGGCCAAAATGGAGCTCTTCCTGTTCTTTACGAGCCTCCTGCAGAGATTCACCTTCCAGCCGCCACCTGGAACTTCTAAAGAAGACCTGGATCTCACCCGAGCAGTTGGGTTGACAGCACCTCCCATGCCATTCCACATCTGTGCTCTGTCACGCTGAGATGTCTCAAGCTCACAGAATGCTTCACCTGTATGTTGAGCATTGATAAGTATTCTTGTCTCTGAAGTTAAATCTGATGTGGCAGCCCCTTGATTGAAAAGTGAGAAGAAGAAATACTTAATGGAATTCATCATGTTGTTATAGGACCTACGTGCAGTCCTGCTGAATCCCACAAAGCTCATAGTGATACATCATTTAGTTTAAAAATAGGAATGTGTTTCATGTGGTATTAGTCAGAATCAAGGCTCTGCTTATGTTTTACAGTCTCAACCTTTTATCTACATAGTGTAATTCTTCCTTCTGTTTCTTGATCACATCAAACTGTGACAGATCCATTTGTTTCTGGATCACAGTAATGTCTGACACAATTTTGACAGTGTAAAGTTTGTACATGCCAAGTACTACAGACCTGTTTGTTGCATCGAGTGCTATGTAAAATTTAAAAATGGTAGAGTCTTCCTTCTAGATTGCAGCATAATACAGTGGTGCCTCGCTAGACGATTGCCTCGCAGGACGAGGAAATCGCTAGACGATGGCTTTTTGCGATCGCTACAGCGCTTCGCAAAACGATGGTGTCCTATGGGCGTTTTTCGCTAGACGACGAGGTTTACCCATTGGAATGCATTGACTAGCGGTCAATAGCTGTCAGTGCATTCCAACGGGGACCCGCGCTCGCTAGACGAGGTTTCCCTATGGACGATCTCCGCAAGACGACGACTTTTCCGTTGGAACGCATTGAAGAGATTTCAATGCATTCCAATGGGAAAACGTGCTTTGCTAGACGATGTTTTCGCAAGACAGCGATTTCCGCGGAACGGATTAACATTGTCTAGCGAGGCACCACTGTATTTGGCTACCTTTGGGTTATTTCTTGATTTATGAGAATATTTCTGAGAAATACTCTTGGGAAGGTTTGTGGTTCTTGCATTTAACTTCTTTACGAAGTGACAAAAAGATTATTTGTATGTTTATGGGTTATGTTTTATTTTATAATTATCTCTTCAGTATCCTGTCCCTGGGTTTCCCACACATCACTTAAAGTCTGGTAGGAGAACACCATGGGTTATATCCTCCTCCCCAGCATTTTTTGGTTTGCAAATCAGGTAACAATGGAAAGATTTGTAATACGAGATTTGTAATCGTACAAAGAATCAGAAGCTAGAAATCTCTCTGCAGAAAGTTAAATATGCCTCAATAGGGATAACTGAAACTTGATGGGATGACTTCTATGACTGGATTATAGCAACTGAAGGATATAAATTGTTGAAAAAGAACAGAGAAAATAGAAAGGGAGGTGGAGTAGCAGTATATGTCAAAAACACATATTCCTGCATAGAAATACAGGAGGATGAGCTTGGTTGTCCCATCAAGAGCATCTGGATTAATATAACTAGAGTGAAAAAAGAAATGTGGTAATTGGAATCTACTACTGACAGCCCAGTCAAGAAGAAGATGTAGATTCAAATCTTCAACAACAACAACAAAAACCCAGCAAGTCTGGTTTATGAATGTGGAATATTGTGCTTCTGTACCCATGAGTCTAAAGGCCAGGAAATGACCCAATATTGCTGCACAATATTGTGCCCACATTGCCAGCAGGAAAAAAGAATGCCAAGCTTTACATAGCAAAGGGCAGCATGAATGCAGTCAAGATGAGACCAAGGATACCCAAGTTGCTTGCTTCTGCATGAGAGTAAAATGATGTTACATTTTTAAAATGACAACTCGAAGACCCTTTGCCTAAATGTCTCCAAATCTGGCACTGAGCAAGAGCAGACGTTCTTCTACATCAGTGCCAAATTTGGTGCTAATTTTAACTCCAGTTTCATAGTTTTTTATTTGGTGCACCACTTTTTTCCAGTTGGCTTGGGGAATGCTGATTCTTGGTGTCAGCAAAATAATGCTGAAACCTTTGAAAAACACATTGCAATAATTTCAAAGAGATATAATGTAGTAGAAGAAATCAGAAATTTCTGTTATCCTGACATCTGTTGAGAGATAAACTCTGCCAAATATAGCCCTTCCAAGAAATTATTGGCTTGTATGGCTGATAATTTTCTCTGATAATTTTGCTGATAATTTACAAAAAGTGGAGGAAGAAACTAGAGGATTAGTTGTTCTTTGTTAACGCGTGAACCCGCGAAAGTCTAGCAGAGTGATATTTCAGGTCCTGATGGCAGAAAAATAACTCACGCAGACACGTTCAGCTTCTTCCAGCACGGCACGTGTATTTACAGCATATACATATATACAAAGCGACAGCACGACAGCATGGAATCATCAGAGTGAAAGGGTGATACATCTCTTCTGTACAGTTCATATATATACACTTAAGCATCTGCTCTTGCCCAATCAGAACAGATGTTGCATCATCCAGGCACCACCTTTCCAGAGTCACTGTGACTCAGCATTTTACACACCTGGATATCATGGCAACTCATTAATGCTTCTGTTCTGTTCTGGCCTGTAAATTTTTAATACTCTGACACCCCTCCTAATTTACGCCTGAACAGAACTCATACCCAATTCTTTGGTTATTTCTTCATGTCTCTGAGCATTCAAAGGTTTTGTCATAATGTCAGCAACATTTTTCTCTGTTTTGCAATACTGTAATTCTATCAGTTTTTCTTTTATGGCTTCTCTCACATTATGATACTTAATGTCTACATGTTTGCTCCTATTTCTCATTTTTTTCTGTTACAGCCATTTGTATGCAAGTTGTATTGTCTTCTAATACCTTTATTGTATTATGTGTTTCAATCTTTAGATCTTTAATCATTTGCTTGTACCAGACTATTTCTGAACATAGCTCTGATAAAGCAGCAAATTCAGCTTCTGCTGTAGAAGTAGCAACTGAACTTTGTTTCCTAGATTTCCACCCTACCAAAGTATTTGCAAACATCACTACGAATCCAGACATTGACTTCCTATCACTTTCATCATTCGCCCAATCACTATCAACATAGGCCAGGGGTCAGGGAACTTTTTTACCTTTTACCCCCCAAAAAAATTATATACGCCGACATTACTCCCTTGACAGGACACTGATGTAGCGTGTGAATGCAGATATCTATATCAGTCCCCCTGCATATTTTAAGGATGCCAGAGCTGTCCCAAGCTCTACTTTAACAGCATCCACACGAGGCAAAAAGAACCAGAGCCAACTTTCGGCCACTAATATAATAGTTTCAAGCGATCACAATTATTTCAAACTGACTGCACAGGACGAAACACCTGCTCTGCCCGCCACCATTTAGCCTGGCCATATTACGGGTTTGAAACCACTTCTTTTCCTATTCTGCGTGAACAACACTGACACAAAGAAGAAGCACTTTTAGCGTCACGTGTGAACTGTCACTTCTGAAATCAAGCAGTGGATCTTAACTGCCAGGTCGAAGGGAAGGGAAGCCGGGACTACCCCGACACAGGAGGTACCCCGATTCCCCACACACCCCATGATTTTTACATGGATTAGTGTGATGGGCAGAAAAGGGAGACAGGAGGCATGCGGGATGCAGGGAGATGAGGGATGAAAGGAATCAGGGAGGGGGGCACATGTTACCTCTCAGCCTACTGCAGTCACCGTTCCCGCCGCATTTTCCGCTCCTCCGTTCGAGCTCGGCGAGGGCAGCAGGATGACCCATCCCTCTTCACCTCTGACCGGGATGGGAGCAGATAAGCGGCAAGGGAAGGCAGCAGTGCCACAAAAATCTTCAGAACGCGAAGGAAGGAGGAAAAGCGCAGGCAGCCACCCGGACCAATTACAAAGTCGCTCCTGACCACACAGCCCCCTCCCCCTCCTCCTTTTACCAGGAAACGGCCGAGAATGGAGGAGAAATGACAAGGGATCGGAAGTGAAGGCTCCTCTATCCCCTTAGGGCTCTTAGACTCTATGGTAGTTGTTACTCTTTCCCCTCCCTTCCCAGGAAGCAGGTAAATTCTTTGCGAGGCATACTAGCAATTCCACCCACAATACCTGGGGGTAATGAGGACAGTCGTGCTGCCGCAACCGTCCTCATTACCCCCAGGATTTTCATTTTTACCCCAAATGGGGTAATTTACCCCTGTTCCCCGACCACTGACATAGGCCATTAAATTCAATTCTTTTGAAGGTTTTATGAATAAACATTTATCACTTGTTCCTTTTAAGTACCTAAATACTCTTTTTACACCTTGCCAGTGTTTCACAGTTGGCTTAGACACATGTCTGCTTAGTATGTTCACTGCTGCTGCAATGTCTGGCCTAGTCCAATTCGCTAAATACATTAAGCTGCCAATTGCAGATTGATAAATTTCTTGATTTTCAAACTCTTTGCTAACTCCATCAAACTTTTGAAAATCTACAATCATAGGGGTTTGTACATCTTTGCAATCTTGCAAATTGTATCGTTCCAACATCTGCTCAATTTTCATCTTTTGGCATAATACAAAACCTTTGTTTTGTTTCTGTATTTGCACCCCTAGATAATTTTGTATTGGACCCAAATTTTTCAATTTAAATTCTTTCTTCAGCTGCTTTTCAAATAAGTTTATCTGGCTCTTATCCTTTGTCATAAAACATATGTCATCAACATATGCCAACAATATATTTAGTTCATTCCCATAAACGTTTGTATAAAGACATGGATCAGCCAGACTGTTCCTATAATTCATTTTTTCTAGTACTGCATGAAGACATTGGTTCCGATTCCTAGCCGATTGTCTTAGTCCGTAAATGGCCTTATTCAATTTATAAACCATTCCTGGTTTTGATCCTTCAAAGCCAGGTGCTTTTGCCATATACAATTCTTCCTTCAAATCCGCATTTAAATATGCAGTTGTGATATCATAATGGTTTATTAAGTAATCTCTGGATGCTGCTAAAGCCAAAGCCACCCTCATGGTTTCTGCTTTCACAGTAGGTGAAAACACCTCATCATAATGCAAATGTTTCTTTTGTGTAAAGCCCTGAGCCACCAACCTCGCTTTGTACCTGAAGTCTTCATTGTTTTGTAATTTTCTTTTGAAAACCCACTTACTGCCAATCACCTTATGATCCGGTGGCAGCCTAGTCTCTGTGAAGACCTTGTGGTCATCCATAGATTTCATTTCCTCTTTCATGGCCTCCTGCCATTTTTTCTTCTCTACATCTGGAAGTAACATTACTTCCTCATAACTTTTGGGCTCCTGATACACATGGCACACCTTTATTTCCCCTACACCAAACCTTGTAGGTGGAATCCCTTTGTTAGCCCTCTCAGATCTCCTGGGGATTTGTGGTTCTTCCTTGATTTGTGGCTCCTGCTTAATTTGTATCTCACTTTCTGACTTACTACACTGCCCATCGTCCTCTTCTTCATCTTCTGTTCTGGACTGGCTCATGCTTTCTTCAGCCTCCTCTTCTTCTGGTTCTAACTGCCTATTCTCACTTCTTCTTGTGTCTGTAACGGGTATGAAAACTTGAGAGTTGGCATGAACCCTATCCCAATTTTCATGCTCACAGAAATTAGCTGACCTTGATATCACTACATTCCTGTTTCAATCTAAGAAGTGGTATGCTTTTGAGCCTCTCTCATATCCTAGAAATTTCATTTTCTTTGCCTTTGGTTTTCCCTTCCTTCTGATCTCTTTTGGGACGTGCACCCATGCACTGCACCCAAACACCCTCATGTGCTTTAAGGATGGTTCTTTTCCATACAACATGAAATAAGGGGTCTGCCCTATCGCAGATGATATCAATCTGTTCACAATATAATTCGAAGTTAACAAGGCTTCTCCCCACAGACCGTGACTCATGTTAGCGTCAGCTAACAAAGCATCTTTCATAGTTTGCAGAACGCCATTTCTTCGTTCTGCCACTCCATTTTGGAAGGGAGAGTAAGGGCTAGTTTTCCTGTGGTATATTCCATTTTGTTGCAGCCAACCTTGAAATTTGCTTGACATGAACTCAGAACCTCTATCTGTTTGAATTTGTGCCACCTTGTGGCCCTAATGTCTCTCAACAAATTTCAGCCAATTTCTAAAGTTATTAAACACTTCTGCTTTTGTCTTTAAAAGGTAACAAAATGAGTACCTTGAATAATCATCCACTATTACCAGCACATATTTTGCTCCACCCAAAGATGGCGCAAAAGGTCCAATCAAGTCAGCATGCACTAGTTGAAATGGCTTTTTCGTTTGGCTAGTGCGTTCTTTACTCTTAGGGGACACTTTTGATTTTGCCAGTTTACAAACATTGCAGTCTAAATAGTTTTTACACTCCTTTAATTTAACACCTTGTGCCATTGTTTGCATTTTTTGAAGTGTTCTAAAGTTCACATGACCCAATCTTCTGTGTAACAAATGTGCACACTGGTCATGTTGTGGTGTGTTCCTCCCAATTGTATGTGTGTCACTTTGCGTTTTACATTTCAGTACATACAAATTATTCTCTTGTTTTGCCCTTGCCCAAACATAGTTTCCTTTCTTAATCTTACATTCACCATTTTCAAATATAACTACATAGCCTTGCTTATCTAATGCAGACACACTTAGAATATTACAGTCCAGCTGTGAAACAAAAAGTACACTTTTAAGTTTCTGTCCCAAACCTGATACAAAAACTTTCCCTTCTCCAGCAACTTCTGACTTCTCTCCATTGGCCAGGCTCACACTGCTTTGCTCTGAAGCACCTAAAGAAGAGAATAAATCTTTCTCATTAGTCAAGTGTGCAACAGCCCCACTGTCAATAATCCAGCAAGCCTGCTGACAAGCTTGCTGAATGACCTTGGATTTATCTCTTGTTGACTGAACAAGAGAAATCCTCCCCTTTTCTCTTTTCGGTGCTTTTTCACTTCTGCAGCTAGCTTCTCGGCCGTCTCTGTTGCTGGCTTGTTTACAGTCTCTCAGAAGATGTTTCACAGATCCGCAGCCGAAACAGCGTCTCATGGACATCGCGCGACCACTCTGATCTCTCCTCCTAGGAGCCGTCTCTCTGTGCTGTGGGCTGTAATCTGTCTTCTGCTTCCAGCTGTCCTGGTTTCTTTGACGCAGGCTGTCTGGTTTCTCTCTGCTGTCAGTCTTCTCACTGTGACACTGTTCCTCTTCCAGCAATCGGCCCGTCAGGTATTCCAAAGTCAGGTCTGCATCAGCCATTGACTCTAAACTGGTGACTAGAATATCGTATTCATCAGATAAGCTGCTAAGAATGACGTACACTTTGTGGTTTTCTGGGAACTCCACATTCCTTTGCTCTAATTCATTAAAGAGGCTTTTCATTTTTTGTAGATGTTCAGACATGCTCTCACTGGGCTGTAGTCTGCATCTGTAGAGCTTTCTAGTTAAAGACACTTTGGACCCTACTGTGTCTCTCACATAAATTCTTTTAAGACAGTCCCAAACTGTCTTTGCTGTAGCCAAGCCACGCACATGGAGTAACTGACTGTCTTCCAAACAAAGTATTATCATACTCAGAGCTCTCTCATTAAGGCACTCCTCCTGTTCATCAAATCTTGCCGGGGGGTTAGCAACGATTTGCCACAATTCTTCCCTCCTTAACAGCATCTCTGCTTTAACGGACCAGGTCTGGTAATTACAGTCATTTAATCTTGTTAAGGGAAAGCCTCCCAGGCTAGTCCCAAACATGCTGCCTGCTCTGCTATCAGTCCTCCATTTTCTTTCCCCTCCTGGGCTCCCAACGGCAGAACTGCTCTCCTCCAGGACCTCTATCTTTTCTTCCATTCACTATAGTGGCACCCACTGGTACTCACCAACGTTCTTCTCACTAGACGGTCTTCGCAGGGCGCGTCGCTGGGCCCATAACCTTTGTTAACGCGTGAACCCGCGAAAGTCTAGCAGAGTGATATTTCAGGTCCTGATGGCAGAAAAATAACTCACGCAGACACGTTCAGCTTCTTCCAGCACAGCACGTGTATTTACAGCATATACATATATACAAAGCGACAGCACGACAGCATGGAATCATCAGAGTGAAAGGGTGATACATCTCTTCTGTACAGTTCATATATATACACTTAAGCATCTGCTCTTGCCCAATCAGAACAGATGTTGCATCATCCAGGCACCACCTTTCCAGAGTCACTGTGACTCAGCATTTTACACACCTGGATATCATGGCAACTCATTAATGCTTCTGTTCTGTCCTGTTCAGGCCTGTAAATTTTTAATACTCTGACATTCTTGACTTGATTCTAACCAATAGAGATGAGTTGGTGGAAGAAGCAAGATGAACTCTGGGGGAAAGTGATCATGTTCTATTGGCATTCTTAAATACAAAGGAAACAAAAGCAGAGTGTAGCCGCATGTATATACTGGACTTTAAGAAAGCCAATTTTAATAAACTGAACAATGGTAAGTAAGGCAGGAAATCCTAACAGGAAAAGGAGTCCAAGATGGATGGGAGTTTCTAAAAAAGGAAATTCTAAAGGCACAACTACAGACAAATCCAACAAGAAGAAAAAAAGGAAGAAGACAGAAAGAAAGGCCAATGTGGTTTCACAGAAAGCTCAGAGATGACCTGAAAACAAAAAAGAACACATATAGGAAGTGGAAAGAAGGCCAGGCCACAAAGGAAGAGTAGCAAAGTATTGCACAGATGTTGTTAGGAAGAAAAAAGCTGAGAATGAGCTGAGGTTAGCAAGAAATGTAAAAGCAACGAAAATCATTCTTCAGCTACATATGTGGCAAAAGACAGAGAAAAGAAACAGTGGCTCAGCTATTCAGTGGGGATGGGAAAATGATAAGAGATGAAAAAGGAAAATGACAGATTGATAAAATTAGAATCTTCAAATATGGACAATGGTTTACAAAATCTTTACATTAAAAAACCAATATATAAAAACCTGAAACAAAAGACACATATTTAGAGACAACGTATTCAAAATATGTGAAATATTAAAAAGAAGAATCAGTCCATCAATTCCTATATTAATGTTGCCAATAGACGCTTAGTATGACCAACAACTAATGAAAAATACTGACTTTATAACTTATTGAGATATGATAAAGTTCTAAGGGGAAATTAAATCATGGCAGGGAATTAAAGAAGGGTAGTGTACTGTGGTTAACTTACTGTTAGATGGTCTCTAGACTAAAAGAAGATTTCAGTAGAAGAAAATGAGATATAAAAGCCTTGTCCAAATTTGAAAAGATTGCCCTTCAACATAAAGATCAACTATTGGGACAAATCTGTACATTTTTCCTCCAGTTTGATACCAAGGAAGAAAAAGTAAAAATATGCTTGGTGAAATGGATGCAAAATTTCAACAAAGCAAAATCGCTGCAATGCTGGGAAAATCTTTGGAGAAAGGGGCTACTGCTAAGCCAGCTAGGGTCGCCAAATAACTGACACACACCCCATAATTGGGATAAAGATGCCATAACTTTATTGATTACAGTGGCAGTTATTCTGGCTAAGCATTGAATCAAATCCAGCTCATCAGGAAACCCATGTGTCCCCGATGCAGACTACCATCTCCCAGAGAGACTCCTTGGGGGTGGCAGTTCCCTCTGGAGACGACGCAGACATATGCCACTTTGTGCCTCTGCTGCCTCCTTTTATTCTTTGCTGGCGGACTGGAGTGGAAATCATTCCCCTCAGGTCTGCCAACAGGAGGCCCCACCCATACCCGTGCGCCAGCCAATCCAGGGCAGGGACTCCTCCTTTGAGCTTGGTGTGGGCCTTCCCTTTTCCGTGGCACCACATGGCAGGTGCCATTTTCTGGCCTGCCGCCGTGTAAAGGGGACCCCGAGCTGCTGGACCTGGACCATCACACCATCCTCAACATGGGACCGTGGGTAAGTCTGGGTCCTGTCCTTGATGGGCTACTGCTAAGCCAGGCCAGAGTCTCAAAAAAACTGACACACACACCATAATTGGGATGACGAGGCCACAGCTTTATTGATTACAGAGGCAGTTATTCTGGCCAAGCATTGGGTCAGATCCAGCTCATCAGGAGACCCATGTATCCCCTGGTGCAGACCACTGTCACCCTGAGAGACGCCTTGGGGCTGGCAGTTCCCTCTGGAGACCACACAGACATGTGCCACTCTGTGCCTCCACTGCCATCCAGGGGCAATTCTGCGGGGAGGGGGTCCTCCCCCACCTGGGCATGCAAGTTCCTGTCTGCTGCCCCAGCAACCTGTTGGATCTGTCCCAGTGCCCAAAAAGGCCACCAGAGCTGAGCTCACTTAGCTCTGGCCAGATCACTGCAGCTGCAACCAACTCCCCATAGCCTTCTTAACATTACTGAGCCACGTGTCAGGCCCTTGGTCTGTGAAATGTATGCCATCCTGTCAATAAAAGGAGTCCATGTTGTGAGAGATGTTATGTTTTATCCAGGTACCTCCCCAAGCAGAGACTAAATGACCCACGGCCCTGGTCACTTTTGCTGGGCAACATCCACCCACCATGGGTCATGAGCCCACCACCAGGCCCTCCTCTCTAGCAGGTTGGACCACATGATGTGAATAGTGGGGTATGAATCATAAATAAACTGTTATGTGGCGTTCACCCTTATTATGCTGAATAGGTTATGCATTATTCATGTTCTATGCTGATGTGGTTGAGAGGTGGGGCCACCAGAGAGGTTAAGAGCCTGAGAGGAGAGAGGGGGAGAGTTCAGTCAGAGTTAGAGAGGGAGAGAGAGAGAGATAGTTGGGAGATCTGAGGTGTGAGTAGTCTGTGGAGTGAATAGTAACCGGTGAGATTTAAATAGAAGATTGATGCTTGATGAACCTGAAGTAAATACTTATGAATTATTAAAGAAACATCTGTAATTAATAAACCTGTTTTAAGAAAAAGTGAAAACTGAATGGACCTTCATCTTTCCTAAGTGAAGTACGTTGATTTAGGGATCAACTGGTGGCAGCGTGTGAAAAGGTGTTTGGTTTGCCTTCGTGTGCTCAGTGTTTGTAAGAGAAACAGGGGCCACGAGGCTCAAACGTCACAATTGGTGTCCAGCGGTGGGATACGAAGCAATCCAGTAAAGCCTGAGTTTAAAGTGAATTTTTTTGAGTCAAGGGTACCTTTTAGTCAGAGGTCTGTGGTGAAGAAGTAGGTTACCTGCTAGAGCTTTTGGGAAAAGCTTAGTAGCAGGGCTTCTAAACCCAGATCTGAGGGGGAACTAAGATAGGGAACGACTCTGAAGAAAAAAAATCCTGTTTTTACCTCAGGATTTGAGAGACCTAGTGGCTAGCTTAAGATCCAAGGCTCTGAGAGAAGGGAGCACTGGTGGATAAAAGCAGAAGCCAGGGGTCAAAACAGATCTGAGGGAATAGAAGAAAAAGCAGAGGCTTGAAATAGAAATTATTTCAGTGACTGGAATTAGAAGAAAGACATGTCCTTTTTAAAATCAGTATAAACTCACTCAAGACTAAGTAACTCAGATAAAAATGCCACCCAAAAGAACTAAAAAGCCAGTAATGGAGGAAACTGATTCTCAAGAGGCACAAAGTTTATTACCTCAAGAAATGGAGGGAAATGGAGACCCTTTAACTCCAAGGGAACAGTTGGAAACTGAGGAGGGTGCCTCAGAGGAACAAAAGGAATTAAGCTCCCAAGAGTTCGAAAAATGAAAATTATTACAGGAATTTTGGTTTAGAGAAAAGGAATTAAAAGCCAGAGCTGAGGAGCTAGCTATGAGAAACCAATTAGAATTGGAAAAAGCTAGGGCTGAGGAAAAAGCTAAGGAGCTAGAGCTCAAGGAATTAGAAATTAGAGAAAAAGCCAGAGCTGAGGAGAAAGCTCAGGAACTACAGCTCAAAGCTGAGCAAGAGGCTAGACAAATGGCATTTGAGCAAGAAAATAGACAAAGAGAAAAGGAATTAAGACAAAAAGAGATGGAATTTCAAATACAGATGAAACAATTTGAATTGGCTTCTCAAAATAACAACAATAATAACAGCGCTAGTGAGGGAAATCTCTCAAAAATTGATCTAAAGAAATTTCCCCAATATAGAAAAGGTGACTGCCCAGAATCTTTCCTCATTTCCTTTGAACGTGCTTGCTGGGACTTTAATATCAGGGGTGATGAAAGGATGATAGTGCTGAGATCACAAATAAGTGGAGATTTGCTTGATATTTATTCTCAAACTCCCCTAGATTAGGCTAGAGATTTTGAAGCCTATAGAAAATTGGTGTATTCCAGATTTGGGATAAATGCAGAACACCTGAGGAGGAAATTTCGTGTCCTTACCAAAAAGCCGGAAGAATCTTATGCTCAACTGGGGGCTAAATTGGTTCAGTGTTTGGAGAAGTGGATGGAACGTGAAAATGTCACTTCTCTTGAGCAGATGAAAAATGTGATTGGGTTGGAACAATTTTATTCTATTTTGCTTGGGGAATTGCATTATTTAGTCAAGGACAAAAATCCCAAAAATCTACTAGAAGCAGGTGAAACAGCAGATTACCTTGGGGAGATTCAAAACCACAGGTTCTCTGAGGTAAATTTTAACAAGCAGAACTGGGACAACAATAAGAAACCCTTTAATAAAAATTACCTCAGCAAAACAACAGGAAAAGAAGGCCAGGGTAGTACTTCACCTAAATTAGCACGGCCTAGTTCTCAGACCCAAATGAACCCTGAGGAAAAGTTAAAGTTGAACAGATCTCCTCAGAGTGAGTGAAGAAGACAGTGTTATAACTGCGGAGAGTTTGGTCACTTACAATTCAATTGTATGAAGAACAAAAATAAGAGTACAAATGAGAAAGATGGACAGACCCCAAAAGTGTATTGTTTAAAACCTGTTGAAGCCACTGAGGGAGGCTGTAGCAATTGTAGTTCTGTCTCCATGGCAACTGGCACAACAGAAAATGCTGATCTGCCACTAGCCCAGGTCGTTCATTGTTTTCTAGTAAAGGCAGAAGATATTTTAGTTCATAACCCTGGTGAGAGGATTCTTATTAATGAAAAGTCTTATGTTGGAGTGGTTGATACTTGTTCTAATATCACCCTGTGTCATCCTGAAGTGATTCCTCAAGAACAAATTCTCCCAAACCAGACTGTTACCATCAAGGGAATAAGTTCTACTCCAGTGATTTTACCCATGGCTAAAGTGAAAATAAACTATATAGATTGGGTTGGAATTTGGGATGTGGCAATCTCTGATCAAATTCCTGCACCTTGTTTAATTGGGCTAGATCTCACTAAGCATGTGCAGAGTGCTTTTGAAGTAACAGGTTCCCTGAGAGAGCAGTTGGCAATCCCTGAGGGAAAAATGGAATCCCAAACCTATGAATCTATCCAGGGATGTCCCAAGTTAGAAAAGAACCATGAGGTAACCAAAATGAATGATGAGGTGATTTTGAAAACCCCTAATGATCCTTCCTGTATTGAGGAACAGATGGAAGATAGTACTTTGAATGAGTGTACTACAAAAGTTAGAGATAATCCCATTCCACTGACCCCTGAACACCCAGAGAGGTCTATGACTGATAAAAACCTGACATATAGAGAAGGTTTACATCTGATAGAGCATGTTAAGAGTGCTTTTGTACTTGCACGCTCACAAGGGGGCCAAGAATCACCCACTGCAGCAGAAATGGATACAGTAGCAGAGGGAAACCTGGAGAGGGAAAGTCTCTTAGAAAGTGATCTCATGCTTTTGAAAACCCCAAGTAAAACCAGTTTGGCTCAGGAGCAGAAGGAGGAAATTAGTTTGGGAGGTTGCTTTGAACCAGCCACCAGTACACCCACTTTATTATCTCCTGAATGCCCTGAAAGGTCTTGCCTGGATAAGGAGCTTTTATGTAGAAAAAAGTCCTTAGAAGTGGCAGAGCCAAGCTTGGGAAGTACTCCTGAAAAAGAGAAAGGCTTGTATGAGGCCCAGGAAAGAGTATTCTGTCCTGAGGACCAAATAATAGAACTGAGAACTATAGAGGGGAGAAAATTGCTTTTGGCAGGGGCGGAACAAGTAGACCTTAAGACCTTGCAAGGCAACCCCCTATCTAGTGGATCACTGAATAAAGAAATACAATCAGCCAACATACTCAGTGCATCTAAAACAAACCAATCGTTGATTGCACTTAAGAGAAACTTGCATGAGAATATTAAAGTGACCCATGATAGTGGTCCCCCACATAGGGAAAACTTTGAAAAAACATACCTGTGAGTGAATGTGTGAGTGAGGAGAAAGGCGTAAGCCCTGACTTCTTGGAGTGGGACGCATCCAGAGATGTTCGGGAGGAGGAGAGGGAACTGCCTACCCTTTCCCCAGCTGAGAAGGTGAAGCCCCGAGCCAGATTGAAAGCAGGCTTCACTAAAAAACGGCCAGCAGAGGACGTCCAGTGGACATCAGAGGGCCCGATGACCTCCAGTCGACGGAAGAGAACACGGAAGAAGGAGCCAGTGATCATCAGAGGGAGCCCTGAGTGCCAGTAGTCGTGTGTCCAGCTGAAGGAGGCATTAACAACAACCGGACCAGTCCACGGCGCACCTTACTACAACGGGAAGGTGAAAGACTTGGACTTTGCAAACTTGGACTTTGCAAAAGAGACTCAAATCGTGCCTCGAAAGCCAAATGACTGACTGATGGAGGGATAAACAAAATTAGTAATGTATAATAAATGTTCTGTTGGTAAATAGTGATGAAAAATTGAATATTGATGGAGAGAAATGTGAAGGATGCAAGGACTTTTAAAATAAACTGGAATGGACTATTGATTTACTGGTTAAAAAAATATGTAAAAGTTTCCTGATTGTGGTATATTTCTGTAAGGTTGAAAATGTTAAATGTAGCAAGTGTAAATGATAAGGTAAAGTATATTATTGTATTGTAGTGGAATGTTTAGTGTAAAAAGGTATTGTGATTGTTATAGTAAATGTGGTATTGCTTACAGAATTGTGCCAGATGGTAAGTAGAGTTTCATGCAATTGTGCCTGTTTGTTTAGGAGGGAAGACGCGTTTCCCCTGCCAAACAAACATATTTAAGGGGGGAGGTATGTGGCGTTCACCCTTATTATGCTGAATAGGTTATGCATTATTCATGTTCTATGCTGATGTGGTTGAGAGGTGGGGCCACCAGAGAGGTTAAAAGGCGGAGCCTGAGAGGAGAGAGGGGGAGAGTTCAGTCAGAGTTAGAGAGGGAGAGAGAGAGAGATAGTTGGGAGATCTGAGGTGTGAATAGTAACCGGTGAGATTTAAATAGAAGATTGATGCTTGATGAACCTGAAGTAAATACTTTAGCCTGCACCAGAGGGCTGAAACCAGGCTGTCCCACCACATACCCCTGAGTCCTAGCCAAGAGAATTGCAGGCCTCTGTGGAAACCCATGTGTCGACCCCAATCGGAGCTGGTTGCATACCTTCTGGCCCAGTAGACAATGCTGTCGCCCTACCAGACTTGCTTTCATTAACCTGTATGTGGAGCTGAAGAAAGAAACTGTGCTACCATGCTGAGTAGGATGTGCAGACACAGGGTTTATATGCATTCAATCACTACCTCCCAATCTTCTGGATCTGCTCAAGGGTGAATACTATAGCTGTTGCCTGTGTTGCTGTGCCTATCCTGAAGGAATGTGTGGCAAAATCCCTAGCGGGGAACCCTGCCTTCTCCAAGGACAGGTGCAGAACACCAGCTAATTGGTAGCAGGTTAGTGGCATACCATCCCTGTGAATAAAAAGTGGCCCTTCTGCCTGTGGCCGCTGCTGCAGCAAATGCCTCAGTGTCTTCACAGGGCAGGGAACACACATACACCCCTTGCTGGAGACAGAGCAGAATCCATGTGCCCCTTCCCTTCCTGTCCATTTTTGAGGAACGGAGGAACAAGCTCAGGGCTCCATCTTGTATGGAAACATCCTGTTCATGCAGGGCGCGCCCCATCCTGTCCCTGTGGGAGTTGGCTACCAACTCGCTTATCCTGAAGGCTCCGAAGAAGGCAAATGTATATGCAGCCCTAAGGAGGGCCACCTCACACTTTGACCAGCAAACCTCCAGTAATCGTTGAAGCAATGCTGAAAGAATATTGAATGTGATTGCTGTCCTTCTGTCAGGAATTTCTGGCTGTGCCCTGTCCCAGCCCCTCATGGCCCTCCTAATGAGAAAGGTCCTGCATGGGTCCTTGAAGCCTTGTGCCTGGCTAAAAAATGAAATGGCTGCTATGTGCTATGTGCCTGATTCCCTGTGCCTTGGAGCACAGGAAGGAGAGATACTGCAGGACAGCCGCCTGAGTCACTGAGTGGCAGAGTGGGCACCCTGTTTGGGTCAAGAAGGCAACAAAGGATCTCATGGAGGAACTGTATGCTCGCAGGGTGGTCGGTGCTACAGAATCCAGTACTCCCTTAATCACATCTCATATCCAAGGGTCCGCATCTCCTTCAGGAATGGATCCAGACTGCCATTCACCCCTGGTGCCAGTTGACGGAACCTGTCCTCCTGGAAACGAGATAGGGCATCTGCAATGCTGTTATCAATGCCAGGAACATACCTGGCTGAAAAAACGGTGTTAGATTATAGACATAAAAGTACCAGTCAATGCACAAGCCGCATGACCTGTTCAGATTTTGATGACTTATGGTTAATCACTGCAACAACTGCTTGGTTATCTTGCCACGAAATGGCCACAGCTACTACTATCGGAAAAAGCTCAAGAAAGGTGAGATCCCACAAAATGCGAGTTCCCGCCCACTCACATGGCCACCTTTCTGCACACCATCTCCTGTTAAAATGGATACTGAAGCCCTAGCTCCTCACTGCATCTGATTGCACCTATAATGTGGATCCTGGCTTCCATGGCTCCTGCCAGATGGGTACCCCATTAAACTCTGCTAGGAAAGCTAACCAAACCTGGACATCCTCCTTCAACTGTCTTGTTAACCTAATATGATGGTGAGGCAGTGTAGCCCCTTTTAGTGCCCCCACGAATCTGGCACAAAATTTCTTTCCAGGGGTCACAACCCTGCAGGCAAAATTAAGGTGGCCAAGAAGAGACTGCAGGTCCTGCAGGGTGCATTTTTTGCATGGGAGCAGGGCCTCAATGGTCGTCTTGAGTCCCAGAAGTTTATCTTCGGGGAGGCGAGATTGTTAACGCGGAATCCTGCAAGCCGCTAGCTGAGAGTTGATTCTGGTCCTGATGGTAAAAATAACTCACACAGACACGTTCTCTTCCAGCCCGACACGTGTATTTACAGCAAATATACAAAGTGGCAGCGTGACAGCATGAAATCAACATTTGTAGAAGTGGTGGTGGTGTTCTGTACAACTCAACTTTATACACATAAGCATCTGCCCTTGCCCAATCAGGGCAGATGTTGCATCATCCAGTCTTCACCCAGATGTTGCATCATCCTTTCTATAGTCACTGTGACTCAGCACTTTTATACTTACACACCTGCATGACATGGCAGTTCATTAGTACTTCTGCTCTGCTCTGTTCAGGCCTGTAAATTTTTTGATACCTTGACACCCCTCCTAATTTACACCTGAACAAAATTCAAACCCAACTCTTTGATTATTTCACTGTGTCTTTGAACACTCAAAGGTTTTGTAAAAATATCAGCAACATTTTTATCCGTTTTGCAGTATTGTAACTCTATTAATTTTTCTTTTATGGCTTCTCTTACGTTATGATATTTGATGTCAACATGTTTACTCCTATTTCGCATTTTTTCTGTTACAGCCATTTGTAAGCAGGTTGTATTATCTTCTAAGACCTTTATTGGTTTATGTGTTTCTATCTTTAAATCCTTAATTAATTGTCTATACCAGATTAATTCTGAGCATACTTCCGACAAAGCTGCGAATTCAGCTTCTGCTGTCGAAGTAGCCACAGAACTCTGTTTTCTGGACTTCCACCCTACTAAAACATTTGCAAACATTACAACGAATCCGGACATTGACTTCCTGTCACTTTCATCATTTGCCCAATCACTGTCAACGTAGGCCTGTAAATTTAACTCTTTTGAAGGATTTATGATCAAACACTTGTCACTTGTTCCTTTTAAGTATCTAAAAACTCTTTTTACACCCTGCCAGTGTTTCACAGTGGGCTTCGACACATGTCTACTAAGAATGTTCACTGCTGCTGAAATGTCAGGCCTAGTCCAATTTGCTAAATACATCAAACTGCCAATTGCAGAATGATAAATTTCTTGACTCTCAAACTCTTTGTTTTCTTCATCACACTTTTGAAAATCTATTACCATGGGGGTTTGTACATCTTTACAATCTTGCATATTGTATCTCTCCAACATTTGTTCAATTTTTAACTTTTGGTTTAATACAAAACCTTCATTTTTTCTCTGTATTTGCACCCCTAAATAATTTTGTATTGGACCCAAATTTTTCAGTTTAAATTCCTTTTTCAGCTGTTTTTCAAATAAATTCATCTGGCTCTGATTTTTTGTCATAAAACAAATGTCATCCACATATGCCAACAAAATATTTAGCTCACTTCCACATTCTTGTATGTATAAGCATGGATCAGCCAGACTATTCTTAAAATTCATTTTTTCTAACACTGTATGTAAACATTGGTTCCAGTTTCGGGCTGATTGTCGCAGCCCGTAAATGGCCTTATTTAACCTGTAAACCATTCCTGGTCTTGACCCTTCAAAGCCGGGTGCTTTTGCCATGTATAATTCTTCCTTTAAGTCAGCATTTAAGTATGCAGTCGTTATATCATAATGATTTATCAAATACCCTCTAGATGCCGCTAGAGTCAAAGCTACCCTCATAGTTTCTGCTTTCACTGTAGGGGAAAATACTTCATCATAGTGCAAATGTTTCTTTTGAGTAAATCCCTGAGCCACCAACCTTGCTTTATACCTAAAGTCCCCATTGTTTTGTAACTTTCTTTTGAAAACCCACTTACTGCCAATCACTTTATGCTCCTGTGGCAGCCTAGTCTCTGTGAAGACCTTGTGGTCGTCCATAGACTTCATTTCCTCAATCATGGCTTCCTGCCATCTTTTCTTTTCTACTTCAGGAAGTAACATGACCTCTTCATAACATTTTGGTTCCTGATACACATGGCACACCCTTATTTCTCCTACACCAAACCTTGCAGGCGGAACCCCTTTGTTAACTCTCTCTGACCTCCTGGGGATTTGTGGCTCATCCTCAATTTTTGGTTCTTGCTTAATTCCTATCTCACTTTCTTGATCACTACACTGCCCATCGTCTTCTTCATCTTTTGTCTTGGACTGGCTCTCTTCTGTTTCTTCTTCTTTTGTCTCTAACTGTCTATTCTCACACTCTCTTGTGTTTGTGAATGGTATGAAAACTTGGGAATTAGCATGAACCCTATCCCAATTCTCATGCTCACAAAAATTGGCAGACCTCGAAATCACTACATTGCTGTTTCCATCAAGGAAGCGGTATGCCTTTGAACCTCTTTCATAACCTATGAATTTCATTTTCTTTGCCTTTGGTTGTCCCTTCCTTCTTGTCTCTTTTGGGATGTGCACCCACGCACTGCACCCAAACACCCTCATGTGTTTTAAAGATGGCTCTCTCCCATATAACATATAATAAGGAGTCTGCCCTATTGCAGAAGATAACAATCTGTTATTTATGTAGTTCGATGTAAGCAGGGCTTCCCCCCACAGGCCATGACTCATGTTAGCGTCAGCTAACAATGCGTCTTTCATTGTCTGCAACACCCCGTTTCTTCTTTCTGCCACGCCATTTTGGAAGGGTGAATATGGACTAGTTTTTCTATGATATATCCCATTTTCCTTCAACCAGCTTTGAAATTTGTTAGATAGGAACTCAGACCCTCTGTCCGTCTGGATTTGCGCCACCCTGTGGCCATAACGTCTCTCAATGAAGCTTAGCCAATTTCTGAAGTTGCTAAACACCTCTGCCTTTGTTTTCAATAAGTAGCAAAAAGAATACCTTGAATAATCATCTACAATTACCAGGACATATTTTGCTCCACCCAAAGATGATGCAAAAGGGCCAATCAAGTCTGCATGTACCAGTTGAAAGGGCCTTTGTGTTTGACTGGTTCGTTCCTTGTTTCTGGGGCTTACTTTAGATTTTGCCATTTTACACACGTTGCAATCTAAATAATTTTTACACTCTTTCAACTGTACATCTTTTGCCACTGCTTGCATTCTCTGAATTGTTCTAAAATTTGCATGACCCAACCTCCTGTGTAACAGGTGTGCACATTTATCATGCTGAGGTGAATTTTTCACTGTTACATGTGTGTCACTTTGTATTTTACACCTCAAAATGTACAAATTATTTTCTTGTTTTGCCCTTGCGCAAACACATTTTCCTTTCTTAATTTTACACTCATCATTTTCAAATATGACTACAAAGCCCTGTTTTACTAAAGCAGACACACTTAAGATGCTACAGTCCAACTGTGGTACATGAAGAACACCTTTGAGTTCTTGTTCCAAACCTGACACAAAAACTGTCCCTTCTGCAGCAACAGGCAACTTCTGTCCGTTCGCCAGGCTCACGCTGCTTTGTTCCGAAGCACCTAGAGAAAGAAACAAATCTCTTTCATTAGTTAAATGTGTAACGGCCCCACTGTCAATTATCCAGCAAGCTTGCTGAACGACCTTGGATTTATCTCTTGCTGCCTGGACAAGAGAAATCCTCCCTTTTCTCTTTTCGGTGCTTCTTTCACTTTTGCAGCCAGCTTTTCTGTCGTCTCTGCTACAGTCTCTCAGAAGATGATTTACAGATCCACAGCCAAAACAGCGTCTCACGGTCATAGTACGACCACTCTCTTCTCCCCTCCTAGGAGTTGTTTCTCTGTGTAGGCTGTAATCTGTCTTTTTCCTCCAGCCGTCTTGGTTCCTTTGACGCTGGATGTTTTGTTTCTCTCCGTCACCAGACATTTCACTCTTACGTCGTTCCTGTTCCAGCAATCTGCCCGTCAGGTATTCCAGGGTCAAATTCGCCTCAGGCATAGACTCTAAACTGGTGACCAGAGTGTCGTATTCATCAGATAAACTGCTTAGAATGAGGTACACTTTCTGGATTTCTGGAAACTGCACATTCCTTTGCTCCAGTTCATTAAAGAGACATTTTATCTCTTGCAAATGTTTAGATACGCTCTCACCGGGCTGTAATCTGCACCTGTAGAGCTTTCTTGTTAAGGATACTTTAGATCCTGCTGAATCTCTCACGTAAATTCTCTTGAGACATTGCCAAACTTCTCTCGCCGTAGCCAAGCCACGCACGTGGATTAATTGGTTGTCTTCCAAGCAAAGTATCAAAGTACTCAGAGCTTTTTCATTTTTACGTTCCTCCTCTTCATCAAGCTGTGCTGGGAGGTTGGTTACAATCTGCCACAGATCTTCCCTCCTTAATAGCATCTCAGCTTTGACGGACCACGTCTGGTAATTACAGTCATTTAACTTCGTTAAGGGAAAAACTCCCAGGCTTGTTCCCCCAAACGCCATGCTGCCTGCTCTTCTCTCAGTCCTCTGTTTTCCTTCCCCTCCTGGGCACACAACAGCAGAACTGCTTTCTTTCAGGACCTCTATTTCTTCCTCCTTCTATTATAGTGGCACCCACTGGTACTCACCAACGTTCTCAGCAGTAGACGGTCTGCGCAGGGCGCGTCGCTGGGCCCATGACCTTTGTTAACGCGGAATCCTGCAAGCCGCTAGCTGAGAGTTGATTCTGGTCCTGATGGTAAAAATAACTCACACAGACACGTTCTCTTCCAGCCCGACACGTGTATTTACAGCAAATATACAAAGTGGCAGCGTGACAGCATGAAATCAACATTTGTAGAAGTGGTGGTGGTGTTCTGTACAACTCAACTTTATACACATAAGCATCTGCCCTTGCCCAATCAGGGCAGATGTTGCATCATCCAGTCTTCACCCAGATGTTGCATCATCCTTTCTATAGTCACTGTGACTCAGCACTTTTATACTTACACACCTGCATGACATGGCAGTTCATTAGTACTTCTGCTCTGCTCTGTTCAGGCCTGTAAATTTTTTGATACCTTGACAGAGATGCACCCGCTACTGTATCAGGCTCTATGCCCAAGTACACTAATGTAGTCATCAGTCCTTCATTTTTTCCCTCAGCCAGTGGGATGCCCAGTTTTTTCAGCCAAACTCTGGAAGAGGCTCAAGATGTTAGCACAGTCTGATGTCCCTGCCCCCCAACAAACAGGAAGTCATCAAGGTAATGTGTTACTGCCCTGTTCCCCAGCTCTGTCACAAACTGCCCAATCCACGAAGGCGCTAAATGTCTCAAATGCCACACGTGACACCGACCAACCCATGGGCATGGCTTTATCAAAGTACCAGCATCCCCCAAATTTGTAACCCAGCAAGGCAAAATCATCTAGGTGTACAGGCAGTAGCCGAAATGCTGATTGTATGTCACATTTGGCAAGGAGGGCTCCGTGACCTACAGACCAGACTAATGAAACAGCGTGATCAAATGATGCATAGCGCACCATGCAGTACTGTTGTGCGACAGCCTCATTTACTGATGCCCCAGGAGGATAAGAAAGGTGATGGATTAACCGGTACTCCCCTGGATTCTTCTTGGGGACAACGCCAAGCAGAGACACCCTGAGATTTCACATTGGTGGATGTAGGAATGGGCCCACCAGTCTGCCTGCCTGGAGCTCTTTTTTGCTCTTGGCTTCCACAATGTGAGGAAGATCCCAGGCCAATTTTAAATTATTAGCGTCCATTGATGTTCTGGAACCCTGGTAGGGGATCCAGAATCCCTTAGTGAAACCTTCCCATAGGTAAAGAGCAGCTGTGTGATTTGGGTATTCTAAAAGAAGAGAACTTAATGCAGGCAGCTTAATGGGTGTCGTGGCCGAGGCAAAATGATCAGAGGGCTGCTCAGTTTGGTTACTTGAGAGAGCCTCCTGGCACCTTTGGTCTAGATGGGCGGGATAGAAATCCAATAAATAAATAAAAAATTAATAAATAAAGCTCTTGCCATTCCTCCGGTGGCTCCCTCCTTCTGGGTGTTAAGTTTGGAGGGGGGCCTTGTACTCTGAAAAGAGTTCTGGTTCCCTCGCAGCCTGGAACATGTTACCCATGGGTGTGGGCCAAAGCATTGATCACAGTCATGATCAGGTTCTGGGCTTTCCCCTCTCCCTTTCATATGTGGGCCCACATCCACCAACCAGAGTGGCTGGTTAATGCAGTAGCACTCTCGGACATTCTCTTTCTAAAAGCTATTTCATACTCAATTGCTGCCTCATCCCCTGCTAGTTTTCTCGCTTGCAGCACACTTCTATAATGATTGTTCAAATGCCAGCCCCTTTCTGGGTATACCATCTGTACCACTCCTGCAAATTCTGCATATCCAGCCAGCCAATTGTCAAATGTCCTTTTGACCCCTTCTGGCTTGGGCTTTTTTTCTGAATCTATCCTTGCTTCTCATGTGCAACCTTTGAGTGGGCAGGTGCTGGAGGAGGTGGAGAAAGGACGTCCATGACCCTGCCTCCTTGTCTGAGTGGGCGGCTGCTGGTGGAGGCAGAGGAGGGAAGCCCAAGCTCCTTCTGTGACTGAACAATTGCACAAAGAGCAGGAGAAAAACAGTGTGCACTGGCTATAATATATATTGACTTCAGTGAAGTTTTGAAAAAGTGCCCATTGATATTCTGATTAGCAAGCAACAGGTGTGGGCTGGATAGCACAAGTGTCAAGTGGATACACAGACTCATACTCAGGGAGTGCTTATCAATGGCTCCTTCTGAGTCTGGGAGGAAGTAACAAGTAGGGTACAAAAAGGCTCAGTCACGGCCCAGTGCTCTTTAACATTTTAATTCATGATTTGGATGAGGGAGTGCAGCGAATACTTTCAAATTGGCTGATGACACAAAATTGGGTGGAATAGCTAATACCTTGAAAGACACTAAAAAATTCTAAAATATCTTGATAAACTGGGATGAGAACAATAGAAAGGAATTTAATAGGAAGAAGTGCAAAGTTCTACACCTACAGGGAAGACCCCCAAATGCACAGCTACAAGATGGGGTGTACTTGACTCAGTAATACTATAAGTGAGAAAGATCTTGGAATTGTTGTAGATCACAAACTGAATATGAGCCAACAGTTTGATGTGGCTGCAAAAGGGCCAATGCTATTTTAGAATGCATTAACAGAAATATAGTCTCCAAATTCTTTGAGGTACTAATTCCCTTTATTTGGCTTTGGTCAGGCCTCATATTGGGTGCTGTGTCCAGTTCTGGACATTGCACTTTAAGATGGATGCTAACCAACTGCAGCAAGTGCAGAGGAGGGCAACAAGGATTATTGGTGGACTGGAAACCAGGTTCTTTGATGAAAGACTAAAACTGGGCATGTTTAGCCTTGAGAAAAGACGGGAGATATGATAGCACTTTTCAAATACTTAAACAGAGGGAGGGCAGAATCTGTTTTTCATCATCTCAGAGTGTAGGATATATAATAATGGGCTCATGTTACCAGAAGCCAAATTTAGGCTAAATATCAGGAAAAACAGCTGTTAGAGCAGTACAACAATGGGAACAATTAGCTTAGAAGCTGGTGGCTCCAATGCTGGAGGCATTCAAGAGAAAATTGGACAACCATCTGTCAGATCTAGTATGATTTGGATTCCTGCACTGAACAGGGAGTTGGACTTGATGGACTTATAGGCCCCTTCCAACTCAGTTATTCTATGATTCTATGGTTCTAGGCTACACACAAAGACCTAACTCCATCGATGTGTTATGATGAATAGCCTAGCCACAGCATCTGACCAAAATGCTATGGGGACATTTTTCCATTTTTCTCTCACCCCAGGTAGCTGTTAAAAGCTCAGCTTGATGAAGAATTTTATGGTAGTCAAAATTTGTGAGATTTTCATTACGTCATAAAAGATTCACCTAGCAGCCAGTGTGGTTTAGTGCATAGTGTGTGAGACGCAGAATTAGGAAACTTGGGCTCAAATCACTGCTTGGCCAGGGAAGTTCACTGGGAGCTAGGGTAATGGTAAACCATCCCTTGAATGTCTTACATACGTTGAAAATGGGGAGGAGGGGCATCCAGGCAGGCAGTTCAGAGGCAGGAGAATAAAAACAGCTCTCAGTCAGGTCACTGCAACAGCGACACTCTGTCTGTCAGCTACCACATTCAGTTTAAGAATCAGCTTGCCTGCCCAGTATAAATAGCCAGATTCTTTGGGACAACATTTATTTATTTATTTATTTATTTATTTATTTATTTATTTATGCTGCCTTCCTCCTTAAAAGAATCCAAGGTGGTTTACATCATTAAAAAGACAATATGTAGAAGCCATAAACAGTAGGTATACAAATATTTAAAAAGTATTACATTAAAAACAGTAATAAAATCAATACTAAAAGACATTTAAAACAACAGAGCACAACCATTCATTAAAAAAAAAATCTCTCAGACTATCAGTTATTAAGGGAAAGTCTGACTGAAGAGAGCTAAACTAGCCCCCTGGTTTACTGGGGAGCTGGTGGTAATGAAACAAATGGGGTGGAGACTAGAGCGACGATGGTGGAAAACTCGGAGTGAATCTGACCGAACACAGGCTAGAGCTCATTGGAAGGTCTATTCTGTGGAAGTGGTGGCAGCGAAGAAGTCATTCTTCACTGCCACCATTGCCTCTGCACAGAGTCGTCCAGCAGAGCTCTTCCAAGTGGTCAAGGGCTTCTTACATCATGGCCCACAGAAAGATAGTGTTGACCACTTGGTAGCTCGCTATGAAAAATTTGCACAGCATTTTGCAGGAAAAATTGCTCAGATCCGCCCTGACTGGGATGCTGTTGTTTTCCCATTGACCGATCTGGCAATTGGCAGCAGCAGTTTCAACCCAGGGGGCCTGTCACCATGGCAGCCCAAGCTACGTATCTAAGTTTGGGGACACCTTAGGGACAACCAATATCCTTTCCCCCTTCTCTCTCGCATGGTGCTGTGAGTGCTGTCCCCCACCATATCTCCCCCTGAACAACTCCAATAGCTGCTCCCTGGTTCCCCTCCAGCATTCTGTTTCTCATCAAAACACATCCCTCCACAAGCAGACAAAGACTAAATTAACACCCCCACCCCCGAGTTGACAGGGACTGGGAAGAATATCACAAAAAGCTAAAAAGAGAGGGGACAATTTGGAAAGGTTGTTATGTTTTTTTTTAAAAAAATACAGGGAGGAAGGACTACAAAAGGAAGGAGTTTCTAAAAGGGTCATTGGAGAGATCTCTTGGAAGCAAGGGGCTCAACTCCTCCTGTGGCTCCGAGTGCAGCACTACGTGTACAGCACATTTAGCAACACAATTTGTGCAGCGCAGAGGCGTGCACAGACATGCTGCCTCTGCAGCTCAAGCTCTCATTATACCTGCAGGCAGGGAGAAGACTATAAATAGTTTGGAGCCCAGGTGTTGCCAACTTCCCTCCTTGTCCTTCCCCCAACAGGCTGCCTTGTGCTTCTGCATTCAGGTACAGATTCAATGTCTAGGGCATTTTGTCATTCAGTTTTTACTTACGCTCTCCAATGCTGGTGTCTCAGAAGCCACCTTCCCTTCAAACACACAACAACCCATATACAGCATCTTGTCCCCAAATCCAGCTAGGGTGAGGAAGCTCCGTGTTCTCTGTGCTTCCAGTCATTTCAGTGAGTTAGCAGACTCTTGTCTCAGTAGGCAGTAGCAGGGGTGTCCATTTGTGTATGCAGGGAGTGGCGTAGCATGGGGAGCCCACGGGGTGGTTGCCCAAAGCATAAAATTCTTAGGGGTGCAGAGGTCGTAAGAGTTTAATACCTGGAGGTGGTGTCTTCCCATCTCTTTCTCTTCCCCCTTCTCTCTCTTTTCTCACTGCCACCCCCCTCCTGTCGCTGCTGCTTCTGCCATGCCATCCACAGAACAGCCTTCACCCTGCACAGGCTGGGGTGCCACACTTCCTGGCTCCCCCTACACATCCACAAGTGCCCACCCTGTTTCTGTTCCTGTTTTGTTTGTTTTTGTTTGTTTGTTTGTTTGTTTGTTGGGTTGCAAATTCTCCTTGGGAGGTGGTGGGTGTTCAATTCTGGACTGATGGAAGGGACACAGGAGTTCTAACAGTCCACAGGTTAGGGGGCACGATATTTGCCTTGCCCCAGGTGCTGGCAACCTTCTGGCCACTGTGTGCAGGTCTTAACAGCTTCTGTTGTAGCACAGAGGAGAGTCCCAGCAGGAGCACCAAGAAGGAGGAAGCAACAGACGTGTGTCTCAGGAAAGAATCTCCTGCAGGAGGCTGCTGTGCTTTGAGCCAATGAGATTTGCTGAGACAAGTGTGCTCCAAGGCAAAGTGGTCTCAGCAAATAGCAAGGTAATCTCCTTTTTCCCATGTTCATGTTCAACACCATGTGAGATATTGTTGAATACTATTGGCCAAAAATAATGATTTCAAGCAGATGTAAGAGCTGCACTACTTTCCAGAAATGACCTGTAGGACTCTAAGTAGAACAGGGGAGGAAGGTGTTGCATAATTTCCCAGTGAACTACCATTTGCAGTCAAGAATAGGACAATTATTTCAGAAACACTTTTTAAAAACATATAAATAAAATTCCAAAATTTAAAAAATACAGACTGATGTCACCTCATAATTAAAATAAAATTGTCCCCTTTCCAGTTCCTCATGGGCTGATATAGAAATGCAGCAGTCTGAAAGATTTCATTTAACTAATTCTAGAACATAAAAATAAAATAGCTCTGAAAGAGGGGACAGTTCATAATTTCATGCAAACAACTCTGGGAAGACTGCTTTTGTGAGGACTCTCCCCCATCAGGACATGTTCCTGATGATTATTAATTTCAGGGTAAGTCCCTTGTTTCAAGATCTCCAGCTCCTAAATTCTTCAAGTGATACCAAAGTGTTCTCAGAGTTTCACAAGAGAAGACTGTGAGGAGGTTTTATAGACTTTCAAACACACCACTCAACAGTCACCACAGAGGACTTCGTAATGTTGCTCTGTGTATCCAACGTTGTAGCTCATCTAATTTCTAGGATTCAGGAGAGTTTAACCTGTTGGCCACAGTTTCACTGGGAGAAATAGGGAGTTGTGACCATTCAGTCATCAAATTAAAGGATAACTTATCAAGTATAGATTTTGGAAGATGAGTAGGAGAAAAAAAACTGGGGGAAAGCGGAGCACCTGGTTTCAGTTAATATGTTTAATGATTCACCAGAGGAAATAACTGAACCTTATATAGGAAAATAAATATTTCTATATAAATTTACTTCAGAAGCAAGTACTGTTCCTAATCAAATTGTATTACAACTTGGATTGTAAGCACTACGGGAAACCAGAAAACAGAAATGGATTGGATTACTCCTGTTTCAATATCGTTCCTGTTTGGCCTTATGATGATGTTGGTTTTGAAAACTAGGGGTTTCTGGAAGAACAGCTCTCAGCTTCTTCCCCCAGGACCCTGGCCATTACCTCTTGTTGGAAATCTTCTCATAATGGATCAGAAAAGGCCTTACAGGACCATGCTGAAGGTAACATTTTTAATGGCAGGAAAATATATTGATATTTCAACCTCCATTGTAGGTAACAATGTGCATAATGCATGCCACATATGGCTTTGTTGAAGCTTTTTAAACTTGCAGTTATTCTGTTTCTGTGAGGCAGATCAGCAGCAGTAAAGGAAGTGGGGAATAGGTAACCAACCAGCTAAAGGAGAAGGAACAGAATAGGCTATTGGATGAGAAGTAGTGCCTAGAGAGAAGGACTGCCAGAAAAGGACCCATGCATGTCTGCTAGAGGGGTGCATGTTTGTCTACTTTTATTGTGCCACTCCACTGATTTTAAAGATGGAAAAGGTTTCTTTTGTTCTGTTCCAAAGGGAAGGGCCTGGATAAAGGGATTCAAGCTAAAAAGAAAAGGAGATTTCAAGTAACTAGACTAGAGATGTGTGCTTCGTATTCGTATCCAGGGGATATTGCCAGGACACCTGTACTGGAGGGCCTCATATTCACCCCCCTGGATATGAATACGAAGTGCACATCTCTAAACCAGACTGCTTATTTGCAGGAGATCTCCTCTCACATTGCTGAGAAATGGTAGAGCAAAGCACTGGCTGCTGAGGTGAGGGACATACTGATTCCTATTGGGTCTAACCCTAACCCTAAGGCCAACCCCACATACCTCAGAATGATTGCAAGGTGGTTGTCCTTGGGCTAATACCTAACCACCTAAAAGTGGTGGCTCAATTTAGGGTTCAAGTGCCCAAGAGGTGCCAGTGACTATGTGGGGAGTCTGTAACTCACTAGCACGGTGGTAGCAAGAAAGGAGCCTCCCAGGTATGTTGCAGTTGCCACCAGTGATCCTCTAACAAGAGTTGTCCTCCTTGACTAGGGGTGTAGCAGTCCCCAAGCTTGAGAACATTGAAATAGTGACTAAAGGAGAACTGTACCTTAAATAGTTTTACACTTAAGAAAAATGTATAGAAAATGTATAATGCAAACATTAATAAATAAAGGCAATAAATACAGTTCTTTTGCGGTTAAAATGAGGAATCAAACCAGGAGAGCATCTAACTTGCAGAAGGCCACAAAATGATTCACTTTACAAGTTGTTTGTTTGCTATTAATCCTTCAAATTTAGGTTTCAGCTACACAGGGATTCATCCCACATTTCTAGGTTTTCTAGTTAGAGAGTACTCTGAAGTGATTTAATATTTTCTTCATCTGGAGGTGCTCTGGGACTGTGCAACTTCCCCAAGACCACACAGGCTGGCTCTTCTGGGCTGCTCAGAGGGAACTGAACTCCCAAGCTCTGGCTCCATAGCTGGATACCTAACACAGTAAGCTACCCAGCCACTGGTTTAGGTATCTGGCTGCAGAGCCAGAGGTTGGGTGCTCAATTCCCCACAGACCCTCCTGGAAGAAGAGCCAACCTTGGTAGTCAAGAGCAAGCTTCTCAGTTCCAGAGCACCCTCAGAAGAAGGGAATGGTAAACCTGTGTATTCTCTACCTAGAAAATCCTGGAAGGGTTTGACATAAGGTAGAATTGACTTGATGGCATGCATGATCATGACATTTTCATTCAGTTCCAGCATGTACAATTGCTAGGATTTTAATATAGTACTAGTTTAATTCTTTTTAAATATTTGTATACTTGCTGTTTTAGCTTTAAATGCTGTTTTAGTAATGTAAGCCATCTCGGGTCCTTTTGGAGAAAAAGGTGGCATAGAAATATTTTAAATAAATAAATAAAATAAATAGGATGAAGCCAAAGCAGCTGGCTGGCTGTCCCTTTAGGATGTCACTTCACAAATCTTCGTGAATTGGAAGCTTTTTTTCTGCTTGCCTATGGAGGGCAAGGGAGAGGAAATTTTGCATTTCTCAGCAGTGCTTTGAAAGGGCTTTCAAAAAGTTCTCTCCGTGTTTGTCTGCAACAATTAAAAAGACATGCAAAATGTCCCCTTCCTTCCCCTGCAATGATGAGTGGCAAGGAAGATTTCTCTTTCTCAAGATAGTTAAGCTGCTTTCAATTCCATGCTTCGCCTAAGCCACTTAAGGATTTTTAGAAAAGGGAAAGTTTCCTTTTAAAGAGAAAGAAGTCTTGATTGTGCTAAACAATGTCGCTTGAGGTACAGTGTGTCGATGCAATGACTGGCCCAAGTGACATACCACACCTCAAGGCAACCCTGTTTATCATGACCTCCCAATCCAGGCTGGGAAAATTCAGCCATCTAGTTGCATCCTAAGATATATTAACAGCTAGGGCTGTTACCATCAATATGAAGAGTTGGATGCTTTAAGGTAGTGATGTTGGGCTAAATCCAGTTGGTAAAAACCTGTACTTGTCGGGCACTTACACGGTGTTATTTTCTCTCTTGTTCGCTCCTTTTTGTGAACCCAGGAGCATAAGCATTCATGTACTTTATTTCACCATTGCTCAAACTATTTGGTGCATGACAAAATTCCTGCTGGAGAAAACAAAAGGCTTGGATGATTGCATTAAGTAAATAGGACTCTGGCCAGTGACTCTTATTTCTAATAATAGGCTTGTCAGTTCTAATTTTATGGCTGTGAAATTTACCCTTATTTAATATTGGTATCATTGTCGTCGTCATCTGTATATCCATTTAAACAGAGTAAAAGTAAAATGTCAGAAAACATTCTTTTTTTAAAAAAATCCAGAAATCTAAAACCTATTGCAATCTTATACATATTTTAAGGTCAGCCCTAATTATTCAGGGATAATTCCTACTCAGTGAAATTTGGAAACATTATCTATTTTAAAACAAATAACAGAGTTCAATACACAATATAATCCAACACTATCATGCAAAATCTCAGCCTCCCCAATTTCTCCCCAAACAGAAATGTAGCAGAAACAATATTAGTCTTGGAACTGAGGAAGATTATTGAAATCTGTCTTAGTTTCTGATGGCCAGAAGCAGGTTTCTGACTTTTCCTTCTCTTGAATTTCAGTTGTCCAAACAGTATGGTCCCGTCTTCAGCCTCCAGATGGGACTCCAGAAGATGGTGGTCCTGACCGGGTATGAGACGGTAAAAGAGGCTCTGGTCAACCAGGCCGATGCATTTGCGGAGAGGCCCTTCATCCCAATCTTTGAAGAATTTGGAAATGGCTTTGGTGACTATCTTTTCGTTGACAACCCTCTCATTCTCCCAAAAGCTGAGAATCTGAGTTGCACTAAGGAATCATGGAATAGAGTGATGGGGTTTCAATAGATGGGGAAGGGAAGGAAGCCACAAAAAGGGTCGCATTCCCACCATTGGAAAGCCTGGGGGATTTGGCAACGTGAGAGGCAGCGCAAAGATTGTAGTAGTCAGATCTGAAGATTACCCTGAATATAAGGAGGAGAGACCCAGTATAGGCTATGCACTGCAGATAAAAGAAAGAAGAGTGTTCAGTTTAACAGGGCATCACAAAGGATGTAATGGAGGTGATGTAAATTGTTGGAATGAACAAACCAGCTAAGTGAGCCTTTGAGTGATAGATGGGACAAATTTGTTCTCTCACACATTGCTTCCTTAAGCCTGGCCTTCCTATTTTCTACAGTACTCAAGACAACACCTTACCTAGCTGTGCTTCTCATTATAATTGCAGGTGGGTGGTGTTCATTTGGTACTAGTTAGAAACTGTGCCCTTGCTTATTCTCCTCAAGGTATCAGTTTTTCTCATGGTGAGAACTGGAAAGTGATGCGGCGGTTTGCCTTAACCACATTGCGAGACTATGGAATGGGCAAGAGATCCATAGAAGACAAAATTGTTGAGGAGTGCAATGTCCTGGTAAAGAAGTTTGAATCTTATGAAGGTAGGTTAGTTGATATACTCTTCTGGGACTCACTACTGTATACTTGCAACAGAACTATGTAATATCACTTACTCCTAGGACACAAATTCCCAGGATTTTCTCTGGAAATAATGTGCTTATGCCTCCAGTGTATTCATATGTCCATAGAATTCCTGTGTAATGGTCTTTTGAGTATTTAGTATTTTTAGCTTGGAAAACTTAAAATATTGAGTAATGGAGCTTCAGATTCTAATGCACGTGTACCAGTCACATGAGTACACTGACATTGGTGTCTTCAGGCATTGGGAAGAAAATTTACTCCTGATAAATTTCCCATTTCATAGTTTAATTTTATATACAGGTAAACCTTTTGAGACCACTACAATTATGAATGCAGCTGTTGCCAATATTATTGTGTCCATTCTACTTGGCAAGCGATTTGAATATGAAGATCCCACGATTCAACGACTACTGCAGTTAGTCAATGAAAATGTCCAGCTCCTTGGAAGCCCCATAGTCATGGTAATTGAACTACTTTTTCTTGAAACATGGTTTCAGTCAGTCTATGGAGGGCAAAGTAATGTGGATGTTCCTGCTCAGTATTCACTGAAAACTGGCTTTCCATCTAATCTATGTTAGGAAACATGGATCATATTGAAATCTCGGAGAAAAAGCATATAGGGTTGTCTCCAAAGATATTGGGGTATTGCAATTTGTCACATACGTACCACAGGTTCTGCGATTGAGACTCCTGTGCTCCTGTGTTCGAATAGTTTAGTCATCTTGGTTGTGCATTTCCATGTTTCCCAGGCATATATTGCAGTAGATATAACAACACTCTTAAAGACTTTTATCTTTGTGGTGATACTTATGGCTTCTGTTGACCAGACTAAGCACAGGCGCTGAAATACAGCCGATGCCATTCTAATTCATTTGATGTCTTTGTAGGTGTCCTCCTCTCTATGTGAACAATGACTGCAAGTTGACCCAGGACAAGCAGCCAGGGTGGAATATATAAAAGTTCATGTCAGCTCAGGACAATTTCTTGTGTGAGCATATCCTCACACACTACAATTTCTCAAGTCTGCTTTGAAAGCTAGGGACAATCTTCCACAAGACCTCCATTATTAAAACATCAATGAACATGAAGAAGTACATTTTTAAGAGATATTGAAACATTCTTCATTTGGCAAATTCCACACCTGGACTTTATAGATCTATAAAACTATGTGACCTGACTTTAAAAATCTAAGGCATGGTTGTCAACATGTTGTTTATATGGAAATAATGTTTGAGCTACAAAACCTATGTTGTGTTGTGTTTGGTTTTTAAAAGTAAAGGGAAGAAAGGCAAGTCTGGTCTCAGAAGGATCCCTACATAAGTAAACCTTGCACGTGTTGGAAATATTGCAACCTATATATGAAACTTTCAAGAGATTTGGGCTAGGAGGGAACTTTCTGGACTGTCAGTCAATCCAGTTGCAACCAATTGTTCTCTCTCTCTCTGACCCAGAATTTTGAAGAGGCATGCCTTTGAAGTTCCCTGCCTCTTTTTCCAGTGAGAAATGTTCTGTCAGTGAGTTAACTAGTCAGTAAGTCTGTTTGTCAGAATGAATCCTGTTAACCAGTTCAGTTCAGCTATGTAACTAGTTAGTCTTCTTCTACTCAATATGATGTTTGTTTTTCTCTATGAAGAAGTAAATGGAGTCATTTTATTCTTTTATTTTATCAATGTCTCTGAGTAAATTATTGAGACAGTAAGTGGCAGTTGAGGTAAACTTAAGTAATGAGCTGTGGTCAATCGAGGGGAGCCTTGAAACCAATCTGCTCTGTAGGTCCCTGAACTTTTATCCACTACATAGTCAGAGGTTTTTTAAGCCACTAAATTTCCACACTTTGCCCAAAAGCATGGCCAAGGAAGGAAGGAAAGAGTTGACAACAGGAGTAGCTGATATTCAAAGAACATCAAACATATGAACATATAGGATTGGCACTAAAGCACTAAGGGGTGGAGACTGACCAGTGGAGACATACCCATTAGGGATTATTATTGAATGACAGACACTCAAAATTGTGCAGATCAGCATGGAATAATGGAGTACTAGACTTCAGATGAGCATATCATGTACTGGAGCAAATCAGAGCAAAGTGGACCAAATCAAACACCATGGTGTGTGTGTGTGTGTGTACAAAACCCAGGAAGTGCAGGGGGGTTGTTCTGCTTTGGCTCTGTTGAAACCAGTGTCAGCCTCATGTCAGGTGGACAATGGGGAAAGTATGGTATCATGGGTTCAAGGAAAGTTGGACAAATGCTCAGTGTGGACAAGATCAGTCTTAATGGAATGCTGAGTTAAAAATTACTGAATGCCCTTAATACATGATTGTGATGTTTATGACATGGCCCCTGCTTGTTTCACCAAACAACTAGCTCACGTTATGTATCCCACCACGTCCTTTAACACGCTGCCACCAATTGATCTCTTTACCAACTATGTTTCCTGTGAAAGACTGAGGTCCATTCAGTACTTAACTTTGAAATAAGAACAGGTTTATTGGTTACAAGATGTTTCAGGAATAGTTCTTAAGCACATTCTTAAAGTTACACAAAGCGTTCAGTATTTTCCTTTAACCTTTTCTATACTTAACTAATACAGATAACACTCTGACTGTTCACTCCCTAAACTCTTTCTCTGCCTCAAAACCCAAACCTTCTCTTCAAACCTCTCTTCTCTATCTACTCCACACTCTGCTTCAGCCCCCCTCCTATATAGCTGGTTCCGCCTCCCAACAGCTCCCTATTGGTTCATGCAAATGCACTGCTGAATATGCATGACAGGGTGACTGCTACAATGATGGATTATTCAGGTCTAGAACGTAAGGTATATAAAGTGAAAGCTCTTCAAAATATTGACATGGAACAAAATCTCTCAGAGAGAATTGGAATATGTTAATATTGCGTTTTCTTCTCTTATTTCATACTTTTAGCTGTATAACATGTTTCCTGCACTTGGCTTTCTGTTTGGTGCTCGTAAGATCGTCCTTAATAACAGAGATGAGTTGCATGCCTTTATAACTGCCACCTTCATAAATCACCTAAAAGATCTGGATAAAAATGACCAGAGGAGCTTCATTGATACATTTCTCATCCAGCAGCAAGAGGTAATTGACTCTTTTAACTAGATACAGAATGGGGAGTGCTTTATTTTAACTGGAAAAATTAGCAACATTTTTTTAAAATATTGAGTGATGGCTGATAGATTAAAGAACCTGCCTCTTTAGGAGAAAATGTCTGTGTTAAACTCACCTATGGAAATTCAACTTTATTCTGTACGACAAATCACATTTCTTCTGCAGGCACGATTCTTCTTGACTGGTGAGGACTCCACCATTTTGGGATGAGCCACTCCATTCAGACCAGGAACCACCTGTTGTATTTTTAAGACTTTTTTTTGTCTGTGGCTTGTAATCTAAAGTAGAGGACCTTTTAGCCAGTATTTTTATTGTTTTCATCACTGTGACTGTTGTCAAGATACAGTGGTACCTCGACTTACGAACTTAATCCGTATTGGAACGGCGTTCATACGTCGAAAAGTTCGTAAATTGAGGCAAACTTTTCCATAGGAATGCATTGAAAACCATTTAATCCGTACCTGCTGTTTTTCGTTCGTATGTCGAGGCGCTGTTCGTAGGTAGAGGCATTAGTTCCCATAGGAACTAATGCAAAGCCGGTTAATCCGTACTCTACCACTAGGGGGAGAATTTTTTTTATTTTTTCTTCTTTTGACTTAAGATGAACTTAGGTCAAAAAAAGGGCAGGAAAGGTTTTTTTCGGTTTTTTTCGTTCGTAAGTTGAGGCTCCATTCGAAAGTCGAAGCAACATTTTGCGAACAGAGCAGTTTGTAACTCGAAAAGTTCGCAAGTGGAGATGTTCGTAAGTCGAGGTACCACTGTACTGGACAATTGAGCAACAGAGAAAACCTAGAAACAAGACATCCCCGTGCTCACCTTTCAGGAGGAGGGAACTATCAGAGTTTGAATTTTTGTATGAAGTACTAAATCCTTAAAAGGGTAGAAGGAAATGTAGCCCAACAAGCTGCAGGTTAAAGGTTATTTCAGGACAAAAAATTGTAAAATTGAAAAAAAAGAAAAGAAAAAAGTAAGCTTTTAAGAAGCAATGTGCTGATTGTCTGTTGGAGGTCACTGAAAAATGATTGATGAAGTCCCATTTAGTCTCATGTAGTCTGTGTCGGTGGTGGAGTATATGCAGAAGTCTATTAGGTGTGCACATGTAGCAACTCCCATAGAGAATGCATTGAGTTCCCTACCAAAGCAGGCTCTGTGTAAGAATGTATTGAGTCTGTTAGAGAAGAAGAAAAACAAAACAGGGAAGAATGTTTTTATTTCTCTTATCAGAGAAGTTTCACTTCTATAACAGTCTATGAGATTTTGCATTAGTCTGCTATTTTTGGAATCTACAAGCTAGACAAGAAAAGATAAACAAAGATAGGGGCATATAAACATTGTTTGCCTACAAAAGGGCTAGTGTATTGTAAGCAAGATGCCAGCCAGCACAGTCAGCTATGCCAGCTCAGCCCAAAAGGTGTTTATGTGAGCTGAGCCAAGAAGCCGGGGGGGGGGGGGGGGGGAGAGATGAAGCAACAGCGTAGACAGCAGCACAGAAGCAACACACAGAAACCATGGATTTTCCTCAATAGATTTTACCTGGCAAATGGCTGGATGATCACGTAGAAAATTTAGTATTTTTTACATGTGAGTTCTAATATGCTAATAGTCTAGGAAATGTATCTACCCTTATTGATTTTTCCTTTTTACAAGATGTGGATTTGAAGGTCCTAGCTCTTGTATATTTGGACTGAAATGAGAATTAAGTTCTTGATTAACACTTATACTTGAAATACGTTTGTCTGACTTAAATATTTGCATGCAACTTAAGCTCAGTGTTCACATATTTTAAAGCATTTTATACCTACAGCTTTGTTCACAGCTGTAAGTATGGTTTTTGAAGTAACATGCCTGTGACTTCTCATAAGTTGTTTGTTTTCAACAACAGGTGCCACACATTCCCTTCCTCCATCCCACTCCACCCCACCCTGGCTGGTGAATGAGGGAGCCAGCCAGGGCGGGGCTGGGGAAGAGAACCAAGGTTCATGCCCACCTCTGATCTTTATACATACGGAACATGGAAGCAATGTAAATGAAAATGTTTGCACAATTAGACATGCTGATGTCACCTGGACTCCATTGTTTACTTCACAATGAGTGAAAACAGTGATTTATTCTCATCCTCTAAAGAGAGATGGAGCAAGATCGGAAGCTGCGTTTTTGGTGATCCTAGGCAGCACCGAGTAAACGACCTATACTTTGATACCCAGATGAACTTTGATGTGGTTGTTCTGATTATCTGGTTAACACTGGTATTTAATACTTTCAGGGATAAAAGTTCAGCCATGATGGACCAGCATGACTCAGACTATTAGCACATTTTGGTAGTTTGAGTCTGTGGTAGTCCATCTTAGCTGAACATAGTGGAACAAAAGTATGACACTTAAAACTTTGTTAGTGCTCTGAGACCTTGTTCAAGTGCCAAAGTTTGACCTTGACGTCTTCCCAGCCCTTAGGTATTTACTCTATTATGTGCCCAGGCACATTTCTCATTTCATTTCATTTCTGTTTTAGGAGAAGAAAAAGACAAAGAAGAATGATGGATATTTCCACAAGGAAAATCTAAAACATGTTATGGGGAATTTATTTGCTGCCGGCATGGAGACCACTTCTACCACTCTGCGCTGGGGCCTCTTGCTAATGATGAAGTATCCTGAAATCCAGAGTGAGCATTTTTCATTTAGTTGTCTCTATTATTCTAGGACACCTTGGTATTAGTTGTATATAACAATAATAATCATGTTGGAAATGGTAAGTGCTCCAATGCTGGAGACATTCAAGAGAAAATTGAACAACCATTTGACAGATCTGCTTTGATTTGGATTCCTACACTGAGCAGGGGGTTGGACATGATGACCTAACAAGCCCCTTCCGACTCAGTTATTTCATGATTCTATGATCCTATGTGCCATCAAAACAATTCTGTCTTATGGTGACTCTTATCTGGGTCTTCTAGGTAGAGAGTACTCACAAGTGGTGTACCATTCCCTTCTACTGGGGGCATCCTTGGATTGTGTAGCTTGCCCAAGGCCACACAGGCTGGTTTTTCTGGGATGCACAGTGGGAAACTGAACACCAAATCTCTGGCTTTCCAGCTAGATATTTAACTCACTGTGCTTCCAGCAAGCTTAGTTCTACATAGCTTTTAAGAAACTGAAAGAACTGAAAGAGAATGTTAGGTCACATTTCTACATTACCAGAATAAAGAAGGCCAGGAAATGCTGTTGGTGCTATGGGATGTATTAGCGCTGGTGGATGTGGATGGACCTGTGCAAACTGTTTTCACATCTGGAGATTGTGCACATATTCAGCAAAATTCATTTATGGTTGTTTTCCACAAGTCACCATTATTGTGAGTTGGTATCCTTTCTCAAATGACAAAGCCTTGGCTATTTTGGCTGTGTCCAGCAATGTGAGAGGACATTCCAGACATAGAAAATGAAGTGAGGTGGATACTAATATCTCATTTCCCCCCCCTCTCTTTTTAAAAAATGTATGTAAATAATGAAACTCACCAAACTCAGAATACTGGAACTCCTCAGCTGAGCTGTCTGCCACTCAGTGAAAACCAGAGGTGTTCAGATTGTATTTGGGGGCTATAGCTCCTCAGATTTCTCCAGATACTGCCCAGGGAATTCTGGGAGCTGTAGTCTGAAACACAAATCTCCACATCTCTAGGGCAAACTGATATATTAAATTCCTTTGGAGAAGAGAAATGAAGGCTTTCCCATCCCTTTTACAGTTATATTTCGGGTGCAGGGGGAAGGAAATAAAAGCTTGTGCAAGCAGGTTGTGGTGGAAGCAGACATTTCTTATTCTGTCCAATTCTCCTTCACCACTTCATTCAAGAGCTACACTTTGCCCACAGCTGCTCTAGTGGATCAAATACCTTCTGTTCAGTTATTGAACTTTTTCTTTTTGAAATTTCCATTTGCACCACCCAGCAAGGAGCTCAGCTGCTGTAGGAACTTGGCTTTGGCTGGCTTTATTATATTTTAATACAAAGCAAAAGACAGAAGTAGTGCACTTGATCACCTCACACCCAAACTTCACTGTAGGAATCTCACCACCAGAGGGGAGCTGCAATGCAGAGGGTCAGAACCCATTTACCACTATTTTAAAATATTTGGAGGTAATAGTGATGTGAATGACAGGACTGAATAGAGGCAATGGAGCAGGACTTGGAACTGTGGGCAAATTAACTGACTTAGCTGGCTACATCTATGGTGACCATATTGGGACTTCTGTGTGGGAAACACATGCTTCAGCATTTAGTCTTTACACATGCTGATGCAGATCCAAAAGCATACAATTGCTCTTGATTGCAAGGATTGTTTTGTTCCCCCAGAAAAAGTCCAAGCAGAGATTGATGACGTTGTTGGAACTGCTCAGCCCAGGACTGAACACCGAATAAGAATGCCATACACAGATGCTGTGGTCCATGAAGTTCAAAGGTTTGCCGATATCCTCCCAACCAGTTTGTCACATGCAACTACTATGGATGTTACTCTCAAAGGCTATTTCATTCCAAAGGTGATTAGCTTGATGTAGCTGCAGTCCTTGCTTTCCAGTCACAGCTCATCTGACTAAGAAATTCCTGGCAATATTCAACAGAATGACAGTCTAAGAAACATGCTCTTCAGAAGTTGGTGAACATCAGCTCCATACTGTAAAGCATGTCTAAATGTTAATTGGGTTGTACATTCCTTTAAAAAACAGCCTCTTCCTTTTCAGGGAACTCATGTCATTCCGTTGCTGACCTCTGTGCTCCATGATGAATCGCAGTGGGAGAAGCCTCATGAGTTCTATCCCGAGCATTTTCTCGACTCTGCAGGAAAGTTTGTCAAAAGAGATGCATTCATGCCCTTCTCTGCAGGTACAGAGTTGTGCAGATATGGAGTGGGCTTCTGATATGCTCTGTAATACAGTGCTAAATCCATTCCATTTACAGAATTATGTGGTGGATTAAAATAAGATTTTATTACATTTTCAAAGTTTCTGTTAATACTTTATTACCATTAACTATTATTTTATTGGTATACTTTCATCTGTGTCCACATGCTTCATTTTGTCACTGCTATGTTTATGGTAGGCTGCCAGGAATAATACCTGAAATCCTCTTGAGAAGTTACACAAAATATATAACTTTCAGAGAGGAGTGGCTATAATCCTTAGGAAAAATTTAAAATTTGAAGTGATGGACCAATTAAGAGATCCTGAGGGAAGATATATTCTAGTGAAAGGAAAGCTAGAAAATAAATTGCTGACTTTAGGTTCTTATTATGCCCCTAATATAGAGCAAGCAATATTTATGAAAAAATTATTGAGGGAGGTAAAATTTTTTGCCTGGGGTGATATTATTTTGGGAGGGGACACAAACTGCATTTTAAGTCAAAAATTGGATACAAAAAAAAAAAAAAAAGAAAGGTGTCAAGTAATGGAGTTAAAATTGGAAAACTAGTTTAAAAAGCAGGATTAATAGATGGATGGAGATATTTAAATGATAAAATGAAAGATTATACATTTTTTTCAAAAAAAAATATGCCACTTATTCAAGAATAGATCATATTTTTATTTCAGAAAATTTGTATCCCATATAGAGAATATACAGTTTGTTCCTATCATGACCTCTGATCATGCACCAATAAAAGTTCTTTGGTCTAATAAAGAAGTACAAAAAAAACCCTAGAATCTGGAGATTAAGTTCTATGTTTAAATACAGAAATTATTAGAAAAATAAAGGAAGATATAAAGATTTTTTTTTTTGAAACAAATGATAAAGGAATGAAACCTGCATTGTTGTGGGACACTCTAAAAGTAGTTTTACGAGGAAAGTTCATTATGGAAAGCTCTAGATTAAAAAAAGAAAGAAATAGATTGCAAGAAAAAGTGGAAAATAAAATAAAAAATCTATTAGAGCAACATAAAAAATCCAGATCAAACAAGGTATATAATGAACTAACAAGAGCCAGAACAGAATTAGAGGCACTAGATACAAGTAAGACCCAAACAGCTATGAACTATCTAAAGAGAAATTATTATGTACATGGGAATAAGAATTCTAAGTTGCTATCATATGCAGTAAAAAAGAAAGCAATAAAGAGGGCAATTGTCTCTGTGAAAACAAAGGAAGAAACAATAGTAACCTCACAACAAGAAATAGTAACATTTATGGAGTATTATAAAAAATTGTATGAGACAGAATTAACACCAGATACAAACATTAAGAAATTTCTAAATACATTACCAGTTAGTCAAATTATAGGAAATCATAAAGAGCTACTTAATTCTCCAGTAACAATAAGGGAAATAAAAATCAGTTATTAAAAAAATTAAAAAGTGTAAATCACCAGGTTGTGATGGGTTTACAGCAGAATTTTATAAAATTTGGGAAGAGGACATCATAGGGCATTTGTTAAAATTGTTTAATTCGATACTGGAATGTGAAGAAATACCAAAATCATGGAGAACAGCTAGGATAATGACTATATTAAAACCAGAAAAGGACCCAGTACTCCCCTCATCATATAGACCAATAACATTACAAAACCAAGACCAAAAGATTTTTTCTTTGATATTGGCACAGAGAATTAATAGTTTTATTACTAAATACATTCAAACAGATAAATATGGGTTTATGCCAGGAAGGCAGATGCAGGATGCCATACGTAGAGTTCTGAATGTCATAAATATAGCAAATAAAGAACGGAAATTAGCAATACTCTCGTTAGACGCACTTAAGGCCTTTGATTGTGTAGAATGGCGTTATATGTTTGAATTATTAGAAAAAATGAATATGGGCGAGAAATTTATTAATGTCTTTAAAAAATTATATATGGGGCGGAGGCTAAAGTACTCATCAGTGGAATAGAATCAGACAAATTTACTCTATTTAGAATAATGAGACAAGGTGACCCCTTATCCCCAATTATATTTGCAATAGCAATAGAACCACTTGCTGCACAAATAAGAGAAAATGAAAATATTAAAGGCTTGGTGTTTAAAAATAGAAAACATAAAATAAACCTTTACGCAGATGACATGCTTCTATTTCTGGAGAACCCAATAAAAAGCATAGAAACACTAAAACAAATATTACAAGAACATTGTTATTATACGGGCCTAAAAATTCATTGTCAAAAATCCAAATTGTTATGTATAAATATCTCTATAGCAGAACAAAAAGAAATTAAAAAGAAGTCAAATCTGGACTTACGTTATTCAAGTTTCAAATATTTGGGAATTTGGATAACAAAAAGTATAAACCAATTAATATATAGAAATTACAAAAATTATTCAAATCAGTAAAAGAAAAAATCAGAAGTTGGACTAAATTGAATATATCAATATTAGGGAGAATAGCATTAGTTAAAGGACATATATTACCAAAATTTTTATTTTTATTTCAAAATATACCACTACGACCTGAAATTTAAAAAATAAAATTATGGCAAAAAAAACCTAGAAATGTTTATTGGCAGAAAAGGGAAAAAATTAAGGTTCAAAAACAGTGTTAAATATGGTCAAAGCATAAAGGGAGGGCTAGGGATACCACAATTAATAAAGTATTATGAAGCCTTTCAAATTACTCAAGTAATAAAGTTTATACGGACAGAATAAATCCCAGATTGGGTTGAAATGGAAAGAGATGAGGATATTGGTGTAGTTAACACTTATATTTATACAATGGAACCAATTAGAAAGAAGGAGCAAGTACAAAATCCTTATACTTGTGAGACATTGAAAATATGGTGTAAATACATGAGATTATTTGCTCCACTTATATCCCCTCTATGCCCTATGCTGAATTATCCAAAATTTAAATCAAGAGAGAAATATGTACAATTCAAAAATTGGAAAAGAACTGGAATTTATAGAATAAGAAACCTATTTGACGCAGGGAAAACATTAACAATTAGACAGTTAGAGGACAAAACAAAGGAAATAAAAACTAAGCTACAATTATTACAGGTAAGAAATTTGGCAACTCAATTATACCAAAGTTCTGGACCTATGAGAACGCTCACAGAACTAGAACAATATAGTATAGAAAAAGATAGAAATAAAAGGAAGGGAGTAACTTCAGTAATATATAAACATTTGGTTGAGAAAGCATTTCCCAGGGGTATGGGATCTAAAACAACATGGGAAACTAATTTGAATATCAGTATATCAGAGAAAGAATGGATGGAAATATGGACCACATATCCATATAAATCAATATCAGTCAAAGCGAAAGAAATGGTTTTGAAGGTAGTCCACAGATGGTATTGGTACCCCACAAAATTACACAAAATTAATGGAGAAATCTCAGATAGGTGCTGGAGAAACTGTGGAAGTAAAGGCACACTAGAACACATGTGGATCTCTTGCCCCAAAGTGGAAGCATATTGGCGGGAAATAATTAAATGGATAGAAACATTGTTGAATCAAAAAATAATTTAAAAAGAAGCTTTATTATTATTTTCAATATTTAAGGACGGAAATGAAAAATTATTCAATAGAGACCTAATTGCACATCTTCTTGGTGCAGCAAGAGTTGAAATTGCACAAAACTGGAGAAATGCTCAAGATCTTTCAGTACAAAAATTTGAGAACAGAATCTGGCAAATGGTCCTGATGGAAAAGCTGACCAATCAAATTAAAATATACAGAGGGGAAATAAAAGAGGATAAATTTATGAAAACCTGGCAACCATTATTAACATATGGAATTAGCTCAAGAAAAGAAGAATGTGATATGGGAAGTAATTTGGATTGCTGGCATGTAATATTTTAAAAAGAATTAATTAATAATGTTAAAATATGAACTAGTGGATGTATAAAGAAAGACAATCTGCTGAAAGAATATGTAAGTAATGTGATAGTATTGTACTACAATTCTAACTTGCATTGTCATACTATGGATGTTATTAAAATTTAAAAAATTAAAGAAAAAAAAGACAATCTGCACAACACAGTGCTATCCATATTGCTTCATTCAAAATCTAACAGGCAGATACAAACAAACCCTGCAAATAGTATTGTCAGCAGAACTATTCTTGGAAAGCAAAGGCAGTAGATTTTTTTAAAAAAAATTGAAAAACTGTATACAATGTCAAAATGTTAGTAACCTCTGTTATCTTGTGCTCTGGGCATTCTTACAGGTCGTAGAATGTGTGCCGGTGAGACCCTGGCCAAAATGGAGCTCTTCCTGTTTTTTACGAGCCTCCTGCAGAGATTTACCTTCCAGCCACCACCTGGAACTTCTAAAGAAGACCTGGATCTCACCCGAGCAGTTGGGTTGACAACACCTCCCATGCCCTTCCACATCTGTGCTCTGTCACGCTGAGATGTTTGACACGATGTTTGACACAATGTTGACTGCATAAAATTTGTACATGTCGAGTATAACAGACCTGTTTGCTGCACTGAGTGATGCGTTAGATAAATAAATGGCAGATTCTTCCTTCTCGATTGCAACATATGTGTGTAGGCATCCTTCAGTCTCGAGAGACTATGGTAACGTGCTCTGAATAGAGGTCTTGGAACAGCGTCTAGTGTGGCTGAGAAGGCCAATTCGAGAGTGACAATCCCTTCCACACTGAAGACAAATACAATCTGTCCCCTGTCCAGCAACCTGATTTGGGTGGTTTCAGGACTGCCTCTTTGCCTCAGCCTGCTGAACAAGTGTCTCTTCAAAATGGGAGAGGCCATGATGCAAGGCCTGCCTCCAGGCTGAATGCTCAGATGTCAAGGTTTCCCATCTGTTGAGGTCCATTCCTAAGGCCTTCAGATCCCGCTTGCAGACATCCTTGTATCACAGCTGTGGTCTCCCTCTGGGGCGCTTTCCCTGCACTAATTCTCCATACAGGAGATCTTTGGGATCCAAACGTCAGCCATTCTCACGACATGCCCAAGCCAACATAGACGGTGCTGTTTCAGTAATGCATACATGCTAAAAGTTCCAGCTCTTTCTAAAACTACTCTATTTGAAACTTTGTTCTGCCAGGTGATACCAAAAATGTGTCGGAGACAATGCATATGGAACGTGTTCAACTTCCTCTCCTGCCGTGCACAAAGGGTCCAGGACTCACTGCAGTACAGGAGTGTACTCAGGACACAGGCTCTATAGACCTGGATCTTGGTATATGCTGTCAGCTTCTTATTAAGCCATACTTTCTTTGTGAAACTAGAGAACATGGTAGCTGCTTTGCCAATGCGTTTATCCCGCTCGACATCTAGAGAGAGAGTGTAAGACAGCTTTGAGCCAAGGTACACAAAATCATGAACAACCTCCAATTCTTGTGTAGAGATGGTAATAGAGGGAGGTGAGTCCACGCCCTGGCCCATGACTTGTGTTTTCTTCAGGCTTATTGTTAATCCAAAGTCTTGGCAGGCCTTGCTAAAATGATTCATGAGTTGTTGGAGGTCTTCAGCAGAATGGGCAACAACAGCTGCATCATCGGCGAAGAGGAAGTCCCACATGCATTTCAGCTGGTCTTCGCTCTCTTTATCTAGAGAGATTAAAGAGCTTTCCATCTGATCTAGTCCGGAGATAGACACCTTCTGTTGCATTTCCAAAAGCATGCTTTAGCATGACAGCAAAAAGGATCCCAAACAGAGCTGGCGCGAGGACACAGCCCTGTTTCACTCCGCTTCGGTTGTCAAAGGGATCTGATGTTGAGCCATCAAAAACTACAGTGCCCTTTATTTCCTCATGAAAGGACCTGATGATGTTAAGGAGTCGAGGTGGACATCCAATCTTGGGAAGTATTCTAAAAAAGCCATCGCTGCTAACCAAATCAAAGGCCTTTGTAAGATCTATGAAGGCCACAAAGAGTGGCTGTCGTTGTTTCCTACATTTCTCCTGCAACTGTCTGAGGGAAAACACCATGTCAGTGGTGGATCTATTAGCTCAAAATCCACACTGTGATTCTGGATAGACTCTGTCTGCAAGCACCTGGAGCCTCAGCACAATACAGGCAAGCAGCTTCCCTGCAACGCTGAGAAGAGAGATGCCATGGTAGTTATTGCAGTCGCCCTTATCTCCTTTGTTCTTGTACAATGAAACGATGTTTGCATCCTTCATGTCCTGTGGTACTCCACCTTCCCTCCAGCAAAGACAAAAGATTTCATACAGCTCAGTGGTGATGATCTCTTTACAGCACTTCAGCACTTCAACAGGGATGTTATCCTTCCCAGGTGCCTTGCCGGAGGCCAGGGAATCCAAGGCAGCTTTTATTTCTGCTAAAGTTGGTTCACTGTCCAACTCTTCCAAGACTAGCAGGCACTAGATGTTATTTAATGCCTCTTCGGTTACTACATTCTCTCTAGAATATAGCTCAGAGTAGTGCTGCACCCAGCGTTCCATCTGCTGTGCTCGGTCCTGGATGATCGCGCCTGTAGCAGATTTCAAAGGAGCAGATTTCTTCTGTATTGGACCTAAAGCCTGCTTGATACCGTCATACATTCCCTTGATGTTACCTGTGTCCACTGCTATCTGTATCTGAGAGCAGAGCTGAAGCCAATAATTGTTAGAACATCTCCTGGAAGTCTGTCGGACTTTCGAAGAACCTGCAAGTTGTACTCACTAGGACAGGCTTTGTATGCTGCTAGAGCTCTCCTCTTTTCCTCAATGGCTGGCATCAACTCCTCTGAATGGGCTTCAAACCAGTCTGCCATCTTTTTGGTCTTCTTGCCAAATGTGGACAAGGCAGTGTTATAAACAGCATTCTTGAAATGTTCCCATTGTTCAGGTATATTTGCATCAGCCGGGCCTAGAAGGGTTTCCTCAAGCGCTTGGGCAAATTCCTCCACTTTTCTCTGATTGCGAGTATTGCTGATGTCAATACATGGTCTTCCTTCCTTTTTCATGTGATACAATCTCTTTATTCACAGTTTGACTCTGCTACACATCAGGGAGTGATCAGTATCGCAATCAGCACCCTGATAACTGCGTGTGATCATAATACTAGGAAGGCTAGTGAGGATCAAATCGAGCTGATGCCAATGCTTTGATCTTGGATGTCTCCAAGAGACTCTGTGTCGAAGTTTTGTATTAAAGAACGTGTTGCTGACACAAAGACCATAATAACAGCAAAACTCCAGCAAGCATTAGCCATTTTCGTTCATCTTCCCAATGCCAAAACAGCCTAGACAAGTGGGCCAAGAATTGTGATCAGCACCAACTCTAGCGTTAAAGTCTCTGAGAATGAACAGTGGCTCTCTCTCGGGGATTTTTTTGATAGTAGCTGCCAGATCATCATAGAATTTGTCTTTGACTTCTGTTGTAGACGACAGTGTTGGTGCATATGCACTAATGGGGGTGTCCGGTCCTGTTGATGAGTGGAGCTGCAGAGACAGGATTCTTTCACTCCTCACAGTAGGTGGAACAATGGATCTCAGCGGAGTATTTCTAACCACAAAGCCAACACCATATTCCCTTGTCTCATTCAATGGTTTTCCCTGCCAGAAGAATGAGAAGTTTTTCTCTTTGACAGAGCCGAAGTCTGGCAATCTCGTCTCTTGCAGGGCAACAATGTCCATCTGCAGCCTACTCAGTTCCATGTCAATGACAGTTGTTTTGCGCGTGTCGCCTATTTCCTGCAGGTCATCAGAAAAACCAGAGGTCATTGTCTGAACATTCCAGGTGCCCAACTTTAGGGCAGAAGTTTTCTTATGATTATTGCATGGTGCAGGGTTATCAATCTGCTTGTCGGCTTTCACTCTAAAGCCCATGCACCCCGTGAGGTTAACAGACCGTGGCGAGGCAGCACCTTACTGGCTGGGGGCTGCCCAGCTTAAGGCAGGTGGTAGCTATCTAGTGAGATGCAATGACCTCTCCCACCATTGGAAGTAGCCCCCTGGTGTCATGCTCTACGCCAATTGAGCAAAGACTTATAACCGGTAACTGCTACTTTCAGTGTTATTTCAACGCTGTATGTGAAGTTGGAGTGTTCTCTCCATAGCATGAAGCCTGGGTAAAATAATATGGAGGATACACTGTTACCCAAGCAGAAAATCCCCCCTCTCCACATCACTGAAATAGTCCAATGGAAAGGCAAGAGCCAATACAACTGGTTCCAGCGACGTCGCAGGAATTACCAGAACATCACGAACTGCCTCCGGGACTCCGGCTCCGGATTTTGCCTCAAGGTTTACTCCTGAAGCCTTTTCCATCGATGGATATAGCCACAAGGCAGTGGAGGTTTGAAATCGGAGTTTTCCTTCTCCTAGATGGGCTGCCTTCCAAGGTTAACGAGCCCCACCTACCCGGCTTCTCGATTGCAACATATATGTAATGGCTATATGTAATGAAATATATAAATGTAAAAATGGCAATGTGCTCTCCCACTTTTTTCTTTCCTTCTTTTGCTTTCAGTCTGTACAGCACCCTGAAGAAGGCCATGAAGGCAGAAACAGATTGGGCATTTTAAGCTGAAAAAAAGGAAGATTTACATTTTATTTTCAATTTTATATTGGGACATCTGGAGACTGTGGTTGCTCCTTCAGAATCAGGTTTATTGGATGTACCAGTTTCTTCACGGATTGCTGCCCCTTCACGGATTGCTGCCTTGTCGTGGCGAAGGTGCTTGAGTAATTCAGAGAAGCTATGGGCTATGCCGTGCAGGGCATAGCACGGACAGGTCATAGTGGAGAGTTCTGACTAAACACGATTCACCTGGAGCAGGAACTGGAGCAGGAACTGGCAAGCCACTCCAGTATCTTTGCCAAGAATACTCCATGGACAGAAACAAAAGTCTAAAAGATATGACTCTGGAAGATGAGCCCCTCAGGTCGGAAGGCATCCAACATGCTACTAAGGAAGAGCGGAGGACAAGTACAAGTAGCTCCAGAGCTAATGAAGTGGTTGGGCCAAAGCCGAAAGGACGCTCAGCTGCGGACGTGCCTGGAAGTGAAAGGAAAGTCCGATGCTGCAAAGAAAAATACTGCATAGGAACCTGGAATGTGAGATCTATGAACCTTGGTAAGCCGGATGTGGTCAAACAGGAGATGGCAATAATTAATATTGACATCCTGGGCGTCAGTGAACTAAAATAGATGGGAATGGGCGAATTCAATTCAGACGATTATCGTATCTACTATTGTGGGCAAGAATCCCGTAGAAGAAATGGAGTAGCCCTCATAGTCAAGAAAAGAGTGGGAAAAGCTGTACTGGGATACAATCTCAAAAATTATAGAATGATTTCAATACGAATCCAAGGCAGACCTTTCAACATCACAGTCATCCAAGTTCATGCACCAACCACCGATGTTGAAGAGCCTGAAATTGACCAATTCTATGAAGACTTACAACACCTTCTAGAACTGACACCAAAGAAAGATGTTCTTCTCATTATAGGGGACTGGAATGCTAAAGTAGGAAATCAAGAGATAAAAGGAACAACAGGTAAGTTTGGCCTTGGAGTTCAAAACGAAGCAGGGCAAAGGCTAATAGAGTTTTGTCAAGAGAACAAGCTGGTCATCACAAACACTCTTTTCCAACAACACAAGAGGCGACTCTACACATGGACATCACCAAATGGGCAATACGGAAATCAGATAGATTATGTTCTCTGCAGCCAAAGATGGAGAAGCTCTATACAGTCAGCAAAAACAAGACCTGGAGCTGATTGTGGCTCTGATCATCAGCCTCTTATAGCAAAATTCAAGCTTAAACTGAAGAAAGTAGGAAAAACCACTGGGCTAGTCAGGTATAATCTAAACCAAATCCCTTATGAATACACAGTGGAAGTGAAGAACAGATTTAAGGAACTAGATTGGGTGGACAGAATGCCTGAAGAACTATGGCTGGAGGCTCGTAACATTGTACAGGAGGCAGCAACAAAAACCGTCCCAAAGAAAAGGAAATGCAAGAAAGCAAAGTGGCTGTCCAACGAGGCCTTACAAATAGCAGAGAAGAGAAGGGAAACAAAATGCAAGGGAGATAGGGAAAGTTACAGAAAATTGAATGCTGACTTCCAAAGAATAGCAAGGAGAGACAAGAGGGCCTTCTTAAATTAACAGTACAAAGAAATAGATGAAAATACTGGAAAGGGAAAAACCAGAGATCTGTTCAAGAAGATTGGAGCTCTTAAAGGAACATTTTGTGCAAAGATGGACATGATAAAGGACAAAAATGGTAGGGACTTAACAGAAGCAGAAGACATCAAGAAGAGGTGGCAAGAATACACAGAGGAATTATACCAGAAAGATCTGGATGTCCCAGACAACCCAGATAGTGTGGTTGCTGACCTTGAGCCAGACATCCTAAAGAGCAAAGTCAAGTGGGCCTTAGAAAGCATGGCTAACAACAAGGCCAGTGGAGGTGATGGCATTCCAGTTGAACTATTTAAAATCTTAAAAGATGACGCTGTTAAGGTGCTACACTCAATATGCCAGCAAGTTTGGAAAACTCAGCAGTGGCCAGAGGATTGGAAAAGATCAGTCGACATCCCAATCCCAAAGAAGGGCAGTGCCAAAGAATGCTCCAACTACCGTACAATTGCACTCATTTCACACGCTACCAAGGTTATGCTCAAAATCCTCCAAGGTAGGCTTCAGCAGTATGTGGACCGAGAACTCCCAGAAGTACAAGCTGGATTTCCAAGGGGCAGAGGAACTAGAGATCAAATTGCTGACATGCGCTGGATCATGGAGAAAGCCAGAGAGTTCCAGAAAAACATCTACTTCTGCTTCATTGACTATGCAAAAGCCTTTGACTGTGTGGACTACAGCAAACGATGGCAAGTTCTTAAAGAAATGGGAGTGCCTGACCACCATATCTATCTCCTGAGAAACCTATATGTGGGACAGGAAGCAACAGTTAGAACTGGATTTGGAACAACTGATCGGTTCAAAATTGGGAAAGGAGTATGACAAGGCTGTATATTATCTCCCTGCTTATTTAACTTATATGCAGAATATATCATGCGAAAGGCTGGACTGGAGGAATCCCAAGCCAGAATTAAGATTGCCGGAAGAAATATCAACAACCTCAGATATGCAGACGATACCACTCTGATGGCAGAAAGTGAGGAGGAATTAAAGAACCTCTTAATGAGGGTGAAAGAGGAGAGCGCAAAAAATTATCTGAAGCTCAACATCAAAAAAATCATGGCCACTGGCCCCATCACCTCCTGGCAAATAGAAGGGGAAGCTATGGAGGCAGTGACAGATTTTACCTTCTTGGGTTCTATGATCACTGCAGATGGTGACAGCAGCCACAAAATTAAAAGACGCCTGCTTCTTGGGAGGAAAGCGATGACAAACCTAGACAGCATCTTAAAAAGCAGAGACATCACCTTGCCGACAAAGGTCCGCATAGTCAAAGCTATGGTTTTTCCAGTAGCGATGTATGGAAGTGAGAGCTGGACCATAAAGAAGGCTGACCGCCGAAGAATTGCTGCTTTTGAATTGTGGTGCTGGAGGAGACTCTTGAGAGTCCCCTGGACTGCAAGGAGAACAAACCTATCCATTCTGAAGGAAATCAAACCTGAGTGTTCACTGGAAGGACAGATCCTGAAGCTGAGGCTCCAATACTTTGGCCATCTCATGAGAAGAGAAGACTCCCTGGAAAAGACCCTGATGTTGGGAAAGTGTGAAGGCAAGAGGAGAAGGGGACGACAGAGGATGAGATGGTTGGACAGTGTCATCGAAGCTACCAACATGAATTTGACCAAACTCCGGGAGGCAGTGGAAGACAGGAGGGCCTGGTGTGCTCTGGTCCATGGGGGTCGCAAAGAGTCGGACACGACTTAACGACTAAACAACAACAACCAGTTTCTTTTGTTCCTAGATTGCAACATAATAATATTTGGCTACCTTTGTGTTATTCCTTGGTTTCTGAGAACATTTCTGAGAAATACTTGTGGAAAGCTTCACAGTTCTTGCATTTAACTTCTTTACAAAGTGGCAAAAATTGTGTGTGTGTGTGTTTGTGTGTGCGTGTGTGTGTGTGTGTGTGAGAGAGAGAGAGAGAGAGAAAGAGAGATAATCTCATCAGTATCCTGTCCCAGGATTTCCTGCGCAGCACTTAAGTCTGGGTGGGTGCGTGGGTACACCATGGATTTTTTGGTGTGCAAACAATGAAAAGATATATCATACAAAGAGTGGAGGTTGGAGAGCACAAATAGTACCTTTCACCAGCTCACAGCAATATGTTAAGGTCAGATACACTACCAAATGATTTTTTTTTTAATAGAATGCTTAGGCTGAGATAGGAAAGCAGGACTCTCTTTCAAGGGAAAGAAAACATTTATTAATGAAAACAGAGATTTTGGCACATCATTAGGTTGGCTTCTTTCACAGAGCTGGACACAGTGCGGCTCATACATCACACCTGCTAGAGAGTTACTTTGCAGAATTAACCCCTTTTGCTCAGTTTCCCCAATATTATGCATACTTTCACCTTCCTTATAATGCCCTTGAATGGTCCTGTGTATTGGGCATTATGAAGGATGCAAAAGAGCTGCCAGACTATTAGCACTTACATCTATGCTGTTCTCTAGCATGGGAATTCCACCACTAACTGTAACTTGATTAGTTTTTAGCAGAACCTTCAGACATTGTAGACCCCTCTGAGTGCACAAAGCCTGTTGCCCACCCACCCCCTTCAAAACAAAAACAAAAAAACAAAAAGCCACAGAGATTTGGAAATGCACAGATCAGGTCATGAACCCAGAGACAAGTCATTTTTATTAACGCTTTCGATGAGGAGATGCAGGGAATAGTTCATCAAATTTGTGGGTGACACAAAATTGTGTGGAACAGCTACTGTCCTGGAAAACAGAAACAAAATTCATAAAGATCATGATAGGCTCAAGCACTGGGCTGAAAACAACAGAATGAAACCAGAGAGAAGTGGAAAGTTCATGTGCATGTAAAAAAGGCAACTGTTCACTACCATTCACAAAGTGACACCACGTAAGGGAAAATCCCAGAAACTGACTCCTTTTTTCATCAGTTAACCACTTCTCACCCAAAAACAAACAATTGTCAGGGCTGTTTTTCAACAAGTATGAATGGTGGTGGGCAGAAGAGGGTATCCTGTAGACCATCTTGAATGTTGTCAACATTCAGACTGCCTTTTGCTATGTAAAGCTTGGCATCCTTTTTACTGCTGGCAATGTGGGCACAATATAGTACAGCAATTTTGTGGCTTTTTGAATCATGAAGCACTATATCCCACATTCATAAACTGGAGGTTTTTTGAAGAACTGAATTTCCTGGCTTTTTAAAATGGGAGTTTAAATATACGTACACGATACACAAATTCCAACAGAAATTTCCCTCAGGTAGAATTACCTAGTGCTAGAGGAGTCTAGAAGGTGAGCACATGATCTGCACTATACTTATTGGGAGAAGACAGAAGCAGGAACAGTCTGGAAGTGTCTACAGTCCCTTTCTGCCAAAATATTTTGAAGGTCTGTTATGGACTTGCCTGAACTATTACTTGAGCAAAAATGTTTAAACTGAACCTATCCTATGCACATGCACATGAAATGTAGAAGTGACCAGAATATATTGGTGGAAAAAGTGGGGTGGAGCAAAAGAGGAAAATCTAACATGAGATGGGTTGACTCAATAAAGGAAGCCACATCTATTAGTTTGCAAGATCTGAGCTGACCTTAGTGGAAAATGCTACATTACTATGAAACCGGGGGGGGGGGGGGGGTAGTAGGAAGAAAAACCTACAATGAGATGCTGTTGGTTTGCAAGATCTGAGAACTGTTAATGATAGGGCATTTTGGAAGTCAATAACTTCTATAGTCACCACACATTAGAAGTAACTTGATGGCACATCGCATCTTTGAAATTTTTTATTTTTTAAAAAATCATAACTTGAAAACATTTGCCCAAATGTCCCCATATATAGCACAGAGCAAAAGCAGACTGCCTGCTACATCTGTGCCAAATTTGATCTAAATCCCAGTTTCAAAGTTCTAATTTTTATATGGAGTCTCCCTAGTTTTTTAATTACCTTATGGAATGCTGAATTGGGCTGTCTCCAACATACCCTCTAACTTTCAGCTCTGCCTCTCTCTAGTGCGGACATCTTTGCTCCTGTGCACACGTGCAACTCCACCACCATCACCCACACACACACACAGGGTTCCATTGTGACTGGAACCTAACACAATCGCTGCACAGAGGAGGAAGACAGCTGCGTCGAGGGAGGCAGAGGCGCGCGCACACCCACCTTAGAGAGAACCTTGGCTGTCACACAATATCTATTGCTGCACTCTTATGCAACAATAATTGTGCATAACAGCCTAGCCTCAAAGTCTGACCAACATGATTTTGGGGAGTTTTTCCTTTTTCCTTCCCATCCCAGTCTTACAAAGCCCAGCCACATGAAGAGTTCTGTGGGACACAAAAGCTGGCCTCTTTGTGAAATTTTATTTATGTCATAAAAGAATCACCTGACAGCCAGTGTGGTTTAGTGCATAGTGTGTGAGACACAGAATTAGGAATCTTGCATTTGAATCACTGTTTGGTGATTCAAATGCACTGTTTGAATCACTGTTTGGTGGGGAAGCTCACTAAGCCAGGATATTGGTAAACCATGAGCTGAATGTTTTACACCTGTTACACCGATAAGAATCAAGAAGGATCCTCCCACGTATTTTCATTTTGAAGGAGGATATCCACATTCATCACACTTTGTCTCCTTAGCATCCGAGAAACATTGGTCCACAGAGCCTCTGTCCTCCCAGGATTCAGTTTCTGGTTTTTGGCCTCTCTCCCCTCATCATTACTTCTGGGCATCTGCCTAGCACAAACCCACTTTCCCTTGATTCAGATGGAATGGAGAGACAGAACTGAGCAGCATCAACAAATGCACGATATTGTGCTTCCGTGCTTCCCCTCAGATTTTAGCTTCCAGTGACTTCATTTCAATGTCAAACAAGAAGGGAGATAGAACTGCCTAGACACACCACTCAGCTTTTCTGAGGCTTTTGTTTTTCCCTCCAGCTGAACAGTTTACTCTAAGAGCAAACTCAGGTGTAAGTGGAGTTGCTGATAAGCAGAAATAACTATAAGAAACAACTGACCAAACCAAACAGGCCTTGAAATTTTACATGTTTTGAACCTTACTATTAACTCTATGGTTTGGGTCAGTCCTTAAACCACTAAGATTAATGAGATTGGATTGCATTGCATTTTGATCCCTGTTCTGGCATTCACCTTAATGTATGTAGGGATAAATTGGTGTGGGTATGTGGGCACACACATCAGCCCTACCCTCATTATCCAGGGGAGAGACATTTTGGGGCAGGACTTAACGTGGGCATGCACATCCCCACCATTCATTTAGCAGGCAAAAAAACTGCATAAGGTTTAAGTGTAATTTAGACACCATAATTACGATGGCTGAACACTTTTAAGACATTCTACAGAAGGAAATTATAACAAGTCATTGCTGCAAATGATCACTGGCTTTCCAAAAGAAAGACATGTCACAAGTCAGCCAAAAAAACAACAGGAAAATGGTTATCTGAAGAGCCACAGTGTACTTCAACAGGCATTTTGCAACCAAAGAGCTTGAGAAAGCAAACTATGAAATGCTGACCTACTCAAGGTAATTTTGTTCTGTTAATAATTAAATGACTCTCCAGTGCTAATCCACACATAATGTTTGTGTACTCAAATAGATCTCTGGTCAAGTGTTATACAAGGAGCAGCCCCAAACAAACTGTTTTCCCTATCATGTTATTAATGTGCAGTGAAGTATCTAGACGATACATTATTATTTTTTTATCTGTGGGTGGTTTACTGTCTTCAAGTTTTTGTATTTTGTCTTTTAAATATTTTGCAGTCATCATCATGGACAAGCAAGAACCGGGAAAGGGACTGGCTAGTCTACTGGAGCACAAACCTTCTTTGAGCTGAGCAAAGTCTTGCTTCGACAGACTCAAACTAAGGGGACACTCTGTGTGGTTAACTGAGAACCCTACTAAGGGAAAGGGTATTCAAAGACTGGCAAAAGGCTCTCAACCAGCACCACTCCAGGATGCAGGGATTTTGCAAGGCTGTACTGTAACTCTGAATAAAATGCCCACTTGTTTGAATCCAGAAGTTGAGCCCATGGAGTTTGTGCCAGGGAACCCAGCTGCAACCAGCTCCATAGCACTGGAGGCTGACCCTGCCCACACAATAGAATCATAGAATCACAGAATAATGAAGTTGTAAGGGGCTTATAAGGCCATCAGGCCCAAACCCCTGCTCAGTGCAGGAGTACAAATCAAAGGATATCTGCTAGGTGGTTGTCTAAGTTCCTCTTGAATGTCTCCAGTGTTGGAGCACTCACCACCTCTTGAGGTAATTGGTTCCACTGTTGTATTGCTCTAACAGTTAGGAAGTTTTTCCTGGTCTTCAACTGAAATCCGGCTTCTTGGAGCTAGAGCCCATTGTTACATGTCCTGTGCTCTGGGATGATCAAGAAAAAATTGTTCCCCTCCACAGTATGACAGCCTTTTAAGTATTTGAAAAGTGCTATCACATCTCCCCTCAGTCTTCTCAAGGCTAAACATGCCCAGTTCTTTCAGTCCTCTCTCATAGTGCTTGGTTTCCAGCCCCCTGATCATCCTTGTCACCCTCTTCTGAACTTTTTCCAATTTGGTAGCATCCTTCTTGAAGTGTGGTGTCCAGAACTGGACACAATACTCAAGTTGAGGCCTAACCAGTGATGAATAGAGGGGAACCAGCACCTCGCGGGATTTGGAAACTATACTTCTATTAATGCAGCCTGAAATATCAGTTGCCTTTTTTGTAGCCACATCACACTGTTGGCTCATATTTAGCTTGTGATCTACGACAATTTCAAGATCCTTCTCACTCGTAGTTTTGCTGAGCCAGGTATCCCCCATCTTGTAACTGTGTGTTTGGTTTCTTTTTCCGAGGTGCAGTACTTTTCACTTATCCCTGTTGAATTTCATTCTGTTTTCAGCGCAGTGCTACAGCCTATCCAGATCATTTTGAATTTTGTTTCTGTCTTCCAGGGTATTACACCCAATTTTATGTTATCTGCAAATTTGATTAGAATTCCCTGCAGCCCTGATCCAGGCTATTAATAAAAATGTCAAAGAACACTGGGCCCAGGACTGAGCCCTGTGGTACTCCATTTGTTACCTCCTCCTAGTTTGAGAAGGAGACATTAATCATCACTCTCTGAGTACAATTCTGTGGCCAATTGTGTATCCATCTGACAGTTGTTCTATCCAGCCTACACCTAGTTAGTTTGCTAATCAGATTATCATGGGGCACTTTGTCAAAAGCTTTGCTGAAGCCAAGATATATTATGTCTACAGCATTCCCTCTTTTTATCGGTTACCTCATCAACAAATGAGATCAGATTAGTCTGGCAGGATTTGTTCTTGACCAATCTGTGTTGGCCTCTAGTTATTATTGCATTGTTTTCTAGGTCCTTGCGCAGTGACTGCTTTATAATCTGTTCTATTAGTAAACAATGGCTTATTAAGAGACACAAAGGACTGTTTCTCAATGTCTTTCCCATTATTTCTATTCTTTGTATCTAAAGGTGTAGATTTTAAGTTCACACCAAGGTCCTTGACTGTACAAGCCACAGCACATTTGTTGGCAGTGACATTCTTTTGCCAGTAGATGGTATCTTCTTAGGAGTCAAATCTTGTTCATATAAATTTTTTTTAAAAAATGATGACACCCATGATCTTGCAGAATTCTTCAGAAATAATTGCAAGCAATTCTGATTTGTAAACCATCCCTTGAAAAACTTATATTAACACCCCGAAGACTAGCTACAGAATATTCTTGGAGGAAAACTGTAGGAGATTTTTATTTTTTTACTTTTTGGATGGTACACACCATTCCTCAGCAGGATTCATTACTTCATTATCTGCTTGGAGCAGTTCTTTTCTAGGCCCCTAGCTTTTTTCCTTTCTTGAGACAACACGGATCCTTATTATAGTTATGAATGTGGGCTTGCGCTTGAATTTTCTTGTTTTCTAGTTCCAAATTGGTACTGAGCTTCAACTACTGCTTTTAGATTTCTACTCTCCTGGACTAAATGTCCCAGATTCCCCACTGTAGCTCTAGCAGTGGGCTTCCATGTGCTATTTCTAGGAGTCACTTGAAGATGCCCCTGTGGAATCAGGCATCCCTAGCAGGCTTCTCTAGTCATCTTCAAAACTTTCAACTGCTCTGGTGTTCAGTGACTTCCAGTAGTTACTGGAACCAAGGCTGGGAGTGTGGCTGATCTCTTTCTCCCAGCATTTTGCCCCAAGCACTTACTAAAACATGAGTAGACTTGCTATCATATTGACTCATATCTTCTGCCATGAAACAATGCATTCCAGACCAGAGATCTGTACTACTTCTCATTAGTTGACGATTCCTGGTCCTGATTTTCCTGCTGCCTCCTCTCATTCTTTGCTGTGGGTCCCTGTTAGCTATTTGTTCAGGTCTCAAGCAACTAATGTCTCTCTGACCAACAATTTTCAGTTCTAACGCAATTCTATTTCTCCTGTTCTGGGGCTTGAAACTGTTTTTTAAAATATTTTTACACTAGAAATATTAAAAGTCTTTTTAATGTCTGTTTGGTATTTTCCTCCTCAGAGCTATTTAATTTGTTTTAAATCTGCAGACAGACAACATCAATGGTGTCTGCAAAATGGTCAAACAGTTTTACTTTTTTAAAAATCATAACTTGAAAATGTTTGGCCAAATATCCTGAAATTTAACACAGAACAAGAACAGACTGTCTGCTACATCTGTGCCAAATTTGGTGCTGATCTAAAGCCCAGTTTCAAAGTTCTAATTTTTGTATGGATTCTCCCTAGTTTTCTAATTGCCTTATGGAATGCTGAATTGGGCTGTTGCACAATATTTATTGCTGCACTCTTGTGCAACAATAATTATGCATAATAACCTAGCCTCAATGTCTGACCAACATGATTTTGGGGAGTTTTTCCTTTTTCCTTCCCATCCCAGCCTTACAAAGCCCAGCCACATGAACAGTTCTGTGGGACTCAAAAGCTGGCCTCTGTGTGAAATTTTATTTATGTCATAGAAGAATCACCTGACAGCCAGTGTGGTTTAGTGCATAGTGTGTGAGACACAGAATTAGGAAACTTGGGCTGAAATCGCTGCTTGGCCAGAGAAATACAGTGGGGGCTAGGGTAGTTATAAACCATCCCTTGAATGTTTTACATACCTTGAAAATGGAGGGGATATCCAGGCAGGCAGTGAGGAGGAAGGACAGTAAAAACAACTCTCAGTTACATCACTGCAACAGTGCCACTCTATCCATCAGCTACCACATTCAGTTTAATCAGCCTGCCTGCCTAGTACATCTGGCCATATCTCTTGAACATCAGGAGTCAGCACTTGAAATTGAGCGACATGTCTAGGGCATTCTGTCATTCAGCTTTGACTCATGCTCTCCAATGCTGGTGTCTGAATTACTGTCTTCCCTTCAAACACACAATCAATAGCCAATGCACAACACCTTGTCACCAAATCCAGCTAAAGTGAGGAAGCTCCCTGTTCTCTGTGCTCCCAATTATTTCAGGGAGGCAGTCAACTCTTGTCTCAGTAGGCAGTAGCAAGTGTATGTAATGGGGTGTGCAAGTTGCAACAGCCTCCAGGTGGTTCATAGAAGAGGATTCCAGCAGGGGCACAAGAAGGACGCAGCAACCAAGGTGTGTCTCAGGAAAGAATCCCCTGCAGCAGGCTGCTGTGCCAATGGAGTTTGCTGAAACAAGTGCACTCCAAAGCAAAGTGGTCTCAGCTAATAGTGAAGTACTCTTTGCTGTATAGTAGAGCACAAGAGCACAAGAAGGACAGCGGGGGGCAGGGGGAAACACACATTAATCTTTATTTGGCTTCTCTCTAACCACATTTTCTAGCCAAGTGCTGAGACCTCTTCCTTCTCCATTTCACCATTTTTATGTAACTTATGCTGTAGGAAATTTGCCTAGTTACAATATAGTGTTGCATTTTCACTCTGTGATAAAGAATTAATTATAAATCTGCCTTTCCTGAGACAGCCACTGGACTAGACCTGCTATGATAACTCAGTGTACTGGGAGGAAGGATGTAATCATATGACATGTACAAAATATTTATTCCTTTCATTTATAAATTGCAAGGTAGCTTTCCAAAATTCATAATAATTTGTATATATATAATATCTTGAAGGGACGTGGTGGCGCTGCGGGTTAAACTGCAGAAGCCTCTGTGCTGCAAGGTCAGAAGACCAGCAGTCGTAAGATCAAATCCACACAACGGAGTGAGCTCCCGTCGCTTGTCCCAACTCCTGCCAACCTAGCAGTTCGAAAGCATGCAAATGCGAATAGATAAATAGGTACCACCACGGTGCGAAGGTAACAGCGTTCCATGTCTAGTCTCGCTGGCCACGTGACCACGGAAACTGTCTTCGGACAAACGCTGGCTCTACGGCTTGGAGACGGGGATGAGCACCGCGTCCTAGAGTCGGACACGACTGGACATATGTCAAGGGGAACCTTTACCTTTTACCTATATAATATCTTAATATATATTATATATATAATATATCTGTATATATATAATATCTTGAAGACTTGCACAGAGAATTGTGTGCCTTTTAAATTGGTATATATATATGCAGTTTCCAGAGCTTGGGAAAGTTGCTTTTTTGGACTACATCTTCCATGTCTGGCTGTAGCAGCTTCTCTGTAGACCACAAAGAGAATGAACCACAGAAGTCAAATCATGAGTTTAGTAGAACATGGCAAATGAAGTGAAGCTATCTCTGATCTGTAAGACCCACAGGTAGTAGACAGGTTGGAGCTGGGCATAAGTATTCCTTATTGCTCAGGCCACCTCCGCTTCTGAGCCCCATTCATCACACTTTGTCTCCTTAGCTCCCAGAAACATTTGTCCACAGAATTGCTGTCTTCCCATGATTCAGTTTCTGGGTTTTCACCTCTCTCCCCCCATCACTACCTCTGGGCATCTGTCCACCACATGTCCACCTTCCCTCAATTCAGATGGAAGGGAGAGCCAGAAATGAGTAGCATCAACAAATGGATGATGGTACGTCCCAGTGGCTTCATTTCAGTATCAAACAAGAAGGGAGACAGAACTCTCTAGAGGTACCACTCAATATTGCTGAGGCTTAGATTTTTTCCTCCAGCAGCTTTTCACAAACTGAAAAGGGCACTCTAAGAGCAAACTCAGGTGAAAATGGAGTTGCTGACTGACAGGATTAGCAAGAAACAACTAGGCCACCCAACTGGCCTTGGAAATTTACATGTTTCAAAAGTTACAATTAACTCTATGGTTTGAGTCAGCCCTTACGCCACTAACATTAATGAGATTAAATTACATTGCACTTTGAGCCCTATTATGGCATTCACCTGAATTTATGTAGGGATAAAGAGGTGCTGGGGATCTTAGCACACACTAGAGTCCAAAGCTCATTTTCCAGGGGAGGAACAGTTGGGGTAGGACTTAATGTCAGCACACACAGATCCCCAGCAGCAGGCAGCCACTACTACCAAAATCCTGAAAAGCTATTATCAACTGCTGCATAAGGCTGCAGTGTAAATTATACATCATGGTTATGGTAGAACTTTTAAGGCATTGTACAAATGGAAATCATAACCATTCATTGCTGCAAGTGGCAACTGGATTTCAGAAGAGAAAGACATGACAAAAGTCAGCCAAACAAACAACTGGAAGAAGGGTTATTTCAAGGGCCACAGTGTATTATTAAAGGGGATTTTGTAACCAAAGAGCTCGTAAAAGTAAACTTAAAAATGCAGATTAACTCCAGGCAGTTTTATTCTGTTTATTATTAAATGACTAGCCCAGGGTCAGATGTTTTAGTGCTAATCTGCACATCATGTCAAATAGATTTTCAAAAATTTCTCTTTTCTCTTTTAAATACTTTGTAAACCACCTTGATTTTAGTTATTGGGAGAAAGGCAGGATATAAATAAAGAAAATGAATGAATGAATAACTGTTTCTCTAAATAAATATCATAATCATCTTAGAACTGTGGAGCTGGAAAGAACTCAATGGAACATCAAATCCAGCCCCTGTCAAGGAGGCACATTGGGGAATCAAACTCCCAACCTTTGGCTCTACATACCTAAACCACTTAGCAATGCTGAATATTACACACATAGAGAACCACTTTCCACAGAACACAACAGACAGCCACTGATGTGTGTGCTACTAATAAGCTAGCTGTAAAGTCTGTTGGGAGTTAGCTTATCAGTCGGAGACATATTGAGCAGGAAGATAACTTATGGAATTTATTAGATACAGTGTAAGATAAAGTCAGATTATGCAATTTAGTACATTCTTTAAAAAATAAATAACAGAATGAATTTGTTCATTTTCACTGTATCTTGACATAAATTGCACAAAAATCACAAGAGTTAAGGATGGCAATAGTAGTAATAACAGAAATAACAGAATATCTTTAGAGCATATCTAAACATGAAAGAAGCTGCCATCGAGTGAGACAATCAGATTTATGCATGTTGCTCTACACAGGATGGCTTGTTCAGCATATTCACATGGATCCACATTTTTAATATTTATTTGTTTGTTTATTCATATATTTCTATACCACTGAGTTAGTGTGCGATATTAATCTAAGTGGTTTATAGATAAAAACATAATCCAAAATATAATCAACAAAGACAATTCAAAAACACAAACAGAATAACTAAATAAGACTAAGTGATGGCAGACTATGGAAACACCTGAAAAAAATAACTTAAGGCAAGATGCCTTTAAAAGCTTCTTGAAACAGTAGTGTCTTCTTAAACATCCCCTTAAAGGAGGGGAGGGAGGAGGCCTGATGAGTTTCCACCAGGAGCCAGTCCATAAAGTGGAAGCCATGGCCAAGAAGGCACAATTCCTGGTAACAATCTTCTCAGCCTCCCTCAGCATGGCAACCTGGAGAAGCAAGGTCTTTGAATGATGGGTGGCACAGGCCTATGTTCCAAGGGAGAGCCACTCCAACAAAACTAAGGTCTCAAAACTTAATCTTTCTTTCCTCCAAGCTCCACGTTCATGTTAAACAACATGAGGGACATTGTCAGATACTATTGGCCAAAATTATGAATTCAAGCAGAAGTTACAGCTATAGCACCTTCCAAAAATGACCTGTAGGACTCTAAGTAGAACAGGGGGGGAAAGTGCTGTACAATTTCCCAGTGCACTGCCATTTCCAGTCAAGAATAGGACGGTTATTTCAGAAACACTTTTCTTAAAAGTCTGAAAGATTTCATTTAACTAAGTCTAGAACATAAAAGTAAAATAGCTCTGAAAGAGGGGATAGTTCATAGTTTCATGCAAACAACTCTGGAAACACTGCTTTTGTGAGGAATCTCCCCCATCAGGACATGTTCCAGATGATTATTGACAACAGACATGAATAAAAACCTTTTCAATTCAACATTAACAAGAGGTGGCAAAGACAAACTGAGAGTGTCAGTGAATGAATGTCGTGAAAACAAGGGCTCTCCAAGTCTCTCCCCAGGAGGGAGGAACTTGAAAGAGCTTGAAAGTTATCACCAACAATAAAGCCGAGACAAAAGGAGATAAAGACTGAACAACATTAACCCTTCACTGGAACTATTAAAGGAAATTAAGACAGAACAAAAACAGAGTAATTCTTGCTGAAAGTTTGCAGGCTTTTGCCCTGACATGGATGGATGAAACAAAATCTTTACTTTGAAATAAATAAATATTAATGAACAGACTCCAGTAGACTACAAAGAGACGCTGAGAAACATCATTTTGGAGGAAGCTATTAGTTGACTTCCCAATCCCAATCCCAAAGAAGGGCAGTGCCAAAGAATGCTCCAACTACCGTACAATTGCACTCATTTCACACGCTACCAAGGTTATGCTCAAAATCCTCCAAAGTAGGCTTCAGCAGTATGTGGACCGAGAACTCCCAGAAGTACAAGCTGGATTTCGAAGGGGCAGAGGAACTAGAGACCAAATTGCTAACATGCGCTGGATTATGGAGAAAGCCAGAGAGTTCCAGAAAAACATCTACTTCTGCTTCATTGACTACACAAAAGCCTTTGACTGTGTGGACCACAGCAAACTATGGCAAGTCCTTAAAGAAATGGGAGTGCCTGACCACCTTATCTATCTCCTGAGAAATCTCTATGTGGGACAGGAAGCAGCAGTTAGAACTGGATATGGAACAACTGATTGGTTCAAAATTGGGAAAGGAGTACGACAAGGCTGTATATTGTCCCCCTGCTTATTTAACTTATATGCAGAATACATCATGCGAAAGGCAGGACTGGATGAATCCCAAGCCGGAATGAAGATTGCCGGAAGAAATATCAACAACCTCAGATATGCAGATGATACCATTCTGATGGCAGAAAGTGAGGAGGAATTAAAGAACCTCTTAATGAGTGTGAAAGAGGAGAGCGCAAAAAATTATCTGAAGCTCAACATCAAAAAAATCATGGCCACTGGCCCCATCACCTCCTGGCAAATAGAAGGGGAAGCTATGGAGGCAGTGACAGATTTGACTTTCTTGGGCTCCATGATCACTGCAGATGGTGACAGCAGCCATGAAATTAAAAGACACCTGCTTCTTGGGTGGAAAGCGATGACAAACCTAGACAGCATCTTAAAAAGCAGAGACATCACCTTGCCGACAAAGGTCCGCATAGTCAAAGCTATGGTTTTTCCAGTAGTGATGTATGGAAGTGAGAGCTGGACCATAAAGAAGGCTGACCGCCGAAGAATTGCTGCTTTTGAATTGTGGTGCTGGAGGAGACTCTTGAGAGTCCCCTGGACTGCAAAGAGAACAAACCTATCCATTCTGAAGGAAATCAACCCTGAGTGCTCAATGGAAGGACAGATCCTGAAGCTGAGGCTCCAATACTTTGGCCATCTCATGAGAAGAGAAGACTCCCTGGAAAAGACCCTGATGTTGGGAAAATGTGAAGGCAAGAGGAGAAGGGGACGACAGAGGACGAGCTGGTTGGACAGTGTCACTGAAGCTACCAACATGAATTTGACCCAACTCCGGGAGGCAGTGGAAGACAGGAGGGCCTGGCGTGCTCTGGTCCATGGGGTCACGAAGAGTCGGACACGACTTAACGACTAAACAACAACAACATTAGTTGACTTTGTTTGACTTTACTTAGAAACAGCAGACTTCTCAAGTGTACTCCTTAAGAAAACTTAAGTCAGAGAAACGAGGGGGGGGAGTGGAAAGACAGAAGAACAGTATTATGTTATTATGTCTAGATATTTATGCTATTTTGTTATATATTGTCCACTCACATTGTTTATACACAATATATAGTATACAGATTTATAAACTGAGGTCATATAGTATAAAAAACCATATTGCTTAATATCAGTTCAATATTTGTGAGAATTATTATATTGTTCAATAGCTGTTATATTACCCTTATTATTTAGTATTTTATTTGGACTGTTTAGACTGTTCAGCAACCAAGAGTAACGGTAAGAAGGTAATAAGGATATTTGTAAGTGGGCCAGAACAATTATAGCTATTGAAAGTAAAAGAATAGTGACTAAGAAAATAAGGAAAATTTGAAATTTTGGCTAAACTTTCTCAAAGGAAAAAATCTAGTAATATGCAGAGAGAAAAAGATAAGATGAAACCATCTCAACCAAGGAAATTATCTATAGACCTACAGCAAAGAAACCCTATGGTATCGCAGGACCCAATGCAAAGACTGATATCAGAATTTAATAATATGGAAAGCAGTACGTATTCTAGAACAAATGAATGACACTAGAAAAGAAATGAAAGAGATTAGAAGCCAGGTCAAATCAGATTTAGAAGAAATGAAAAACTCTATATTACAGGTAAAGCTGGAGTTAAATAAGGTGGGACATGACCTAAAAGAAACTCAAGAGAAAGTGCACACATTGGAACAGTCAGTAAAAGAAGGAAGAGCAGAATAGAGAGAAAGGAGAGAATTAACAATTAGACAAGAACTGAGGCAAAGATCAAAATGTTTGAAAATCAGAGGTCTCCCAGAAGTGGGAACAGGACTACAAGAAGACTTATATAAAATAATAGTTCCAGCACTGGCTAAATTTACTAAGATAAAAATAAAAGATTTCCAGTGGGAAATAGATAAGATATTTAGGTTAGGTTAGACTCAGCGATTGCAAGAAGAAATAATTTGCCAAGAGATATAGTAATTTATTTTACAAGGGAATATACTAAAAACAGAGTTCTTCAGGAAAGGTATAACAGGAAACTAGAAACAGGAGGAAAGGAAATAAAAATATTCAGAGATATTCCATCTAAAATTCTGAAACTAAGAAGAGACTACCACCTCTTGTCAAACGTTTTACAGCAGAACAAGATAAAATATAAATGGGAAATTATTGAGGGACTCTCCTTTCAATACAGGCAGAGAAGATTTAGATTTAACTCAGCCCAGAAGGCAGAAGAATTTTTGCAAAGATATGGGACAAAACTTGATGAGACAGAGGGAGAAACGAGAAGGAAAGTAGAAGAGATACAAGGAGGAAATGGAGAACACCCTGTATCAGGAAAGGAAGATTTTATATACCCAGACTCAGAAGAACAAGGAGAGGAAGAAGTAGAAAGAGAACTTGGAGTATCTGAAAAGGAGGAAGAAGAAGGAGAAAGGGTATAGAAAGAGAAAAGAAAAGGGAAAAAGGGGTGGGGGAAGCTGAAATGTTAAAAAACATTTTGACTTGGAATGTGCAAGGACTAAATTCATTTAAAAAAGAAAACAAGTTTTTCATCTTTTAGAAAAAGCAAGGAATCAAATAGCTTGTTTGCAAGAAACCCATATTAAAAAACGTAAAACTAGGTCAACTCTACACTTCAGCATTAAGAGGAAAAAGAGGGGGAGTAGCAATATATGTGCCACACAATCTCCCTTCAAAGGAAATATTAAAGGATGAGGAAGGAAGATATATTGGAGTAGAAATACAAACACATGGGGGGGGGATCATTGTTATCTCAGTTTATGCCTCATCTGAAGGGAATGGGAAGTTTTACCAAAAGCTGACAAAAAATTGCTAGAACTAGATAAAGATGAACTGATCATGGCAGGAGATTGGAATGGAGTAATAAATCCAAAGATAGACAGAAAATCTGAAAAAAGGATAAAGGAGAAACAAGGGAAATTGCCAGATAGTTTTTTTAACATGATGGACATTAGAGGACTGTTGGAGGGCAAAGAATGGGGAAATCAAAGAATATACATTGTACTCTAACAAACACGGGTCATTATCAAGAATCAACATGATTTTAGTGAATAAAACTTTTCTGAATCAGATTCGAGAGATAGAAATTTTGCCAAAGTCTTGTGCGGATCATAACCCAGTAAAAGTGAGCATAGACAAGGAAAAAGGAGAATATTCATGGAGACTAAATGAAAATTTATTAAAAGATGAAAAAAAATTCTGAAATGGCTGAAAGAAGAGTTAAAAGAATATTTCAAACAAAATATGAATAATGAGGTTAAAATACAAATGGTCTGGGAAGCATATAAAGTGGTTATGAGAGGATTACTGATGAAAGAGAACTGGGAAAAAATTAGGATGAAAAACCAAGAACACCAAAAATTACTAGAAAAAACTAAAGAGAAAGAAGGAGAAATTAAAAGAAACTTAGGAAATAAAGAACTTTTCAGAGAACTGAAAAAAAAACCAGAATCAATATCAATATTGACATTGGAAGAGATAGGAAAAAAATAAATTTTGTAAAACAAAAATTTTATGAACAAGGACATAAGCCAGGAAAATGGCTACCTTATCAAGTAAGAAAGAAAAGAGAACAAAATATGATACAGGAAATTAAAGAGGGAGGGAAAGTATTCCGAGATAAAAATATATAAAAAATAAATAAGGGGAAAATATTACAAAGAACTTTTTAAAGAACATAATAGGACAAAAAAAAAAGAAGAGATGAAGAATTATCTAAAAGAACAAGACATACCCAGATTAACAGAGAATCAACGAACAAAACTAAATGCACCAGTATCAATATCTGAGAAGCCATAAAAAAACTAAAACTAGGGAAAACACCAGGTCCAGATGGTTTCTCATCATTATGTTATAAGAAACTAACAGAAGAACGGTGACTTCCCTTAAAGGAGACAATAAACCGAATTGTACAGGGAGAATACCCAGAAACATGGAGAGAAGCCAATATTATAATCATTCCTAAAGAGGGTAGAGATTTAAAAGACCCCAAGAATTATAGGCCCATCTCATTACTAAACTTCAACTACAAAATATTTGGACAGATAATGTCAGAAAGATTCAAGAAGGTCCTAGTAGACTGGATAAAAGATCAAGGAGACTTCCTATCAGGGAGACATATGAGAAAGAACATAAGATTAGTAATAGATGTGCTAGAATACTATGAATACATACTAGAATACTATGAGCAATGTCCAGATAAAAAATTAGGATTAATTTTTTTGGATGCAGAAAAAGCTTTGATAACATTAATTGGGAGGTAGGAGACAATTTTTTAAACTGGATAAAAGAAATATATAACAAACAAAGAGCAAAGATTATAGAAAACGAAGAAAAAACTAATGAATGTGAAATCTATAAAGGCACTCGCCAAAGATGTCCCCTCTCTCTACTGTTGTTTACAGTAACATTGGAGGTGTTGTTGAGGAGAAAGAGGAAGAAATAAAAGGATTAAAATTGGGAAAATCATACTACAAAGTTAGAGCCTTCACAGATGATATGGTGATTATTCTGGAAAACCCAAGGCAGAGTATCAAAAAGTGAAAAGAAATAATTTACAAGTTCGGAGCTTTAGCTGGATTTAGAATAAATGAAGATAAGACAAATATATTAACAAAAAATATGATGAAAGAAGAAGAGATAGAATTGGAAACAATTTTGGGATACAAGGTAACAAATAAAGTGAAATATTTAGGTATAATATTATCAAAAAAGACAAAGGAACTATTTGAGGAAAACTATGAAAGGAAATGGAGTGAAATTAAACAGAACCTGGAAAGATGGAAACAGCTGAAAATTTCATTAATGGGGAGAATGGCAGTTATCAAAATGATGGTTCTACTGGTACTAACATTTCTCTTTCAAAACATTCCAATAATAATAGGTAGTAAACTTTTTCAAACATGGGGGAAATAACTGGCAGATTTCATATGGCAGGGAAGAAAACCTAGAATTAAGCTGAAATACCTACAAGAGGATAAGAAGAGCGGGGGATGGGGTTTTCCTAACCTCCAATTATATTATGAGGCTTCTGTAAGATTATGGTTAAAGGAGTGGATAAGGCTAGATGATGAGAAATTACTGATACTAGAGGGGGATAACCTAAGATTCAGTATGCCTGCATATTTATGGTATGATAAAAAGAAAATAAACAAGGATTTTGAAATAGTTGGGTAAGAAAGACCCTGATTAATATCTGGGGAAAATACAAGGGAAAATGTTATAGAGGAATACCATTGTGGATGTCCCCGCATGAGGCACTTAGAAATGAAGTAGACATGAAAATAGGGAAATGGCGGACTTATAGGAAACTACTAACAAAGACGGAAAAAGGTAAACTAAGTCTAAAATTGAGGGATGAGTTAGCTCAGGAGGGAACTATATGCCAGTGGTTCCCTCATAGGCAACTTTCTAAAAGGATAAATATGGATAATAAATTAATAGGGTTTGATAAAGAGACTTCAGAATTAGATAAGATAATTTGGGGGAAAGAAGAACACCAAATTTCAAAATTGTACAAATTATTACTACAGAGAGAAATGGAGCAGGAAAACAAAGAAAACATGATCAGGTGGATGCAGGATATAGGAAGATCAGTACAATTTGATGACTTTGTTAGCTTCTTGCTGGTAATGTGCAGAGTTCTTATTGAAGAAGAAAAAAAAACACACGCTCTTCTTTTTCAAAGACACGTGTATTTACAAAAATATACAAATATACAAAGCAGCAGACCTTCGGCGTGGCAGCAATATAGAGGCAAAGTGCATAGAGGATAGCAGAACAGAGGAAAAAGAAGATACATTCACAATCACATTGTTCACTTATATACTCTTAAGCAGACACTTCTGTCCAATCACGACAGATGTTGCATCATCTTCTCCACAGTCACTATGACTCAGCACTTGTACAGGTGATCATCATGGCAGCTTATTAATATTACAGTCTGGATCTGTTCAGGCCTATAAAAATCTCAATACTCTGACACCCCTCCTAATTTTATGCCTGAACAGAACATAATCCCAATTATTTCACTATGCTTCTGAGCATTCAAAGGTTTTGTTAAGATATCTGCAACATTTTCCTGTTTTACAATATTGCAATTCAAATAATTTCTCTTTTATGGCTTCCCTCACATTGTGATATTTAATATCCACATGTTTACTTCTATTTTTTACTCTTTCTGTTAAGGCCATATGTATGCACGTGGTATTATCTTCTAATACTTTTATTGCACCATATGTTTCAATTTTCAAATCTTTTACCAACTGTTTATACCAAATTATTTCAGAGCATAACTCTGATAAGGCCGCAAATTCTGTTTCTGCAGTTGAGGTAGCTACAGAGTTTTGTTTTCTGGATTTCCATCCAACCAAAGTATTTCCAAGCATTATCACAAAACCAGACATTGATTTTCTGTCAACCTCATCATTGGCCCAATCGCTGTCAACAAAAGCAGTTAAATTTAATTCCTTTGAAGGTTTTATCATTAAATGATAATCACATGTTCCTTTCAGGTATCTGAAAATTCTTTTCACCCCTTGCCAATGTTTTATGCTAGGTCTTGATACATGTCTGCTTAAAATGTTTACTGAAGCTGCTATATCTGGACGTGTCCAGTTTGCCAAATACATTAAACTTCCTATTGCAGAATGATACAATTCTTGGTCTTCAAAATCCTTACTATTTTCATCACATTTCTGAAAATCTACAACCATGGGAGTACTTACACTTTTGCATTCTTGCATACAATATTTCTCTAACATTTGTTTAATTTTTAATTTTTGACTCAATACAAAACCTTGGTTTGTTTTCTGTATTTGTACTCCTAAATAATTTTGTATTGGTCCTAAACTTTTCAGTTTAAACTCCTTTTTTAATTGTTTTTCAAATAATTCCATTTGTTTCTGACTTTTAGTCATAAAACAGATATCATCCACATATGCTAACAACACATTTAACTCTTTTCCATTTTCTTTAGTGTAAAGGCAAGGATCTGCTAGACTGTTTTTGTATCCCATTTTTACCAAATCTGTATGTAAACACTGATTCCAATTTCGGGCTGATTGTTTCAGCCCATAAATGGCCTTGTTTAATTTGTAAACCAATTCTGGTTTTGAACCCTCAAAGCCTGGTGCTTTGGCCATATATAATTCTTCCTTTAAATCAGCATTCAGATAAGCAGTATTAATATCATAATGTTGAATTAAATAATTTCTTGTAGCTGCTAGAGCTAATGCTACTCTCATTGTCTCAGCTCTTACTGTGGGAGAAAAAACTTCATCATAATGAATATTTTTCTTCTGTGTAAAACCTTGGGCTACTAATTTTGCCTTATATCTAAACTCTCCATCATTTTGTAACTTTCTTTTGAATACCCATTTGCTACTTATTACTTTATGTTCTGCAGGCAACTTTGTCTCGGTAAATACTTTATGTTCCTCCATGGACCTCATTTCTTCTACCATGGCATCTTGCCACTTTCTTTTTTCTAAATCAGGAAGTGCCATCACTTCCTTATAATTCCTTGGTTCCTGGTATACATGGCAAACTCTAACTTCCCCCACTCCAAACCTTTTGGGTGGAATTCCTTTGTTTGCCCTCTCTGATCTCCTGGGTGCTTGTGGTTCTGGTTCACTCCCTGACTCACTATCTTGTTCTTCTTTTTCTTCATCTTCAGTTGTGGATTTACTTGTGTCTTCTCCAGTTTCCTCTTTCTCTGTTTCTGTCTGTCTAAACTGGTTTCTTTTTGTATCAGATATTGGGATAAAAACTTGTGAATTAGCATGAATTTTATCCCAATTTTTGTGTTCATTGAAACTTGCTGATCTTGAAATTACAATGTTTCTACTTCCCTCTAGAAACCTATATGCTTTTGTACCTGGTTCATAACCGAGAATCTCATTTTCTTCGCTTTGGCTTTACCTTTCTTCTTAATTGTTTTGGTATGTGTACCCACGCAGTACACCCAAAAACTCTTAAATGCTTTAATGATGGTTCCTTGCCATATAACATATAATAGGGTGTCTGATTAATTGCTGATGACCATATTCTGTTAATTAAATAATTCGATGTCTGTAAAGATTCCGCCCAAAAACCATGGTCCATATTAGCATCTGCTAGCAAGGCATCTTTCATGGTTTGGAGCACACCATTCCTTCTTTCAGCTACACCATTCTGAAATGGAGAGTAAGGGCTAGTTTTTCTGTGGCTTATTCCAATTTGCTGTAACCAATTCTGAAATTTATTGTTCATAAACTCAGAACCTCTATCCGTTTGCAACTGCGCCACCTTGTGGTCAAAACGTCGTTCAATAAATCTCACCCAGCTTTTAAAGCTATTAAACACTTCTGTTTTAGCTTTTAGCACATAGCAAAAAGAATATCTGGAATAATCATCCACCAATACTAGAACATATCTTGCCCCTCCTAAAGAGGGTGCAAATGGCCCTATTAAGTCTGCATGTACAAGTTCAAAAGGTCTTTTTGTTTGTCTAAAGCTTATTTTTCCTTTAGGTGCCACCTGAGATTTTGCCAGTTTACACACTTCACAGTCTAAGTAATTTTGACATTCTTTTAATTGAACATTTCTGGCTATTGTTTCCATTTTTTGTAATGTTTTAAAGTTTACATGTCCAAGCTTTCTATGTAACAAATGTACACAGTTATTATGTTGTGGTGTGTTACCGCCAACAACGTATGTGTCTCTTTGTGTTTTGTTTCTTAAGATATATAAATTGTCTTCTTGTTTTGCACTTGCTACAACACAGTTCTTTTTCTTAATTTTACATTCTCCTCTATCAAATATTACTGTAAAGCCTTGCCTATCCAGGGCAGACACACTTTATATATTACAGTCTAGTTTGGGAACAAAAAGCACATTTTCAAGCTCTTCATTTATACATGGTATATAAACAGTTCCCTCACCAGAAACTTCAGTCTTGTCTCCGTTCGCCAAGCTGACGCTGTTCTGCTCCGATTCTCCTAGAAAAGAAAACAAATCTATTCCATTAGTTAAATGAGTCGCTGCACCGCTATCCACAATCCAGGAAGCTCTTTGGACGACCTTGGAAACATTATCTCTATCTCTTGTTGTTTTCACAAGAGAAATCCTCCCTCTTCTGTCTTCGTCGGTGCATCTGTAAAAAGCTCCTTTTTCATCTCTGCTTTTAAAAACTGTTTCTCTTTGTTTTTTATTTTTAGCTTGTTTACAATCCTTTATTAGATGTCGTTGAGATCCGCAACCGAAGCAATGTTTTACAGCCATGGCACGTCCACGTTGTTCTCTATCAGTAGCAGGCGCTCTGTGTTTTACGCTGTCTTCTGGATTACGTCTCCAGCTTTCCTGGTCATCTCTTGTGTCGTTTTTTTCACCACTGTCGGACCTTTCCTCCTTACGTTGCTGTTCCTGCAGCAAACGACTCATGAGATACTCCAAGGTCAGTTGCGCGTCAGGTAATGTCTCTAGGCTTGTTATTAGCATATCAAATTCACTTGGTAAACTGCTCAAAATCACAAAAACCTTATGCTGTTCCGTAAACTGTACATTCATTTGCTCTAATTCATTGAAAAGTCCTTTTATTGTATGTAAATGTTTTAATACACTCTCACCAGGCAATAACTTACATTTGTAGAGTCTTCTCGTTAGAGATATCTTCGTTCCTACCGTTTCTCTAATGTAAATATTCTTAAGACAATCCCAGACTGTTTTCGCTGTAGCCAGTCCTTGAATATGAATTAATTGATTATCTTCAACACAAAGCACCAAGGTACTAAGAGCCCGTTCATGACCTCGTTCCTGTTCCTCGTCAAACTGCGCTGGGGGGGTTGCTCACAAACTGCCATAGTCCTTCCCTCCTCAGTAGCATTTTGGCTTTGACAGCCCATGTCTGGTAATTGCTGTCATTCAGCCTGGTTAATGGAAATCCTCCCATGCCTGCTGCATTATACGCCATCCTGTCTGCTCTTTCAGTTCTCTGTTTTCTTTCCCCTCCTGGTCTAACAACAGACGAACTGCCTTCTTCTGAATCTTCTAAATCACTTTCATCCTTCATCTAGTGATTTACCACCCACGGGTACTCACCAGCCGTTCTTTTCTTCAATCGGCTTGCGCAGAGCACGTCTCTGGGCCCATGACCTTTGTTAGCTTCTTGCTGGTAATGTGCAGAGTTCTTATTGAAGAAGAAAAAAACACACACGCTCTTCTTTTTCAAAGACACGTGTATTTACAAAAATATACAAATATACAAAGCAGCAGACCTTCAGCATGGCAGCAATATAGAGGCAAAGTGCATAGAGGATAGCAGAACAGAGGAAAAAGAAGATAATTCACAATCACATTGTTCACTTATATACTCTTAAGCAGACACTTCTGTCCAATCACGACAGATGTTGCATCATCTTCTCCACAGTCACTATGACTCAGCACTTGTACAGGTGATCATCATGGCAGCTTATTAATATTACAGTCTGGATCTGTTCAGGCCTATAAAAATCTCAATACTCTGACAGACTTGAACAGTGCGTGGAATGAAAACCAAAAATTAATTACAGGTACTGATCTGAAAGAAAACTACATGAAGATGCTGTACAGATGGTACATGACACCTGAGAAACTAGCAAAAATAACTAAATCTAACAAAAATAAATGCTAGAGATGTCAATCAGAAAAGGGATCATTATACCGCATGTGGTGGAGTTGCAAGGTAATAAAGAAGATTTGGAAAGAAATTGATCAGATAATAACTAAGAACCTGAATATTCAAGTACAATTAAAAACAAGGAAATAACTTGTTAAATATGATAAAGGGAAAATCGAGACAGGAAATCAGAATATGTATATATTATAGGAGCAGCTAGAATTCAAATAGCAAGACAATGGGAAAGTAAAGAAAGAGTGTCTACTAAAATTACAGGAATTTATTTTATGGAATAAACTGACAAAATCATTAAAGGGGGAGAATACAGCATAATTTGAGAATCAATGGGGTGATATAAGGAAATAGTTAGAAGAAAGATGGAAAAATAAAGTTAAAATCAGCAATTAATAGAAGGTTATTGTAATAAAAACAAGAACTACTTTGTCACTTATAGATCTATAATTATGTAACGACCTATTTTTAAAAGAACTGTTAATGTAAAGAATGAGAAGAAAATTAAGCAAAGGTACCATTATATAGGCAAGGAAAATAATAACTGAAAACTAATTGGAAGGAAGTTAAATAGATGCAATGTTTTTCTTTTTGGAAAATAGATAACAGAATGCAATGATATATTATACTGTTTGATTTGTTTTGAGTTCAAATTCCATGTTTTGGAAATGGCTCATGAACACCAGCTTCGGAGTCGGTGACACCAACTAATTAATCAGTCATTTATGGCTTTGTTTTTATTATGTGCCATCACGTCACACCCGCTTTATGGTGACCCTCGTGAATGAGTGATCTCCAAAATCCCCTGCCCTCAACAGCCTTGCTCAGCTCTTACAAACGAAAGGTGCCTTCCACCTTTCCCAGCCTTATTGTCTTTTCCAGAGAATCCTGTCTTCTCATGATGTGCCCAAAGAAAGACTTATGACTGGATGCTTGAACGTCTAACCACCAACCCCCCACAGGAACCACAATCCACACATTGAAACACAGATTGTGGTTGCATGCTTTCTTAGTGGTAAAACTGTCAAATATTAGTGCTCTTGGTTTAATTAGAGGAACAAATTCCATTGAATTCAATTGAATTGGGTCAACAGTTATAATAAAGAAACAAACATGCAACATTTGCTAGTTCCATAAATCAAAGGTATATTTCTGAAATTGCTAAGACTTTGCTAATGCCTTGGGTCTTTTTGGAGAGAAAGGGGGGATAAAATGTTTTAAATAAATAAATAAAGTACAACTTACTGAAGTAATGGTTCAAAGGATAGCAATAAAAATGTTGTAACTGATTCTCCCCATATATTACAAGTAGTACACAATTAATTATCTGTTGTACACTTTTTTAATTCCATTTTGTATATTTTAGCCATATAATATGTTTTATGAGCTGGTCACCCGACCATAATAAATAAATTCATTCATACAATAAATAAAATAAATAACAGAACTTTTTCATTCAAATAATTGTGTGTGTGTGTGTGTGTGTGTGTGTGTGTGTGTGTGTGTGTGTGTGTGTGTGTGTGTGTGTGTGTGTGTGTGTGTTGTAAATGTTGGAGAGGTAGTGTAGTGTATTGGACTAGAGTATCAGACTAGAACTCAGGAAACTCAAACTTCAGTTACCACTCTACAAAAGAAACTCACTAGCCTATTGCAATGAAAACATACCTCCTTGGACATCTTGCACAATGTGGGTTTCTTCTCTGGAATGGATATTTGAATGTGGTTCCTGGGGATGTTTTCTGGCTTGTTACATCATTCCTCTCTCATCTGATGAGAAAGGTGAATATCACTGTTCCAGGCTGTTTGTGCAATATATATCAACAAAATATTGTTTGGACATTTGCCCAGCACTGTGCACTGTTTTTAGCATCAATTTTTATTAAGAAGTCCCTGTTCTTTTATTAAGAAGTTCCATTCTGTTCCAGCTTTCATATAGTTCCTAAAATGCACCTATGGAAATTAAATTGTATTCAATTAGCGCATCGAAGTGCTTTATTTTAACTGGAAAAACTAGCAGCAATTTTCAAATATCGAGTGGTTCATATATTAGAGAAACTGCCTTTTTAGGAGCAAGAATCTGTGTTAAATTCACCTATGGAAGTTACATTTTATTCAGTTAGCTTGAAAAATCATATTTCTTTTCCAGGGCCAAATCTTCTTTGCTAAAGCAGATAAACATTTGAAGAAAAAAAGACGATTAATTGGTTTACTATATTGTGTATCTGTGGCATTTCGTTTGAGCAAAGAGAGGACAGCTTACACCACCATTTTGGGATGAGGCAATCCATTCAGACCAGGAGCCATGTCTTGTAATTTTAGTTCTTTTGTGTGTGGCTTGTATCCTAAAGTAAAAGACCTTCTAGCCGGTGCTTCTGTAGTTTCCATCACTGTGGTTGTTATGGGGGTCTTCCCAGCCCTTAGATATTTACTTCAAAAATGTGCCCATGCATGTTTCTCGCTTCATTTCTTTTAAGCCGTTTTTCTTCCTTCCAGGAGAAGAAGAATAACTATGGTGGATATTTCCGTAAGGACAATCTAAAATATGTTGTGGAGAATTTATTTGCTGCCAGCATGGAGACCACTTCTACCACTCTGCGCTGGGGCCTCTTGCTAATGATGAAGTACCCTGAAATTCAGAGTGAACATTTTTCGTGTCATTGTCTCCTATTATTCTGATATGCCTTGAAATTAGTTCTACATAGATTTTAGAAAACTGAAAGAACTGAAAGCTAATGTTAGGGCACATTTCTATGTTACCAGAATAAGGCAGGGCAGGAAAAACTGTTGGTGCCAAGGGATGTGTTAGCACTGGTGGGTGTTGATGGACTTGTACAAATTGCTTTCACACCTGAAGATTGCACACATATTCAGCAAACCTCATTTGTGGCAGTTTCTACAAGTCACTTATTGTGGGCAGGTATCCTTTTCTCTGTATTGAATGAGTCAACACTTCATTGATCACCCAAGGAAACTGCCTGTACCAGACAAAACCTCTCCTCCCAGCTCAAGGGCCTATTCAAGGAGCACCAAATCTTGCAAACTTGGGTTTGGCTTTAGAAAAATGAGGAATTTAAAGGACATTTTAGTTCACACCAACATCTTTACTAATATTAGGACTCAGGGAAGTACCTTACCAGCAGGACATTTCAAATGTAGGAGGTATAATGTATGTTGTCAGTGTATTGAGGGATCTCATTTGAGTAACCCAGGGGTTGATTTTGTGTTTAGATCTAAGTCATTTTCAACAAGTTCAACATCCAATGTAGTAAAAACATATGTGGGGAGCACGACAAGGCCAGTCAAAGTCGGTATACAAGAACACCAATCAAGAATTAGGAATCAAGTGATGGATGCACCACTAGTGAGTCATTTTATAGAAAGGGTTCACAAAAAAGACAGCTTTAAATTCTTTGTTCTATTTGTGTTCTAAAAAGACAGGTGAGAAAGCAATGTCCAAAGATCTCCTACAACAGGAAATGGCGTGGACATTCAGGTTTAAATCTCTTAATTCTGAATGGTTTGAATAATAATATTTAATATGCATGCTTTTTATGAGTTTGAAATGAGGAATTATTTTGAACCATATCTGTACTGTCATTTTAAAATTCTCTGCCAAAGTTGTACAACAGCTGCAATGAAGTGCTCTGAGGGTATTTGAGAGTGGGTGTGAACTGATGTCTGGTGAGCATTTTCTCTTCTGGGAAGTCCATGTTGATGGGAACAATGAGTATGTGATGACAAATTTGCAATGAAGGGATACTGTTTGAGGTTTTCTGGAAATAAATTTGTATTTTTATGTTTTAGATCATTTACCGATAAGACTCATGTCCCAAGCTTTGATAAAGGAATTGAAACCAGGTATTCATGCAAGTAGCAAGGTTAGGTGGGACAATCCAAAGTTTCAACAAAGGAACTGAAGACATTATCCAAGGAAATTCTGTTACAAAGGAAAATATGGGACTTAAAGTCTTGATTGGTGTCTTCTAAAGATAAGAACTGGATGATACAAATGCGACACGATCAAGCAAGATCTCTTGGCTTCCTGGAGGATTTGAGTGTTTGCACTGAACGTACTCTGTATTGACTGAAATTTTGTCAATATTTAAAGTGATATAACACTTTAAGACTATGTAGTTACGGTGAATAATTCCTATTTAGTTGGTGTGCACAGGTTTTGCTTTGGTTTCCTGACACCCAGACATCAACATCAGCCTGAAAAAGAAGTTATGCAAATGGGGTGGGGGGGATGACTTTCATGCAAGTTCATGCTCCATTTTCTTGCTTTTTTCCTGAACAGCACCTTTCCCTTGGTTCATTCATCAATCCAAACAGAGACTACAGCCAAGAAATCAAAAGATTTGGACTTGGAGGAACAGTTGTAAAGAAACTAAAATAGATACTTAAGTGTAAAGATATGTCACCAAAAATCAAAAAAAAGTTTATCCACACTGATTACTATGTAAAAGCCAGACAGTGAAGTAAATAGACAGGAGGGGGAAATCCATTCATTTGAAATGTGACCAAAAAACCTCAGTAAACTTACATGACATGAAGACATTTAGAGTGGAATAACATAGGATTTTGGCCACTATTGAGAAGTGGCCAAAATCCTTCTCACATAATGAGAAGACAAAACTTATTTAAAAAAAGACAACACTGCTGGGAAAAGTGTGAAGCAGCAGGAAGGAAGGAAGACCTAGTATGAGATGGGCTGACTCAATAAGACCTGACCAAAGCTGTAATGCAAGGCATTTTGTAGGTTGTTCGTTCATAAAGTCATCTATATTCCTAGGCCCTATTTTTCTCCTCACCCCCCTCCTGCCACTGCAGATCTGAACTGAATGTTTGGCTAAGAAAAGAAACACTGTTTCTCCCACAGTCTTTCTCTCTCCCCACTCCTCTCTTTCTCAATGGTGGCCAAAATCCTGTGTTGTTCCACTCTAAGTGTCTTCATGTCATGTCAGCTTTAAATATAAGACAGTGATCTGACACTCAAGAAGATACATGTATCTTCTCCAAGCCTGCCAGTTTCACCCTGGAATCTATTGTACTCTCTTAGTTGAAATTCTACTTGTAAAAATAACCTTATAGTCATTACATGAGTTCTGTTTCATCTATTTAAACATTCAGTGTGAAAACCAACAGTATTCTTTCATGAACACCTTATCAAGGAGTTAAACTTTCATAGAATCATAGACAAGTGAAGTTGGAAGGGACCTACAAGGCCATCAAGTCCAACTCTCCGCTCAATGCAGGAATACAATCAAAGCATATCTGCCAGGTGATTATCCAAGTTTTTCTTGAATGCCTCCAGTGTTGGAGCACTCACCAAGTTTTTCCTTGCCTTAAACAAATGAGTTATAAATTCAGTGCAGAAGGTGGGGCAAATGTTTTCCACCTACAGAACAATGTTATCTACCTTCTATGCATAGAATCATAGATACATACAACCATGAATTTGGAAAGGGCCTATAAGGCCATTGAGTCCAACTCCCTTTTTTGAAAAGTGCTATCATATCTCCCTTCAGTCTTCTTTCCTCAAGGCTAAACATGCCTAATTCTTTCAGTCTTTTCTCACAGGGCTTGATTTCCAGCCCCCGATCATCATTGCCCTCCTGTGAAGCTGTTCCAATTTGTTAACATCCTTCTTGAAGTGTGGTGTCCAGAACTGGACACAGTACTCAAGATGATGCCTAACCTGTGCTAAATAGAGGGGAACTAGTACTTCACAGGAGCTGGAGACTATATTTCTTTTAATGCAACCTAAAATAGCATTTGCCTTTTTTGTAGCCACATCACACTGTTGGCTCATATTCAGCTTGTGATCTACAACGACTCCAAGATTCTTCTCATTCATAGTATTGCTTAGCCAGGTATCACCTATCCTGTAACTGTGTGTTTGGTTTCTTTTTCCGAGGTGCAGTACTTTGCACTTATCCCTGTTGAATTTCATTCTGTTGCTTTCGGCCCAGTGCTCAAGTCTATCTAGATCATTTTGAATTTTGTTTCTGTCTTCCAGAGTGTTGGCTATTCCACCCAATTTTGTGTAATCCACAGATCTGATTAGCATTCCCTGCACCCCCTGATCCAGGTTATTTATAAAAATATTGAATAGCACTGAGCCCTGTGGGTACTATTTAGCCTGAGGGCTAAAAAGGTACTGGGGATGTGGGCATCCACATCAGCCCTCTCCTCATTTTCCAGGCAAGGGACATTGGTGGCAGGACTTAATATGGGCAAACACATCCCCACCACCAATTTAGCAAGCAAAAAAGCTGCATAAGGCTTCAGTGTAATTTAGACACCATGGGATCGTTGAGGCATTCTGCAGATGGAAATTGTATCAAGTCATTGCTGCAAATGACCACTGGATTTCACAAGAGAAAGACATGTCAAAAGTTAGCCAAACAGACAACTAGAAGAAGGTTTATCTCAAGGGCCACAGTCAACTGTTAAAGGAGCATTTTGAAACCAAAGCGCTTGTGAAAGCAAACAAAGAAATCTCCAGACAGTTTTGTCTTGTTAATAGTTAAATGGCTATCCCTGGATCACATGTTTCAGTGCTAATTCAAACATAAAGTCTGTGGACTCATATAAGTCTCTGGTCTGTTTTTGTTTTGGAGACAACCCATCTAGTGAAAAGTGGAACAAATTTGCTCACACTAGAATATTTAATACATTAATATTCTAATATAGAATATTTCATGAGATGAAATACCTAAAGCACGTGTGGTGAAATAAACATTTTTATAAGATAGTTCTTCAGAAGTATCACTTCAGAATATCACTTTCCCTGATCAAACTGTACTGCAGCTTGCATTGTAACCACTACAGAAAACTGCTTCCTGAATAGAAATGGACTGGATTACTCTTGTTTCAGTGTTCTTCCTGTTTACCTTTATGATTATGTTGGTTTTGAAAACTAGGGGTTTCTGGAAGAACAGCTCTCAGCTTCTTCCCCCAGGACCCTGGCCATTACCGCTTGTTGGAAATCTTCTCATAATGGATCAGAAAAGGCCTTACAGGACCATGCTGAAGGTAAGATTTTTCTCTTCTTTCCTTCCATGGCATGCCAAGATGATGTTAACATTGCAGCCTCTACTGTAGGCAATAATGTGCACAATACATGGTGCATAAGGCTTTGAAGCTTCTTTAATTCTGCAATAGCTCTGTTTCTGTGAGATGGATCAGTAGTAGGAAAGTAAGTGGGAAATTGGTACCTGAATAACTAAAGGAGGAAGAACAGAAAAGTAGTGCCAAGAGAGAAGGATGTGTCTGCTAGAGGGGTGCATGTTTGTCTACTTTTATTGTGCTACTCCTCTGATTTTAAACATGGAACAGGAGTAGTAGAAAGGTTCTACTACTAACAGGTTCCTTTTGTGCTAGATGGTGCCTAGCAATTCGCTAATCAAAGTTACCCTTTTTGCATAACTGTGCAACAGGATTTCAGCCATTATATAATCAAAAAATGAACTCGCAAACCATGCCCTAAAATCTTGTCCAGAAGAATGTGTCAGTAAAGGATATTTCACCATGGACAATTTAGACAGTGATAGTTTTCTAAATATCAAAATAATTTTCATCCCCCTTTGGGTTTTTCTCCTTGCACGGAAGTAGCTTCCAAAGTCTTTCCTCTCAATGTGCACATCCTGCACATATTTTGTCAATAATTAAGGTATAATTGTGCATTTCTATTTCATAATGCAGAATTTTATCCATTAGCATGGTTAAAATAGATCTATGATGGTTTACTGCATATTTTATTTTTCCAAAATGCACAAGAACCCTTACAAATGAATGTCAAATTCTGGATAAGCATGCTTTATCTTGCAAGGGGATTTGGTTGCTCTAAAATGGCCACTTTAGTAGAGAATTTCCATCCACACAACCCCAAAAAACCTTCCCTATTCTAAGTTATAAGCTTGCATACTTTATTTACACTTCTGACATAAACAATGACAACAATCAGAGCAGACATGCAGAAAGGCTGATTCTTGTTGGGCTGTCTCGAGAAAGGAGATGCTGAAGTTCACCAGAGAAGTCTATCACCCTCTGGTCCCAGGGGAAGCCACTGATGCATGCTGCTGCACTTTCAACAGCTCAGTATACAATCAAGGCTACCTGGAAAGAAAAACTTGTTTTTCCATTTGCCAAAGCATGCTATGTGGGAATGCTTACTCTGCTACATAGCACATGGATCTTAGACCCTCTCATGTCTACAGCTTCCAATTCCCAATAACTTTGTTTTTCTCCTCCATCACAGGAGTATCCTGTTTTTCCTTTCTTTATGCCTCCCTTCCTTGGGATTGAGGGAAGCTCCCTTACAGTTTGTAAATCAAGGGTGTGGGTGAGAAGACCCAGTTTACAACTTGCATGGTGAAATCTTGGCCATCCCTTTGAGGGCTAGTTTTCCCCTCACAGCCAGCTCATGATGAACTATGTCCTCTTCTCTCTTTTTTAATGCTCCCAGGACTCATTTCCCTAATCCTGGACCAATAGGAGTAACACACAGGAACCTTGGGAGAAAGAAGCATCTCAGATAGCAACTCCTGCCCATAGCAGTCAACATGTTGTTGTTCTACAGGATGATTAAATTGCCTCATTGCTCAACCCCTCCTTACAGCTGAAGTTGAGTAATAGGGCAATTATTTAAAGAAAGAGCTGGGGCACTTCAGTGGGTTGGCGTGGCAGACTACAGAGCCAAAGGTTAAGAGTTCAATCCCTATTATGCCTCCCAAGTGATGAACCTGCTGATATTACCCAGAATGAGTGTGGCTGATGGGGTTATATACCTTTCCACCTTTCCAGTTTTCTTTTCAGGTAGTGGCTTCACTTTCTCAACTGGGGAAAGGGTAGGTAGTTTCTTCCACTCCTCCAGAACAGCTATGGCTGCGTTCTTCCTGGAAATGTTATTGCTTTTGCCTTCACCCTCTCCAATAAACTCACCCACAGGTACTTTTGTTGCAAAGCTCTCCATATGTGGGGGACCACTATCCTGGGTCACCTCAAAATTCATAGGCAAGTTTCTTTTAAGTGCCATCTCACACACTTGGCTTATTTCAGATGTTTCGAGATTTTCATCATCTGGTTCTATCCCTTTAATCTCTGGTTTCTCAGGTAGGGATTTGCCTTGTAAGATTTTAAATGCTTTTGCAGCTGCAGGTGGAGACTTCCCAATACTAGTCTCCTCAGCCCTCCAGTGCTGCTGCAAGAAATCCACGGGTTCTGACCATGCCAATAGCAATTCACTCCCCTCTATGGGTCTCAGCCTCACTACTTTGTCCTTAGGACAGAATGCTCTTTCCTGGGCCTTTTCATCACACAAGCCTTTCTCCTTTCCTAGAGTACTCCCCAAGCTTGGCTCTGCTACTTCTAAGGACTTCTCCCTATTTTTTACAGGGACAATTAGCTGTTGGTGGGGTCCTCCCTCTCTCTGAGGTGCCTTTAAAACCTCTCTATATAGTAAACCCTTTTCCACACAATACGTCTCTGGGTATTCAGGGGTCAGTGGAATGGGATTCTCATTAGCTTTTCTAAACCAATCATTTAAAGTAATATCTTCCTTCTGCTCATTAATAAAGGAGGAACTATTAGGATTCTTCATTATGACCACTTCAGCCATTTCTGCTACCTCAGGGTTTTCCTCTAGGCTGGGACATCCCGGGTTTGATTCAGAGGTTAGGGCTCCCAGTCTTTCCTCAGGGACTGTAATTTGCTTGCCCTGGGAGCGGGTTACCACTAAAACACTCTGCACATGCTTGGAGAGATCTAAGCCGATCAAACATGGAGCAGGGATTTGGTCTGACACTGCTACCTTCCATATACCAGACCACCCCTGGTATCTCACTGCTACTTTGGCCATTGGCAGCACCACCATGTCTGAGCTAATGCCTTTGAGGGTGATGTTTTGTTCTAATATATTCTCTTCAGTAATGATGTCTGAGTGACAAATAGTAACTTGGGAACATGTATCTTTCAGACCCAGATACTTTACGTTGTCAATGAAAATGGGCTCTGCAGAGTTATTCAATAAATCCTGATTGCACTGAATTAGGAAACATTGTATCACTCTCGCTTCTGGAATGTCTGGGCACTCTGCCAAGTCCGTTTCCTTAGCAACTGTGCTGTGGTGGGGAAAAGCCTCAACTTCAACTGCCGATTGCTGTGCCTTATTATGCTGCACACAAAACACCTTCTTAGGCTGACTGGAATTTCCACCTTTATGCTGGTTAAAATCCCTAGTCTTTTGAGTCTCACACTGAGCCCAAAAATGACCTTTCTCCCCACATGCATAACATTGTTTACTGGTTTTAGGTTCAGTATAAAGGGCCTTGTTAACCTTTCCCTCAGAACTATTAGGTTTCAGGAGACTGTGCTCTGTGGATGAGAGCTTGTCTCTAAAATGGCTTCCAGTAGCTTGGGTACTTCTGAGGTAATCTCTACCGGGTGGGGACCCTCTCCTCCAGTCGTCCCACACTTTTCTACCAGTTTTTACTTCAGAAAATCGAGGATCTCTAATCTCACTAATGGAATCAGCATATTCAGATGCCTGTAATACATTTTTAGGATCTTTGTCCTTGACCAGATAACGCAATTCCCCTGGCAAAATGGAATAAAATTGTTCTAATCCAATCACATTTTTCATTTGTTCTAAGGAAGTGACATATTCTTGTTCCAACCACCTATTAAAATATCGATTTAAACGTTCTCCAAGCTGGGCAAAAGACTCCTCAGGTTTCTTTGAAATTGCGCGAAATTTTCTTATGAGGTGCTCTGAATTAATTCCAAATCTGGAATACACCATTTTTCTATATGCCTCAAAATCTCTAGCCTGCTCCAGAGGCATCTGAGAATAAAGCTCAGCTAACACCCCACTTATTTGTGATCTCAAAATTATCATCCTCTCATCATCTTTTACCTCAAAGACCCAACAAGTGCTCTCAAAAGAAATTAGGAAAGATTCAGGACAATCCCCTTTTCTATACTGAGGAAATTTCTTTAGGTCGATTTTTGAGAGATTTACCTCATTAGAATTGTTATTATTATTATTATTTTGAGCAGCTAATTCCAGTTTCTTCATCTCTATTTGAAATTGCATTTCTTTTTCTCTTAGCTCGAATTCCCTTTCCTTTTCTCTCAATTCTATATGTCTGCCCTCAGCTCTCTCTCTCTCCTTAATCTCTTCAGCCCTGGCTTTAATTTCTAGTTCCTTGAGTTTCTATTCTCGTTCCAACTTCCATTTTTCAAAATCCTGGGAGCCTAGAACATCTTGTCTTTCTGAGGCATCCTCAACAGTTACCTCCTGTTCCACTGGAGCTAGAGGATCTCCATTTCCCTCCACTTCCTGAGGTAAACTTTGTGCCTCCTGACTGCCTTTTGGCTTCGTTTGGGTGGCATGTTTAAATCTGAGTGAATTAGTCTTTAATGTCTGTACTGCTTTTTAAAAGGACCTGTCTTTCTGCTGTTTATTCCAGTAACTAAGTTGTTCTTGCTTCACTCAGCAGCTCTCCCTGCTCATTCATTTTAAACTTTGGCTTTACTGGATTATTTCGTATCCCGCCACTGGACACCAATTGTGACATTTAACCACGTGGCCCCTGCTTGTTTCACCAAACAATGAGCTCACACGAGTATCCCAACATGTCCTTTACCACGCTGCCATCAGCTGATCTCTTTACCAACTATATTTCCTATGAAAGACTGAGGTCCATTCAGTACTTAACTTTGAAATAAAAACAGGTTTATTGGTTATAAGTTGCTTCAGGAATAGTTCTTAAACACAGTCTTAAAGTTACACAAAGCTTCAGTATTTTCCTTTAACCTCTTAACTAATACAGATAACACTCTGACTATTCACTCCTTAAATTCTCTCTCTGCCTCAAACCCAAACTATCATCCTTTCTCTTCAAACCTTTCTCTCTATCTATCTAATTATCTATCTCTAACTCACTGAACTAACTCACTAATCTTCTCTTATCTGACTCACCCTTCCCTTCTGGTTTCTCTGGCTCCGCCTCCCAACAGCTCCCATTGGTGTATGCAAACAACCTCCTACATGAGCCAAAGCAGGGTGATCGCCACAGCAATCAATATAAGTTTAATAAAATAAATAAATAAAATATTTATATTATATACAGGCAGTAGGTACCCAGTATGGTGAACTGGATAGAGTAATAGACTAGGACTCAAAAGATCTGGGTTCATTTTTCTGGCTCTGCCATGGAAAGTCACTTGGGGGTGAAACTGATAAAATGATTCCTTAAATGATTCCACTTACCTTGAAAACCTTATTAGGGTATAAGAATTTTTGGATGGCTATCACATTTGTAGTTTTTGACTAGTTGCAAGAATGGATTCTGTTTAAGTGTTTATACCTAAAGTTTTCATAGTGATAAGATTCTTGCATATTTTCAAACTCTTAAGTAATTTTGTACTTATGAAGCATAGAAGCAATATAGTTAAATAAAGCTTTTAGAAATAAAAATAATGGAGGATGGGTGAAGTACTAGATGACTGGAGGAGGGCAAATATTCTCTGTATCTTCAAAAAAAAAAAAGGGCAAAAAAGAGGAATCCAGGAACTGCAGACCAGTTAGCCTGACATCAATCCCAGGGAAAATTCTGGAGCAGATTATAAAGCACTCACTCTGCAAGCACCTTAAAAAACAAAGCAGTAGCAAGGCAGTAGTAAGATTATCAGGGAAGATCTTTCTCTTGGCCCCACCACCTTCCCAGGTTCATTTAGTGGGGACATGGGAGAGAGCCTTCCCTGTCACTGCACTCAGAGTCTGGAACTCCCTCCAAGAAGAGGCCAGACATCTTTGCTATCCTTCCACAAGCAGCAGCAGACCTTTCTCTTTTCCTTAATCACTGGCTATCTGAGAGCGGCTTTTAGATGGAGTGTTGTGCCTTGTTGCTATGAATCTGTTTTTCGTGTTGATTTTGTTTAACATTTTTAGTGTTGTATTTGTTTGATTCATTTTAATATTTGTATACTTACTGCTTTTAGCTTTAAAATGTTGTCTTTTAATGATGTAAGCCACCTTGGGTATATTTTGGGGGGAAAGGCAAGGAAAAAATATTTTTTTAAAAATGAATACATACATTAATGATGAAATAAAATAACTAATACCCAACATAGATTTGTCAAGAACAAATCCTGACAGACTAATCTGATCTCATTTTTTCTATTTGGTACCCTTCCGGGTAGATGGTGGGACTGCTATAGACATAGTATACCTTGACTTCAGAAAGGTTTTTGACAAAGTGCTCCATGATATTCTGATTAGCAAACTGATGAGGTGTGAGCAGGATCAGACAACTACCAAGTGAATACACCGTTGGTTACAGAATCATTCTCAGAGAGTGCTCATCAACAGCTCCTTCTCAAACAGGGAGGAGTTAACAAGTGGGGGTACCACAAGGCTCAGTTCTGGGGCTGGGGCTCTTCAATATTTTTGTACATTATTTGGATGAGGGAGTGCAGGGTATGCTTATCAAATTTGCAGATGACCCCAAATTAGGTGGAGTAGCTAACACTTTGGTAGACAGAAACAAATTTCAACAAGATCTTGATAGGCTTGAGCACTGGGCTAAAAACAACAGAATGAAATTGAACAGGGATAAGTGCAAAGGTCTACATCTGCAGGGGGAAACAAATGTGGACTTGGTTTAGGATTAAGGATACTTGGTTCAGTAATATTACAAATGAGAAAGATCTTGGAATTGTTGTAGATCATGAACTGAATATGCGTCAATACTGCAATGTGGCAGCAAAAAAGGCAAATGCTATTTTAGACTGCATTAACGGAAGTATAGTCTCCAAATCCTGTGAAGTACTAGTCCCCCTCTATTCAGCACTTGTTAGGTCACATCGTCTGGACAGAGGAATGGACTGTGTTAGTCTTCCCAAGGGGACGCGGCCCTGTGAGATACGTGAATCGTCACAAGCCTCCTCAGCTGAAGGAGAAACCGATGGAAGGGGAATGGTCCAGACACCCATGTTGCGGGACCATTTGTGCTAAACGGAGTGGGAATCTGAGGAAACCCAACAACCAAGAAAGATTTATGAGAACCTACCGTTATTAGAAGAAGGACTGTTGAATAAGTCATTACCTTTGTTGTGGGATTATTCACCTGAAAAGTTATCGTTTGATGTTAACAGTGACGTTATTAAGAATCAACAACCGAATATAGTTAATAAAGATTTGTTTAATGAAACTCCTTTATTGTCATTTCATTTACAAGATGAGGAACTGTCCAAACATTTTCATGAACCCGATCACATCATCATACATAATCTCAGCCTCCCCAATTTCTCCCCAAACAGAAATGTAGCAGAAACAATATTAGTCTTAGAATTGAGGAAGATTATTGAAATCTACCTCAGTTTCTGATGGCCAGAAGCATGTTTCTGACTTTTTCTTCCCTTGAATTTCAGTTGTCCAAACAGTATGGTCCCGTCTTCAGCCTCCAGATGGGACTCCAGAAGATGGTGGTCCTGACCGGGTATGAGACGGTAAAAGAGGCTCTGGTCAACCAGGCTGATGAATTTGCAGAGAGACCCTTCGTCCCAATCCATGAAGAATTTTCAAATGGCTTGGGTGAAGTCCTTTCTCTTGACAATTGCATTTAATAGCTAGGTCCAAAAGCAGCAGGCTAACAAATGGTGGTAAAAGATTGGCAGCTGAGGGTATTAGTTGCACTAAGAAATCATGGAAGAGGGTCATAGGAGTTTTAATAGATGTGGGAGGAAAAGAAGCCACAAGAAGGGAACTGAGGGAAGCATTTCCACCATTGGGAGGACTGAGGGAGCTTGTGAAGCAAGAGGCAGGGTAACAATTGTAGGAGTCAGATCTGAAAATTATCCTAAAAATGAGCAGGAGAGACCCACCAAAGGCACTACACGTGAAAGGAAGAACAATTTTTAGTTTCACAGGGCATCACAAGGGAAGTAATGGAGGTGATGCTGATGATTTGAATGAACAAACCAGCTAAGTGAGCCTTTAAGTGATGAATGGGACAAATTTGTGCTGTCACACATTGCTTCCTTCACTCTGGTCTCTGATAATCTATGCTACTCAAGATATTTATTTATTATTATTTATTTATTTAACTTATATGCCGCCCACACTACCCAAAGGTCTCTGGGCGGCTTACAACATTTAAAATACAATAAAAGGACAAAACAATTAAAATGCAATTAAAATATATACTCTAAAAATTGCCATTGGACCCACAGTTGATATTATTTCAATTAAAAGCCTTCTGGAACAGGAAGGTTTTGACCTGGCGCCAAAATGTCATCAGCGTCTGCGCCAGACGAATCTCAGTCGGGAGGGCATTCCATAGTCTGGGGGCAGCTGCCGAAAAGGCCCTTTGTCTACAAGCCATCCCTCTTACCTCCTTGAGGGACGGCTCTTTCAAAAGGCCCCCCTGGCTAGATCTTAACTGCCGGGTAGGTTCATATGGAAGGAGGCGGTCCTTCAGGTATCCAGGGCCCAAGCCATTTAGGGCTTTATATGTCAAAACAAGCACTTTGAATTGGGCCCGGGCAGCAACTGGTAGCCAATGTAAGTTAAACAGAATCGGCTTGATATGGTCCCTAGCGGCCCCACCACTCACCAGCCGCGCAGCTCGATTCTGGACCAGTTGCAGTCGCCGGACCGTCTTCAAAGGCAGCCCCACGTAGAGCGCATTGCAGTAATCTATGCGAGATATTACCAGTGCGTGTGTAACTGTCATGATTACTTTACTAATCATGTAAAGTGATACTTTACAATATCACTTTACTTATCTGTTCTTCTCATTAGAATTGCAGGGTGGGTGCTATTCATTTGGAGCTAATTAGAAACTGCCCTTGCCTGTTTTCCTTAAGGTATCGTTTTTTCTCACGGTGAGAATTGGAAAGTGATGCGGCGGTTTGCCATAACCACACTGCGAGATTATGGAATGGGCAAGAGAGCCATAGAAGACAAAATTGTTGAGGAGTACAATGTCCTGATAAAGAAGTTTAAATCTTACGAAGGTGAGTGGGTTGACATTTGTTTCTGAGACTCTGTACTATATACCTGTAACAGAACAGAAAAAGAATTTCCACAGTTTTCTCTTTAATTAATGTGTTTACATCTCTAGTGAGTTGACACACTCAAAGAATTACTGTGTCACAGGTTTTTTTAAGTATTTAGTATTTCTTAGCTTCAAAAGCTGAAAATATTGAGGAATGGAGTGTCAGATTCATGTTCAGGCATTTAGAAGGAAATTTACTCTTGTAAAACATCCCATTCACAGTTTCATTGTATCCATTCTTTAAACTTTTTTTGTACAGGTAAACCTTTTAATGCCATTACAGTCATTAATGCAGCTATTGCCAATATTATGATGTCCATAGTGTTCGGCAAGCGGTTTGAATATGAAGATCCCACCATTCCACGACTACTGCAGTTAATCAATGAAAATGTCCGGCTCCTTGGAAGCCCCTCAATCATGGTAATTGAGCTACTTTTTCTTGAAACATATTTCCAGTCAATCTAGACTGGGCAGAGCAATGTAGAAAAAAGCAGAATTTGAAAGCTACCTTTCAATTTAATTCATGTTAGGAAACATGGACCTTATTGAAAATGTCAAGAAAAAGCTTGTGCGGTTGTTAATTTGGGTATTGCAACTTGTCACGTCCCACATGTTCTGGGACTGAGACTGCTGTGCTCATATTCAGAAAACCTGGTGTCTCATGTTTGCAAGAAGTAAGGGTTTGCACCCTGTTTTGACAGCAGAGGTTTTTGGCATCCAGTGTACCACCAGGTTCTATTCTACCCCACATGTTGCACAATCTTCCCCCTGTTGCTCAATAGCTCTTAGAAGGTGCTGGAAGAGATAATTCAGCACATTGGCGTGGGATGTCACCAATGTGATTCTACTTTCCTTTGTCACCTAGCACCAAGGAATGCTACTGGGTCTGGTTGCGGACAAGATGAGGATGAACAAACCAAATTGTATCCAAGATTGGAGAAGAAATGCCGTCACCCAGTAGAAAGTCTGGTTTAGGAACTGGATGTCATCCTTTTCTGAAAAGAGTTACTTTACTTCTGACAAATCTAGATCATAGTCTAGGAGTATTTCTTGAACCTCTCCTATCCCTGTTTTCCTAGGTTGCAGCAGTTGCAAGAGAGGATTTGCAAATGGATTCCCTTTCCTTTCCTTTCGCACCACAGCTGCAGTCTTTCTTCAGCTGACCTGACTGGGCCACAGTCACTCATGCCTTGTTCACATGGCATCATAACTAACACAGTGAGCTCTACATGTGGCTCCTTTGGAAGAGTGCCAGAAGCTTCCATTTCTTTAAAATATAGCAGCTAATGAACCTAACTGCTGCATACTATCAACATCAGCTAAACCTAACTGACCTGCCCTGGCTACCAGTTGCTTTCTGGGCCCAACTTGAAGGAAGGAAGGAAGGAAGGAAGGAAGGAAGGAAGGAAGGAAGGAAGGAAGGAAGGAAGGAGGGAAGGAGGGAGGGAGGGAGGGAGGGAGGGAGGGAGGGAAGGAAGGAAGGAAGGAAGGAAGGAAGGAAGGAAGGAAGGAAGGAAGGAAGGAAGGAGGGAAGGAGGGAGGGAGGGAGGGAGGGAGGGAGGGAGGGAAGGAAGGAAGGAAGGAAGGAAGGAAGGAAGGAAGGAAGGAAGGAAGGAAGGAAGGAAGGAAGGAAGGAAGGGAGGGAGGGAGGGAGGGAAGGAAGGAAGGAAGGAAGGAAGGAAGGAAGGAAGGAAGGAAGGAAGGAAGGAAGGAAGGAAGGAAAGCCCTATGTTGTGTTGTGATATTTCTAGTAGTAAAGGGATGAAAGGCAAGCCTGGTCTCAGAGTGATCCTTGTGTAATTAAGCTTTGCCTGGTCAAGGGAGGGAGGGAGGAGTTGACAGCAGGATTCGCTGATATTCAAAGACAAAGAAACAAACAGATGGGATTTTATTCAAAGACAAAGAAACAAACAGATGTTTCCACTGTTCAATGGAAACAGTGGAAACATACCCATTAGGAATCAGCATCAAATGACACACACACACACAAAGTTTGTGGATCAGCATGGAATAATGGAGTACTAGGGTCCAGAAGAGCATATTATGCACTTGAGGAAATCAGAGCAAAGTCGAACAAATTGAAAACCTCAGGGGTGTGGGTGTAAAAAAAACAACCCAGGAAGTTTGGGTTTTTTAGTTCTGCATTGACTCTGTTGACACCAATGTCAGCTGCACAGTGGGAAACGTATGGTACCATGAATGTAAGGAAAGTTGGACAAATGCTCAGTGTGGACAAGCTCCATCTTTAAGGAATACTGAATAAATATAACTAAATAACTTTAACACATGATTGATTATGCAGTTCTAGAATGTAAGGTATGTAAAGTGAAAGCTCTTCAAAATGTTCATATGAGAACAAAATCTTTCAGTGAGTTTTGGAATATGTTAATATTTTCTTTTCTTCCCTTATTTTATACTTTCAGTTGTGTAACATGTTTCCTGCCCTTGGCTTCCTTTTTCATGCTCGTAAGACCCTCCTTAATAACAGAGATGAGTTGCATGCCTATATAACTTCCACCTCCAGAAATCACCAAAGAGATCTGGATAAAAATGACCAGAGGAGCTTGATTGATACATTTCTCATCCAGCAGCAAGAGGTAATGAAATCCTTTAACTTGGTCTGGAACTCAGAGTGCCTTATTTTATCTGGAAAAACTAGCTGCAGTTTTTAAATTTTGAGTGATCCTCCATATATTAAAGAACCTGCTTTTTTTAGGAGCAAGAGTCTGTGTTAGATTCACCTATAGAAATTAAACTTTTCTCAGCTCAAGAAATCATTTTTTTCTCCAAGCTAAAAAATGAGATAAAATGTTTAAACAAACAAAACATTTTAACCAGTTCACTATATTGTGTATCAGTGGCACTGGGTCCCAGCAGGGAGAAGATAGCTTACTCCATCATAAGGTTTTCAATGCAGCTTGGAATCTCAACAACAGGATCTTCCAGGCAGCACTTCTGTTGTTTCCGTCACTGTGATTGTTGTCAAGATAACCAGGTTGAACTGTTGCAGCACAGAGTTTGGATTTTTGTATAAAGAAAGGGCTAAATGCTAACCCTGAAAATGTAAAATGTGATTATAACAAAGAGATTTGAACAATAATGAACAGCTAATAGAGGTTACTTCAGTACAAAGAAAGGTAACCTGTGGAAATGAAAAAAAAAAGTAAAAAGTAATCTTTTAAATAGCAATATACTTAGTGTCCATTGCAGGTCACTGCAGAGTGACTGAGGAAGTCCTATCTAGTCCCATGTAGTTTGTGTAGTTGGCAGAGTATATGTAGAAGGCTATTAGGTTATCATCAGTTGTTGCAACCTCAGGTTCACTACGAAAGCAGATTCTATGTAATAATACATTAAGTCTGCTAGAAAAGAAGAAAAAGAAGACAAGTTAGAAAGGTTTCTGTATCCTCAGAGAAATTTGAGCTTCAGTAACAAAGTCTATGAGATTTTGCATTAGCCTGCTAGTACTGGAATCTGCAAGCTAGGAGAGAAAAGAAAAACAAAGATACGGATATATAAAAATCTTTTGCCTACAAAAGGGCTGATGTACTGTAAGCAATATGCCAGCCATCACAGAGTCAGCTACACCAGCTGAGCTGGAATGGAGCTGAGCTGAGAAGCCAGAGGGAGAAAATAGACAATGAAACAGTAGCTGAGACAGCAGCACAGAAGAAATGCATAGAAATCATGGATTTTCCTTCATATATTTTAACTAGTAATTTTTACATATGTGTTGAAACATGTATTTCTGCCCTTGCTCATTTTTTTTTATCACAATGTGCTTTTTAAGGCTCTAAGCTCTTGTATTTTGGGATTTAAATGAGAATTAAGTTCTAGTCTGAAATACTTGAAATATGTTTGTCTGACTTAAGTATTTACCTACAACTAAAGTTTAGGCTTCATATTTTTTTTAAGTATTTTGTACCCACACCATTATTTGTAGCTCTAAGAATGTTTTTTGAAATAATATGTCTGCAACATCTCAAAAGTTATATATCCTCAACAACTTTGAAATATCTTTATGCTTATGGAACATGGAGGCAATGTAAATGAATAGAGCTTGTACAATTAGACAACATGAGTGAAAACTGATTTATTCTTGTTCTTGATTTATTCTTTTTCTTGAAGAGAGATGAAGCAAGATTGGAAGCTACATTCCTGGTGATTTAGGCAACAACAAGTAAATGATTTATACATTGATACCCAAATGAATGTTGATGTGATTGTCATGATTATCTGGTTCATACTGGTATTTAACTGTTTCAGGGGAAAATGTTCAGCTATGATGAATGACCAAAGGCTCAAACTATAACACCTCTTGGTAGTTGGAGACAGTGGTGATCCATCATAGCTGAACATAGCTGAACAAAAGTATGACACTTGAACAAGGCCTCAAAACACTATAAAACCTTACTGGTCCTCTGAAGCCTTGTTCAAGTGTCATACTTTTAACCTTGACCTTCTGGATTTCTTCCCAGCTATTTACTGTATTTTCTGCCCAGGGACATTTCTGACCTCATTTGGTTTAACCTGTTGTTTTTTGTTCCAGGAAAAGAAGAATAACAGTGGTGGATATTTCCATAAGGAAAATCTTAAAAATACTGTGAGAAATTTAATTGCTGTTGGCATGGAGCCCATTTCTACCACTCTCCACTGGGGTCTCTTACTAATGATGAAGTATCCTGAAATCCAGAGTGAGCATTTTTCATTTATTGAGTCCTATTATTCTGGTACACCTTCATATTAGTACTACATAGTAATAATAATCATTATGTGCCATTTAGACAATTCTGAATTATGGCAACCATTTTCAGGATCTTCTAGGTAGAGAGTACTCAGGTTTACCGATTACCTCCTCTGGAGGCATCCTTGGACTGTGTAGCTTGCCCAAGGCCACACAGGCTGGCTCTTCTGGGATGCACAGTGGGGACAAACTCCAAATCTCTGGCTCTGTAGACAGATGCCTACCTCATTGAGCTATTCAACCAGCTTAGTTCTACATAGCTTTTGAAAAACTGAAAGAATTACATCACCAGAATAAGGAAGGACAGTTAATGTTGGTGAAAAGAGATGTGCTTTCATATCTAGAGATTGTGCACATATTCAGTAAACTTCATTTGTGGTAGTTTTCCACAACTCACAATTATTGTGAGCAGGTATCCTTTTTCTATATTGAATGAGTCAATATTTAGTGATCACTAAAGAAACTGTGCTCTGCCTGACAAAATAAAAACCCTCACTCTTCCTTTTTTGGGGGGGGGGGCTTTTTTATTATTATTTTCCAAAACAAATACATCAATACAAAACAATACAAAATACTAACTAACAATCTAAAACCCAGTGCACCCCCATACCCACGGGACCCTTTGGAGTAATACTTTTATTACGAACCTCTTTTCCAAAATTGTATTGATTTTTGCTTAGAGGCTTTCCCCTTTCCTTTCACTAATACAAATTCAATAAATCTACCCCAAATAGCATAAAAAATATTCTAACTTATTTCCCCTCTTTTCATCTTTAATTCAGTAGTCAATTTGTCATTTAACGCAATGTCCCATACTTCGTTATACCAATCTTCTAATTTGATATCATGTTTGTCTTTCCAGTATCTAGCTATTAATAATCTAGCACTTGTCATAAAATTAGAAATCAATTCCTTTGAGTAATAAAGTTCTATCTTATCAAAAATTGACAGCAAAGCAATTTTTGAGTTACATTCAATATCTTTTCCAAATATATCACATATTTCCTTAAAAATCAATTTCCAAAATTTCTGAATCAATTTACACTCCCACCACATATGATAATACGTGCCAATTTCTTCATCACATTTCCAACAGGCCTTAGAATAGTCTGAATTATGTTCAATTTCACCGGAGTCATGTACCACCTTAAACTAATTTTTTAAAAAATTCTCCTTTATTCTTACCGACATTAATCTTAGAACTCTCATCTTCCAAATTTTTATCCAATCCTCTGTTCTAATTTCTGTCTTTAAATCATGTTCCCACATTGATTTTAATCCTTCTATTTCAGTCTCATTTTCCTCCAGATCCAAAATTAGGTTATAAATTTTACTTACTACTCCCTTCTTCAAAGCATCCTTCTGCATGTCTTCATGTGATGGTAGAAATTGTTCATACTTAGTACATTCTCTACATTTGCCATTAATCCTCAACCATTCATTAGCCCATCTGTCTAATTGGATATAATTGTACCATGATAATTTATTAGTTTGAAGTTTAGCTATAATCTGATCCTTCAAACTCATTTTAACCATCCAATCCTTCAATCTGGCAACTTTTTTATCCTTAAACAAATCAACAAAGCCCTTCAAGTTTGCTGGGAAATTTTCTATTTCAGTCACTAATTTTAGTGGTGAAGTAAAAGGACAAAACTTATTTTTATATCTGTTCCACACATTTAACATGTTTCTTAAGAAGGGGTTATTCACCTGATTTATTACATTGAACAAGTATTTTTCAATATTTCCATGTATTTCTGAAGATTCCATATCCCACCAAATTAATCTTCCTTCATTATAAATAATATGTCCAATAAATCTTAGTTGATTCGCTATATAATAATTTTTTATATTGGGAATACCTAAACCTCCACTTTTTTGAGTCTTATACCAATATCTTTTATTTATTCTTGATTTTTTACCTTTATTACAAAATCCATTAATTAATCTCTGCCAATACTTAAAATCATCTTCTTCTAATTGTATTGGGAGCATCCTAAATAGAAAAGTTATTCTTGGTAATATTTTCATTTTAACCATAGCGATTCTCCCAAACCATGAAAGATTCAATTTAGAGTACTCCTGGAATTTATCTTTAATATCACTTTTTAATTTATTAAAATTTTGCTCCTTTAATTTTTGAGTCACTTTGACTATATTTATACCTAAGTATTTAATATAACTACACATTTTAAAACCATATTTATTTACAAACTTTTCTTGTTCATATTTGTTGTGATTAAACATCATTACTTGTGTTTTTTGCCAATTAATAATTAATCCTGTTATTTCCCCAAATTTTTCTAAATGATTTTTAATTCTATCCATACTTTCTAATGGGTTTTTAATCATTAATAATGAGTCATAAGCAAATAAATTAATCTTAATTGTATTATGTTTACCTAATCCTTTAATTAATTCATCATTTCTTATTGCATTAGCTAACAATTCTATAATCATACAAAACAATACTGGTGAAAGTGGGCAGTCTTGTCTTGTGCCTCGGCCTAGAAAAATCCGTTCTGTTAAACCATCATTAACTATTATTTCTGAAGTATCATCTAAATATAACTGATCTGTAACCCCAATAAATCTTCTACCCTCACTCTTCCTAATTGAGCAGCCATTCCAAGGAACCCCAAATCTTACAATAGGTAGGATATCCTGGCTGTAGGAAGACCTTGTGGAGCAAATATTTCCACACCTGCAAGATCATGTCATGTAAGATATTTGCCCTACATGAGGCCCGAATGACAAAGCCTTGTCATTTTGCCTGGGTCTGGCAGTGTGAGAGGACATTCCAGATGAAGAAAATGAGGTGTGGTGGCTACTTATCTCTCTTTTTACCTCTCTTTTAAAAAATAATAATAATGAAGCTGAGCACTGGAATTTCTCAGCTGAGCTGTTTGCCAGTCAGTGGAAACCAGTGGGAACCAGTTATATTTTGGGTGGCTTTTATCTCAGAAAAAGAGATAAAAGCCCATGTGAGCAAGTTTTCATGGAGGCAGACATTTCTTTTTCTGTCCAATTCTCCTTCACAACTTCATTCCCCTCCACCTCCTCCTGCCTATCCAGCCGTTTTTGAGATTTCCATCTGCACACCCAGCAAGGAGTTTTGCTGCTGCAGGAATTGGGCTTTATTGCATTTTTTTACAAATCAAAAAAGAGAGGCTGTGCACTTGATCACCTCACACCCACACATCACTGTAGGAATCCAACCACCAGAAAGGAGCTGCAATGCAGAAGTTCAGTATTTTATCACTGTCATGAAATATTTGGGGAGACCAGTGGTGTGAATGAATGGACTAAAGAGAGGTAATGTATCTATTTAGGAGCAGGATTTGGATCTGTGGGCAAATAAAGTGTACTGATTTAGGCGGCCTCATATAAGATGACCGTATTGGAAAATTTCTTATTTTTTCTTCTGTCTGGGAAACACATGCTTCAGCATTTAGTCTTTACACATGCTGATGCAGATCCAAAAGCATACAATTGCTCTTGATTGCAAGGATTGTTTTGTTCCCCCAGAAAAAGTCCAAGCAGAGATTAATGACGTTGTTGGAACTGCTCAGCCCAAGACTGAACACCGAATAAGAATGCCATACACAGATGCTGTGGTCCATGAAGTTCAAAGGTTTGCTGATATCCTCCCAAGCAGTTTGCCGCGTGCAACTACTACAGATGTTACTCTCAAAGGCTACTTCATTCCAAAGGTGATTAGTCTGATTTAGTTGCCCTCCTTTCTTCTAGGTCATGCCCCATCTTAGTAAGAAATTCCTGTCTGTTTTCAATTGAATGACAGTCTAAGAAATGTCCTCTTCGGAAGCTGGTAAACATCTGCTCCATGCTGTAAAGCTTGTCTAAATGTTAATTAGGTTGTACATTCTGCCAGGAGATGCTCTAACGATTATTGGCTTCAGCTCTGCTCTGAGATACAGATAGCAGTGGACACAGGTAACATCAAGGGAATGTATGACGGTATCAAGCAGGCTTTAGGTCCAATACAGAAGAAATCTGCTCCTTTGAAGTCTACTACAGGCGTAATCATCCTGGACCGAACACAGCAGATGGAATGCTGGGTGCAGCACTACTCTGAGCTACTGTGGCATCTCTCTTCTCAGCGTTGTAGGGAAGCTGCTTGCCCGTGTTGTGCTGAAGAGACTCCAGGTGCTTGCAGACAGAGTCTATCCAGAATCACAGTGTGGATTTCGAGCTCATAGATCCACCACTGACATGGTATTTTCCCTCAGACAGTTGCAGGAGAAATGTAGGAAACAACGACACCCACTCTTTGTGGCCTTCATAGATCTTACAAAGGCCTTTGATTTGGTTAGCAGGGATGGCCTTTTTAAAATCCTTCACAAGATTGGATGTCCACCTCGACTCCTTAACATCATCAGGTCTTTTCATGAGGAAATGAAGGGCACTGTAATTTTTGGTGGCTCAACATCAGATCCCTTTGACATTCTAAGCAGAGTGAAACAGGGCTGTGTCCTCGTGCCAACCCTGTTTGGGATCTTTTTTGCTGTCATGCTGAAGCACGCCTTTGGAACTGCAACAGAAGGTGTCTATCTCCGGACTAGATCAGATGGAAAACTCTTTAATCTCTCTAGATTGAGAGCGAAGACCAAAGTTCATCTGAAATGCATACAGGACTTCCTCTTCGCCAATGATGCAGCTCTTGTTGCCCATTCTGCTGAAGACCTCCAACAACTCATGAATCATTTTAGCAAGGCCTGCCAAGACTTTGGATTAACAATAAGCCTGAAGAAAACACAAGCCATGGGCCAGGGCGTGGACTCACTGTCGCGATTTGTCCCTTTTGGATCCCACACCTCTGGAACCTATGTGGCGTTGGACCCACTCGTGCCTTGGTCTGTCCACCTAGACTCAGACCTCAGAGCACACCAGGGCAAAACTGATCTCTTTCCTTTCTTCCACTGCTGCCACCAGGAGATCCCTAGATCCCCATAACTCCTTTAGAAAGAATCAGGTCCACTCTTTAATGAAATAGAAAGATCTTTTGTTTATTTGCTTATTTGTTTCAGTATTTTAATATACAGTTCTATTCCTTCTCCCTTCCAGTCACTGGTCAATCACTTCTCAGATCTCCTACTATATTTTCATCAGTCTAATCACAATCACATAAATCTCTGTACTCTCTAATCAAACTCCTTCCAAAACTCTCATCCCCCTCAGGCTCTCCTCTTTTTCTCTGCCTCTTGGCTCCGCCTCTCAGCAACATAAATATGCATGACTCACTCTAACTAAACCTGAGCCATGACCACATTTAAAGGAGAACGCTACAGACCTCCCCCCTTACTTAGGTTTGTTTGGGAGGGGAAACACATTTTTCCTCCTGAACAAACAGCTGCAATAGCTTAAACTTTTTTTTTTCTCATAACATTTTAACTTTCACATTTTTACTAAATATCAACCAAATACCTTACCTTATTATTTAATAATCAATACAATACTTTACCTTATCATCTACTAATCAATAATATACATTACCTTCTCATTTTACAGAATTTACAATCAATACATTTACCCAATTAATTACTGGAGAATTCTAGTCCATTTTGGTTCTTTTTGAGAGTTCTTTAAGTCATTCTTCTGGTCTTCTGGACAGCACATCTGTGACAACGTTGTGGGCTTTCGAGGCAAGAACTGAGTCTCTGTTGCAAAGGCAAAATTTGCAAAGTCCAAGTCTCTCACTTTTCGTCGTAGTCTGGCGCACCATGGACTGGTCCGGTTGTGGTCATCTCCTTCAGCTGGACACACCTCTGCTGGCACTCAGGAGTCCCTCTGTTGACCACTGGCTCCTTCCTCCGCACCCTTTTCCGTCGACTGGCGGTCATCGGCCACTCGGTTGTCCACAGGATGTCATCTGCTGGTCGTTTTAGTGTGACGTCATCTTTAAGTCTGGCTCGGGGCTTCACTTGCTCAGCTAGGGAAAGGGTAGGCAGTTCCCTCTTCTCCTCCCGAACATCTTTAGATGCATCGCTCTTTAAGGCATCAGGGCCTTCCTCCTTCTGTATCCCATAATTGACATTGTTCAATTTTGTCCCTACTTTATAGGGATCCTCCCAAGCTAATTGTAGCTTGTGACCTTTGACTGGCCTAAGCAAAAGAACTTCATCCTCAGGCCCAAAAGTTCTTTCACGGGCTTTCTTATCGTACCAGGTTTTCTGCTTAGTCTGGGCAGCCCTTAAGTTCTTTCCGGCTATCTCTAGAGACCTTTGCAGGGTGTTTTGCAACCTGTGCATATATTCTACCACTGACTCTGGGTCACTTTCTCTATGGTCTTCCCAGTTCATGCGGAGCAAATCTAAGGGTCCGCGTGCCTCTCGTCCTAGCAGTAACTCAAAAGGACTAAATCCCGTGCTCTCTTGAGGGATGCTCCTATAAGCATATAGTAAGGGTTGTATTTTGCAGTCCCCATCATTTGGGTTCTCTGCTACATACACCTTAATCATGCGCACTAAAGTGCCATTGAATTTCTCAACTAGCCCGTTGGTCTCTGGAAGATATGGAGTCGAGTTGATTTGGGTAATTCCACAAGCCTTCCATAACCTTTTGATCAGTTTGGATGTGAAACTCATTCCCAAATCGCTGACTATCTCGCTGGCAAATCCCAATCGGCTTATGTAATTGATTAGGGCATCTGCCACTGTGTCAGTTTCCATGTTGCGCAAAGGAATTGCCTCGGGATATCTAGTGGCAAAATCCATTATGGTCAAGATGTATTTATTTCCCCTACGGGTGGCATTAGGTAAAGGACCCACTAGATCAATTCCCAGCCTTTGGAACGGTGTAGAGATGACTGGCAGAGGACATAATTTGGCTTTGGTCCTGTCCTGCCCAGTCCCTCGTCTCTGACAGACATCACACGTTTTACAGAAACTAGTAATCTGTTTGCCCATACCTGGCCAAAAGAAGTTCTGGCCAACCCGTCTTTTGGTTCTGGTGATCCCCATGTGAGCTCCAAATAAACTGCTGTGAGCTTGATTAATGATTTTCTCCCTGTATTTACTAGGGACCACTAATTGCTTTCGGGGTTCCCCTTTTCCTCGGTATGGAGTAGCTAACGTTTCCCTGTACAGAAGGTCTTTGGTTAAGCTAAAGCTCTCAGGGCACTCAGGAGACAGTACAGTGGGAGTCCTGGCAGCTTCAAAGCAAACTCCCAAGCTAATGTCCTCCTTCTGCTCCTGGGCAAAATTGTTATTTGTTTTGGGATTCTGTAGTAGCATGAGTTCTGCCTCAGCTCCATCATCAAGCTGGGTTGCCACGGTAACCGCTTCTAGGCCTCTCTCTGCTACAGTATCGGTTTGAGCTGCAGAGGGTGAGTTTTGACCCCCCCTTTGAGCGGGTAAGCACTAACGCACTCTTGACATGCTCTATTAAATCCCAACCAAGGAGAAAAGCTGCTGGTATTTCATCTGACACAGCTACTTGCCACTTTCCAGACCAATTCTGGTATTCTACTGGTATCTCAGCCACTTTTAAAACCACGGTTTCCTTCCCAATTCCCTTTAAAGACATTTCTTTGCCAGGAATAATGTCATCCTGGGCTACTAAATCGGAATGGACAATGGAGATTTGAGATCCTGTATCTCTTATTGCAATGTACTTCTTTCCTTTCACAACTATCTCTTCACCTGCGTTTCTGAGAAGGGTCTGGTCATTGCTGATATAGAAACAATGGACTACTTGGGCTATAGGAATATCTTCCTCCTCATGGTCAGTAGAAGTGGTGGTGGTTATGGGATCAGGTCTCTGTCTACTATTTTCCTCCCCTGATTCCACTTGCTTGACACAATACACCTTTTTGGTTAGAGAATCATTTCTCTGCAAGTTGGGGTATGGTTGCCTACACTGGAATTGTAAGTGGCCTGGTTGCCCACAGTTAAAACATTTAAAATTCCTTTTGTCATTCTGAGGTACTTTGGCGAACCGTGCCTCAGGGTTTGATGTTTTTGGCGGGCTAGCCCTTGGCAACTTTGGGGAAGTCCCGCCCTGACCTTCTCTCTCAGGATTCCTGCTGAGGTAATTTTTATTAAAAGGCTTTTTATAGTTATTGTCCCAGTTTGGTTTATTTACTCTCAGCTCTGAAAATCTAGGGTTCCTGTAAGCATTAATCAAATCAGTTTGTTCTCCCGCTTCCCATAAATTTTTAGGATTCTTGTCCCTTACTAAATACCGTAGTTCTCCAGGTAATAGGGAGTAAAACTGTTCTAGCCCAATTAAATCCTTCAACTGTTCTAAAGAAATGATCTCCTCTCTTTCAATCCACTTTTCCAGAGTCTGCGCCAATCTAGCTCCCAACTGAGATTACGATTCATCCTGCTTTTTAGAGAGAGAGCGAAATTTCCGCCTCAGGTGTTCAGAGTTCAGACAAAATCTTGAATAAACCATCTTTTTATATGCCTCAAAATCTCTTGCCTTCTCGGGATTCATCTGGGCATATATTTCTGCCAGATCTCCGCTAACCTGCGCTCTTAAAACCATCATTCTATCCTCATTTCTGATTTCAAAGTCATTGCAGGTGCGTTCAAAAGCAATGAGGAAGGATTCAGGACAGTCCCCTCTTTTGTACTGGGGAAACTTCTTCAAATCTATCTTTGACAGGATTCCACCTCCCCCACTGTTGTTATTATTAAGATTATTGTTTAGAGCAGAAATCTCTAGCTGTCTCATCTGTAGTTGAAAATCCATTTCCCTTTTTCTCTCTTCCTGTTCAAATTGTCTGGCCTCCTTCTCAGCTCTTTCTTTGCTTTCTTGTTCCCTCCTTCTCTCCTCCTGCTCAAATTGTCTGGCCTCCTGCTCAGCTCTTTCTTTGCTTTCCTGTTCCCTCCTTCTCTCCTCCTGCTCAAATTGTCTGGCCTCCTGCTCAGCTCTGAGCTGTAGTTCCTTAAATTTAAATTCCCGTTCCAGTTTCCATTTCTCAAATTCTTGAGGGCTTAATTCCTTATTTCCCTCCAATTCCTGAGGTAACTCTTCAGACTCAGGACTCCCCCTTGTGGCGCGTTTGGGAGGCATCTTTTCCCTTTTGGGGTGATTAGAGCAGCGTTCACTAATTTTTTTAAAAGGACCTGTCTTTTCTCTTATTTTACTTCCAGTTACTGATATAAATTTTTCAAGCCTTTTCTTTTAGTACTTTCCCTCAGATCTGCTATGACCTGGCTTCTGCCTTATCCACAGCGCTCTCCTATCTCAGAGCCTGGGATTTTACAGTAAGCCCTCTGATCTTCAGATCCTGAGGTAAACTCAGAAATTCCCTCTCAGAGAATTCAAGCCTTTTCCTTAGGTTCTCTCCCTCAGATCTGCTATGACCTGGCTTCTGCCTTATCCACAGCGCTCTCCTATCTCAGAGCCTGGGATTTCACAGCAAGCCCTCTGATCCTCAGATCCTGAGGTAAACTCAGAAATTCCCTCTCAGAGAATTCAAGCCTTTTCCTTAGGTTCTCTCCCTCAGATCTGCTATGACCTGGCTTCTGCCTTATCCACAGCGCTCTCCTATCTCAGAGCCTGGGATTTCACAGCAAGCCCTCTGATCCTCAGATCCTGAGGTAAAACTCAGAAATTTTCTCACAGAGTCGTTCCCTATCTTAGACCCCCCTGATCTGGGTTCTGAGGCCCCGCTACTAAGCTTTTCCCAAAAGCTCTAGCAGGAACCAAACCTCATTGCCACAGATCCTGTCTGAAAGGTACCCTTGACTCAATAAACTCTTTTATAAAGGCTTCACTGGATTACTTCAATAGGTTTCACTGGATTATTTCAATAGGCTTCACTGGATTACTTCGTTTCCCGCCGCTGGACACCAATGTCGCGATTTGTCCCTTTTGGATCCCACACCTCTGGAACCTATGTGGCGTTGGACCCACTCGTGCCTTGGTCTGTCCACCTAGACTCAGACCTCAGAGCACACCAGGGCAAAACTGATCTCTTTCCTTTCTTCCACTGCTGCCACCAGGAGATCCCTAGATCCCCATAACTCCTTTAGAAAGAATCAGGTCCACTCTTTAATGAAATAGAAAGATCTTTTGTTTATTTGCTTATTTGTTTCAGTATTTTAATATACAGTTCTATTCCTTCTCCCTTCCAGTCACTGGTCAATCACTTCTCAGATCTCCTACTATATTTTCATCAGTCTAATCACAATCACATAAATCTCTGTACTCTCTAATCAAACTCCTTCCAAAACTCTCATCCCCCTCAGGCTCTCCTCTTTTTCTCTGCCTCTTGGCTCCGCCTCTCAGCAACATAAATATGCATGACTCACTCTAACTAAACCTGAGCCATGACCACATTTAAAGGAGAACGCTACACTCACCTCCCTCTATTACCATCTCTACACAAGAATTGGAGGTTGTTCATGACTTTATGTACCTTGGCTCAACGATCTCTGACACTCTCTCCCTAGATGTCGAGCTCGATAAACACATTGGCAGAGCAGCTACCATGTTCTCTAGACTCACAAAGAGAGTATGGCTTAATAAGAAGCTGACGGCATATACCAAGATCCAGGTCTATAGAGCCTGTGTCCTGAGTACCCTCCTGTACTGCAGTGAGTCCTGGACCCTTTGTGCACGGCAGGAGAGGAAGCTGAACACGTTCCATATGCGTTGTCTCCAACATATTTTTGGCATCACCTGGCAGGACAAAGTTTCAAATAGAGTAGTCCTAGAACGAGCTGGAATTGTTAGCATGTATACATTACCGAAACAGCGACGTCTACGTTGGCTCGGGCATGTCGTGAGAATGGCTGATGGTCGAATTCCAAAAGATCTCCTGTATGGAGAATTAGTGCAGGGAAAGCGCCCCAGAGGGAGACCACAGCTGCGATACAAGGATATCTGCAAGCGGGATCTGAAGGAATGGACCTCAACAGATGGGAAACCTTGACATCTGAGCATTCAGCCTGGAGGCAGGCGGTGCATCATGGCCTCTCCCATTTTGAAGAGACACTTGTTCAGCAGGCCGAGGCAAAGAGGCAGTCCCAAAACCAGCAAAATCAGGGAGCTGGACAGGGGACAGATTGTATTTGTCTTCAGTGTGGAAGGGATTGTCACTCTCGAATTGGCCTTCTCAGCCACACTAGACGCTGTTCCAAGCTCTCTATTCAGAGCACGTTACTATAGTCTCTCAAGACTGAAGGATGCCTAATCTAATCTGTACATTCTTTAAACACAGCTTCTTCCTTTGCAGGGCACTTACATCATTCCATTGCTGACCTCTGTGCTCCATGATGAATCTCAATGGGAGAAGCCTCATGAGTTCTATCCTGAGCATTTTCTTGATTCTGCAGGGAAGTTTGTCAGAAGAGATGCATTCATGCCTTTCTCTGCAGGTACAGAGTTGTGCAGATATGGAGTGGGCTTCTGCAATGGGAAACATGACTTGAAACAACACAACCACAGGAGATTACCACCTGTTCTAGGGGGGAAAAACTTGTTCTACAGCCTACAGTGCTCTGTAATACAATGCAAAACCATTCATTGCCCATCCAACCCAGAAATAAAGAGACAAGACACAAGTGATGTGTTTAACTAGGGCCATAACTTTATTAACTAATTAATTGTTAACATCCCCATATTGTGCAGAGGGGCCCACTCTAGTGTGGATCCCTGGGGATACTTGCTTACCCTGCCCTTCCCTGACCTGCCCCAATGCCATCCCTGCAATTCCTTGCTACTCATCCGTACTTATTATTTTATTTGTACGATCAACAGATCAGACTCATCTGTACTCTTCCTTGGTGGCCTGCCCTTCCTTCCACTTCCTATATGTGTCCTTTTTAGTTTTCAGGTCCTATCTGAGCTTTTTGTGAAGCCACACCGGCTTTTTTTGCTGTCTCTCTTTTTTGTTGTTGTTGTTGGATTGTTTGTAGTTGTGCCTTTATAATTTTCTTTTTTAGAAGCTCCCAACCATCTTGGGCTCCTTTTCTTGTTAGGATCTCCAGCCTTGGGACCTCACCTATCCTTGTTCCGAGCTCATGAAAATTGGCTTCTTAAAAATCCAGCATATATGTGTGGCTACTAGACATGGGGACGAATATGAAAGCAAATTGCGATATTTGTTGAATATCACTGATTTGTTGGATATTCATTGCTTGGTATTCATCAGTCCTGGAGACCCTGATGAATACAAAAGGGTGAATATCTCCATTTTTATTCATCCATTCATAGCAGCTTCCCTCTCTGCCTATGCCCCCATGGATCAGCTGTTCCTCGGTGGCATAGCCAGAGAGGGAAACCCAGCTGCTGTTTGCAAAGATGGCAGGGGGCTTCCCTTTGGGCAGCCAAGCTTGCCCTGTCTGACTATGTGCCCACCAATCAGCTGTTCAGTGGGCCATAGACAGACAGGGCAAACCTGGCAGGCTGCCTGAAGGGAAGTCCCCCCCCCCATCACTATTTGCCACTTCCTCCACCAAGTCATCTCTATTGGTTAGAATCAAGTCAAAGATAACTAGTCCTCTAGTTTCTTTCTCCACGTTTTGTAGGAGAAAATTATCAGTCACACAAGCCAGGAATTTCTTGGAAGGGCCATACTTGGTAGAATTTGCCTCCCAACATATATCCGGATAATTGAAATCTCCCATCAGTATTACACGTGTCTCTTTGAAATCCTTGCAGTTTGTTTTTCAAATGTTTCATCTGCTTCCTCTCCTTGATTGGCCAGTTGGTTGTAAATGCCAACTGTAAGATAAACCATTTTCTCCAGCTGTAGTTTTTCAATAACACCTTCATTTTTAATGCATCTCTCTGAGGCACCTTTTAAAAGAACTTCCCATTCTTAAGGCAACTCTGCACCCCATAAATTCATTTTTTAAAATCTCTAACAGCCACCCTAAAGGGGAAGCAATTTAAAAGGTATCCCTACTGCTGCAAGGGAATGGACCCACCAAGCCCAAATGCTCAACCAGCATCCCCAAAAGCCACTCAAAACATGAGCCTCTCTATCATTAGCATTGCCACAACCTAGCCACTGAGGCCTCCACCAGTACCACTGTTGCCACCAATGTCACCTACCCCACTGGATTGCTCAGCAACTGCAGCCAACTCCAGTCACTGCTCATGGAGTCAGCAAGGCCATACCAATCCGCGAGGACAGGAGAGCCTTCTGCTTTCTTGCCACGCCTGCAAAGAAGCCTGTTGGAGAGTGGGAAAGGGATAATAAAGGCCTTCTTCCTGCCCTCATAAGCTTGGGCACCCATTAGGTAATTGGGTAGCTTGTCACCCCATCTGGGCAGGGGAGGCAAAGGTTATCCCCTCCATGCAGCCATTGGCGCACATCTGGAGTGAGGCAACTTTCAATTTTGCAGCATGAGTTATTCATGAGTTTTTATGATATTTGCAAGATTTCTGTTATTCCTCTAATACCATTAGCTATTATTTGATTGGGTCACTTCCAGAAGTTGCCACATGCTTAATTTTGTCATTGTTGTGTTTATGGTAGACTCATTGGAATAACAGCTGAAAACCTGTTGTCCAGTTATACAAAAGGTGTATCTTTTGGAAGCCAAGTGCTGAAGAAAACTTCAAAGGCATTAAAGCAAATCACTGAACTTGGTATGCAACAGAACTTGTCTCTGGAGATTTCTTAATTTACAACAATTTACTTTCCACCTATACACCTTGTGTGCAGCTACACAACAGGATTTCAGCCAATGAGTCATAGAAAAGCTGTATAAAATGCCAAAATGTTGGTAACCCCTGTGTTCTTGTACTCTTGGTATTCTTACAGGTCGTAGAATGTGTGCAGGTGAGACTCTGGCCAAAATGGAGCTCTTCCTGTTCTTTACATGCCTCCTGCAAAGATTCACCTTCCAGCTACCACCTGGAATTTCTAAAGAAGACCTGGACTTCACCCGAGAAGTTGGGTTATCAACACCTCCCATCCCCTTCAACATTTCTGCTCTTCCACGCTGAGATGTCTCAAGCTCACAGAATGCTTGAGCTATACTTGGAATATCTATAAGTATTTCTGCTCACCAAGGTAATTTGAGTGTAGCAGCCTCTTGATTGAATTGACCCATGTTTAATCACAGATCTCAAGTGGCCCTTGTGCCATTATTGCTGTTTGAATACCACTCAAAAACAAAAAGAGAAAAAAACACTTGAAGGAATTGTCCCATGCTATTATACTACCTTTATGCAGTCCTACTGAATCACTCAGAGTCAAAGGGAGGGAAGGAAACACCATGGGTCAGCTCTTCCCTCATGGCATGTTTTGGTGTGCGAATCAGATAACAATGTAAACATATATAATACAAAGAGTGGAGACGGGGCGACCACAAATAGTACCTTTCACCAGCTCAGAGCAGTATGTTAAGGTCAGAAGCACCACCCAAAGAATTGTGTGTGTTTGTTTGTTTGTTTTGTTGTTGTTTTGGAAGAAAGCTTAGAATGAGCTAGGAAAGTTGGGACCATCTTGCAAGAGAAGAGAAAATGTTTATTAATCAAGATAGGGATTTTGGCACAGCATTAGGTTGGCTTCTTTCACAGAGCTGGACACAGTGCAACCCATTCATTCATCAACCCTGCTAGAGAATCACTTTGCAGAATTAACCCCATTCACTCAGTTTCTCCAATATTATTCATGGCAGCCACTTTCCCCTTCCCTCATACTGCCCTTCAATGGTACTGTATTTTGGGCATTATGGAGGATGCAAAATAGCTGCCAGTCTACCAGCACCTACAACTATGCTGTTCTCTAGCATGGGAATTCCACCAGTAACTTCAACTTGATTAGTTTTTAGCAAAACTTTCAGACATTGTAGACCCATCTGAGTGCACAAAACCTGTTATTTCCTCCCATTCAAAAACAAAAAACAAAAAGCTACAGAGATTTGGAAATGCACTCATGGACCCAGGGACAAGTCATTTTTATTAATGACTGGGATGAGGGGTGTAGGGAATGTTTATCAGATTTGTGGATGATGCAAAACTGTGTGGAATTGCTAATACCCTGGAAGAAGGAAACAAAATTCAACAAGATCTTGATAGGCTTGAGCACTGGGCTGAAAACAATAGAGTGAAATTAAACAGGAATAAGTGCAAAGTTCTACATCTAGAAGGGAAAAAATGAAAGGAGCAGTGACAAGATAAGGGATACTTGGCTCAGTAATACTACAAGTGAAATGGATCTTGGAATTGTCCTAGATCACAAGCTGAATATGAGCTAACAGTCTGGTGTGGCTGCAAAAAAAGCAAGTGCTATTTTAGGCTGCATTAACAGAAGTATAGTTTCCAAATCCCACGAGATACTATTTCCCCTCTATCCGGCATTGGTTAGGTATAGTCTCCAAATACTGTGAAGTAATGTTTTCCCTCTATTTAGCACTGGTTAGGCCTCAACCTTCAAGGGACGCGGTGGCGCTGCAGGTTAAACCGCAGAAGCCTCTGTGCTGTAAGGTCAGAAGAACAGCAGTCGTAAGATCGAATCCACGCGACGGAGTGAGCTCCCGTCGCTTGTCCCAGCTCCTGCCAACCTAGCAGTTTGAAAGCATGTAAATGTGAGTAGATAAATAGGTACCACCACGGTGGGAAGGTCACGGCGTTCCGTGTCTAGTCGCGCTGGCCACGTGACCACGGAAACTGTCTACGGACAAACGCTGGCTCTACGGCTTGGAGACAGGGATGAGCACCGTGCCCTAGAGTCGGACACGACTGGACTAAATGTCAAGGGGAACCTTTACCTTTACCTAGGCCTCAACTTAAGTATTGTGTCCAGTACTGGACACTACACTTTAAGAAGGATGCCCGAAAAACTGGAACAAGTTCAGAGGAGGGTAACAAGAATGATCAGGGGATTGGAAACCAATCCTTATGAGGAAAGAACTGGGCATGTTTATCCTTCAGAGAAGAAGACTACAGTTGAATATCAGGAAAAACATCCTAACTGTTAGAACCATACAAAAATGGAATCAATAATCTTGGGAGGTGGTGAGCACTCCAACAATGGAGGTATTCAAGAGAAAATTAAACAACCATCTGTCAAATATACTTTGATTTGAATACCTGCATTGAGGAGGAGGTTGGAATTGATTGGGCTTATAGACCCTTTCCAATGCCATCATTCTGTGATTCTATGGTTTTATAGTAAATCTCCTCAAATGTCTCAAAATGTATCCAGAGCAGATTGGCCCTGATGTGTAAGCAATTTTTGCTGATGTAGAGCAAGTCAGGAGCTTTACACACCACCAGTAGAAGCATCTCATACTGGCTGAAGCACAACAGTCAATATAAAATAACAAAGAAATTGTGCAGAATGTGAACATCCAAAACACACCTGGTATCTAGAATCCCTTTGATTTTTTATGATTGCAGGAACAAAAACACAAGCAGCACCTAATTCAGGTTAATTAGCAAGCTGCTGGTCACAACTAGTACTTTGTTAATTAGCTTCTATTACCCTCCATAATTTGTGTTTTGGTTTATGGACATGAGTTTTGTGTTGTTTTTTAAAAAGAGACTCTGAAATGCACATGATTTATAATTGTCTTTATGAGAGAAATGAAATCAAGACAAATTACAAACTTCATAGCAATTGTTAAAAACCTCATTACAATTGTTCAAAATACAAACCTGACATCAAGTGAGCAAATAATACATTTTGTTTTGCATATAAGCTAAATTGATGATGTATTAATGTTTATTTCACTGCTAAAAGTAAAACTCATTGCTGTCTTCCAGTTAATGCTAACAAACCCATTGCTAAACTGGCAACAAATTGTTGCTGGGCTATATAACCAGAGAATTTCTCATGCTAGTGAATGAGCAAGTGACATGATAAAAGAGAAGGCTTCATGTAAATTACAGGAATCTCTGAGGGGGTGAGAATTGAGTTGAATTGAATATCATTAAAAGAATCAAAACAGAACTAAACACAACATGATTAGCATAGCCATAGTGATTTAAAGCTAAATTGCTATGCCTATGCTAATCATGTTATGCTTAGTTCTGTTATGGTTTTATTACTGATATTTTTAAAATGTATATCTTTTCATGTGACCTGTTGAGAGTTAAGGCTATTTTTCTCCATGCTATTTTTGTAACAATTCAAAGATTTTGCAATAATTTTCTGATGCATCATATGCACTTTGTACTCATTTTGTATTCCTAACATGATTTACAATGTTTAGATATTTTTAGACAAGTATTATTATATATATTGAATACAAACTGTCTCTCTGCTTCATGAAGTTATACCCCATGCCACTATATATTTTGTATAAGCTCAATATATTCCAATATATTCATTTTTAGATGCTCAGGTTATTCACTTTGTTGATTTTTGCTCATGAGATTTATTTTGCAATTTTAAATAAGTTTGCATAGCTTGCTTGCCTGCTAAAATAAAACAGAAAAGAAGATGAAGTTTGAATAATTATTTCACAAGATCAGGTATATGTGCAGTGGAAAATATAAGATATCCATAAATAAAGACACAAAGAAATTAAGGAATAGATACTGTAAATCCCTTGACTACACAATGAACCTGGAATACTATTAACAGCTGTAAACAAATATATACTTCTGTGATTTGCCCTGCAATTCTTCTTTTAAATTGGCTTGTTAGGTTGTCGTCTTCTTCTTCTTCAGAAAGAAATATATTCCTAAATAATTGTTTTTCTACAATGTGCAGGCATAAAGCAAGCTCTGTTTCAACTGAATTAATACCCTGAGGAGGAAAATGAACAATATACTAATCTTCCGTCAGTATGAAAATATAAACTTCAAAATATTCATTAAAATATACCAAAGTATGTGAAAGTGAACTACACTACTTGTACAAAGAAACATATTGGCAGAAATCCTGTTGCAGAATCATGATAAATGAGTAACTTTTAGCAGTGAATTGCTGTCTTTTAAGAAGACTCAGTACATGATAAGTCCTGCCTACAGAGATTTATTAATTTGTAGCAATTCACTGATCAAAGTTACCATTATTGCATAACTGTGCAACAGGATTTCAGCCATTGTATATTCAAGAAATGAACTCACAAACCATGCCCTAAAACCTTGTCCAGAAGAATGTGTCAGTACAGGATATTTCACCATGGAAAATTTAGACAGTGATAGTTTTCTAAATGCCGAACGAATTCTCAGTCCCCGTTTTAATGAGACTCTTTGAATATCATGTATATTTGTCCACTATTCCTTTGTTCTCTTCCTTTGAGTTTTTCTCCTTGCACAGAAGTATTTTCCAAATCCTTTATTATTATTATTATTATTATTATTATTATTATTATTATTATTATTATTATTATTATTACTGCCCCATTAGTATCGAAGCACTATTCTGAGCTTTTTACGAGTTAAAACCAAACTCAACAAACAACACTAAATTACAACACAAAGAGCAATAACATCGCATAAAAACATAAAAAACTTTCCCCACTATATGCACATCTTGCAGGTATTTTGTCTCTAATGAAGCTATAACATTTTTTCAGCACAAAATGGACATATGATAGTCAGAGGACTATAACTTAAAAGCAGGTAAAACATCTACAAATATAAAATATTTGCTGCCTATACAATTATTGTGCTGCAAAACGCCCAATAAAAAATACACCACATGCTCATCATATGTTTCAGGGATGTGGTGCCTGGAAACACACACACACACCCAACATCTAGTTGAACTGACTAAATTCCTCCTGAAAAAGAGATAATAGTATCCGAATCACCAGAAACTGTTGATTTTGAACTGGACCAAATGCTATTTTAAATCCAAAGAAACCTAAGACAGACAACCTGGAGTAATTTTCCGTTCATTGACTGTGTGTAGAGCCTTCTGATTCTTTTTTCTTCTCAGTTCTAACAAGTAGCAGTAGATTTAATACTTTCAAGCTGCAATTATTCATTTCAGTTTCTTTGTACCGTGTTTCCCCGAAAATAAGACAGGGTCTTATATTAATTTTTGCTTTAAAAAAAACTCATTAGGGCTTATTTTCAGGGGATGTTTTATTTTTTCATGTACAACAATCTACATTTATTCAAATACAGTAATATCATCTTCTTCTGGTTACTGCACAATAAGTCCCTGGTGGAGGGCGGGGTTTCACTTAACTGGGGCTTATTTTTTTGGGTAGGGCTTATATTACGAGCACCCTGAAAAATCATACTAGGGCTTATTTTCAGGTTAGGTCTTTTTTTCGGGGAAACAGGGTAGATGTGATGACTGCCCTCAGCGAAGAAGTTTCCAAACCACACACGAACACCAGGAGATGATGTAATTTCAAATGTTGTCACACAAAACCAGAAGCAACAAAAAAGATAAACAGATTGTAATTATAATAATGGCAGAAACTGAGAACCCACACTGAGCCACTTGCTGCTTTTAAAAAAAAATGTCTTGTAATTTTCAAAGTGGAACTATTTGATTTATTTCGGATGACCCTTCGGAAGGGAAGGGAAGGAAATTATTTCAGAAGAAACTAATCTCCATAGCCTTTAAGATAATAAACAGGAAGCCAAAAATTCCACATACTTCCCTAGGGCACAATCCTCTTCCCTACCTGAGAATGTGAAGGCAATCACACAAATGTTGTGGTCTTTCTCCTGTGCTCTGAATCAGGCAGCTGACCTTCTCTTCACTGAATAAAAGACTGTGCAGGTGGTTCCACACCCAGGCCCAGGATGGGCTGCACAGGAAATGGAAAAACCCTGTCCTTATGTTCAGGCAAGGTTGCTAGGCTGGAAATAGGCTTTAGTTCCTGCTTCATGACAGACACACACAAACATGCACACAGTTATGGAAAAATTGCTACAGAAAGAAATGGCAGAAACACCAGGTGTTAAACTCCTCTCATGAAAGGTCAGGTGTTTTCTCCTCCTTTGCCCTCCACCGTCTTCTCTTGCAATTCACCTGTCATCTGACTCATCCCTTTCCCACAGAAGGCCTTCTCTCTTTGCTCAGCTGCCTTGCCCAAAGTGGCCACTGAGTCATTACCAAAAAAAAAAAAAAAAGAATGTGGAGGGCAAGGAAGAACAAAGATGGTTCCACCAGGAGAACGTTTTTGCATTCAATTGGCATATACTAAATTAAACGAATATATGCAGTTATCAACACAATTAGATATTATTACTGTAATTTAAATGGAAATACTTCACACCTCTCCAAATCACACAAGACAGAAATCCTGCTGGTGGGGCCCCCTAGTGTCTGTGGTCTGGGTGCTTCCCTTTCTTTTGGGGGGGTTCTCTTGCTGCAAAGGATGAGGTGTGCAGCTTGGGTGTACTTTTGGAACCAGTGCTATCAATAGAATCTCAGACAGCATCTGTGGTCCGCACCACCTACTTCCCTACCTTGACACCAGGTCCCTCACCACTCTGGTCCATGCACTGGTAGTCTCGAGATTAGACTACTGCAGTGCTCTCTACGTGGGGCTGCCCTTGGTGCTGTCACAGAGACCTCAACAGGTCCAGAACCTGGCCGCCAGATTACTAAGAGGAGTGAAAAGCCATCAACATATCTCCCCCACCCTGCACTAGCTACCTGTTCAGTTCCATGCCAGCTTCAAGGTAATGGTGTCAGCATACAAAGCCCTAAACGGTTTGGGACCTCATTATCTGGCAGAACGCCTCCTTCTGACCAGATCTGCCCATCTTGTAAGATCCTCCCAGGCTGGGTGGTTGAGAGTTTTGACCTCGAGAGAGGCTCGGAGAATGATGACCAGAAACCAGACCTTCTTGGCGGTAGCCCCACAACTGTGGAATGCTCTCCCACCCAAAATTCACCTGGCACCTTCATTGGGAACTTTTAAGCAATTATTAAAAATATTTTTATTTAGACAGGCCTTCAGAGACTCTACTATACATTGATACAACAGCTAATGTTCAATCCCCGCCATGCTTTCCTTATTTTTATTTTAATGTCTTACTGATATTATTTTCCAGGGAGATTTCTCTTCTCATGAGATGGTCAAAGTATTGAAGCCTCAGCTTCAGGATCTGTCCTTCCAGTGAGCACTCAGGGTTGATTTCCTTCAGAATGGCTAGGTTTGATCTCCTTGCAGTCCAAGGGACTCTCAAGAGTCTCCTCCAGCACCACATCGCTTTCCTCCCAAGAAGCAGGCGTCTTTTAATTTCGTGGCTGCTGTCCCCATCTGCAGTGATCATGGAGCCCAAGAAGGTAAAATCTGTCACTGCCTCCATATCTTCCCCTTCTATTTGCCAGGAGGTGATGGGGCCAGTGGCCATGATCTTAGTTTTTTTGATGTTGAGCTTCAGACCATTTTTTGCGCTCTCCTCTTTCACCCTCATCAAGAGGTTCTTTAATTCCTCCTCACTTTCTGCCATCAGAGTGGTATCATCTGCATATCTGAGCTTGTTGATATTTCTTCTGGCAATCTTAATTCCGGCTTGGGATTCCTCCAGTCCAGCCTTTCGCATGATGTATTCTGCATATATGTTAAATAAGCAGGGAGACAATATACAGCCTTGTCATACTCCTTTCCTAATTTTGAACCAATCAGTTGTTCCATATCCAGTTCTAACTGTTGGTTCCTGTCCCACATAGAGATTTCTCAGGAGAGAGATAAGGTGGTCAGGCACTCCCATTTCTTTAAGAAATTCCCATAGTTTGCTGTGGTCCACACAGTCAAAGGCTTTTGCGTAGTCAATGAAGCAGAAGTAGATGTTTTTCTGGAACTCTCTGGCTTTCTCCATAATCCAGCGCATGTTAGCAATTTGGTTTTTAGGTCCTCTGCCCCTTGGAAATCCAGCTTGTACTTCTGGGAGTTCTCGGTCCACATACTGCTGAAGCCTACCTTGTAGGATTTTGAGCATAACCTTCCTAGCGTGTGAAATGAGTGCAATTGTATAGTAGTTGGAGCATTCTTTGGCACTGCCCTTCTTTGGGATTAGGATGTCGACTGATCTTTTCCAATCCTCTGGCCACTGCTGAGTTTTCCAAACTTGCTGGCATATTGAGTGTAGCACCTTAATAGCGTCATCTTTTAAGATTTTAAATAGTTCAACTGGAATGCCATCACCTCCACTGGCCTTGTTGTTAGCCATGCTTTCTAAGGCCCACTTGACTTCACTCTCTAGGATGTCTGGCTGAAGGTCAGCAACCACACTATCTGGGTTGTCCGGGACATCCAGATCTTTCTGGTATAATTCCTCTGTGTATTCTTGCCACCTCTTCTTGATGTCTTCTGCTTCTGTTAGGTCCCTACCATTTTTGTCCTTTATCATGTCCATCTTTGCACAAAATGTTCCCTTAATATCTCCAATCTTCTTGAACAGATCTCTGGTTTTTCACTTTCTAGTATTTCCCTCTATTTTTTTGCACTGTTCATTTAAGAAGGCCCTCTTGTCTCTCCTTGCTATTCTTTGGAAGTCAGCATTCCATTTTCTGTAACTTTCCCTATCTCCCTTGCATTTTGTTTCCCTTCTCCTCTCTGCTGTTTGTAAGGCCTCGTTGGACAGCCATTTTACTTTCTTGCATTTCCTTTTCTTTGGGATGGTTTTTGTTGCTGCCTCCTGTACAATGTTACGAGCCTCCATCCATAGTTCTTCAGGCACTCTGTCCACCAAATCTAGTTCCTTAAATCTGTTCTTCACTTCCACTGTGTACTCATAAGGGATTTGGTTTAGATTATACCTGACTAGCCCAGTGGTTTTTCCTACTTTCTTCAGTTTAAGCTTGAGTTTTGCTATAAGAAGCTGATGATCAGAGCCACAATCAGCTCCAGGTCTTGTTTTTACTGACTGTATAGAGCTTCTCCATCTTTGGCTGCAGAGAATATAATCAATCTGATTTCGGTACTGCCCATCTGGTGATGTCCATGTGTAGAGTCGTCTCTTGTGTTGTTGGAAAAGAGTGTTTGTGATGACCAGCTTGTTCTCTTGACAAAACTCTATTAGCCTTTGCCCTGCTTTGTTTTGAACTCCAAGGCCAAACTTACCTGTTGTTCCTTTTATCTCTTGACTCCCTACTTTAGCATTCCAGTCCCCTAGAATGAGAAGAACGTCTTTCTTTGGTGTCAGTTCTAGAAGGTGTTGTAAGTCTTCATAGAATTGGTCAATTTCAGCCTCTTCAGCATCGGTGGTTGGTGCATAAACTTGGATTACTGTCATGTTGAAAGGTCTGCCTTGGATTCGTATTGAAATCATTCTATCATTTTTGACATGTTAAGGGACGTGGTGGTGCTGCGGGTTAAACCGCAGAAGCCTCTGTGCTGCAAGGTCGGAAGACCAGCAGTTGTAAGATCGAATCCATGCAATGGAGTGAACTCCCGTCGCTTGTCCCAGCTCCTACCCACCTAGCAGTTCGAAAGCATGCAAATGCATGTAGATAAATAAGTACCATCACGGTGGGAAGGTAACAGCATTCCGTGTCTAGTCGAGCTGGCCAAGTGACCACGGAAACTGTCTATGGACAAACGCTGGCTCCACAGCTTGGCAATGGGGATGAACACCACCCCCTAGAGTCAGACATGACTGGACATTTGTCAAGGGGAACCTTTACCTTTTATCATTTTTGAGATTGTATCCCAGTACAGCTTTTCCCACTCTTTTGTTGACTATGAGGGCTACTCCATTTCTTCTACGGGATTCTTGCCCACAATAGTAGATATGATAATTGTCTGAATTGGATTCGCCCATTCCCTCCATGTTAGTTCACTGACGCCCAGGATGTCAATGTTTATTGTTGCCATCTCATGTCTGACCACATCCAGCTTACCAAGGTTCATAGATCTTACATTCCAGGTTCCTATGCAGTATTTTTCTTTGCGGCATCGGACTTTCCTTTCACTTCCATAGCTGAACGAGATACCATAATTCTGTTATGAGAATCTGCAAACCTGTATGCATGATTGTTCTCATGCCCCAGAAAAATCATCTTTTTTGCTTTTGATTTTCCCTTCTCGAGTTCTTGTTTATGTTCACAAAAGCATGACTTCCAAATATTCTTAAATGGCTCAAGTTTGGCTTCTTGCCATATAACATGTAATAAGGGGTCTGACTGACTGCCGATGACCAGAGTTGGTTAGCAATGTAATTAGCAGTTTGAATGGACTCTCCCCAGAACTTCTTAGACAAACCTGAGTCCTGAAGCATTGAATCAGATATGGTCTGAATAATTACAGTTTTTCGCTCCACAACCCCATTCTAGAATGGGGAGTAAACTGCTCTTTTTCTGTGATTTATTTCCTTCTTTCTTAACCACTGCTGGAACTTCACAGCCATAAATTCTGAGCCCCTATCAGTTTGCAAGTGACATACTTTGCAATTATATCTCCTCTCCACGAAGCTCAGCCATTGTTTAAATTTCATAAAAGTCTCAGACTTATTTTTCATCAAATAAATGAATGAAAACCTGCTATAGTTGTCCACTATATTTAAAATAAATTTTGCACCCCCAAATGAGGGCTTCATTGGACCAACTAGATCTGCATGAAACAGCTCAAATGGCTTCTCAGCTCTCTCACAATGCTTTCTCTTTATAGGGCTGACTTTGCTCTTTGTCATTTTATGAACTGAGCAATCAATGTAATTATCACAGTTTTTCATATTCATTCCATCTGCAAACTCAGACATGTTCTCTATTACTTTAAAACTAGCATGACCTAGTCTTCTGTGCCACAAATGAATGCAATTGTAATGTGCAGGGGTGTTTGTAAAATTTGCTTTGGATTCTTCACTCTTGTTTTTCATAAAATACAGCCCATGAATCTTTTTCCCTTGAGCACACACTCTCTTCCCCCTCATTACTTTATGCATTCCTTTAGAGAAAACAACATTGTACCCATCTGAGTCCAGCCTTGATACACTTAATAAGGAATAATCTAAAATTGGCATACATTATACATGTTTTAAATTCTCTCCCATACTTGAGACAAACAATTCTCCTTGACCTTTAACAGAAATTTTTTTTTGCCATCTGCCAGGGAGAAAGCTGTCTCTTGGAGCTTCACCTAAAACAGGAAAACATTTAGAGTTATTACATATGTGGTTGCTGGCACCGCTGTCCAGGATCCACAAATTTTCTTTATCTTCCTCTGACACCTTAATTGCTACAGACACTCGGTCGGTCGGTTGGTTTTACATCCTAGGAGAGAAATATAAAGCTACTAGATATTTCAGTAACAAAAATCTGGAAAATGTTGTGGTGAACTCATTTCAAGCTGGCATGGAAACCATTTCTACCACTCTACGCTGGGGCCTCTTGCTAATGATGAAGTACCCTGACATTCAGAGTGAGCTCTTTTCATTTACTTGGCTTCCATCATTCTGCTATATCTTGGTCTCAGCAAGTCACAGGGAGTCCTCATGGAGGTCAGGGGGCTGCTCAATCTCCTGACAATTTGAGGGCTCCCAAGCCCATAATTTGCCCTGGAAGGTTCCTGCCAAACTAGGGAAGTGAGAATCCTTGAATTCTGAAAATCCCATTCCTACTAATTGCCATTCCACATAACATTCCTTCATATTAAAAATACCACACAATCAGGATTAAGTCCTGCACCAAACATTTCATCACCCATTCATCAATCATTCTACCATCTAGGCTATGCCTGCAAATCAAAAATGCATGGAAATATATACCACACAACCTGTTACTAATATTTGCAAATAACAGCTGCGCAGAATGGTTGGAATCACCACAGGAGGAGTTGTGCCAGTTCACTGTCTAATATTGTACCAACCATCATTAGTGTGATGAGATGACATATTTTTAAATGTACTACCCAGTATTTTAAGGGCTGAAATGAACACCTCTGGATTTCAATATTATCTGCTAAAGAATAAAATTGAGAGGTTCTACTGTCTTGCTTTCTTTTTGGATTTATAATGGCACTGGTGAAACTCAGCTGAACAGTGGAAACTGAAACCTGGAATGCCAGAATGCCAGAACTTTCAGTCCAGATATCATTTATTGTGCAGCTATGACGTTGTGTGACAAAGCAAATCAACATTCTATAAAGCAATTCTAGAAATGGGGCAGTTGAAACAAAATATATATATACATTTTTAACTGGGCTTTGGATCAGTACTAAATTTAGCACAGATGTAGCAGGCTATCTGCTCTTCCTCTGTGCCAAAAGAAAAACTGATTTGCTTACCCATTCAGAAACACACAATCCTCAGCTACACCAGATTTAAAATAGCTCACATAAATTGAAAAGATAAATATTACTTATCTTGAAATTGAATTGTTGGCCCCACCAATTTCTTTTCATTTGGAAAGAATTCAGGCTGTAGGGGCTGAAATATTGGTCCTCAAAAAAGGCTTTTCAAAGAGAGAAACAGTGATTTCTTATTAACAGTGAATATGCATAGTACAGTCTTGCCAGGACATGGACACAATGTAACTTCATGGGCAAGATGGGGGTGGACTGCAGGTCAACCAAATTTCAAAAAACCTTTGTTTTTAATTTCAAATAAATTACTACCATTAAATGAATTAATTAATATCGTTATCTCATCTAAAATATGCTAAATAAGTTATTTAATTCTTTAAAACAAACCTCCACTTTAGGAATGTGGGATATTGTACTTCACTATCCATGATTCAGAATGCTAGGAAATGGCCCAGTATTGCTCCACAATATCAAGGCTGCATTGCCAGCAAGAAAAAGGATGCCATGCTTTGCATAGTAAAAGGCAGCCTGAAAGTTGATGACATCATTATGGTCCACCACAGTGGTTCATTCTATGCTGCACATAGAGACTCTGCCTCCCTCCATGCGGCTTTTTTTCTCCTCTGCGCAGCGATCACATTCAACCCCTTAGGTTCTGGTTGCAACAGAACCCTGTGCATGGGGGGGGGGCAGAGTCATGTGCACATGCAGGGGTGAAGTCATGCGTGTGAGAGGTGGAGCCCTACCCAGCAGGGCTGAAAATTAGAGACTACATTGTTCCCAACCTTAGGTCCCCAGATGTTCATGGACCAAAACTCCCAGAAGCCTTCGTCACTAGCTGTGCTGGCCAGGATTTCTGGGAGTTGTAGTCCAAGGTCAAATAAAGTTCATCACTCCCAGCTTTCTGTATTTGCTGAGTTGCATCAAGATGAATGTTGAACCAAATGTTATCAGTTATACTCTCAGCTTCCACCTTAATTTCAGAATTTATGAATCATCATCCTAGGTTTGTAACATTGCCAGCCATATGCTTCAGGGTTCATTTTTTTCAGATACTAATGAAAATCGAAAACCATAGGGTTGATCTTAATCAAAGATTGTTTTGTTTCCCCAGAAAAGATCCAGAAAGAAATTTATAAAGTAATTGGATCTGCTCAGCCAAGAACTGAACACTGCACAAAAATGCCATATACTGATGCTATACTGATGCTGCATTTCCTGAAGTTCAAAGATTTGCTGACATTGTCCCAATGAATTTTCCACATGCAACCACTACAGATGTTACTCTGAAAGGCTACTTCATTCCAAAGGGGATCAGTTTGTTTTGACAACATTGTTGACTTTGCAGTCTTAACGCAGATGATGATGATCTTTCTACTTCTGACATTGTGACACTTTAAATGATTTATTTTTCAGAAACTGCTCAGTGGCTGTTCCAGGCAGGATTTTTTTTCCAAGTAACTTCCATTGCTGACCTCTGTGCTGTCAGAGTATTGATCTAAATACTAGAGAATATTGTCTCTTTAAGAAAAGTTACGATATGACAGACATGTGCAGTGGATCTCTGCTGAGTCACTGTGCATCTGATGCAATGATGGTAGCAAGATTGCATCAGCTTTGTGGATATAAAAGTAACCAAGTCAGTGCCATGCAATGGTGGGTGGAGCTTGAAGTTTGGAGCGTCATGCTGTCAGTTTTGCTGCCTGGAATGCTGTATATAGCTACTGTAAATATTTTCCTGAAACTACAAGATCAAAGCCTTTGCTGGAGAAAGACAACAGTTTGTCTATGAGTTATATTGTTGGAATCTCTCAGAGCAAAACTTTTGCTATGTCTTATCTTTCACTGCTGTCCGGAGAAGAGAAAGCAAAAATTTTCTTTCCGGGACTCTGCTAACTACTTAAGAGTGATTTATTTCACACATTCTGACATGATGAATCTCAATGGGAGAAGCCTCATCAGTTCCATCCCGAGCATTTTCTTGACTCTGAGGGGAGGTTTGTCAAAAGGGATGCATTCATGCCTTTCTCTGCAGGTATCCCTTGAGAACTTCAGGCTTATATTGAATTGGGTGGAATAAACACTTGACAGAGGACTATTGCCCGTTTTGGAAAACGGAAGTTTTGGTACCTGGCTGATTCTTCCAACATTACCTAGACATTCTGGCCTCCCTCCGCAGGAACACCAGGCTGCTGTGTTTTGCTGGGGGGAGGGGGAATTTCTGGTACACCAGAAAAGTTTGCTCAGTGGCACATGGACATCACCACTGGTCACTTGTTCTCAATAATGGCTAGTTTCAACAGGAAGGGAATGGGAGAGGCAGCCATGCTGAGAACAGTGATAGAAAGTGCCAGCATTAACTGAAGAACAATGAACAAGAAGTCAAGCCTCCTGAGAATTATACCAGCAATGTCTCCAACCCTAACCCTGCATTTAAAATCAAACTGAATGTGATTTTGAGCATCTTGCTAGCACTACAAACAAGGTATTACCAGCACTTTAAGATATTAATCTCTAGTTTTTCCCTCCTTGCATTTTTCCCTTCTATTTATAGCTGCATTTCAGCCTGGGCTAAAACCAATTGTTAATCCCAACCAGAGCAGAGCCATTTAATCAACTGGAATTATATAATTTTTCTCTTAACAATTTCCTGTGTTTCAACAGGTCTGCCTTAGATAGAACAATTGGATTTAGCCCTCTGCCTTCATTTGCTCAATTTGTCATTCTTGCTTTTATGATAAAGTGTAGGAGAAACAATGTATGAAAAAAGTAAAATCTTACTAAGCAAGCAATAAACCCAGGTTTCCTGTTGTCTCTTCTTTCAGGTGACAGAGAATGTGCAGGTAAGATGCTTGCGAAAATGGAGCTCTTCCTATTCTTTACAAGCCTCCTGCAGAGATTCACCTTTGAGCCACCCTCTGGAAGATTTGGAGAAGACCTGGACCTAACTGCTGGAGCTGGGTTTTCAATACGTCCTATGTCCTTCAGCATGTGTGCTCTGCCATGCTAATAATACCTCAGAATACTTAATCTATATGTTTAGCTTCTGTGAGTCTGAAGGAAATATTGGTGCAAGTGCTTATTGGCTGAAGTGACTGACTCATGCCACATTAAGGGTCTTAATTATCTTAACCGCCATTCTTTTGAGTCGCCTACCTGTAGTATTGAGACAGTGTAGAAACTGGACCTCAGTTCTTCTTGCTTTTACTGCCCAGAGTAAATCCATCCTGTATCGATTTTCTATTTCCCCAGCATTTGTCAGTACAGTGCCCTTCCTTGGTTGTTTCTTTGTCATACTAATGTGGGACAGAATGAAGGCTACTAGATTCTTGTGATGTGTTATTCCATGTTCTGTGTATTCTGTGCCATCAAGTGAGAACAAACTGATAGTGACCCTAATGGGGCTTTCAAGGTGAGATATTTAAGGAGTGGCTTTACCAGTTTCCACTCCTCCTCTGAATTACCATGGCCAAGTGAGAATTTGAACCCTGTTCTCCAGAGTCCTACTCCATCACTCTATCCATTACATCACACTGGGAATCCATGTTAGCGGATATGAAATAGTTAGGTTCTTCCACTGTAGGAGTTCAAGGGCTTTCATCGAGAGGCTGTAGGGAGACAAACTTTCTTTCATTTCTGAGTTAAGAATGATCTTTGTAATTTGCTATCAATGCATAAAATATTTTGTTAAGATTTTCAGAAGTATCTATGAATATGTGAAGTTTCATCATTCTAGATTATCATAAAGGTGTTTTTTTTTCTGCCATGTTTCAGCCATGTTTCATATGGGACAAGGATGAGCAAGCTCCTATGACCAAGTGGCAATTTTCCCATTCACTGGTATTTAGAAGCTTATAAAGAGAAGAAATTCTGAGAGCATAGAATTTGAGAACAGAGCCCCAAAAGCACTGTAAATGCCAATAAAAGTTTATTAAAACTGAGAGTCATTAATAATTGTGTGCCATCAAGTCAATTATAACTTCTTATGACTGCTCTTCCCAGGGTTTTCTAGGTAGAGAAAACTCAGAAGTGGTTTAACATTTCCTTCTTCTGGGAATGTCCTGGGACTGTGCAGTTTACTCAGGGCCACAAGCTGGCTCTTCTCCCAGGAGGCAGTGAACCATCGAACTTCCAAACTCTGGCTACGTATCCATATACCTAAGCCACTGAGCTATCCAGCCAGCTCTAAGAGACATTAGGGAAGTTTTAAAGGTGAGGGGGAAATGCCTCTTTGAAAAAACACAATACTCATGAATAATATTGGAAAGCCATTATCATGACACTGGTAACCTCATAGGACTTGTTGGGAAAAGTCTCCCTGAGTTACAGAATGAAATACAGCTGAGTAGTCAGTAGAGCACAGTGCTGGGATCTACAGCAATTACCTTTAGCAGGCAAGGGAGAAGAGGCTGTACTTGAAACAGGGTTCAGGATTGGAGGGCACCTCGATATAATTAATGGCAAGGCTGGCCCCGGGAAAAATCGATTTGGATTAGCACAACTCAAACCAAAGCTACAACTAATAGAAGAGCAGGATGAAGGTTATGAAAATGAATATATAAGAAAACTGATAAATAAGGGTCTTCTTTCAAATTACAAATGCAAATCTACATTGAAGGTCAAAAGGGAGAGATGTGAGGAAGGTGTGATGCTACCTTTACAACTAAGTTCTGAGAACTGAAGAAGAGGAAGACACCGAAGAGACAAAGACTTAATAACTAGGTGTTAAGGACTGGCACAAAGGTGTGACTGAAGTATCAGTAATCTATTGGATTGAAATGAAAAATTAAGCTGAAAAAAAGGCACATAGGAAGTCAAACCAATAAAGCTAATTGATGGACATCATTCATATTCCTGCAGTGCTGAACCACTCACAAACTCCAGGGAGTTCCAAACTTCAGTTTGATGACTTTAAATGTCCACCTTCAAACTTCTCAAAGACTTTGATCTTGGGTGTGGCAGAATCCAATGCACATCGTTCATATATCCTACTCTTTATAATAGGACTGAAACAGGGTTGTCATGAGTCTTAATTGCTCTCACTTAAGAATCTGTATTGCCACAATCATGCTCCCCAGATTCTTCATGTACAAGCAATAGCCAAAAACCTGTTGCTTGGCATAGTAAATCTCAGAATAGGCCCACTTAAATCAATGGAACTTAGAGTCGACACATCAAATCTTCATAGATGCAATGAGCATTTATGCACTCTAGTGCAATTTACTATCCTCAGCAACAGGAGTTTGGCCAATATTTTAGTAAAGTAGCTACATCCTGCTTTTTCTTTTATTTGGCTTTAGATTTAAGGTACAGAGTATTTCTTCTTATGCAGCCTTAAAGTTGTATTCAATATAAACTGTCCTCAAAAGCAAGTTTATCTAGCAGCAACTCTAAAAGTAAGCCCATCAGCCCACCAATTCCTTCTTCTCCTGCTGCCATCACAAACAGATCAACCTGCCCTGGGGTGGGCAACACATGGCCCTCCAGGTGTTGTTGGACTAGAATTCCCATGAGCCTAAGCCACCATAACCAATGACGCAGCATGCTGCAATCCACCAACTTCTATCATCACCTCTTCTGTTCAGTTCAAAGAAAAAGTCTAAGATACACCATGCAGAAAGTTGCAGATACATTCCTCTGACCTTATTCAATAAAGTTTCAAAGTCATGGTTCAACCAACAAGCTACAACTCTGCTGCTCTGTAGACTAGTATACTAATGAACTAAACTAACTTCTTTTTCTTCTTTATACATATCAGAGCATTGCACAATTTTAAATTATGGGTGTATATGAAATATAGGAAAAATTAAAAAGAAATTAAAATGTTAAGATAATAAGACTATTTTTGACTAGTAGTGAGCTTCAATAGTGTTATATTGGCCATTTGCTAGATCTTCTTTTGTATGCACAGTAGGGCATAAATTGCTTACACACAATTGCTTCATTGATTGAATTTCTCCACATTCAGAGAAAATTTGTACTGCATCCATTTATACATGATTGTTCTTTGCTCTTCCTCCGTTAAAAGTGAATAGTGATACTTAGGGAAACTAAGTTTGTCCAAGAGGCATTTGATAGCAATTCACTGATCCCCATAAAACCTCACATTACCAAGTAATTTAAATTAGAACAGCTTTAATCAGATTTAGAAGTTCTAAGCATTATCTTAAGAAGATATGGGACGCAGAGGACTTTTGCATCTTTAAAATCATTTTCTCAGAGCTCTCACATCCTGTTATTTTTGTGGTTTCACATACACACATACCCCAGCAACACCAATTCTTCCCAAAGTTGTTCTTCACACATTTGTTTGAGACTGTGTCATGTTCAAGGAAAAGAGAAAAACAAGTTCTGTGAATCTTGAGAAGACATTGTGAAGAACAGAAATGAACCAACAGTTAGAAAGATTTTTTTTTAATGAATGATCCTATTTGTCTGTCTTAAAATTCTTGGAAGTCTATAGAAAGTGATTAAATGCCTAAGTTATTTAATTTAGCCTGGTAGAATTTTATAAGCTAAAATTAAACATGGAAGTAGACCTATTATATTGTCCTACCAAAATTGTGCGAGAAATATTGTAATTTCCAATTATATATTAAGGAGTTAGATGATGTCATTTCAAGGATCTTTAAAGTCCTGCCACAACCCCCCCCCCCCACAAGTTACCTATATATTTTTCTTAGTATTTTGCCTCTCTACTACAGATATAAAAGCACCACTGCAGAATAAGGATACATGACAAATCAGATTTTATTTAATATAATACACAGGAAAATATGGCTGATTTACAATCTGATGAAAGCTACTAATTCAGGAAGTATTAAACAGCAATCTTTTATACTGATGAACACATACTATGAAAAGTAGACCAAACCTTTGGTGGGAAGAGTGGAATCTTTCTAGTTATATTTTACATCTTCCAAATATGTCTCCTTTGCTCTAGCTTCTAAGGTCCCAGGCTCAGCAAAAATAAATATGCTTTTAGGGATCATAGACATTAGTACATTTTCCTCATTAAAAAGAGAACAGCCACAGAAAGATCCGTAACATGTAAACAGAGGACAGTTGGTCACTGTTCTAATTACACCCTTGTTTTTCTTTTCTCCAGGTCTCTTTTAGAAGATGTGAAAGAGCAAATACACTCATGTGTAAGATCCCTGTTTTGCTTGTAGTCAAAAACGGAATGGCACTTGGCACCAGAATACAGAACCCCGAGAAAAGATATAAATATACTAATCCTGTTGCTAAACCTAAAAAGAGCCAGGTGTGGTATTAACTAGTAGTCTAAGTAAATAATGACATCCAACTCTTACATTAACCTTTTAATTTCAGGTTTTCCCCAGTTTTAGGTATTCATTCCAATAATCATCAGATTTAGTGTTATTTAAAAGGAGAGGCAATTATTGTTGGATTAGAATCAAAATGTTATTGCCCACTTTTAAAATTCAGGGCAAAACCGTAACTAATTCAGAGCTACTTAGGTGTGAATTAAAATCCAAATGTTCAGTATTAAGAGTGTGAAGAGAAATGGTGCTTGATGTGTTGTTCAACAAGAATCAAAGCAGGAAGGAAAGCCCACCTCAAGCAAGTTCCCACACCTCACCTCCTTTTGCACACTTCCAACCCCTCCCTCCCTAATCCAGGAGGGAGATTTACCTGGGAGGCAGCAAGCAGTCATTCCTTCTACATCTCTCCCTCTTTTCCGGCTTCAAAAACAAAGTTGGAGCATTTCCTTCTGTATGAGATAACAGACGAAAGTGCGTTTCCTATTATCCTCAGAGGAAAATGTCAATGATGGAGAAAGATGGGAACTGTATTTCATTTCCACCACTTTATGGGTTATCCATGCTTCAACAATAGTACTGCTGTTTTAGAAAAAAACCAACTAGACACAAACATTGGGTGATGCAAATACAACTTCAGGGAGCTAGTCACAGTTCTTAGCACTGTATCTAAACTGGAATTTCTTTGGTCTCCTGGAAAAATAACATGCAAGGAAATTAGGTTTAAAGCTACAAAAGATTCTTTCATGGGAATATATATGCTAATGACATCTTTGTACCAACAGAGCTGAGGTGTACTGCAGCAGCAAACAAACCTGTTGCACAAGAGGAATATAACCAAAGAGTTGTAAGCAGAACATATGGTTTCAGAAACAGATTGGTTTGTTCTAGCACATCTCCATTCAATCTACAGAACACCATGGAATAAAATGCAGGAATAAAATCTGAAAAGATAAATAATTACAAAAGAAGCATCACAATTGTGTTGTGAAAACAAGTAATTGCTTCCAGGGTCCTCCTTATGCATGTACTTGGAAGGTGAAAGTGGCAAGACATAAAGGTGATGCCTCTGTCCTTCAGCAGGCAAAATCAAGGTACAGTTTCACTTTCTAATGAGTCCACATTTTCATATGCTTCTTCCAGAAAAGCTGACATGGTGTTCATTTCCTTTGATTGCTGAAGGGTATTCAAATCATTAAGAAGACCTTGCTGGTTTTTAATTTTCAAAAGCTCATTCTATAGAATGTGAAAACACAGAAAGTTGGTGATTAGAGATGGGGATATTCATATTCATTTATGAATATAAATATCCCAATCCCAGCTGTAACTAACGTGGATCCAGCCTCCTGGAACCGGCATGTCCGCTCATGTGCCACCCTGCTGCCAGTGGCTTGCTCTTCCCGCCAGTTGCAGAAGTAGTTCCTCCATCTCCCTGCTCAGCTGGCTACTCAGCAGCCATGCAGGGAGACTCATCATCCCACCCCTGCCTGGAGTGGCCAGCCAAGTAGGGAGGTGGAGGAGCTACTTCTGTGATTGGCGGGAAGTGCGAGATGCTGGTGGCGCAGCGACTCATGAGTGGACGGGCCAGTTCCAGAGGGCGTCCCCTCGTGAGCTGCAGCTGGGACAGGGATAATTGTATTCATAAACAAACATCCCCATCTATTTTTGTGATGTATTAAGAATACTAAGAAAAGTCACTTTTTTTTAAAAAAAAAAAGAGAGCAAATTCCTGAGAAACGTCAACTAGTTCAAGAGTCCAAAGATAGCACCATGTTACAAGAGTACGGAGCCTTAGAAACCAAGAAGAAAGAGTTTAGGCAGCACCATTTAATTGTTGTTTCTGAAATTTACAATGGGTTTTTAGGAACATACTAGTTAGTAGGGGAAACAATACGAAGATGTTTTATAGTCACATCGTCTTTTTAGGCTTCCCATTGGCAACAGACTGGCCACTGTGTAAATAGAATGCTGAACAAGTTAGGTCTCTAGAGTGATCCAAAAGGCATTATCACATACTGTCATTTTTAAAAAAATAAAATAGTCAAGTAAAGTTTTTCACTGGAATAGAAAAGATACCCTTGCAAGAGGGGAGTTCAAGAGCAACTTCCTTCTCTGACAGAAGGCTTTCTGAAACACATATCTCTGCTCACCTGAAGAATAGGTCGTTTTAGACAGTCTTTCGAGACATCAGGAAGAGCAAGACTACCTTTACCATCTTTATGGAAAAGCTAGAGAGAAAGAGAAAATACGCACCATGAATTTATCTAGGGGAAAAAATACTGCTTCAGGCTTTCCCCTTATTGCCTTAGTCTCAAAGAAACTCTGTACATGCTGTATAGCAGCATTTCTAATAAATGCACATCCATTCTCAAATTACTATGTCAGTGAGATATGGAAACCATTCCTCTACCTGTGTAGAAGCGAGGCAAACCTATTTCTTCTTATCCAGACAAAATTCCAACCCCCATTTGCAAGATACCTTGCTTGCTGTTGCTTCCTCTGCTGCCAGCTCACGTTTTAATTCCTGTACTTCTTTCTGGAGACGCTGAATAGTCTCCTCTCTGAATTCTGCTGCTTGTACAACTTTATCTATTTCATCCTGTGTTTGAGAGGAAAGTTAAAGAATGAGTTTAAAGCAAGGGATTATCCACATAGCAAACATTCTGCAGGATCAATCTAATTCCCACTGCTGCAGAGACCAGAAAGACACTGCAGTTCACATGTTTTCTGCCTTTCCAATTAATCATTTCACAGAATAGATTGAAAAGCTCTCCCTGATGTACAGACACTTGTATGAAAACTGACCTATTGGTTCAGATGTAACTAACAGTATAGAAATCGCTTATAGAAACAAATATTTAGTTATAACTACATTACTCATGCAATCTGGGAAGGAAATATTAGTTTTATACTTGCTATGATACTAACTCATACTGCCTCTTATTCCAGTTTTTCCCTCTCCTGTTTCACAGCATGAAAAGAAAATACCACAGTAACCAGGTGCAGTGATGGCAAACGGAATTATGTCAAAGACCTTTTATCCTCTGCCCTCAAAAAGGAGTACAACAGTCAACATGGCTGCTTGAAGCAACAGGTATATTTGGAATATCTTGCAGCATTAGCGTAATATTTTTATTAGCACCACTCAAAAAGTTAGGTTACCTACCTGTAACCATGGTTCTTCTAGTGGTCCTCTGTGAATTCACACAAATGGGTTTATCCTGCGCCTGCGCAGGACATTCGGAAGATTCTAGAGCTTAGGAAAAAAGAAACAATTTAGTACCCCCCCCAAGGGCACAAGCTCCGCCTCCTCAACCTTCCTTTCAGTTCCCTGAGTCTGCCGTTACCGTATAGAGTAGGTATTTAAAGAACGGTATCATGACGGACAGCAGGGAGGAAGGGAGGGATGTGTGAATTCACAGAGGACCACTAGAAGAACCATGGTTACAGGTAGGTAACCTAACTTTCTTCGTAGTGGTCTCTGTGAATGCACACAAATGGGCGATTAGCAAGCTTACTCACCGGATGGAGGGCCGTCACGACAGCAAAGATGACAGTATTGCCCTTCCAAATGCAGCATCATTTTTGGCTCTGACGTCGAGGCGGTAGTGCTTCGCAAATGTCAGAGGATTGGACCAAGTAGCCGCTTTACAGATGTTCTGTATCTGAACGCCTCGGTGTAGAGCGGTCGAAGTAGAGACTGCTCGAGTAGAGTGCACATTCAAATGGTCCGGTATTGGCTTGCCTGCAAGTTGATATACCAACTGTATCGATTGCACTATCCACCTTGATATCGTCTGTGGAGAGGCAGGGGCACCCTTGTTGGGTCCGTGGTAACACAAGAACAGATGTGAAGAACGTCTAAAGTGCTTGGTCCTGTGAAGATAGAAAGCAAGGGCTCTTCTGACGTCCAATGTATGGAGCTTACGCTCAATCGGTGTAGACGGAGAAGGAAATAGCGTTGGAAGTATAATAGGTTGATTCAGGTGGAAGTCTGACACCACCTTGGGGAGGAAAGACACATCAAGGTATAAAGTGACTTTATCGGGATGCATTTGGAGGTATGGAGAGTCTGATCTGAGAGCCGATAGCTCACTGGCTCTTTTAGCAGAAGTTATAGCTACGAGAAAGGCAGTTTTAAGAGAGAGTAACTTATCGTTACAGGTTGCCATTGGTTCGAATGGTGATTTTGTAAGTGCTTCAAGAACAAGTCGAAGCGACCATTGCGGTACAATTCGTTGTGAGGGTGGCCGGATGTTCTGTAGGCCCTTAAGAAATCTCTTGACTGTAGGATGAGAGAAAAGTTTAGCGGAGCTGGATCGGAGAGGTTGGTGCGTGACAACTGCTGAGATATATACTTTAATAGTTGAGTGTGCAAGTCCAAGATTAAAGAGATGCAGTATGAAGGTAAGTACGGTTGAAAGAGATGATGGGACTGGGATGAGTCCCTTGGGGATTGAGTGAATTTCAGAAAAGATTTCCACTTATTATGGTAGAGGCGAGAAGTGGATGGTTTCTGAGCCCGGTCTAAGATCGCACGGAATTCGGGGTTATCCTCCATGCCGTCAGGTGAAGAGAACGGACATCGGGATGGAGAAGGGCCCCGTCGTTCTGGGAGAGGAGAGACGGTATTGGAGGTAGGTGAAACATTTCCTCCGTTATTTCCCTGAGGTGAGCGAACCACGGTTGTCGCGGCCACCACAGAGCGATGAGTATCGCGTTTGTTTGGTACTGAATGATTCTGGTTATTGTTTTGAGCAGCATTGGTATCGGAGGGAACAGGTAAGTGAGTTCTCCGGACCACGGTATGAGGAATGCGTCTCCGAGGGACGAAATGTCTATGCCTGCTCTTGAACAGTACCTGTGGCACTTGGTATTGAGACAGGATGCAAAGAGGTCTATCGTAGGTTGGCCCCACCGGTGACAGATGTCTCGGAAGACTGTCTCATTGAGGGACCATTCGTGCATCTTGGTGGGGAGCCTGCTTAGACAGTCTGCCAGGTAGTTGTCCTCTGATGAGATATGGATTGCTTGGGGGAAAATATGGTGTGTGCGGCACCATTCCCAAAACTTTATGGTTAGACGAAGGAGCGGTAGGGATCGAGTTCCTCCTTGTCCGTTGATATAGTGCATCGCCGTGGTATTGTTGGTGACAAGCTGCACTGCTTTTCCCTCGATACATGGAAGAAAGGCTTGAAATGCCTTCATAATGGCCAACATTTCCAATTGATTTATGTGGAGTATTTTTTCTCTTTTTGTCCACAGGCCATGTATCTGCAGTCCTTGACAGTGAGCTCCCCATCCTGAGGGGCTGGCATCTGTTGTAACTTGTATCAACAGGTAAGGAGGTTGGAATGGTCTGCCCATTGATAGATTGTGGGCAAATGTCCACCAGATGAGTTGGTCTGCTACATTCTGTGTTACCCGTAACTTTTTCAGCGGGGTGTCCGTTGAAGGGTTGAATCGGGAGAGAAACCAACATTGGAGTGATCGCAGTTTGAGTCTGGCATGGAGGACCACTGATGTTGTGGACGCCACGAGACCTAGTAAATGTTGGGTATCGAGGGCAGTCACGGTCGTGAAAGGCTGAAATTGTTGTATTGCCTTTTGGATCTTCAAGATTCTTTGAGTTGGTAAAAATGCCCTTGCTTGGATGGCATCAAGTTCTGCTCCTATGTAGCTGACGAGTTGAGATGGTACCAGATGAGATTTCTGTCGATTTATTTCCAAGCCTAATTTGTTTAAGGTGTCAAGTGTGGTGTTTGTGGCTGTGATAGCGTCTTGGTAGGATTTGGCAACCAGGAGCCAGTCGTCGATATAAGGGAAGAGCTTTACTCCCTTGGTACGGAGGTAAGCTACTACGGGAGCCATGCATTTGTTAAATGTCCTGGGGGCTGTGGAGAGCCCGAAGGGGAGGGCAGCAAACTGGTAAGTTGTGTGCTGGAATCGAAACCGGAGGAATTTTTGATGGGACGGATGAATTGAAATGTGAAAATATGCATCCTTTAGATCGATGGTGACAAACCAGTTCCCCTGGGATAGAAGAGGGAGAATGGAATCAAGAGTTAACATACGGAATTTTCTGTATAGTATGTATTCATTAAGTTCTCTAAGATCCATAATGGGTCTAATACCTCCGTCCTTCTTAGGGACCGCAAAGTACCGAGAGAAGAAACCCTCATTTAGGTCAGAAGATGGAACTCTGACTATTGCCCCCTTATTGAGGAGTGATGCAATTTCCTCTTGCAAAGGCAAAGAGAAGGGGGTGGTCTTGATGAAATTTGGTGGAGGGGTTTGAGAGAATTCTATCAAGTAGCCCTTCTCAATGATGGTCAAAACCCACTTATCAGTTGTAATTCTGCGCCATTCTGGGAGGAATGGGAAAAGTCTAGTATGATTACGGGGGTAATTAGGTGTATTGCTTACCCCTGCGCTGTGGTTTACGAAAGGTCTGTCTGGAACCTTGATATTGTTCCTGCTTGAATTGCAGGGGGTTGGATTGTGGCGGCTGGTAAGGCCGGTCATGCTGCTGCTGCTTGCTGTACCGAAAGGGCTGGTACTGAGAAAGTTGTTGATAGAAAGGCTTCTTGTAAGCCGGTTTCTGATATCTATATGGTTGGTATGGTATGTACGATTTAGCCGTTTTTCTCATTTTGTGGATGTTTTCCATTATGTCATCCGTTTTAAAATTAAAAAGACCTGCCGCATCAAAGGGGAGGTCTTCAATCTTAGTCTTGGTATCGTCCAAGATGTTAGCCGCCCTGAGCCAAGCATGCCGTCTGACTGCTACTGCAGTTAGCATGGATTTAGAAGCGGTGTCAGCAGTATGTTTCGCTGCTACCCTTTGTTGTTTAGCGAGGGTGTTAGCCTCTGCATAAGTATTGAGAGCCTCGGTCTTTGATGGATCGGGGAGAGTTTGAAGTATGGGGAGAATTTTATCCCACAGGTGTTTTTGATAGGCACCCATTGCCGCTTGGTAATTTGAAATTCTAATCATTAGCGCCGCGAGCGAGTAAAGTTTCTTTCCGAGAGAGTCGGTCTTTCTTCCTTCTCTATTCACAGGTGTTACAGATGACCTGCTACGTGATTTGTACTGGGTGGCCTCGACCACAATGGAGTTAGGCATAGGGTGTTTAACAAGGAAGTCCGAGTCTGACCCGTGTGTCTTGTAGTGGTGTTCGATTTTTCGTGGGATTTGGAGAGTCGAGGGCGACTTATCCCAGGAGTTCTTTACCAGGTCAAGGAGTGCTGGTATGAGGCTGAGACTAGGAGGAGTTTTGTCCTGCTCCATATCATGGAAGACTAAGTCCTTTTCTTGTTGGGGTATCTGCGCGTCAAGTTGCAGTGTCTTAGCCATGCGCAAAATGAGTTGAGCATATGACGTGTAGTCTTCCGAAGGTGACTGGGGGAAGTGCCTGTGGCACCCGCACCAGGGACGTCAGATTCACCAGAGACTGATGAGTTGTCATCATGAAACAATTCAGAAGCCAATGAGGGTGAACGGTGTGTTATCGGTACCAGATCCCTCGGTAAGGGTTCAGCGTCAGATTGAGTAGACGGAGAAAAAGGCTCTGTATCAGGGCCATGGGGGCCAGAGTAGAGCGTGGTAGTCTGTACCGTAGGATGGCTTCTGTCGTGCTTAGACCGTTTCGGAGGTACGGAAGGTGTCGCTGCTGTTCCCCTCTTTCGGGATGGAGCGGCTTGGGGTGTAGAAACATCCCCTTGGTGTCGCGAATGAGCTTCCAGAGGCGGAGCTGTGGAAGGGTACCAGGATGGCAGTGAGTATGCCGGTCCTCTGTAGTCAGCTTGGTATCCATAGCCATGGTATGGGTAAGGATGGTACGGACCAAAATACGGGTGACCATATTGTGGTGGACCCTCTGGAGGATATTGGTCTTCAAGCCTGTAAGGCTGGTATGGAGAGGCATGTTTGCGTTTCTCCGTCCTCTTTTTAGGAGTGCAAGGAGCAAACCCCTGTTCCGATTGAGTCTCGGTATCTGCCCGCCCTGAAGATCGAGGGCTAAAAGGGGCTATGGCCGGGCTGGAAGGTGCATCAGCCCCAAATCGGCCCAAGCTTGGAGACATGCTCAGAATATCATGAGCTGTTTGGGCTGGAGGGACGGTTTGTTCCTCTGTGTCCGAAAGCCCAATGCCTTCCCTTGATTCCTCCAGTAATATAGGAGCCGGAAGAGGTAAAGAAGCGGGTTTGGCTGTTTTCTTTTGCTTCTTAGGCTTTTCTTTGTCTTTTCTCTTTTTTGCAGGATCAACGGATCGCGGTTGAGCCTTGGAAGCTGGTTTAGACTGTTTTTGGAAATCCTTGGATCTAGCAGGTAAGGAAGTCGTGTTGGGCAAAGACTGCTCAACTGGGCTAGGAGCTGATTTGTCAGCCTCCGAGCGAGGAGGGTTCGGTGAGGGGAGGTACCTCCATAGTAGGGTTCAGAGTCTTTTCGTAAAGAAAGGATCTGAGTCGTTGAAGCCGCAATTTAATAGCCTGCTAGGAAAGGCTCCTGCGCGCGGTGCACGACTGGGTGAGGTGGAATTCCCCCAGGCAAAACAAACACTGATCGTGCCCGTCTGTTAGAGGGATTTTTCTAAGACAAACGGAGCACTGCTTGAAACCCCGAGGGGCCATAAAACAAGGGAAAAACAAAAATAAAGGGGGAATCCGTTGAGGGGGGGGAAAGGCGGGAAGCGTGATAGAACGGGGGGAAAATTGGGCTAGCAGGTTCTATCACACTAATAACAGAAATAATAAAGATAAATAGCAAAGGGAGGAATGAAAAATAGCTGAAAAGCTAGGATTTACTTTCCTCAAAACACTCTAATGTTCCTAACGTCCTACACGAACGGCGGAAAAAAGGAACTGAAAGGAAGGTTGAGGAGGCGGAGCTTGTGCCCTGGGGGGGACTAAATTGTTTCTTTTTTCCTAAGCTCTATCTAGAATCTTCCAAACATCCTGCGCAGGCGCAGGATAAACCCATTTGTGTGCATTCACAGAGACCACTACGAAGAACTTTAGAAAGTGATGAGTAAGATTCCAGTTCATCAGATCTCTTCCTTAACAAAACAGAAACAGATGGCAAGAAGGAAAAGGAACAGAGAGAAAAGATTTTGAATGGGGTTATCACATGAAATAACTATTTAGCCTTGAAACTGATTATTTTTTCACAATTTTCTTTCAAGCAAAGGCTGACAGAAAACTCAAAACTCTCCTCTTCCTCACCTGCAGTTCTGCCAAACCATCTTCAATGGCAGCACTCTTTGTTTTTTCCTTTGCCAGGAAGCTATGCACATTCTTTAAGCTGCTCTGCTTCTCCATAGGAACTTGCAGGTTCTCAAAACTTTTGAGAAGTCTTAAAGTGATAAACAAGATTACCACATTGGGTTAAAGGCAGCAGGAACAATTGTAATATGAAATTACATAGATTAGTATAATGCAACTGATTTACTATGAGTTATTGTATGACAAATTTACCTTTACACATTATGAGCAATAAAACCCACCACAACAAAGGTTCAAGGTACATAACAGGCTTCTTCCCTTGTACCCCACATCAAACTCTCAGTTAGCCGAGAGTGTCTTCCTAGCAGTGTAATATGTGCATGAAAGTTTGGTAGAGCATAAACCAAGAGAAACAATCTTGCCAGATGATCCACAACTTTAGAACTTTCTTCCCACTGGAGCATCTTCTGGAAGTAGTTTCTACGTGAACTGTCGACAGCTCAAGTAGGTATTGTAGGCTATCAACTCCCAACAAGACCAGCCATTTCTGAAGGACCAAAGGGTCCTTGGCCTTGACTTTTAAAACAGAAGTGAAGAGGATCTTACAGTTTAGACAAACCTTGCTTATTCAAAATAAACTAAACAGCCTATACAAATATCCTTCCTTCTTTTTGGCATTGTACATGGAGAGGACTAACCCCAGAAAAGAGGAAGAAAATATTTAGGAATCCTGTCTATTAGGGATGGCACAGTATAATTGGCCACCGCATTCATATACAACACCTTAAGAAAACATAACATTGAAGTGTGCCACTCCTACAACAACAACATTTTATTTGGAATAAAGCTATGGATATTTTACTAAGCCCTAATTAAAATCTGGCAAGGAACAGTTGAAATAAGAGGGGACTGGGGGCAGATCTGATCAAGCCTCTGAGATTCCAGAAGGATATTATCACATTGGAGAATCATTAAGACTGCAATCCCAAAACACTTACAAATGATTAAAATTCACTGAACTCAACAGAATTCACATCTCTACATGTTCTTGTAATCATGCTGCACAAACTTCCACTAATCTTTCTTCGTAACCTGTATTCATTACCTTTTCTTGAGAAGGTTTAAATGCTTTTCGGTTTCATTGTGGTTCTCTGTAGTTTTATACAGAAGAGATCTGGAAAGAGTGGATAGTATATTGAGCTTTTCTTTCACTCATGTGGGAAATGTTTAGTGAATTTTCTGTTATTGCTAGGAACAACCTATGAGCACTTATCATGAAAATACTTTGTTGAAGAGAAAAATACACCACACTGTCGACCAAGATATCCTTGGTAGGAACTAAGCTGTTGTTTTTCCTTGCCTTCAATTTCCTGACAAGATCTGGCAAGATCTGTTCTCGATCATCCCAGAGTGCAGGACACGCAACAATGGGCTCAAGTTAAAGGAAGCCAGATTTCGGTTGAATATCAGGAAAAACTTCCTAACCGTTAGAGCAGTACAACAGTGGAACCAGTTACCTTGGGAGTTTGTGAGTGCTCCAACACTGGAGGCATTCAAGAGAAATGTAGATAATCTCCTGGCAGATATGCTTTGATTGTATTCCTGCCATTGAGCAGGGGGTTGGACTTGATGGCCTTTTAGGCCCCTTCCAACTTCACTTTTCTATGATTCTATTCCTTGTCTAGAATGTCCTGATGTTAATAAGGATCCAATAATTAAATTGCTTAACACTGCTCCATTCCTGAAAATATCTTCAGTTATCAATAGATTAAGAATTATAGTTATTTAAGTGACAACAAACAAGTTTGTTTACCACAGCCAAAGCTTCTCAGGTGGAAAAAATAAAATATTGACATGAAGTTCTTCAAGACTTACGTTATTAACCAATGCATTGTGGATTCCAGGTGCTCTCTACTGCTCTTTGGAAGCGGCCGCCATTTTGCTCTCTGACTTTGTGTCACTTTCAGTACTTTTGTGTACAGGGATGCTGTTTCTGCTGACAAAAAACAAGATAATTCATAAGTATCCCAGCTAAACATGGTCAGAATGGTGTGTGGTACAACATTCATTTAGTACTACTTAAAACATGCAATGAAGGCAAGATTATTTTCTTAAACAATTTTCTTCTTAAGGAGATATATCTATAAACAACAAATGAATGTTTTTATTTGCCACATGAAGTACCACATGACTGAACAAATTACTATTAAACATTAATTCAACTATTTTTTTAAAATAGATTAAAAAGACCCCTCTCCCCCGGATCTGCTTTTGAGGATAACAGGAACACAGAAAGAGCCTCTCAAAGTTCAGGCAAGCTCATACGGAAGGTTATCAAGGCCAAACTTGTATAAGGCTTATCAGCACTTAGAACTGTGTCTGGAAACAGCAGTTTCAAACTGGTGACTGGTGAAGCTCTAGCGAAGCTATAAATGAACTGCCATTTTCCACCAAAAGTCTTGATACCAATGTAACAATATACTAGGCTCTACCCCAAATCACTAGCATTTATTTAGATTTTAACAGATCTTAAAGAAATAGCAACAATACAAAACTAGACAAAGCGCAGCTCTCTAGTGCTGAACTGCAACTCCCAGCATTCCTCATCTTTGAGTATGCTGACTAGGGCTGATAGGAATTGCAGTCCAACAATAGCTGGATCATATCAGGAGGATCCAGGACCTCCCAGTCACGGATAATGCTAGAAGTCATAGTCTCACTGCCAATTGGACCCGATAAAGAGCATCTCCTGAAGAACTAAAACTTCCAGGAAGCAATTCAAAAGCTTTTTTTTTTAAATTAACAATATTAGCAAAAATTGGAGAAGCTCATGGTGGGAGTTTAGTAGAGTCATGGGTAGAGAACCCATAAGCCCTTCTCTAGGAGGGTGAAATCTAGAGGTCTGCAGACTGTGTTTATGGGCTGCAATTCCCAGAAATCTGCCTGAAAAATTCTTGGGGGGAGGTCAGTCCAAAAACACAAAAAAGCACACTCTTATTATTTTGTGGCTGCTACTGTGTAACTGTTCGGAATAAAAAATCCTTACCAATCTAATGCAAATCAATCAGAGATCTACCCGTTAGATCTAGATCTATAATCTGCCCACCCCTGCTATAGCTACCTCTGGCACAAACATCATCTAGTCCAACTCTGGTTCAAATACTATCTATGAGTATAACGAATGTAGGAAATATGTATCAGTTACACAAAGATTTTTTTAAATGTAAAAAAATATAGAATACCTTCGGGAGATTCTGTTCTTTGCTGCTCCTGGACTCCTTGGGCACCCTTCTATAAAGGAATAAGCATGAAGCAAACATCATAAAATGTTTTAATTACAGGAATACACTCATTCTCAGGCTCCCAACCCACTTAAGCAGAAGGCTATAGGGAGTTTCTTATGCACCTTGTATAAAGTTTCAGTATGATCTTAGCCATACTATCTCTTCAGGGTCTTGTTCCTCACTTTTGACCAACCCTGCTCCCCTTGAACACAGAGAGCAATGCTTTCTGGGTAAACAGGAACATGAAGTCCACCCATATTGCTTTCCCTCAGCTCATGCCCCCAGCAATATAATTACTCAGCCAATCAACTTAAGCCTTTACTTAAGCTTTATCCGATATATTTATCTAAGCTTTACAGTTTTATTTATGTGAACCAGTCTGAATTTGATCTGTATTTATATACAGGATACTACCTAATGTTACACTTCATTCTATTAATACACACACACATCTATATACATGTATGTATGTAATTACCACCTGCCCACCAGAGGAACCTCCAGTGAAACTTATTGTAAAAAGGTAGTGTTGTAGCAAAGATGTGGGTGGCAACCAGCAAATGTTAAAAGAAATAACAAAATGCTACTGCTTTCCCATCCAACCTCTCTTTTCTGTTGCTGCTCTTCTTTTCCAGGAACTCTTTAGTGCTGCTGAATCAGATCAGTTCCATTTATGCATGTATAATCCTTAAATTGCTACAAAGCATGAAATATTATGGAAACATATGAGTGCTGAATACTTCCCTTGTTTTAATTAGCAGAAGTATGATCCACTCACTGCTTCTATGTTTCTAGAACAATTACACCCTCTAGCGGCCAGTCCAATAAAGCTGCACATTATTACTCCCACTGCAAACATAGGACTGTTTCACACAAATAATTGCAACATGGTTGTAGTAGCAATGTTTAATATTCAAACAGTGATTTAGTGTGTTCACACTATACATATATTATATTTTGACCATCCTTATGGGCACCCTTTATGTCATGACTGTAACCCTCATACTGTAGGGGTCTTGCACTGACTTCATGGCAGACAGTTCAGATTATTAAATGACAATCTTATTTTCTGTTTATGCTGTCTTCAGAGCTTTACAACAGTAACAACACCTATCTATACGTACTATTCAAAAGTAAACTCTGTTGCATTCAACAGAACTTACTCCCAGGTACATTTGTATAAGATTACAGCATAAGTCACCTGCATCATTATGTCTTACAGGTACGCCAGAATTATGACAGCAGGTCATTGCAAACATTATGACAGCACTGATGCTGAAGACAACAATTGTATGATATCATGGAAGAAGCCGCAATCAGCAGAAATTCTATACCCAGTTACCTAGGAGGAAGCCTCAATGAAATAAATAGGACTTAGCTCCAAGAAGATGGACACAGGATTACGCTGGCAGTTTTGTATCCTAAGATCCCCTGAATCACAATCATCCCACCATATAATGACAGCATAACTTGCCAGCAAAATATGGCATCACTCTCAGCTCAGAAAGACAGTAACACACACATACTGTCCCCACTCCCTCTTACACCATCACGAAGGAGTACAGAACTCCAGATAAGTCTCTAATTTATAGGGGCAAATCACCAACAACATTCAAACTGCTGAGTGGGAGCTCCTGCATATTGTGCATACAAGGCCAAGCTCTTGTAGGGACAGGAACTTCACACAGTTTAGTATTATAACTAGAGATGGGGGTATTCATATATGAATACGAATATCACCACGCAACTGGAGTTAATGAGGGTCTGCCCCCTGGGGTCAGACCGTCCATTCATGCATCCAGTGGCCTCGCTCATCCTTCCAATCACCCCCAGAGCCCCACTCTCTTCCTGTTTGGCTAGCAACTCAGCAGCCGTGCAGGGAGACTCATCCTTCCTCCCCTTGCCTGGAGTGGCTAGCTAAGCAGGAAGAGAGCGGGGCTCCAGGGGTGATTGGAAGGATGAGTGAGGCCGCAGCCAGACACGAGTGGACGGTCCGACCCCAGGGGGCAGACCCTCGTTAACTCCAGCTGCACAGGGGTATTCGTATTCATATACCCCCATCTCTAGTCATAACAAATAGAGGAGGAATATATTGCTTATACTGATATCCTCAGAATCTCTGCAGCTATTGTTCCTCAGGACTACAGACATGCCATCACATGACCCTGAATTGCAAGGAGTGATAATATGGAGGAGGATGAGTATTTGAGAAGTTGTACTAAATGTGTGATGTTGTGGCACATATTCATTCATTCTCACAATCATCTCAATTTCATCATAATCACAGTATCAGGACACTCTTCCATTACTCGGAAACAGTGATGTTGCCATGCACACAGTAAAAGTGGCTATCAGAGTCACTGCGTTCTGAGTTGTCTTACTATCAACTTTGTTGATCAGATTGCACAGGAGCCCAACTAGGTTATGTGTAATTTGGCCCCATTATTCCATATGCCACACCGTTTTTGAGCGGTACCATTTTCATGTTGTAGGTAAGAGATCATGTATCAGGTGATTCCAATAGGGAGTGGATCTGCACACCTTAAACTAAATTTAAAAAAAAACTAGGCAGGAACATTTCTTCTTGGAAGCTAGTTATCCATGCGGAAGGCACACTTATTTATTCCCACAGCCTCATGGCATTCCCAGCCAAGAATAAAAACCTAGCATTAACCACACTAAACCAGTGCTTTTGTTGCAAAACAAAACAAAACAAAGTGATTCCTCCCACCTGCATTCTGAAATGCTACTGCTCATTTAGTTGGTGTGATATGGGCCATAACCTCCATTTATCCATGATCTGTGTTATCTGTGAATGGAGGAGGATGAAAATCTTAACTCCAATTACAAGTGTATCCCAATGAAAATATTTCTTTTTTCTCCAGCCTCATTTTTCACAAGAAGGGTATGATACTTACTTGTCTCTGTAGGTTTCTCTTCCACTGTCTTGCATCTGTTCCCCTTTTTTTCCTGGAAGGTTCAAGTTGCTCTCTAGCCATCTTCTCCTTTGCAGCTCCTCTTGCCTGGTCCTTACAAGAAGAACGAGGATAAGATGTTATGAGAGGGAGGGTCCATAAGCTACTTCTCACTAAGCACTTCAGATGATTCTTTATGAGTTCCTCTTTCCCCACAAGGTCCCGCTAACAATCCTGCTCTCAATTTCCTAAAGTCTAGCTCAATGGCTTAGATATCTCACTACAGAGCCAGAGGTTGGGAGTTGGATTCCTCACTGTGCCTCCTTGTGAGTAAAGCCAGCCTGTGGGGCCCTAGGCAAAGCTGCCCTATGCCAGGATGCCCCCAGAAGTAGGGAATGGTAAACCACTTCGGAGTATTCTCTAGCTAAAAAAAGAGTTGCCATTAGTCAATGATGAAGACGACTCCACTTCACAGACTAAATCATTTATTGTAGTGTAAACATTCATGGGTTGCTGTCAGAGTGGATAAAAATCAATGCTTTTTTAAAAATCAAATTGATTTAAATCATGATTCTAATTTAAAAATAGATTTTTTTAAGAATTTAAATTATCAAAAGATCTGTTTTTTTATATATTTAAACCAATTTCATACAAATCAAACCCACCCTGGCTGCTGTCCTCCACTTCTTGGTGTAGAATCTCCTTTCCTCGGACCCTTGGAATGCTTTCCTCAGTTGGCAGCTCTGTCTGTAACACAGCTGTAAACCCCCAGGGTCAGAGGAAGAGGAGAAGCAGAAAACACAAGTTCTAATAACGCAAATCTACTGCGTTAGGTATTGACAATCCCTTCGCTGGATTTTTGACCATATTTGGGGGGAGGGGGTGAAGAGGGAGGGCGTGGGAGAAAGAAAAGGTCACACTCTGCACCTTTCATGATTTCCTGACTGCGATATTTGCACTACCCTCCGCTTTACACACAGGAATCAGGCACCCCTCTTGTGGTTGAGGATAATACTTCTTGCACCGACTGAACTTCTCGCCAACCTTTCAAACGCCGCCAGAACACCCGAGAGGCAGGGCCGAACCCCGGCGAGAGCGCGCGGCATCTGGGCCCCGGGTAGACCTCGGGCTAGATGAGCGGGGTATAAATTTAATAAATAAATAAATAAATGAGAACCGCCGCCGCCGCCGTGAAACGATGCCTTTTCTTTCTCCCAAGTAGGACGGTACTGAGACAAAGCCCACCGCACTTCCTCCCGTTCGGACACTCACCATTTGCGTCCCCGTGAACCCGGCCGAGACCTCTCCGCCCCACCGCAAGGCGGCACCGGAGGAAGGGCGCTCGCTTTTGAAAGCGTTCCCGCGAACGCGAGGCGCAGGCGCACGGCGGGACGACTCGGTGGGGGCCGCTGCGCCTGCGCGCCGGGGACAGCGCCTCCGCGGGACTGCGGCTGCGCGTACAGGTTGGTCGTCCTCTCTTGCCCAGGGGTCGAGGCGTAGCGTAGAAGCAGGTATTCCCGGGCGGCGCTGATCGGCTTGGCGAGAGGGGGGCGGTTGTCTCCCGCATTGCCCTTTTGGGAGACGTTCATTTCGTCGTAACCGGTGGTGGGTGTCCTCGGTCGCCGGACTGAGTCACGGCATAAGCTCACCTTCCATATCTACTGCCACTGCCTGCATATAACATATGAAAAGGGCGGAAGTGCCTTTGAGCGTGTGCAGAGTGCTTTGCCCTAACCTGATCAGAGGACTTCAGGCAACCCGCCGCCTTTCTTTGAATAGAGATCTGAGACCGATTTGAATTTTAACCTGGCTTGGTACACTTAGCACCGCTCACGTCAAAATTTCGGCCCAGACAGTGTCCGGTTAATTGCTGCGAAATGGGGTTGCGTGAAAGTTTTCCATATGTTTTGGGCTTCGACTCCCAGAAGCCTCAGTTATTGTGGCTGCATTTACGATGGCAAGGAGGTGTGGTAAAAAATCTGAAGGATTGGGGGTTCCTCTGAAAACAGGTGTTCAGTTTTAAAAACATCACTGTTTAAGTGAATTTTTTTTCCTTCGTAAATATGTTAACTTGACAACTGGAGTGAGTGGAGGCAGTGCTCCCCCATGGAGTGGTCCCCTCTCATCTTCTGGTGGGCAAAGTTGAGGGAGTTGTTTCCTGCCAAACTGTTGGCACAGCTACAGTAATAATGCTAGTCTCGATTCCCATCAATAGCTCACAGACCCTTCTGTGGTGCAAAGAGGGTGGGTGTGTTCCTATTCCAAAAGAAGTAGATGATTTGTTGCCATCTAGAGCTGCAACTGTGAGTTTGACTCTGTAGTATGCAAAGTCGGACATTATATATTGCATTAAGTTGTATCAAAAGTCTGTTTGTGTGGTCACTTTTTAGAGAGGATGTTGTGTTATTCCATTGTGATAAACTAAAAAATGTTGTGGCATGTTAAACAGTGACAAATGTATCACAGCATAAGCTAGCATACCATTTCATCAGATGCCTTAGGTTGTCGGATGGTGAAGCTGCCTTAAGGCATGAAAGCTTGTGTCATAATAAATGCTTTAGTGTTTAAGGTAGAATAGCATTATTCGCTGTTCTTGCTTTATCTGGTGTGTAAAATTATTGTTCTCTGTGTTTAAAAGCAAAAATCTGCCTCCTAAGCTTCCCTGGGCTCCATAATGTTATTAAATCATTTTATAATATTCAGATCTCAGCCCACAGATTGCATCTGAACTTCAGTAGAAAATGTTGCGGGCGAAGAATAAACTTCTGTGCCTCTGGCCCTTCCATTACAAGAAAAAAACAGTGCCACACCTCCATGACTATATTCAGCGCTCACTGCATGCAGAGTCACTCCACTCTGAGTGGGTTGCAATGGCCAAAAAGCAGCTGAAGGGCAAGAATCCAGAGGAGCTGATATGGCACACCCCAGAGGGAATCTCCATCAAACCACTGTACTCTAAACAGGACACACAGAACTTTCCGGAGGAACTACCCGGAGTGAAACCCTTCACTCGTGGTCCTTATCCTACCATGTATACTTACAGGCCTTGGACCATCCGCCAGTATGCTGGCTTCAGTACCGTGGAGGAAAGTAACAAATTCTACAAGGACAACATCAAGGGTGAGATACAGCCCTGAGGAGTGAGGGGAGGGGAGAGTGTGGTCTACTTCTTATGTGCTTTTGTATTTGTATTTTATGCCAGATGGTGGCTGCAATCACAAGTTTGGAAGGAGGTTGCATGGAAATTAATGATATTCGTTCTGGGTAATCATGGGTCCCATGACAGCCAAATGAAGTCTTATTTGGGAGTTAAGTGTCACTGAACTTCCTTACATCAACCAAACATGCATAGATCAGGCATTTAGTTTTGGTAAGGGAGGTTTTAAGCATAAGTCTTCAGTCATTTCCAATTTATTTTCTGAGCTTTTCTTAGTGAATTAGAACCAACCATGGATAGTTAGTTTTGCTATGATGACTATTCTGATTCTGTTAGGGGAAGGAAGAAGGATAATTCAGAGATGCATTCTGTCTACTTCTATGTGAAGTGAAGAAAGGATAGTTAGACTCCTTTCAAGTAGCTGGTAGCTCAGTCAGTCCATGAAGTAAAATCAGAATCCAGAAGCAGGCAGTGCCAGTTAGAGTATTGCTCACCTATGAATTTTGGATTTTCTTCTGAATTTACTTGAATGTTCAAGTCTGTTCCAGTGCTTGGACTCTATTCAGCAGAGTACTTACTAAATTACAGCACTGTGTTCCGCATTCTTTTCCTCTTCTCTTTTCTTCATTTCCTGAAGTTGCTAGAATAATAAAACAATTATCTTTTGAAAAGCTTTAAGATGCAGATCTCGATAAAATAGAAGATTTCATTTGGGTGGTGATAGAAACATTCTGTTCCTATTTTTCTTCTGCAAAACTTAAGCATATCATTTTATCACTGTTGGCCACTTTAGAATTGGATACTAAACTGATGGATAGCTCAGTGGTTTAAGTTCAGAGGTTAGGAGTTTGATTCCCCACTGTGTATCCTTGTCAGGAGTTGGACTAGATGATCCATAGGGTCCCTTCCAGCTCTGCCGTGCTAAAATGATGATGATAATTTAGGAAATGCTATTGAAAAAGATGTTCCACATCTAATTTTGTAATTGTTATTGCATTACTTGGATTCTTCACACAGTTGCAAAGTCTAGATTTTTAAAAATAGTTAGTAGAAGTCTATAACTGAAAAGCTTAGCCCCAAGTAATATCAGTAGTGGAGTCTAATTGTTGCATTTTTTTTAATTTTATATTTAATATCTTATTGAGTTGCTGGGTGCGATTTTATGGCCAAAATCTCCTTACTTAGTGTAGTAAATTGCATTAGAGTAGACCTATTGAATCAATGGGGTTCAGTTTATCAACTCCCCCATAAGTTCTATTGAGTCAAATAAGCCTACTCTAACTGTGACTTACTTTAGAATAGTAAATTGCAGGTACTGTAAGCCTATTTGATTCAATGGAATTTACAAACAAGTTGATTCACTGAATCCCCATTGGTTCAACGGGCCTACGCTAGTACAATTTACTATGCTAAGAAACAGGTTTTTGACCAGTTTCTCATTTCTATGCGTCTTCTTCAATGTGGCATTCTGCATACCTACGCATTTTTCAGTAAACTAAAATCAGTCATCTTAGGGCTGTGTAACATTTATAATAACTGCTTATGAACTGTTTGTTCTTAGGCAGTTACTAAAGCTTGTGGCTCTCTGGCTTTCTATGGATCTCCCTTCCACAGTTTTCTGTATTCCTGTTAATCTTCATGCTGAATAGGATGGTTGCAGAACATTTTGTTCATTCTTTTTCACTTTATTGCATGATGATATATAGTCACAAGATTTTTCCCTGGAGAGACAGTTAACTAGTTTTTTTAAAAAAAAACAAGAACAATAATTTTGCAGTAATTGACTTATAATTGCAAAGCATAGATCGCAACTTGCAGTTCCCTGTGATCCAGAATGAAAATTCAAACCAAGGTACATTCTAACCTTTTTATTTTCTATTCTTTTGTGTGGCTCTAGCGGGCCAGCAAGGTTTATCTGTTGCTTTTGATCTGGCAACTCATCGTGGTTATGATTCAGACAACCCCCGAGTTCGTGGTGACGTTGGAATGGCTGGGGTTGCCATTGATACAGTAGAAGATACCAAGATACTTTTTGATGGCATTCCTCTGGAGAAAATGTCTGTTTCTATGACAATGAATGGAGCAGTAATTCCTGTCCTGGCAACTTTCATTGTAACTGGGGAAGAACAAGGTGTGCCTCAGTCCAAGTTGACGGGGACAATACAGAATGATATACTGAAGGAATTCATGGTTCGAAATACCTACATTTTCCCCCCAGAACCATCAATGCGGATAATTGCTGACATCTTCCAATATACATCAAAGGTACTCTTTGCTCTAACCAGTACTTGTTTATTGTTCTTGATCTAATTGTTTTATTCACATATATTTAGCATTCAAGTATATTTACATTTTTCTTGTAGCACATGCCCAAATTTAATTCCATTTCTATCAGTGGATACCATATGCAGGAGGCTGGAGCCGATGCCATTTTGGAATTAGCTTATACTATAGCTGATGGCTTAGAGTACTGCAGAACTGGGCTTCAGGCTGGTCTCACCATTGATGAATTTGCTCCAAGGTAAATTAATTCTATTTTTTGGAAAAGAATTCTGGTTTTTAATTTTGAGATTTCAAGATGGAAATACATCTTCGAAACTGAGGTGCTGTATGATATAGTCACAAAGCAATTTGGTTTTATAGTTTCTATAGAAGTAATGCGTTGGATAATGCAGTGAGGACCTACAGAAGTGCCAGAAACAGCCTGAGGGAGCTACAGCCTTAATAAAATACTTGTTGGCTTTCCTACATATGAAATGGAATTTTGAAGTGTAGCTATTTTTAAAAAGTGATATAGATTAAGAAAGTGGAATTAACATGCCAAACCATTGCTGTATTTTTATTGCCTTTCCTGCATTTCTGGTCATCACTGTGCATTTTAACGCAATGCATAATTAAAACTGCAATTGCTTCCATAACTTGTGTTGATGGATGCTAGCTTAGAGGGAATTAAAAGGAAGTTTGACAAATTAATAGAAGAAAGGTCTTTCACTGGCTTTTGTCTATGATAGCAATACTAGACTGCCTTATTCAGTGGAAGTATATTGTGGTGTACCAAGTATTGAGGAGTATTGTGTGCCTTTTCTGGAGGCACACAGTAACATGGTGAGAGGGTTTGAATGTGTCAGAGAAGTTGAGAGCAGTACCCTCAGGGTTCCTCGCAGGATCATTGAAGGTCAAAATCCTTCCATGGTGTTCCTTGATACTACGTATGGTTGTGAACATTGGAATAGGAAGAAAGTTGACAGGAAGAAAAAAATTTTTTGAAATGTCATATTGGAGAAGAGTTTTACAGATACTGTGGGCCTTCAGAAAGACAAATAAGTGGTTTCCAGATGAAATCAAGCCTTAACTTTCACTGCAAGACCTGAGCAATGTTAATTGCAAGACTCTAAGGGCTGTTAATGAAAGGATCTTTTGGGAGCTATTAATTCATATGGTCGCTATAAGTCAAAAGTAACTTGATGGCAGATGATATACAGAAATTGGAGGGAGGGGGCTTCATTTCCTCTGTATGGAATTTCTGGAAACATCAGTTTGGATACTGTAAGAAGCAAGATGCTGGAGTTGAATCTAGGACTTCTTTCTGATCCAGCAGGGGTTTTTATGTATTTTTGCAGGGTTGAAGGTAAAGTAATTAAAGCAGCAGTTGATGGTTCAATTACTTTGAAATTTGAAGCCTGCTTTCACAGTGAAAAAATCAAGTCCCACTGTGACAGTTTAAGGTGGCACAGACAGAATAAGGCATTCAAGAAAAACTTAGTCACCTGGCAGATATGCTTTGATTGTATTCCTGCGCTGAGCAGGGGGTTGGACTTGATGGCCTTGTAGGCCCCTTCCAACTTCACTTTTCTATGATTTCTATGAAGGTTGTTTGAGTTGCGTGGCAGCTGTCTGAAAAGCTACAGACTGGCAATATGTCCAATGTGATTTCTGTTCTGTTCTTTAATCTAATAACAAGGTTGTAGGCTTTGACAAAAGTAAATAGCTAGCAAGCTTTGGACTCTGTGTAACTGTTTAGAAGTGGATGTGTTTCTAGCTTTCCTCTTTTCTTCATGACATAATGGCATTTGTTAGTGCATGCTATGAGGCTGTGGAACTGTCCAGATAATTGTAGTTGTAATCAAAACAGAAATTCATCTGGCCCCTTTTATACAATTTTAGATGGATAATTTCCATCCTTTTGATGAATATGACAGTCAGTGGGTATGAAAAATAGCTAGGGAAAAGACTATAAGCAGTGGCTCTTAGACCTTTTAAAGGAAATCAGTTGACCTTCATCAATCCAAAGGCAACCAGGGGAGTTCTTCTTTCTACTTTGGATTCAAAAGTGTTGACTTTTTGTCCACTTCATGATCTGCATGACATGTATTTATTCAACGTGGACAACACTGTGTGTTCTCTTGTTGCAGACTGTCTTTCTTCTGGGGAATTGGTATGAACTTTTACATGGAAATAGCTAAGCTAAGAGCTGGAAGGCGCCTCTGGGCTCACTTAGTAGAAAAAATGTTTCAGCCAAAGGACACCAAATCACTTCTCCTTAGAGCTCATTGTCAAACTTCTGGATGGTCATTGACTGAACAGGTCAGTGTAAATATTGTGGTACATGATTACTAGTTTTCTTTTCTAATATTTCATTCCGACATTATTCCATTATTATTTTCTCATGCAATAAAGAGAGAACCTCTACAAATTCTGGTTTTTATGTATGTCTAAATTATAAAGGAAGTCTAAAAATGGATAGATGAACAATGATAAAGCTCAAGATGTTAACTTCTGTAAGTGTTTGGATTTTTAATTCTATTGTTTTGTCCAAATTTCTTACAGACTAATGTTCAGTTACTTTAATATGTACCTTTTATTCAGAAGAGTTGTTTGTGTCTTTCTATCCGTTTCTTTTACAGTTGCAAAACCATGGCACTTAAACAATTGAAACTTCACATGCCTACTAAGAAAACACTGAAGATGTGCGCTTTAGGGTTATTTGGATTGGTTAACTTTAATTTAAATATCTGTTATTTGACAGTGCCTTCTTCAGTCATGAGATGGTATACCTCCCAGAGGAAAGAGCAGTGAGGTGTCACATAATCACATCTCCAAAGGGTCCCTGTGGACCAAAAGCATGGTAGCAAAATCAGTAATAAAATCAACAGTAATGCTTTCCCTCTGCTTCTCACCCCTAAGAAGTTGATTAACTGAACCTCCTTGCTCTTAAGGGGAGGGAGTAGATCAAGCAGAATAAAACATTGAGTGAGCACCTGGTGGAGGGAGAGGAAGACCAGTAAGGAAAAAAAAGCATTGAAGAGGGACAGAGAAGGAATAAAGGAAGGGTGGGTGAAGGAAGAGAAAATAGAATGTGTGTGTGGTTTTGGATAAAGAAAGAGCAGTTTCCTCTGCGGAATTTAAAGAGCATTAGAGTAAAATATGCATATAAAAAGAAGACTGCCTGGGTCAATGTAGTTGGGTGAAGGGCGGGAGCACCAGACTAGAACAAAGGATCACCAGGGCAGGAGAAAAGGAAGGACACATAATAATGGTTAAGTTACAGGGAGCCAGATTTCAGTTGAATATTAAAAAAAAAACAGTTTCCTAACTGTTAGTGCAGTGCGGCTGTGGAATCTATTTAGAATTTAGACAGCCACCTGGCAGATCTCCTTTGATTTGCACCCATGCATTGAGCAGGAGGTTGGACCTGATAGCCTTATAGGCCCCTCCCAACTCCATTTTTTCTATGGTTTTATGATTCTGCTTTTACTCTGTTGTAGTCTTTTATTGCAGTTATTCACAAGCATGTTTGCTGTTTAAACCCTTCTCTTCAACTGTTGTTTGCTTACTCCAACCTCCGCGTGGCCAATCAGGATGTAGGAGAAACTTTTGTGTGTATGATTATTGTAATTTAGATTAAAGCTGTTGCAAATCATAATCCCCCGCCCCAACTGCCATTGTCTCACAAAGCAGCTCATAGGAATTTAAGAAGAGAGACAAACCCTCTCACCAGTCTTGCACATTTCCAAAAACAAGGCCTGCAAAGGAAGTTCGGGGAGGCAAATGGCAGAGGAGGGCTATCAGTTCTTCACGGCAAAAACAGATTGCTGAGTCATGCACCACTTGTGTCGCTTAATGCAGTTTTTGTCCTCAGTTGTGATCCTTTGCTGGTGTTCCTGCATCAGTAGGAATTTTATGCAGACACTTGTTCCTTCGATTAGTGAATGAGTATAGAGTAGTCTTTCTCCTTGCCTCTGTGGCAAGTAAAATTGTATGGGTTTTTTTCCCTCTGGCAAGAATAGGAAATTCGATTTGATTTTATTCAATTTTTATACCGTCCATCTGGCTACCCAAGCCACTCTGGCCGGTTTACAATTACAAAATATAAAACAATACTTCACAGACAATCAACAGCAACTGAAACAGTGAGAGGACAATAAATAAAATACAGTAAAAAACAAAACAAAAAGTGTATAGTGAAGGTTTGAGTGTATAATTATTAAGAGTATCACTGTATCAGGGTGGTCTGAATGAGTTCCCCACAGCTGTTCCTTCACTCCTCTTTGCTCCTTCTCTTCTGCTGCAGGCAGGACAGGACTTTTGCTGATTTCCTGCTTCCCCAGCCTCTTGAGCCTTCTAAATACTGGTTTGGAAAGCCCTCTAAACCATAACACCAAATTTTTGAAGGGCACAAGTGGCTGCAGATGAATGGAAGATATCCGGTAATTGTCTTTCCACCAGTGAGAGCATCTGATCAGAACAGTACTGAGGGCATGGTCTCACTGGCAGAGACAAAATGTGGATCCGATCCAATATAAACAATTCACTTTCCTCTGGGTATAGTAGGCATCACTCTGCCAATTTGCACATGTCTGTTGGATTTTGTGGATATAACAGATACGCAAGTCTAGTGTAGTAATCGCTGTACTTGGTAAACTGGTCTATTAAAACAATGTGATGCATTTCTCTTCTAATCCTTATAAATGTTTTTGATTTTTTGTTTAGGATCCTTATAATAATATCATCCGCACTACAATTGAGGCAATGGCCGCAGTGTTCGGAGGTACCCAGTCCTTGCATACAAATTCATTTGATGAAGCTTTGGGCTTGCCAACTGTGAAAAGTGCTCGGATTGCCAGGAATACCCAGATTATAATACAGGAAGAGTCTGGCATTCCTAAAGTGGCAGATCCCTGGGGTGGCTCCTTTATGATGGAATGTCTCACCAATGATGTCTTTGAAGCTGCTTTAAAGGTCAGTTGTCCAGCCAAGAGAGGTCAGGAACAACGGACCAGTATATCAGATGAAAAACTAAAAAAACAAGAGTAGAAGTGTGGCACCTTAAAAAGTAACTGCTATATTTTAATGTGAGCTTTTGTGCATCAAGCCCACTTCCCCAGATTTTCTACCTTGAACCAGTATGTTCATGACTTTATGCACTCTTGCAGTTAAGTATTTTTTTAAAAAAATACTAACATGCTTGCTCATAGGTATGCATGTTAAATAATTTATGGTACATCGTTTGCCCAGCAGAAACGAACCAGATGTCTTCTAGTTTACAAAAGGTTTTCTCTTCCTGGATAGCCAGAAGCAAATTCTTTCCACAGATTAATAGAGAAATTGCTTTCTAAATTTGGTTTTTAGAAACGCCATTTATATTTTAATGAAGTGCACTTTGGAAGTGTGAAGCTTTAAGAGATTTAAAGATTAATATAGACATCAAATAGTTTTTTTCTTGTATCAGTCTGCTTCAGAGATCACTTAAATGCATAGTCTTTAAATACAAAATATATAGCAATGTGCTGTGCCTGGGGCTTTTTGGACTTGTACCTAAGGAAGCATGTTATTTATAAGCACTTAATGCATTGAAAGGAAGTTATTTTTGCACCAACTCTCTAAATCAGACCTTGAGCCAATTTCAGATAGCTGTTGTGGGCAGTGGTGTAGCTTGGTTCCTCTGCTAAAGTCCTAAAGTTTGGAAGAGGCATCATCTCTTAAATAGTTGCTTACACAGAAATTTCTCATCCGTCTCTTCAGAAACAAGTTGGTTTTCAGCTGGTGGAACAAGATAGTCTTCTACTAATTAAATGCTTTATTATTGGACAGCAGGCATATATTTTTAGTGATTAACAATATTCAAATTTTATTGTCTGTTAGCTCATTAATGAGATTGAGGAAATGGGTGGAATGGCCAGAGCTGTAGCTGAAGGAATACCAAAACTTCGAATTGAAGAGTGTGCTGCCCGAAGACAAGCCCGGATTGATTCTGGTAAGGAAAGTGAATGATGACAACATTTAAGAAGACTGAGAGGAGATATGATAGCACTTTTCAAATACTTGAAAGGTAGCCATACAGAGAAGGGGCAGGATTTGTTCTCAGTCATCCCAAAGTGCAGGACCACATAATAATGGGCTCAAGCTACAGGAAGGCAGATTTAAGCTGAATATCAGGAAAAACCTCTTAACAGAGTAATACAACAATGGAACAGGGGGTTTTACTCAATGGTCTTATAGGCCCCTTATTCTATGATTTTGTGATTAAATACTGTATATATTTATTTGATTTACCAGAGCTGTATTCTTCCACATACTTAGACATGTTTCTTCCACTGAAGTAGCTGAGACATAGGCATGATTTATTACATTCAGAACTTCATCACACATTACTGTAACTTTTACAATAGTTCTCCAAGAGTAGTGAAATAAAGGCCAGGACATATTTTTTAAATTATTGTCCAAATCACTTTCTGTATCATCCCTTAGTGTATGTGAAACCTAAAGTATTTTAAGTACATTTTTATCTATAAAAACTTTCCATTGGCTTTTTTAAAAATTCTAAAAATCCTCAATATTTTCCAGGAAGAATTGGGAAGCTATGACAGATGTGTCTAACATGGCCCATAATGCATTGACCAGTATGGGAAAATAATAGTTTTGACATGTTGGGTGTACTGAACCAAAATAATTCAGTATTCTTTACTATGTTTGAAAAATGTAAAGTTGAAGGGCTTTTTTGTTTTTTTGAAAATATAGACTTCGTATTACATGGTAGAAACATTGGCAAGCAAGTTTTTTTAAGTTAGCAGTTTTTGAATGTTTTCTACATTCTTAACATTTGGAAAATATACAGGTTCAGAAGTAATTGTTGGAGTCAATAAGTACCAGTTAGAAAAAGAAGAGACTGTTGAAGTCTTGGCAATTGATAACACTTCAGTCCGCAACAAACAGATTGAGAAACTTAAAAAGGTAAGTGTTGGTTTTATCACTGTGCAATCAAAATTGCATAAAACTAACAAGCAGTTTATTTAATGATGCTTAGAATATATTGGGGGGAAATTTGTTAAACGAGAAAAGATGTGATTCCCACTCCATGCTGCACAACCATAGAATCTTCTCTGTGTGGATTGGGGGTTGTCTAGAGCAGATTCTGTAGGAAAATGTGGAGAAGAAAGAGGGAGAGAGTTCTGTTCCACAAGGAGATTATTGGCTTCCATTCTTGGTGAGTTTGAATGTGTCGAGAGTGTATATGTCTGCATCAATTAGAGGTGGGCAACCTCTGGATATGTGGGGATTACAACACCCCGTTGGCACGACAGGAGTTTTTTTGAGCAAGCGTTCGAAGACCATCTAGGCTTTTTTAAGCCAAAAAGAAGGGGTCCAGGGAGTTGTGCAGCTGCATACAACCAATTGGCCCCATTTTGCCCATCAATACTATAAAGCATGTTAAATTGTCATATTGTTTTGCATGCATTATTTTCTGTACAATAGCTATGTAAGGTAGGCCAGTATCATCTTCATTTTGGAGACTGGCAGAGGGAAAGAAGGACTGAGGTCAAGAATAGTGACCAGCTTACTGTTTCATTGCTGGAATTTAAATTGGAGACTTCCCATTATATGCTTAGTCCCAGCCGTGGTGGTTCTTCTCTTTCTTACTGAAGTAATCTACTGCTTTCTTTGTTTTCATATGCTGGAAAAAATTTAAACTCATGGGATTTAAGTCTTTCCTTCATGAGCAGGAATAGCTTGCTTCTATTCTTGTACTTTGTGGCACAGTGCCAACAAGAATGGCAGACTGAGACCAGTTCTTGTTGGGCTCTTCCTTTCCCTTCCTGAGTCTTTTTTAAGTAGCACTGAGTCTTTTGCCATCTTAGCAAACATAGAGCACTCCAGTGATACATTTATGCTTTGCACAGTGTATTGACAAACTCCAGTCCAGCACCTACAGACTGCCTAATGTGTTGATGGAGGAATAGACACATTTGCTGTTTAAAATGTGGTTCTGTAAAAATTCCAGTTTTTATTCCACTCATTCTTAAAGAGCTCGTTATGACTTACAGTCATATTAGAACATTCCATGCCTCTAACTATGCATTCAAATAAGTAAATGTGTTTTCCAAATATTGTCCTCTACTTTGCCATTCACGCTCATCTCTCACATTATTGTTGATATTATTTCCAGGTGGTTCTCATATTAACATATGCTGTTCACATAACATTCATGCAGTCTGATATGAATAGCAGTTCAATACTGCTATTTACTCCCTTCTGTGCTAAGGCCCCTCTCATGAAAAATGCATAGCTCCTTCTGTCCCTGACTTATGTACAATGATTATTTATTAAAAACAGCTTAAGTGTTGGAAATGTTAAGATACAACCCATATCACCTCAGTAACTGAGCTAATGAGCAGGATGGTATTTCTGTCAACTCTGTCCAAATTAATAGCTGTGTAGGTTTGAAAGACTAGTGTAATCTGAGTTCCCTCAGTTTTATTCTTTGTTTGCCTACAAAGGGGTACCGTAGTTTTTAACATTCCTATTTTTATTTTTATTTTTGCAAATCTACATGTGATGTACCTTAATTTGGGATCTTATTCCGTAGTAGATGCCTAGAAATGATTGGCTAGAGGTAAGCAGCAAGATCATTCAGATGGTCTGATAAATTATTAAGCGCGCAACAAGCTTTGCTATAATTAAGAAACACCTACAAATAACTTCCCTTTTGTCTGTCACCTAGGGATCAGTTTTGGGGACATGACCTAGCTGTACCATTAGTGCAATAAATCTTGATCTTTTAGATTGTAGTAAGTCACACTAGAGACCATTCAATCTATGGGGATTTGATAAGTTTCCTTGATTCAAATAGGACTACTCTAGTTGAAGTTTACTATGCTAAAGTAAATTGCAACTAGATTAGTCCTGTTTGAATCAGTGAAATTTACAGAGATGTTAACTCACCAAATCCCCACTGATTCAGTTGCCTACTCTAGTGCAACTTACTATGCTAAGCAACATGATTTTAGCCAGTATATTCCTGATGAGCAAAGTACAGGACAATTATGAAAAATCACAATAATCTGAGCTGAATAAGGCCGTGTTTCTAAACAAGTGGTATAACAAATAGTCTAGTCTCCTGAAAAATGTATCTGTTTTTAACTCCCTCTCAGACCTGATTGTTAGGTTTGAAGAAAACTCCTAATTTACATTGTTGATTCTGAATATGATCTGACTTTCATAAAAGTTCTGTTCATTTGATGTACTATTTTCTACATATTATATTCGAACTACAGTATTGCTATGTGCCAGGTACTTCAAAATTAGGCAGATTAACTGTTGTCAGAACATGCATTATTTAACAGAATTGCATTGGATGCATTAACCATGCCAATCTATTTTAGTCTGTGATTGTATGACACCCAAGCCCATCTTTGGCCATATGACATAAAGGAGGCAACTGAAACTTCTGGCTCTGTGCTCTTTAATCAGTCATAAAGAAGTTGGGAATGTTTTGTGACTGTAGTGTTTCCCTATTTTCCTGATGCAGGTCATAATGCCTTGTACTGTACTGAATTCCATGTTTGAAGCTGCTTTTGAGGTTTTTGGATGGGATTTTAATCATTTTGGTGGATTACCTTCAGCTAAGCAAGGAGCACTGACACCTACTTAAAGTGTCTGGAGTGTCCTGAATAGCCATTTATTGTACTTGCCGCGTGACTGCCTGTTTCCACAGACTGGCCCCATCTTTGCTGTCCTTCCAAAAGGAGGCAAAGACCCTTCTCTTCAGGCAAGCTTTCTCTCAGAGACTGCCTACATGAGTGACTGGCTACATGGCTGGCTACATGAATGCGACTTTTAGATGGATTGTTAGGCATTGCTGCTCTGACTGGGCCTTTAGTACTACAGTACTTGTGTTTACCATCTCTTAGAGTGGTATTTGTTTGTTCCTTTTTAGTATTTGCATCATTATTCTTTTAGCTTTAATAGCTTTTCTTTTAATGATGTAAGCTGCCTCTTTATACTCATTGTTCTTAGCTTTAAACATTGTCTGTCAAGGATGTAAGCTGCCTTGGGACCTTTTTAAGGCGAAATATGGGGTATGTATGTATAAGTAAGAGTTAGAAAATGAGTTGCCTTACTCAAAGTGCCTTCTAGAATTTTGGGCTTAATCCTAGTACTCTTAGAATAATTGCTACAAGCTGCCTGGGATTTACTTTTGAATAAACATGTGTAGAATCACAGAGTTCTGTTTGCTTCTTAGCATTACGTGTAGGGGTTCCCCCCCCCCCCCCCAACCTCCAATAATTACTATTCTAATTGTATGACAGCCATGGCAGGGTTGCTAAGGCATTGGAAAGCTGCCAAGAAAAAATCATGATGCAGGGCTTCCTGAAGGTAATAAACAGATACTTACTAGGTGAGTCTTTTTCAAACATGATGGAAGTCTCTCTATTCCTGTTTCATTACTAACAAGATTTCATGAACTTAGAAGTCTCTTGTCTTATGTTTTAAATAATTATATGTTGTGCTGTGTTAAATTTTTTGCACTTTTTCTTTAAAGGTGAAAGCTTCCAGAGATCAAGAAGCGTCCCATCGTTGTCTCACTGCACTAACAGAATGTGCTGCTACAGGCGAAGGCAACTTGCTAGCCCTGGCAGTAGAAGCAGCGCAGGCACGGTGGGTAGAAAGTATTGAGCATAGAGACCTGAGTGTCCATTTTACATTCTATACTCATTCTCTGAAGCGTAGCTTTGTCACTTTATAGGTAACAAATGCTAGAGTATGGCTGTGGCAGAGCCTCCCCTATTGAGTGCTTAGCCTCATTATGGCCTGTGTGCAATTTAGCTGAGACACATCTTCAGAGAACTTCTTTCTGGAGAATTTAGTGTTGCATTACTGAATGCAAATACTTTAGTATTTCTGGAAAAGTAAAAATGAAGATGACATTTATTTTATTTCCATTATGCCAATACAAAATAATTAGATTGTTAGCATTAAAATCCTACTGTTGGTTGGTTTTTCTCTCCTCAAAAAAAGCAAACCTTTCATTTTAGATGTACAGTAGGCGAAATAACGGATGCCATGAAGAAGGTGTTTGGTGAGCACAAAGCCACTGATCGTATGGTGAGTGGAGCTTACCGTCAGGAGTATGGGGAGAGTGAGGAAATTTCTCAAGCTGTCAAGAGGTAGGATCTGCTATTTATTTTAAGCGCTCAAATCTCTTCTATATTTTTGTCAAGTTCTTTAACTTTCATTTTTTTTCTACCTATATTTTCAATTTTTAATTTAAAGGATTATTTTCTCTTTTTTTATCTACTATATAAGCCAACAAATTTCAATTGAAAAATCATTTTTTCTAAATTTTGTAAGGTCTGATAAATATATTTAAATTCTTCCCTTTTTTTCTGTTTGCTATAATGAAATGCAGTTGTGTCATCAAATATTTCTAGAAGTATTTTCTGTGAAGCTTTCCAGCTTTCTTAACATATTACACATAGAAGAATATTTTGTCCACTCAGAATATTTAGTTTATTTATAAATGGAGGGAGGGAGGGAGGGAGGGAGGGAGGGATGGATGGATGGATGGATGGATGGAGTTGTGTAACTTGGTGTGTGACAAGGAATACAAACATCAACTCCTTAACTAGGAGAAACTTGCTTGCTATTTACACCACTGCATTTATGCTGGTGTACATAAATAGTAGGATTCTAGCCAATCTTAGGATTTAGTAAATTTACTTGAGTTACTTGAATGTCTGCTCTTTTTGCCCATTAGTCCTTAGTCCATTTTGATTCAATCTCAGTTAAACATGTTATGAAATATTTTTCAAAGTCTCAAGATATATTAAGAAATGTGGATCTATTATATTTTAAAACCTGCGTAGTGCATTTCAGGCCAAACAATTTATGACCTTCAGGGGCAATAGTTTGTGGTATATATAGAATATCTTTTTTTACCTGTTTCACAGCTACTGTTGAGCAGGTTCTAAACTGTAATAATCTATATTCTTGCATATCCTGAGATATATCTCTTCATAATTGGATCTATTCAATGTTACCAGTTCCTTTTGTTTGCTTTTTCCAGTTTAAAGAGAGAAGGAAGTTTGTATGTTCATGTGAGTGCATGTGAATCAATGTGATTGTAAACTGTCATATATGTAAAGTCAGTTACTAAAGAATCATATTGTTTGCAAAATTCAGACCATTGTGAGATCTTTAAAAATAGAAGATCATTTTTTCTCATAGTGACAACTAGCAAGGTACCCTTTCATGATGGTACTCATTACCTGCTGTTTCCAGAAAAAAAATATTTCTCAATATTTTTGAAACACAGAATTGACATGTTTATGGAACGTGAGGGTCGTAGACCACGTATTCTTGTTGCTAAAATGGGCCAAGATGGGCATGACAGAGGAGCCAAAGTGGTTGCTACAGGATTTGCTGACCTTGGTTTTGATGTGGATATAGGCCCTTTGTTCCAGGTATTTTCAACCAGATGCTCATGTTGCCTGATTTTGATATTTAAATTGCAAGTGTTGATTCATCAAGATTTTACTTACGAAGTCCATGTTTTTCATAAATTATTTCTTTAAAATAACATCTTTTTTCACCTGTAGTTAATACAATTGGGGAAAGACAAGCATAGTCCAGCATACTGTTAATATCAATCCTGTCTTTTTATATTGCAATTGCACTAGATGTTGTATGCTTATTTCATCTATTGCTAATTGTGCTGCTTTGGTACAGAATTAATATTAGATACAGTGGTGCCTCGACTTACGAACGTCCCGACTTATGACCATTTTGAGTTACGACCAGCTCCAGCCACAAAATTTTGCTTCTACTTGCGACCGGAGCTTCGAGTTACGATCAGAAAAAAGGTGGGGGGGGGGGAAGGCGGGGAATTTAAATTACTAACCGTTGGTCGGGGAAGAGGCTGCTTCTTTGTAGCTCTTTCGCCCCAACAGTTAGAGTGTGTACCGAAGCAGAGAGGCTTCGGACTGCCTGGTGCTGCTTTCTGCTTCTGAGTGAGTACATACAGGGTTTTGCAGGGTGGGTTTGGGCTGGAGGGGGTTATGTTTCTGTGCTGTGATTTTTTTGTGTGTTTTGGTGTGTTTTTTCAGTGCCAGCGCCTTCTGATGGGGCTTGCTGTGTTGTTTTTTTGTTGGTGGTGGTTTTTTGCCGCCCAGAGTGGTAGAATATACCAGATGGGCGGGATATAAATCAAATAAATAAATAAATAAATAAATAAATTATTATTATTTTTTTGGTGATTTTTTTTTCCAGCCCCAGCGCGTTCCGATGGAGCTTGCTCTGTTTGTTTGTTTGTGGGTTTTTTGGCGATTTTTTTTTTGGCCCCAGCGCGTTCCGATGGGGCTTGCTGTCTTTTTTTTTTTCCAGCTCCAGCGCGTTCAGATGGGGCTTGCTGTGTTGTGTTTGTTTGGTGATTTTTTTTTTCAGGCCCGAGCACCTTCTGATGGGGCTTGCTATTGTGTTGGGGTTTTTTTGTTTGTTTTTGGTTATTTTTTTTCCGGCCCCAGCATGTTCCAATGGGGCTTTCTGTGTTGTTGTGTTTTTTTTTGGGGGGGGGGGAGGTCTCTGGGTTTTTTTGTTTGTTTTGTTTTTTGGTTTTTTTTATTATTATTTTGGTTTTTTTTGGCGCCAGCGCATTCTGATGGGGCTTTCTCTGGGTTTTTGGTTTGTTTGTTTGTTTGCTTGTTTTTTGGCAAAAAAATTTCGGCCCCAGCACGTTCCGATGGGGCCTGCTGTGTTGTGGGTTTTTTTGGGGGGGGTGGCGATTTTTTCCCCGGCCCCAGCACATTCCGATGGGGCCTTCTCTGGTTTTTTGTTTTGTTTTGTTGGTGATTTTTTTTTTCCGGCCCTAGCGCATTCCGATGGGACCTGCTGTGTTGTTGTTGTTGTTTGGGGGGGGGGGGGTTGGTGATTTTTTTTCAGCCCCAGCGTCTTCCGATGGGGCTTGCTGTGTTGTGGCTGGAACGGATTAATGGGGTTTCAATGCATTCCTATGGGAAATGGTGCTTCGACTTATGACCATTTCGAGTTACAACCATCATTCCGGAACGGATTAAGTTTGTAAGTCAAGGCACCACTGTATTCTGCAGATACTCTCATCTTTTTTGTTTTAAAACAAATGGCTGTATTGGACTCCGTGTTGTGTTCATGACTCATGTTTAGAGATGGGCACTTACCGATTCGGCAGATCAGGCCCAAAGGTGTTGCGTGGACGCCCCAAATTCTGCACCCCACCTCCTCCAGGGAGCACCCACTCTGGGGAGCAGACGGGGCAGGGAAGCCTGCAGTGCTGCTTCTGACAGGGCACCTGTGGGAGGAGACTGTGAGCAGAATCTGGGGCGCCCACACAACACCTGTGGGGCCGACCTGCCAAAACACCAAACTGTGGTAAGTGCCCATCTCTACTTGTATTCTGAACCTCATTCTCCTGAATCCTAATCTGTGTAACTTTCATGACATTGACCACATTCACATATTAATTTAAACTGCAATTTACAGCCTAACAAATCAGAATTTGAACAAACAATGTATCATGGCATGCGGCCCATATGTTCCCTCTGCACCTTTCCCTTCACACAGCTGGATTAACAAACTAGAATAAGGACACTTCTGTGTGACATCCAAATTTAGGATTATGGTTTACTGCACTGAAACAAGCCAGGACAATGAACCCTGGTTTAAAGGTGGCTTGCAGGTCTGGCTTGTTTGGAAACAAACTGTAATCCCACTAATGCTATGTAGCTGTAATTATCCATTTTATTTATCCACATACACACAGACATATCTATAAGAATGGTAACATCCTAAACATCTGAAATGGCAATGGGATCAAACAGGTTGCATGAATGTGCCTGCTGCTTGTTCACCTTGTGGTTCATTAAGCCATTAAGCAGGAGGGGGTCAACACATGGCTTTAAAGTAGCAAATGAACTGATTCTCAGCATCAGGCAGATATATAAAGGCTTAAAATACCTCACCAGCATCTGATGAATCTCAGGCCAGACAGGGAGTGAGCGGCTCTTTAGCTGGTGATCTTAAAGTCTATATATTTCACCCATTTGAAAATACCACTATGATAGAAAAAGCTAAATCTGCTTTTGACATAAATACATAGTTATTCCTTCAATTTGCTACCAAAGCTAAATGTGATAATCACCGTATATTTTGCTGATACAGTTGTACAGAGTCCCTAAGGTGAGAAGACCGTGTGACTAGGCAGATAGGTTGTTATTCTTGTGTTCACGCTGTGTTCAAAACTGAATGTCTAGACATCCATCACTTTTAACAGAAATGCTAGAGGCAGCAAAAGTGGTATATATCAAGAAGAGGTGTGAAGTGTTTTTGTTTTTGCTCTTTTCAACAAAAAATGAAGCAATTGTTTGCATGTGTTGTTTTTTCCTCTTTTTCTGTATCCTTTGGCACTGCGTTTGCTTTCTCTGCTTAGACACCACGTGAAGTAGCCCAGCAGGCTGTAGATGCTGATGTTCATTGTGTAGGTGTGAGTACGCTAGCTGCTGGTCACAAAACACTTGTGCCCGAACTCATCAAGGAGCTGAATGCCCTTGGCCGGCCTGACATTCTTGTCTTATGTGGAGGTGTCATTCCACCTCAGGTACTGTGGAACATTTATTGCCAATCCAAAAATAGTGGGTTGTTTTGGGATGACTCAGTTGTTCCTTTGGGAAAGAGGATGGGTTTCTTCACATACACACAGACCTACCCATAAGAAAGGTAACATCCTAAAGTAGATTTTGCATAAAATCTGTTGAAATTTGTGAAATTGTGAAACCTGAGAGTGTGTAGTTAACACTACAGAAGCTCAGAGAATAACCCAGTTGTAAAACACCTTCCTAAACTAATTTAAAAGAAATCATCAAAGTAATGTTTTATAGCTATGTTCTTAGTCTCCCATTGTAAGAATAAATAATTGTACTTTTTCATTATCTTTAAAAACTGTAAACAAACATAATTATATTTCTTCTACATCTGTAAAAATATACTTCTTCATTTTTAAAATATTCTTAACACAGTTTAAGACATTAAGAAAAGAGCCAATTTAAATTAAAGTTATGGACAGAACTTAAGCAAAAATATTTTTAGTCTTTGCTTTTTAAAATTTAAGGGACGTGGTGGCGCTGCGGGCTAAACCGCAGAAGCCTCTGTGCTGCAAGGTCAGAAGACCTGCAGTCGTAAGATCGAATCCACGCGACGGAGTGAGCTCCCGTCGCTAGTCCCAGCTCCCGCCAACCTAGCAGTTCGAAAGCATGCAAATGCAAGTAGATAAATAGATACCACCACGGTGGGAAGGTAACGGCGTTCCGTGTCTAGTCGCGCTGGCCACGTGACCACGGAAGATTGTCTTCGGACAAACGCTAGCTCTATGGGTTGGAAACGGAGATGAGCACCGCCCCCTAGAGTCGGACATGACTGGGCAAAATTGTCAAGGGGAACCTTTACCTTTACCTTTACCTTTTAAAATTTGGAAGCAATGAGTTATATAATTATTTCACTTGGCAAAAGGTCTGTGCAGAGCTGCAGTTCTTAGTGATGTTGTGGTAGCTAATAACATCCACTGTATCATATAATTTGATTGTTTTCAGTAATATAGTTCTATAAGAAGTGACTGCAGATCCCGACCCCAGATCTTAAACAGTCCACCTCACCAGGGCTGTGTGAACATAGTGAGATTTGAATTGATGTTATGGCCCACTGTCAGTCCATTGTGTTGTTTCCCTCTTCCTTTTTCTCTGTCGCCTCATGACCCTGCCATTAGAAAAATCAAGTCTCACAGTGTGTGTTCTCTACAAGTTCACATAGGAAAGTTTGAATATTTTGTGTCTTGGTTTTTTTTAATTTCTGATTAGGATTATGAGTTCCTCTACAACTGTGGAGTTTCCAATATATTTGGCCCAGGAACCCGAATCCCAAAAGCAGCTGTTGAAGTTCTTGATGAAGTTGAAAAAAACCTGGATAAGAGACAGCAGTCACTGTAAATCACTTTCATCTAACATGTCATGGTAAACCTCATAATACGTTTTGATGCACTGTGATCAGTAGCTACAAGATTGTAAACCTTATTAAATCAGCTACAATGACTGATGTTGTGTTATGCTTTCTAGGAAAGTAAAAAAAATCCCTCCAATGTTACATATGTGGAAAAAAAGATTCAACTGGCCTTGTAAAAAAATGTTCAATAAGATACATGGGCAAATTGTAAAACAGGTTATAAGTGTATCTGAATACTTTCAAATGTACTTTGTATCTTTAAAATGCAAATCAAATTTCAAAATAAAGACTGCTATTATTAAAAAGAGAGTGAAGTCAGTATTAACTATATTGCCTTTAATTCTTAGAATCAAAAACATCAAAAGAGTAAAGTTTCATTTGACTTTGTGTGCTGAACTTAGTGTGCAATATGTTGTATTTCAACATATATTGGCAGGAGAAGCTGTGAAATTATGGAAACTCCATTGGTATTAACAGAGCTGGTGTGATACAGATTTCACACACAGTTAGCATATCTCTGGCCATTTCATCCAGCTACAGATGGTACTTATCTTCTCAGAGAAATGGAAGACATTTCTGTAATGTCTCACCTTCCCACCGAGCACACCATATTTTGTCCAAACAGTAAAGTGTGCTGTTTATAGCATCTTGTCAAGAATATACAGTATATCACAGAAGTGAGTACACCCCCTCACATTTCATAAATATTTTAGTATATTTTTTCATGTGACAACACTGAAGAAATGACACTTGGCAACAATGTAAATAAGTGAGTATACAGCTTGTATAACAGTAAATGTGCTGTCCCCTCAAAATAATGATACACACAGCCATTAAAATCTAAACTGCTGGCAACTAAAGTGAGTACACCCCTAAGTGACAATGTCCAAATTGGGCCCAAGTAGCCATTTTCCCTCCCTGGTGTCATGAGAGAGTGTCACAAGTCTCAGGTGTGAAGAGGGGGCATGTGTTATCACTCTCACTCTCTCAGACTGGTCACTGGAAGTTCCACATGGCACCTCATGGGAATGAACTATCTGAGGATCTGAAAAAATGAATTGTTGCTCTACATAAAGATGGCCTAGGCTATAAGAAGATTGCCAAACCCCTGAAACTGAGCTGCAGCACAGTGGCCAAGACCATACAGCGGTTTAACAGGACAGGTTCCACTCAGAACAGGCCTCGCCATGGTCGACCAAAGAAGTTGAGTGCCCATGCTCAGCGTCGTATCCAGAGGTTGGCTTTGGGAAATAGACGTATGAGTGCTGCCAGCATTGCTGCAGAGGTTGAAGGGGTGGGGTGGGGTCAGCCTGTCAGTGCTCAGACCATACGCCTCACACTGCATCAAATTGGTCTCCAGGGCTGTCAACCCAGAAGGAAGCCTCTTCTAAAGATGATGCACAAGAAAGCCCGCATACGGTTTGCTGCAGACAAGCAGACTAAGGACATGGATTTCTGGAACCATGTACTGTGGTCCGATGAGACCAAGATAAACTTATTTGGTTCAGATGGTGTCAAGCGTGCGTGGCGGCAACCAGGTGAGGAGGAGTACAAAGACAAGTGTGTCATGCCTACAGTCAAGCATGGTGGTGGGAGTGTCATGGTCTGGGGCTGCATGAGTGCTGCCGGCACTGGGGAGCTACAGTTCATTGAGGGAACTATGAATGCCAGCATGTACTGTGACATACTGAAGCAGAGCATGATCCCCTCCCTTCGGAGACTGAGCCACAGGGCAGTATTCCAACATGATAATGACCCCAAACAAACCTCCAAAACGACCACTGCCTTGCTAAAGAAGCTGAGGGTAAAGGTGATGGACTGGCCAAGCGTGTCTCCAGACCTAAACCCTATTGAGCATCTGTGAGGCATCCTGAAATGGAAGGTGGAGGTGCGCAAGGTCTCTAACATCCACCAGCTCTGTGATGTCATCATGGAGGAGTGGAAGAGGACTCCAGTAGCAACCTGTGAAGCTCTGGTGAACTCTATGCCCAAGAGAGTTAAGTCAGTGCTGGAAAATAATGGTGGCCACACAAAATATTGACACTTTGTGCCCAATTTGGACATTGTCACTTAGAGGTGTACTGACTTTTGTTGCCAGCAGTTTAGACTTTAATGGCTGTGTGTAGCGTTATTTTGAGGGGACAGCACATTTACCCTGTTATACTAGCTGTATACTCACTGCTTTACATTGTAGCCAAGTGTCATTTCTTCAGTGTTGTCACATGAAAAAATATACTAAAATATTTATGAAATGTGAGGGGGTGTACTCAGTATTCTGTGATATACTGTAGGTTCCACATCAAGAAAATCAAATGGTGTAGCACAGCCAATTCTTTCAGAACAACCCATAGGTTTTCATGATCCACACAGTCAAAGACAGATCTGTAACTTGGAAGGTTCAAAACTGATTTTCTGGTGAAATTCTTTAGTATGCCCCAGTTTCCCAACATGTATTTACAATGTGATCTCTACTTTCCGAATGCAGCATCCACATTTGACATTTTTCACTTGATATGCTTTCTTTACATGGAAAATTAATATTTTTGCTGCAATGGTCCTGTAATTATTGCAGTCCTTGACATCCTCTTTCTTTGATTAGTTACTGGCTGTGACCCATTGTTTTGATTTCCACATTTCTTGTCATATTCTTGTTAGTACTTCATAGATTCAATCTGTGTAGCTTAAAATAGTTTCCATCTGTTCTGATCTCTTCCTATTTCTTTCAGAGCAGTTTTCACTTCCTGTTAGAGATTTGCATGTTCTTCATCACATAATTTTTCTTCAAAATAATCTGTCATCCTTACATCTCTTCTGTATATTTCTTCAATATGTTGCATCCGTTTCCCTGTATTTTATCTTGATCAGATAATATATTCCCCTGTTGGTCTTTCAGCATGCCTATCCTATGTTTAAAAATCTCTTTGATTTCTTGTATATTCTGGATATACTTTTGTTTTTCCTCATTTGTTGTTCTGCACTGATTATGTAATAGTTCTCTTTTCCTTATAAGCCAGTCAGTGTAAAGTTGCACTTATGTTTCTGACCTATTTTTGTCACCTCTTACTTTAGCTTCTCAGGTGTCATTAAGAATTTCAAGAGATTCTTCAGTGATCCATTACGGTTTTTCTTTTTTGGGAGGGGTGGGGGCACAAAATAGTTGTTGTTTTTTCGTATTTCCCTGATAATATCTTCTGTTTTACCATCAATTTTAGACTCTGTAGTGGATTTGAATCTTTTGCTTGATCTTGATTTATGCAAATTTACTTGGGACTTGATCCCTTAGGTTTAAGACTTATTGCTTGAATGGATTTGCATATGATATGTCTAAAGCCCTTTTGATTGATTTCCTTCCAGGGATCTCTCTGATGGGTTACAGGCTTTGCTTATCTATTGACAAATATGGTATCACAATAGTAGATAATTTTTTCAAATCGAGACTTTGCATGCAACAATGGAAGCATCTGGTGACTAGAGTTCCACTTAGAAGATCCTCATACATATGGTAAAAGAGGCACCTTTTGCCAGTTCCCCCTTCCACATAGGTCCTTATATTCCCCAGAAACAGCTATGAAGGTTGGGGAATCCCCTCAAATGGGGCGTGAGGTGCATGGAGAAGGGGAAATCAGCAAAAAATTGTCTGCCTTCTCCTGTCCGGATCCTTCCAAGGAGCCCTTCCATTTGCACATGATTAGGTATGAGCCCAGTTCAGTATTTATTTAAACCATGAGTGAAAACAGATAATACAATAAATTAACAAATTTAAAACAAAAGCACAAAACTGCTGGATAGCTCAGTGGTTTAGGTCTCTGGCTGAGAAGTCAGAGATTGGGAGTTTGGTTCCCCACTGTGGCTCCTCGACAGGGCATGGACTTAATGATCCATAGAGTCCCTTACAGATCTGCAGTTATTAATAATATAAATAGTATATTGAACCCAGTTAAATACCAATCGAAAGAAAAGAGGGACCCTCTGCTTAAACCATATGCCTTCTCTTTTCCAATAGAAAGTCCACATTTCCTCTGATCTGAATCTCTTGTGATACAATACTGAATATTCTTACTGGGAAGTAAGCACAATCAAACACTATGGTTGGAGTCCTGCTCACACAGCTTTTTCATATTGAACCAATGTTAAGTCTTCTATGAGCATGGTTCTCGAAAGTGTGAGGTTCATGGCCTTCAGGGAGGTATGGACAGTTACTCAGTGTTCTGTGAAGTCACTAATCTTGACCTGAGAAAACAGGAGTGGGAAGTGAGAAGACCTTAAAAACCTTTTTTATGAAAACCCTGTATTTTAGTGATAAGTATGAGGGGTGTGGAAATGCTTTTAGCACGTAATATTATAAAGCATTTACCAGTGTACTGATGGCATATAGAGGTCTGAAGCTTCTCCACTAAGGTTTCAAAGACTAAACCAACTAAATAAAAGACTATCTGACCTCTCATTTATTTTCCTTTCTTTTCTCCCACCTACCACAGGATTTAATGCTGTAAATTTCAGGAAATACACAGATGAAGATCAGTCTGTTGGCGTGGGGCCAAAACTCCAGAATCTTAATGAGGCAGTGGCCTCAAGAAAATGTTCCTAGAGTCTGGTTGAATCCCACTTTTACGTTTAGCAAAGTAAGAGACGTAGGGATTGAGTGACTTAGAGATTTAGACGTAGGGAGAAAATAACATGAGAGAGTTCTTAGTAATTATAATACAATATACAGTGGTGCCTCGCTAGACGATTGCCTCGCAGGACGAGGAAATCGCTAGACGATGCCTTTTTGCGATCGCTACTGCGCTTCGCAAAACGATGGTCTCCTATGGGGAATTTTCGCTAGATGATGAGGTTTCCCCATAGGAATGCACTGACTAGTGGTCAAAAGCTGTCAGTGCATTCCGACGGGGACCCGCGCTCGCTAGACGATGTTTCCCTATGGGAGATTTTCGCAAGACGACGAGTTTTCCCTTGGAACGCATTGAAGAGATTTCAATGCATTCCAATGGGAAAACGTGCTTCGCTAGACGATGTTTTTGCTAGACAGCGATCTTCGTGGAACGGATTAACATCGTCTAGCGAGGCACCACTGTATTGAGTATGGCAACACACATATATACATATATACAAGGCAAGGTACATTTGGCATAGCAACATTCAGAGCATTGACATTGAAGTAAATGACCACCAGACTTACTGCTGAGTGGTAAGGTCTGTTCTGTCTCAGTTACATTTATACTCAGAACAACCAACCACATTTCCCCATTTACAGCTGGTCATGTTAAACAATTAAGCATTACATCATCTTGCTTCACCTGGATGCTGTAAGTCATTACATTGGCTTTTGCTCTACATTCGTGACTCTGCACTTCATCTACAATATTACAATTTAACTCCCTGTTCACCAAACAGAACAAAATCCTGACACTCCTCCTTAAATTTTATATATTGGAGAAACCCATTTGGTTACATATATACAAATGTTTTTCTAGTGTCAAGGGTTTAATGAAAATATCTGCTACATTATTTTCACTGGGACAATATTGCAATTCTACCAATTGACTTTCCACAGCATCTTTCACATTAAAGAATCTTATTCCAATGTGCTTACTTCTTCCTTTAATTCTACATTCACCAGCTAATTGTATGCATGCTGTGTTACCACAGAAAACTTGTGTAGGTAGGTCAATTATTATGTTTACATCCTTTAATAATTGCTTAAACCAAGTGATTTCATTACACAGCTCACTCAAAGCAGCGTACTCAGCCTCAGCAGTACTTGTGGCAACAATGGTCTGCTTTTTTGATTTCCAGCCTATCAAAGACCTATCAAAAAATATTGCCAAGCCTGAAATTGATTTTCTATCAATTTCACTTGTTGCCCAGTCTGAATCTGTAAAGCACTTAAATTCCAGACTTTCTCCTACTCTCAACAGTAGCTTCTTATCCTTTGTACCCTTTAGATATCTTTATTCTCTTTATCCCATTCCAGTGATGTTTACGAGGCCCTGCAGCAAACTGACTTAAAACATTTACTGACGCTGCAATGTCTGGCCTCGTCCAGGATGCCAAATACAACAATGATCCTACTCTGGATTGATAAAGCTCTACATCATCAAATTTCTCACTTTCAAAGTTTCTCTGAAAACTTGTCTCCATTGGGGTTCGTACTGAGTTACAATTCTCCATGCCACTTTCTATTAATAATTTCTCTATTTTCTTCTCCTGGCATATTAGAAAATTTCCATTTTGGTCTTTACTTATTTCTACTCCTAAGTAGTTACTTATCTGACCTAAATGTTTCAATTTGAAATTTTTACTCAGTTCTCTCACGAACCACTTGACATAAGTATCATTAGGTGCTACTAAACACAAGTCATCCACATAGACTAGTAATATCAACTTTACATCACCCTGATTTTTGATGTATAGGCAAGGGTCGGCCAAACTTCTTCTAAACCCTAGTTGTACTAGCTTTGTACTGTTGGGTATTGTCAGGTAACGTTTTTAACTTGTATACCCATCTACAGCCAACTACGTTTTCCCCTTCAGGTAATTTGACAGGTGAAAACACATTATACTCTTTCAATGAATTAAACTCAGCAAGCATAGCTTCCTTCCACTTATGTTGCTGATCAGTTGGCAATCTTAACATTTCCTCATAACTTTCAGGTTCACTGACAATTAAATTTATATTTGTTACTTTGAACCTTTGAGGTGGGACTCCTTTATTTGCTCTCTGAGAACGCCTGGGAATTACTACTTCTTCACTTCGTTCTCCTGACTCACTATATGTCCCATTCTCCTCCTCAGCTTCACTATATGTCCCATTCTCCTCCTCAGCTTCCATTTTACTTAGGTTCTCTTTACCTTGTTTCTTACCATTTTGATTACTAAATGATGGCAAAAATACTTCATCATTAGCATGTATACGAGACCAATTCTCGTTCTCACAAAAATTTGCTGACCTACTGATGGTCACATTACCAAACTGGTCACTAAACCTGTAGCTTTTACACCCAGTTTGATACCCTATAAAAATCAGCCTTTTTGCTTTAGGAGAACCCTTCCTACGTGAAGCTTTTGGTATATTTACCCACGCATGGCAACCAAACGTCTTGATATGATTTAAAGTTGGTTGTCTGCTGTGCACCAGAAAATACGGGGTGTTTTGAATGACAGAATTCCAAATTCTATTCAAAACATAACATGCACATTTCATTGCTTCTCCCCAAAAAACTTTAGACATATTAGCATCTGTTAACATTGAATCCATAACTGTTTGTAATATGCCACCTTTTCGTTCTGCTACTCCATTTTCTTGAGGGACTTGTATGTTTGCAATTCTATGGTGTATCCCTTTCTTTCTTAACCACGTTCTGAATTGCTTACTCATAAACTCTCCCCCTCGGTCCGTCTGAATGCTGGCTACATGTGTTTCAAATCTTCTTTCAATCATAGCCACCCATTCCCTGAATGTTTGGAATGCTTCACTTTTATATTTAAGTATGAAGACATAAGAGTACCTGGATAAATCATCTGTTATGGTAAGACAGAACTTATTTCCCCCTAGTGACTCTTGGAACGGACCCATTATATCCATGTGTACAAGCTCAAAACACCTTTTACTTATTCTATAGCTTTTCTTACTCACTGGGTGTCTCTTTGATTTAGAGGCTTTACACACATTGCAATCTAGAAATCTATCACAGTTCTTTAAATTTAGATTGCCTACACATTGCTGAGTTTTCCTTAATACTTCAAAACTCACATGTCCTAAGTCTCTATGCAACTTATGTATGCATTTATGATGTGGCACATTATCATTTAACACATTTGCAGAACATTTCCCTTCTTCTGTTTTATCCAAAACATAGAGATTTCCCTTTAACTGCCCCGTTGCAACAAGTACATTTGCTTTCTCTATGTTGCAAACTCCTTTACTGAACTTAATTGAAAAACCAGCTTGGTCTAAACATGACACACTTATTACGTTATGGCTAATTCTAGGTACAAACAAAACATTCTCCAAAGTATCTTTAAGGCTTTTAACATAAACTTTGCCTGTTCCACATACTTCAATGTTTTTCCCGTCTGCTAAACTTACTTGTCTTTTAGCAGAGTTTGTTAACTCTTTAAACCACATTCTCTGTCTACAAACATGTTGTGTAGCGCCTGAATCAATCAGCCATTTATCATTGTCATAATCAGTAATTACTGACACAGAGTTCATTTTACGCTCTGAAGTTCTGTTTTCTTTCTCAGTGTCCTTGGGCTTATCTCTTCTTCTTCGACAAACACAGTCTCTAGCCAAATGTCTTTCGCTGCCGCAAATAAAACATTTCTTCTTCTTTTTTACAGCCAGGATTCTTTCAGTAGGGAAATCAGCAGACATCCTTCTGTTGCTATCATCCTTAGAATTCCCTCGTCTGTGTAGACTTGGCACAGATAAATCCTCGGCTTTCTCCTTTCTCCTTTGTTCCTCCTCCATTAATCGCCCCGCCAGATATTCCACCGTTAGACTTTGTTCTGGCAAACTTTCCATACTTATTACGAGTGTTTCCCAGCTTTCATCCAAACCACTTAGGATAACGTAGCATTTATGGGCCTCTGGGAAATCCATTCCACGCTCCTGTAACTGGAAAAATAACTCAGAACACTCCTGGATATAGTTAGATATGCTCTTCTTATACAGCTTACGTGTTATTAACATCTTGGAACCAGCTGTTTGTCTCACATAGACGGCTCTCAACGCCTCCCAGACCTCGTTACTTGAAGTTTTTCCTCTCACATAATTTAATTGGGAGTCATCCAAGCATAATATTATTGTAGATAACACTCTTTCATCTTTAGCCATATCTTCTTCGTCTAGTTGAGCTGGAGGATTAGAAACAATCTGCCATACACTCTCTCTTCTTAAATACATTTCCATCTTATAGGCCCAAGACATATAATTATGACCATTTAAACGTAATAATGGAAGGTTACTGGCCTGCATTATGGTGAAGCCTCCTCCTTGGACCTGCTGTCCGTCACTTTCAGAATCTGACTCAGCTTCTCCAATTGTTGGCTTTTCCTCCATACACTTGCAGCCTTAAATGCCTTCTCCTTGGGCCAACAAACGTCTCAGCTTCTCCCTGGAACACCACGTCTCCTAGGCACCACGTCTCCCTAGGCTTACCACGTCTCTCTGCGTCACTCTGGGCATCTCCCTGGGCCCATAACCCTGTTGGCGTGGGGCCAAAACTCCAGAATCTTAATGAGGCAGTGGCCTCAAGAAAATGTTCCTAGAGTCTGGTTGAATCCCACTTTTACGTTTAGCAAAGTAAGAGACGTAGGGATTGAGTGACTTAGAGATTTAGACGTAGGGAGAAAATAACATGAGAGAGTTCTTAGTAATTATAATACAATATATTGAGTATGGCAACACACATATATACATATATACAAGGCAAGGTACATTTGGCATAGCAACATTTCAGAGCATTGACATTGAAGTAAATGACCACCAGACTTACTGCTGAGTGGTAAGGTCTGTTCTGTCTCAGTTACATTTATACTCAGAACAACCAACCACATTTCCCCATTTACAGCTGGTCATGTTAAACAATTAAGCATTACATCATCTTGCTTCACCTGGATGCTGTAAGTCATTACATTGGCTTTTGCTCTACATTCGTGACTCTGCACTTCATCTACAATATTACAATTTAACTCCCTGTTCACCAAACAGAACAAAATCCTGACACAGTCCTCAGTCTAAACATTTAAAATACATAGAGCATTAAATAGATGTTTAAAGCCAGGATAAAATACATAGGACATTTCTGACACAGTTTTAGTTCAAGATGAAGCCTTTGGTATTCACATTGTTCAGAGGGACAATTGTATTAATCTGTTGTAGTAATAATAAGGGGATTCCCTATGTGGTGTAGTGGATAGAGTGATGGACTAGGACAGGGTTCAAATCCCCACTTATGGAAATTCACTGGGAGTGTGGAACTAGTAACCACTCTTTAAATATCTCACTTACCTTGAAAGTCCTATTAGGGTTGCTATAAGTTGGTTCCTACTTGACGGCAAAGAACACACACAATAAGAACATGGCACTTTAAAAAAAAATAACAAATTTATTATGCCACAAACAAAAGCCACTTCAGATGCACAAAACCTCAGGGCAGATCACACAAATAAACACAAATTTGGAATGGTGGTGGTGGAAACCAAAGCCCATGAAATATAAAGGGTGCTGTGTTAGGTATTTTCATAGAACACTCAAATGTATATTTATTTATTTATTTATTTCATTTATACCCCGCCTATCTGGTCAATTATGACCACTCTAGGTGGCTTACAACACACACTAAAAACAATAAACAAAAACATACACATAACATAACATAATTTTCCCAAAGATGGCAAGAAACAGAGTGTATTATAGTGAAAAAAATAAAAAAAATAATAATAGGAGTTAACTGGAAAGGGGGAAGGCCTGCCTAAACATCCATGTTTTCAGTTGTTTCTTGAAAATACCCAGCGAGGGAGCTGCGCGAATCTCAGGAGGTAAGCTGTTCCAGAGGCGAGGAGCCACCGCCGAGAAGGCCCGGCTTCTTGTTTTTTCCTTCCGGGCCTCCCTCGGCGTCAGGCTCCTCAACCTCACCTCCTGATCGCATGAGTGACACGGGTAGAACTGGGTGGGAGTAAGCGTTCCGACAAGTATCGAGGCCCTAAACTGTTTAGGGCTTTAAACGTAAGCATCAAAACTTTGAAGTCAACGTGGAACCGAATGGGCAGCCAATGCAACGCGGCCAGGGTAGGGGAGATGTGATGGTGTCTTCTCACTCCACTTAGGAGTCTGGCCGCTGCATTCTGCACCACTTGGAGTTTCCGCGTCAGCCTCAAAGGTAGCCCCACGTAGAGCGCGTTACAGTGGTCTAATCTTGAGATTACGAGCGCATGGACCAAGGTGGTGAGCGCCCCCACATCGAGATAGGGTCGCAGCCGGGCTATCCGCCAGAGGTGAAAAAAGGCGGTGCGGACCACCGACGCCACCTGAGTCTCCATGGAGAGCGCCGGGTCCAGATGGATCCCCAGACTGCGAACCCCACACTTTGCAGCCAGGGCCACCCCCCCAAACGAGAGGGAGTCGCCCAAGCCGCCAACAGTGGGGGCACCCACCCTCAAGACCTCCGTCTTGTCCGGGTTCAGCCTCAGCCCATTCTCCTGCATCCATTCCAGTACAGTCCCCAGGCAGCGCTGAAGGAACAGGACGGCATCACCTGCAGTTGGTGAAAAGGAGATGTAGAGCTGGGTGTCATCCGCATACTGATGACACGATGCCCCACATCCCCTGATGACCCCACCCAGCGGCCTCATGAAGATATTGAACAGCATTGGGGAGATAATCGACCCCTGTGGAACCCCACAATTGAGACTCCACGGGGCCGAGACACTCTCCCCAAGCTGTACTCTCTGGGGACGGTCCTCCAAGAAGGAACGGAGCCAGGCAAGCGCCAAGCCACCAATTCCCAGATCGGAGAGCCTCCCCAGGAGGATACCGTGGTCGACGATATCAAAGGCCGCCAAGATGTCGAGAAGGACTAACAGAGAGATTTTTCCCCTGTCAGCCTCCCTCAATAGGTCATCATACAGGGCGACCAATACCGTCTCTGTTCCGTGGCGCGGCCTGAAGCCTGACTGAAACGGATCCAGGGCATCCGCTTCTTCCAAGAGAGCTTGAAGCTGGTCGGCCACCACCCACTCCACCACTTTGCTCATGAAAGAGACATTGGCGACGGGCCTATAATTGCCAATTTCGTCCGCCGCCAAACTAGGTTTCTTTCTTATGGGCCTAATGAGTGTTTCCTTGAGGGCAGAAGGAAACCTGCCCTCAAGGAAAGACCCATTTATTATTACAGTGGCCCATTCTGTTGTTATCGGCCTGGCTGCTTTGATTAGCCAGGCCGGGCAAGGGTCAAGGGAGGAGGTGGTGGCTCGACAGCGATCAAGGACCTTGGCCACAGAATCGGGCATGACAGGCTGAAAGGTGTCAAGAGTTACCGGGCAAGACGGAGCGCTAGACATCTCTGCTCGACTCACTGTGTTCAAAAAAGGAGAGAGGTCCCGGCGGATGGCCTCCACTTTAGATTTAAAAAAGGCTGCAAACTGGTCAGGTGAGAAACTAGGGGGAGGCCTATCACCCGGACCAGTTCCGGATAGGTCACGCACTATACGGAATAACTCCGCCTGCTGGTTGGTCGCTTCGCTTATCCGGTTAGCGAAGTAAGTTCGACAAGCAGCCTTTACCTTAGACAGGTAAAGGTTAGTTGCAACCCTGACAGCTATCCAATTATAATCCGTCGGGTTCTTCCTCCACCTACGTTCTAGCCTTCTCCTATGTCGCTTCAGCCCTCGGAGCTCCTGGTTATACCAGGGCGCCGGGCGGGTTCTGCGACGGAGAGGGCGTTTAGGCGCGATCATGTCTACGGCCCTGGCGGCAGCTGTGGACCAGCTGTCAACCAGAGCGTCGACAGGAGCGCTAGCCAGGTCAGCCGTAACACCTCTCATGGCATCCTGGAATCCAACCGGATCCAGTAGCCTTCGAGGGCGGACCATAGAAATGGGTCCCTACTCCCTGCGAGGGGGGAGAGCCACGGAGACATTACATTTTACCAGATGGTGATCTGACCATGACAAAGGGAGCGACACAATGTTGGTCACCACCAGACCACGCTCGCTCCAATTAGTGGAAAAACCAGGTCCAACGTATGGCCACCCACGTGTGTGGGGACGTTGACATGTTGGGACATGTTCAAGGAAGCCATGGTTTCCAGGAACTCAAGAGCTGGTCCAGTAACCTCTGCCTCCGCATGCACGTTGAAATCGCCCAAGACCAAGAGCCTCGGGGATCCCAACAATGCCGCGGAGACAAAGTCGGCTCCGGAAGGGAAGTGGCTGGGTTACAGGGAGCGCGATAACACAGCAAAATCCCAATTCCATCCCTAGTCCCAATCGACACGTGGAGTGCCTCTAGACCTGGCTTCACCACAAAGGAGCGCCTAGTAACCTGTAAGCTGGATTTATAAACAATGGCTACTCCCCCCCCCCCCCGCCCCTCCAGTCTACTCTGGTGCTGGACGGCATAACCGGGTGGACAGATGAGGGCCAGGGGAGGACCCCCCCTCCCCACCGATCCACGTCTCGGTTATGCATGCCAGGTCTGCATCCTCCTCCAGGATAAGATCGTAAATTACCTGGGATTTATTAGACACAGACCTGGCATTCAACAACAACAAGGATAGAGTGGAAGGCTGGCTGGGCTGGCTACCTCGATACTGAGGGTTGGTCACAGTCTCAGAACAATGAACAGCCTTCACGCATTTGTTCATTGATCTTCTAACACGAGTAGGGACTGTGCCAACGCCATATCTCCCACTACCCGTGATCACTGGGATGTTAAAAGGCCCCTCGCTGGGGGGGCAGGCCTTCCAATCCATATCAGGGAGAGGGAGGGGGAAAGAGAGCAAAAGAAAAAGAAAGAAAGAGGAAAAGAAAAAGAAAAAAATCAAATTACAAAGAAATACAAAATTCAAAATACCAAAATTAACAGAAAACAGTGCAGTCAAATTATATAAATTAATTAATATACATATAATAAAAATACATAGCCCAATTGTAATCTAAAACTTAATACCAATTAAATTAAAAAGAAAATTATACATTAAAAGGAAAATGTATACAGATTAAGAATAGTTGCCACACACTTTAAAAGTGAATAATAACACCATGGGCTGAAGAATCTGTCGATTGGTCTGGATGCAACACAAGGTCCTTATTCAGACCACCTGCATCCAAAGCCAAAATAAATGTGAGAACACCCAGCCTCCATCTGGAGAAGAAGATATTTGTAATACTATTGTTTACTGACATGAGCCATGTCACCAAAAATATGGTCCAGCTAGTATCATTTTAGAAGGTCTAAAACATGAGTTCCCAAATGCAGCTGCCACACATAAAAAAAGGAAAAATGACTCAAAAGGTTCCATTGTGCTCTTAAAGGTATGGGAGGCAGTTTTGCCATGGGAGGGAGCAGCAACCCTGTCTTCTCGTGCCCCAAACATTTTGCAGATTTAAAATTTGATGACTAGATGACATGAAGGGGCTTTTTCATTTTTAAAAACTCCTTTTAAAGAAAACTATTTGGAGTGGGGTGGAACATGGGACTTGGTATAGCCCTCTAAAATGTGTTCTTCTGGAAGGTGCCCTCCTCTGGCCTAAGCCTTCATTTCAAAAGACTGTTCAAACTTGTCTACATGCGCACAGGCATGTGATTACCCTGCGTGCATTGGAGTCTGTCTCTTCGACAAACTCCTCCCAAAATCATTCCTCCCACTTCCCTTCTGTTGAAGATGTGCCATTTAGAAGTATGAATGGATTAATGATTCACTCATTCGGCTTCCTATATATGCATTGAAAAAGCTGATATATTAGTACACAGGTCGGTAACTTCTTTTTGCATGAGTAAGAATTCAGTCTTTATATTAGTCCTCACCTATATTGGGTAAAAAACTTTTTCTGTATCAATCAAGAGAAAGGTTGAAATAGAGAACTACTACTTTGGCTTGGAAAGCTAAAGAGCAGATGTAGGTGAGTGCACGCTAACCTGACGTTTACCTTCCAGGTGCCTGGTTTTTGGGGAAGCATGTGGCTTTTCTCCTCTTCAAGGATTATTGTAACTGAAGCAAACACCATCCACCAAAAACATGTAGCCAGCTAGCAGAGTGCTGTTTTTTCTTCATTTTAAATGTGTGTAGCATCTGATTTCTATGGATAAGTTATTTTAAAGTTTCTTATGACAGTCCTGGAGCTAAATTCCTGTAACCTTAGGCGGATGCCACTCATGCTTCTGAGATGAAGGAGGTTCAACAATCAATAAACATTGGGAGTCTGTCTCTTTTTTGGCTCTTATTCTACAGATGTCTCAGCAACTTAATGGATGTTTTGGGCTGGTTTTGTAACATGGCTAGTGGTTCCAATACACATGCTAACATATAAGTCAAAACAAAAGAATAAACTGAAGTTCAGTTTTCTCAAATCCATTATTACTTCCGTTGTCAGGTGATGATTCTTCCAAACACAGTTTTGGTCTTTAAGATGTTTCTTGCTGACTAGATTTTTTAAAAAGTAATTGTTCAAACCCTTTACTGGAATGCTGAGCATAACATAAGAAAGATCCTCTCTGCACAGCTTTAACTGGCGGTGTTGTTGCTTATTGGTTTGGGCCTTCTCCACTGTCTATCTTTCTGACCGATGAAATATGTACATTGCCCCTGTCCGACCACATTACTGATACATGACTATTGATGGAGTTCTTGGTGTCAAGGAAGTGAACTTTTTCACCACAGCAGCACTGAAGCTGCTTAACTTCTTGTCGGAATGTTTTGCTGAAGGTGTAGTAAATGAAAGGGTTGTAGGCTGTTGATGATTTAGCAAAGAGACATGGCAGTAAAGTAACAACCTGGGGTAATGACTCACTGGAGTGGAATATTGACCAAAAGCTAACAGCAGCATATGGTGTCCATGCGCCAAGGAATCCTACACTGATCAATACAGCCATCTGCAAAGAGAAAGCAATCATATATAGTAATTCACTCTCCTTGGTTTTTTTCATTGAGTTCTCCATTGATCTTTTCATATCAATGAAGACATTAATTGCATTAATTTCTTAATATGTAAGAGGTACTTAAAAGATTGGCTCTTATAGTGTTCTTCATTTGATTCTTTCCATGAAAGTAAACTGTAGTATTTGTTCACTGTAACAGCAAAATAAAAATAAAAATCCTCTGAAGCCTAATAATAGAAACTCTTTAGTAGTATAGAATAATGTATGAGAATTTAGGATCAGAACAATTCATTTTGGCTGAAATCCTATTCCATAAACTACACCACATCAGCCATGGCAATTTTTGGGAAATAAAAAATTTCCCACCCACTCCCTGAAGGTTCCCATAGAACCCCATTCCTAATGGGAAGCCATTAGGAGCCATGGGACAGGGAACTTGAGTCTTTAATTTCTGAAAATCACTGTCAGCAGGATGATTTTACTGGCAGCAGCAGTTTTTGAAAATTAAAGACTCCCCTCTATCTCTTGGCTCCCAGTGGCTTCCCCATGATGAAAGAGATTCCATAGGAACTTCAGAACCTTTCCAGCGTGGGTGGGAAGATTTTTCATCTCCAAACAATCACCATGACTGATGATGTCATCAGCCTTATACAGCATAGCTGCGCAGACAGGATTTCAACCATTATGTTATTAGATGTTAATAATATTATATTTTAATCAATTATGACCTGCTTCATATCCTTTCACTTAACAGTTCTTCCATACAAGATCTTTGGTACCTATTGGAACAGAAAAATGCATAGAACATGCTTTATCAAAGAACTCACATGTTCTAAGACTTGTACAGTGTAAAATCACGTCAATGTTAGCTATCAACATGTATGGATCATTTCATACTACCAGTTTCCAGAGGGTGTGAACATGTGCAAATCTTTCAGGAATCCTTACATGGCTGAAAGAAGTAACATGAAACTCAAGTGTACCCAAATGATAAAGCATTCAAAGACCATTAAAAGTTGAAACCATCACCTTTACATGTGTGTTGAAGGTTTGTCCACCATTTTGACTTTAAAAATGGCAAGTTGTGGGTACAAGTTTGATGTCCACAGGTGCACCAACAGGGATGAAGCTCCTTATCATTTTCCTTATCATCATACCTACCAAAGCAGTTACCTACCAGTGTCAATTTCTTCTCCAGCTTTGTTGCATTTGAAATCCTGTTGAAGTTCTGCATTCCTTGATAGGTTTTACGAACCTTCCAGGCTATACTCAAGTAACAGAAGATGATGGTCATTGCTGGCAGAATAGTGCAGAAAATGAACATGCTCAGGATGAAGGAAAAGCCATTGGAAGATTTGTAGAACTGGCCCCATGATATAGTACAAGAAGTGCCAAAGGGTTCCGGGCCATAATGCCCCCAACCTAGCAAAGGCAGAATGGCCCAAAGTACTGCATATAGCCAGATCAATGTAATAGAAATGTGTATCACTTTCCTGTTGATGTTATTGCCTGAAATAAAAGAAAGAAAATTGGTGGTCTATAAAAAGAGAATCTTCCCCTATCCAAGCTTTACATTGTATTAAACCAGTTGTTCCAACCTTGGGTAACCCAGGTGTTTTTAGACTGTGACTCCCAGAAACCCCAGCTAGCACAGCTGATCATGATGGCTTCTGAGAGTTGCAGTCCAAGAACACCTGGGTTACCCAAGGTGGGGAACCACTGTATTAGACCATTATCCATGTAGCTCATTGCTTCTCAAACTTGGGTCTCCAGATGTTCTTGGACTGTAACTCCCAGAAAGACTGGCCAGCACAGCTAGTGGTGAAAGCTTCTAGGAATTGCAGTCCAAGAACATCTGGGGACCCTAGTTTAAGAACCACTGATCTAGCTCACTGTTGTCTTTGATAAGTGGTAGGAACTCTTTTGAGCTTGTAGACTCCTCTTGCTCTATCTGAAAATGCTGGGCATTGAACCAAGAATCTCCTACATGCTCTGTCACCAAGGTATGGCCCTTCATCTGAGTTATGTTAATCATCTTAGACAGGATATATGAGCTTTGTGTATTTAATCCCAGAATGAATCGTTTATTTGAATTATGTTCAAATGTATGTTATGAAATGTATTTTTTTAAATGATATTAGCTAAACATAAGAACATTTTGTGGCATTGAATGTGTTTGACAAAACCTATTAAACCTGTGCAGTTTTGTTCTACTTAAGCTGTCTTTCATCTTTAAAAGACTACCTTTCATCTCATATAACATATAACTTTCATCTCATATAACAGTTTCAGGTTTGTTAGATAGCTTCAACTGTTGTCTTTGTAATACTGGCAAAACATTCCTTAATTTTTCACCTAATTTTACTTCCACCATCTCAAAATACACCGGGTTATCATAGAGGTAAATGTACAAAAGGAGTCTGTGAATAGTGTAATGTGGATACACATTTGTTAATTAATAGGTCATGTTATGCTGTAAATCAATACATCAGTTAATAAAAGTGTACAGTAGGACCCCCATATCCGCTGGGGATTGGTTCCAACCCCCCCCCCCCAATACTGAAAACTGCGGATAATAGCAAACGCTATACATATAGTGTGGTAAAAGAGGGGGGGGGGGAGACAGATAAATTATTTTCACATGTATTATCAGAACAAGTATTCATAGCATGGTCTCTGGCTCCTTCTAATGGCTGGTTCTGGTAATACATGTGAAAATAATTTTTCTGAATTTTTTTCTTTCAATATTTTTAATATTTTCAGACTATGGATAAGTAAAACCATGGATACTAATACTAACTACCCTTCAAAGTTACTTTTTTTAAAAAAGGAGGCCCTAGACACAAAGTCTAAAGCTTTGCAATTACTGCACTTTTGCCACTTCCATATATGTGGTTACTTACTATTGGACTTTGATGAGTGGGTTACGAAAAAACGAATTACAGCCATTACAGTCAGAGTCATCATGCTGGAAACACCAAAAAGGAAACCCATCAGACCATAATAAATGCAGGTTGCATCGCCACCCAGCCAGGTATGATTCCAGGCAGAAGCAATGGCCAGGGGATACATGCTGATGGCCATTCCAAGATCAGTTACTGCTAAATTAACTGTAAGGAGCTCAGGTGACCTGAGGCGAGAGGAGCGCTTCACAGCCACAGCTAGGATGGCTGAATTCCCCAGAATTGTTAAGAATGCTGAAAGAAGGAGGAAAGCAGTATAGTTTACAAGTACTCTCTCACAATTTCAACAACTCACTGCAATGTGGCATGTAACACATAAACAACACTACTGCTGTGACAATAGTCTAATGGGGAGTATCACATAGTGTAGGCAAAAGGCACAGTACCATTTCCTTTAAATGTACTGAAATTTCTAGTCTTAAGTACACTTAACTCCATTAAAGCAGTACACACTGCTTTATTATCCATCTTCAAGAATATTTAAGGAGTACTTTCTCGTGAAGATGACACCATATTAGTGGCAGAAAATAGCAGTAGCTTGAAACAACTACTAATGAAGGTGAAAGAAGAAAGTGCAAAAGGAGGCTTACAGCTGAACAATAAGGAAACAAAAATCATGACTACAGGATAATCACAAGAGTTTCAAGTTAACAATGAGGAAACTGAATTCATTAACTGTTTAACTTGACCCAATCTTAAAGCAAAATTGGGATTGTGGCCAAGAAATCAGAAGAAAACAGAATTAGAAGGGTAACTGTGAAGAAACTCAAAAAGATCCTTAAGTGTAACAATATGTCACTGGACACTAAGGTCAAAGTCTTCCATACTATAGTATTCCCAATTATTGTGTACAAATGTGAAGGTTGAACAATGAGGGAAGTTGATGCGGGGGGGGGGGATAATTCATTTGCAATGTGAAGTTGGCAGATACCATGGATTCCAAAAAAGACCAATAAGTCAGTTCTTGAGCAAATCAAACCTGAACTCTCACTAGAAGTTGAAGTGAGTAAACTGAGGCTATTTTTGTTGTTGTTATACACAATTAAGTCATTCCAGCTTAGGCGAACCCTACAAATGAGTAACCTCCAAAATGTCCTGTCCTCCACAGTTCTTATAAACGCAAGGTTATGGCTTTTTTTGTGAAGTCAATCTATTATACATTCATCTTCCTCTTTTCTTGTTGCCTTCAACTTTTCCTAGCATTATTATCTTTTCCAACGAGTTCTGCCTTCTCATGATGTGCCCAAAGTATGACAGCCTTAGCTTCATCATTTTTGCTTCCAGAGAATGTTCGGCTTTGATTTGATCTAGGACCCGGTTCTTGTTCCAGAGTTTTGAATTTTTGGTTACATTTCTCCAACTATGCAGCAGAAGTAGAGCGGTTCACATAGCATAATAACTTCTAATTCCCCAGAGTAATCCACTCCTTTACTCATTAACTGGCACTTACAGTCTCAATAACTCACTTTGAGACATTAGTATGAGAAAGAATAAAAGATTTCATTACTTACAGTTGAACAGATCAAACAGCAAACTGACAAACATGACTGCTTTCAACAACAGACTTAAAGAGACTCTAGAGAGCAAAATGCACAGAGCAGAGAAACAACTCTCTTTGAATTCAGAGGCAAGGAAGGAACGATTGGTCAGTGTTGGATAGATTGACAGTCACTCCACCCCAGAAAGGCCCCTCCTAGCCACATAACCAGGCAGCATGCAAGGTTATAAAAAACTCCAACAGTTCCTTGTCCAGTAGCCAGCATATATTTACAATATGATCTTGAGTGCCTCTTCCTTTTTTGGAATCCAACTAGAACATCAGACATTTTTTGTTATGCATAGGCTATAGATCTTTGTTGCAACATCTTGAGCATCACTTTGCTTTCATGAGAAATTAGTGCAATGGTCCTATAGCTACTGTACTCCTTGGCATCTCCTTTTTTGGGGACTGGAATGTATATTGAACATTTCCAGACTATGGACCATTGATTTATTTTCCATATTTGTTCACATATACTTTTTCTTATTTTGGCAGATTCGCTCAGTAGCTTGAAATAGTTCTATTGATATTCCATCTACCCCTGCTGATTTATTTCTTCCAAGTGCTTTCAGAGCGTCTATCACTTTACTTTCTAAAGCTGCAGATTCTTTGTCACACGATTCCTCTTCAAAGAAATACGTCATCCTTTTATCTCTTCTGTATATTGTTTCCACCTTTTCTTTATTTCATCTTAGTCAGATAGTATATGGTCAGATAGGCTATTGTACTTTAGACATATCATGGGAAAAGATAATAATGCTAGAAAACATGGAAGGCAGTATGCAAAGGGGAAGACTAAAGATGAGATGCATCGGCTTAATAAAAGAAATCATGGCCTTTAGGTTGCAAGATCTGAGCAGGGCTGTTAATGGACCTTTTGGAGATCATTATTTCATAGGGTTGCCACAGGTTGGAAGTAGCTTGATGGCACATAATATTGTAGCCTTGGGGGCTACATTCCACCATGGCCAATCCAAAGGTAGAAATTTTATTCTTATTCATTTTATGCCAGCTTGGAGATTACTCAAACAGACCTCTCCATATCTACTCAAAAGTAAGCAGGACTGAATTATTCAACAGAATTCAGACATACGATTCCAAAAACAAAGCTCCGTCTCTATTCAAAAGTAAGCACCATAAGCACTTGCATGGCTACTCAGAAATAAGGAGAACTAAATGATTCAGCAGCTTCCTTCCTATGTACCACCTACTATAAGGAAAGGTTTATAGCGTCAATCAACACTCTGTTAAATTATTACTATTATTATTATATGACTAGATGGGCGGGCTATAAATGTAATAATAATAAATATTATTTCTTCCATTTATATACCACCTCTGAGTGTATAGCACTATTCTGAGTGGTTAACAATATAATAATAAAACATCTAGAATAGCACTAACATTAATGTCCTGAATAAAATAAGAACAAATACCACTAAAAGTATTTTCTAAATACAGGAGCAGGACAGGAGGCATAAGGTCAGGTGGTATTGCACAGAAAGGCTTCTGTATAAAGAAAAGTCTTCAGAAGGCTTTTGAATGTGAGGAGGGAGGGAGTCAGGTGCAGCTCCACAAGCAGCTGGTTCCAAAGTGTAGGTGCCACTGTGAAGAAGGTCCAGCCCACTTATGGCTGACTTCCTGGCCTCCCTTGGAGTGGCCACCCAAAGGAGCAAGGCCTGGGAGGACCTGGTGGTAGATATGGGAGCTTCATATTTGTCTCCCGGGGTAGACAAATACAAAGCCCACCAGAACAGGTGACCAACAGTCCTTCCCCTGCTCCCCAGAACCAGCCTGGTCCACTTACCGGGCTCCTCAGCATGTATGTGAGCCTGGCAGCAGCTACATTGTGCCAATTGCAGATGCAGTCCTGTTGGTACTGCCTCGCCTCTCCCTGCAGCGGACCACTCCAGCAAGGAGGTGGGAAGATGAGCCTCCCCACTCTGCTGCTGAGAGGTCATCTGAGGGGAGAGGTGGGGAAGTGCTGGTGGGACTACATCCATGATGGGTGTGATGTTGCTGCCACCAGGTGTGCGCATGCTGAGGAACCTGGTAAGTGGATCTGGCTGGTTCTGGGGGGCGGGGAAGGACCACCGGTATACCTGTGCTGGCTTTGTATTTGTCCACCCCGAGAGATGAATACGAAGCTCCCATGTCTAGTAAATATAAAAGATTTTCTCTGCTGAGCCCTCAAAATTTGAACATTTTTTCAGTATTTAACAGGACACCTCTGTCTCTGATCAGCCGATGGTACCAAAGAATAGCTTTTTCTTGCCCGAAGAGAAGACATAACCAGGGGAAGGAGAGGTGCAGACTAGACGGGCAACTCCTGGAGAAGTATCTAACCTGTGGACTGGAGGTTCCCAATGGTTGCCTTAAGTCAAGTGCAACTCCATCCAGGACAAATGTAACACCATCTCTCTGAGTCACCAACCTACATCTATACTGGCAGGATTGTGTTTAAATAATTGTACCTCATCCAGGACATTTCTGATTCTAGACAGCAGCTCTGCACTCCTATTGCCTCATCTGAATTGAATGCAAAGAGGTGGAGCTGGGTGTCATTTTTCATAATCATGGCCTTTCACACCAGACCTCCAAATTATCTCTTCCAGTGGCAGAACCCTTGGGGAACCTACAGTACAAATGCAATGGAGATGAGACAGTAGTCCCCACCATCATTTTCTAGAACTGGCCTCTAAAGAGGAGAGGAACCATCAATTTTCAGCACAGCCTAATTAAGAAGGAGACAACTACTGAGAGGTCTAGGAGAAGGAGACTTCATATGCTCTGTCTGCCTCTTCTAGATGACAGTGAAAGCCTTTGTAATAAAACCAGGCCTAAAATCAGATTAAAATGGTTCCATATAATCAGCCTTCTCCTCCAAGAGAATCAGGAATTTTATAAACACTACATGCTCAAATACCTTGAGCAAAAACTGCAAGAGATGTATTGTTTACTTGTTATCTACAGAGGCAAACCATCAGTTCTTGAAGATTCCGGTCTATTTGCTACAGGATGTTTGAAAGGCAGCAGGAAGGCTGTTGTGTAAAGAAGAAAATGGACCATTGGGCCAGAAACACTGGATATAACGCAAAGCAAAGCAAAACAAAATGGGACACAAGCATTTTGGCCACATTCTTTTGCCACAGAACGCAAAGATAAGAGAAATACAACACAGAACAGGCTGCAAAATTATGAGTCTGTTTCTGCATGGAAAATATATTTTTAATAATATAATATTAATTATAGAATATTACATCTTTGATATATCTGTGAATAACCACCTCTCAGAACTTCAAAGAAAGAGAATAACATCCAGTTGTGACATCCTCAGAGAAGTCATCTCTCCCTGTTTTTCTGTTGGTGCAAACTATGCATTGCCATGTTACACTAGTAGATTTTGATGCGAGATACAATGTATGGAGATTATCTCTTAGAAGTATTTGTTGGAGTCTCTCAGGTTAATGGTTGCAGGGGACTTTGGCATTCTAACCAAGGCCCCTTTAACGGTCACAGCTCAAGATTTCATGGCTTTTGTCCAGAACAACCTAGGGCCTGTTTGAACTGGTCTCTGTGCTTGGCCAGACCAAGTACTTGACCATTTTGCACAAAATAATTCTCCCAAGCAGACTACGTTCCAGCAATTTCATCTAGATATTGAATATCATGGTGGACAAAATAGTTCTGAGGGACCCCAAAGACTGAACAGGAAACACCTTTGGAATGTCTTTTTCCAGAAAATACTGAAACAACTGAAAACAGTATCTCCAAGCCCCATCCAGCTAAAAGATGACATGGATCCAAGTCCATAATTTTTCCCCTTTTGTCTTTGAGATATATATATATCAACGTGTATATATGTGCATGTATTTATGAGTATTTTTACATTTCCTCCCCTATAAAATTGAATTTATTGATTTATTTTGAATTTATTATATTTATTCATATTTATTTATTATTTATTATAATTTAAACCCAAACTTTACACCTCTCTTGAAAAAAAAATCTGTGGCTTTGTGTGTGTTTGTATGTGTGTGCATATGTTGTTGAGCATGTATATGAGTAAATCAAACAAGTTAAACCTGCTATTAATTTCAGTAGGGCAATATAGATAGATAGATCTTCTTGATCTACATCGTGCCCGGTGAATGCATCTGACTCCAATCTTAAATTGAGATACTTGCCTATCAGTTGTATCCTTGTTCATCAGGATTTTTAGAAAAACTAAGTTATTTTATAACTCCACAAGAAATCTATATGGTAAGTCGAAATAAATATTTTGTATTTTCTGACACCAAAGGACAACATTACAGTTCCTCCTCACTCAGCTCCTGTTAAGAGGGAACCGAAAGAGGCCAAGCTATTGACAACCAGAATATATCACTTTGCTGCACCATCGTTCACCAAAAAAAGTACATGTTCCAATATGTTATGTTGGCTGGTACAGAAAAGTCTTCCAATCCACGCCACGCCCCCCCCCCCCCAAAAAAAAGATTTGTTAAGACATCTTTTGTCCTCGCTGTTTCATTTGGTTTTGATTTGTTAGGTAATATTTTGTTGATTAAAAAAGCAGAACAAAACACATTTAGATAACTGGTGACTAGAGTCACATTTATGCAGGTGGCAATGCTGAAATATGGCTATATGGTCAGCCTAGTTCTGTGTGGGTATGGCAACAAAAATGATTCTTGGGAACTGAAATGTCCTGTTCTGGTGTGTGAGAGTTAATGCCTGTTGTGTAGCTTTAAAAACAGGAAATGCCAGTACTGTACTTTTTTTCTCATCCACAGTTTCAATGATTCACAGTTTTCCACTTTTCTCTAACAATTAACATTAGGATTTGTTAACTAGTCCTCAGATACCCTGACTTTAACGTAGATCATCATGGATATGTCAAAATTAATCATTTCAATTTAAAACTGTTAATTTAAGTATATATTGAGACGCCATGCATATGACACCACTGCAACATTTGTACACCTGACAAAAGCAAAGTGAATCACATAAAATAGGGCAGAATGCTTTCTCCAAAACATGTGCATGAGGGAAAATGGTTGATCGCTCTATAAGCTGCATTAACTATGTGAATCAAAACTAAAATGATTATCTCCATTCTCTTATGTGTATTGCTTCTCTATATTTTGTACTTGTCACAAATATCTGTTCATTTACAAAATTAAACTGATTTTAGACTGCCTTCTACATAATGTGCACAGCTTTCTGTAATGCGTTAAATCATTCAGCTTAGTTGAATATGTGACTTAGAAGCTCTTCAGCTGCTAGCTGGCTGGCCCACTGAAAAGTAAACTACTGTTACTAAGTAACATAGACAAGTGTTAACCACATTCAACCCCTCCTTCAAAACCCTCTGAAAGCAAAGTGGCATTAATAAATAAAGGCCGCAACACTTAAACAACCAATAAGCAACACAATTTGCATCACAAAATAGTTGAAGGAGCCTTCAGGTACTGTAAGCCTTGAAGCAGATATAAGTGTAGGTCTTCTCACTATGCAGCCCATAGAACCACAGAAGCAGAACTCACCTATAATCAGAAGAAATACGCCTGCTCCATAATCCCATGTCGGGTGAAGTTTTGAGACAAAGCGCTCTTCCATGTCCCTCCGTGGAAATTGAGAAAGTTCTCAAGCAAAGGCAAACCAAGGGAATTGAAGAGGCTGTTTCGCTGCCAGGCAGACCGGTATACCAAGCACAGTCTCTGATGAGAAAAACCAATTTGCTTTTTCCTGATCTGTGGGGTTCAAAGAGACTGTAGCTGGGCAATGTGATCTGCTTCTGGAAGACACACAACAAAAATCAGACACTCACAGCCTACCGTGCTTATAAAGTCTCTCTCCAGCCTCCACCCTCTCATGTCATCCTCCTTTTCTAAAGCTTGCTAGGCTTTTTTTCTTGGTGCAAACTCTCAAGCAGCAGATTCTGTAGCAAAATGATTTTAGGCAAGGAGAAACTGTGACTAACTACTAGCTTATTGCTGTACAAGGCCAGTGGGGACCCTGGCAACAAAATAATCTGGGGTCTTAGTGTGGAAACCAAATGCAGCTGTAAAAGAGACTGCAAATCAAGCCGAAGCAAAACTGAATTGCACCCTCAAAGGATAATCCTCTGCATACTCACTGAGACGCAAGTGCCACAGAATCAGTGACTCTTATCCACAAGACAATGAGCACAGGATTGCAGCCTTAGGGTTGCTGCCATTTTTCTTTTACTCCATACGCCATTTTGTTTAGACTGGAAACCTTTAGGCAGGTTTCTGTATTAGTTTATTCTTTCCAATTGTAAAACATGTGTTTGTAAGATGGCTCCGTTTTTTGGACATGCTTGGATCCAGTCAAAGACTACGGTAGGTCATTATCTCCAGATCCTTGAGGATTTAAAAACTGTAACATGGTAATTGCCCTTCAGGTATTAGCCTGTGAAAGATAAAAGAAAATCCATTTCATATGATGAATTGTTAACTGTGTGAGGTAATTAGGAATGAAATTTTCTTTTACAGGCTAAGATTTTCTTCCAGCATTTTCAGCAAAAGTGAAAATAGTTCTTGGCTCAAATCCAGAGACATTCATATATGCAAGTTTATATGCACATCGCGGGACACAGAGAGGTCCATGCGATTAGCTTTTATGGTTTTGACCCACTCTGCAGAGCAAGAGGAGAATGAATGCTAAGCCTATCAATGCTGGTAGCACAACCAATGCCTTAGATGCAGAGTGCAGGGAGGTATCGCATCAAAGTTTGCAGTCTGCCTGATCTAAATACCAAATGCAAGGATCCAAATAGGTTCCAAAGGAAGCCCCCTGTGTAGGAATCCATTTCCATCCACAGACGGCTTGAGTAGCTAGGTCAGAAGCAGACCCATTCTATGCAGGATTAGTTGGGACAGGGCAATGCAAAATGTAACAGCAAGGCGATTAAGTCTTTTAAGTCTATATCTCTCCTTTTGATGTCACTGTTGGAACTTCATTCTTTCTGGATTGAAGCTGATTCATATTTGAACCACAGCTTGGAAATAGTGTCCTCATTTAAAATGTTAACATTAAATGTGTTACTTTTTTGTAATACAATCCAAAATGTCATGAATAAACGTAATGTTATAAAAGTAGCATTTTAAATAGAATGCTAATGACATTTTCAATAGTCAGGTAGCATTATTGCTAAGTCCTATGCACAGAGCACGTATGTTCACATATTTCCTATTTGAAAAGCACCCCCGTACCTCTCATGATTAATTAGTTTCAGAAGCAATCATTCCGACTGATGCTGGGTGCTTCTACAATTCCCTAGTCAACAGTCCAAGCTTCGGAACCATAGTGGGTCATTAACCATGCTCAAGAGCCATTTTTAGTATCTGAAGTAACTGGAAGCAAAACTAGCCCCTCTCTCTCAGGATGGAAAAGGAAGCTGGGATGTTTTGCATAGATTTACATGGACCCTTCCCAAAGAGAGTCTTTTTCAGAGAATATCTCTGAATGTGAATACCTCTGCACAGGGGCAAGTCCATGCAAATTATCCCAACTTCCTTTTCCACTCTGAGCTAGATACTAAAAGCATTTTCTAGATATCTAGATATCTAACATTAGTTCTAAAACTGAATTAGCCATGAGGGATTGGAAGCCAGTGTATATTCAGTTGTGTGATATTTGCAATGGAGGGGATGTATGCATTAGGAAATTATTCACTATGACTTCAAGCTGAATAACAGAGAGACACATACATCACTGTTGCTGACTCTTCTTTGGAATATCAACTGATATTGAAAGTACTTCTGTTTATGAACAAATTATTTACTACGAAACAGCTAACCAAGAAGTGGTTCAAATTCATGGAACTGACACGAAGAATAGAAACATGATAGTATCAGCTTTGAGAAAGATTTTAACTTTTTTTAAGCATTCTTAGTCAGAGCTAGCCCTACCAGGAGTCCCAGTGAGGCAGCTGGGTGCTGCAAATGCCCCCCACTCTTTCCCATGTACAGCTGTTATGGCAGTGAGCAGCTCTGCCGCATTTGAAAAAGAGGCATTTCCTGCTTCCCACCATAGCAGGAGGCAGCACTGGCAGGAAAAGAAGTTGTCCCCCACACACAGTGGAGGAGGAGGAGGAGGCAGAAGAAAAAGGCACCTCAACACAGAGATAGATAGGGACGTGGAGGCAAGCAGTGGCTATAAGTGGTGGACAGCAGCAGACAGCAACAGTGGCAGCTGTTTGAGTAACTGATGACATTGAAATAAGATTTGAGTAGTAGGGTAATCTATAGGTGTTGTGTGGGTGAAGAGTCTGGAGCCCCAACTTCTTCCTAAGTTGTGCTGGCTCAAAGCAACCAGGATGGGAGGTATTAAGGAAAAAAATGGCTGAAATCCTGTTGCCATGCCTCTGCATGTGCAAGGCTGATGATGTCATCAGGCACGGCCTCATATTTTTAACTAAAATATTCCTATCCCCCTTCCATTAGGTTTCAAGGTTCCCTAGGGATCCCTGTCAAGGGGTAGTAGTAATTTTCAGATGTTAAAGGTTGCCCCCAATCCTGAGCCCCCCAAAAGCTTCTCCAGGTAGAAATGTAGTACTTTTTAAATTGGGTTTTTAAAAAAAAAAACTTTCAATATTGTTTGTTTTAATATTGTAAGCCACCTTGGGCCCTTTTGAGAAGAAAGATGGGTATAAATGTTTTAAATAAATAAGTATACTCTGGTTTCCTTGCCCAAATGCAAATATACTACAAGATAACACAATGAGAAGGTTATTGAAATTAGATGTCTGTTTAATTCATGATAAGACAGTTTTTTTCACTAGGAAAATTAGAGAAATGGGGGCTGAATGCAGGAAACAGATGGGGAAAGGTGTGCATGTCCTAGTTCAGGGCTCTACATACCTAATCTGGTTGAAAAGAAAGTGTTGTTATTACTGCCTGTAAACTGTTTAGTTTAATGTTTGATTTCATCAGTTGGGATCATTTGCTAATTAGTTCCTTTAAGCTCAATGTTCAAAATGTTGTTTTGTTCGGTACATATCATGTAATGAGTTTCACTGTTCTTGTTTCATGGGCACATACCGTAAACTGGAAACAAAATATGCTATAGAAACCATTGTTCGATTTGTTTATTATTGATCCTGCCTCTTCTGAATCTAGACAATGGTTGTAATGCTGCACTGACTTATACAGAGCCTAACAGTGCAAAACCTCTTCAGAGGTTAACCCCCACAAAGTACAATGATGTTTAGTCCAAAATCAAGAAAGAGATAGTAGAAGTGTCAAGGCAGATGTTGAGCTCAGTACCAATTAATTTAAACTCTTATCCCTTAAGAGTCTAAGTGGTGCTATGGCTACAATCTTTGAACCTACTTATTTTGGAAGGCAGCTAGTCAGGTGGGACTTACTTCCGGGTGAATGTGCACAGGATTTACGTAAATGTAGATATCTCAGTCCAGGATGGGAAACAATGAAATGAGATAAATACTAGCTATTTTTGTTCTTAAGATATCAATTACCTTTTATCATTATCCCACCACTACTTCCTTTGTAAGTAGGCTTGTTGTTGTTACATGCCATCAAGTTGCCTCTGACTTACAGCAGCCCTATGAATGAGCAATCTCCAGAATGTCCTGCCTCCAGCTCTTGTAATCTCAAGCCTCTGGCTTCCTTTATGGAGTTGATCCACCTAATATTTGGTCTTCCTCATTTCCTGTCATGTTCAATCTTTCCCAGGATTATTGTCCTTACCAGCAAATCATGCCTTCTAATGACATGCTCAACATATAACTGTCTTCATTATTTCTGCCTCCAGAAATAGTTCAGGTTTGATTTGCTCTAGGTCCCACTTGTTTGTCTTTCTGGCACACCATGGTATCCCCAAAGGTCTCCCACAGCATCAGAATAATATTTTTCTCTCTCCCTGCCCATTTGCTTCATTGTCCAGCTTTCACACCCATACAAAATTATCAGGAATACAACAATATGAATGGTCTTGATCTTGGTCTCCAGTAACAATCCTTACACTTGATGATCTTTTCTGATTCCTTTATTGCTGCCCTTACTAGTCTCTGTCTTCTTCTGATTTCTTGGCTGTAGTCTCCATTCGGATTGGTGACTGAACCAAGGTACATAAAATCTTTCACAATTTCAATATATTCCTTGTCAACATTAAAGTTGTGTATTTCTTCTGCAGTCATGATTTTTGTCTTAATGTTCAACGGCAGTTCTGCTTTGGCATTTCTTTCACTTTTTCATAAGAAAAAGTTCAAGTCATTGCTATTTTCTGCCAGAAAGATGGTATCGCCTGCATAGCTTCAGTTACTAACATTTCTCAACCAGTTTTCACTCCACCTTCATCTGAATCTAGTTTGTCTTTCTGTATGATACAGACAGAACAGATAAATATACCCTTGTCAGATACGTTTGCTTATTAGAAACATTTCTGTTTCTCCAAAATCTGTCCTAAAGATAGGTTCTTGTCTACAATACAGGTTATGTGTCAGGACAATCAAGTACTGAGGCACGTTCATTTCTTTCAGAACAACCCATAGTTTCTCATTATCTGCACAGTCAAGACTTCGCTGCAGTCTATAAAGCATATTCTGAAATTCTTTGGTGTGCTCCAGTAGCCAGCAGATATTTGCAGTACGATCTGGAGTGCCTCTTCCTTTTCAGAATCCAGCTTGAACCTCAGGCATTTTCCATTCCATATAAGGTTAAAGCATTTGTTGCAACACCTTGATCATCACTTTGCTTGTATGGGAAAGTAAAGCAATTGTCTTATAGTTACTGCACTCCTTGGCATCCCCTTTCTTGGGGGTTTGGATGTATATTGAATGTTGCTAGTCTGTGGGCCATTCTTTTGTATTCCATATTTGTTGGTGTATTCTTGTTAGGATTTTAACAGAATCAGTTTTTGTGGCTTGAAATAGCTCTATCGCTATTACATCTACCTCTGGTGGTTTATTTCTTCCTAATGCTTTCAGCGCAGCTTTCACTTCATTTTCTATAACTATGGGTTCTTCATCATAGGCTTCCTTTTCAAAGGAATTTGTCATACTTTTTCCCTTCTGTATAGGTCTTCAGTATGCTGTTTCCACTTTCTCTTTATTTTCTCTTGGTCAGATAATGTGCTTCCCTATTGGTTATTCAACATTCCTAATTAGGCTTAAATTTTCCTTTGATTTCTTGGATCTTCTGGAAGATATGTTTTGTTTTTCCCTTTTTGTTCTCCTCTGTTTCTTTGCACTAGTTATTATAATAGTTCTCTTTATCTCTACTAGACTGTTTCTATTTATCTGAAAAACTGCATTCAGGGTTCTGACCCTATTTCTGTCAGCTTTTACTTTTGCTTCTCATCCACCCTTTACAAATGTATTTCTTTCATCATCCATCTAGGTTTTTTTTTCTTTTTACTACAGGAAATCTTTTTCCATTGTTCCCTAATGATATATCTGGTTTCAATCCACAGGTATTCTCGTTTGTGACTAATTGAGTTCAGTAATGCAAATCTGTTCCTTATGTGGACTTTAAATTCATCAGGAATGTTATTTAAATTATATTTTGGCACTACAATTCTTTCAATGTTCTTTTTCAGCTTTACTCTAATGTTGGATATTAGCAGTTCATGATCAGTATCACAATCCACTCCTGGTGTTGTTCTGGGTGAGAGAATACAGCTTCCCTATCTCCTGCTTCCAATTGCATAGTCTTTTTGATTTCTATATTGGCCATATGGTGATCTTCACATGTACAGCTATCTGTTTGGTTGCTTGTTTATTTGCAATAAACAGATTGTTGGTTTAACAGAACTCTATGAATTGCTTTCCTGCTTCATTTGTTAGATTTAGTGGCCCCTTGCTAAAGCACTGTTTCTATGTTCGAAGATGGTTTTCTTGTTGCTCTGAGGATTTAATTATTAGTTTTTGCATGCACTTCTGCTTTTAGATTCTTTTACACTCCTGTCAGTCTGCGGGCTCTGTGCAATGCGAGTTGCTGCTGGTATAGGAGGCAAGGCTGCTTATTGAATGTTAGCTTGTTATGCCTGTGTTAAATACACAAAAATTCTCCAGGCAAGTGTAGTACCGGAAGCCTTCATTTAAAATTAAATGAGAAGTAGTAGTTTATAGGGTCACCTGCATTTATGAGCATGTGACTGATGGAAAATGAATGTTTCAGGGATGTATTTTAATAACAACACTCAGTACTACTTGGTTTTCCAAGTATTCAATGTGAAACTGCTCAGCTAACCTTACAACATTCTTGTCAGGTAGGTTAATATTATCTCCATATTGCACATGTGTGGCAGGATCTGAGGAGAAAGCATTGTGCCTTGTGCAAAGTCCTCTTCACTGTGTGTGCAGACTATTGTACTTGGTGTTTTGCATCTTCCTTACAATTATTTAAGAATTTTCAATATCATCTTTTTTGCCTAGAAGAGTTTGCACACATGTTCCAAGGGGCCCTGCATTATGGAATTGCTGCAGTGCCCCAGCAACTGAATGTACACTTGAATGTACCCATTTTTCTCTTCTGTGGAATTCCACATACAGTACTTTTTAGTTTATGTAACACTGTAAAATATTTGAATTTCAAGAACTTTCTGGTTATCTAGTTAGTGGGTGAATGACACTTTATACATGGGAGAGGGAAATAAGGTGATTCAAATAAGATAAACAAGAATTCTTTCCAACACAGTTGCCCAACCATATTCACATGAACGTTCACAAGACTCTCAGTTTTCCTGAAGGAAACAAAAACTATCATTCAGACCAATACTTATGCAAAATGAATTTTTAAAGGATAGTCAAAAATTTTAAGGGATATTATTTCAATCAATAGGGTGCTGTGTTTTGTAAATTCCATTCTGAACATTTTTCCTAACTCGAAGCAATTCTGCCTCAAGGACCGACACAGCAGCCAATAATATAATTATATAAAACACAATCCTCTCTCTATATATCCGCCTAACTAATAGAATATGGGTGCATATATGCTAGTTTACTACACGTTCCTAGCAGCACGCTTTAGGAATTGTGTGCCAGTACAAGTAGGTTTGTTGATTTAAAGTTACCATTTATGTCTCCAAATGTCATTATTTGATCTGTTCACACATAAAGCAGACATAGATGATGTCTGAGTTCCCATATCCCTAGATTTGGAGCTGGGTACTTCCTTAGGTTGCTCACTTTGCTCAACCAGAAGATCAGTAATGATATTAATCATGCCTCTCTTGCAATGCAGAGGCATGAAAAATCATGGAGCAAATTCTGGGGATCAACCTCAGTTCATGTGTGTGATGGCTGGGGATAGATCTGGATAGGCCAGAGCTCTTCATCAATTGCACATGTACCCAGTACTTGTAGCTGGCATCCTCTAATCTTCAGCAATGCATTTTGATTCTGTGGCTAAATGTATTGTGGGGGAGGGTTCCAGGTAAATTAATGTATAAAAATGATTACCAAGAGTCAGAGAATTGCTATGCTGTCCCAGTTTTCTAGTGGAGAGAACGTTAGAGTGAGCAGTGCTGATTTATATGTGTGAGGTGGTTTTAAAGCTTGGGCCTTTATCTCCTCTATTCTTCAGCTGACACAATGTGAGGGTTCAATCTCGGGCTCCTGTCTTTGTTCGAATAAATCAGCAGATTTGCGAGGTTTTGAAACAGGGGTAACATTTATTGGCGTATTTAACAAATAACCAGTGTCTGCAAAAGCAGTCCAACATTTGTCTCCTTCCAACAATGGGTCGGCAAGGGGTTTCCAATCTTCACCTTTGAAAGGATTTCCTCCTCCAGGGTTCCAGGGTCCGGGCCAGTCTAGAGACAGATCCGTGTTTAGTACCGGTCCTGTCTCTCCCTCCAGTAAGGGGACCGTGTCATCGTCCCGGTTGTCCAACCAGATGGGGTCCCGGGTGGAGGTGAAGGTCTGCCATGGTCCTCCTGGTACCCCCCTCATCTGCATTTCCCTCACCCTCCATTCAAGTCTTTCATGCCTCTCTCTTTCTACCTTCTCCTTCTCTTCTCTCAGCCTCCTCCTCCACTCTCTGGCCTCCGCCTCGCCCCAATAAGAGGGTCTTGGTGGTATTTCTCTCTGTCTCTGGTAATCTGCCTCCTCTCTGGGCACTCTGTCTTTCCCACACACCTGTCCATGGATCCTGCATCCATATCCACTCCCAACCTGGTGGCAACTGCCCCTCTCTCCTTTTTATATCTGCTACCCCCGCCTCTATCTCCACCCTCGGCTTCCGCTCTCTTCCCGCCGTTTCTTCCCCAGTTCTTCTAACCGTCAGCTTCCACATCTCCCTCTCTACTTCCCCCAGGTCTGTCTCCGGTGGCTCCGTTTTCCTAGGAGGAGAGGCGGGCACGGTCTGAATCTCCTTCTCTGCAGTGAGAGGGAGGGATGGCACTCCAGCGAGAGTAGTAGTGCTCTCGACTCCAGTCTCACACACAAAGGCACTTCTTTGTACCTCCTGACTGGCTGCCAAAATTTTGGCTTTCTGCTCTAGCTCCAGGTTGCCATGCTACCTGGTTAACTGGGTTTCACCCAGATTCTGAGTCCATTTCCTAGATTCTCCTCATGCCCTTTTCTACAGTCAGTTGTTCCAAAGGCAGTTTCTTTCCTCACAACTGTTGCCTGCAGTCCCTGTAATATCACAAGGGGTTGTTCCTTTATTTCAGGTTTTTTAGAATCACTGCTTTGGTTCTATCTCTTTTCTGTAGGTGATAGGACTTCAGCCTTGTGTTATCCACATTATTTCCATCTATTTAAATCAGTGGTCGGGGAACAGGGGTAATTTACCCCAAATGGGGTAAAAGTGAAAATCCTGGGGGTAATGAGCAGAGCACTACCCCCCTCCCTCCCACCCCCTGCAGCCAAACCTCAAATTGTAAGCCACCTCTCCCTGTTACTTCCTTGGTTGCAGCAGGGCAAATGTAAATCCTCCGTTCCTTCAGAGATCGGAGATAAGCCTGCTTGATTGGTTACAGCTGTTGAAGGGGCCAGGCAGTCAATCAATCCGGGGCTTGTGAATGACTGCTTCCGCCGGAGATGACTGCAAGCAAGCAGGAGGAGGGAAAGGATCCAGTTAACGAGGGAAGGAAGGTGCGAGAGACCGAGGGCTTCATCAAGCTTATTTAAATGTATGTAGAAAATGTATGGAGAAAATGGAGGGAGGGAGGGAGGGTGTGTGTGTGTGTGTGTGTGTGAGTGAGTGAGTGAGTGAGAGAGAGAGAGAGAGAGAGAGACTGACTCAAAACTATGAAAAAAGGAACAGGCAAGGCTTGAATTAAGGCGGGGAAAAAGGGTGGCTTCATCAACCTTGTTTAAATATATGGAGAAAATGGAGGGAGGGTGAGTGGATGTGTGCGTGTTTGAGTGAGAGAGAGAGTGACTCAAAACTGAAAAAAGGAACAGGCAAGGCTTGAATTAAGGCAGGGAAAAAGGGTGGCTTCATCAACCTTGTTTAAATATATGGAGAAAATGGAGGGAGGGAGCGTGGGTGGGTGGATGTGTGTGTGTGTGTGTGAGAGAGAGTGAGAGTGAGAGAGAGACTGACTCAAAACTATGAAAAAAGGAACAGGAAAGCAAAACAGAAGGCTTGAATTAAGGTGGAGAAAAAAAGGGTGGCTTTTTAAGATGCTGTCTAGGCTTGTCATCGCTTTCCTCCCAAGAAGCAGGCGTCTTTGAATTTCATGGCTGCTGTCACCATCTGCAGTGATCATGGAGCCCAAGAAAGTCAAATCTGTCACTGCCTCCATATCTTCCCCTTCTATTTGCCAGGAGGTGATGGGACCAGTGGCCATGATCTTGGTTTTTTTGATGTTGAGCTTCAGACCATTTTTGGCGCTCTTCTCTTTCACCCTCATTAAGAGGTTCTTTAATTCCTCCTCACTTTCTGCCATGCTTTTGCATAGTCAATGAAGCAGAAGTAGATGTTTTTCTGGAACTCTCTGGCTTTCTCCATAATCCAGCGCATGTTAGCAATTTGGTCTCTAGTTCCTCTGCCCCTTCGAAATCCAGCTTGTACTTCTGGGAGTTCTTGGTCCACATACTGCTGAAGCCTACCTTGTAGGATTTTGAGCATAACCTTGCTAGCGTGTGAAATGAGTGCAATTGTACAGTAGTTGGAGCATTCTTTGGCACTGCCCTTCTTTGGGATTGGGATGTAGACTGATCTTTTCCAATCCTCTGGCCACTGCTGAGTTTTCCATTGATGATGATAAAAAAAATAGCGCACGGGTTCTTTGATATTGGGCTGTGGCACCAGGGTGGGTGACATGACCTTTAGCCTGGTTTGTTCCTTTTTGCACACCACACACAGAATGATTAAAGTGGTAGGAAAAGCCCCCCCCCCCCCACTCTGCGTTGGCTGTCTCTAGCAAGCATGTCATTGCTAGCACCACTCTGGCAGCCATTGATGATGATTAAATCCTCTGCGAGCTAGCAAAAATTTAATGCAACTTGCTAGGCACGTTGGACACCTTACTACTCCCTATACCACACCATGGCTAGAGTGCAATGTGTTCCAGCAAAAATAGTGCACATCTTTATTAAATTTGGTGCATCCTGCTAGTTCGGTACACAGCCTGTGTAGATTCAATAATATTTTGAATTCAAATAATGTATGATTTCCTTCCTTTCAAATCAAGGGGGTAATGTCGGCGTATATAAATTTTTTGGGGGGTAAAAGGTAAAAAAGTTCCCTGACCCCTGATTTAAATAGATGAAGTATGTTTAAACTTCAGTTTATCTTTATTATTTTAGGTCAGAAAAACTGGCCTATTGAGCTTTTGGTCAGTGATTGTGTACTCCATTTGTGAGCATAACACCTTAGAATCTGGAAAAGTCAGGTGCTTCCCCAAGGAAATTTTCCCTGTCTTTTACTCTAATGGAGAGCCACTTGGAGGCATGGGGTATAAAGTGAGAAAACTGCAGAAGAAACGTATTTTAAATGACTGAGCAAGAAGGAAAACATAGTAATAAGTAAAATCATATGCATGGATCCATTTAAGGATGGAGAGGGGAAAATGAACAGAAGTGGGAGATTTATCAGCTCCTGTTTGCACTAAGAATTGAAATTGTAAGCAGTTACTGTATAAGTATCATGCCTGTATCTTATTTAAACTAGCTTTGACTATCATGTTTTGGAAGTGTTTAAATAAGACATGGGGAAGACACCACAATAATTTTATTTGTTGATTGATTTATTTTATAATCTTATATATGATTTATCTCAAGAATAAATGCAAAGCAGTTTACAAAAATTGCTCACCTGGCAACTGGGGAAAGGGGAGAAGGAGTCAGTTCAATCTACACAAACAACACAAAGGGGGGCAGAAAAATGCTCCATTTTGGAGAAGCCCTTTCTTATATATATAAACAACATAATTTTTTAATCAGTGTTTGAAACCTTTTTCTAGAAGTTTAGACCCAAATCATACTGGAGAAAGCCATTTACAATTATGCAAGTGATTTTCTCCTTTCATGTGTTATCTGTCATGCAGCCAAGCACACAACTCACTTTCTAAATAGATTATGGGGACTGTGATGGACAACCTCCTGACAAGGTAGATTTATGTGCATGGTAATGTATGGCAATAAGATTCTAGCCTTGAAAGAAGCACCTAATAGTTCATAACCCTAGGCGACTTCTTGCTTTTTCCAATTCTTCCTTCCCTCAGGGCAGCACTTAGCTAAACTCCTAGGTAAGATTCCAGAAACCTCTGAAAGATAAACTCCTTGTATAACAAGATGAAGAGCAAATCAGAGTTTTAGAGCCAGGCAAGAGAGTCAATTAAGGCCAGATAGATAAATTATGAGGTGGGCAATACCTTTATTTGGATCACTGATAAATTCACAAAATCTATGAATTCTTCACAGAGGATTCCTAAATCAGGTAAAAATCTCTCATACGGCCTTAAATAACCCTTTGTCCCCCAAATTATGGCATAAAAAAAACCTCTGTTCCCTTTAGATCTAAATGAAAAGCTAGACATACTGTGAAGTGTTTGTGGGTTTTGTTTTTGTTTTTTTATTTTTTTTTGGCAAAAGAGCAAACAGCAAAGAGTTATCTTCTCTCTTTCTGAGAAAATGAGGCCAAATAGAAAGAAAGAAAAGTCCTTGACATAAGCATATAGTTTTGATAGGAAGAAATGTTAACTTTCAAATAACATGATGCCATGATGGAAAATGAATAGTAGAATGGTGTAGTATGTCAGACTAGGAGTTTCAAGTCCTGGATTCAAATCCTCTTGTGATGGAAACTCACTGGGGGTGACAATGGTGAACCATTCCTTGCACGCCTCAAACAACCTTGAAACCCTATGGATCTTACCAAAGGTCAGAAGTAACTTGACAGCACATAACAACAGCATGGCATAGCTGGGTGCAACAGAGTGAAAACAATGGTTAGAGGAAAAACAAAGGAGAAATCAGAGTTTGGAACTTTATATTTTAAAGAAAACAGGTTGATTTACTCCTTATTATGGGGTAGACAGACTGCCCTTATAATTTACATTTCTTCTTGGGCAAACGTTTTGTGAATTATAGTCTCGGCACATCAGAAAAATACAGGAGAACATTTCCACTACCCTCTAGTGGCCAATTCTGATATTACAAAATATAGAAGTAAAAAGAATGCTAATGCAAAAATAAAAAATAAAAAAAATCACCACTTTCTTTCCAAATGCCTTGGACTAAACTTCTGCCAGAGTCCAAATGCTGGCCTCAAAAAGGATCAGTAAACCTTCAGGGTGGTTTGAGTTCTACATACACGCATTTCTTAGGAAGATATATTTGATAAATTTTCATAACAAAGTGTCTGTCTATAAAATTTCACACAACTTGCATTTTCTTGGGGATATTCCACAGGAACTCAGAGTCACTATTAAGTATTCAAAATGTCACTTATGTTGAGAAGGAGGGGCTGGCAGAGGTACCCCTAAAAGTTATTCAAATAGCTCTACTCACGTCCAGCATGTTAAAAACCCCACAAAAATAATGAATTAATTCATAATCACATTGCTTCCTATTCATGATACCTAAACAATGTTGTGAGCAAGGAATGCTGGCCTTCTTTTCTGAGGAACTGGAAGTACTGCAGGTGTACTGTACTGCCAGCCCATTGAAAACACAGTGCTCCTGCTATGAAGTTCAGTTGTCCTTTATGTATAAGAACTGAATCAATTTTCGTAAGCAGATTGATCTTGTCTGGTTTTGTAAGCTAGGCAGGGACAGTCCTGGTTGGTATTAAAAGATCACTAGTGTGTGCCAGGGATCTCCAGATAGAACTGGGAAAGGATCCTGCCTGAAAGCCTGGAGAGCCATTGCTGCCATTTGGAACAAATAATAATGGGCTAGAAAAGTACTAAAGGCCTAACCAAGTGTAGCGCAGCTTCCTATATTCCTATGATAGCTCCCACTGAAAGGGAGCAGATAAGATCAATGATAATGTATCTGTTCCACTATGAGCAAATAGTAATTCAAACCACTGCTATTTTAGACTTTAAAAAAACAAACAAACAGGAAAGGATTCTTAAACTAGGACTGAAAAGTCACTGCTTGCAGCACAGGAGAGCAGGAGAACTCTGAATTCAGACAGCAATCTGTCTTTGTGCATCTGGCTGGGAGACACCATATCTTGGTGAATTAGCTGCCTAACTTTGTCAAGGTGGGAAGTTTGGAGAAGATATTTACTTTACTACATGACTGAGTAACTGGCCTTTTATTTCTCATGAGCAAGTACAGCTCAAACTGAAGTTGCTGACTCAAGAGCAGAAAGAAATAAACAGAGCAGCAGAGGAGCAATAAAGAGAACAAAAGACTAAACAAGCAAACAAAAAAACAGCTAAATTGGGGCAATTCAGAGACAAATTAGCTGCCACTTAATGTCTCTTTGAAATGTACCGGAAAACTTTATTTTCTAAATGGTTGCATTATTGTATCCCTGAAACATCGGCTAACTTTTAACTGCGTCACATTTTAAAGAAACAAAACTTAAGAGCCACGGACAAAATCACTTTCTCATCCCCCTGTCCTCCCTTGATGGCACATATAGGCCCATAATATTAGATGTTTAAGAAGATTTGAGTTTTTAAAGAGATTGCTCAATAGAGGTACTTGGGGAGAAACTGGGTGTTTATACACAAAAAGAGGGAAACCCCTCCCTTAAGCAGCCTTGCTGTGATCTGCAAACGGTGGATTATAAAATAAAACTGTCCCTGGCTGAATTCGGATATACAAATTGGAGGTGCTAAGTGGGAGTTTGGGCCTGGACCGACCCATTTAACACGAAGACTGACTGGTTGATGGTTTTATTGATCTACGGTCCTTGACTGAATTGGGAGTACAGGGGAAAAAATGGATTTGGTTGACGTGTCGTGATTTGGAGAGAAGATGGAAGTAGAGGTGGTCCTGCTGGATTTGTAAGAAGCTACATTAAAATACCTGAACTTTTAAAAAGCTGAATTATTAAGCTATTGCTGTGTATTTGGTATATTTGTGATAGAAATATAATTAGGCTTCTCTGTGAATTGAGAATCTTAGGGATAAATTTAAGCTAAAAGAGTAAATAGAGGCTTTATTTCTCAGTGGAAATTGTCATCTTAAAATAAATTTATACCCAAGAAATAGAAATGGCAGCTCTTAGTCAAGGTACAAGCGTATCAAAATTAATAATTCAAGATTCTTTTAAGAACTATATGCAGGAGATTCAAACAAACATTAGCAACCAATTTACAGAACAGATGAAAGCCCAAACTCTAGAAATTAAGGCAGTAACTTCAGGACTTAAAGAGGACGTGGAATGAAATATTCAGAAGATAGACCAATTCACCAAAGCAGTGGGAGCAGCAGAAAAAGAGCAACAATCAAAAACTACTCAGAAGAAGGAAAGGGATCTATCGACGGATTGGTGGGCAATGCTAAAATTAGAATCAAGATTTAAGAAAGACAAAATAATGGGCTTTTATGAGAGGAAGGTCCAGGTGGATGAGCTGTGGATTTATACTAGTGATAAGATTATACAAAAAAATTATATTCTTTTGTTAGAAGATAATTTAGAGGATGAAAGAGTGAAAGCAGTGATGATGAAATGGGTACAAAATTTTGGCTATAATATAGACACAGATGATGGGATTCGAATGTGGAATGATAACTATAGATGGATTAAATCAGTAAACCTGAGAGAAAATGTTTTAAAGATGTTCTATAGATGGAATTTAAAAACTGGCAAAAAGGGTGTTAGCGATTAGAAACTCATAGTAAAAATGTTGTCAGCAACTTTGGACTTTTTTTGTATAGGTGGTGAATATGTGACAGAGTAAAATGATTTTGGAGACAGATAAAAAAGATATTATACAAGAAATTACACAATTAAAAATAACCTTTAAACCAGAAATGCTCTTGCTGAATATAATGCTGGAAATTGTTGATTTAAAAGATAGATAGATAGTAAACATATGTTGTTGCACATATTTATAGCTATAAGGTTGATTTGGGCTCAAAATGGGATAACTTGTCAGAGGCATTATCTGAGAACTTGAGAAGATATGTTAAAGAAAGTTGAAAAATGTTTGATGATTGAGCCCAGAAACAAATATGAGTAGAGAATATAACATATGTTATATAGTAGTAGAGTAGTCATTGACTAGATGGGCGGGGTATAAATGCAATAAATAAATAAATAAATATGTTATGGATTTTAGTATTGTAACACAGTTATGGAGTCAAGGTTATACTAGATATTGTACTATTGTAAACACTTCCCTGTGTGTATGTTTTGTGTGGTGTGTTTTTCCTTCCTTTTCCTCCCCCGTACTTGTATCCCTTTGATTGTTGTCTGTTTGTCATATAATAAAATATTATTATTTTTTAAAAAAAGTCACAGCAATTTTCCACTGTTTTGAGAACTATTTTCCTATGGAATAACACATCATCATAAATCTTTAGCTCAGTCCTATGACTATTTGATGTATGGTACCTTGAATTTAGTAGTGATTGCTCTGGGATAAGTGTTCATAGAACTGCAACCTTCATTTGTAAAGACTTTAGTAGTCCGGACTTGCATTCTCAGAATATATTGATCCAATGATTCTGTTTTCCCATGCTATTTGGACTGTGTTGCTTGTTTTAGTAAATTTGAAATACTCTGTCCTTGATCACCTTGGTATAGTGATTTTAACTTGGCAAGCATACTCTTGGCTGTTTTCTCATGCCTGATTTGAACCAATCTCTCTTCTGTTTAAGATTGAATTATGAGACCCTTTGCTTTTGCATTCTTCAGTTTCCAATCTGCATACTGGTTATGTGTTACATCAGGTTCGTCCTCTGTTAAGACCTCAAGCACTCCCTGGATTTCACACGGATTCTCCAGGCAAAATAACCACTTTTGGAAATTAGCAGGCTGGAACTTTGGCATGGAATATTTTATCTCAAACATTTTTACTCATTCAGAATGACCAAAAACCTTTCTTTTCAGTCTAACTCCTCTCTGTGACCACAGCAGCACTTTACTCTAACTGTTTGGCCTTCACATTTAATGACTCTTAATAGCTCAGCAATAGAAGAGTAATTGGATCACAACGAACCATCCTCTTCTACCATGTTAGAGATTGTTGTGTGTTCTGACCAATTATCCTCAATGAGCTAAATTAAGTACAGAGTCATGGAGTTAACTTGTAATAACTTTAGAAAAGGTTTATTAACTACAGACTTTAGTATTTCAGTAGCAAAGGTCAAAATATAGCATTTGAGTGAAAAACAAAGAAGGCATTTGTCTTGCATATTCCAGGTACGTTTCTTTAGCTTTAAAGAACATTTCTAAACTGGGTAAACCACCCCCTAAAGCTGGATGGCATGGATGCAAGTGTGGATGGAGAGAGAGCAATCAGCTAGCATGTGCTCAGGCAATCCCCATCTTGGAAAAAGGGACCTTCTTCAAGAAAGAAGGCACACAAGAGGGGCAGAAAGTGATCAATGCACAATAGTGTACCAATAGCAGGGTAGAACTGAATGATTGTGCATACTGGGACACAATTGATTTGCATACTCCAACACTTTCCACAGTACAAGTACATTCTAGTTGGTTTTCTGGACTCTGGAGTTGTCGCAACTATGTTTCACTTAGGCTCATACTTTGCTAAAATGACTTAGTCTGGAAAACAAACTTGAATATTTGGGAGAGATGCCAAATCTCCTGACCAAGTTTGGAACTTCAGTCACAAGACTAAATTTCCTCACTACTGTCACACAACAACTGGTTCAAAACAGGACAGGCCAACTGTTTATGCTTGTTAATGTCCTCTACAACACTTGGGACCTTTCTTGAAAAAAGCAAGAGTATAGAATAGTCTGTCACATAAGCAGAAAGTGTTGTTCACATCCTTGGAGATTACTAACTGATCGTGGCTGCACTTGTGTTGCCCTCTGGGGAGGTAAAAGGAAGGAAGGAGAAGCTGAAAGGAAAATAAAATATCAGTGACATCAAAAAGTGTAGCCAAAACCACTTACCCTATCACTTATATCAACTGAATAACACCCAAAGTTAGAGTCAACAGGGGATTTTTTCCACATTGATGGATGTTTTATCTCAGCATAATGCTCTATTAAATTTCAGTCCTTTTTCATTTTATTCTCCTGGGTATGTCACAATTTCTTCTCTAAGCTATATAAAAACGTTAACATTTTGGTCAAATAACAAAACATGGTTTCTGTTTAGAAAATTTGTATACAAAGATAGATTCTGGCAGTTTTCAAAGAGCAATATTAATCAGCATATATAACAAAACTGAAGCAAAAAAATAAAAAATGTGACATCTTAAAGACTAATTTATTTCTGAGTGAGCTTTCTTGAATTAGAATTGTGATGGAGTTGAAGCAGTATGGGATATGTAGTCAGAGAAATGTAAGATGGAGTCAGACAGGTTCTGCGTGAAGATGATTTGAGAGTCATAGGAATGTGTTTTTCTAAATGCTATGAGAGTGTTTTTCTGAAGACCGGTACAGCGTGGTTTGAGATAAAGCTGAAGGTCGGACAAGGAGCCTGTGAAAAACTCAACATTCCAAGCTAATTGGAGAAGAGATAAAACACCTGGATTTTCATGGGAATTGAGGGCAGAGGAAGGTGTTACAGCCCCTTGAGGCTAATTGGTTAACAGCCATGAAGTGTCAAGAAGAAGGGAGGAGTTAGAGAATGTAGAAAATGGATGATGGGTTATGTGGAAGAGGTTCGATTCCATGATGATGGGAGAGAAAAAGAACTTGATGGTTTGAGCATGTGGCTTGAAGGAGAGAGAATGTGAGTAAAGAGAAAGAAGGAGGTGGGGCTAGCCCAGCTTAGTAGTGTTTTTTATTTTAATGGGGATTAGTTATTTTATTTAACTGTAATAATCTTTGAATATGTTCTTTATGCTGAAGCTTGAGCAATATAAACTGATTCTATGAAACTCTATTTTTCTAATAAAAATTAATTATAAAAATCCTTACAAAGGACTGGTCTCTTGAACAGCAGGGTCTGGCTAAATCCAGGAGGTGGAGAGGGCCACAAACTAGCTATCTTTAAGAGTCCTACCTAACTGAGCTGTTGTGAGTTCTAAGGAATCACAAAGCCCATGTGTTTGTACTTGCAAAGTACTGGGTAAAAGTAAAGTGTTCTTTTAAGGTCAGACTTGTTCAAGGGACTTACGCTACGCACTGCTGAGGTCTTGGGACTTGCCTCAGAGCAAAAGTGGTAGGTAAGTGGCCTGTCGAACTCTCTGACCTTACGGAGGCTTGGGCACTACAAGAATTTCATATCTGAGGAAGTGGACTATAATGCAAAAAAGCTCACACTGAATCAGTCTCTTAGTCTTTGAGGTGCCATAATATTTCTGATTTTATTTCATTTTTGTTAAAGAGTAATTTTGATTGATTGATTTTTGTTCTTCACAGACTAATACCTTTATCGGAATACAAATGGCACATGACCTATAAGGTAAAATCCTGATGAAGGGGTCCAGTTAATACATATAAAATATATCTTAGCCTAACTGTAGCCATCTTGCTTTCTGTAACTTGCTTTGCTATGTGAATGTTTTGCTTAGGCAGGCAAGAATGAACAAGGGAGGAGTGGGTGTCCATCCGAGTTTCTTCCAATTTACAATTAAGGTATTTCTAAATGAGAAGTCTGTCCTTGGGAAGCGGAGTGTTTGACATGGAGAAGTAAATTACTGCCCACATGCAGGAATGTGTACCAATTATAGAAACCCCTCCCATTTCTGCACCTTCTCCCAACCCCCTTAGCCCCTCTTTCATGTTATGCCATATAAAAATGTATACTTTTGTATCGGGGGGGGGGACTTCTTCTCTGCATGTTTTCTGCGTGTGAAGTTTGTGCCTATTTGCTTGCTTTCAGCTGAAAATAAATATCTATTGGATCTCTCTGTCTCTGGCTGATTGATTAATGTGTTAGAGACAGGCAAAAACCAGGAATTATATATTTATTTATTTATTTATTTGATTTATATCCCGCCCATCTGGTATATTCTACCACTCTGGGCGGCTTCCAACAAACATATATACATTGAAATGACATAAAAACATTATAACATAATCAATAACAAAATAGTGCAAAAACTATAAATAAAAAATGAATAGCAAGAAAGAAAAAAGAGTCAGGTGCTGACAGGAGGGAAGGCCTGGGTGTACAGCCATGTTTTTAGTTGGCTTTTAAATGTACCCAGCGTGGGGGCCTCGCGGATCTCCGGTGGGAGGCCATTCCAGAGGCGAGGAGCCACTGCCGAGAAGGCCCGGTTTCGTGTCTTTTCCCTTCGGGCCTCCCTCGGCGTCAGGCTCCTCAACCTCACCTCCTGACTCGCGCGGGTGATCCGGCTAGATCTCGGTGGGAGCAGGTGTTCCGCCAAGTATCGAGGTCCTAAACCGTTTAGGGCTTTATAAGTAAGCATTAGCAAGTAATTAGTCTTGGCACCCTTCATTTTTGGCAACCACGAAGGGACTTTGAAACATAAAATGCTTGCCTAAACATTGGCAGAAGGAAGCCTTCAGACTGGCTCCTGGAGAAACCCGGGATGGCCCTAATCTGTCCCAGCACGCCCTGACCATATTTGTTGGGGGAACATGGTCTAGGCTATCCAAAGCAGACCAGAGAAGCCACGAACGAATGCCTCACAAGAGATCCATTAGGAAAAAGATTTAGGGGAAACACAAAGAAGACTTCAGGACGTGAGTATAAACAGATTGTCAATTTAAACGTGTGTTTTGTGTGTTTTGTCCCCGAGTGCTCAAGAAGTCCAGATAGACAAGTGATTGTGAGAGAGGGCTGACTCTGCAGTTCTGTTTTTCCCCATGAGGGGAACGGTCAGAAAAGCCCGTGCGCATGATGTGGTTTATATATATATTATTATTATATAACAGACAAACAAACAACACATACAAAACATACACGGAGGGAAGTGTTTACCGTGCTACAGTATCTAATATGTAATCTTGACTGCATAACCGCATTACAGAACTAAAATCTTTAACCTATGTTATATTCTCTACTCATGTTTATTTCTGGGCTCAGTCAAAAAATATTTTTCCATTTTCTTTAACATAACTTCTCAAATTCTCAGATAATATCTCTAAGAGGCTGTCCCATTTTAAGCCCAGATCAACATTATAACTATAAATATTTATAACCACATATGTTTACTATATATAACTATATAACTATATATATATAACTGTATATAACTATATATAACTATATAACTATCTATCTATATGTATATATGTATATGTGTGTGAGTGAGTGTGTGTGTAGACATACACACACACACATATATACATATATATTAAACATATGTGGTTATAAATATTTATAGTTATAAGGTTGATATATATATTACATATCAAAACTTTCTAATATTATATTCAGCAAAAGCATTTCTAGTTTGAAGTGTTTATCATAGTACAATATCTAATATATAATCTTGACTACCTGACTGTGTTACAGTACCAAAATCTTTAACCTATACTATATTCTCTACTCATATTTATTTCTGGGCTCAATCAAAAACCATTTTTCAGTTTTCTTTAACATAACTTTTCAAATTCTCAGATAATATCTCTAACAAGCTATCCCATTTTAATCCCAGATAAACTTTATAACTCTAAATATTTATAACCACACATGTTTACTATACACACACACACATACATATATATATATATATATATATATATATATATATATATATATATATATACTAGTATAAACTATACTATACTAATATATATATATACACACACACATACATACACATACACATACTATATATATATATATAGTATGTGTGTGTGTATATATATATTTCAAATATATATTTCAAATATATACTATATATATACAGTGGTGCCTCGCTAGACGATTGCCTCGCAGGACGAGGAAATCGCTAGACGATGCCTTTTTGCGCTCGCTACTGCGCTTCGCAAAACGATGGTCTCCTATGGGGAATTTTCGCTAGACGACGAAGTTTCCCCATAGGAATGCGCTGACTAGTGGTCAAAAGCTGTCAGTGCAGCTGTCAGTGCATTCCGACGGGGACCCGCGCTCGCTAGACGATGTTTCCCTATGGGAGATTTTCGCAAGACGACTGAGTTTTCCCTTGGAACGCATTGAAGAGATTTCAATGCATTCCAATGGGAAAACGTGCTTCACTAGACGATGTTTTCGCTAGACAGCAATCTTCGCGGAACGGATTAACATCGTCTAGCGAGGCACCACTGTATAGTATGTGTGTGTGTATATATATATATTTCAAATCAACAATTTCTGATATTGTATTGAACAAGAACATTTCTAGTTTAAAGATTATATATACTTATATGATTTCTTATATAATATATTTTAATCTATCTCCAAAATCGTTTTACTCTGTCACTTATCCACCACCTATACAGAAGAGAGTCCGAAGTTCCTGACAATATTTTAACCTGAATTAATCTCTAACACCCTTTTTGCCAGTTTTGAAGTGCCATCTATAGAACATGTTTAAAACATTTTCTCTCAAATTTACTGATTTAATCCATCTATAGTTATCATTCCACATTCGAATCCAATCATATATATCTGATTTATAGCCAAGATTTTGTACCACTTCCATCATCACTGCCTTCACCCTTTCCTTCTCTAAATTCTCTTCTAACAAACAAATATACATTTTTGAGTAATCTTCTCATTAGTATGAATCCCCAACTCATCCACCTGGGCCTTCCTCTCATAAAAGCCTATTATTTTATCTTCCTTCGATCTTGGTTCTAAAGTCTATTTTTCTGCTGCTCTGGTGACATGGTCTTCCTTCTGCATATTCCTTTCCACATCCTCTTTAAATCCTGGAGTTACCACCTTAATTTCGAGTGTCTGGGTTTTATTATAATCCTTATATTGATTGATAATATTCATTTCAAACTCCTGTATATAGTTCTTAAAAGAATCTTGCATTATTAATTTTGATGGACTTGTACATTGATTAAAGGCCGTCATTTCTGCTTCTTGGATGTAGATTTATTGTAGAATAACACTTTCCACTGAAAAGTAAAATAATTCAGCTTTTAGGAAGTTCAAATATTTTGATACTGCTTCTTATAATCCAGCAGGCCCGTCTCTGCTTCTGTTTTCTCTCCAATTCACACCACGTCCACCAAAGTCCATCCCCCCTTCCTGTACTCCAAATTCAGTTAGGAGCCATAAAACAGTGAAACCATTAATCAGTCCATCTTTGTGTTAAATGAGTCAGTCCAGGCCCAAACTCCCACTTAACACATCCAATTGTAAATCCAACTTCGGCCAGGAACAATTTTAATTTATAATCCACCATTCCGCAGCTCACAGAAAGGCTACTTGGGGGGGGGGATTTCCCCCTTTTTGTCTATCAACACCCAGAATTCTCCCCAAGTGCCTCTGTTAAACACTTCCTTTAAGAACTCCAATCTTCTTAAACCTCTAGTATTATGGTATAATAGTCTATGCCATCGAGGGAGGACAGGGGGATGAGAAAGTGATCTCCGTCATGTCTTTTAACTTTAGTTTCTCTTTCAAGTGTGACGCAGATAAGAATTGGCCGATGTTTCAGGGATACGTTAACAAAACCATTTAGAAAATAGAGTTATCCGTTTGATTTCAAAGAGAGATTGATTAACAACTAATTTATCTCTTAATTACCCCAATTTAGCTGGCTTCTGTTCTTGTTTTTTTTTTTCTGTTCTCTTTATTGCTCCTTCACCCCTTTTGTTTATTTCTTCTCTGCTTTTAAGTCAGCAGCTTGAGTTTGATCTGTGCTTGCTGATGCTAAATAAAAGACCAGTTACTCACAGTTCATGCAGTTCATGTGGTCAAGCAAGAATCTTCTTCACACTTCCCACCTTGGCAAAGGAAGGCAGCTAATTCATCAGAAATGGCGTCTCCCGGGCCAGATGCTTGAGAAAGGAAAACTCTCACGAAGACAGGTTGCTGTTTGAATTTGGAGTTTCTCCAGCTCTCCTCCGCTGCAAGACCACTCTCCTGTAGATCTTGCCCCCCCCTTCCACTGCTGGGGGGGTGTCTTCTGACCTGGAGTTTACACAGGGTTCCCCAGAGCCCTGGGAATTCCCTCTGTTCTCACTGCCATTGCTCTGCCCTCCTCGCATGATGTGTTTTGAATGGGGGACCATACTGAACAATAGCTCTAAAAGCAGAGGGCTAGGCCAGCCCCGACTTTAGATTGTCAAAATGACCAGAGCTGAGAAATGTGTTGGAATTCTCTGTGTTGGAATGTGTATTGAAAAATTGGAAAGCTTTACAGACCCCAAATGGCCCTAAGCTACAAAAGGGGAAACTAAGGAACCTCTGTATGTTAATTTGGCCCACTTACATTCTGGGCCAGGATTTACCTCACTGGCCTTCTACAGGGGCTTGTGATGACACGCTCTTGCAGTTGATGAAATACTTAGAATTGAACTCTAAAACTGAAGAATGGCCTTATGCCTCCCTTTTCCTGAATCTCTCTAAACGATGGGATTTGTTGGCTGACTGTCACAAGACTAACTTACCCAAAAGCCTTGAGCTCCCAGAGAAAAGACAATCAACTATCATCCCCTCTAGCCCCCCTGATCAAATTTCTCAAATCTCAGCCATCTACCCAGTCATCTGTGAAAGGGTTAAAATCTCAGAGGAAGATGATTTTGCTCCCCCCTATTCGGCGCCTTCACCATCCTCACCCTCTGATAACTTACTAACCCCGAGGAGAGCCCCTGCACTCCCTATCTCCACATCGGGTGGAACCTCACCACCACCAGATGAGATGGAGGGGAGGGAGCAGGAGGAAATAGCTGATTTAACCCCTCAAGCGACTAGAATGGTAGCTTGCCGTTTTTCAGGAGGTGATCAATTGCTTCCCCAATGCTCATCTCAATGAACTACACAGGGAGTGCCCCCAGATCGCTTTATACCTAAACCTGTTGACAGAGTTCTCCCCTTAAAGGAGCTTCCGATGGGAAATAAATTAGTTCTGGTCCACACTCCATTCTCTACTGCTGATTTATTTAACTGGAAACAAGATCTGCCACCATATCGAGAGGCCCCTCAGAAGTACGTGGACTTGATCCAACAGATCATTACTACTCACCGACCCACAATCCCTGATCTTTTCACTCTCCTGAACAGCCTCCTAAGCGAAGATGAGAAATGCCAGGTTCTTGCTAAAACCTACGCCTGGTATACTATTCATAGGGCTCAACAAATAGCCGATGGCAATGGAACAGTTGCTCATTGGCCTGAAGTGGCAGCCCTCATAACCCCAGCTCCCCTAATTGATCCTAAGTTAAATGAGCCTGCTGGGGCCCACCTACTGACGGCGGCAAGAAATGCTGTGGTCCATGGCCTCAAACTAGGAGTTCCGAAGGCAGTGAATTTTCACAAAGTATATGAGATTGTTCAAAAACCCACGGAATCCCCAACTGAATTCCTGATGAGGCTCAAGGATGATTTCTGCCGGTACACCAACCTCGATCCAGATTCGGAATCAAATGGGGGTGCACTAAAAATGGCTTTTGTGATCCAGAGGGCCCCAGACATTTGTAAGAAGCTCCAAAAATTAACTGCCCCTACCACTCAATCCATAGACACCCTCCTCCAAACTGCATTCCAAACATATTTCCAGAGGGATGAGGAGGAGGAGGAGAAGGCTGACAAACGAATGAAGCAGCAGGCTACTCTTTTAGCAGCTGTGCTGCAACCCCCTCCCACACTTACTTCACCACAGCAGTTTCCTGCCCAACACAAGGTGCCTTCAGGAGGGATGGAAACAGACCCCTGGGATTAGATGAATGTGCTTCTTGTGGGGAAAGGGGACATTGGTGAGACCAGTGTGTCAGATCGTTGCGAGGTTCTTTCCGCAGCCGTGGCCAATGGAATCCTCGAGGTGGGTTTCGTGGGAGGTCCACGACCCCCCAGGGAAGCTGGTACCTTGGTCCCGCCAGGGGTGCATCTAACTCACAGATCAATCACAGAAATAGGACTCAGGAACAGGACAATTGGGTGAATGGTGCTTGGATGACTCATCCACTCATGATGTCCTCCGCAGAACAGGAGGACTGACTAATTCCTGGAGGTAACTCACTAGTTCCCACCCCCGAACCTCTATTGGGAATAAATATTGGGGGTCAAACCCATTCATTGTTGGTGGATACAGGGGCCACTTATAGTGTGCTGTGTGACCCGCCTCCAACTGTGCCACTTTTGAATTCCCTAACCACCCCTGTCATGGGTATAGGGGGAGTCACTGATCATGTGTCAGTCACAGCTCCAATCTCCATCACACCAGGACTGCAACACTCTTTCCTGGTTTTGCCAAAATGCCCCCTTAACCTGCTAGGTAGGGACCTTTTGTCTAAATTGAGAGCTACTCTACAGTGCTCCCCTGAGGGAATTTCACTGTTCTTACCACCCAAAACTGTCCATCTCTGCTACCTGACTGAGCCAGTTCGAAATGTTCCTTCCAAACCACAAGAATGGTCCACAGTAGACCCTTCTGTCTGGTATTCAGGAACCCCAGGTTTTGCCAAATTTGCGACACTTCACCAGGTCCCAGTAAAAGCTGATGTGTTTCCAATCTCCATCAGACAATATCCCGTAACACCAGAGACCAGAAAGGGCATTGAGCCCCTAATTAACCTTTTCCTTGAGCATGGTCTCCTTGTTCCTATAGAATCCCCCTGGTCCATGCCTGTTTTCCCTGTCCTCAAATCAGATGAGACTTATCACTTTGTCCAAGACCTGAGGGAAGTGAATTCTCGAATTCACCCCCTCCACCCAGTGGTCACTAACCCATATACAATCTTGACCACCCTAACTCATTCCCAAATCTGGTATACTGTAATAGATTTAAAGGATGCTTTCTTCTGCATTCCTTTGGCTAGAAAGTCCCAGCCTCTGTTCGCCTTTGAGTGGGAAGACCCCACCTCAGGGGACAGATAGCTCCCACCTCAGGGGACAGCTGGCCTGGACACGTTTGGCACAGGGATACAAAAATTCATCCTCAGTCTTTGCCACAGCCTTCGCTAATGAGGCCACCAAATTGATGGCAGTCCAGTAGCTTGAAGCAATTGCCTTGTGGACACATGGGCTAAACGAGCAGCCCAAATGAAAAGGGAGGGAATCCGAGCTTGCACAGCCCTTATCCCAACGACACCAACAGACCAGATCCCCCAGTTGTACAGTGTCAGAGATTCCCTAGATCCCGGGGGTGGTTGGGTGAACGGATGGTGGGTGGTAGGGGAAAAAAATACAGATCCCTACTTGCCTTGTTCCCCACCTCATTCGCCAGGCACACCATAGCAGCCACATGGGAGCACGAGCTCTTTACAAATGGCTACTTGAAAGATACAGCAATAAGGGGATGACGAATATTTGCAAATTGGTCTCAAAGACCTGCCCAATTTGCCCGAGAAACAACCCAAATGGAGGACAGCCTGTCCCCCAGGGTCGGTTCCATGTAGCCCCCTATCTCAGGCGAGGCTTGGCAGTGGACTTCACGGAGATGCCACAACAAGGAGCAAAGAGCAATCTCTTGGTTTTTGTAGATTTGTTTAGCAGGTGGCCCGAGGTTTTGGCAACCAGAACTCAGACAGCCAGGGAAGTGGTCGTTGCTCTTACTGAATTCATATTTCCCCGGTTTTCTGTCCCTAGAGGATTAGAAAGTGACAATGGGAGGCACTTTGTGTCCAAAGTGGTGCAAGATGTGTGTAAAATACTGGATATTCCATGGCTTTTGCATTCATCTTACAGAGCACAAGCTTCCGCCAAGGTTGAGAGAATGAACAGAACCTTAAAAACGACCATAGCTAAATTGTGCCAAGAGACAAACCTTAAGTGGCCCAAGGTGCTGCCCTTGGCTTTGACCAGAGTGAGAGCAACGCCCTCCTCTAGAGTAGGGATCTCCCTGTTTGAGCTCATGTATGGTAGACCTTTCGTAGTAAAGGAACTTCAGGGGCCAGAAGAATCAATCCAAGGCTATTTTAAAAAGCTCACAGAAATTCTATCGAGTTTGTCTCACCAGGTTAAAGAAACATTGCCTCCCCGTCTGGACTTCCCTCCAGCAGCACAACCTGGCAATTGGGTCCTCGTGAGGGAGTTACGTCCCACCTGTGCAGAGCCCCGTTGGTCCAAAGCAATACAAGTTCTTCTAAGCACCCCCACGGCTATGAAGGTTGAAGGGATAAAGGTGTGGGTTCACGTTTCCCAGCTGAAAGTCATTCCCCCGCCTGCTCAGGATTGGGCTTGTGAGCAACTGTCACCCTTGCGCCTCAAACTTTCCAGAAGGCTTCGGCGTTCCGTGAGGACAGACGACGCGCCTCAGAAACGTACACCTTTAATTGCTTTAGAGGAAAGCCTTGATTATGTTTACTCGGGGGGAGGGTGATTTTGGAGACTCCAAAGATTCAAACAGTTTTCTACGCAACCTAGAAACAGGCAGTGGGATTCGTCAGAACCTTTCCCATCCCAATAAACAATAAGTCTCACCCCTATTGCTTTTTGGTTGTTGGAAGATCAGAGCACCAATTTCAGAGAGACAGACTAGAATGGACAGTTTTTGAACGTTGGGAAAAATTTGGGGCACAATTTGTATGTGCTTTAAATTATCCAGGAGGCACAGACGTGACAGAAGTTGGTCACCTGTGACAAGGACTCTAATATCGGGTGTGGTACTACAAAGAGGCTGTGGGAGTTGGTTGGGGAGTGTTGGAACCACAACCTCGTGGAGCTAGAAAGTGGGACACTTTTTCCAACACCAATATGGAGAGCCTGAAAGGTTGTGGGTATTCCTCAGAGTGGGTAACTGACCAGGGCTGGATTACAATTTTGTTCAGGGGAGGCGTCCCATATTTTCCCTAAATGGAAAACTGGTAGAGAGAGGGAGCCTCAGACAGTGTTTGGAAAGCCCTCATTTTGAGGAACTGACAGTCTATACCACTACAGACCCCCAGGAAGGAGAACAAAATGATATGATATATTGTGAGGAGGGGTTGTGGATGGACTCCTAGCCCCTACACCCATCTCAGTTGCACAAGCATTACTCAACGTAGACTTTGTTCCACATTTATGTCCCTATTAACTTTTATGGTAATAGGGATCGTGGGGGAGAATTTTGGTGGTGTTCTCTGTTTATTGGTTTTGTCACCAGCCTTTGATCTGTGGGCGGGCAAGGAAAGAAAATGTATCTGGTTGTGGTTTCCCTTTTTGCTCTCTCTTGCCTACAAACACACACACCCATTGCTGCCACACGACTGTGTGATCATTGCTGGAGAGTTGTTAGGGATGGGATACGGGTTTCTCGTGCTTTCATGGCATACAAACACATAGATTACCGGTGCCAGCAGAATCCTAAATATTTGCAAGAATGGTCAGAAGTTTTATGAGATGTCTCAAAATAAGGGAAGATCTGGCTCTGTATTAGGAGTATCCTGTCACCCAAAGGAATGGTGGATTTGTAAAATCCTTCCTGAACTCAAGGGAACGGACCAACAGATTCTTACTCTGGTGAAACAAATTAAGCAGGTTATCCCAGCTGCCCGTCCAACCCTAGCCAAGCCTAAAAACCTGGTGTATCCATCCCTGTATCAAGAGTTAGAACAAGATTTACCTCTCCCCACTCCACGTAAAAACTTGTTCACCACACTAGCGGAACAAATAGCCATCACTCTCAATGTCACAAATTGCTGGGTTTGCGGAGGGTCTCTAATAACTGAACAATGGCCCTGGGTGGGGGCAGAAGTAACACCAGAAATGCTTGATTACTGGAACCATACAGTTCAGGCACTGTATCAAAGGCCCACATCTTGCCAGCTTGAAACAGCTACTGTGGGTTCTAATTGCTTGGGTCATTTCTGTGGACGTCAGTTTGACTGACCAGTGGGTAATACCGTTTGCAGTTCAATCTTAAGAGTAAATGAGAGTGACAAGTCTTGGTGGTTATCTAATAACACTACCCATGCGAAAGACTATAACCCCTGGAAAAATTATACGATGCTAGGTCAATACTGGGCAGTCCCTGCGAACACGGCAATTGTTTGGCATGCCCCAGAAGGTCTGTTCTGGATATGTGGTGACATAGCTTATTCCAGGCTCCCCCGAAATTGGTGTGTATCTTGTACCCTGGGTACTATCAGGCCAGGTTTCTTCCTGCTCCCGGAAGCACAAGGAAGAACTTTGGGCATCCCGCTCTATGATGATCTCATTCGATCCAAAAGATCGATAGAGATAGGGGGTGCACAATGGGGAGATGAATGGCCTCCTTGACACATCATAGAGTACTATGGCCCAGCCACATGGGCACGAGATGGTTCGTGGGGATATCGCACACCTATGTATATGTTTAATAGAATTATTCACTTGTACGCAGTTTTAGAAATAATCACTAACCAAACTGCTACCGCTCTAGAGCTACTACTACTACTCGTAGCAAAACAGCAAACGCAAATGAGAACTGCCATTTATCAAAACAGATTAGCTCTTGATTTCCTCCTCATGGAGGAGAATGGTGTTTGTGGAAAGTTTAATTTCTCTAATTGTTGTTTGAATATTGATGATAAGAGGAAAGTCATAACTGAGATAGCTACCAATATACGCAAAGTAGCCCAAAGTAGCCCACTTCAATATCCATGCGGAGGCAGAGGTTTCCGGACCAGCTCTTGAGTTCTTGGAAACCATGGCTTCCTTGGACATGTCCCAACATGTTAACGGTCCCACACACGTGGGCGGTCATATGCTAGACCTGGTATTTTCCACTGAGCGGAGCGGTCCTATACGTGGTCTGATGGTGACTGACCTGGTGTCAGTTCCCTTGTCATGGTCAGATCACCACCTAATAAAATGTAACCTCTCAGTGGCATTCCCTCCCCGCAGGGAGCATGGACCTATTTCAATGGTCCACCCTCGAAGGTTACTGGATCCAATGCGATTCCAGGATACCATGAGAGGGATTCCAGCTGATCTGTCTGGCGCCCCTGTCGAAGCCCTGGTTGACGGTTGGATTGCCGCTGCCACTAGGGCTGTAGACACGATCGCTCCTAAACGCCCTCTCCGTCGCAGAGCTTGGCCAGGGGCCTGGTATAATCAGGAACTACGAGCTATGAAGCGAAATAGGAGACGGCTAGAGTGCACTTGGAGAGATAAACCGACGGTTTATAATAAGATAGCTGTCAGGATCGCAACTAACCATTACCTGGCTAAGGTGAAGGCTGCCAGACGATCACACTTCGCTGACCGGATAAGCGAAGCTTCAAATCAGCAGGCGGAACTTTTCCGTATAGTTCGCGATCTATCCGGAATTGGTCTGGGTGATGGGCCTCCCATTAATATCTCACCTGACCAATTTGCAGCATTTTTAAAATCAAAAGTGGAGGCCATCCGCCGGGATCTCTCTCCTTTTTTGAATACAGTGGATCGAGCAGAGATGTCCAGCGCTCCGCCTTGCCCGGTTGTGCTTGAATGCTTTCAGCCTGTGACGCCAGATTCGGTGGACAAAGCGCTTGATCGCTGTCGGGCCACCACCTCCTCCCTTGACCCTTGCCCGGCCTGGCTAATCAAAGCAGCCAGGCCCATAACAACTGAATGGGCCACAGCAATAATTAATGGGTCTCTCCAGGAGGGCAAGGTTCCCCTTGCCCTCAAGGAGACACTCATTAGGCCCATCAGGAAGAAACCAAATTTGGCGGCGGATGATATTGGCAATTATAGGCCCGTCGCCAATGTTTCCTTCCTCAGCAAAGTGGTGGAGAGGGTGGTGGCTGATCAGCTTCAAGCCCTTTTGGATGAAACCAATGCTCTGGATCCGTTTCAGTCAGGCTTCAGGCCGCGCCATGGCACGGAGACGGCACTGGTCGCACTGTTGGATGACCTATTGAGGGAGGCTGACAGGGGCAATATGTCCTTGTTGGTCCTCCTCGATATCTCAGCTGCCTTTGATACCGTCGACCACGGTATCCTCCTGGGGAGGCTCTCCGAGCTGGGAATCGGTGGCCTGGCGCTTGCCTGGCTCCGATCCTTCTTGGGGGACCGCCCCCAGAGAGTACAGATTGGGGAGAATGTTTCGGCTCCGTGGAGTCTCAATTGTGGGGTTCCGCAGGGGTCGATCATCTCCCCAATGCTGTTTAACATCTATATGAGGCCGTTGGGTGGGGTCATCAGGGGGTGTGGGGCTTCGTGCCATCAGTACGCTGATGACACCCAGCTCTACATCTCCTTTTCACCTACTTCAGTGGATGCCGTTCCGTCCCTTCGGCGCTGTCTGGAGGCTGTACTGCAATGGATGCAGCTGAACAGTTTGAGGCTGAACCCGGACAAGACGGAGGTCTTGAGGGTGGGTGGTTCTTCCATCGGCGGTCTGGGAGACTCCCTCTCTTTCGGGGGGGTTACTCTTACCGCACGGAGTGAGGTCCGCAGCTTGGGGATACATCTGGACCCGGCGCTTACCATGGAAAACCAGGTGGCGTCCGTGGCCCGTTCTGCCTATTTTCATCTGTGGCGGATTGCCCAGCTGCGGCCCTACCTTGATGGGGGGGCCCTCACCACTCTCGTCCATGCGCTCGTAATCTCGAGATTAGACCACTGTAATGCACTCTACGTGGGGCTACCTTTGAGATTGTTGCGGAAGCTTCAAATGGTGCAGAATGCAGCGGCCAGACTGCTCAGTGGGGTGAGAAAATACCAACATATCTCTCCCACTCTGGCCGCATTGCATTGGCTGCCCATTCGCTTCCGCATTGACTTCAAAGTGTTGATGATGACTTACAAAGCCCTAAACGGTTTGGGACCTCGGTATTTGGCGGACCGCCTTCTCCCACCTAGATCTACCCGAATTACTCGGCATAGCCAGGAGGGACGGCTGAGGGGCCTAACGCCGAGAGAGGTCCGGAAAGAAAGAACTAGAAACCGGGCCTTCTTGGCAGTGGCCCCTCGACTATGGAACAGCCTCCCAACAGAGATCCGCCTGGCACCCTCGCTGGGTGTTTTTAAGAGCCATTTAAAAACTTGGCTATTTAGGCAGGCCTTCCCTTCTGTCAATTCTTAAATTTTAGTTTTTTGTTTTTTATTATTCCCATCTTGAATACTTTATATTATTGTTTCAATTGTTTTATTGTTTAATGTTTTAATGTTTTATATATTGATGATATTTGTAAGCCGCCCCGAGTAGACATTGTCTAGGGGGGCGGGGTAGAAATCTAAAAATAAATAAAAATAAATAAATGTGCCAATTCAAACTTGGCAAAAAAACCTAGACGCTAGCAGCTGGTTCTCTAGTTGATAAGGGCCATAACCCCCAGGCTGGGAAACACTCCCCCAAGAAAGAGGAGGCCACTATGGCCAGCTCTCTACAGAGCCAGCTATTCCCTCAATAACTGGCTGTGAGAGTTCTCAGAGCCAAGTACTACAAAAGTCGCTGATAGGGCAATGCCTTTATGATACCTTTAAAAAAAAACCTTCATTTTACATATAGTGCATATAGTTCATTTCTTTTCTTGCAGTGTTGTTTTGTTTGCTGCTTTTAGGCAGTGCAAGGGGACTGGGACAGTTTAGCCAAGGGAGACAAAAGGGTTAAGGAGCAAATTCCTGACCTTTCTGGAGACAGGCATTTAATTGATTCTTAATCCATTTCTCAGGATAAGAGCAAGAACTAAATGAGGATAATTGCATGGCAAAATGAGACCAGGATAGTAAGGTAGTGAACTGGAATGAAGAGTGTAGTGAATTGCCAAAACCTATACATTATGAGACTCCCAAATTCATACTGGGCTAATACCTTTATGAGGCCAAGAAGAGCATAAAAATGTGCAAGTTTTCACAAGCTTTCTCTCATCTGTAGTCAAAATATGTTGGACAATATACACAAAAGTAAACAGCAGGGATGATGTCTTGATATGAAGTCCTTGTAGTCTGCATATTAACTTGGCACACAAGCTGCAGACAATAAAATGGGGTTTATTACTCCAGTTGAGTGATGAAGAACCACAAATTTTAGAAGAAGATACAGAGGAAGGAGAAGACGAGGAGGAAGAAACTAGACAAGCAGATCGGAAGAAACCCACTTCCCCGATGACAACAAGACGTAAACAGAAAGCGAGAGGAAAAACTGGTAGTAAGCCTCCACAAGATGTCTAATCAAACTAGTATTATATCAGTGAATGTGAATTGACTTAATTCCCCCCCCCCAAAAAAAGAAATTGATATTTAGTAAACTGATGAAGGTCAAAGCAGGAATAACCTGCATTCAAGAGACACATATTAAAGATAAAGATAGACATTTGCTAGAAAACTCCAAATTAGGTACAATCTTTATAGCAGCTGATCCACAAAAGAAAAGAGGGGTAGCCACATATATAAAAAAGAAGCTTGACCCTAAACTGATATATGCATCAAAAGATGGACAAATTCTTATGGTTAGAGTGCAAAAAGCGGGGGGGAAATATTGATTATAAATATCTATGCCTCAAACGAAAATCAAGGAAAATTTTATGAAGAACTTAAAAAGGAACTAATTCCCAAGAATGGAAGGGAAAAAAATGTAGATTTTAATGCACTAATTGATAAACAAAAAGATTCCTCAAGGACTGATGGAAAAAAATGGGGGAAAAGAAGAAATCTAATCCCGAAGAGTTTTTTGGAAATGACTGAAGAATTGAAATTAATTGATATATGGAAAACTAGATTTCCCCCAAAAAAGGACTTTACCTTCTATTCAGACAGACATAAATCTTGGTCTAGGATAGACAATTGCTGGATATCTGCAGACTTAAGCCAACAAGTGGAAGCTATTGAGATTCTCCCAAATACATATGCAGATCATAATCTGGTCTGGATGATTTTGGGCTATCAACAAAGAAGAGGAACTTGGAGATTAAATACTTCTATACTGAAGGATGAGGAGAACTTGAAGAAATTTAAAAAAGAAATGGAATTCTCCTTCAAAATAAATAAACCTCAAGATATGGGAATTGCCAGTGGTTGGGACATGGGGAAAGCTTATTTCCGAGGACTAGCAATTGATCTAACAACACAAAAGAAAAAAGAAGCAATATCAAAGTTTATTAAAGGCACTTAAAGAAGAGGAAAAAGCTTTTAAGATAAACCCAACAGCACAACAACTTAAAAATAAGATCAACATTTAGATTTAGATTAGGCATCCTTCAGTCTCAAGAGACTATGGTAACGTGCTCTGAATGGAGGACTTGGAACAGCATCTAGTGTGGCTGAGAAGGCCAATTCGAGAGTGACAATCCCTTCCACACTGAAGACAAATACAAGATCAACATATTACAGCATAAAATCAATTTGCTTGACCAGGAAGAGATGGCAAAGAAAGTAAAATTTGCAAGACATAACTTTTTTGAAAACGCAAATAAACCAGGAAGATGGCTGGCATATAGGATTTAAAAAGAAAGAGAAAATTCAATAATTAACTCACTTCTGGATAAGGAAGGGAAGGAAACCTTCAAACAGGAAAAAAATTAAAGAAATTGCAAATAAATTTTATGATAATTTATATAAGAAAAAAGAAATATCTTTGCAGCAACAAGAAAGATTCTTTGAAGGAACCCTCCCTTGGAAATTCTCGGAACAACAGTTAAAAAAAATTGAACAATCCTATAGCAATGAATGAAATAATGGAAGCTTGGAAAAAACAGAAAAACAGCAAAACTCCTGGACCAGATGTACTACCGTCAGAATATTATAAAGCCTTACAGGAAGAATTAATACCACATTTTAAAAAATTAATAGAAACTATTGAGATAGGCGGAAAAATTCCTGAATTATGGAAAGAAGCCCATATATCTTTAATACATAAAACAGGAACTGAAAGGAATCAAATTAAGAACTATAGACCAATCTCCCTTTTAAATGTGGATTATAAGATTTTAGCCTCGATTTTAGCCAATAGACTGAAAAAGACTTTAATTTCGATGATACATAAAAATCAGACTGGCTTTCTTCCCAAACAGAAATTAGGAGCAAATTTAAGAACAGTAATAGACATATTGGAATACTATGAAGCACATCCAGAAAAACAAATGATGTTGATCTCTTTAGATGCAGAGAAAGTCTTTGATAATGTGAATTGGAACTTTATGTTAATCCAATTAAAAATGATGGGCCTACAAGGAAGTTTCTTTCAAACTGTGGAATCAATTTACCTACAACAAAAAGCAAGAGTCAAGATTAACAGTCAGATCTCGGAAGAGATTCAAATTCAACAAGGAACAAGACAAGGATGCCCCTTAACACCCTTACTCTTTATTTTGACTTTAGAAATATTAAATAAATAAGGAGAGATCCCAAGATTAGAGGGTTAAGAATAAAAGGAGAAGAATATAAATTACAGGCCTACACTGATGATTTGGTATTATTAATAGAAAACCCGGAGGAATCAATTAAAGAATTAATATATACAACTGAAATTTTTGGAGCAATGTCAGGACTCAAATTAAACTATCAAAAAACCAAAATTTTGACAAAAATATGACACAAGAAGAAACCAAAAAATTAGAAATGGAAACAGGTTTTGAATATATGTCAAAGATCAAATATTTGGGAGTTTATATTACAAAAAACCTGCAAGTACTCTGATGAAAGACAATTACTTTCCAATACTTAAAGAAATAAAAGCAAATCTTGAAACTTGGGGTAAATTACAACGATCACTGCTGGGTAGAATTGCTACAATAAAGATGAATATCTTGCCAAAGCTGTTATTCCTGTTCCAAAATTTACCAATACAGTGGTGCCTCGATTTACGACTATAATCCGTTCCAGAAGATGGACGTAACTCGAAATGGTCGTAAGTCGAAGCACCATTTCCCATTGAAATGCATTGGAACGCGATTAATCCGTTCAGGCCAAAAAAAACAAAAAACAAAAAAAATTATAAATAAACCACACAGCAAGCCCCATTGGAAGGCGCTGGGGCTTTAAAAAAACCAAAAACCAAAAATAAAGCACACAGCAAGCCCCATCAGAAGGCGCTGGGGCTTTAAAAAAAAACAACACCAAAAATAAAGCACACAGCAAGCCCCATCGGAAGGCGCTGAGGCTTAAAAAAAAATAATAACCAAAAATAAACAACACAGCAAGCCCCATCGGAAGGCGCTGGGGCTGAAAAAATAAACACACCAAAACACACACAAAAATCACAGCACAGAAACATAACCCCTCCAGCCCAAACCCACCCTGCAAAACCCTGTAAATGTACTTACTCAGAACCAGAAAGCAGCACCAGGCAGTCCCAAGCCTCCTCCGACGCACACACTCTAACCGTTGGGGCAAAGAGCTACAAAGAAGCTCTTCGCCGACCAACGGTTAGCCCTCTAATTTGAATTCCCCGCCTTTTTCCCCTGCCTCTTTTGATCGCAACTCGAAGCTCCGGCTGCAAGTCGAAGCAAAATTTTACAGCCGGAGCTGGTTGCAACTCGAAATGGTCGTATGTCGGGACGGTCATAAGTCGAGGCACCACTGTATTGTTGAATTATAAATATTTTAAGGAAGTAGATGCTGTGCTTTCTAAGTTTATACGACAAGCAAAAAACCCAAGAATAAAATTCAAAGCTCTGCGGGATTTAAAAGAAAGAGGAGGAATGGGCTTACCAAATTGCTTACTATACTATAAGGCCTGTGCCCTGAACTGGATAAAGGAATGGATTACGTTGGAAGACCGAAGACTTTTAAAATTGGAAGGACATGATCTAAGATTAGGATGGCATGCACATATATGGTATGGTAAGGGTAAAGATCAAACAAACTTTTTTGATCATATTGTAAGGAAAGCACTATACCAGGTTTGGCAAAGGTTCCAGGAGCAAATGTATTTAAAAAAAATCCCGATTTGGGTAGCACCGTTGGAAGCGTTTACTCAACCTTCTTTAATGCTGGAAGAATGGAGATACACATACAAAGACCTACTAACCAAAGAGCAACAATTAAAAAATATACAAGAGCTGAACGAAATGAGTTTACAAACAGATTGGTGGACAATGCTAAAATTAGAGTCAGGGTTTTAAAAAGACAAATCAGTGAGCTTTTATGAGGGGAAGGTACAGGTGGATGAATTATGGATTTACACTAATGATAAGGTTATACAAAAAAATGTATACTTTTTTGACAGAATAAAATGTAGAGGATGAAAGGGTAAAAACAGTGATGATTAAATGAGCACAAAATTTTGGTTATAATATATAGACGATTGGATTCAAATGTGGAATGAGAATTATAGATGGCTCAAACCAGTAAACTTAAGAGAAAATGTCTTAAAGATGTTTTACAGATGGCATTTTACACCTGAAAGACTGGCAAAAATGGCACCGGGAGCTAGCAACTCATGTTGGAAGTGTTCTCAGCAACCAGGAACTTATTTCCATATGTGGTGGACATGTGACAAAGCAAAAAGCTTTTGGAGACAGATAAAAGATATTTCACAAGAAATTACACAACAAGAAATAGCCTTTAAACCAGAAATGTTTTTGTTGAATATAATGCCAGAAATTGTTGATAAAAAAACTTAAATATATGTTGCTGCACATATTTAGAGCTGCAAGGCTGATCTAGGCCCAAAGGTGGAAAATCCAAGATAATCCAAAGAAAGAGAAGCTACTTAAAAAATTACTAGATATTGCAGAAATGGATAGACTGTCAAAGACATTATGAGAGAATCCGAGAATATATGTCAAAGAAAGCTGGAAAATGTTTTATAATTGGGCCCAGAAACAGATATGAGTAGAAAATATATTATAGATTATGGATTCTACTATTGCATCACAGTCATGAAGTCAAAAGTATATTAGACATTGAATGAAAGCATATACTTCCCCATGTTTATGTTTTGTTTCGTTTTGTCTTGTTTTACCCCTTTCCTTTACCCCCTTTTGTTGTATTTTATGATAGCTGTTTGTTGATGTTGATGTGTTGTATAATAATACAAATACTTAAAATAAATAAATAAATAAAATGGGGTTTTTTAAGTCCTTCAAGTTCCACCAGGGTAGCCTGTAGAATTAAGTCCTTCAAGGTTTCCACCAGGGTAGCCTGTAGAATTAATGGAAGCCTGAAAGTTAGCAACTGTTGGTCATTTCTATTAGACAATACAAAGTCCAGTTGCTAGGTGTGCCTTCAGAGGACATATATGAGCTCATGCATGTCCAGATACACACTTGTAAGGAATCTTTGAACTTTGGCAATAGTGCATCTTGACATAAATTGGGCTGAATATATCATAGTCGCACAGAGAGCTATTGACAAGAGGAATTTTATTGAACACGAAATAATTAAAATATAGCAAAGATTCACAATAAAGTATCTGTTTTGGAAAGCCTTTTTTCAATCCCTCCAGTATAGCTTCCCAAAACCAGGAAAGGGACACTCTATGAACTTCTGTTTGGCCAGCATCCCAAGCTGGTTTAGCCTCTGGGAGGATATAATCGACCAGTATATATATATCTGATTATCATCAGCTTTCCATCTATCTTTTAGCAAGCTGGGAGTCACAGGTGGGATCCCGGTGTCTTGCCTGTGAAGTTGTAGTTAGTGCTGAGTCATCAGCATCCTGGCTGGGGCCCTGCGGAGCAGGAGGGGGTGTGTCCTGAGAAGTCGACACCCCTGCAAACTGAGGGTCTACAGCATGGGTCTCAAACTCGCGGCCCGCGGGCCAATTGCGGCCCACGGGATGATAGTTTGTGGCCCCCGCCTTAATATGAAAGTTTAATGTTAGTGCGGCCCGCGAGTTTGATATGTATGGCACTTTACAGTGTTCTGTGCAGAGCTGAACGAACCTACCAATCACGATGGGGTATATGGCTCTCGGGGGCGGGACATCGGTCGGGCTTGATGCAAGCAGAGATACATTTCTCAATGAGTGAAAGTTACAGCAGCGTTACCATGGAGTGTTTTCTTCCGTGCCTGGCTGGCTGCCTCGTTTCTATTGGGCACACGCGGACATTCGGCCCAACGCGCTGCGTTCACAACACTTCAAAAAAAGTTTTTTTAAGTTGCTGCCCAGTGGGACATTATACGTATATATACGTATATATACGTATATATATATATATATATATATATATACACACACACACACACACACACACACGTCCACTTAGAGAGTTAATATGAGGTCTCTCTCTCTCTGACAAAATAAATCGAAGTGATGTGTACGCTGTGCTTTCCAGGGATGAGGTTATAAAGCTTATTCACTCCCTGAAATGTGGGAAGTCCCCTGGCCCAGACGGGATTTCCAATGACCTCCTAATTAATAATGCCCAATGGTGGGCTGACCCCCTGGCAAATTTGTTTACCTTAATTGACGAGCATGGGTTTATTCCAGAAGACTGGCTCACCTCCATCTTAGTTCCGATTTTTTAAAAAGGTGACCCCTCTAATCCGGGTCACTATAGACCGATAAGCTTGCTTTCGGCAATTGGAAAGCTGTATAGTAAACATCTTTTAGTTCACCTTGTTACTTGGTCCACCTCTGTGAACCTCCCAGGATATGAGCAAATTGGCTTTCATTCGGGCTGCTCAACATTAGATCATGCACTAACTCTTTCGTTCCTAGCAGAGAAGTATACACGCCAATTTAAGGGAAATCTGTATGCGGCTTTTATTGATTTGAAAGCTGCCTTTGATTCTGTTAACAGACTTATTTTGTGGGAAAAGTTAGCCTCATGGGGAATCCCCCCACGTCTACTTTTCCTAATTCGTAAATTACATTTTGCCAATTCTTGCCAAGTTCGCTATGATTGCTATGGCTCTGTCTCCGAGAAGATTCCAGTTACTAGAGGAGTGAGGCAAGGCTGTATTCTAGCTCCGTTTTTATTTAACCTTTTCTTAGCTGATCTGCGTTCTCAGTTGTCACCAGCTGAAAAGTCTGCCCCGTTTTTAAATAAGGTGCCAGTACCCCTTTTGTTATATGCAGATGATGCCGTTCTTCTTTCTATATCAAGTTCAGGCTTAAGACAACTTCTCTTCCTGTTTCAATCATATTGTTCACGCAACGATTTTGTTATCAATGTGGAGAAAACTAAAATTATGGTTTTTTCAAAATCTTGGAAGCCTCTTCAGTGGAAAATTAAAAACCAGTCCATTGAACAAGTTAGAACTTTTAAATACCTAGGTATATTACTCCATTTCCAACTCAAGTGGACTACACATAGAGATTCTGCGATAACTTCTGTCTCACACCTTCTCGGAGCAATAACTAAATTCCACCATAATGCTGGGAATCAGTTCGTTCCAGCTGCCATTCATATTTTCCAGGCTAAACTGATTAATCGCCTGCTCTATGGGATCCCAATCTGGATCATTGCCATGAACAATAAAGTTGATTTATTGGCTGCTTCCTTCTATAGACGGATTCTAGGGATCCCCAACTTAATTAAACTATCCACTATAGCCCTAGAGCTAGGCCTGCACCTCCCCTCAACGACGGCGTGGGCACTCACTTTTAAATTCTGGCTGCGTCTTTTTTTTAAAACAGACCCAGATTCTCTCCTTGTTCACCTTCTTAAAGACCCTTACCAATTCACTTGGTTTACACAATGTGAAACCAAACTCGTGTCTATTGGCATATCTTTAAACTCCCTTCTTAACAGTAATTTTAATCAGGCACTTTCCCTTATTAAGGAGAGTCTATGGGAGTCTGAGTATCTCCAGTTAGTTTCTAATGTGAATCAGATATGTTCCCCAATCCATTTCGGTATCTTTCCCTCCTTTGGTTCTGGACATTCTTATCTCCAGTCCTTGGTGAACCCTCTTATCAGGAGGGCCTTTATGTTAGCCCGGCTGAACATTTTCCCTTCTGAGGTTCTTAAGGGACGATATGCTCGGGTACCTTTTGAGCAAAGAATTTGCAATTTCTGTGGTTTAGAGCCTGACTCAGTCACACACATTCTCTGTTACTGTCCTGAGTTCAAAGATATTCGTGCTTGTATCTTAGGCCCAATTATCTCAGGCTTTCCCGGCCCTCCCCAGCTTCTTACTGGCTTCCTCCTCCATGACTACTCACAAGAAACAACGACCTTAGTAGCCAAGTTTCTTGCTAGGGTTCTCTCCTCCCAGGTCTCTAAAAATTAACCAGACTGTCCTAAGTATCTCCTGCCGTGTTTCATGTTACATTTTTAGCTGTGTAACTATTATGCTTAAGTCCATTTATTATTATTTTTAATAAAAAAAATTTTTTTCTATTTGTATGCTTTTTAACTTTTCTATGCCAATAAAGGTTATTGAAATTGAATTGAAATTGAATTGAATGTGTACGCGGCAGGATAAAAGAAAAGTAAGGAACTCAATGCAGCCTAATGTAATCTGCAGTCACATAGCGACACCTGTCCATCAGCAATAACAGTCCCCGGTAACCCGGACCAATTATAGGGTCACACCGTTATTTGTGGGTCATTGTTTTTTATTTGCATCACGCTATTTGCATTGCCTCACACAATGAACATTACATATATTTCTATATGATGTAAAAGTAGTCAAAACAAATGACATCAACAATAGCACGGTGTCATTTCCGCTTCTTTTTCCTGTAACAACAGCACGGCGGATAACAGTCCATGAGCAGTCGCCTTTTTTGCACACGCTATCCCGGTACTTTCTACCATCTAAAAATGCCATGGTGTTCATGTCATCATGAAAGACATGAACATCGAGCTTAAAAATAAAGGAGACTGCTACTGGGCTTTTATCCGCCGACCGCCGTGCTGCGGTTACAAGAAAAAGAAGCGGAAATGACGTTCTCCATGCGTTGAGACGTTCGCTGTGCATCGGCTAAACGCTTGATTGAAACTTCAATGCGACAGTGACACCAAGTGGAATTATATATATTACACAGCCCCAAACATGTCTTTTTCAAAGCCTGCAGTGAAGAGAAAGGTTGGTGATGAGCACAGACAATTTCAGGAAAAGTGGGAAATGCAATATTTCTTTGTTGAGCACAGGGGCACCCCGACATGTCTTATTTGCACAGAGAAAGTTGCGGTGCACAAGGAATACAATTTGAAATGTCATTACACAACTAGACATGCTGAGGAGTATGCAAAATACCAGGGAGATGAGAGAGCCAACCGGGTTGCCAATCTTAAAACATGTCTATTGAGTCAACAAGATTTCTTCAAGAAAGCAACCAAAGAGAATAATGCAGCAGTCGAAGCTAGCTACGTGGTTAGTGAGATGATTGCTAAAGCAGGAAAGCCATTCACAGAAGGTGAATTTGTCAAAAAGTGCATATTACAGGCTGCAAGTATACTCTGTCCGGAAAAGAAAGGTCAGTTTAGCAACATCAGCCTTTCTGCCAACACCGTGGCAGAGGGCATTTCTGACCTGTCAAGTGACATTTATGACGAACTGTGTGAGAAAGCCAAATGTTTCAGTGTATACTCAGTTGCTCTTGATGAGACCACAGACATCACCGACACTGCCCAGCTCGCAATGTATGTCCGTGGTGTTGATGACAATTTTGAAGTGATGGAGGAGTTGCTCACAGTAATTCCAATGCATATTTCACCAGCTGTGTGATGCCATTGAGAATGCCGGTTTGCCATGGAAAGTTTGTTTGAATAACAACCGATGGAGTGCCATCAATGACAGGGAGGAAAAATGGACTGGTGGCACCTGTTCAAAAAAAAAAAACTGGAAGAGGAGGGTGTGGAGGAAGCCATTGCTCTGCACTGCATTATCCATCAGCAGGCCCTTTGCAGCAAATGCCTGAAGTTTGACAATGTGATGTCTGTCGTTGTGAAATGCATCAACCAAATCAGATCCAGGGGCTTACAGCACTGAAGGTTCCGTGCTTTTTTAGAGGAAATGGAGTCAGAATATGGGGATGTGTTCTACTTCACCGAGGTACGTTGGCTCAGCAGGGGAAACGTATTTAAGAGATTTTTTGAGTTGAGAGCAGAAGTGAAAGCCTTCATGGAGAAGGATGGAGTGGCTGTTCCTGTGCTAAGTGATCCCAAATGGCTCATGGACTTAGCTTTTCTTGTTGATATCACACATGAGCTTAATGTACTGAACAAGAAGTTACAAGGCCAGGTGCAACTTGTCAGTGCTGCCTATGACAACGTGAGAGCATTCTCCACAAAACTTGTGTTATGGAAAGCCCAGCTCTCTCAGACAAACCTTTGCCATTTCCCAGCATGCAAGGCACTCGTGGATGCAGGCACACCATTCAGTGGTGAGAAGTATGTTGATGTCATTTTGAAGCTACAGGAGGAATTTGATCACAGATTTGCAGACTTCAAGATGCACAGAGCCACATTTCAAATTTTTGCGGACCCCTTCTCCTTTGATGTGCAAGATGCCCCTCCTGTGCTTCAAATGGAGCTCATTGACCTGCAGTGCAACTCTGAACTCAAAGCGAAGTTCAGGGAGGTGAGTGGAAAAGCAGACAAGCTTTTCCACTCACTTGGCAGTGAGTGATACTTGGCAGATCGTCTTCTCCCACCTAGATCTACCCGAATCACCCGGAATAACCAGCAGGGACGGCTGAGGGGCCTAACGCCGAGAGAGGCCCGGAAAGAAAGAACAAGAAACCGGGCCTTCTCGGCAGTGGCCCCTCGGCTATGGAACAGCCTCCCAACTGAAATTCGTCTGACACCCTCGCTGGGCGTTTTTAAAACTCATTTGAAAACTTGGTTTTTCAGGCAGGCCTTCCCTCCAGTCAATAACTGATCTTTACTCTTATCATCTTGGTACTGATTTAATTTAATATAAGTGTTAAAATTATGATGTTTTAAATCTTTTACGTCTTATGATGTTTTTATTATGTATGTAAGCCGCCCCGAGTAGACGTTGTCTAGGGGGGTGGGGTAAAAATCTAAGAAAGATAAAGATAAAGAAGATAAAGCTTGGGCAACTTTTGAGAGAATTGACCCCCAGCTTCCCTGAGCTTTCCCGAATGTTCAAGCGGACCATGTGCCTTTTTGGGAGCACATACTTGTGCGAAAAGCTCTTCTCCACCTTGAACTTCAATAAGTCCAAGTACAGGTCTAGACTTACTGATGATCATCTTCAAGCCATACTGAGGGTCTCAACTGCTTCCTCCCTCAAGCCAAATGTGGCTCGGCTATGCAAGAGGAAGCGCTGCCAGGTCTCTAGCAGCAAGGAGTAGGCAAGAGAAGCCATGTTCAGAAGAACAGTTCATGTTCTTCAATGTTCCATTCATGTTCAGGACAATTCATGTTTAGAAGATTAAAGGTTAAAGAACTGTTAATACAGACATTTGAATCTGAATACAGCAGATATAGAAGACTGAAGAAACCACATATAGTCGCTCACTAGAGAAATATTATTATTATTATCATCATCATCATCATCATCATTATTATTATTATTTTCATTATTATTATTATTTTATTTATTTATTACTGATTGATTGATTGATTGATTTTCTTATTAATTCTTAATTTGTTTATTTATTTTTTCATCTTATTTTGTGTTAAAAAATAAAAATAAAGAGATTTGAGAAGATTGGAATTTTTTTAACAAAGCTTTTCTTGTGGAAAACCTGATGCGGCCCAGCCTCACCCAGACTCCGCCTCCAGCGGCCCCCAGGTAAATTGAGTTTGAGACCCCTGGTCTACAGGGAGAGGTGGCGGTGGATAGTGATCACCTTCCTCCTGTAATGGAGGCACCGAAGGCATTACTAGTGGGGGAAGAATCTCCAGTGATTCAGTAAGGATGATTTTCTGTGGCTGTGGTGGGTCTGGGCCCGTTACACACTGGGTCTCTTTAAGAGCCGCTAAGACTGCAGTTTTATGAAGATCACATAGCGAGGCCCCCCTTTCAGGGTGCCCAAAGCCCTCATATGGGTTGCCAATGTCCTGGGGTTTATGTGCCGTGAGTTGTATAGATTCCCCCTTCTTATACAGTACTTGGCAGAGTTGTTCAAAATGGAGGTGAAGCACCCTGCATATTTAAGATGTCTCTCATCTATTTTTCCTGGTGTATTATGACACCAGTCAAGTAATACATCACTCATTGCAGCATCTAAGCTGCCCTCTGGTGGCCGGGGGGGGGGGAGACAAAGTAGAAATCCCAGGTCATTCTTTGGTACACAAACGAATAAATCAAGATTTCATCATCCCCTGCTGAGGATCTCCCAAGGCTGTCCAATGTCTCAAAATGCATCCAAGAGACATCCCCCTATGAGGATGCAGCTTACTGGCACGCAAACCCATGCACATTAAGCCCTGTCTGCCTAGCACTAGGTCTTATTCCTGTGGAGGCTGGCACACGATCAAAAGTCAGGAAACAGACTCAACACACATACACTCTCACACTCCTCCATTCCTGGCACACTTGCTATCACCCTCGGCCGTCACAAGCAGGACGCTTCAGAGCCAAGGATGGGCATCTTCACCAGGAAGGGATTCGTTCCCAGTCAGCCAGCGTCCCCCAACCTGAGTACCCAAAAGAGCACTCACCAAGCAGAGATTCCCAGTGGGGGAAGGCCGATCCTCCCATCTTGGAAAAAAAAATTCAGTGGAGAAGAGCTGGCCAATGCACCAGCTGTTAGCCTTGATTTTAAGGCTTTTTGGAAATTTGAGCTAATCTCCGTCAGAGGATTGGACACAGATGAGCCAGCTGTGATACAACACACAAGTGGCCCAACCACTTTGTGACGCTTTGAAGGGGCCAGGAAAATGGGTAGAGGCTACGTCTGAAATGAAAAAGGCTTTCAAAGCGATTAAGCAAAAGTTGCCCTCAGCTCCTGCTTTGGGGTTACCAGACCCAGAAAAACCATTTGAACTGTTTGTACATGAGAGGGCCAGCATTGCATTGGGGGTCCTGACACAACAGATCGGTTGCTGACTTCCAAAGAATAGGAAGGAGAGACAAGAGGGCCTTCTTAAATGAACAGTGCAAAGATATAGAGGAAAATAATAGAAAGGGAAAAAACAGAGATCTGTTCAAGAAAATTGGAGATATTAAAGGAACATTTTGTGCAAAGATGGACATGATAAAGGACAAAAATGGTAGGTACCTAACAAAAGCAGAAGACATCAAGAAGAGGTGGCAAGAATACACAGAGGAATTATACCAGAAAGATCTGGATGTCCCGGACAACCCAGATAGTGTGGTTGGTGACCTTGAGCCAGACATCCTGGAGAGCGAAGTCAAGTAGGCCTTAGAAAGCATGACTAACAACAAGGCCAGTGGAGGTGATGGCATTCCAGTTGAACTATTTAAAATCTTAAAAGATGACGCTGTTAAGGTGCTACACTCAATATGCCAGCAAGTTTGGAAAACTCAGCAGTGGCCAGAGGATTGGAAAAGATCAGTCTACATCAATCCCAAAGAAGGGCAGTGCCAAAGAATGCTCCAACTACCGTACAATTGCACTCATTTCACACGTTAGCAAGGTTATGCTCAAAATCTCCACTCCTGGCAGGAGGTGGGAGTGATAGGAAGGATTGCGGAGCCGGCGGCAGTGGCGGAATTGTGAGTGGATGGTCTGGCCCCAGGGGGCCGGACCCTCATTATCGCCACCTGTGCGGGGATATTCGTATACGAATACCCCCATCTCTAATCAGGAGCTATCAAGCTGCAAAGACCTGTGAGATATAGCCACAAGCCACCCTGATGTAGAGTATTTAGTGGACAGAAGTAGTATAGTGCGAGGGGTTGAGTGGAACGCAGTAGTTACAGTTTCTCAAGTAGTGGAGTCAAAACCCCTCCCCGCAGCCACGTCTGCCCAGAAAGCAGAGCTCATAGCCCTCACGTGCACCTTAGAACTGGCTGAGGGAAAGAAGGTTAACATATTTACTGATTCTCGCCATGCATTCGGGGTCCTTCCTTCATTTGGGGGGTCTCTGGCAGCACCATGTGTTTAGGAATGTGGATGGGGAAGACATCAAACATGAATAGGAGGTCCAGGCTTTGCTTGACACTGTTCAGTTGCCCCACAAGGTAGCTGTGATTCATATGAAAGGACACAGTAAGAAAGCAGAGGCAAAATTAAGGGCAAGAAACTGATTGGCTGATAAAACAGCAAGAACCACAACAGAACACTCAGTACTTGCTCCCCTTCTGTCAGTAGTCCTGGCACCGGGAGTCCCAGTTCCCCAGGATCCTAGATATTCTAGAAAAGAACAAGCTAAAATATTGGAAAAAGGGGAAAGACCAGACTCTTCAAGATGGATTTTCACCCCATGTGGTAAAGCTTTCATCCCTTGGGTACTCTCACAGCATTTCCTCTGGGAATTACACAAACACACCCATGCTTCCTCGGGAGTTCTTCTTCAGGGAATGTGTTCTTGGGCAGTAGTGGATGGTGTAATGATGCCGTCTCCCTAAAGAGACAAAAATCGCGGTCAGGGAGTCCCTCTGGGCGCAAAACTACCACCTTTATTTCTTGATGTAGGTCCTTAGGCCTCAGAAGTGCGTAGTAAGCCCCACAGACAAGCCGGAACCTTAAAAGTAACCTTTGATTGCTTCCAAAGCAATAAACCATAGACTATGTGCTTCCTTAGAATACACACCAGCCTTGAAAAGTAGGACAGTAGGACCTATATTTACAGTAGCCACTATTAACCCTCTTTCATCCACACTGGATTTAGTTATAGTCCTGCTGTATCAAGAAACCAGTCCTCTGTTGAAGTTTTATATTTGTTTTATTAAGAAAATAAAGTAGATCCATTAGTTTACAGTTGTAACTTTAAAGCTTAAGCATCAGGCATCTTCAGACCGTTACAATGTTTAAATAAACTTACAATTTCTAATTAAAATAAAAATCAACTAAGTCTAGGTAAGCATCTTGACTAGAAGCTGGACTATTTCCCCCTCCTTCTTCTTGAAATAAAAACAAACCTCTGTGTCTCACATTCCACAACATTCATGGACCAAGCTTTTCACATACCCAAACCCTCTCATTTTACATCTCTTTAGGACCTCCTTCTTCATTACACTTTCAAGCTGACAACCAATTAAGTCCAAGTAGGCGTAATTCAGAACACTCTGAACACTGCCCAAAATTCTCATGATCCAGGCTCCTGGTGTCTTGTCTCATTCAATTTAGCAGTCTGTTGTTTCGTCTCCTTTTCCTGTACTGTCCAACCTTGTGAATTAGGCAAGCAACTCTGCACAACAAGCTCCTGAAGAACATCTCATCTTACACAGAACCTAACAGACTCCATTTTTGTATGACTACAATTCCCAGTTTCCTTCCATTTCCTTACAGATGGCATCTCTCAATTGGCAGAGGTTTGTGACTTGTGATGTTTGTGCTCGTAACAACCCCAGGAGAGGTCTCAGAAAGGGGCCCCTTGGCACCCAACCTGTTGGTTGCCTACCTGGTTCTCGTTGGCAGGTAGACTTCACTGAACTGCCCCCACGCAAAGGATTCTGCTACTGCCTGGTTTTTACAGACAGCCTAACTGGCTGGCCTGAGATTTCTCCTTGTAAGACCAACCAAGCCAAAGAGGTAGTGAAGGCTCTGTTGCATGACGTAATTCCGAGCTATGGGACACCCTGGGAGGGACTTACATCAGAAAACAGGCCGCATTTCATAGCAGAAGTAGTTAAAGAAGTGTCACACTTCCTGGATATTTAGTGGAGACTCCATGCTGCCCACCACCCCCAATCATCTGGCCAGGTGGAACATCTTAATCATACCTTGAAATCACATCTTAGGAAATTGTCATAGGAAATTGGATTGATTTGGATAGATCTCCCCCAGGCTTTGCTCCAGATCCATATTCTCCCCTGTAGAAAGCTAGCAATCAGCCCCTTTGAGGCACTCTATGGTTGGCCTTTCGTTATTGCCCTACTTCCTGGGACTACCGGAGCCAGAACAACTCCAAAGAAGGGGGGTCAGGATCTCATGTGGTACTTATTGGGTATGTCTCGCCTCTTACAGGAAAACCATCACACTCTCATTGAGAAGCAGCTCCAGTCCCTAGACAAGGCGCTCCACAACTTCCAACCGGGTGATTGGGTGTATGTGCGCTCTCTATCAACATCTCCACTGGCTGAATGGTGGAAGGGCCCATATCTGGTTTTGCTAACAATGCCATCTTGTGTCAAAGTAGAGAACATCACAGCCTGGATACATCACTCCAGAGCCAAACTCTTATCTCCACCTTTGCCTCAGACCATGCCTGACGTTCTGACAACCCAGAGGCGACAACCCATGCAGGACAAGAGCAAGACACACTGGACTGCACAAGGCCTGGACGGAGTTAAAATCCTTTTTTTGAAAGGACTCATAACTGATTTCTGTTGGACTCATGACTCCCTCTTTCCTGCTTCTTTTTTGTTGCCTCTCTTTCCTTGTCTTGCCCTTTCATAAGAATTTGATCATTCAGCTCCATAATATAGCCTTGAATGACACCTGATTACCCACTTACTGGGTCTGCAGCTTTTTCCCTTCTCATGTACAGTCGTGTCCCTCCCCCCCCCCCCCGCCACCATGGCCGGTTCACCTTCCAGTAGGTGACTGGTACAATAGAACTGTTCAATTATTCAACTCAGGAAACCGCACGACTTGACCCTTTGTCCTCTGCGGACCAGCCCCAGCAGCTCCCCTTTGCTTTAACAACTCCGAAGCTACTTTGGAAGTGGGTGAGTGGTTGAATTGCAAGTATATGCTTTCCCGAAACACTGATGCATGAGTTTACTTGAACTCCTCATTTCCCCCTTTCTCTCCTAACCTCACACTGTCTCTTGGACAAGCCTTGCCCGATTACCTGCCTGATCCTCAGGTCCTCTTCCCAGTGATTGAGACTGCCCTTAAGGTTCTTTCCTCCCCTTGCCCTGTCAGGCTAGGCTGCAGCCTATGGTGGTTTTGTGGCCTTCAAGGTTCTGCCTCCCTCTTGTCAGGAGTCTGTACAGTTGGATGATTGTGGCCTGGAAGGATACACCCTAGGCCTGTGTCTGCCATTAGGTTCTCCACCAGATCTTCCCATACTGTACAGTGGGCAATTCTGGATGAATGGCAGTGGTCCACTGGCAACCAGGTTGGACGTAGTTTCTTCTCAGCCTATGGGGTAGCTGAGAATTACAGGGACATCTATTCCCTTGCCTCTTTTGTTTTTTAATGCTTCTATCACACTGGAAGAACTGGTTAATGTCACCACAGACATCGAATCCAGGCTACAGGCTGAGATTGTATCCCTTAAGGATATGGTATTTCAACGTTGGTTGGCTCTTGACATGATGCTCCTTCATCACGGTGGTCTCTGTGTTTACATTAATCTGACTTGTTGTGTTTTCCATGACTCCTCAAAAGGCCTGGTCCTTGATCATGATGAATTGGTAGATCTTGTTTGCCGCAACAGGGCAGATTGGGAACAGACTAATCGGGACTGCTCATGGTTTACTTCTTGGATGTTGGATCTCTCCTGGGTACATTATGTATTGATTTTTGCTAGTGTTTTGGTTATTCTTATCCTGCTTTTATGTGCTTGTACCCAGCCTGTACCCCTGTGTCACACTTTGTGTCTGACTCCAGTCTCTGGCCATTATATTTTGTCATCCCCACTGTATTCTTTTTCTGGTTTAAATCCTTCTCAATTTGAGTTGGAAGCATTTAAAAAAGGGGGGAGTTATAGCGAATAGGCATTGAATAAGAAAAGTAGTGAAACATATAGGAACACATAGTAATGTAGCACACATACAGAAATAAGATTCCTCACACCAAATGTAGCAAACTTCAGCTAACTTCGACTCCTAGAAACAGGGTAAGGCCTAGGTGACCTCCAAACACATTGGAATGTTACAAGATGTTACAGGGGAGGTGTGAAGAGGCCCATTTACAACACAACAGATCCTCAGTCTTCAGGAAGAGCAACATCAACATATAGATATGGAATAGACATATGGGGTGCCAGGATGTCTGCAAATTTGAAGGACAATGAGAGGGGGCCCTCCATCACTCTCCATTCCCTATCAAGAACCAATAGGTCACAGGATCACAGTCCTAACACCAATTAGGGTAAGGATCCAAACTTGTTGCAGATTAGGCCCAATCACAGGTTTTAGGGTCTGACTACCTATTTGTAGAGAAGTGGTGGCGCTGCAGGTTAAACTGCAGAAGCCTCTGTGCTGCAAGGTCGGAAGACCAGCAGTCGTAAGATCAAATCCACACGACAAAGTGAGCTCCCGTCGCTTGGTCCCAGCTCCTGCCAACCTAGCAGTTCGAAAGTATATTAAAATGCAAGTAAATAGGTACCACTACGGTGGGAAGGTAACAGTGCTCCGTGTCTAGTCGCACTGGCCACGTGACCACGGAAACTGTCTATGGATAAACACTGGCTCTACGGCTTGGAAATGGGGATCAGCACCACCCCCTAGAGTCAGACACAACTGGACTAAATGTCAAGGGGAACCTTTACCTTTTTTATCTATTTGTAAACAGTATATATGTACCTGACTAGTGTATTTTCAGGGCCTTCTCACTCTTTATGAGAGGAGCCCCTGCTGTCTATTTTGGCATACTTCCCCCCCCCTCAATAAAAATGTGTTGTATCATAGCTGGCTCGTCTGTGTCCGATCCTCTGCCGGAGATTAGCTCAAATTTCCAAAAAGCCTTAAAATCAAGGGTAACGTATCTAACAAATATGGGGAAATACAGACTCAAAAGAAGCAAATTTGCAAGGCTGAGAGGATTCTGAGATTCAGGCTGCTCTGCAAAGTTCTGTATTACCCGAGCAAACTATTTGCAGAGGGTATTCTTGGGCAAGGATCCCATGAGAGGGCAGGCTAACAGACATGGTAGGCTAGAAACCACAAATTATAAGTAGAATTACAATTCTTGGGGCTAAAACAGTAATTTCAGTTCAGGAATGAAATTAGCATAAAGAGGCTTAGCAGAGTTCAGCAAGAACAGAGGTCAGGCAGAGAAAGACACAGCAAGAAGAGATACCCCAAAAGATTCACGCCAGAACAACTGTGGCTACTACATGTCTTTCATATGGTTTCTGGCCAGGCTGACTAGCTATCTGGCCCCTTGTTAGTCGTGTGTCCTGTTCCTGATATCAATCTTGCCACCTGGACAATACAGAGCAACGGAAAGAGAAGGGGCCACTTGGCTAAACAGAATTCTCACATCGTCTTCTTTTTGCCTCAACTTCCATTTGCGTCGCCTTCCTTTTATCGTTTCTCATTTTATTTCATCAATGCTGTTTGTGTTGTACTTTTCCGTTTCTTTATATCGGAGCGCTGATCACAGCCACTAAAGCCCTGCAGAAAGAAAAAACCCAGCTTTCGATATCTAGCCTATGCAAAAGAGCGTCCCAGGGTCCGGACCGCTGGACTCGACCGCAATGTCGGGATGGGGTCGTCGGGACTAAAAGTCAGTTTGGGGGCAAAAAGTGTTTTCCAGCTTTTTCCAGCAGGCTTCTCATCATCACAACGGCCTTGAATCCCGTTGTTGTTTTGGATCCGGCTGTGAGATATCACGCGGTTGGAAAATCGGCCAGGGTCAAGCCCACAGGAACATGGGTTTTTCCTGGCGCTAAAACATGCGATAACTCTGCATCATCCCCGGACTCTCGCTACGTCACTCGGCGGCATTCATAAGACCAGCCACGCCAGGACAACTCGAGTCTGCGCTCCCCTATTTTAAAAAACCTCCGTATTGTGGGTCAGCCAATCGAAGAGACTGGAAGGGAGTAGTAACCCCGCCCCGAGGGACGGTCGTATGGGCGCCGCCTCCAATGGTGCTTCACCGTCTCTACTGCGCAAGTGCAAGTGCTTTGTTATCCTTCCTCTTCCTGTGTTAGCGGGGTTTGCCGGAACCCCTTGGAACGGAGAGGCAGAAGGCAAGCGTGGTTCGGTTATTTTCCGTTTGCGCTTGGCATCTTTCGTGGCTGGAGAAGAGGCTCGCGAGGGAGAGTCAGTCCCATGGAGACAGAGGAGGAGGCGGCCGAGGCGGCGGGGTCGGCCTCCTGCCCGTGCCCCGAAGGTGAGTGCAGAGCAAAGGGAGGGTTTCCCGTCGGGCGCCAACCGCTTAGCCTGGCCTTACCTCATGGCCAGTCGGAGGGAGAACAAATCAAGGGGGGGGAGGCGTATTGGGGAGCTCCTTTTGCACACACACACACCCTTCTCTCTTTTGTCTTCGGGTGGCCCTACATCACAGGGGTGTCAGGAGCTCCTTGGAAGGAAGGTTGGGATTCAAATGTGATGTTTCAAAGCGTGTTCCTGGACGAGCGAGTGTTAATTTGACTAAGGAGCCAAATTATCAAAACAAAAACAAAAAAACCCCAAGAATGGGTTTCCAGTGAGTAGCCTGTAGACCTATGCGGCGTAATAGCAGATGCTTAACTGCCTTTGGGCATTAAGAGTCCATTCCCGCCACCCATGAGAAATCATAGCTAGTCCTGAGCAGGTTTTGTATATGAGAGAAGTCTGGGTTCATCCCGGGGGCTGTGCCTCTGGGCAGCCAGAGGTGGGGTGTCTCGGCACTTGTGGATGGTGCAGAAGAACAGGTTGAAAGCAAGTGACTTCTCCCAACCTTCTACTGTAGGTGGGACTGACTTCTCTTGTTCAAAGCCTTTCTCTATTCAGCTGCTTACCCCACCCAGTTTAACTGAACCAAGGTTGATTGAGGTGTCACATGTGAACTCCTTCACCAAGGACAGTTTTGTGCTTTAATTCTTGCACTAGGATCTATGTGCCCAGGCTTCAAATCCTGCTTCATTGCAAGTTCTGGGTGATTTGGGGCCACTCAGGCACTATCATTTTACAGGGTTATTTTGAGAGAGAGAAATGTGTGGAGAACAACGAATTCCTGGAAGGAACAGTAGGATTAAAATATAAATTAATATAAATTAAAACAAAATATTACTAGCTTGTATATCTAGTTAAAATTACGATTGACATGGGATGAAGACTTTTCTAGTGCTTAATTTTTCCCCAAAAATTTTCTGCAAAGCCATTTTCATATACTTTTAACATATTTGTAACCAGACCCCAGTTAAATAAAATCCAAGTAAGTTGCATTCTGCGCCTCTTATGAAGTTAATGTTTTTTTTGGGTAAGTTAATTACCTATCCCATGGAATTGGATTGACTCAAGATGATGGCTGATCAATTATCCATCAGGTTGTCACTTGATTATTACCTCCATATGAAACAAATAAAGTTGTTCATGATGCATGGTAACGATCTGGGTACTGATTCTCTATCTTTATTCAATCACAAATGTTTTGCAGTTGATACCTATCTTTCTCTAGTGTTCTTTCTCTGCAACTTTTAAAGAAGCAAGGGCCTTTGCGCAATCTGCACATGGAAGTGCCAAGTTTTCCTTTATCTGTTTCATGTTTTATTTTCAGAGCCTGAAGTGTTTGAAATTGTTCTTCCTATTACTGTGCTTGAACTGAGTGATGATGACTTTTTGGAAAGTGAAGATGAAGGGCACACAGCTTTGAATGAAGATGGATGTCCAATTACTCAAGCAAAAGAAGACAGAAGGATAGATGGTGAAAATGAAAAATTGTTGAGCGGTAGTAACTTTAAAAGGAGTAATGGAAAAGAACAGGACATATCATTTGAAGCTGTGACAGAAAAAGAAGATGATGATAAAGATATCCCTGTTTCATGTGAAAGTCTAAACTCAGTCCAAGTGGGCGGCCTTCAGAATGTACTGGATAATTCTGACCATGGTCAAAACTTGGTAATGGACTTCTTTGACCACAAGACATATAATGTGACTGAAAATGAAAATGTGAAAGTAAATCATTACGAAATTGAGCACAACTATTTCCAAAAGATGGTGACTTCTTGTTTGAACACTCACAACAAGGGAGAAGACAAGCTAATAGTTGGAGGTATTCAGATGTTTCTTACACTTACACAGGAAATAAAAGCAGTCCTTAACTATTCAAAGACTGCCAGAGGGTCCTGACATGGACAGAGGTATTAATTGTAAAGGTAAACATTCTTGTTGTATCTTAGCACTGAAGCCAGTATCCCACCATGACGGGAAAATAAACTTTTTCCTTAAGGGACTTCTATATTTCCACAAGTATTCTGTTAATACACTTCCCAGTTTTACTAGGTTTAAGGCATAAAAATTACAATTATTTAATTAGGTAAACACAAACATTTACATCAGCAGCTTAAAACTGTAATACTGTTGTTCTTAGTAATTGGTATAAAAAACCATGCCCCACCTAGACTATTTCTGTGTCTTACCTGTGGCACATGCATGGCTGATAGGGTACCACTGGATTTAGGGCACAATTGTTAAACGGATCAGGAAGGAGTGCAATCTTGAATCAAGCAACAATACTTATCTTACTCATTCCAAGGTAATTAGATGTGTTCCTGTGACTCTAACAGCATATGGGGCAGGTGTGAAAAACACATTGAATTTACATTTTTCAGTCCTCTATCTGACTTGTTTTCAAGATGGACACCAGTGGAAGGATAAGTTGGAAGGATCAGTTCATCTTTCTCTGTGCTCCTGTATTCTGTGTATTCTTGCAGGAGGCAGAGGATGTGAATTTAGATAACCTAATCTGGTCTGAGTGGGACATGGTGGCGCTGTGGGTTAAACCGCAGAAGCCTTTGTGCTGCAAGGTCGAAAGACCAGCAGTCATAAGATTGAATCTACGCAACGGAGTGAGCTCCCGTCGCTTGTCCCAGCTCCTGCCAACCTAGCAGTTCAAAAGCATGTAAAAATGCAAGTAGATAAATAGGTACCACCACGGTGGGAAAGTAACGGCATTCCGTGTCTAGTCGCACTGGCCACGTGACCACGGAAACTGTCTATGGACAAATGCTGGCTCTATGGCTTGGAAACGGGGATGAGCACCGCCCCTTAGAGTTGGACACGACTGGACTAAATGTCAAGGGGAACCTTTGCCTTTACTAATCTGGTCTGAATTTGCAGTCCAGTAGGAGGGACAATGGGGGAAATGGAATGAAATACCTATGTGTGTGAGAAATAAAAAGAAATGATGGCTCTGGACATCTTTCTATATTCATCCAGAAAGGGACATTTTGGTGTATCTTATCGGTTCTGATGATTGTTAAATATTTTGGTTCTTCAGGCCAGTAGAACCACTGTATCCAGTACACATTGGAGCAGTTATGATAATGGGACCAGACTGTCAAAGGAGAATGCATATAGAGCAAAAAGCTATTGGCTTCTTGAGTGAGCCTCTGGAATGAAGAAGGGTTATTGTTGCTAAATTGTCCAGATTGTAATATGTAGTTGAGCTTATCAGGATTTGATTTTGATGCTTACGTTTTATTTAAGGAAACATAATCTGAGATAGAAATTAACAGAATTAAATTCATCTTTGATTATATAGAAAAATTTTAACAATGAAACAAGCTAGGGAAACCAAAACACCCAGACATTTATAATTCCTACAGGGGGAAAGGAAATGGGAATGTATCTTAACTGGCTATTACATGATTTTATTCTGTTCACTTTTTAGGTGCTGCACGTTTGGACAACGGATTTAATAAAAATGACAACAGACCTAGACAGTGTGGGGAGCTTCAGGAAAATGTATTTTTGGGAAGGAAATGCGAAGAGGGTCAGAATACTATAGATCAAGGCAATTTGATCGTTTCGCCTTATATGAAAAAATATGGTTCTCTGGAGGATTTCCCAGTAGATGCTGGGGATCATGCTAATCTTGTGCTACATGCTGCTTGTCATTTTATTCAACCCTTAGTTGCTGATTGTCCTGAGGAGTGTGTTGTGCAAGAAGATTGTAACAATTCTTATGAGAGTATTCCATGTGACCAGCAATTGCAGATGGAACAGCCTCGGAATACATTGCTGCTAAGTAATAACCCCAAGACCAAGACTCCATTGATCACAGCCATGGAGAAATATGCTAAAAGGAGAGGAGCTAGGAAATGCTTGTTTTGTAACTTGAGGTATACATCTTCTATATGTCTAAGAAAACATATCTGTACTACTCATAAGGATAAAAGAAGATACAGTTGTAACTTCTGCTGCAGAACATTTTTCTTTTCTGCCAGCCGTCAGCGTCACCATCAGTTACATATGAAAATGGCATTATTAAAGAAGAGCAGGAAAAATAGAGACAATACTAGAGGAAAGAGGAAGAACAAAGATAGAATAGCTTTGAAGAAGAGAAAGAAGAAAGACAAGAAGGCCATTCCTAAACTATTCAAATGCCATCAGTGTGCTTATTCTACTAACACAATCAGCAACTTGCAGGTACATTTTAGTGTCCACACTGGTGAAAAACCATTCAGGTGCCAAGAGTGTGACAAGTCATTTCGTAGCTCCAGCCACTTGAAACGGCACAACTTAACTCATATGCGGAAGCATCACAAATGTAACAGCTGCCTTTTCATAGGCTGCACTGTAGAAGAACTTAAGGTACACCAGAGAACTTGCTACAGTGAGGATCCCATAAGAAGACAGCTTCAGTCATCAGCTTCCAGATGTGCAATTACAAAAGTACAAGCAAACATGCCTGAGCAAAAAGAAAGCACATCTCTGTCTGAAGACATAAATTTGCAAATTTATAAATGTGAGCAGTGTGATTATGCCACCCACATGTTAACCCGTCTAAAGCATCACAGAAAAATACACTCAGGTGAGAGGCCATACTATTGTGATGTGTGTGAGAAAAAATTTCGTATGTCAAGTCACCTGAAGCGCCACAAGTTTCTGCATCAGAACGTAGATTTTCAGGGGAAGTCTCACACACATGCACAGAAACATGACAGGCCAAGCACTTCGGGGTGTGAGATACCAAGACCTGTTTCAAAAACATACATTTGTGATTATTGTGATTTTGTGTTTCACAGAGAAGAACACTTGCAATATCACAAAGCTGTTCATTTCCAAGATCAACCACATGAGAATATGACTGATGAGGATCTTGAGGAAGGTGCCATGTTGTCTGTTGTGAAGCCTTCTCATGGATCAGTTCTTAAGCTGTTCAAATGCCACCAGTGTGTTTACACCACTAACTCGTTCAGCAACTTGCAGGTCCATTTTAGTGTCCACACTGGTGAAAAACCATTCAAGTGTCAAGAGTGTGACAAATCCTTTAAAACCTCCAGCCACTTGAAGCGACACAGTGTGTTACATTGGTGGAAGCCTCATAAATGCGAGAGGTGCCACTTCATAAGCAGTACTGTAGAAGAACTTAAACTGCACCAGGAAAAATGCAATGGTGAGGATCCCAAAAGAAAGCGACTTCGATCATCAGCTTTAAAATGTGACATCACAGAGAAACATACGAATATGGCTAAAGGAAACAAAGACACACTTAAGTCTCAATACTTAGATTCAAAACTTTTCAAATGTGAACAGTGTGACTATGTCACCAACAAATCAAGTCACCTAAAGCATCACAAATTTCGACATCATCACTTGGAACTCCTCAGATGTGGGAGCTGTGACTTTTCAACAGGCAATGGGCAGTGCTTTAAAAAACATATGGCTTCACACACAAATACAAAATCCCCACTTTGTGGCCATCCTCAAAAGCAGCCTCCCTTGTTTGTCAAGGTATACAAATGTGAAGAGTGTGACTACGTAACTGACCGTAATGGAAACTTGAAGATACACTTACGGACACACACAGATGAAAGGCCACATAAATGCTCTTGTTGCAGTCTTGCTTTCCGTACATCTAGCCACTTAAACCGCCATTTAGCAACTCATTTAAAATTGCAATGCACTGAATGCAAGTTTTCTGCATTAAATAAGCAAGCCTTGGAAAAACACAAACAAATTCACAAAGAAAAGAAAAGTCATGAGTCTCATAAGGAGAAAAAGACTCTTGAGACAAAGATAGTTAACATATGCACTAAATGTAGGCTGACATTTTCCACAGCACGCCTTTTAAAGTTACACCAGAAAAAGCATTCTGAAACAAAAAATTAAGAATCTTAAGAGGTAGCATTCATTTTTTTCTCATCCTTTTTCTTTCCATCACCCAAACATGCAGTCTGATACTTTGCCTCAACACTCATCTTAATGAACCATGACTTAATTGGCAGTGAAATCTTCATTCTTGCAATAATAAGCCGCAGCCTTGAACACAGCCAGTCAATAGCATACCTTCCTGTGTTTCTGTCAGCATAGTGTTTTATGTAACAGAAAGGAAGAAGGTGTGCTGTATTGACAATTCTCTGTAGACCAAAGGTCAGAGTTGGACCTTACTCTTCGATTCTTCTTAGGCATTGCATCTTACTGAGAGGAAGTGTTGGAATGAAGAAGACAGTGGCCTGTTTTGTATTTCACTAATTTAACAGTGGTTTTCACTATAAGCATGATTGAATTTGGGATTTGATTGTTATTAGCATGCTAATACTTTCCTGAAGGCTGCAAAATGGATACTGCAAAAAGTAAACTTAAATGCTAAAAACTAACTTTTCAGGAGGTTAATTAGGCATGCAAATAATTATAGACGCTGGCTGAAATCCTGTTGGCATACATTTATGCTGTGCAAGCCACATGCCATTGTCTGGTAATGGAAATCTTAATTACATTAAAACTTCCTATCCCGCCCCCTTTCCAGTTCCAAAACACCCTAGATCTCTTTTGCCCTTGGGAAGCTTTTGGGGTCCTGCGGGCGGGGGGAGCTTTTAATACATGGCAGTGGGACTGCCAATAATTTCCTGATATTAAAGGGTTCCTGCTCGCATCCCAAGCCTCACAAAGTCTCCCCAAGGTGAAAGGCATACATTTATGTCAACAGGATTTCAGCCATTAATGTGTACTAAATAAATTTCCGAAAATATATTTGGAATTTACAGAGATTGGCCGATGTGTCTTGATGATTTCTAAGGAACCTGCTGAGATGTCAGAACTTGCAAAAGGGGGGTGAAAAAAATTAATCTAGTAGTTTATTCCTAGGCAGTTGGGGGATATATATGTTGTTCCGATAGTAATGACAGTGTAAGAAATTTCTGGTATTAGTAATGAAGAAATTTGCAAATTATGGGTAAACAACAGTGCCAACATCCTTGTTCAGTGTGGCTGATTATTTCACTCACATTTGCATGTAAAGTTTTACAGTACTGGCAGTATCTCCTGGAGAGCTTCCACACCTTAATATCAGTGTTCCCATTTCATCTTTCTTGTGCAGATCACCACCACAGGTTCTTTTACTGGAAATGCTAGGGAGCTGTCCAGAAAGTGAGCGAGGTTTCCTTAAGAATAAGGGAGCTGTCCAGCTAGTTATAGAGCTTTGAACCTAGATGCGCTGCTGCATCTGTGATAGCTAGATATCAGCTAGAAAGCTTTATATCTACCCTTGCTGCACAGACCATTTGTCAGGCCTAATAGAGTTCTGATTCAGAGAAGGTGCCAACTTTGCTTTCCTTTTCCACAGTAATGCTCAGGGAAGAAGGCATGCTTGTTAGGAGGACATAATGTTGTTTTTTATGGGTCTCACTTTGAACCTGTTACAATTTGGATCCCTGGCATGCAATTCGGGATGCTCTGAAAGTAGGAGCAGTTATTGTATGTTGGTGCCTTAGACTCTGTAGCTACCTTAAGTGGAGAGACTCCCTGAGTTGCTATTTGAGGGGATTTGTTTGTTTCTACTGGAGCCTCATGCATGCTTGGGCCAACAGTGGGGTGATCCTTTTGTTGAGGAACCATTCTGGTTCTCATAGGACACATTGTTTTCCAATAATTCTCTGTCACTAGATGCGTTTCCAAAGCAGACAAAACTTGAAGGGTAATATACTGAAGATTTATCACAGAGACGCAAATTTTATGCGGGTGTGTAAATAGATCCTTCATTATTTAGGTTCTGAAGTTTCATGGCAGGACTACTAACTGGTTTTCAAAGTCAGGCCTTCTGGAATAACAGAGAAATTAGAATTGCAGATGAGTATTCTTAATGAAACTGTAGATTTAGTCAGGGTCTTTGTAGACTTTACACCAAATGATTTGGGTGCAGCAAAAGAATCTTTGCAATACTGCTAGAGTTACTTTTGCCCACGCTTGATGATGACTGCAAAGAATGGTGGAAACTGACTTGACTCTTATGTCTCCCTATAAACTAGAAGCAGTCTGTACTTCTCATCAACATGGTTTATCCCAACATAGCTCTGTACCATTTCTTGGAATGTTTTATTCAGTACACAATGAAGACTTTGAGAGGTTGGGAAAAGGATATGTACACTACATACCACTAGGCCTCCACATAAGTAAGGATGACATATGATTCAGTGTGTGTGTTAATGTTGTAACTTTCACAAGTTTTTGTATGCTTATCCACTGAAAACAGTGTCATCAGTATTATCAAGTGGAAAGGGCTGGCACAAAAGAAAATCAGCTGAAAAAAGCTTTTATGATCAAAGCTTTTTTTTAAGCTAAGTTGCACAAAATTTTGTATAGGATCAAGTGAGGAACTTTTGGCTCTCCATTGGTTCTGGGCTATAATTCTCATAATCCTGTACAGGTTATAGACCAGAAGCCACGTCAAAAAAATACGCTATTTGTCAACGTAGTTAGCATGGACAAAGCAATTTTTGTAATTAGGCTTCAATTTGGTGCTTTAAGTAATTAAGGCTGTGTGTTGCTGAGGGTGATTGTTGGCCAAATTATCTAGTGGGCCCTATGACCCCCCACTGCTGATTTAGGAGATGAGAGAATTTTAAAAAAATGAACTCTACTTAAGTGCACAGTTAATTCAGCATTATGATCCAATTAGTCCATTGCTTTGCAATCCAAAGCATTGTATCACTGCTGATGCTTGGAGCTTGGCAAAAATTATTTCAAATATTGTAAAATTGCCTAATTGTGTGTAGTGTATGTTCTTCTTAGAAAGTCTAGAAATAAGAGATGAATTTTGCCTGAATGAAACTGGCAAAAAGTCATCCAGTTCTTCAATATATTTTAGTATGTGTTAGGGAGATGGATGAGAACAACACTGATATCAATATTTAATATATTCTTCTACACTGTTTTCTGATACAGCTGAAAAATCTAAACCTTAATTACTGGTGCTTTCTTAAAGCACCAAATTGAAGTGTAATTACAAAAATTGTTTTGTGTATGTTAATTACCTTGACAAAATGTAAATTTTTGAAATGGTTTTTTGCCTGTTACCTGTGCTGCACCTGTGGCAGTTCCATGCAGAGACAATAGGTGTAGAGCATGCTCAAAATGTGAATACACACTGAATGTGTATTCTATAGGGGCCTGTTTTTTTGTACAGTTTAGGATGCATTGCAGAAAAAAAGAGGTTAAATTGGATATTTTATATCCAAAAATCAAAATGACAATATTACCATTCCTAGATCCTGCAAGACCTTTCTTGCCATTCCTCCAAGATTATTTCCTCTTCTGTATTGTATGTAGATAAATTTGTATTATATGTCAAAGTATATTATATGTATATAATATGTAGATAGGTTGGTGTGAGACATAAGAGATGATGTACTATATAGACAGGGCTGCACACTCCATTGGTTTTAGCTACAATCCCCTGACTGACTTTTCATGTCCTTTGTAAGCAAAATGTTCCTCACCCCTGGGATACGTACAGCAATAGAGTATGCTGTGCTGATGTTTGGAGGACATTCTTGGAAATGGTTTGTTTTCTCATTTGTAAACAAGCTTAACATGTCATTAAATTCTGAAGGGGCTTATTTAGTACTGGAATTATTAGTAGTATGTTGATTAAATATCTTTATGTCATGTTATTCTAAACTCTTCAGGGAGTGAATAAAAGCATGGCTTTCAAAGGAATAACCTCAGTATTCCTGCTCTTTTTAAAATTAAAAGGTGATTGAGGAAATAGTCATGGAAAGTTCCTACTTCCCCTTGCAAACTTTTGAGACCCTCTTCTCTGTAAGGAACTGTGTGCAATAAAGAGGGGGTAGCCTGCAGAAGGGGAAATTTGCCAGAAGAAACATGCAAATAAATCCCTCTCTTCCCCATATTGTCACAAAAGCTTCTGCTGTATCATAGATCCTCCTGTAAATGGACAGACAGCCCTTGATATAAAGAAATGATTTTAATATTGTACATAAACATTTGCACCTATAATGTCCCTGTTTTAAAAAACACAGATTTTAAGGAAAATCCAAACTCCTAAATCTACAGGTGACTAACAGCTTTACATAAATCAACAATAAAAGCACAACACATGTAAGATTCCAAGCTCAGTAGAACTCTTCTTTAGGCTAGTTAGTAAAAAATTATAGTGGTAGGGGAAGGTGTGGAAGCACACTTGTGTCTTGAATTGTACGGATCTGAGCAGCACAGTTTTTGTTATACATAGATTTTTTTTTCCAGTAAGTAAATACTGTGCTGCTATTCATCTCCAGGAAGTGGCATGAGAAGGTGTGGTGGCTGATAGTGGTGGTCTGGGCAGCCCCCTCTCCTGGCATACAGGAAGGTGCTGGTATGGGTCAGGGGAAGTCTCTCTCTGTGTTAACTGTTTATGCTTTATAGTTATGTTTGGGAAGGGGCATAAGAGTTACACACAGTTTGAACTACACAGAGGTGTGGCACCCCTAACCCCATTATTATTGAAGGGAGAAGTGTACAAATATATAGCTAGTGTTTCAAGTGATGGAGAACTGAAGCCAAATCCCAAGTTGGAAAGTGCAGTTTGATGAGTAATACAGTCATGCTGATATCACTTGATCATTGACAAAACCCACTGGGAAGGGGACCTAATGGAGACAGATACCTCTTCTCTGCAAAGACAGCAGCAGTATACATCTGTAGTAAGTGTGGGCAAAATGTGTGGTATCTTTTGTAGGGCTTAGTAGTGGGGAAAAAAGTAACAGATTGAGGATAAGTTCTTTACAAGCTCTGGGAAACACAAGGAGCACCTGCTTCTGTTTGCTTCGTTTTCTCATATTGGCCAAAGTACAGATCAGGCATGGGAGGAGGGCAGACAGTGTTGACAGCAACAAGAAATTTGGTTTGCTTGAGGCATCTAACCTAAGTGGACCCTCACTTCCAAATCTTGAGGGCACACTTCTAAATAGTCCAGAACCATATACATTTTCCTTGTAGTGGAGGCATTCCATTCCCTGGCAGTCGTATTATGATCAAATAATAATCATGTGTTGTCAAGTCAGTTCTGGTATGGTGAACCTTTTCAAGTTTTTCCAGATAGAGAATACGCAGAAGTGGTTTACCATTCCCTTCTGGGGGCATCCTGGAACTGTGTAGCTTGCCCAAAACCACACAGGCTGCCTTGCAGGAGGTACAGTGGGTAATCAAACTCCCAAGCTCTACCTAAACCACTAAGCTATCCAGCCAGCTAATATTACATTAGAGTTACACATAGCCAGAACAGCATCAGCAAGGGTAACTGGCTCAAGGGCACCACACGGGCAGATATTTAAACACTGGGCTGTCTACTGTGACATTATAATCACAGCACTATGCTGACTCCATATGGTAACAGGAAAGATGTGATTTTAATTTTGTTCATAATCTTAAATGTTAAACGAATGCCTACCCACTACATGTTTTAAACCTCATCTTTACCCCATACCTGCCATACTGCAGGCACATAACAGCAATACCTACACTTTTGTTGTTAGCCACACATCATACAACACATGCACCGCTTCTCTGGGTCTGCATAATACCTAATGGATGCCTGGATACCTCCTTAGAAGCTCTAGTAGGCAAATTCATCAAAATCGTACATTTCTTTCAATGTGAGATAAGCCCTGTGGTGTCATGCTTCTGACTGTTTTGTGCTAAAACACAGCTACATTAAAATCTTTATTTTCTGTAAGCAGCTTTGTTCCTGTGCAAGGGCTATGTGAGGGTAGATAGCTAAAGAAGTCAAATATGAGTCTACTGTAGCAATGTCCAGTAGCACATTAAAGACTTAATCATCATCATCTTAGAGCTGCAGAGCTGGAAGGGACTCTATGGATCGAGCTCAGCCCTTGTCAAGGAGGCACAGTGGGAATCAAGTTCCCATCCTCTCACTCTGCAGCCAGAGACCCTAAACCACTCAAATGCTTGAACAGTGTCTTCAGATACACACACATACATCGCTCACCACAAGGCTCTAAGGTAAAAACTATCAATAATCTCTACATTAACACAGGTGATTCCTCTGTCATCTTTCATCTGCACATTTAATATTCTCTTTTTCTTAAGATTATCTTTTTAAAGTTTTAAGTGAATCCCAAATCTTCAACCTCCCCCCCCCCCACATTCCCCCTCCATCTCCTCTCTCCACTCAGGCCTGGTGTCTGTCTTCTGAGGAATTTTCACAGCAGAGCACTAAAACAAGAGAAGCCATAAATCACTGCATGTACATGTAACATATATCCGAGCCAATCAATATTTAGTATAAAACTGATATTTCATTCAACTTTTCATTCTGTTTCCATATGTCTGACGAAGTGGACATGTCCATGAAAGCTCACATTAAAATATAATAGTCTTTAAGGTGCCACATGTTTTTGTCTCTTTTTTTTGTTTTGTTTCTTTGGGTTTTGCCTGATACACATACACATGAACATTTATGCTCTTCAATATGGGGTACATTGTGTGGCAGACAATAATACAAGGGTTAATTTGTATGTGCAGGTGCTCATGATAACCACCTTCTCAGCCAGAAACCTCCCAATAAGTTAGAGACCAAAGATACAAGCAGTGGGACCGGCCTATCTCAACCAGAGCAAAGCGTGGTGATGGCGGCCGCGTTGGGTCCGTTGCTTTGTTTTTCCTTTTGGTGAAGTTAACATTGTCTGTTCATGACTGTCACATATGTTACAGTACAAGAAGGATAACTTGCAACAATATACTCTTCCTGGGAAAATCTATGTTTCGCTTAGCTTCTGGGAAGGTGGGGTGCAGAGTACGTGATGGCCAGAGATGGGAAATTCGTCTGTCCCACGAAAGCTTGCATTAAAATATGGCAGGTAGTTTTCAAAGTGCCACAACATATTTTTTTTTGTGCTTTTACTTTTTGTCTCTTGTTGAAACGGATAAGAAATGCTGAGGATTACGTTACTATTATTCACAAAGTAGTATTTATTGGCGACAACAAGCATCCTGTCAGGAATGAGCTAATCGAAACGGGTAGTAACAAAACAAGCATCCCGCGCTCCATTCAAGGCGCAGGAAGTTCCTCGCCTCCTACAAGGCGGCTCGCCTCTCTAATGCGCACGCGTACGACCGTCCAGCGAGCGTCCGAGCCCGCCTCCATTTTCCCCCAATCCCAAGCCTGCCATCGAGAGCCCGCCCTTTTCTACCGAGCACGCCTGCGCACTGCGCTGATCGCCTCTCGCCCCGCGAGGAGTTGGGATCTACGTGCTCGGCAGTGAGCGTCTGCTCCCTTTCCCATCCGCGTTAAAGGCCTTTTCCTCCCCGACCGCAAAGATGCCGCGGATCATGATTAAGGGGGGCGTGTGGCGGAACACCGAGGTAGGTAGCGACGGTCTCCGTTCGCCCGGCCGCCCACCTCCGTTGTCCGGAGGCCTGTGTCGTGAGGGGTTAGCGCTGCGCATGCGCGAAAGGCCGAGGCGGCTGCGCAGGAGCTGCTGCTCGGTGGAAAGCCTCTCTCTCTCTCTCAATAAACATTAAAATAAAAAACAAACCGTACAGAGGTTAATAGGAGTACCGGAAGTTTAGCCTCATCCTGCTCTTTCTTAGTTGGAAGACAGTCCCAGTGGGCGTCTTCCCTTAATGTTCTTGAGAGGAAAACTTTTAGAAGAGTAGAAGCAGATTCCCTGGCAGTGATTTTATATCGGGGACAGTGATAATCCCAGAATGCAAATATTACGTAGATTTTTTCCCTGAAAGGATGAGAAAGCATTCTCATAGGTTTTAAAAAATTCGATTTTATTATATGCATTCCTTCAGCGAGAAAAAGCATTGTGCTAAAAATTGCTGTGTGTGCAGTATTGTTCATTAAGAAATTAATGGTGGGAAAGCAAAGTAGAGAAACTTTACACATGTCTGCTTGGGAGAAAGTCCCCTTAAAGTCATCAGAGTTTCCTTGGAATGTAGATAGGATCGGTGTGATAGGCTTCCCCACTTGAAATGGGAAAACCAGTGTGTTACCCATAAGGAAAATAAAGCTGAGGAAACCAGAGTAGGTATTTTTATGAGTCACCTTTTTTTTCGTATGATAAACAGCAAAAGCAAATATGTTTTAAAATGATTTGATAACTATTGAACAAGTGACTGAAAATTAATTCTAGTCTGAAATTTCTAACGAAGACATGGTGTACACGGTGGGAACCCTAGCAGATCAGACTAAATTTTAATCTAGTCCAACATCTTGTTTTCTGCAGGAGCCAGATACATGTCTCTAGAAAGTCAACTATAGATTTATCTGTCTTCTGTTGCTCCTCCTCACTGGCTTTTGGTCAGTGGCAAACATGCTCTGAATCTGCTTGTTAGGACATCATAATTAATAGATCTATTCTTATCTACTACTGACCAGTTCCATTCAGTTATTACTGTATAGGTGATCTCCCTATTATGCCTATATTTATTAATATTGTATTAAGCTCTTGTCTTTTTTTCTGGATTCAAAGGGGTCAATTGCTTTGTCTTTTCTCCACCATCACCTTTTCCTGCCCTGCAGTTGTAGAATACGGTTTTGAATTTTCCATAAGCCATTCGCCCACGGTCCCAGGATCTGTTTTGTGAACTTGCTTGCAGTTAGGCCCCATATGCATGCATGTGAAACAAGCATTTTTTGGACCCAGTGTGCATCACTTTTCCTTATATTGAACCTCATTTGCCGTTTAGTTGCATGTTTTATCAGTTTAGCAGCCTTCACAAACCACTTTCATTTTCCACATCCTGGGTAATTTGGTATAATCTGCCATTTTTGCCACTTTCTACTGATACCAGAACACTTTCTACTATTTTTATTCCATATCTATGTGATTTAGAAAACAATGAAATAGCATAGTTCTTTGTGGAATTCCACTCCAAACTTTTCCAGACAAGAACACAGGCAGTCACCAGTGTCAAAGGCTTACAGAATGCCCTGAATTCATTTTGTTTGCTGTAGGAAACCTTCTGTGAGGCCTCAACCTACAAACTGAAATTGTTTCCCTTATTTCATGATAGCTTAATTTATTTGTATTTAGCAATTATGTCAGCTTTGGCAATAATTAAAGTATTTTTGTTGTCCTAGTAAAGCTTTTGATAAACCCAGTGTGGTGTAGTGTAAAGAGTTATGGACTAGCACTCAGGAGAACTGGGTTTGAATCCCCATTCAGGCATGGAAACTCACTGGGATGGGGATGGAATTGTAAAACCGTTCATTACTTGAAAGCCCTATTAGGGTCGTTATAACTCTGTTCCAACTTGATGGCACGTAGCATAGTAAAGCTTTGAAAATATTTAACTGTTATTTGATGCATATGACTGACCACCTAGCCAAATCTTTTTTTACTTGTCAATTGGCCAACTGTAGGAAAAGGTCTTCCAAAGACAAAAATTATGCATACAGGACACCAAGAGTTGCTGACTTTAACCTACTGGTTTTTGCATAATAAAAACCAGATCTCTTTGCAGAAAATGGTCACTTGGATAATTTCCGGTCACTGGTATTGACCAGGTGACATATTTTTTAAAAATGTGCTGATTATGTGCTGCACCATAGTGCTTAAAGCACTCTTGGGTGGCTTGCAAATTAATTTATACAGGGTACACATTGCCCCCCTCCCCCCAGAAGCTGGTACTCATTTTACCGACCTTGGAAGGCTGAGTGAACCTTGAGCTGGCTGCCAAAATCCACTGGAATCTTAACGCTGACCGTGAGCAGAAATTTGACTGTAATACTTTGCCATGAAGTTCTTAACCACAAATCCAAATCTACTGTTGGTAGATTGATTGTAGAGTTGGTGATTTATTGTAGTCCTGTTTGGTGCTGGGATACTTTCCCCCCAAAATGAACTGAGAATGAACTTCATATTGTCTGGAGATACTGGAAAAGAGGGATATTTCTGGGGTTTAGGAATCCTAGCAAAATTCCACATGGTAGGGTGGCAGAGTTTTTGTTGTCATACAGCTACACTGACTTGTGCCAGTGTAACTGTCATTATGGGCTGTTTACTTCCTTATGCTGCGGGATGAAGAAGGCTGCTTTTCCCTTCTTGCTTGGAGAAATGGTGCAATGACTAACAATAAACATGTTTTTTGTTTTGTTTTTGTTTTTAGGATGAAATTCTTAAAGCAGCTGTAATGAAATATGGCAAAAACCAATGGTCTCGCATTGCCTCTTTATTGCACAGAAAATCAGCAAAGCAATGTAAAGCCAGATGGTATGAATTTCAGTGTTGGATCTTGGGGAAATTGGAGATGTTATGTGTGGAAAATGTTATAGCGGCTCATCTAGCAGTGGCAGGCCAAACATTGGTACCACTGAGGCAATATCACAGTTTGCACCAGAAATCCCTACAAATTTTTTAAGGAAATAATAAGTTCAAAATAAATAAGTGAATTTCCTTCTTTGATTTGTGCCACTGACTGGAAAAAATGTGTACATGAATATAAGGACAAATCCAAGTTAGAAATCAGCTGACTTAATAACTGGGCCTGATGATATATGTCCCTAGTATCGCTATGTCCAGGAAATGATTCCTTCCTCACTTTGCGTAGCTGCTGGAAATGTAAATACATCATTGCAAAATTATTCATGTGCTACATCCTTTATGTACTTTATATTAAAGTAGAATTAAAACTTTTACATGTTAAAACTGTTTAGCGATAAGGTTGGCAGGAGTATATTATTGGTTGGTATCTTTTAACACCCAGTGTAGTGTAGCAGACTAGGATTCAGGAGGCTTGAGATCAAATCCCTGCTCGGGCATGGAAACTCACTGGGAAAGTGGAACTGGTAAAACCATTCCTTGTATATTTCACTTACCTTGAAAACCCTATTAGAGTTGCTATAATTCGGTTCCAACTTAACGGTACATAGCAACATATTTTAATAATTATTTCTTTTAATAATTTTGAATAAGGTATGAATGGCTGGATCCAAGTATCAAGAAGACAGAGTGGTCACGGGAAGAAGAGGAGAAGTTATTGCATTTGGCCAAACTCATGCCAACCCAGTGGAGGACTATTGCACCCATTATTGGGAGAACAGCTGCCCAGTGCTTGGAACACTATGAATTTCTACTGTAAGTAATTTTGCTTGTAATGGGATCACTGCATGCTCACGGTTCTGAAATTTTGTTTTAACAGACTTCTCAGGAAGTGCTGAGAAGTGTTGGTTTACTGAGAACAAGTTTTGGTGTCTTCAGAACTGAAAGAAGCATATGTATCATATTTATTCAGCTTAAATTTGTTTCATCTTTGTGTTGCTGTTTTAATGTCATCTTTACAGTGATAAGGCTGCTCAGAGGGATAATGAAGAAGAAACAGCAGATGATCCTCGAAAACTTAAACCTGGAGAAATTGACCCAAACCCAGAAACCAAGCCAGCTAGACCAGATCCTATTGATATGGATGAAGGTATGTTTAAAATACTTCCTCTGAATTTGGCTGTTTCTATTCCCACCCTCTCAATGACATTCACTATTTAATAGCAGTTATCTATTGTGCCATTTCTGCAGCCTGCTGATGTGGACAGGACCCTTGCAGAGGTGAAGGCTACACTTGTCTGCTGGACCCTTGCCCTTCCTGGCTTATAAAATCTGCCAGAGAAGGGGTCCAAGGGGCAGTGAATGCCTCCTTACAGCAGGATAGGATCCCAGCAGGCTTGAAGGAGGCAATAATAAGACCATTATTGAAAAAAACTCTCCTTGGATCCCACAGTACTGGATAATTGCCAGCCAGTCTCTAATATTATCAGGCAAGGTGCTGAAGTGGGTTGTGGCTTGTCAGCTCCAGGGGTTCCTGGATGAGATTGATTATCTAGATCCATTTCAATCTGGCTTCAGGCCTGATTATGGGACAGAGACTACTTTGGCCACCTTGGTAAATGATCGATGCCTGGAACTAGACAGGGGGAATGTATCCCTGTTGGTTCTGCTGGACTTCTCAGTAGCTTTCAATAGCATCAACCATGGTATCCTTCTGGGGGGTGTCTCTGAGATGTGACTGGGGGATGTGACTGAGATGTGACTGTTCAACACCCTAGCCATTGTCCCTCAGGGTTCTCTTTTGTCCCCTTTGCTATTCAACATTCAACGTTACCATAGTCTCTCGAGACTGAAGGATGCCTAATCTATTCAACATCTAAATGTTGCTTACTGCTTATTGTTTTGAATTGTTGTAAAATTGTTGTCATATTACAATTGTTTTATCCTATTTGCTGTGAGCCGCCCAGAGTAGACGTTGTCTAGATGGGCGGCATATAAGTCTAATAAATGAATGAATGAATGAATGAATGAATGAATGAATGAAACTGCTGGAAGAGATTTTCTGGAGTTTGGGAGTTCGGTGTCACCAGTGTGCAAATGACACCCCACTCTATCTTTCCACCTAAATCCAAGGAAGCTGCTATAAATCAGTGTCTGGTGTCAGTAATGGACTGGATAAGGGTGAATACACTGAAACATAATCCAGACAAGACAGAGGTGCTCCTAGTCAGTTGAAAGGTAGATCAAGGAATAGGGTTGCAGCCTGTGCTGGATGGAATTACGCTCCCTCTGAAAGCGCAGGTGTGCAGCTTGGGGGTGTTCCTGGATTCATCTCTGAGCCTGGATGCCCAGGTTTCACCAGTGGCCAGGAGTGCCTTTGCACAGTTAAAACTAGTTCGCCAGCTGCACTCATTTCTTGAGAGATCTGCTATGGCCACAGTGACACATGCCCTGGTTACATCTTGACTGGATTACTGTAATACGCTAATTGTGGTGCTGCCTTTGGAAATTGTTCAGAAACTCCAATGAGTCCAAAATGCCACAGGCAGATTGCTAACTGGGGCTGGTTACAGGTAACACATAACTCCCCTGCTACAGCAGCTCCACTGTTGCCGATCCATTTCCGGGCTCAATTCAAAGTGCTGATTTTAACCTATAAAGCCTTAAATGGCTTGGGTCCAAACTCTCTAAAAGATTGTATCTCCCTCTATGAGCCCGCCCAGGCATTAAGATAATCAAGGGAGGCCATTATCTTGGTCCCACCACCCTCACAGGTGAGCTTGGGGAACATGGGAGAGGCCTTCTCTGTTGCTGCTCCCAGACTTTGGAACTCCCTCCCATGGGAAGCTAGGTTAGGCCCATCTTTACTGTCCTTCCGCAAGCAGGCAAAGACCTTTCTCTTCAGGCAGTCTTTTCCTTAATGACTGTTGGTTTGAGGTGGATTTTTAAATCGATTGTTGTGCTCTGCTGTTTTAAATGTGTTTTAATATTGAGTTTATTTAACATTTTTAATATAATACTTGTTTAAATCTTTTTAATATTTGTATATTTACAGTTTTTAGCTTTTGAATGCTGTCTTTTTAATGATGTGAGCTGCCTTGGGTCCCTTTTGGAGAGAAAGGCTGGATAGAAATATTTTAAATAAATAAATATGTACTAACATACAGATTTTTCCCTATGTTTGATAAGCTGTTTTTCTGTATCAGAGGAGGACATCCTCAAGAGATGAGGTTGTCCCTCCTGCTCACTTCCACAGGCAGAGCTGATCAGCCAATCAGGCAGCGATAGGACTCCCTTAAGAGGGAGGGACCAACCCTGGCTGAACCAGTTTCAGTTTCTGCCTCCGCTTCGCACAGGCCTGCCTTGACCTTGTCTTCAGCTCGCCTCTTCTTTTTTTCAATGATTCTTATCCTTTTCACTATATTTTTCAGCCATGAGCTGTACCTTCTGAATTCCCTCCACCAGACCCTGACTATGTCAGAGGCAGGGAGGGTGCTGGCTTGCCCAAGTCTCTCAGTGGAATCTGAGTCATCACCAGAAGACTAGCCTTCAGCTCCAGGCACCTTTATTAGGGCCAAAGAGCAGTGGAGGTCAATGAAAAGCTGGACAGCTGATCAGGAGAGGCCCACCTTGCAGTGCTGCGTCTCCTCCAAAAGGCTCTCCCCCCCACTGACCACTCAAGGAGGGGGAGCCAGCAGAGACCATCTAAACAAACTGAATATTTGGAGACCTGAGTTTGAGGATTCCCTGTTTCCTCCCATCATAGGTGGACAAGCACTTCACCCAGAAATAATTGGCTGGATAAAACTATTTCTTGGGAATTGGGAAGCCATTTCAGCTGCAGAGGGGAGGGAGCCCCTTTCCCTCTCCACCAGGGCAGCCTTCTGGGGTCCCCCTCCCTGCCCCTTACCTCCTACAGTCTCCAAGACTGGCCTGTGCCGGGGAGCCTCTTGCCTTCCCCCCCTCTTCTTCAGGGATCTAAGGCCTGCCATGTGTTTCTTAGCAATATCAAAAATGAAACTAATCTCTGCAGCTAGACTAGCCATGTGCTTTCAGGAGTATAGAAAGTCCAACTAATTCTGCAGCCCAATGATCACCTTCAAGATGTAATCACATCTGAGGCATGAAAAAGGGGAGTGACTGGGAGTAGGCTTCTCTGTTTCTCCCATGTAATCTGAGGTGCTATCGCTCCCTTACCCTTTTGCCTTCTTAAGGCAGATGGCTTTGGGCCTGGACTCCAAAAAAAAAAAAAAAAAAAAAAATCAGGTCCCCCTGCATGGCCAAGGTAGACCTTTAGGAGAGCCAGTTAACTCTCCTTATATGTGCCTTTTCCCTGTCAGTTGATGGACATAATGAGAGAATGGCTAAATCTGGGCCCAGAAAGCTAACCTTGTTCAGATTAGCAGGTTCTGTAACCTATCTCCACCCGTTCTTAACAGAATCAAGTTCCTCTGGTTGATGCACCAGTGGCAATAATGGGGTCCTTCCTCCCTGCCAAGAGGGCAAGGATAGGTTTAAACAACAAGAGAAAATCCATGAAGCTTCCTTTAATTTCAAGCCAATTTTAGCTTCCTCTGTCATGAGCAGAGCTTCTTTCCTATGGGCTAGAGGATTATTTCCATTCATTCGCCCAACAAGGGCTAAGATCAATCAAGGCATTCAGAAGACGATGAAACCCTCTGCACTTGCCAGAGATGCATCCCTGGATATAATGCAGTTTATGTCCAGAGCCCAGCTGCAACAATGCTAGTTGGGAGACAGATGTGGTTGAAACACTGGCTGGCTGATAGTACGGCAAATAATAATGAGGATGATGATTTCACCTTACGTCTTTTAGCAGAGAGAAATTATTTTGGGAATCTCTGGACCCAACCCTGATGGAAACCAAGGATTTAAAAAAGCCCTACCTTCTGCACTTAGGAAAGAGGAGCAAAGATTTCCCAAAAATCAGGCACTTGGCCCCTTTTTATTATGACAGGATAACACCAGACCAGCTCGCCGCCATTGAAGAGAGAAAGTATTGAAGAGAGAAATTCTCATAGACCCCCTCCACTGACAGTCAGGCTTGGTTCTCCAGGCTCCTCAGTTTGCAGTTGGGGTTTGCACTTCTTCCTCCATGTCAGGACCTCCTGAGCCAGGGCAGTTTTCCACCCAGACCATCATAAGAACCATCTTTATTTTGTGGGAAGACTACCTCATGCATCTGTAAGTCCTCTGGAAAGGTGTTCCAAAGGTACTAGAGTAGCCAAGGCAAAGGTCATCTAACTTCTGTTGCAACAGTGTCTCTTTCTGTAGGATGGAGTAGACAAAGGACTGAGACATAATACTCTCAAGAGATAGTTGGCAGCCTTATCCTCCATTCTTCCAAGCAGAGCGGACAAGCCCTGGGGGTCAGACTCGAATATTAAGACATTTCATTCAAGGAGTATTCCTTTCTCTGTCCGCAGGTTTCCGACCTGGGATGTCCACATAGTCCTGGAAACTGACAAAGCTACTCTTTGAACTACTTCAGCAGACTTTCTTGAAACTTCTAACATGGAATTCTCTTTTCCTTATGACCCTAATGTTAGCAGAATGATGAGCTATGAGCACTATTGGCCCAACCAGAACCAAGTGTTATTCATAAGGATACAGTTATCCTGTGACTCAGTCCTTTTTTTTTGTTCCAAATATAAATTTTCTCAGGTCACAAGAGGTAATACTGCCTTTCTTTAGTCCTCATCCCTTCAGGCCTCTTGAAAAGATTGGGCATAAATGCATGTAAGGAGGGCACACACACACAAAAGAAATGCTCAGACATATCGATGCCTTGTTTGTGTCCTTCGAACTCCCACCATGGGGAAACAGGATTTTCTAAGTCATCTCTGTTTAGGTGCCTGATAGCATTTGTGCTATCAGAGTTAAGGTTGAAGGCTGATCTGAGGCATCACTGCTCGCTCTCCTAGAAATGTGGCCACATCAACCACATTTCATACTAGCTCCCCACTGGAGGAAGTTTGCAAGGTGGCCCCTTGGAAGGTACACCCTCCCTTTGTCAGGCATTACCGCAAGAACTGCTTACCCCTCAGCTGAGGTGGCATTGGGAGAAGAAGCCTTCAGCAGGTGAAGGACCTCTCCAAAGTCCAGTTCAAATGGTTTTTATACCTGTAGGGGGTAGGTGAACCTCTCCTCGGTCCTACCCTAGGACATTAGGCTTTGGTAAGTCCCATCTCTTGAGGATGTCCTTCTCTGCTACAGGAAAAAGGAACATTGGTACTCACAGTGAGATGTTCATTTTATGTAGCAGAAGGAGGACATCCTCCCCCTCCCTTGAGTTACTATGAGCAGATCCTTGGAGGGACACCTACAATGTCTGTTTTTTCTCAACTGTACTGTATTGTTTATATTATTCCCTGTTTCTGGTGGCTGGAGACAGACTGTTTCAGCCAGAGTTGGTTGCTCCCTCTTAAGGGAGTCCTACTGCTGCCTGATTGGCTGATCAGTTCTGCCTGTGGAAGTGAGTAGGAGGGGCAATCTCATCTCTTGAGGATGTCCTCCTCCTGCTACATAAAATGAACATCTCACGGTGAGTACCAATGTTCCTTTTCATGATTCCAGCTGTACATTCCTTTTGCAGATGAACTTGAGATGCTTTCTGAAGCTAGAGCTCGTTTGGCTAACACTCAGGGGAAAAAAGCCAAAAGGAAAGCAAGAGAGAAGCAGTTGGAAGAAGCCAGGTAGGCATAGCTCACCAAATATTTGTTGGTCCAGCTAAAACGGTTTCTAGTCAGAATTTAGGTCAAAGCAGTTTGGTTTTCAGTTGCCCTGCTTTGAAAATCTGACCGGTTTGGTTTAAAAAACATACCATGACAAAATTAAGAAAGGTCATGAATGTCAGCACAGCAGCTTTACATTGCTGCCCTTCCCCCCCCCCCCTTTCCCGTTCACTGATGATGAGGCCACATCACTAGTTCCTTGTGTTAAAATACTGTAAGTTCACCTACTATGAAGCTGATTTTTTTTTTGGTTGCTGGTATATCAAGCTTCAATGTAAAGAAAGGTCGGGAACTAGTGGTCTAAACAGTTTAAACAGTGTACCACATTTAGGAGAAACATCAGCAGTATGCTGGAAGATGGCTATTCAGATGTAATAAATAGAAAAGGATTTTTTTTCCCCTAATTATTTCCCAGTCATTGACTTGTCTTACAGGTCTCCGAAATTTTCATGCAACAGTCATGTTAAGAAGTCGTGAAGCCCTCATGGTGACTCTGCATACTTGTAGATTAAGAGGGACTTTTCCCCAGAAGTAAGATTCTGGGTAGCAACAAGTAATAAAATAGAATGAGTCTTGTAGATAAAGTTTTATTGGCCAGAATTCATTTGGCAAAATGCTGTGCATGCAAGGCAATTGTGCAGTGTTGTTTCTGCTGCCTGTTGCTTCTTCTTTATGCATTCTATGTTTCAAGTTGTGTGCCTGATTTTGCAATCACTGCAATATTGGAGCACAGCAGAGAGTCTTTGGGATGTGAGAAAAATGTATGAAATTGCCTTTCTGCAATTGCACAAGTAATCAGGATTCTGACCAGTGACTTACAAATCTATCCACCAAATATCTGCAAATGTGGGACTAATAGCAGTCAGATCAAGCGTGAACTCCGTATTCAAGTTTTTTGAGTTCTTCTGAGCCTTGATTCAAAACACATCCCTTGTTTACTTTGGTTACTTTGTTTCATCTCTTTAGGCGGCTTGCTGCTCTCCAGAAGAGGAGGGAACTTCGAGCTGCAGGGATTGAGATCCAGAAAAAAAGGAAAAAGAAAAGAGGAGTGGACTACAATGCTGAAATTCCATTTGAGAAGAAGCCTGCCCCAGGTTTTTATGACACATCAGAAGAAAATTACCAAGCACTAGACGCAGATTTTAGGAAGCTACGGCAACAAGATTTAGATGGAGAACTGAGATCGTAAGTTTGTTCTTGATTTTCCTTGTGCTTAGTTGGGGATTAAATTGTGTGGATTGAAGACCTGTATTATTAGTTGAACAAAATATAAGTAAAATCAGCCACAATCCAGTTAGAGACTTACACCATACCATAATTATGTAGATCATACTGGCGATTAGCTGCTTAACAAGTTGCTACTCACATCCCTGATTGTATGCCAGTTTCTGCTCCTAGAAAGTGAACATCACATGAAGGAATGTCCGTCCCACACAATGGAAATTAGTCTTCCCCTCTACAGACCCCCTACCTGCTTCAGAGGATTCCCCCATCCTTCAAGCAGATCTTGGGGGATACAGGAGGGAGGGAATTGTTTTGGTAACAGATGGCCGTCTGTTGGCAGATGAATGTAGTTAGAAACAAGCTTCAACTTTGGTTCCCTCTGTCCTTGCTTAGTTCAACTCCATTGCTCTTTACCCTTATATTAAATGTTGATATTAGAGATGGATGCTTTGTGCGCCCGACAGGTTTGTATGAAGCTGTCAGTGTGGTGCCACAGCTGTTGTGTGGACCTTTTCCCCACCCCAACCCCCGGGCTGGCTGGGCCACTCACCATTCTTCTTGTGTAACCGGGGCCCTTCTGCTCCAACTGCTCCATTAAAGAGGCAGGATCGGGATTCTTCCCGTGCAGCCAATGAGTGATCAGCTGCCTCAGGAGGTAGGGACAAACCCACCCGAGCTCCTGCACAGATTGGCGCACTGCCGGAACAGGACTCTGGCGATGTGTGAAAAGTGGTGAGTGGCCCAGCTTCATACAAAGCTATCAGACACATGAGGTGCCCTTCTCTAGTTGATATAAGAAAGTCTATTTAACATGTATAAGCATTGAGAGATGATAAACTATTTTCTTTCAGGAATGCACTTAAGGCAGGGATACATTCTTATTTGAGATGACTGAATATCAAGAAATGTATCTGCAATTAATTATTTTAGGACTGTTGCATATTTTGTGTATTTCTTAAAGATATATCTTAATGAAGTCCAGACCATCTTTGCACATGTTCTGAAATGGATTGTAAGTATTTTCCTATGTGAAGATATGGACTATCATATCAATAAGCACAACCTTCACATTCAGTCACGCGTTGCCTAATGCACAGAAGGGTGAGCTGGGGGTGGCAATTTATCTCACGTGAAGAGCAAGAGAAAAGCAGCACTTGGCGACCGGTCAGTGGGGCGCCAGCAGGGGGAGAAGCAAACACGTGACACCTGTGGTGCCACGCCAATGAAGTGGCATGAAACTCCTTTAATCTCTTAGTTAAACTCATGTTTCCATGTCTGTGCCACCAAATGCAGACTGGAAAGCTGTGTTCCAATTTCATAATTCTTTGAGTTAGACAAGGTGAGGAAGAAAAACTGTACTGATTTTTCTAGAGAAAACCTCTACAGATTTGTTGTGTGCCTGTGTTCCAAATGATGTCCCTTTGTGTGTTTATTTTTGGGGGGGAGAGGTTGGAGTGAGCGAAGAATGTCACTGGAAAGGAAGCTCAAAATCATGCATACTATGCCAAAGGAAGATAATGAAGTAAGACAGGGACAAAAATTGAGTCATTTGAAATGTGTTGGTAGGGATAATAAAGACAGCCAGATGAGTAACCTGAGTCTATCGTACCATGCACATATAATAGAAATGTGAATATTCTATACCACTGAATGCATAGCATAGCATTCTGACCAATCAAAATATGCCTGGAGTCATGTGTTTTAATCTATGAGCACAAATGGGGCCTGTGGCTGGACCGTAGTTTGAGGATCATCCTAGTTAAAAATCATGTGGATCCACAAAGATCCGTGCATCAGATCCATGTTTTGCACCACTGCAAAACCATAATTTCTGTGGTGTAGTCTGTGAGCACAGATGGGCCCTATAATTGGATAGTGGTTTGGGGATGATCCTATGTAAGAATCATGTGGATCCAAGAACGGCTGGATAGCTCAGTGGTTTAGGTCACTGGCTGTGAAGCTAGAGGTTGGGAGTTAATTCCTCACTGTGCCCCCTTGTCAGGGACTGGACTTGATGATCGTTTGGGTCCCTTCTAGCTCTGGAATTCTATGGTTGTTATTGTGCATGCCTTAGATCAGTGCTTTTGCATTACTGCAAAGCCATGCGCTCAGGGACCCATTATTTCTTTGTTGTAATCTATGGGCACAAATGGGGCCTATGACTGGGCAGTGGTTTGGGGATGATCCTACATAAAAATCATGCGGATCCATGAGGATCCATACATTATCTCCATGTTTTTGCACCACTGCAAAGCCTTGCACTGGGGGACCCATGATTTTTGTGGTGTAGTCTATGAGCACAGATGGACCCTATGATTGGACAGTGGTTTTGGGATGATCCTATATAAAAATTATGTGGATGCATGAGGATCCATGCATCAGATCCATGTTTTTGCACCATTGCAAAGGCATGTGCTGGGGGACCCATGATTTCTGTGGTGTAGTCTCTGGGCAAAGATGGGCACTGTTATTTGAGGATGTTGTGAACATTGAGGATGTTGTTTGAGGATGTTCCTATGTAAAAATTGTGTGGATCCATGAGGATCCGTGCCTTGGATTGGTGTTTTTGTGCCACTGCAAATCAATGTACTTGGGGACCAATGATTTCTGTGGTGTAGTCTGTGGGTGCAAATAGGATCTACTATCTGACAGTGGTTTAGGATGTATAACATTAAAAATCATATGAAATCATGTGGATCCATAAACTTATGAGTAAGCTGGGTAAAACATGCTTTTTGATCAGTCAAAGCCACAAAGGGAAAAAACAGTAATTTCACAGCTTAAATGAGTGAGCTGCTGTATATTATTATCTGTTTTTTAAAATAGCTTTTTAAATATTTTCATAGGAGCTAAAAATGTTTGGCCAGGAAGGAATAAAATGCTTTCTTTCACACTGAAGGCCATGGCAGAGTTAACAATGACAGACACCTGCCTTGTAGGCTGAATCCAGGCACATTCTGATTGGCCAGAATGCTATGCCGTGCAAATAGTTTATTTGGAATTCTTGGAAGTTATTTTTAAAAAAGGAATTATTTCAGAAGATTTCTGGCTCTTTAAGGACTAATTAAAAACTCTGAATTAGAACCACGACTGGCCCAATTCCTGTGGAGAAAAAAGGGGGTTAAAACAGACGTCCCCCCCCCCCCCCCCGGTATACAAATTTTGTCTTATCTACGTTTTTCTTCCCATTTCAATGAGCTGTAGCTAAAAGTCACTTGTGCAGAGGGGTATAACAGTGTTACTTTTTAAAAAAAATTGCAACCCTTTGCCCAAACCTCCCCAAATTTGGTGCAGAGCAATAGCAGACTTTCTGCTACATCCATGCCAAGTTTGGTGCTGATCTGAGGTCCATTTTCATAGTTATAATTTTTTGTTTGGGACATGCCTGTTTTTGATTTGGCTTGTAGAATGCATTTGCTCCTAAAGCACAAAGTATATGTAGCTACAGTAGTGTAGCCATAATAAACTTTCCATCTATTCCTCAACTAATTACAGAATTTTAACAGGGAAAAGGAAGGAAGAGAGCGAAAGAAAGACAAGCAACAACTGAAACGGAAAAAGGAATCTGACTTACCATCAGCAATTCTTCAGACTAGTGGTGTGTCAGAATTCACTAAGAAAAGAAGTAAACTGGTGCTTCCAGCTCCTCAGGTAAATTACTTTTTCCTGTTTGATAGTTGGTATTTGGTATAAAGCAATTCTCTGGTTAAGTCGCTGCAGTTATTTCTATGGTGCTCAGATAATGAATGTTTTCAAATGAAGGTTCACCTCTCCATCTCCCCCCTCCCTTTGTTTTTTCCAATGTATATTGTCATGGACTCCTGTTTGTAACCCTTTTCAACATCTCAGAATTTCAGTGTGGGTCCTCAGAGTAGTTTTGTTTTCACCCACTCTAATTTTATGTATTCTTGTAGAAAGCTCTGTCTTTTTTAGCTCAAAATCACCTTGCCAGACACCAGAATTTCTGGATGTGGACATAGCACTAGCAATAGAGATACCACTTTATTATACGTGTACTTGTATGTAACTCAACTATTGAATTTGTTTCTCTTTTAAGATTTCAGATACAGAACTGGAGGAAGTGGTAAAAGTTGGGCAAGCAAGTGAGATTGCACGTCAAACAGCAGAAGAATCTGGGATCACAAACTCTGCTTCTAGCACGCTCTTGTCAGAATACAATGTCACCAACAACAGCATTGCCCTTCGAACTCCTAAAACACCAGCAGCACAGGACAGGATTCTACAGGTAAACTGTAAATGCGGTGCAACAATTCATTTAAAATTTCCCTGGCATTCTGACCCTGTTGTTCTTTACAGCTGCTTCCTTTATTACAAATCTTGTGATGGGACCAGCCTCCCACTGAGTACAGGCTGAAGTCCTGGCATGTTGTATAGGTTGCTGCAACTGTTCTTCCTGTTTGTTGTCCCTTTGAAACATTGCCAGGTTAATAGAAATGCCATCTTGTTCTTCCTTTCATTCAAGCGAAGAGTGAGATAGAGATATTTTCATTTATTTATATTAGATGTACAGTATAAATAAATGGAATTAGTATTTCTCTAAATTGTTCCACAGAATAAGACTTAAGCGTTGACAACATTGGGCTCTTTAAAAAAAAATTTTTTTTATTAATTAAGGAAAAACAATAATGACAATACTAACATAAAAAGTGTGTACATATATATCATACAAAAAATTTTCCCCGTGCCACCATTACCCTTGGGACCGGATAACCAAATATATTTTTTAAATTTCTTTTCACCCCATTCCACTCCAAAAATACATTGATTTTTCTGCTGGCTTATCACCTTTCCCTTTTACAAAAACATAATTCAAATATAGATTCCATACCTCTTTAAGATCATTGTATTTTGTCACTCCCCTTCTTACTTTTATTTCACGTTAGCTTATCATGTATCACTAAACTCCACATTTCTTTATACCAATCTTCAAGATTAATTTGTCATTTTTCCAGGGTTTTTTGCACATATTAGTCTTTCTACTGTGACCATTATAAGTATTAGTTCTTTCTGTTCTTTTTTTAAGATGGTCATCCTTGAGGTACCATCTCAATGCAACCTTATAACAATTTTATTTTACCATTATAGACATATTCTTCATTATTCTTTGTGACCATATTTTGTTCCAATCCTCACTTTTAACCTCTTCCTCCAAATCCTCTTGCCATTGGTTTTTCATCATAGCTTTTTCGTAGCCAACATTTATTAGAATCTTATACATCACACTTACTGTGCCCTTTCTTTTATTTCCTCCCTCTTGAACTTGTCTTTGCTCTATGGTCTCAAATTTAGTTAATTTTCTAATTTCTCCTACTTTTCTAGTCCACTCCCTTGTCCATCTTTCCATTTGGACTATATTTAACCAAGATATCCCCTCTTCCTCTCCCAAAGTTTCCTTTATAGTATTTTTATCTTTCATCTTTTTCATCCAAGCCCTTATTGTATTTAACCCTTTCTCTACTAATACTTTACTAGAGTTTAGTAAAGTCTAGTTTTAAGGATTTGGGGGAAGCTCTGAGCCTCCACTACTTCTTGTAGTGGTGAGATATGTGGACTCAATATATATCTGAATTCTTTCCAACATTCTAACATATTCTTCAAAAAGGGATTAGTTATTTCTGTTTACTTCTTCTGCAATTTTTTCTTTAAAGAGGATATTCTCCAATTTATTAAAATGTTCTGACAATTCCAGTTCCCTCCATATTAAATTTCTATTATGTGCAATAATATCTGGAATACGTCTAAGTTGGTTTGCAATATAATATGCTTTAACGTTTGGTAGTCCAAGTCCTCCTTCTTTTTGTGGAATATATCATAGTTTCTTATTTATCCTTATTATTTTATTTCCAGCACAATAGCTATTTATCAAGTTCTGCCAATCTTTCAGATATATTTCTTCAGTCTTTATTGGGAGCATCCAAAATACAAAATTAAGTTTAGGAATAATCTTCATTTTACTTAATGCTATTCTTCCAAACCGTGACAATTTTATTTTTTTATATTGACTTATCTGGTCGTTAATTCTCTTCAATTTATCCATATTTACTTTAATTGTTTCTTGTAAATGCCATGTAATATAAACACCTAAATATTTAATTATACTTTCAATTCTTCCCTTAAATTCTTTTTTCATTTCTTTCTCATCTACTTCTGAATGATTTAATAAAATACATTCCGATTTCTCTCAATTTACTTTCAAACCTGTTATTTCTTCAAAATGATTCAAATTTGTTCTAATAATCTGCAATGTTTCTTTTGGGTTTTTAATTATTAATAGTGTGTCATCCACAAAAACATTTATTTTATCCTCCTCTCTGTTGTCTACACCTTTAATTAAACTATCATTTCTGATCACTTGTGCCAGCACTTGTATTATCAATTGAAATAAAGTTGGAGATAAGGGGCAGCCTTGTCTCGTTCCTCGGCCTAAACATATTGATTCTGTTATGCCATCATTTATTATTTTTGCAGAGTTCTGTGAATATAATTGATGAATTATTTGTCCAAGTTGGGTACCGAATCCTATCTGTTTAAGCAATATTTTTAATGCATCCTATTCAACCGAATCAAAAGCTTTGAAAATATCTAGGGATATTATACCTGCCTTGCATTTTGATTCTTTTGCTAAATTCACCTTTCTCACTGTATCCGACATCTGTCTACCTTGTATAAAACCATTTTGATCTTTCTCAATATATTTCCCTATAAACCTGTTCAATCTTGCTGCCAGAATTGCTGTAAATATCTTAGCATCTTGATTTATCAATGAAATTGGTCTATAAGACTCCATATTTATAGGGGTTTTATCTGGTTTTAAAATTAAAACAATGATTCTTCCCAAGACTGAGGGATTTCTTCTCCTTTTAATATACCAATATATAATTCTTTTAATTTTGGAATAAGAATTTAAAAAAAAGTTTTATAATATTCTGGGCCCAATTCATCTGTACCAGGTGTCTTCCCTGCTTTTAATTTGTTTATAATAACTTCTGTCTCTTCCTCTGTTATTGTTCTATCCATTAATTCCCTATCCAACATTGGGCTCTTTTCCAAAAATGGCACTTTGATATTTTAGATAGGTGCTGATGATTTTCAGGTGATGTGAAAAGAAAAGAAAAAGCATATTCTCTGCTCTTAATGTGTCACTGGGTGGGACTAACAGTTTTAAATCAGGGTGGATGATCTCAGTGGGACCAACAGCAATTTTAAGATTTGCCAGTAGTCTAAGAACTTCACCCCCGAGGGGCTGGGTTAAAGGGAGAACAGCATGGCCCCTTGTGCCTTCCGGTGGCCAAACAATTTATCAGTGGTGGCCCCAGAGGGCCCTCAGAACTTGGCAGAATTGCCCCTACTCACAAATGGCATGAGGGAGCTTTCTGGGGAAAAGACTTGCTTTCAGATTTATGCAGCCCAGGTGGACTAGAGGCTGCATGTGGCTCACCCATTTTAACTTGTTATATCTTGTGATTTGAGGCTTTGGGGGCAGTTGTTGTGGACTCATTATTATGAAAACATTTGTGTTCTCTTTATCTCTTTGCTATTCAGGAAGCTCAGAACCTGATGGCCCTTACAAATGTTGACACACCCTTGAAAGGTGGTCTTAATACACCCCTCCATGAGAGTGACTTCTCTGGGGTAACACCGCAGAGGCAAGTTGTTCAGACCCCAAATACTGTTCTTTCTACACCCTTCAGGTAAGTCAGACTTCTGCTGCTGTTGGGAATGGTAAAAATGTACTTCAGTTTTCCTCCTTTGCAAGTAAAAATTTGTGTTTAAAATTGCCTGTACAGTGTACTGTTGCTTAAAACCAATTGCTAGTGCTGACTAGAGTAAACTACTGAATCAGTGGGATTTACATAAGATTTCTAACTAGAACTAGCAGTTTGAATTAGTCTTGTTTTACCCAACAGCACAAGGATTGTTTAGCTTTCATTATCAGAGATCTACAATTTAGGTTATCTGAAATGATTAGAAGTTCTTCTCAGAAGACCCCTATGCAGTTTTGTTTGCTTTTCCAAATTCACTTTGTCTCCAGTGTCACTGAGCAACCTCCAAGTCCCAAAACAGTAACAGTAACTAAGCCGACCTAAACATAATTGAAGTAGATGTTATCAGCAAAACTGCCCACTGCCTTTCAGTCTTCTTTTTGTGCTGTTCTAGTTAAGCACAACCATATACTTTAATTTAGATTTCTGCATTGAGCAGAGGACTGGACTCCATGGCCTTATAAGGCCCCCTCCAACTACATTATTTTATGATAGTTTGATCTTTGCACATCCATCTCCACCACCGTCAACCAACAAAGCCTCCCTGTGCAAGAACTGACTAGGTCCAGGGTTGCCACTTTCGGGAAAGTCAGGGAAATGGAAATTGGTCAGGGAAGGTCCGGGAAATTGGTCTAGAGTCAGGGAAATTGTGATTAAAATATATTCAAGCAGTGGACTTTGCAAGAGCAGGATCTGTTCTTGTGGCAACTGGAATAGAGAAGTAGCAGAATACAAGTAAAACTTAATGATGCCCTTTCCGAGCTCCACCTTTTTCTCAGCTCCACCCCCAGCAACCAGCCTAATGTGTTTGTTGAGCTCTGTCCCTGCATGATTTCCAAGGTCTTGCCTGTAGCATTTGCAAGGCAAGGGTAATGTAAACATTTAGCAAGATACAAACTTTAAACACCTGTTTTCATCCCTACCTGCTAGTACTGCATTTAACTTACATATAAAGATAAGCCTGTTTTTGGGTCATGCTTGTGTATGGAATTGACGTTTTGTCTCCTGCTAAACCCAGCATAGAGTTGCAAATAAGTTTTGCTGCTGTTGGATTTCACAGTCAACTAGCACTTTCTACTCTGTACCATGCAAAATAAATTTTTCAAATGTGATTGCTTGTTCCTGCTGGAGTTTACAGAGTACCAGCTCTCTCACCCTCTTCCCTGACTTCTCCCATGCATAAAGGTTGCAAATGAGGGTTGTCTGCTTCTCTAGATTGCAGAAATGATCTGCAAGCATTTAAACTCCACCTCCTTTCTTGCTGCTGATCTGCTCATTACACTTTCTAGAACCAGAAAGTGAAAGTGAAACTGTCCCAGCTTTGGAAAGTTTCTACTTGCCAGAAAACAAATCTGCTAACATCTTGGTGTCAGGCAGATTGTTCTTGTTGAGCTGTCTCTGAAACCACAATTTGAAGATGGCTTCTAAGAGGACAGTTTTTAATCGGCAGTGACTGGATTTCAAACTTCATCCTGGCTTTGTTCCATGGCTATCACCAGTTGCTGGAGACAAATGCAAAGGTTATTGTAAAATGTTCTACGAAAACTTTGAACTATGTAATATGGGAATTAGAGCTGTGGAGTCTCATGTACAAGGGTCATTACATCAGAACCACCTGAAAATTAAATCAAGTCAACAGTCCATCATCATATGTTTAGGTTCAAAGCCAACTACAAGTTCAGATAGTAAAACCATTAAGGCTTACATTAATGCAACACGGCCTATGCATTTTTAACTTGTGGTTATATTTGAATGGTGGTCAGGGAAATTGACAAATGTTGGTCAAGGAAATGAAAAATAAAATTTCAGTGGCAATCCTGTCTAAGCCTGAGGAGGTGAAAAGGAGCCCCATGTTTTTCTCTTTTTTAAATCAGTGCTTCCATTTCCCTCATCTTGCTCCATTTTTCCCCTTTTAAGATTACAAGGTCTATAATCTAAAAAAAGAGAACCTGTTTCTGAAGCTCCATGTACATCACTGGTAACACTAAATAATGATGAAAATGGTTGCCTTTTTCAATATATTTCAGTTCCACCTTTCCTACCCATTTTAGATTCCTAGTAGCTAAAAACTTTAATCTCTGTTGGCCTAGTGAAACAAAGCTTTTGCTTGCTTTCTGAAGAACACAAATGGAGCACATAGTGCAAATCTCAAGTGGGAGATCACTCCACATGCAGTGTGCTGTCACTGGAAAGGCCATGCTTGTGGAAGCCACGGTTCCTTCAGCCAACAAAGAGATGCTAAGCAAAAGAGGCTGAGAAGATTCATATTCATGTGGGAGGAGGCATTTTTAATGATTAGATATTCCTGAAACATTTCTTACAGTGACACGATCCTACACCAGAATTGTGTTTCCTTACTTGAATGTGCAGTATTTTTTTAAATACATTTTTTTTCCCTAGGACTCCCACTCATGGAGCTGAAGGTCTGACTCCTCATAGTGGAATGACTCCCAAACCAGTGGTGGGAGTTACTCCAGGCAGGACCCCACTGCGTGATAAACTAAATATTAATCCTGATGAAGGAATGACAGATTACAGTGATCCATCATACACAAAACATATGGTATGTTTAAAATCTATGGCAGACTGAAGATCTGAGGCAGGGAGAAGATAAGGGCAGAAAGGCTCTGCTTCGGGCTCCAGCTATGGCTCCTCTGTGCCCTCCGGTGGCATGGTTCTCCTCCCACTCCCGCTGCATTGGTGCACGCCCCTTTTTCTCCCTCTCCCCCACTTCTGAAACAAAAACAAAGCCACTCCAGGGCAGATCTGGGAGGACAGGATGCAGGAGCGAATCCTGTTTTACTGCTTTTTAAGGGAGGGTTGGTAGGAGGGTAAGTGAAAAGGCAAGAGGCAGCTGAGCACTTGTATCACAAAAGGAGGGTATTGTGGAGGCACCTTAAAGGCCAGCGTGGAAGGGGGACTCCAGCTCTAGTCTTCAAGCCCGTGAACCACAGGTTTAGTACTGTTGCCCTAGATTAACAATCAAGAATAATAACGCTCCAGGGAAGAATTTCATTCTCTATGACATACTCAAATCTTTCCAGGACTTGTGGGTTCCCATCTTAGCCACCTGATTTACTCACAAATACGTCTGATAGACTCTCCAGAGAACGGACATCCTCAATTGTTTTGCCTATTTACATGGAAGGGGAGCAAGATGATCCTGCCAACGATAGACCCATAATTTTACTTGATGTTGTAGGCAAACTCTGCAAGGTATCTCCTCTAGAAAGTGGAAGGATAGATAACAGTAAAAAAATAAACAAAAATACAGAACTGTTCCGGAGCTACTTAAAATCATCATGCTAAACTGAAATGAATTATATGTAAAATGAATATTTGCTGTCTTGTTGATGGTGGTGAAATAATTGCCTTAATACTTCGCAGGAAAGAGAATCCCGTGAAAATTTGCGCTTAGGGCTTATGGGCCTTCCAGCTCCAAAGAATGACTTTGAAATTGTTCTACCCGAAAATGCAGAAAAGGAGCTTGAGGATCATAATGCAGATGATACCTATATAGAAGATGCAGCTGATGCAGATGCTCGCAAACAGGTAGAAATACATTTCTGCAGTTTTTTAAATGACTTTTAGAGAGGTCAGTGATTGAGAGGTGTCTAAGAAAGAATAGACCATAGGACAAGAGGGTACAGGAAAATATAATATATCCTCCCATTCTGTATATATATTTATTTAAAGTAATTACAAGTCCTCTGTTCTCTCAGAGAAGAAGGCAAATATTAGTAAAAAGGATCAAAACAACGTCACATTAAAGTATGAAGCCAAGCACTAAAATAAAGACACAAGTGTGCCAGAATACAGTTAATCTTTGCCTGATGCCATTGCAGTGGTTGTAAGGCCACTTGGGAGAAGCCAAGAAAAAACTAGTTGCCATCTGCTTTAAAGCTGGATTTGGGGGCCTCTGGCATGGTAAAGCCAAGTTCATGAAGGAGAGGATGGCTGTGCACAAGCCACAATGGGTTTTAAAGCATTAGTGCTGTGAATTCGGATTGGAAATGAACTAGCTGTTGTTTCAGATAAGCAAGGTGTGTTCTTTTGCACTCTACCAATTAGCAGCCTCACAGCTGTGTTTTGGATTAATAATAGTTTCTGAGAAGCCTTTGAAGGCAGCTTGAAAGATGGCTTTCAAACGCATTGCAGTAGTTTCGTCTGGACATTATGAAAGCATTGATTACTGCAGCCAGGCTTATCTATCCAGGAGGGGTTGATGTGGCATATCAGTCTTTGCTGACAAAAGCACTTTTTGTCATGGAAGCCACTTGGACCTCTAATTACATCTCAGTAATGTGTCTTTGGAACTGTTTCTTGCGGAGAAGAGGGCTTCATCTGGTCTGGCAGGTACCATATTTGGATTCGTGTATTCCTCAAGTCAGTTTCACTTGTGACTCTTGGATCCTTTTTTCTTCCTCTCACAAATGTCTCCGCTTGCTGCACAGGCACATGGCTGTAATACATCCAATTTGTGCTTGGGACAAATGGATAATGGAAGAATAATCCTAAGGTGTGGCACTAGCTGAAAGTCAGTGCTACTAGATTAAACCCTTTGTGTTATTTTCTTGGTTCTCAGCAACTCTAAAATCAGTCCTTTCCTTTTCAAAATTCTGTTGTTTCCCATTAAGCAGTCTTTCCTGCGAGCAGATACTGTGACATAATAAGTGTTATTAAGAGGCCTTAGATTCTGTTTGTAGGTATCAACTAATACCTTAAATATTTTTCTAGACCATTCGAGAAATGGAGCGTGCAAAAGCACTAAAACGGATGCACAAAGCGGTTCAGAAAGATCTGCCAAGACCCTCTGAAGTAAGTTATTCCTACTTCTAATAAAACTAAAATATTTTTAAAACAAGGGACATTTTTTGTATCTGATGGACAAATAGTTAAATTATAGGTGTTTGTAAACTACAGAGTAGAAGAAGTCAGCAATTGAGTGGCTAGGAACTAATTTAAGGAGTCAGCAATTAGGTGGCTAGGAACTAATTTAACAGGTGGAGTGGAATTTGTAGCTCATGAATCTGCTGGCTGGAAGGAAGTTATATTGAGACATTGGATCAGGATCCACCATTGCCTTCCTAAAATAATACTCTAGGAAAACCAGTTGTTGATGATCCAGGTGATCCGTGGTGTATGGAGGGGAGCGTGGCACACTTTGCTATGGTGGGACAGTGTGCTCCTGCTCAGAGCCCAGGTCAACCCTAGTTGCTGCCCAAAACGCAGCTAAGTGAAATTAATAAAACAATGTAAAATATTCATTTACTTACTTTGTCAAATTATGTGGATTTCTATTGTATATGTTTTAAGGAGTCGGGGGTGAACATTGATAGAATAAAGCACTCAAGTATAAATGTGATAACGTAGTAGAAGTTACTCTTGAATGATGTTGTTTATGCTTTTTGCCTTAGGTAAATGAAACAATCCTGAGACCTTTAAATGTAGAGCCGCCTCTAACAGATTTACAGAAGAGTGAAGAGCTGATCAAAAAAGAGATGATCACCATGCTTCACTTTGATCTGGTACATCACCCTTACGGAGAGCTCTTAGGTGGCAAAAAGGGAAAGGTTCCAGGTTTTGGAACTAGTAATACGGAGCACATGTCTTACCTTGAACACAATCCTTATGAAAAGTTATCAAAAGAAGATCTCAGAAAGGTATATGTAAAAGATCTCTTAGCATTATTTGTGCTCTTTGCTTTCCTGCTAGGCTGTATAGTACTGTATTTTGCACAAGAGACATTTCAAAACCCTAAGTTTCCTACACTGATGGGAACATTTCTAATTCCAACCTTGGACTCTCCAGATATTGTTGGACTTCACTTCTCAGAAACTCCAGCCATCATAGCCAGTGGTGAAGAATTCTGAGAGTTATATTTCCAACAGTATCAGAGGACACAGCTTGGGAATCGCTTGATCTAAAACATAGTCCTGGGAATGCTTAGAAATACTGTTGATGATTCAGAAAACAGCCCTCTCCTGGCTTCATGTTAAAATGTTGCTAAACAAAGTTGTTGCAGGAATGAATGTAATGTAATGAATGTTAAATTTGGGAATGATGCTCTCATTCTTTATGGGAGGTTTTTTGTTTTTGTTTTTTCAAACACATTTTTGATGCAGTTTTAGGTTTTCTTAACTTGTATACCCCCTTTCCATGCCCTTCTCATGGCAGGCCTATACTTACGTGCCATTTTCAGTGAGAAAACTCACTGTATATCAGATGATAGACATCTCTAACAGTTTTAGCTTACATGCATGATTCAAAGCCATTATAATTAAATTACTATACTACCAGTATAGATGTGTATATTGGAAGCCATTATAATTAAGCTACTTTAGAATCCTGACAGATTCATATATTGGTTTAGCACACAACATCCAGCCCTTTAAAAAATTTAGAGCAGGGCTTCCACCTTTAATTTTTTCATTACAACAATTTTGTAATACGTTCAGTAACAAGATAGTGACTAGCTCAAGATTGCTCTTTGAGCTTTATGGCTGTGTGCTGATGTGAACATGGATATAGCTCTCATCCTGCCCTTTAACTATTGCAGTGTGTTGGCACTGTGTAAAATACTCACATTCTCCACATCACCCAAGTTTCCTATCTCTTATCCGATATGACACACGATAAGTCAGGTCACAATGCAGATATTTGTGTTTTGACTTCCAGTTATTTCCCACTGTATCAGCTTAAAATTTCAGAAGATTGGGGAGCTTCATGCATGTTTCTAGACTCTTAATGACAAAGTAGTGTTTGGGGAGCAGGGGAATAAAATAAACAGGTTACAATATGAGTTCATGTATTAGTTTATTAGAGCAAATGTTCTGATCATTCTAATTTACAGTCACTTTCATTTTAACTTAATAAGAATATAAGCATAAAAGTTGGTTTGTTTATATTCCCTAAATGACTTGTCTTTCATTACTGAAACAGTGATGGATAGTTTGTGGCCCTCCAGATACTGCTGCACTACAAATCCGGTCATCTTTTCCCGCTGGCTTTGTTAGCTATGACTGATGGGATTTGCAGTCCAACAGCATCTGGAGAGCCACAATTCTTCTGCCTTGTCATGCAGTATACAGCAATAATACCATGTTGGTTGTGTTCTAGGGTGTATTTTTAGCTTTTAAAGAATGGTAGTTATGCCTAACAGATATGGATATCATGCGATAGTGCCTTATGATACATTCCCAGAATCTTCTGTGAACACATGTAAATTGCACTGTGCATGGTTATGAGGTGCCTTTCTACAAGTGTCTTTTATTGTAGCTCCACTTGGAATGTAAATTTTTCACCCCGTACCTTGATAAAAATCTCATTTTCTTGGAGCTGTTCATTTTCAAAATATATTGAATCAATCACAATGAATATTGAAAACTGATACCAAAAAGTTGGGTTTATATGGGAAAATGACTATGTGAATGCCTGCTTTACTTTTTTTATATTAAGAGGGGGGATTGGAGGTACAAAGGGCACTAATACACTTACTTTGTACATAAACACAAAAAATATGTGAAAACTCTTGAGGGAACATGTCAAAGTGCTATTCTTCATATGAAGAAGGTGCAGTATGGATTATATATTGAGGGCTGAAGCACAGCAAGAGAGATTGAGGTGTAAGTAATCATTCATTTAAAACAGGCTGAAGAACTCTTGGCCCAGGAAATGGAAGTGGTAAAGCAAGGAATGGGACATGGAGAGCTTTCCAGCGAAGCTTATAACCAAGTGTGGGAAGAATGTTACAGCCAAGTATTATTTCTCCCTGGACAGAATCGCTACACACGAGCTAACTTAGCCAGTAAAAAAGACAGAATTGAGTCGTTGGAGAAGAGATTAGAGGTCAGTATAACTTCTTGGTTTTACTACAGCTTTTTTACTTATCTGCATGCCAAACAACCATTTTGTGGGGGATTACAGAATAATCTTAAGCGGAGTGCACAAAAGCATTTGAATAAATTTACTGCCTTATCCAGAACCTTCCTGCATCACAACAGGTAAGGGAGAAGCTTTGAGATGCCTATGTGTGTCTGTGTGTTTTTCTTACTTGGCAGAGCATAGTTTTTCTGAATTTTCCTCACATGGGTCACAGCAAGAGAGAATTTCCCTGTGCTAATTCCAGGGCTAGCATAGTTGACTGTCCTGGATTGGCCCATTTTAAGGAAGAGAATGCCAGTGGATCTGAAACCAGTTCTTCTCCTTCCCATGAACCACCCCATTTGTAGCTCTCCATTAACAGGAGAATTGTAGGCAGCCATGAGCCCATTCACCTGGACATAGTTAGGGCCTCCACTGTGACAGCCACACACCTCTGCCACCAGGATAATGACAACGTGTCACCCTACCTTCCATCCATCAGCATGGAGGTGGGTGGGAAGTAGAGTGCAGGATTGCACTGTTAAAAGCAAGATGAGTTAGGATTAGAAATGGGGGGTATACGAATACTCTTGCACGGCTGGACATAACGAGGGTTCAGCCCCATGGGGCCGGATGGTCCACTCATCGATCTGCCGCGGGTGCGGGCACTTCCACTGGCTCTGGAGATTGCATTTGGCAAGCCACTCTTCTACCTAGCAGAGAGGCTTGTCCCGCCTCCTGCCAGGAGTGGCGAGCTGAACACAATCTCCAGAGCCATTGGAAGGCTCCGCGGCGGTGGCGGCAGATCGGTGAGTGGACCGTCCAGCCCCATGGGGCTAGACCCTCGTTATGTCCACCAGTTAGGATAGAATATGTACAATTTCACTTTGGAAGTATTGGGAGAAATGGACTTCTGGGTGTCTTCCCATTATTTTGCCCCCAACCTTGAAATGTGGATGTTTGCTGTTAAATTGAACTTAGTAGAACTACAAAACATTCTGGTAAGACGTTCTCTGAATTTGAGTCATAAATTGGATAAACTTAAATGGTATTTTAACAATAACTGAAATCATTTCTTTTCTGAAATGCTTAATCTTTCTTTACATTGTTACTCATCTCAAACAACGGGTGTGATTTATAACTACCCCTGAGAGCTGCATGGAAGACATGTTTTCTCTAGTGATTTGTATCAGTTTAAATAAAGATTCTTGGTTTCTGTGCTAAATGTAAATTTCAATAGTGTGCATTTTTTAAAATAGCAGAGAAATGCTTTTGTAAGTTTTAAAGGTTGGGGCAGAACTTACTCTGCTCTAACCTGTTATTATTATTTTACCTGAATTGATTTTTTCTTTCTTTTTTTCTTTCATTCTATCTGTCTGTCTGTCTGTCTGTCGATAGATAGATAGATAGATAGATAGATAGATAGATAGATAGATAGATAGATAGATAGATAGAAAGATAGAAAGATAGAAAGATAGAAAGTTTGCAGTTCAAGAAGAGGATTCTTCTAAGAGCTTTACAAAGAAATGGATTGTTGTGTCATGCAGTCTTCCAGCAGTGCCATCTCAAAGTTGCTTCTACTGTGTTTCCCCAAAAATAAGACAGGGTCTTATATTAATTTTTGCTCCAAAAAACACATTAGGGCTTATTTTCAGGGGATGTTTTATTTTTTTCATGTACAACAATCTACATTTATTCAAATACAGTCATGTCATCTTCTTTGGGTTGCTGCACAATGGTGGAGGGCGGGGTTTCACTTAACTAGGGCTTATTTTTTGGGGTAGGGCTTATATTACGAGCATCCTGAAAAATCATACTAGGTCTTATTTTCAGGTTAGGGCTTATTTTCAGGGAAACAGGTTATTTTAGACATGGCTTCACTGGTAGTACAGTGGTGCCTCGACTTAAGACCATCCCGAGTTACGACCATTTCAAGTTATGACCAGCTCCGGCTGCAAAATTTTGCTTCGACTTGCGGCCGGAGCTTCAAGTTACGACAGGAAAAAAGGCGGGGAATTCAAATGTACTAACTGTTGGTCGGCGAAGAGGCTGCTGCTTTGTAGCTCTTTCGCCCCAACGGGTGTGCGTCAGAGGAGGCTTGGGTCTGTCTGGTGCTGCTTTCTGCTTCTGAGTAAGTACATTTACAGGGTTTTGCAGGGTGGGTTTGGGCTGGGGAGGCGTTATGTTTCTGTGCTGTGATGTTTTTTGGTGTTTTTGGTTTTTTTATTAATATTATTATTTATTTTTTGGCCCAGCGCCTTCTGATGGGGCTTGCTGTGTGTTTTGTTTTTTGTGATTTTTTTTTCAGCCCTAGCGCATTCTGATTGGGCTTGCATTTTTTAATTTAATTTTATTTTTTATTTATTTATTTTTGGTGTGTTTGTTTTTCGGCCCCAGTGCGTTCCGATGGGGCTTACTTTTTAAAATTTTATTTTATTTATTTATATTTTTGTGTGTGTTTGTTTTTCGGCCCCAGCGCATTCCGATGGGGCTTGCATTTTTTTATTTTATTTTATTTTTTGGTGTGTTTGTTTTTCAGCCCCAGCACGTTCTGATGGGGCTTGCATTTGTTTTGTTTTGTTTTTTGGTGTTTGTTTTTCAGCCCCAGCGCATTCCGATGGGGCTTGCATTTTGTTTTTTGTTTTTTGTTTTTTTGTATGTTTGTTTTGCTCTCTTTGTTTTTTTGTGGGGGTTTTGTGTGTGTTTTTCCCAGCCCCAATGCGTTCCGATGGGGCTTGCATCAGTTTTTTTGGGTTTGGGTGATTTTATTTTTCCGGCCCCGACGCGTTCCGATGGGGCTTGCATTGTTGTTGTTGTTTTGGTTTTGGTGATTTTTTTTTCCGGCCCCGACACGTTCCGATGGGGCTTGCAGTGTTTTTTGTTTTTGTAATTTTTTCCCCAACCGGAATGGATTAACCACATTCCAATGCATTCTTATGGGAAATGGTGCTTCGACTTACGACCATTTCGAGTTACGACCATCATTCCGGAACAGATTAAGGTCGTAAGTCGAGGCACCACTGTATATAGTGTTTCCTCCATTAAATAGGTAAGTTGTGTGGTAGATGCATAGCGCTAAACATATTTTAAAGGAGTCGGTTTTTAAGTGATTTCCCCCCCCCCAACTGCATTTTTTTTCTAATGCAGAAAGGGAGAGGAGGAATAGGAATGATGTCAGCACACAACAACCATTGGTCACACATATAAATTAAAATAGGCAGCCCACATGTCTGAGAAAGTTTCCAAACAGAATGACGACGTTAAAATTCATGTTCAGAAAAGAAGACAGAGCAGTAAAATTTTAAGATCATTAAGTGATAGAGGGCAACTTCCTTTTCAATCTTGGAGTCTCTTTGCAGTTCCTAAGCACCAGCAGACCTCATTTATGCTGTCATTGTTAGACTCTACATTAGAAGGGATTTAATTTAGCATTGCATGGACATCTCCAAATGTCAGTACTTCTTCTGAAACAATAAACCACCTTTGTAACTGCTAAATTGCAGATAGGAGCATATATTTCTTTATACACAGGAGCTGAGTGTGCTGGGTGCACTCTTGGTTTTTCCTAGAAAATAAGCTTGCATTTTGGTTAGGCCACTATTGTAATACAAACAAAGATCTGGTGAATTAAATCTCTCTTCAGCGGTGGACAGCTATACTGTTTCTGCTGAAAAATGAGATGAGATCTCCCACAGTAAATTTTTTAACTGTTATTATATTTTTGAAAATTCTTTTGAAGTCTGTACAGAGGAATACCATGAAGAACATAATGGTTGAAAATCTTGTTCTTTGGTGTAGTAAGTTGCATAGAGTACGCCTATTGAATCAGTGGGGATTTGATTCAAATGGGGCTATTCTAGCTATGACTAGAGATGGGATATTTGTATCCCCAGTCCCGCCTCCCCAAACCGACCCGTCCACTTACAGGTTGCCGTGCAGCATGCACGGCTGGCGTCATACTTGTTGCACCAATCTTCAACAAAGCCCGGCTGGCACTTCTCCACCTTCCTGCTCTTCTGACCACTCAGCAGCTGAGCAGGGAGACTCGTCATCCTGCTCCCTGACTGGAGTGGCCAGAAGAGCAGGAAGGCGGAGAAGTGCCAGCCAGGTTTCGTCTGAGATTGGCGCGACAAGCAGAAGTGAGCCATAAGTGGACGGGTCATGGAGGTGGGACTGGGATTCCAACCACCTGGGTCCAGGATATTCGTATTCATATACAAATGCAAATATCACATCTCTAGTTATGACTTAACTTTAGTGTGGTAAGTTGGTGCTAGAGTAGGACCATTTGAATCAATGGAACTTAAAGAACAGTGAACTCACCAGATATCCACTGATTCAACGGGCCTGTTCTAGTGCAACTTACTACATTATATATCACAGTATTCTACCTACCCTGTTTCCCCAAAAATAAGACAGGGTCTTATATTAATTTTTGCTTCAAAAAAACGCATTAGGGCTTATTTTCAGGGGATTTTTTTTTTTCATGTACACCAATCTACATTTATTCAAATACAGTCATGTCATCTTCTGGTTGCTGCACAATGCTGCACAATGGTGGAGGGCAGGGTTTGACTTAACTGGGGCTTATTTTGGGGGTAGGGCTTATATTACGAGCATCCTGAAAAATCATTCTAGGGCTTATTTTCAGGTTAGGTCTTATTTTAGGGGAAACAGGGTAATAGCACTGTTGAGGGCCCCAAGCATAAGGAACATGATCAGAGAAGAGATGGGGCAATCCTGTCTTGTGCCTCTCTATAAACAAAACCAAATCAGAAAAACTTCACAGCAAGCACTTCTGATTTGCAAGAGAGGTATAGAATTTATCTATTTCAAGCATTCCAAGGGAAAAGCATTTTTCCCAATGTAACTAAAATTAACTGTCAGTATATTGCTTCAAGTCAGATAATGCCTCTGAATCATTTTTTTACTGTTTAAATGACTTGAGGATTGTATAGGAATGACTTGTCTCTTTGATGTGTGTTCTCCATTTATTCATGAGTATTCTGTTGAGTTGTTTACTGAATGTGAAGACCATAGCCAAAACAAACACAATTGCCAGATACAGTAGTCCTCTTTTCCCTGCTAAGGAGCCTTGCCTTATAGAGTGTACTTGCATTCATTCTTGGACAGCAGGGTGCACTATTGGACTATAGAAAATTCATCTGTTAAAAGCTTTCTTACATACTCCCCCTCCCCAGCACAGTATTTTTCTTATAAATGAAAATAGCATGGGGACTTAAATATTCATGTAGTCATGTGGCCTGATGTTAAGGTTACAGTCATATAGACACTTACCTGAGAGTAAGCCCTGCTGAAGTCAGTGGGATTACTTCATATTATTGCATTGTAGACAGGCTTACCACAATTATAATTTTTGAATTCTTCTCTTCCTGGTACGTACTGTGAACACTGCCTATTAATTATTCTTGGAATTTGAGGCTAGGGGCATGTGGATTTGTAGTCTTCGTTTGATTGTACAATGGTCTTCATTTGATTGCTTTTTTGTTATGTATCTATTTTTCAATGAGATTCCTAGAGTATATACTCAGTTCTATTTCTTGCTGAAGTCAGCTGAAAGTTACTTATTGAAATAAACTGTGAGACGTCTTTTTTAGAGTGAAAAGAAATGCATGGAATTGTATAGCAGAAGTTACTGGTTTAGATATGTTTGCCCTTCCAAAAATACCCTTCACATATGTATCACCGAAGAAGAGACAGCAAGCATTAAGCAATACATCACTTGAATTTAAACCCACTTTTTGACTGATGTCCTCAGTGCAGCTTGAAGATTATAGCAATTGAGACACTGTGACACAAAGGAGACAGCAGGAGGTCTGGAGTCTGTTAGTTTAATCATATGATTCTCTTCTGTGAGGTGTCCAGTATGTTTTCCTGAGCTAGTACTGATAGTAGCTGGCTGGATAGCTCAGTGGTTTAGGTATCTGGCTGTGGAGCCAGAAGTTGGGAGTTTGATTCTCCCCTGTGCCTCGTGGGAGAAAAGCCAGCCCATGTGGCCTTGGGCAGGCTGCACAGTCCCATGGTGCCCCCAAGAAGGGAATGGCAAACCACTTCTGAGTACTCTCTACCTGGAAAACCCTGGAAAGGGTCACCATAAGTTATAATTGACTTGATGTCACACAGTTATTAGTACTAAAAGTATACTGTGGGACTATTGAGTTTAGGAAATGTTTGCTCCTTTGGGACGCCTGCCTTCCACATGTAAGGTTCCTTGCATGGAAATAATTTCTTTATAAGTCTGAATTCTTGTTGAAAATGTTTCATTTACAATGAAATCAGGTGACTGCTTTAAAAGAGTTGGGTTCTTCCCTTTAAAATCCATAGTACAATATCCTGCAAATATTGCCTTCAAGGAAAAGACATTTCATATTGCCAACTAACACAAATACTTTAATTTCTGATAGTGGGTGGGTTTGTCATATCAGTTGATTGTTTACATTCCAAGTATTCAAAACATACATGTGTCATGCCAGTCAAATGTAATTGTAGTTATATGTTTTATTCCAAGTTTAATCATTTCTCAATTCCATGAGGTTTCAAATATATTATCATTGATAAAAGCACGGAACACACAGATTGGGTTTGTTAGAGCAAAAGGAGTGGGAACAGAGAAGGAAAATTGATATACACTGACTGGGTAGGCAATTTTAGCTCTGGTGCAAAGCTGAGAATGATTTACTAAAACATTGCAGACTATCATTTATCTTTGGAAGTCTTGTTTGAATGAACCATTGTGGCCTAAGTAACATCCTAAGCAGAGGCAGATTAAACATGAACCCAGGTCCAAATAATTCTGGAGCAGTATGCTACAAGAGTATAGTTCTGGGTTTTTTTTAAAGGAAAATAAAGGCCAGAATCCTAAGTACAGAACTGTGTCATTATCTGGAACCTCTGATCACTGCTTTAGTTGTCTCAAGGGGCAAAGAGCTTTGGCTGGCTCAGTGCAAGATGATGCCAAGCAAGCTACTTTTACAACATAGTTGCTTGGGAAAATACACAGTCAGCAGGGCAAAGAGCTGTACCAAGTAGATTCTCTTTGTCAAGGAAAAGAGGACAAGTAGTGCCCTATAATTATTATGATTATAATTATTATATGTTGTCAAGTTGATTCTGACTTAGGGCAACCCTTGCCAGGTTTCCAAGGTATAAAGTAGTAGATGTCACTCAAGAGTCCAGTGTGATGGCACTCTGGGACTGTGCAGCTTGTCCAAGGTTACTCTGGGTTTTCTTGTGAGAGGAACAGTGAGGAATTGGTCCCATTACTCCACCCAGCTGATATTGATTGAAATCCAGTAGTAAATCACAACTAGAGTAGGTTCATTGAATCACTGAGCATCTTATGAGTCAACATCTATGTACGTTCCATTGATTCAGTGGGCCTACTTTAGTTGCAACTTACTACTGGATTTCAGTCATTACATCTCTTGGCTCCTACAAGCCACATAATAGTTTCAGATGATAGTATATGGCTTAGTGTACCCTTAAAATATAACCACATGCATCCAGGAAGGGATCTGGATATGTATATTGATACTTTTTTGTAATCAAATGAACCATCTCCAGATTTACTTATGGTATCAAAGGCATGGTATTAAAGGCATGCCTAGGCTAGCTTCATATTATGACTAGTCATTCACAAACTAGCATAGTACAACTATGATGTTGGAAGGTTTCCCAAAGGTCATTTAGCCAGTGCAGGGGATTAGACTAACAATGTTGTTGTTACATGCCATCAAGTCACCTCCAACTTGCAGCAACCTTATGAATAAGCGGTCTCCATTGAATCACCGGTGGCTGGAAAGTTAGAAACTTTTATTCCTTCATCTTAAGACAGTAAGTCTCTACCATTTTATTGGACATATTCATGAAAAAAAAGGTAGCTAATCATATTAGACTTATATTTGTAGCACCTTCATTAGAGGCGCATCAGAAGTTTCACAGCAGAAGGTTTTCGTTCCTGTTGTTAACAGCAACTTGGGATGGGAATTTTGACCTGGGGCATGATGCAGGGGAGAAGACTTTAAAATAGCAACAACTAAGCAGCACTACTTCCCTGATCAAAACAGTGATAGGGTTCACTAATTTACAGAGAAGAGAAAGACAGAAGAAGATCCAGTCAGAAATTTCCTGCATCGTATCTAGTTTGGCACTAAGATTCATATGTTCAGATGTTTTCAGGATGTGGAGAGATCCACTTTTGTAATCTTATCTTACTCTAGTAATTGTAGTACCACTTCATATAAATTACATGCTTACTCAGATATGAAATTGTTGGAGAAGACCTGCAAAGGCTTCCTGCATGCTATGGAGCAAAATTCATATGTGATACATGCTTAATTTTTCTCAGCTTCATAAAAACGGACTTACAGGTGCTTTTGAGAGCACATGCTTGGGACAGATTGATTTAAGGAAGAGTTTCTGTCCTCTTCTCAAGTACAAAAATATGATAAGCAGCAAGATGAAAAACTCTGATGTAATATTTCCCTTTTCTGCTGGTAATTCCTCATATTGGAGAGATTTGTTATTCTTAGAGAAGTTAATGTTTGAATGGTTTGCAAGCTGCTCTGTATTGTATCACACCTTTTTGGAAATGTATTATCACCTTCCGTCAGCATTCAGAAACACCCTGGAGGTGCTAGTCTTCTGAATGGAACAGGAAGTTGGCAAAAATGTCTTGCACTAAATGGGTGTATTTATTCATATTTTGTCAGGTAATTGAACAGCTTCACTGTAATAGTTGTAGGTGAATCATAAATATGGCACAGCCAAATCTGAAAATATTTTATAAGGGATGGTTGTCTAACACAGAATTCACAGGCCATTTGTTGTCCTCCCTCTTTCTCTTTGTGGTAGCTGGGAGAACGCTAAATCTGTGTATTCAGGGCTTTTTCCTGTCTTTGTGGGAAAGCTTGAGGTCTGCCTGACCAGAATATGAGAATGTCTGCCTTGCTGTTAACTGTGTTACCCCAGTTCTCTCTCTGAATTTGGAGGCTTATGTTGGAGTTTGTACACATCTTTTAAGGTTGTTGTACCCAGTCATGCTGAATAGTCCAGTCAGAATCCTATTACTTATGCCAGCCAACATACATTGACCAGTATAAATTGTAGTAGTGAATTACGGATAATTAAGAAGACTGTCTAGGCATTTGCTGTTGTTCACTAGTTGTGTGATTTCAGCATACAATCAGCAAATGCCTATGCTGACTTAACTTGCAGAAATGTATTGCTGAAATTTACACTGATTGACATAGGTTGGTGTAATTTTTCAGTTGGCTTCTGGCCTTTCTCTGTTAGACCTCTTTGGTAGGAATTGCTAGGAGAGTAAAAGCCTTGTGCATCTTTATGTCTGCACACAGCAATAAAGGAGGCAGAAAAAAGAATGGGGACTGAGATAAGGTGAAAGAGACCTGTGGGTGAGGAACAAAAAAGGGGGATAACAAATGAGTGTGGAAGAGTGATCTTAAGTCGTCCAAGAAAGAAGAGAATGCTATTGGGACAGCTTCAAGTCGAGGAATTCGCATGTTTAATGTGTTCTGCTCTGCATACCTACTTGGAAGTGATAGCAGTGGTACTTTAGTCTTTCAGTTGGTAGGTTTTTGTTGTTGTTAAGTCGTGTCCGACTCTTTGCAGGACAAAGGCTAATAGAGTTTTGTCAAGAGAACAAGCTGGTCATCACAAACACTCTTTTCCAACAACACAAGTGGCGACTCTACACATGGACATCACCAGATGGGCAATACCGAAATCAGATTGATGATGTTCTCTGCAGCCAAAGATGGAGAAGCTCTATACAGTCAGCAAAAACAAGACCTGGAGCTGATTGTGGCTCTGATCATCAGCTTCTTATAGCAAAACTCAAGCTTAAACTGAAGAAAGTAGGAAAAACCACTGGGCTAGTCAGGTATAATCTAAACCAAATACCTTATGAATACACAGTGGAAGTGAAGAACAGATTTAAGGAACTCGATTTGGTGGGCAGAGTGCCTGAAGAACTATGGATGGAGGCTCGTAGCACTGTATAGGAGGCAGCAACAAAAATCATCCCAAAGAAAAGGAAATGCAAGAAAGCAAAGTGGCTGTCCAACGAGGCCTTACAAATAGCAGAGAAGAGAAGGGAAACAAAATACAAGGGAGATAGGGAAAGTTACAGAAAATGGAATGCAGACTTCCAAAAAATAGTAAGGAGAGACAAGAGGGCCTTCTTAAATGAACAGTGCAAAGAAATAGAGGAAAATAATAGAAAGGGAAAAACCAGAGATCTGTTCAAAAAAATTGGAGCTATTAAAGGAACATTTTGTGCAAAGATGGACATGATAAAGGACAAAAATGGTAGGGACCTAACAGAAGCAGAAGACATCAAGAAGAAGTGGCAAGAATACACAGAGGAATTATACCAGAAAGATCTGGATGTCCCGGACAACCCAGATAGTGTGGTTGCTGACCTTGAGCCAGACATCCTGGAGAGTGAAGTCAAGTGGGCCTTAGAAAGCATAGCTAATAACAAGGCCAGTGGAGGTGATGGCATTCCAGTGGAACTATTTAAAATTTTAAAAGATGACGCTCTTAAGGTGCTACACTCAATATGCCAGCACAGGGTGGGAATTTCTTTAATCGCATTACAGTGGTGCCTCGACTTACGAACGTCCCGACCATTTTGAGTCACGACCAGCTCCGGCCGCAAAATTTTGCTTCTACTTGCGACCGGAGCTTTCACTTACGAACAGAAAAAGGCAGGGAAAAAAGGCGGGAAATTCAAATTTCTAACTGTAGGTGGCGATGAGGCTGCTCAATATGCCAGCAAGTTTGGAAAACTCAGCAGTGGCCAGAGGATTGGAAAAGATCAGTCTACATCCCAATCCCAAAGAAGGGCAGTGCCAAAGAATGCTCCAACTACCATACAATTGCACTCATTTCACACGCTAGCAAGGTTATGCTCAAAATACTCCAAGGCAGGCTTCAGCAGTATGTGGACCGAGAATTCCCAGAAGTACAAGCTGGATTTCAAAGGGGCAGAGGAACTAGAGACCAAATTGCTAACATGCGCTGGATTATGGAGAAAGCCAGAGAGTTCCAGAAAAACATCTACTTCTGCTTCATTGACTACGCAAAAGCCTTTGACTGTGTGGACCACAGCAAACTATGGCAAGTCCTTAAAGAAATGGGAGTGCCTGACCACCTTATCTATCTCCTGAGAAATCTATACGTGTGACAGGAAGCAGCAGTTAGAACTGGATATGGAACAACTGATTGGTTCAAAATTGGGAAAGGAGTACGACAAGGCTGTATATTGTCCCCCTGCTTATTTAACTTATATGCAGAATACATCATGCGAAAGGCTGGACTGGATGAATCCCAAGCCGGAATTAAGATTGCCGGAAGAAATATCAACAACCTCAGATATGCAGATGATACCACTCTGATGGCAGAAAGTGAGGAGGAATTAAAGAACCTCTTAATGAGGGTGAGAGAGGAGAGCGCAAAAAATGGTCTGAAGCTCAACATCAAAAAAACGAAGATCATGGCCACTGGCCCCATCACCTCCTGGCAAATAGAAGGGGAAGATATGGAGGCAGTGACAGATTTTACTTTCCTGGGCTCCATGATCACTGCAGATGGTGACAGCAGCCACGAAATTAAAAGACACCTGCTTCTTGGGAGGAAAGCGATGACAAACCTAGACAGCATCTTAAAAAGCAGAGACATCACCTTGCCGACAAAGGTCCGCATAGTCAAAGCTATGGTTTTTCCAGTAGTGATGTATGGAAGTGAGAGCTGGACCATAAAGAAGGCTGACTGCCGAAGAATTGATGCTTTTGAATTGTGGTGCTGGCGGAGACTTTTGAGAGTCCCCTGGACTGCAAAGAGAACAAACCTATCCATTCTGAAGGAAATCAACCCTGAGTGCTCACTGGAAGGACAGATCCTGAAGCTGAGGCTCCAATACTTTGGCCATCTCATGAGAAGAGAAATCTCCCTGGAAAAGACCCTGATGTTGGGAAAGTGTGAAGGCAAGAGGAGAAGGGGACGACAGAGGACGAGATGGTTGGACAGTGTCACTGAAGCTACCAACATGAATTTGACCAAACTCCGGGAGGCAGTGGAAGACAGGAGGGCCTAGTGTGCTCTGGTCCATGGGGTCACGAAGAGTCGGACACGACTTAACGACTAAACAACAACAACAAAAGTAAAGAGTAGAGTACTCCCAACAGCTGAGTTGTGCTTGTCTGGTTTTCTTTGTACAGTCATGTTCCTCCCACACACACACACCGTTTAATAAGAGAGCAGTCCAAAATGTGTTAAGCACTACTAAGGATGTGACAAATATGTTGGGGGACTGTGAACTGTCTTTCATCGCTCTAGTTCTTCTGCTCTTTAAATAAAATTTCAGTCTACCTTAATCTATAGGCAGTTTGTGACTGGAGGGGGGCGGCTCCCCACAATAAGCAGCCACTGCCTTATTCTCTTTATTTGTCTTCATGGCTGACATGCTTTTCTTAAAATCAACTCTGCTGTGTCTGTGTTGTTTTTTACTTTCTGTCTATCTTTTCTAATCCCAATTTAGTATTATAGTTCTGGAGCCATCCTCACACTGAAATAAAGATCTTTTCAAGATTTTTATTTGGAGGAGGTGTCAAACATTTTAGAGTCTTTTGGCACCCTGAAGAGTTACAAACTTGCATGGACAGTAGTTCACTTTAGCTATATCTAAAGAAATGGATTATAGTCTGTGAAGACTTATACCAAACAATCACTATTTGTCTTTAAGGTGTTACAAGACTACTTCTTGTTAAAGTTTCAAGAAATGCTGAGCCTGGTTCAGACTCATCTAGAGACAAGAACTAGCTTACATTAGTGATATTTTAGTGGTATCTCATGCTTGGAGAGCTATGTAAAAATGGGCATTGTGTTCCATTGACTTTGTATAGTTTCAAGTATGGTTGTTATGTTCCTAGAAAGTGCGAAACTATCTGAAAATTGATTGTTTGCTTCTGCTGAAGTGTACTTGCTGTTTTGGAAGACCCTCTGTGACCTGGGGAATTTGGCTGCTGGGTTTGCCATTGGCAGCTGAGATCTGTAAAGCCTTCATTTTGTTGTTCTTTTTATCACAGTTTGATTTAAAGCTCAACATTTTTGCAGAAACATTTCATTAGGCCCAAAGCTATCAGACGTCCAGTAAATAACTAAGCATGCTCATGTGTGTATGTGTGCTTCACAGTCCAAAGTAAAATATGATAGAATAATAGAAAGAAATATGGAAATGGTGAATATCCCTTCCCTTGGTTTAGATGCTAATTTGGGAGATAAAGATTCAAGCTCAGAGTAGACTTCCGTCTAGATGGGTGGGGTATAAATCAAATAAATAAATAAGCAAGCAAGCAAGCTCCATTTCTGCTGAAGTTTCAGTTTGAAGGGGGTGGTATTTTCATGGTGATCTGTTGCATTAACTAGGCATGGGGACGAACATAAAAATGAATCGCAATATTTGTTGAATATCACTGATTTGTCGGATGTTTGTCCCCTCCTATTTGTGACATCCAGAGACCCTGACAAATACGAAGGGACGAATATACACCTTTTATATTTGTCCAGTTGTCCCCATCTCTAGTCTCTGCCTATGCCCCCATGGATCAGCTGATCCACGGGGCATAGACAGACAGAGGGTAAGAATGCCTGAAGGGAATCCACCCCCATTGTCTTTGCAAAGGGGGGGGGAATTCCCTTCAGGCAGGCTTTCCCAGCCTTTCTATGCTACCACAGATCAGCTGATCTGCACGGGCATAGACAGACCAGCTGCATGGCTTGCCCAGAGGGTGTCCCCCCCCCCCTCCGTTGTTTGCAGTGGAACAGAAGCTAGGGTGCTGGAACAGAAACTGCCATTCTGGCAGCCTTGCTTCCGTTCTGGTGGAGGACAAGCAGCAGGACAATGTACGGAAGCAACGGGGGCAGTGGGAAGGGGGGGAAGGGAGCTCAACCTTTTTCGCTGGGGAAATTTGTGGTTCGTCAACTATGACTAACCACGAACCAACCCCATCTCTACATTTAATCTGAGAGCAGTAAATACAGATGTTTTACCATTTACTTTTAGGTCCTGGCTGACAGATTGACATGTTACCTATCAGTCTGTGAGCCTGGACTTCAAGGTAAAAGGTGAAGTGGAAATAAGAGAGAAAGAGACCTAAGCATAGAGATCTAGAGGAAGCAGGAGAAAGAAGAAAGTAGGTAGCTGTGGAAGAAGCAAAGGATAGATACATCTGGAAAATTGGGATTCTTGAGTGGGGAAAAGTGGACAAATAATGAACAAAGCAGAGAGTAATCGGAAGGACCATTGGCTGGGCTCCTCATAATAGCACAGAAAGGGGCTGTTTAGACTTAAGCCTTTGTAATAATTAACACTGTCCCATGTTGCTTATTTCAGACAAACATATTGTATTAAAAAACATTAAAGTACTTTATTTTTCCAGCACCTTGGCTTGCTGCTGAGTTACAAGCTGAGATTAGCTACACCATTTAAGAGACCTGCCTCTCAGTGTTAATAAACAGTGGAATGCAGTCCATGGAGTCAATTGCTGAATTATAATTTACCCCTAGGCTTCCTGATTATTCGAGTAAACACAATCTAAAACACAAACCAGTTTTCATTTTAACATGCTATGCATGCACAGCTGGTCTAATTTTAACTAATCATTCTGGGTGAACTGTATCAAGTAATAAGTTACTTAAGGAGGTGTTGATGTGAACCTCTCTTTTATAAATAATTAAGATGCCTAAATAAATTGTGCTTAAACTTTATGTGGGCAGGATTAAACACATCTTTGTAAGGGTCATGTTCTTATTGAATTTGACTTTATTCCTGATGGTATCTCTGTCTGAACGACCTGCACAGAGTACATTAAGAAATCTCAGTCCTCGTACTTTAACACATTGTCCTAATATAGAAAGTATTGGTTTGGTCTTATCACATAGGATGTACTGTGGGAACCTGTGCTAGTTTGATATGAAACATTCAAATTGTATGCATATAAGCAAATAAACAAAAATAATGTAAAAAGTGTGTGCCCTTCACATAAGCATACCTTTCTATTTACTGATTCATAACAGAACATTAGCAGAGGAATAAAACTGAGAACAGACACCGGGGAGCAAGTGGCCAGGAGTTTGCCAGTGGAGTAGTAGTAAGAAAAGGGTCTAGTGGAGGAAGAGACAGATGAAAAGGGAGACGGAAGAGACAAAGCAGAGAGAGAGAGATTAGTGGACTTACCCAGCATCCTTCAAGGCAAGGAAGACAAAGCAAAGGGCACTCATATATAAACAGGAGAAAGTAAAAAGGTAAAGAGATCATGGAAGGAAGAGACACTTTTGTGGTGGTAACCTGCAAAGTGTGTGTGAAGTGTTTATGTTTGTGCTTGAGAACAACAGAGTGTACACATGCAGCAACTGTAGGCTGATTGCAACACTGGAAGAAAAAGTGAAAGAACTCGAGCCAGCAAGTGGCTATGCTTATGGCTATACAAGATGAAGTGTACGTAGACAGAACTCTCAAGTAGCAGCATCCAAGAAAGGCCCTGGAGCAATCCAAAGCAGAGGAGGAGAATAGTAAGGAGACAGTTATCATAGTGGAGGAAGCAGTTAGGAGCAAAAAGGAGGAGGAGGCACTCTTCACCAGTGGAACTTTAAAACTGCTTCCAGATTCTTAAAGAGAAGTCTGATAGACAGCATGCAGAGGAAGACATACAGAAGAACCTATGAGAGAGGGTGAATCTCAGCCAAGCAGAGTCACTGAATCCACACCCTACAAAAAGAGGAGGAGGAGGAGGCTCCCTACTTCGTAGAGATTGAAACCAAATATGCCAGGAAGATCCATAGATCTTAAAAAGGACGCCAACAGACTCGAGCAAGTTTCAGAAGAGGGCAACAAGGATCAGGAGAGTAGAAACCAAACCCTATGAACAATGTTCCCTCTAAGCTGCACAGTTCTGCAGCAATCACACACCGCTGAGACAGTGTTGCCACCCATTTGCAGCTGGAACTCCGCATGCTTGGGCTGGAGTGAGCACTAGCTGAAAATTGGAAGGAAAGTTGCCTATGAGGAAAGTCTGAAAGAAGTGGGCATGTTTCATTGGATTCAATGGCCTTATAATCCCCTTCCAACTCCATTATTCTATGATTCTATTATTTCAAGTAATGTAAGAAGTAGCCTACAGAAAAAGGAGTCTCTGCACTTTCCAGTGATCAAATATTATAGTGGTTTGACTCAAAGTATTGTTCCCACTTACCTTGGAGTAAGTTCCTTTGAATTCAAAGCTAATTACTTCTAAGTGGGCATGCATAGGACTGCACTGTCAATCAACTAGTTTTGAAGGGCCTCATTAGTGGCAGTGTTGATCTGTGGACAGTGATGGATTTTCCAGACAAAGTTTGAGAATAAATGTTATCTTCACTAAATCAACTTGAAATCTGATTTAGTACATTTGTACTAATTGATTTTATGAAACACAGGATAGGATCCAGACAAACATTTCTATGGTGGTTACCCATCCTCATCTGCTTTTATATACCTTCCACCTTATTTGAGTGAAACCCCGCCCCCCGACTGTTGGGGGATCACAAGAAGGTATGCCAAGGAAAGGATGGAATAGAGAACTTGGTTTCTGCCAACCCTTTAAATGTTTCTCTGGATCTAATACAATACATTTTTAAAATTGATTTGCAGAAAAGTATAGCAGTGAAATGTTTCCCACCTTCTGTCTCTACCAGTGGTGTCGTGAGCCAAAGTCTTGGTAGTCTTTTTATGATTACTGGTTTCCACACAGCACTCCCATGCCCACAGTATCTGCTTTGGAGGGCCAGAATACCTTCCAGAGCAGAGTTTTTGTGGCATCAGTTGCTGGCAGCAGAGGGGGAGATGGAGAAAATCCCAATCAGAGCATGGGAGGGCCTATATGGGAGGAGAGGTTCCTCCTCCTGGTTCCATTTATAGAACTGCTTCCATCAGCTGTTGGTTCCTGGCTTCTGTCTCTAGTGAGTAACCTGCCATATACCATTCCCACAAATATTGATGCCCAAAGAAAGTATGCATTGTTTACATAAGAGTACTTGCTAGTTTTGTAACATATGATGTAGCTCCTAGAAATAAAAGGATGCTAATGTGATGTTCCCAGAAAACAGAACATTTGTGGTCTAGAGATTGGTTGGAATTTTGTTGCATATTTATATGAGTGTAATGCCTGTTGGCATAATGTTGAGCAACAAATTGCTGCAGGTTAAGAAGTCAGCATAGGCATTTTTTGTCATACACTGTGTCACGCAGCTGGTGTGTGATAGGCATTTCTTGTGTCAACTTCTTGATATATGTGTTTCCTTGAGTCCTTTATCTGTGGACTTCTGTAGAATTTTTTATTTATTTATTTTTGATACATTTATGTTTCATATTATTTTATTTACTGCATTTGTATGCCACCTTTCTCCCAAAGCAATTGTGGTAGTGTATAGTTTAATTTTTGGATGCTTTATGCATGCTTTCCTTCCCTGTAATAGCTATAAACTGTGTTAGTATATTCTAATGATAGGAGATACATTTTTCATGCAGGAATAAATTAATCAAATCACATGAGGCTGTTCATATGAATTTTATTATTATTTTTGGAATTATTCATTGAGAGTGATTTTTCCCCTGATTGTTTTAAATAGTCTTATCTACTGAGCAAAAAACTCCATTCTGTTCATTGGACCTTGTTTCCTGTTAAGCGTGTGTCTGAGAAGAGATGTGGCAGTGGTTTGTCTTGTGATGCTTGTTTATGTATTTAACTGCTCTTTCTAGCATCTCTTGCTTTCCATCTCCATTTTATGGTTGCCAGGATAATTGGTTAAAGAAACCCACAACAGTTACAAACCTCAGGAATAGTAGGAAATGAGTGGAATTTGTTACACCTCATTTTTCTTTTATTTTCACACATACATTCCTTGGGTTTTCAGTAGAGGATACAGACTACTGTTTAAAAATACCTTCAGATTAAGTGCTTGCAATTTCTACCTGGCATCTCAGTTTTCAATTTTTATGAACCAAAATTATTTTTAACAGTTGGCAAGCACTTTTTAGTAACGTGATTGTTTCAAATGTGGAGGTCTGTACTAACCACTCTGCTAAACTCCTTGGTTTTTAATTATTTTCTTTTTATGGTTAGTGTTAGAGTTCTACAGGCTTCCCAGAGCACAGGAAACAAGGAGATTTTGTTGGTTGACAAGTTTGAAAAAGAAATAATTTGTAAAGTCATTACTACCTGTGTAAGAGGAAGGTTAAATACAAATGAGATTATATTCTTATCTGTAGCATACTTTGTGAAGGCATCACATGTAGAAAATCATATAGTAGAGTCTGGTCCCTGTGCTGTGTGCAAATTGCTCTTGTAAAATAACATCACATGGAAGCAGCCTTTAAGTGACAGATGTTCTGTGTTGAGTGACACTTGCTTCCCTGAGTGATAGATCCAGCATAGTTTCCCTTTTACCTAAGTAGGTTAACATTTTTTGAATGCTGGCAGCCAGTGTCTTCTTTTCAGGTCCTTCTTGTGCCTCAACTCCCTCTTTGTTTAGATACTGTTTCAGACTCCTTTGTAGTGTTTTGTATTACTGAGTAGAGAAATAGGGCAACATGGAGAGTTACTTGCAAGCTGTTTCCCAGATACATAGTATAACATAAATAATCATGATTTTTTTGTCTTGATTTATACTGACCTATAATAGAGGAAAAGAGGTGTTTTATGATAGTTCTTCTCTACCTCAGTTATGGTGTCCATAAGTCATGCTGCAATACACTTCAGAAATATAATGGTTCGTGTAATCCAACATTCTTCTTCGTGGCCTCTGTGAATCATACTCTGGGTGATCCGCGCATGCGCGGAGCCTTGTCGGAATATTCTAGAGCTCCTGCATTCAGAAAAGATACATTAGTACAAGCCCCCTAGTATATGTACCTTGACTCTAAGGCTCTCCCTTCAGTTTATCTTCAACTGCCGCATTGAGAGCCTCACTCATAGCTTCTGTTTTTTCTCTGAAAAAAAAGAGAAAAGAAAAGAAAACCCTTTATTATTTATTATTATTTTAATCTTATTTCTTTACCAACTATTTGCTTCAGCCTTCAGGTTGAAGCTCCCCCCCCCCCCCCCGCCCCGTCTTTGGTTCATGGCCTCTTCAGGCCCTTTTAAACGTTGCATGGTCTGTAACAATAAGATCCCTCTTTCTGACAGCCACTCTAAGTGCCTTTTTTGTCTCAGAGAAGCTCATCAAACCTCTTCCTGCCTCCACTGTAAGAACTTCAGGCGTGGGGTGCTACGCAGTCACCTTTCCAGGTTTAAACTTCAACTTTGGGAACAATCCCTCCAGCCAGGCAAACCTATGGCACAACCAACGTGCAAGTCCATGCCTCACACCAGAGCCATGGACAAGGCTGTTTCCAAAGCGGTACAACGTCCATCGGCCACCGTCTCCCATTCCAAAGAACAAGGGCCCCCATCGACATCTACTTCAGCCTTATCTCCTGCCACTCGGCCTCACAAGACCAAACATTCAACATCGACTGCCTTGACATCAAACCTCCAGTCACCAAACGGAAGGTGTTGACCGACTAGCCTTCAGTGCCTGAACCTCGTCCACTGAAAAAGGCCAAGTCCTCAAAGTCGAAGCCCTCCAAGGCTATTTCCACACCTACTTCGCAGCCACCTCCCAAGTCTGATTCACACAGCCCAGCCCAGCCTCCCCACCCCTCACTCTAAAGCAGTGGTTGACTTAACTGAAGGGAGAGCCTTGACGCCAAGGTACATACTCTGGGGGGAGGGGCTTGTACTAATGTATCTTTTCTGATAGCAGAAGCTCTAGAATATTCCGACAAGGCTCCATGTATGTGCAGATCACCTAGAGTGTGAATCACAGAGGACCACTCAAAGAACTACAATTACAGGTAGGTAACTTGTCCTTCTACATGTTCCTGTCAACAGATTAACAGAGGCCACATGACTACAGAAGCCAAGAGGGCTGCAAAAATGGAGAAGAAGCTAAAGATCTTGCTTGGTGGCTATCAGTCCCGAGCAATGGGGCTCATAAAGCAATTGAATGACTTGTGGGACCAAATTGAACAAGCTCATCTTGAGTTGCGCACATTTGAAGAATTAAAGAAACATGAAGATGCTGCTATTCCAAGGAGACTAGAGGTAACACTATCAAGCAATAAGTCTTTTGGTCATATGGAAGGGAGGGTAATAGTAAAGTTACATTAAATAATGTGGTATGACAGGACACTGCCTCTATCTCCATCCTGGAAGGGGAAGTGAATATCAAAAGGAGTTGTAAAGGTCATTGCCAGGTGTGAAATGCTGCACTGTTAACAACTTGTGCCTGAGAAATGGCCTCTTTTTGGGGGGACATGCATGAAGGTACAAATATTTGTCTTAATATCTGAGGAAGTAGACTTGGCCACAAAAGCTCATGTTCAACTATAGTAGTAGGTGCCACAAAGTTTTTCTATTTTTCTTTGTTTGTTTTTTGTTTTGGCCTGATATGCCTCCATCTAGTATTCATAAAAACAAGAAAAATAGCAAGATTTTAAAAGTACATGTATAGTTTATTCTTTGAGTTACACCTGTTTTACTTAGATTGTTTCATATTACTGTTTACCTGATCACCAAATTATCTTTTTTCTGATTTTGACATTTTTCATTTCTCCCTACATTTTGAAACATCTCACTTAAAAATAATATTAAGTGTGGTTTTACAAAATGTTGCTATCCCATTGTTTTGGGGCGGAAAATTTTCCAGTACCTAGTTTTTCCAGAGAAAACGTTTCTTTTCCATTGCTCAGAATTCTGTGGTGTCATGCAATCATGTAACGGCAAATGTGCATGCACTTACTTTTTGTTAGGCTGTATGCCATGCTCCCTGCAATGACTAATAAGAGGAAATGCTGATGTGTTCATTGAACAGCAAGCCAAAGTGGAAACCACTTGTGCAATTACTCTCATGTGCATGTTTTTCCCCCAGTAGGTTTTTGGTTGTTATTTCATAAAATTTATTGCTAACAGTTAGTGGGATGCCAATACAGTATTAGACAAGCTTGGTAGGTTCAAAATGGTTTTAGCCTTCGGAGTCATTCTTTTATTCTTAAGGAAGACTTAAGTCAGAACCCAGAGTGGTTGTGCTCTAGCTGTTATGAGGTTAAAGTTTTTTCAACTGATTCTCCTTAGGAAGTTTGTGAAAGTACATATTTTTTAAAACAATTTATAGACAAGGAGTAAAATAAACTGCAAATACACATAATAATCCAAAGTAATATAAGATTATGAAGTCAATTATTTGCTGTGCCAGTCAAAGCAATCCTAAAACTGAACATGTGACTAATATTTATTTCATTTTCAACAAATACACAGAATAGTGGTTGATTTTTCTTTCTTGAAGTTGAGGAAGTTTTAATCATCACAACAGCTCTGTATGTCTCTGATCACGACACCTTGTGGCTTTCCCATGTAGATACTGTGTGGTACACATATATGTTTTAGATTTATATCAAAAAAAGAAGGCAGATATGCTAAAGATGCTTGCAGAGACAAGTAAGAGCAAGAATAACTGTCCTAAGAATATGCTGGCCAAAATCCTTTGGAGCATGTTCTTCCTGTGCAATGGGAATAATGACATCATCCATGGCAGATTGCTGCTGATTGTTGTTGTTGTGTGCTATCAGGTTGCCTCTGACTTATGACAACCCTATGAATGAACAATCTAAAAACTTCCTTTTTCAATACCAGAGCACACATTCTGTGTGAGTCATGCACTTACAGAGATCGAGAAGGGAAGTCTTTAATGAGCAACAGTATAACAATTTTGTCTTTCCCGTTGTGTGGGCAGAACTACAATAATAGGATTTTGGCCACTGAGCTTTTTGGCAATTTGGAGTTTGAACCTTGTTCTCCCTAATTTAGTTCTTGCCTGACTCTCTAGCCACTGTATTAGGCATTGCAGGTCAAAAGTTTATCAGCTGTTGGGACATTTAATGGTCCTGCTAAGTTCACAAAATGTGCTAAATCAAATCATTTCCATGTAGGGTACTGGAAAAATTTTCAGAAAACCATATTATTGCCCTATCCACGTTGTGATGCTGAACCTCTCTAGCACCCCACAAAGGTTTGCAGTCATGAGATCTTTGTCCTCTCCTCCAGTCCCTTTTCTTTGTGTATCATGTCTTTTTGTTCTTCATGGCCTCTGTGAATCCATACAAATGGGTTTTACTGCGCCTGCGCAGGACTTCTCGGAATATTCTAGAGCTTTAAAAGACATGGTTAGTAGTACGTTGCCCCGTGGCGTGCATGCTCCGCCCGCCCGTATTACCTCAGTTCCTTTTAGCCGCCGCTGAAATCGGACTTCTTTTGACCTAGAGCTTGTGATTCTTATTCTTGATTGTTAACGGTATTCTGAATTTTGGACTGATTATGACTACTCTTCTGCCTAACGGACTAAATCAAGTTTTTCATTTTCGGACGTTTCCCTGTGAGTTATTTTCTTTGTTTTTTCCCCTTTTACCTCCCCTTCCTTCCCGCCCTTTTTTTATGGCCTCCTCAGGCCCTTTCAAACGTTGTGCGACGTGTGCCAGTAAAATTCCATTCTCCGACGGCCACGATCGCTGCTTATTTTGTCTGGGCGAGAGCCATCAAACACAAAACTGTGCGGAGTGCAAGAAATTGACTAAACCAGCCCTAAAACTCCGACTCCAACGCCTCAGATCCCATTTGTGGGAGAAATCCTTGGCACCGGCCAGTCTACCGACTAGCCCTACTATGGAACTCACCCCAGTTCCACCGACTCGATCCGAGTCTTTTATCCCGGTGGTTCCCATGCTGTCACCAAGAGCTTCCTCAAAGGTTTCTAAATCAAAATCACTGTCTGTATCGACGTCGAAGACCTCTTCCATTTCGGCCAAGACCCAATCTGGAAAAAAGAAAAAGAAAAGATCAAACAGAAGAAAACCAAACGAACCCCTAAGCCACATCAGCCTAGGGAACCCCCAGTGGTGCAGGTATCCCTTCCGTCGCCAATTTTGGAGGAATCATCGAGAGAGGCTCCAGACCGAGGCTCTGCCTCTGAAGCGGGAGAGTCAAGCCTCCCTGCTCGGGCTCAAGTGTCAGTTTCGATTCCGAGCTTGTCACCCAGTCACAGCCATTCAGAGGCGGATATCCTATCCAGCCCGGCCTCGGCCCATTCTAGCCCTGTTTCTACCGGGCGGGCGACCATTATACACCTTTCAAACTCTGAGGCATCGATCTCGCAGTCTCCTCCAAGAAAGAGGACGACGAAGAGACACCATATCTCTCCTCCACCACAATATCGAGAGGTGGTATTCGTCCCGCGTCCCTCTCAACACCGGACCCATCATGGATATGAACAGCCTCCTTATGATACCGATCGGTATGGTGACCACTGTCGGTATCGATACGAGCACTACGATCCAGCTTTTCCTCCAGAATACTATCAATATTGCAAAAGTGTACGATATGCCTACTAACCGTCTTGAGTCATCACCTTCACCGTCTCCTATACGGAGTCAGCGTCAAGTCAGTATCAAGCCTGTTCCAGTGGTATCGGCATCGAGTCAGTATCAAGCCTGTTCCAGCGGTATCGGAGTCATCTGGGGAATCACTTTCACATCTACCTACCCCAGATTCAGATGTTGCTGATGTACACCCACCATCCCCTTCTGAAGATTTTACTTCCTATGCTCAACTTATTTTGCGTATGGCCAAGTCACTAGAATTAGATACTGAACAATCAGCTCTCCCGAAGCATGATCTTATTTTCGAAGACATCAATCAGGAAAAATCTCCACCATTGAGTTTAACATTTATCCCAGCAATGATGGACCTTATTAAGGAGTCTTGGGACAATTCTTCAAGATCTCTACGGATTCCCAGACGAGTGGAGAGTCACTATCGCACTCACGGCACCGATACATCATTTCTGATTAAACATCCTCCGCCAAACTCCATCATTGTCCAATCAAACCAATCCAGAGCGGGCAACCGATCATCAGTTACCCCTACCAATAAAGGAGAAAACTAGACGTCTTAGGACGCCGTTTGTACTCGCTGGCCTCCTTTGTGATGAGGGTATCCAACTACCAGGCCGCGATGGGGGCATGCCACAGGCATCTGTGGAATAAAATCCTGCCTATCCTCCAAACTGCTCCAGAGGACGTCAGAACTGCAGCTCTCAACATTCACCTTGAGGCAATTACGCTAGCCAAACAACAATGTCTGGCGGCCTGTCACACTGCTGACGCGGCTTCTAGGTCTCTGGTTTCCTCCATCACCCTTAGACGACATGCATGGCTGCGGTCCTCCGGAATCACAGATGATGCCAGGACTCGCATCGAGGAGCTACCTTTTGATGGCGCAGGTCTCTTCAATGAAAAGACCGATGAAGTCATGGAAAACTTGCACAAAATTCGCAAGACTGCTCGATCATATGCCATTCAGCAACCTAGGTACCAGCGCAATCAATGGCGCAAACCCTTTACTTTTCATCAATCTTATCAACATCCCTACCGCCCCTACAACCTCCGTCTCAGGCTCCTGAAAGATCCGGTTTTGCTCAACCATCTTCTGCTGCTCCTCCTTTTCGATCCCAGGTCCCTCAGCAACGTAGACAAGGTTTCCGTCGACCTACAAGAAAATCCAAACAATACCTCTGACTCCCTGCTAACGAACTATCCTCAACATCCCCGACTGGCACCCTTCTTCGACAAATGGTCCACCATCGCCAAGGACACTTGGGTGCTAGCCATCATACATTTCGTTTACCTGTTGGAATTAAAGGAGCTTCCTCCTCTCGGTCATGTCAGACCTACAACATACTCACCTGCTCTAGAGGACGAGGTTACACTCCTTCTTCAGAAGTATGCTATCCAGAGAGTGCCTCCCCAAGATGTTCTAAACGGCTTCTACTCACGCTACTTCACAATCCCCAAAAAGGATGGAGACCTCCGTCCCATTTTAGACCCACGACTGCTGAACACTTACATCGATCCAAGGTGTTTCCGCATGGTCACCCTCGAATCAGTCATCCCTGTGCTTCAACCAGGCGACTGGTTCGTGGTTATAGATTTGCAGGACGCATATTTCTATCCACGAAAATCATTTCAAATACCTTCGATTCTTCTTCATGGACACCGCGTACCAATTCTGTGCCCTTCCCTTCAGCCTGTCTACCGCTCCGAGGACATTCACAAAGTGTATGGCTCCAGTCGCTGCCTACCTTCATCTTCACAACATCACAGTGTTCCCATATATAGACGACTGGTTGGTAGTAGCAACATCACGCAGCGCAGCCATAAGGGACACTACCTTTGTCCTACAGACTTTAGCGGAGCTTGGTCTTCAAGTCAACCACAAGAAATCTCATCTGCAGCCATCTCAAACTGTAGATTATATTGGAGCACATCTCGACTCTGTTGCAGCCAGAGTGTTTACTCCTCCAGAACGAATAATCAAATTAAGACATGCCATTCGCCCTTTCTTGTATTGCAGCACAGTCACTGCTCACCATACGTAGCATCTATTAGGTCTGATGGCGTCGACTACATCAATCATTCAACATGCGAGACTGAAGATGAGGTCTTTACAGGCATGGTACCTGTCCCAGTTCGACCCTCTGTTAGACCATCCATCCAGTGACTCCAGAGTTGGCTCATCAACTAACCTGGTGGACTTTCGTCCCTCACCTCCTGGTAGGCCGCCCATTCAGGCCTCTCCAACTTACCGTACAAGCCACAACGGATGCCACCCCGACAGGATGGGGAGCACACTGCGGTCATCAAAAGATCAACACGTTGTGGTCAAGCTCAGAAAGACTGCTGCACATCAATCAACTAGAGCTGCTAGCAGTCATCAAATCTTTTCGAGCTTTCCAATTCCTGATAGCTGGTCGCGGGGTCCAAGTCATCATGGACAATATGACCACCCTGTATTACATCAAGAAACAGGGTGGTACCCACTCCTTACATCTTCTTTATCTAGCGATCCAGCTGTGGGAATGGTGTTACGATCACCACATCTTTCCAGTGGCTCTTCATGTTGCTACAGAAGACAATGAGGTTGCCGACCGTCTGAGCCGTCTGACCACCCAGACTCACAGTGGGCCCTCAACGACAACGTCTTCTCTCTTCTCTGCAATCGGGGGATGCCAGGTCTGGCCATCTTCGCCACCCAAAGCAACACCAAGTGCAGCAGATACTGCTCCAGAGCGGGGAAAGGAGAAAGCTCTCTAGGCGATGCCTTCATGGTGGATTGGGACGACGCCCTACTTTACCTGTTTCCACCCATTCCACTCATCCAGAGGACGATAATCAGGATCCATCAGCTGGATCGAGATGCCATATTGATAATACCGTGGTGGCCTCGTCAACCGTGGTTCACTACCCTCAGAACCATGGCCTCCGACTTTCTCAGATTACCACTTCAACCTTTCCTACTCACTCAGGACGAGGGTTGGATTTGCCATCCAGACCTCAGCTCTCTACACCTCACTGCATGGAGAATTCTCCCAAAGTGGCTGAAGTCCTGAATAGAGCAAGGAAGCCTTCTACTCAACTATTGTATTCTTATAAATGGAACTCATTTATCAAATTTGCTAAATCACAGAAATTACCCACGATTCCAGTTTCTTTGGATGCCCTTCTTAAGTTCCTTCATTATTTGTTTGACCAAGGTTTGGCTCATTCAATGCTAAAAGTTTATATTTCTGCAATAGTTTCTTACCAGCCTGAAGGGTCTGAAGCTTCCCGTTTGTTCTCTCATCCCACGTTAAAGAGATTTCTAAGAGGACTGTGAAATATGCGTCCACCTGTTCGGCCTCCACTTCCCCAGTGGTCTCTCCAGGTCGTTCTTCGTGCACTTGCTCACCCTCCGTTTGAGCCTATGGCTTCTACAAACCTCAAGCTTCTTTTTATTAAAACTTTGTTCCTTGTGGTGATAACTTCTGCACGTCGAGCAAGTGAACTTGCTGCTCTTTGAGCCGATGACCCATATATTCAATTTTTTCCTGACAAGGTTGTGGTATATCCAGATGTATCTTTCGTTCCCAAAGTGATTTCGGATTTCCATGTCAATCAACTTCTAATTCTCCCAACGTTATTCCCTAATCCATCTTCTGATGTTGAGCGCATGCGCCATTCCCTTGATGTTCGTCGTGCCCTGGCATTTTATGTTTAAAGAACTAAAGATTTCCGTATTTTTACAGTTTCCATGGCCCACGAAAGGGTTCTCCTGCCTCCTCACAGACACTCTCAAAGTGGATTGTCTCGGCCATTACACTGGCTTATGAATTGGCAGGCAAGACTCCGCCAGATGTGCTAAAGGCACACTCTACTAGAGCGATGGCAACGTCTACAGCTTTGTTGCGTGGCGTTGAAGTCCCTGACATCTGTCGAGCGGCCACTTGGTCTACACCCTCGACTTTTGTGACACACTATTGTCTCGATGTCAGGGCCAAGAAAGAAGCACGTTTCGGAAGAGCTGTGCTGACTTCATTGTTGGCGTGACGGCCCTCCTTCCGGTAAGTGAGCTTGTTAGTCACCCATTTGTGTGGATTCACAGAGGCCACGAAGAGGAAATAGAGGTTACTTACCTGTAACCATGGTTCTTCGAGTGGTCCTCTGTGGATCCACACATCCCGCCCAGCCTCCCCGCTGTCCGTCACTTGTTGTCTTGAGCTTTGTGGGTATCAGAGCTTTGACAGCGGCGGTCATTCGGAACTGAGGTAATACGGGTGGGCGGAGCATGCACGCCACGGGGCAACGTCCTACTAATCACGTCTTTTTAAGCTCTAGAATATTCCGAGAAGTCCTGCGCAGGCGCAGTAAAACCCATTTGTGTGGATTCACAGAGGACCACTCGAAGAACCATGGTTACAGGTAAGTAACCTCTCTTTTCTGTGCCCCAATCATAAACCTAAAGGTGGAGATTATTTGATTTTTTTAAAGCCTCATGATATGTGCATTAATTTGAGACTCCCTGCTTGCGCAAATGTATTATTTGCTGCCATGTCTGATAGCTTTATGAGCTGATTATATTACACTTGTTGTTGCAGTGTCTCAAGGAAGATGTACAGCGGCAACAAGAGAGAGAGAAAGAACTTCAGCAGAGATTTGCGGAATTCATGCTGGACAAAGAAGCTTTTCAGTCAAAATACTAAATCTCACATTTGCTTATAACATTTTCAACTGCATTAGACATGTTTCACCATTTGCATCTTCAAAAATAAGGCACAGGCAAATTTGTTTCCAGATATATATTGTATTCTATATAGATTCGTTGTACCATATTCTGATAAAGCTCACATTCTTCTTTCTTTGGGAGCATTTTTGAGAGAGTCTTTTAGAGAGTTAAAATAAAACTCATACATCCTAATCCAACAAGGATAATTTGCATACGCTAAAAATTGCCATGGAGCTTAAAAATTCCAGCACCTGGGATTTGTTATGTAGTGATCCTTCCTGAATCAGGTCCATATGTGTGCCCCTTAACAAATGGATATTCTGACATTAAAAGAGGAAATCTGATGGCTCTTATTTGCTGAAGTTACTGTTCCTTTGTGTACCTAGTATTGTTAAAATCTACAGGAAATATACACTTATAATGTGTGTACCAGTGAGTGCTGTGAATCTGGGATGTAAAGCAATGTATTAAAGTGTGTTTGTACCTCAAACAGAATCTAGAACTCTTCATTAGAGAACCTTTGCTAGTAATATCTATCTTATATATGCAAAGTATGCATCCTCAGACCAGCAGGATTTGTGAAGTGAAGAACTGAAAAGCATATCAACAAATACAGCAAAATGGGCAGTATACAAGCATGCGAAATGAGCATAAACGTAGACAAACTGTACAAGCAGTGCTCAGCAATCTTTTATCTTCGAGGGACATGCAGGAAAATGTTCTGAAAGAGTGTGCCCCAAACCACTACATCTCCTTATTCACATTAAAATTCACTAATGTTATAGGTTATCAAATGTCAGATACTTTTAAAGGGGGAACAATATGGAAAACAAATGCTGCTGTGAGCAAAGACGAACACTTTAAGTGTAAGTTTGGGACTTGGAGAGGTCTGTAAAAACTTAATGTCACTGTACCTGGGACACAAGCAAATGTACTGTTGCAGGGGAAATAATTTGGTTATATTGATTGAATCTTGGCTTGAAGATGTTACATTTTTCATCCTTTCATTTATTTTTTACAATACTGTTCATTACAGCTGTTCTGTATTATGCAACCAGCAGCAGTATTAGCCTTGTTTTTTTGATACTTAGGGGCAAATATTTACAGGAAGGAAAATATCTTTTGGGGTTAAAAATACCTGGTTCAAAGGTTTCTAGACTGGGGGGCTCCAGGTATTCTTGGACTATAATTGTAGAAGTCGTAACCATTAGTTATGTTACCTAGGACTTGTGGGAGTCATATTCTTCCGGCTGCCAATGTTACCCCTCACAAGCCATGAATCAGTGCTGGAGGTTGAAACGCTTGCAGACACCAGTGTGGCTGCGCTAGCCTAGCAAGAGATGACAGAGTGTACTGCCTTGGTTCTAGCAGCATAAGGTGTGCCAGTCACTCCATGTACTCTCAAGCAATTACTCCATCACATTGTTCCTCCAGAGGGTCAGAAGAACAGGAGTGTGCAGGTGTTCCCTGGGTTCAACCATCCACTTACGTTTGGCATTAGCATTATTCCTTTGGAATGGCTGCCCTTTCTGTTATGTTTCTGTGACTGCAGGTGCTTACTCTCCCACCTTTACATTTTCCTTTCGGACGGAAGCTTGCCAAACAGGTTGTACATCTGTAATATTTGTTCTTTGAGTGGTCATCTATGCATTCATGTTATCCACCCTTCGTCCTCTTTGCATCACCTGCTGGCAACTGAGCTACTGTAGCCATGTCTTCCAAATTTTGAACTTGTATTTCAGTACCAGCGTGTGCTATACACTGGAGGCATGAGGCTACTGCAAAAAATCTCGGTCTAGAAGGTTCAAAAGAGGTGGCTCTGTGCAGGTAGGTACAGGCCCATTACTGCAAAGGCATAGATGACCAGTTGAAAAACAAACAAGTGTGCAACTTGTTTTTTAACTCTGAAAAAAAAAAAGTTGAGGATGCCTCCTTGGCGTTGGACAAGGGATATGTGCCAACTGTTGCCTTTCTATACAGAGGAACAGAAATCCACATGTTTAGTTTGAGTTAGAGTTTCTAATTTCAGCTGATATTCAAGCATCAGCACAACACTGAATCTAGAAACAAGTCATGAGAAACTGCTTTTCTGTTTATAAACAATCTGGACCATGCAGAAAAACAGGATGTGATAGAAAATTGCATGAAACTATAATGTACAACAAGGGTGAATCCTCCAGAGGTTAGAGTGCAACATCCCTCACCATCGACTATGCTGCCTTGGGCTGATGGGAGCCATAATCCAACAACATATAAATTGTCAAAACATGCAGTCCACATGCATAATTCATGGTTGCCTATGCAACACAGACCAATGTAAAAAAGCATTTGAATTGTGGATTTATTGCCAGATGCTCAGAATTACTTGCTTTGAGAGAATAGCTGATTCTGAAGGAGAAACCACAATCTCAGAAGAGAGAAAGAGAGAAGGCCATAAAATTCATGAAAATTCATGCCAAAACACATTAGACATTTTAAACTAAAATTAAAAGACGTATTTTTTCTATCCTGAGACTGTTTTCTCCACAATCATATTCATTGGATGTATCTGTTCCTTTTGTTCCTTCCTTTGAGAAGATAGCCAACAAAGTACTGATGCAAATAAATGAAGATTTTTAAAAACCTTGGAACGTGGAATGCAGAGAGCTGGAATACCTTGATCATGGAATGAGAAACAAGGAATAAAGGCGGTACAACCAATAATCCAAGGTATGATTTACCTTCTTTTTTGTGAGATCCTTTCACCAAAGGTGGAATAGGAAACAAATCAAGAAAAAAAGCAGAAACTTCCTCTTTAAGAAGTGAGGTCTTATGGGTTCACCATAACTATAGCTCCATGTGGAACCAGATACAGTGGTGCCTCGACTTACGGACTTAATCTGTCCCAGAAGATGTTCTTAAGTCTAAACGTTCGTAAGTCGAATCAGCATTTCCCATAGGAATGCATTGAAAACCGATTAATCCGTTCCGGCTGTTTTTTGTTCTTATGTAGAGGCGCCGTTTGTAAGTCGAAGCATTAGTTCCCATAGGAACTAATGCAAAACCGGTTAATCCGTCCTCTACCACTAGGGCGAGAATTTTTCTTTTTTTTTTAACCTAAGATGACTTAGGTTAAAAAAAGGGCAGGAAAGGAGGGAGGGAGGGAACAAGGGGGAAAAGAGGAAAGAAAGAAAGAAGGTCATCACTGGGGCACACAGACCCCTCAGACAAAGGTTTGTGCTTTTAAGCACAAAAAGAGAGAAGACAGAGAGAGAGAAGACAAGGGAGGGGGGGAGAGTGGAGTCTAAAACACATTTTAAACCCACACATGCTAAACCCACACATTTTACAACAACACATTTTAAACCAAGCAACTTTTAAACAAAACACATTTTAAACCAAACCAAGCACCTTTTAAACCCACCCACCAACACCTTTTAAAACAAAAGAGAAAATTTCTGTTTTTAAAACCAAAAGACTAAAATGTGTTTTAGAGCCCAACAGCCAGCACAGACCTTTGCAAAAAAAATTCTGTTTTTAAAACCAAATGACTAAAATCCATTTTAGAGCCCAACAGCCAGCACAGACCTTTGCAAAAAAATTCTGTTTTTAAAACCAAATGACTAAAATCCATTTTAGAGCCCAACAGCCAGCACAGACCTTTGCAAAAAAATTCTGTTTTTAAAACCAAAAGACTAAAATGCATTTTAGAGCCCAACAGCCAGCACAGACCCTTGTAGAAAGGGTCTGCTAGACCCATCAGAGCACAGAAACATAACCCCCCCACCTAGCCACCTAGTCCAACCCCAAGCTGCAAAACCCCTGTACAGTAAATACAGTGTACTCACCCAGAACAGGCAGTCTTTCTGTTTTAAAAAAGAAAGTCAAAAATCCAAATTTTTTTTTTTTAAAGCCAAAAAAAAATACAGTCCGTACAGTACAATACAGTACCAGGCAGTACAGTACCAGGCAGTCCGAAGTCTCTCTCAGTATCCACACTCTCTAACCGCTGGGACGAGCGAGGTAGCAGACAAGCAGCCTCTTCGCTGGCCAACGGTTAACTGAAAGTTCAAATTTCCCACTTTCCCCGTCTTCCCCGCGTTTTTTTTTCCATTCATAAGTCGAAGTTCTGTTCGCAAGTTGAAGCAAAATTTTGCGACCGGAGCTGTTCGTAAGTCGAAATGTTCATAGGTAGGGACATTCATAAGTCGAGGCACCACTGTATTCTTCTTCATGGTCTCTGTGAATGCACACTAATGGGTTAATCCGCGCTTGCATGGAGCAGCCTTGGAACTTTCTAGCTGGAGCACATGTTGCTGGGACCTTCCCCATGTTGGCTATAAACACCGCCCCCGGCACCGAGTGCCTCAGTTCATTTCTACCGCCGCTGTTGCAGCTTTGTTTGGAACTTCGTGCGCTTATTCAAAACAAACTTACCTTTCCCTTTTTTCTTGGACCTCCCTGGCTTGATCCCAGACCGTCGACTTCGCTTTGTAACTGAGTTTATCTATTGTGTTATTTGGCTTCGGGTTTATGGCCTCGCTGGGCCTCTTCAAGAGGTGCAAGGTCTGCTCAAACAAAGTTCTTCTTCGGGGCCTCTGTGAATCCACACAAATGGGTTTTACTGCTCCTGCGCAGGACTTCTTGGAATATTCTAGAGCTTAAAAAGACGTGATTAGTAGGACGTTGCCCCGTGGCGCACATGCTCCGCTCGCCCATATTACCTCAGTTCCTTTTAGCCACCACTGAAATCGGACTTCTTTTGACCTTGAGCTTGTGATTCTTATTCTTGATTGTTAACGGTATTCTGAATTTTGGACTGATTACGACTACTCTTCTGCCTAACGGACTAAATCAAGTTTTTCATTTTCGGACGTTTCCCTGTGAGTTATTTTCTTTGTTTTTCCCCCTTTTACCCCCCCTTCCTTCCCGCCCTTTTTTAATGGCCTCCTCAGGCCCTTTCAAACGTTGTGCGACGTGTGCCAGTAAAATTCCATTCTCCGACGGCCACGATCGCTGCTTATTTTGTCTGGGCGAGAGCCATCAAACACAAAACTGTGCGGAGTGCAAGAAATTGACTAAACCAGCCCTAAAACTCCCGGCCACATTCGGTAAGCCTGAGTCTGCCTCGGGGGAAGAGGATATGCCGCTACAGCTGCCGCCATCCCCTTCTGTCAGTGATATTCCTGACTGGGGTAACACCTCTTTGGAGGTTGTCGACTTGGCGCAGGCTAGCCCAGGTTCTTTGCTGGGCTCGATAACACAGCAGCCCGCGGCTTCACCGCCGCCGCCAGCTCCGACCGTGGTTCCTCGTAAGAGAATCCACAAGTCTTGACATCTGAAGCCGCCTGAGCAACCAGACCCGTATGGCCGCCAGTCGGAACCAAGGGGGCTCCCTGCTTGTCAAGGCAGATGGCACTACTATGATTATCCGCCATCGTATGGGGCGGAGGAATTTGAACAGGACCTGCCCTTTCATCCAGGACCCTATTGTTATGACCCTTACCTTCAGTATCGACACTATGAGCCCTACGCTCAGCCCTTTTTGCCACCTCCACCTCCGTATCGCAGATGGCGTGAGCTCGCGCCCGAGGCTGAAGAAGGCTATCTTTCCCCGCCTCCTTCTCAACCTCGCAAGAGGCACTTGCCGCTGACCTCTACTACCGTCGGAGGTGTCAAACGATCACGGCTGGCGTCCGACCCGGAGGTGAGCCGTGCAGGCTATGATTATCCTGCTGTCGGACCCAAGGTGAGCCTGGCTCGAGCCCGAGCTGGAGAGGAGCTGCCTCCAGCTCCAATAGAGGAGCTGCCTTATTCCCCCTCTCTCAATCAGGACTCCGACTCACAGATGTCAGAGGGACAGGAGGACTCACTGACGAACATTCCTACTCCGGTGTCAGACGTGGCGGACAACCATCGCCATCAGAGGACTCCTACTCCCACCTCATTCACCGGATAGCGAAGGTCCTCGAGCTTGATGTCGAGGTACCTGCAGTCAAAAAGACAGATAAGGTGTATGAGGACATCACTCAGGAACAAACTCCTCTGGTGCGCCTCGGGTTCATTCCCTCCCTCTCTGAACTCATGAGAGAGTCATGGCTTAAGCCTTCCACCTCCACTCCCCGCCCTTCCTCCCTGCTGTCCGTCACGTGTGCTATTGCATGCTGTGCAGCAGCGGTCAGTTCCAAGGAACTGAGGCACTCGGTGCCAGGGGCGGAGTTATAGCCAACGTAGGGGAGGTCCCGGCACCATGTGCTCAAGCTAGAAAGTTCTGAGGCTGCTCCACACAAGTGCGGATTGACCCATTAGTGTGAATTCACAGATGACCGCTCAAAGAACCAGAGTTACAGGTAGGTAACTTCTTTTTTCCATAAAGGATTGTGCCTATATGACCATTAACTCTGGTCTGGACATAACATGTATTGTGATGCTAAAGTAAAAGTCTGCAGCCTTGTGCCTGTGGAAAATGAGTCTTGAGTCTATTTATATTTCTGTTCTGAACTGGCTCAGGTAGCTCAGTGCACAGAAAGAAGAGTGCCCTCTGCTGAATTGGCTTACATACCATGTTCTAATCTGATTTTCCTTTCAGTTCTCCCATCAAAGCATTGGTTGCACTAGGTCAGAGGCTCTGAAATCCCTCAGAGATCCCAGCGGAAGATGGTATGTCCACAGCAAGGAGCTGTGAGGTAGGAGGTCATGATTAATTCATGATCAACTCTTCTCATAAAAGATGCCCTTTTACAGCAGTTCGATGCTTCAAGTGAGTGGCCCACAGCACTACAGTGATTTATTTTTATAACATGGTTTGAATTGGTTTCAAACATTTTGAGTTTGCATTTTAAAATATCCATTTCCTTGCCAATGGGCATATCTACATATTTGCTCAGCATACACACTACCTGAAACTTTGATTGATGACTCTCCCCACAAAAAAACACATTCCAAAAATGGTCCAGGACTTTGAGTTGGTTAGGCAAAACTGTCAACCAGGATTGTGGGGAGTAGTTCTCTTGTTCACACAATATTGGCCTTTTCCTTTTAGCCCAATATTTGTTGAGCATTTGTGGGAGGCCAAGTTGGTAGCATATTGGCTCACTATGTAACTATCAATGTACAAAGTCAAAACTACAAAGCATTTCTCATTTTAAGTTACATGTGTAGTGAGATTAATTTTCTGTTTCCATCTAGTGCCTGTTTCCTTTCTCAAAAAAGGACATGTTTATTGAATTCGTTGCAAATCCAAAATGTGTGTACACATGTCAGTTTTTTAGTGTGCACCATGCTTCCATACACTTTCAGGAGGAATGGAATGTGAATACAGACTGTAATAGTAGAGTCACTTCTTGCCCAAGTAGTGCAGATAGACTTTGGGGTCTGATTTCCAGACAGAACAAATGTTCCAATTCCCCTTTCTTTCATCTGGTCACAAAGAAGTGCAGAGATTTGTGTCTAAACTTCTCTTTAAAAATGTGCTCCTTTTCTCTTCAAGAAAATGGCTTCTGTTTTGTTTTTGTTTTGTTTTAAATACCTACTTTTCTGCAGAGCTTCTCTGCCGGAGCCTTTTTTTAAAAATGCTAATTGAGTGGTATTTGAAAGCTTCTAACAAGCTCTCATTGTGGACATCAGCTGCACATGGGAAGATCAGAACTCCACTTGCATTGCAAAGCATTACTAAAAATAAACCTTGTTTTAGGGAATTTGAAAGAAAGCCAAAAGCTACTGGGGGAGAAGCAGTAAAATAAGGGGAATGCCACATGGAAGGTGGGAAAAGTACTGACATCTGTGCAGAACCTGGTATTTTAAGGGGAAGAAGCACTCCATCTGGAAGAGCCCTTTGAAACTGATCAGGAGAACTCAGGGACATTGGGTTATGTCTTCGTGTAGGCTTCTGCATACAAAACATGGAGTAGGTTTGTTGTATGTCACCTCTTTGTGTTTGATCCTTCACTGTGATATATAGGCAAAGGATGATTCACAGGCACAGTGTAAACATCTGCAAATGATACTGTATTAGTAACTGTTCCACAATCCAGGTATTGGAAACTAGTCTTTATTCACAGTGTGAATAGGTAGAAGAAGAATATCTCCCCCTGCACTAAGGATATGTATGGGGAAAATTTTCAGAGTTTCATTTAGTTTTTTTCCAGAGCATGCCTCACTAGTTTTTGGGTCATTCAAGTACCAGAGCTTTTGATAAAGCCAAAAGTGCCTGACTTTTTTCTGATTCTTTCCGTTAGGGTTTCCTCAGTTGGGGTTCTAGTGCTAATCCAGAAAAGCCAGCAGTGGTGGCAAGGCAAGGAGAGGGAGGGATGGTGGGACCAGGAGGCACAGGGAAAGAGTGGCAATGGTGGCAAGCCAAGAACAGGAGAGGGAAGGGAAAGAGCAGGGTGGGTAGACTAATTGTTGGAAAATCTATGTGAGGCAATTTTTTTTTACAGAAGTTGGTCAAACAAAAGTCATCCAATAGAGGAAATCCTACAAATATCCAGTATTTTGGGACCCTCTCTTGGATTTCAGAGCCTATCTATCAGAACCCACTGAAAGAATCTGATACTGAAAGACTTTGTTGTGTGGGTTTTTTTCATTTGTTGTAATCTGAAAGTTCCATTTCTGTCCTCCACTGTCTCCAATAAGTCACTTCTTAGCTATTTTCTCTTAATGGGGGTTATATCAATTTTTCCAGTAGATAAATAGTTTCAGTGAAGTACAGTAAATGTGTGTTGGATGCGTGTGCACATGGAAGTTTTAGTTCTGTCTCTCACACAGGAAGTACAGTGCCCTCCCCTAGTTGGTATGAATTTAACAGTGATTCCTATGTATCAGTCTGCTACTGCAAATTCTATTTGGATCCTGTGGTAAAGAGGGCAATAGGACAAACTACAACAAGCTGAAAAATTAGGATAGTTACAAACAAGTCCTTTATTAGTTTTCTTTTGCTTTGCTTGTTAAGTGCTGAAGACATCTGCTTGTTATATCTTTGGAAATACAGCATACACATCTCCATCTCCTTTTTTGGCACAAAAACCAATAATGTATGAGACTCATCTATGATTGGCTGGTATCCTGTTGCCTAGCACAGTAAGTTGCACTAGAGTAGGCCCATTGAATTCGTGGGCACTTGATGCATGAACTCTGTAAGTTCAAATGATTCAAATGTGCTTACTCTAATTGTGACTTACTTTCCAGTGTGATGTAGTGGATAGAGTGACAAACTGGAGAACAGGGTCTGAATGCCCGCTCAGCCATGAAAACTAACTGGGGGAGTGAAACTGGTAAAACCACTTCTTAAATATTTGACTTACCTTGAAAGCCTTGTTAGGATCACTACAAGTCAGTTCCAACTTGACAGCACAGAACACACAGACACACACACACTAAAGTAAGTCACAACTAAATTAGGCCTACAGTGGTGCCTCTACTTATGACCATAATCCGTTCCAGAAGATGGACGTAACTCGAAATGGTCATAAGTCGAAGCACCATTTCCCATAGGAATGCATTGAAATGCAATTAATCCGTTCCGGCTGAAGAAAAAAATCACCAAAAAAAAATATCACTGCAAGACTCATTGGAAACGTGATTAATCCCTTCCGGCCGAAGGGGGAGGGGGGGAAAAAGAAAAGCAATCAAGCGTGCAAGACCCATTGGAAATGCACAGAAAACAAACGGAGCAGATCACAAAGGCACAGAGAACAAAGGGGGCAGGTCGGAAATGCAAAGAAAACAAAGGAAAAAGCAAGGGAAGCATGCAGGACCCATCGGAAATGGGGAAAAAAACCCCAAAAAGCAACCAAACCCCCCAAGACCCATCGGAAATGGGGGGGGACCAAAAAACAAACAACCCCCCCAAGACCCATCGGAAATGGGAAAAAACACTCCAAAAAGCAACAAAAAACCCCAAGACCCATCAGAAATGGGGGGGGGGGAACCAAAAAACAAACAAACCCCCCAAGACCCATGTCAGCACAGAAACATAACCCCCCCAGCTAAAAACCACGCTGCAAAAACACCCAGAACAGTTTTTAAAAAGCAGAAAACAGCACCTTACCTTACCAGGCAGCCTGAAGCCTCCCTGCAAACACACACACACGCTCACTCAGAAGCAGAAGGAGGCAGTCCCAAGCCTCATCCGACACACACTCTCTAACTGCTGGGGTGAAAGAGCTACAAAGCAGCAGCCTCGTCGCCACCTACAGTTAGCAATTTGAATTTCCCGCCTTTTTCCCCTGCCTTTTTCTGTTCGTAAGTGGAAGCTCCGGTCGCAAGCAGAAGCCAAATTTTGCGGCCTGAGCTGGTCGTAACTAGAAATGGTCGTAAGTAGGGACGTTCGTAAGTTGAGGCACCACTGTATTTGAATCAATGGAAGGTATGAAGAAGTTGATTCACCAAATCCTTACATATTTAATGGGCCAACAGCAGTGCAACTTACTACACTAAGCAACAGGATGTCAGCCACTGATTGTTTGGGTTTTACTGTTTTTAGATCTCTTTTCCAATAGGTGGGATACAAATTCATAACAATGACAATAACAATGGCAGTAGCAACAATGACAAATATATGCCATCTAGTTGATAGTGACAATAGTGATCTTTTTCAAGTTTTCCTCAATCTAAAGTACTCAGAAGCAGTTTACTATTCCCTTCTTCTGTGGGAGCTCTGGAACTGTATAGCTTGCCCAAGGCCAGATAGACTGTTTCTTTTCAAGGAAGGTGCAGTGGGCTATCAAATTTCCCCGTTTTGCAAGCAGGTGCTCCAGCTCATTAAGCTATCTAGCCAGCCACAAATCTGTAGATATAGAGATAGAGATACATATGTGGCCCAAAATGCTAAAAGCATAAACACAGCCCTAGTCCTAAAGGAAATGAGAAAAAAAGAAAGAGAATATGTGTGTTTGTATGTACGTGATTTATTAAAAGATTTTTAACACTTCCTGATTTAAAACCAGAGTGAAAGCTGTCTTGTGCTAGTTGAAGCCCCCCAAAGCTGATCAGAAGCTGAGACTGAAACTTTAACCAATGTATCCTATGATTAGGATTGATGTTGTGCAATGTCACAGACTGAGTCTGTTTACAACCTCTATATTGCCTTGGTCCTTCAGGCCAAAATCCAGCTGAAAAGGATGCCCAGGACCAACAAAAAAAAATCCCTGCCACCTTGTCCTGGCCCTGAAATGCTTTATCGTGCCTTGACTTCTGTGCCTGTTTCTTGCTCGTATCACTATAATTTTAAAAAGGGAGTTGAAAATAAAAAGAAGGAACAGCAACTGCAGAAGGCAGAGCTAGAAGGTTTGTTGCCTCTTTGGTTACATTCATGAGCAGCTCCAAAGGATTAGCCCAAAGTGGAAAAGTTGCTGGATGCACTTTCCTATAGTTCTCATGTTTCATTTTTGTTGCACTTATTCAGAGCTTTTTATCTTGATTTTTCCCCACATCTGTTTTTTCCCCCTTGTGCTTCATCTTTTTTGTTGTATTTGACTTATGTGGTTGTCGGCTGCTCATTAAACAAACCAAGAGGACTTAGGGTGTGTCTACATGGCTGGAGTGGGGTGGACCAGGCTAAAGAGGGTCACTAGGGCCAGTTTGCCATTTAGTGTGATCCTTGCATCCAAATAGCATAAGGACCTCAAGCAACTACATCTGGTCTGCAGCAGCCTGCTGTCAATTTGTCAGTATTGTGAAGTGGCTTAAGAAGAGAGTAATTTCAGAATACTGGAAGATGATAGAAGGATCATAGAAGGAACGTAGAATTATGAAGTTGGAAGGGGCCTATAAGGTCATTGAGTCCAACCCCCTGCTCAATGCAGGAATACAAATCAAAGGATATCTGCCAGGTGGTTGTCTAAATTTCTCTTGAATGCCTCCAGTGTTGGAGGACTCACCACCTCTTGAGGTAGTTGGTTCCACTACCGTACTGCTCTAACAGGAAGTTTTTCCTAATATTTAACCTAAATCTGGCTTCCTGTAACTCAAGCCCATTGTTGCATGTCCTGCACTCTGGAATGATTGACAACAGATCCTGTCTCTCCTCTGTGACACCCTTTCAAGTATTTGAAAAGTGGTATCATATCTCCCCTCAGTCTTCTTTTCTCAAGGCTAAACATGCCTAATTCTTTCAGCCTTTCCTCATAAGGCTTGGTTCTCCTTCGCGGCCTCTGTGAATACACACTAATGGGTTAATCTGCACTCAAGCAGAGCAGCTTCGGAAACTTTCACAGCTTTAAGCACTTAGTGCTGGGACCTCCCCTACACCAGCTATATAACTCTGCCCCCGGCACTAGTGCCTCAGTTCTTTTTTCGACCACCGCTGTAGCAGCAGCTTCGTTTGGAACTTCGCAAGTAAAAACAATTCTATTCCTTTCCTTTCCTTTCTTTGACCTTCCCTTGTTCTTTCTTCTGTAACAAGTTGTTTCTTCTGCCTGGGGGAAAAAGTACTAGCCGGCATAGCTGCTCTTTGTGAAGGCTTTACAAAGCCTTTACAAAACCAGCTTTAGAGCCTCAGGGCTTTTTCTCTTAAAGACATAAGGTCTCTCTTACCTTCTTAGCATGGTTACCCCCAGGCTCAAGAGCAACAGCTTTCCACCTCTTTGCAATCTTCCTCTTTCTATCAAAAGAAGAGGACAGCTTCTGAGCTTTGCCCTTGGGAGAAGAAAGGGCCGCCTACAGCTCCGGCCACCATCCCCACTTGTCAGTGATTCTCCTGACATGGGGTAAAAGCCTCTGTGTGAGGTTGGCGTGGAACAGCCCTCTTGCATCAAGGGGCTCATTCATACAGCTGTCAAGTCTGCAGTAAGTTGGGTTACCCTTGGAAGAAGAGAGGGGCCCCTGCAGCGCCCGCCGCCGTCCCCACCTGTCAGTGATTCTTCTGACTGGGGTAAAGCCTCTGTGGAGGTTGGCGTGGAACAGCCCTCTTGCATCAAGGGGCTCGTTCATGCAGCTGTTTAACCTGCAGTGAGTTGGGCGTCTGCAGCCCTGCCCTTGGAGAAGAAAGGGCCTCCTGCAGCGCCGGCTGCTTTCCCCGCCTGTCAGTGATTCTCCTGACATGGGGTTAAAGCCTCTGTGTGAGGTTGGCTCGGAACAGCCCTCCTTCGTGGGCTCCTTCATACGGCTACTAATTCCGGAGAAAGCTGCGCGCCGAGGCTGTAGATGTTCCAGCAACATACGGTAAGCCTTGGTTTTGCCTTTGGGCATAGAATGGGCCCCCTTCAGCTCCTGCTGCCAGCCCTACCTGTCAGTGATATGCCTGACTGGGGTGACACCTTTGGGTGGTTTGGCATAAAACAGCCCTCATTTATCAATGTGCTTGTTCACAGAGCTGCTATTTCCAAAATCAGCTAAGTGCCAAAGCAAGAGCTTTCGGGCAACATTTGGCAGCCCTAGCTTTGCCTTTAAAAAAAGGGGGGGCCTGCAGCTCCCACTGCTAGCCCTGCTAGTCAGTGATATTCCTGTCTGGGGTAGCACTTGTTTGGTGGCTCATAATTTGGCACAAAACAGCCCTCTTTATCAATGGGCTCGTTCACACAGTAGCCTGCGGTCCCACCTCAGCCGCTGGCGCCTGCATAGGCTCATAGGGAAAGGACTCATAGGAGTCAACCCTAAAACTGTGTGTCGCGCACCCCCAGTGTCCCTAGTTTGTTTCCCTCAAACCCAGGTCCCACCTTTGGGCACGACGTTCTTAATTCTCCATACACCAACTGCCACCAGTGGATCTTTATCCACACGTTACCAATAATGCTTCCTGGACACGTGTTGTCAAATATAACAGATTATTTATTGTTTAGTTGTAGAATCACATAAGTATTTTAATAGATGTTGTATTGTGTTGCACTCATTACTTGGACATTAGACACGCTTCTTTATTGGTAGTACTTTTCATATAAATCACTGTGAATCACTGGAATACTATTAGATGACTGTCTATTTATTTCACTTCTATCTTTTATCTATTCTTTAATTCATACACCAACTATACCACACCAACTTTCCAATCTCTCACATAAAACTCCTTAAAACCTCTTATCTCTTGCTCTCTCAGTTTCCAACTGTCTCTCCGACCCTGCCCTCCTGTCCTCTCATAGGCTCCAGCTCTAGAGCTATACATGACGGACAGGTGGGACATGGGCATTCCGCCACATACCTCCCCCCTTGGAAAGTTTGTTTCATGGGGTAAAACTTATGGTAGTTTACCCTCATGAACAACGTAGGCTTTTTCTTAACAATATTTCTAACATTTTTTTCAATGCAATTCTCATTTACACATTTGCAATGTATACTTACTCTATACTTACTCTTTTACTTAGTTGAAAGCATATTATTCTTATTACTTTATATTCAAATAACATTAATCAACATTTTTATTACTTACAAACCACTTCAGTCACTTTTATTCTTACTTATCATTAGTTCATCTATAAATTGCATTTTTATTTATTTCATATACATATACTCTTAGAATATTTATTTAGAACAATTTTAATACCATTACAAGTTACATTTTTCTTTGTTTCCATCAGTCATTCTTCTGGTCTTCTTGATAAGGCGTCCTTGGCTACCACAGTTTGAGTCCCTTAGACTCTGGATCCACAAAGTCACAGTCTTGTAGGGGTATGGCCCACCTCATCAACTTCTTATTGTTCTGACAGTCCGCAACCACAGCCATGGGGAATGGTCTGTGCATGGAACAAAATGTCTTCCCCATATGTACGGTCCGAGCTTCCGCAAAGACCATACAATCGCCAGACACTCACGGTATATGATGGACAGGTGTCTCTCGCCAGCCTGCAGCTTCTTGCTCAGGAACGTCACCGGATGAAGGTCCCCGTTGTCATCCTCCTGGCTCAGCCCGGCTCGCAGTCCGATGTGGGATGCCTCTGTGTAGACGGTGCTCCCTCGCTGGAAATCTGGTTCTCTCAGGGCAGGACCGGTCATCAGCGCAGTCTCCAACCTCTCGAAGGTCTCTTCACAGTTGCTCGACCACAGGATCTCGTCAGCTTTTCTTTTATGGGTTAGGTCCAATAAAGGGGTGGCTATTTCACTAAAATTTTGGATAAATCGTCTATAATAGCCAACTAACCCTAAGAAAGATCTGATTTTTTTCTTTGTTGTTGGTCTAGGCCAGTTTCTGATGATTTCCATCTTTGATTCTAGGGGTCTGATTATGCCTCCCCCTACCATATGGCCTAAGTATTTTATTTCCGAGTTACCCAGTTGGCATTTACTAGCCTTTACTGTTAACCTTGTCTCCTTTAGCCTCTGTAGTACTCTCTCAATATGGTACAGGTGATCGGCCCACGTTTGGCTATAGATTCCTATGTCATCAATTTTGTGCACCACTCCCTTTGCTACACCTGGCTTATTGGAGAAGACCTGCTTGTATTTTATTAGCAAGGCTCTTGCTTCCATTTTCCGCTCTGGGTTTAGTGTGTCACAGATCTTTACATCTTCTGGGTTATATTGGGGTTCGCCTCGCCCTTCCCAATATGGCAATTCATGTTTCTCATTGTCAGCTTCTTTTATGGCATATAGGACAATATTTTCTTTTCTATGGTACGGTTTAATCATGTTTACATGTACTACTCTTCGACCTTCCTCTCCTTCCTCCTGAATTATGTAATTCACCTCACTCATCTTGGAGATTATTCTAAAAGGACCTGCCCAATTTAACTGCAGTTTGTTCCCCTTAATAGGTTTCAGCATCAGGACTTCATCTCCAGGACTGAATGATCTTTCTCTGGCCTTTTTGTCATACCATAGCTTCTGTTTGCCTTGCTGCCTCAGCAAGTTTTCTGAAGCTAACTTCAGCAATTGCTGCAAGGAGTTCATCAGGGTATCTAGGTACTGGGTCACAGTTTCAGGATCTTGTTCCCTCTGCTCTTCCCAATTTAGTCTTAGTAGATCAAGGGGTCCCTGCACTTTTCTCCCAAATAACAATTCAAAAGGACTGAATCCAGTGCTTTCCTGGGGTACAGACCTATACGCGTATAATAAGGGTTGTAATCTCTGATCCCAATCATTGGGATTTGCTGCTGTATATTCCCTGATCATTCGCATTAGGGTTCCATTAAATTTCTCCCTGCTAGTTACTGTAGGGAATGGTCCCACAATGTCCAGGCCTATGCATTGAGATGGGGTAGATATGATTGGTAAAGGGCCCAATTTTGCTTTAGCTTTATCCTTGCCCGTACCCTGCCTTTGCCATACATCACCTATTAGACAGTATGATTGTATTTGCTTCCCCATTCCTGGCCAGTAGAAATTCTGAGCTATTCTCTGCTTTGTGCGTGTGATTCCTAAATGAGCATTATGTCCTTTCTCCATAATCCTTTCCCTGTATTTCAAAGGGATCACCAGTTGTTGTTGAACATTTTCCCCTCCCCTCTGAGGCTTAATTAAGACCTTTCTGTATAACAGGTCTTTTGCCACACAGAATTCTTCAGGGCTTTCCGGGGTTAGTGTTCCTTCTCTGGCTGGCTCAAAGCATTGTTTTAGCGTAGAATCTTGTCTTTGCTCTTGTTTAAAAGCATTTTCCTGAGGATTTCTTATAACTACCACCTCAGCTGTTATATTGTCTTCCTCTCCTCCTATAATTTCATTAGGGATCTCACAATTTTCTTCAGGTTTTGCTCTTTTTTCTATCTGGGAGCGAGTAGTGATTAAAACACTCTTTACATGCTCAGATAGATCTAATCCAATCAAACATGGAGCAGAAATTTGATTCGTGAGGGCTACCTTCCACACTCCAGTCCACCCTTGATATTTCATTGGTATTTGAGCCATAGGTAGAGTAATTAATTCTTTCCCAATCCCTTTTATGGTTATGTATTCATTTCTTACTATATTTTTCTGAGGGATAATATCAGGATGACACAAAGTCACCTGTGAGCAGGAGTCTCTCACCGCTAGATATTTTGTATTATTTATATAAATGGGTTCCCCAGAACACCGAAACAATCCTTGGTTATTTTCAATATAAAAGCATTGGACAACATTGGCTAATGGCAGCTGTTTTTCCTGGCCCTCTGCCACCTCTGTTTCAGCGCCACTTTCAATTGCCTCAACTGTCTTTCCCTGCTGTTGTACATAGTACACTTTCCTGGGTACATTTCCACCTCCTTTCTGTGGAACCTCTTTATTCTTTAAGGTTTGGCATTGGGAAATGAAGTGCCCTGGTTTCCCACAGCCATAACACAATTTTGGACCCCTTTGTTCAAAGAGAGGGGACTTTTCTCCCTTCCCTTCAAAGCTTTGTTTCATCTGTTGATTCTGCTCTGAGGGTTTGCTTCTAAAATGGCCTCCAGTATTCTGATAGTTCTTGTGGTAATCTCTGGGTTCTTTTCTTCTTTCCTCCCAGCTGTTACCTCCAAGTTTTACCTCAGAATATTTTGGGTTTCGTATTTGTGAGATAAAATCAGCTTCTTCACTCGCCTGTCGAACCGTTCTGGGCGTTTTATCCCTGACCAAATACCTTAGTTCTCCTGGTAGAACTGAATAGAATTGTTCTAGCCCTATAATATCTTTCATTTCTTCTAAAGTCTCAACTTTAGCGTGTTCTACCCACTTCTCCAAGTATTTGACCAGATTGGCTCCCAATTGATAATATGATTCCTCAGGTTTTCTTTTCAATGTTCTAAATTTCTGTCTGAGGTGCTCAGCATTGATCCCATACCTCGCGTAAACCAACTTCCTGAAGGCTTCATAGTCTCTTGCTTGATCTGGGGCCATTTGAGAATAAATCTCATTTAATTCTCCACTTATTTGAGACCTGAGAATAATCATTCTCTCCTCAGCTTTCACTTTATAGTCCCAGCATGTTCTCTCGAAAGCAATGAGGAATGCCTCAGCGCAATCACCCTTTCTGAATTGAGGGAATTTCTTTAAGTCAGCTTTTGATAAATTCCCCTCCTCAGTATTTGAATTATTATTATTATAGTTCTGGGCTGATAATTCTAATCGTCTCATTTCTAGTTGGTGCTCCATTTCCTTTTCTCGCATTGCCAGTTGGTTGGCTTCTGCTTCCGCCCTGAGCTGTAAAGCTTTTTCCTCAGCCTTAAGCTGTAACTCTTGTAATTGAAATTCCCTTTCCAATTTCCACTTCTGAAACTCTTGGGAGGTTAAAGCAGCTTCTCCCCTTGAGGTACTATCCTCTTGAGCATCATCATATTGCTCAGCTAATTCAGGGTTTTCCTCTGCGTGAGGTAAACCTTGTACATCAGATACCTCCATTGTTAACCGTTTCCCCCTCTTAGAAGGCATGGTTTATTTGTCTTTCTCTGGATAAGTTGGTTGGTTTATTAGAGGCAAATAGACAAGCCTCAATTTAAAAACACTTTTTCCTTTTCTGTGTTAGAGAGAGAGAGTGATATACAGTAGCCCTTCTGCTGCAGCAGCAGACAGATGGTTACTTTATTTCTTTCTTTAGGCACCTAGCCTTCTCTGGTTCTGAAACACTGTTTCTTCCAGTCTCCAGACACCCAGCTTTTTCCTTTACCATTTATATTATTCCAGCCACCACTTAGATTTTGTCCCCTCAGCTTCCTTGGACCTTGGCTTCCTTTTTATTCCCTTCTGCGCTCCTCTTTCAGAGCTAGGGATCTAAAGTTAGCCCTCTTGGTCTTTCCCTAAGCTTGAGGTAAATTTTAAACACTAAATTCTCCTCAGAGTCTCTTCCTGCCTTAGTCTTTCCACGATCAGGAGTCCCTTCCAAGCTATCCACACAGAGCTTTTAGGGTTCCCCACTCCTTCTCATTGGACTAACAGGTCCCTCAGACTCAGAGAATTTCTGTTCTCTTTTCTTTGGCTCACTGGAATTTATTTATTTCATATCCCACCGCTGATGCCACCACTTATGTCGCGCACCCCCAGTGTCCCTAGTTTGTTTCCCTCAAACCCAGGTCCCACCTTTGGGCACGACGTTCTTAATTCTCCATACACCAACTGCCACCAGTGGATCTTTATCCACACGTTACCAATAATGCTTCCTGGACACGTGTTGTCAAATATAACAGATTATTTATTGTTTAGTTGTAGAATCACATAAGTATTTTAATAGATGTTGTATTGTGTTGCACTCATTACTTGGACATTAGACACGCTTCTTTATTGGTAGTACTTTTCATATAAATCACTGTGAATCACTGGAATACTATTAGATGACTGTCTATTTATTTCACTTCTATCTTTTATCTATTCTTTAATTCATACACCAACTATACCACACCAACTTTCCAATCTCTCACATAAAACTCCTTAAAACCTCTTATCTCTTGCTCTCTCAGTTTCCAACTGTCTCTCCGACCCCGCCCTCCTGTCCTCTCATAGGCTCCAGCTCTAGAGCTATACATGACGGACAGGTGGGACATGGGCATTCCGCCACACCGTGCTACTGTCAGGTAGACCCGAGTAATTTTCCTCAGGAGGGTCCTATCACGCTGACAAGTTCGTGCAGGACCAGTCCCTTTTATCTGGTACAGGAGCTATGAGCCTTTTCTGCCACCTTTTCTGCCGCCCCCGCCGCCCCACTCCACCTGGCACTGTTCTGAGCCACGGGCTAAGGAGTGCTTTGTGCCTCCACCTATGCCTCAAAGGTGTAGTGCTCCCTCGAACTCGGCTCCGGCAGCAAAGTGTTCGCGGGTTCAACCTAACCCGCTGTTAACCCTTTCAGCCTTCTCTGTCCCGGCAACTGTATTGAGACTGAGTTTGGTCAGGCTCATGCTAAGAAAGACTGCTCCCCTAATCGTCTGAAGGACTTACCTTATTCAGCTGGGACTCACAAGAGTCAGAAGGGGAGGAAGACTTCCAACCAATCTTCCTACTCCCATATCAGTTGCCGCAGTTAGTCACCCTCCTTTACCGTTAACAGATAAGGAGTTCTTTGGTTGGCGTTTTCATTTTCTGGCCGCCATGTAGCCAACTACTCCTCTGCCATGGGTGCTTATTATCACCACTTATTGAATTTGGCATTGCCAATTCTGTGGGTAACTCCTGTGCACCTTTACAGTTAAGGCCTCCCATATCACTAGGAGGCAATGGGGCGGGCGTGTCACGAGCGCATTGCTGTTCGACATGCCTTAAACCAGCATCCAAACAACTGACGGGTCGAGGATCTGCCGTTTGTTGGTGTACGGCTTTCAGTCAGAAAACTGATGTTATTCTTGATAACCTGCCCAAGCTCCAGAAGGCGGCACGGTCATTTGCGGTGTAACAACCGCAAGTACCTGGTGATGCTCCTACCAGCCTAGGGCATACCGGGAACATCAAAGGCCTCAACCCCAAAGTTACCAGCCGCCACCCCCTAGACATGTGGGCAGGCAGCACCCTGACCAACAGATCTGCAGGCAGGACCGCAAAACCGAGTGGTCTCTTTACTGCACCTGACTTCTCTGTCGTTGACCAGTCAGGCCGTCTGGCCCCTCGTCTTTCTGATTGGTGTTCCTTCATGTTTAATACTTGGGTACTCTCTATCATAGCTACTGGCTATGCTATTGAATTCAATATACCCCACTGTCATAGGCCACGTTATGGCCACCCCCCCCCCCCAAAAAAAGGATGGAGGCCTCTGGCCCATCCTTGATTTTGGAGGCCTGAATTCTTCTATTACTCTACGTAGATTCCGTATGGCTTTCTTGGACTCTGTTATTCACATGTTACGTCCAGAGAGTTGGTTGGATGCTTGTTTTCATGATGGCATCCGGTCAGGCTATCAACGCTTTCTCAGGTTTTCAGCAGGGGGAATCACTGTTTACCCGTAGCTGGATAACTGGCTCCTGGCTGCTGAGTCCAAGTCACAAGCTGGTAAACACACATCCTTGACACTGTCCCTTTGTCAGCGTTAGGACTGAAGGTCAACATAGAGAAGTCGACTTTGCAACCTACACAGTGTGTAGATTGTATTAATGAGACTTGGGATGCTTTCTTGAAGCAGGGTTTTTCTTCCCTGATGACAAGTCTGTGAAAATGCTTGATTTCTTATGCTCCTTTTTTCTTCAGGCGCTTGCTTCCCTGTCCTACAGGTCCAGCGACTCCTGGGGCTGATGGCATCTACCACAGCCATGGGACAGCATGCTCAACTGAGGATGCGGTCCCTTCAAGCCTGGTTTCTCTCACTTTTTCAGATATCTTGCGACCACCCATCCACGTTGCTCCAGGTGACTCCGGAACTCGCTGCATAACTGGACTGGTGGGGATCCCCCCCCAACCTACGCATAGGGAGACCCTTTGGTCTCTTGACCTGGTTGGTTCAGTCAGTGGTGGATGCCAGCCCGCCGGGTGGGCAGGCTTGTCTGCGCCACCACGTTGCCCTTGGCCGCTGGTAGCCGGCCTTCATATTGTGCTGGAGCTCCTGGCAAATACCAAGGCCTTTTGGGCCTCTGAACCCCTACTCCGGGGTCGGGTGGTCCAGGTCGCATCAGGCAATACCACAGCAGTTTATTATATACACAAGCAGGGCGGCGCTCATTCATTACTCCTTCTTGTTCTCACCATCAACCTTTCAGAATGGTGTTATGCTTGCCACATTTGTCCAGTGGCTGTACATATGGCAGGCAGAAACGATTCTGTGGCAGTCCATCTCAGCAGACTACGGTTCTGCTCTCACGAGCAGGCTCTCGACGATGCCACCTTTAGTTGCCTCTGTCATCGATGGGGGACTCCAGACATAGACGTTTTGCATCCTAATTAAACAAGAAGTGTGCCATGTTCGGCTCCCGAGCTGGCATCGGCCGCAGCTCCCTAGGGGACGCCTTCCTGATGAATTGGTCACGGAGCCTCCTTTACAGGTTTCCACCTTTCCCCCTTCTTCAAAGGACTGTTGTTTGTGTCCACCATGAGTGTGCAAACGTCATGCTTGGTCGCCTCGCTAGCCATGGTTTTTGATCCTGCTCCCCTGAGCTGCAGAATACATCAGGCTGCACCTGGTCCCTCATCTGCTTTCTTGGGACGAGGATCGGATATTTCATCCGGACCTCGAGTCCCCCTACCTGTCCGCATGGAGTCTTCCCCGACTGTAACAGACATGCTCAATCATGCTTGCAAACCTTCTACCACTTTGACCTACTCCTATAATGGGTAGGCGTTCTGTCACTTTGCATCAACATGACATTTGCCTACTAGGCCAATGTCTCTGGACGCATTCCTTCAGTTTCTCCTTCACCTGTTTTGCCTGGGACTGGCCCGTTCTACCTGCAAGCTGTTTCTCCGAGGCCTGGAGAATATGCGCCCTGTCTATAGACCACTAACATCTCAGTGGTCTCTCCAATCAATTCTTTGGTGGCTTATGAGGCCTCCCTTCAAGCCCTTGGCGTCAGCATCGCTCCGCTTGCTGCCTTTCTCCTGGCAATAACTTTGGCTTGCAGGACTGGAGGACTGGCTGCACTAAGAGCGGGTCCTCCTTTCTGTAAAGTAACCTTATGGCCAGGCCTTACCTTCTTGCCTAAGGTATTTTCTGCCTTCCATCTGAACCAGACAGCTGTCCTTTCTGTCTTCTTTCCCACGCCATCTTCACTGCTTGAGACAGCTCCGCACGCTCTAGACATGAAGCGTGCTCTGTCACATTATGTGCATAGCACGACCACTTTTCGTGCCTCACAGCGTCTCTTTGTCACATTTGCCGGCTCCTCCTCCGGAGCACCAGCTTCCTCTCAGATCATCTCTAGATGGTTAGTCAAGACCATCCGTCTTCCCTATGATTTGGCAGAGACTCCTCTTCCAAAGTCAGTGAGAGCTCACTCTACTAGAGCTGTGGCATCCTCAACAGCCTTTCTCAGTGGAGTGGACATCGCGGATGTCTGCCGCGCTGCCACATGCGCCACTCCGCCTATCCTCATCTCGCTCTACCGCCTGGATGTCCGGCCAAAGGCTGAGGCTGCGGTAGGTCGAGCTGTCCTGGCTTCTGCACTTTCGTGACGTCCCTCCTCCTGGTTAGTCAGCTTGCCAGTCACCCATTAGTGTGTATTCACAGAGGCCACGAAGGAGAAAAAGAAGTTACTTACTTGTAACTCTGGTTCTTCGAGTGGTCCTCTGTGAATTCACACGTCCCGCCCTCCTCCCTGCTGTCTGTCATGTTTGCCATGGCATGCTGGGCAGCAGCGGTCGGTTCCTTAGAACTGAGGCACTAGTGCCTGGGGCGGAGTTATATAGCTGGTGTAGGGGAGGTCCCAGCACTAAGTGCTTAAAGCTGTGAAAGTTTCCGAAACTGCTCTGCTCGAGCGCAGATTAACCCATTAGTGTGAATTCACAGAGGACCACTCGAAGAACCAGAGTTACAAGTAAGTAACTTCTTTTTTCCAGCCCCCTGATCATCCTTGTTGCCCTCCTCTGAACTTGTTCCAATTTGTTGGCATCCTTCTTGAAGTGTGGTGTCCAGAACTGGACACAATCCTCAAGGTGAGGCCTAACCAGTGCTGAATAGAGGGGAACCAGTATCTTATGGGATTTGGAGACTATACGTCTGTTAATACAGCCTAAGATAGTGTTTGCCTTTTTTTGTAGTCACATCACACTTTTGGCTCATATTCAGCTTGTGAATACAATAACTCTTAAGATCCTTCTCACTTGTAGTATTGCTGAGCCAGGTATCCCCCATCTTGTAACTGTGTGTTTGGTTTCTTTTTTCTAGATGCAGTATTTTGTACTTATCTCTGTTGAATTTCATTCTGTTGTTTTCAGCCCAGTGCTCAACCCTATCTAGATCATTCTGAATTTTGTTTCTGTCTTCCAGGGTGTTGGCTATTCCACCCAAATTTTGTGTCATCTGCAAATTTGATTAGCATTTCCTGTATCCTCTGATCCAGGTCATTATTAAAAGAAATGAATAGCACTGGGCCCATGACTGAGCCATAGGGTACCCCACTTGTTGCCTCCTCCCAGTTGGACCCTCTGAGTACGATTCTCTTGCCAACTGTGTATCCACCTGACAGTTGTTCAGCCCACACTGTTAATTTGCTAATCAGAATATCATGGGGCACTTTGTCAAAAGCTTTGCTGAAGTCAATATGTACTATGTCAACAGCATTCCCTCTGTCTATCAGAAAGGTTACCCAGTCAAAACTGAGATCAGATTAGTCTGGCAGGATTTGTTCTTGACAAATCCATGTTGGCTTCTAGTTATTACTGCTTCTTTTCCAGTTGTTTACCTAGCGACCGCTTTGTAATCTGTCCCAGAATTTTCCCAGGAATTGATGTCAGGCTATGTTTGCTCTCTCCTCAGCATTCTCCTCCTCTGCCTTCCCTTGTTGCTCTTCCACCTCCAGTGTCTCCATTGACTGCAGCTGGTGCTCAAGTGTTCTGTCAATGAATACTGTGACATTCACCTAGTGTCCCCTGCTTGTTTTCCCCAAACCAAGGGTTCACTCTGGCGACGTTCTCTCTTTCCTTCGCTGCCACCAGTGGATTTCCCCTATCCACTCTGTAAAAGACTTAAATCAGACACTTGCTGCCAACATAACTTGTTTATTAAAAGATATTAGGTTGAATCTTAGAATCAAAATCATTGAACTTCGTATATTTTGTTACACACTCAATCACCATTTCCTTTATTTATTTACTTTAACCAGATTATCTTTATTACTATCAGTTCTCTCTATTTCTCTGACTATCTATCTCTCTTTACTCTTCAACCTCTCTCCTTCACACCTCGCACTCTCCTTTTCTCTCTCTCTAACTCAGTGTTCCCCAACCTTTTCCGGTCCGCGGACCGGCTGGGGAAGGCGGGGCACCCCCTGCGCTCGCGCGCATGCGCGAACAAGCGTGTGTGCGCTCTTGCACGGGCGTGCGCGCCCGCAGGAGCGTGCACCGCCATTTTGCGCAGGTGCGCACAGGCCTGCTCGTGCGCATGCGCAAACGGCAGCGCGCACTTGTGCAGGCCCGTGCGCATGCGCAAATGGTGGTGCGGCGCTCATGCGGGCACGCACGCCCGTGCAAGAGCGCGCACACGCTTGTTCGCGCATGCGCTTGAGCGCAGGGGGTGCCCCGCCTTCCCCAGCCGGTCCGCGGACCGGAAAAGGTTCTCGCTGAAATTGGGTACAAAGCGACGTTAATAGCTGGCTAACCCTAGGAAAGATCTTATTTTTATCTTAGATGTTGTCCTGGACCAATTGTTGATATCTTCTATTTTGAGTTCTAGGGGTTTGATTATGCCTCCCCCTATTACATGTCCTACATATTTTACTTCTGAGCTACCCAGTTGGCATTTACTAGATTTGACTGTTAAACCGGTCTCATGTAGTCTCTGTAGCACTGTTTCAAGATGGATTTTGTGCTCTTCCCATGTCTCTATTTTATGCCCTACACCCTTGGCTATACCAGACTTATTAGAAAAGACATGCTTATATTTTTGCAATAAAGCTCTGGCTTCTTCTTGTTGCTCGGGCTAGAGTAAGGCTAATTTTGACTTCCTCAGGGTTATACTGGAGTACACCCCTTCCTTCCCAATATTGTAATTCAGGTTTTTCGTTGGGCACTTCTTTAAAGGCATATAAAACAAAATTTTCTTTCCTATAATAGGGTTTAATCATATTTACATGCACAACTCTTCTGACTTCTTCTCCCTCCTCCTGAATTACATAATTCACGTCACTCGTTTTAGAGACCACTCTAAATGGGCCTGCCCAAGCTAATTGGAGTGTATTTCCTTGAATAGGTTTCAGCATTAGAACTTCGTCTCCAGAATTAAATGCTCTTTCTCTGGCCCTCTTGTCGTACCAGTGTTTTTGCTTTCCTTGATGGCTCTTTAAGTTTACTGCTGCTAACTCAAGGGACTGCTGCAAGGGGTTCATCAGCGCATCTATATATTGGACCACTGACTCAGGATCCTCCCCTCTATGTTCCTCCCAGTTTTTCCGGAGTAAATCTAGGGGTCCCCAGGCTTTCCTTCCAAATAATAGTTCGAAAGGACTAAATCCTGTACTTTCCTGGGGTACAGATCTATAAGCATACAATAATGGTTGCAATTTATGGTCCCAATCATTTGGATTTTCAGCGGTATATGCTCGAATCATTCGCATTAGGGTCCCATTAAATTTCTCAACCAATCCATTAGTCTGGGGATGATAAGGGGATGAGGTGATGTGAGTGATGCCACAGACTTGCCACAACCTTTTCATTAATTTGGACGTAAATGAGGTCCCCAAATCTGTCAAAGTAAAAATTTACAGGCCTGAGCAGTACAAATGTCTTAATGAGCAGCCATAATGTTCAGGTGTGTTAAAGTGCTGAGTCATAGTGACTCAGGAGGGCTGGCTCAGGGATGATGCAACATCTGTGCTGATTGGACACAGCCAGATGCACAAGTGTATATATGTGGACTGTGTATAGAAGATGTATTCCTTCTCTTCTTGATGAGTTCATGCTGTCATGCTGTTGGTCTGTACATCTGTAAATACTGCTGTAAATATACGTCTGGTGCTGAAGAACCTGATTGTGTCTGCGTGAGTCACTTAACCACCAGGACCTGATGTCACTCTGCTGAGTTACCGCGTGATTTACGCTAACACGGGTTATGGGCCCAGCGACGCGCCCTGCGAAGACCGCTTTGCGTAAAGAAAGTTGGTGAGTACCAGAGGGTGCCACTATAGTATATGGAAGATGTGGAGGTCCAGGAAGGTGGGAGTTCTGCCGTTGAGAGCCCAGGAGGGGAAAGAAAATGGAGGACTGAGAAAAAAGACACCAGCATGCCGGCATTTGGAGGAATGAGTATGGGAGGTTTTCCCTTGACAAGACTAAATGAGAGAAATTACCAAACATGGTCCATTAAAGCTGAGATGCTATTAAAAAGGGAGGATTTCTCTTGTCCAGGCAGCTGATAAATCCAAGGTCGCCAGCTGGATAATTGACAGTGGGGCTGTATCTCACTTAACTAACAAAAAAGATTTATTTTCTTTCTTAGGTACTTCGGAGCAAAGCTGTGTGAGCTTGGCAAATGGAGAAAAATCAGCCGTAGCTGGAGAAGGGTCTATTTTTATACCAGGTTTGGGAAAGGAACTTAAAAATGTATTGTTAGTTCCACAAATAGATTGTAACATTTTAAGTGTGCCTGCACTTGACAAAGAAGGCTATTCAGTGACATTTGAGAATAAGAATTGTACAATTAAGAGAGGAAACACTGTTTGTGCAAAAGCAAAACTAGAAAACAATCTATATGTGCTAAAGAGCAAAACACAGAATGACACACATGCCATAGTGAAGAACACACCCCAGCATAATCAGTACGCACATTTACTACATAGGAGATTAGGTCACGTGAACTTTAGAACACTGCAAAGGATGGAAACAATGGCAAAAGGTGTGAAATTGAAAGAATGTAAAAATTACCTAGATTGTAACATTTGTAAACTGGCAAAATCTAAAGTAAGCCCTAAAAGCAAGGAGCGCACCAGTCAAACAAAAAGACCTTTTCAGTTGGTGCACGCTGATATAATTGGGCCTTTTGCGCCATCTATGGGTGGAGCAAAATATGTTAGTCATAGTAGATGACTATTCAAGATACTCATTTTGTTACCTGATGAGAACCAAGGCAGAAGTATTTAACAATTTTAGGAATTGGGTGAAATTTGTGGAGAAATGTTATAACCACAAGGTGGCACAAATTCAAACAGACATTGGTTCTGAATTTATGTCAAAAAAATTTCAAACTTCGTTGGAAAATACTGGCATATTTCATAGAAAGACTAGCCCATATTTGCCTTTTCAGAATGGTGTAGCAGAACGTAGAAACGGAGTTCTGCAAATGATGAAAGATGCATTATTAGCAGATGCTAATATGATTCATGGTTTTTGGGGTGAAGCTATTCTTACAGCGAATTATATTGTGAACAGAGTGTTTTCGTCAGCGATAGAGCAAACCCCATATTTTATGCTGTATGGGAGAGAGCCATCCTTGCAGCACATGAGGGTATTTGGTTGCAGTGCCTGGGTGCACGTCCCAAAAGAGACCAGGAGGAAAGGGAAACCAAAAGCAAAGAAAATGAAATTCTTAGGATATGAAAGAGGGTCAAAAGCATATCGTTTCCTGGATGGAAACAGGGATGTGGTAATCTCAAGGTCTGCAAATTTCTGTGAACATGAAAATTGGGATAGGGTACATGCTAACTCACAAGTTTATATTCCCATCACAGAAATAGGAAGAAGTCAGGAAAGGCAGATAGAGCCAAAAGAAGAGGCTGAAGAGGGAACGAGCCGGAGCACATCAGAAGAAGAAGAGGATGATGGAGAGTGTAGTGAGGTAGAAAGTGAGACAGAAATTAAAGAAGAACCACAGATTGAGGAAGAGCCACAAATCCCCAGGAGATCTGAAAGGGCTAACAAAGGTATCCCTCCTACAAGGTTTGGTGTAGGGGAAATTAAGGTATGTCATGTTTACCAGGAGCCCAAAAGCTTTGAGGAAGTAATGTTACTTCCAGAAGTAGAGAAAAAGAAATGGCAAGAGGCCATGAAAGAGGAACTAAAGTCAATGGATGAACATAAAGTTTTCACAGAGACAAGACTGCCACCAGAGCATAAGGTAATAGGCAGCAAATGGGTCTTCAAGAGAAAATTACAGAACAATGGGGATTATAGATTCAAAGCAAGGTAAGTGGCTCAAGGGTACACACAAAAGAAATATGTACATTATGATGAAGTGTTCTCGCCCACAGTGAAGGCAGGGACCATGAGAGTGGGTTTAACTCTGGCAGCATCCAGAAGTTACATTATAAATCACTTTGACATAACGACAACCTATTTGAATGCTGATTTAAAAGAGGAAATATATATGGCAAAGGCACCTGGCTTTGAAAGCTCAAAACCTGGAATGGTTTATAGATTAAACAAAGCCATTTACAGTCTACGCCAATCTGCGAGAAATTGGAATCAATGTATGCATTCTGCGTTAGAAAAGTTAAATTACAGAAACAGTCTGGCTGATCCATGTCTGTATGTGAAGGAATATGGAAATGAGCTAAATATTTTATTAGCTTATGTAGATGATATATGTTTCATGACAAAGGATCAAAGCAAAATAGATTTGTTTGAAAAGCAATTGAAGAAAGAATTTAAATTAAAAAATCTAGGCCCAATACAAAATTATTTGGGGGTGCAAATACAGAAACAAAACAAAGGTTTTGTATTAAGCCAAAAGATAAAAATAGAGCAAATGTTAGAAAAATATAACATGCAAGAGTGTAAAAGTGTTCAGACCCCTATGGTTGTAGATTTTCAGAAATCAGAATCTGAAAGCATGGAATTTGAAAATCAGGAGATTTACCAGTCTGCAATTGGAAGTCTAATGTACTTGGCAAATTGGACAAGGCCAGACATTGCGGCAGCGGTAAATATATTAAGCAGACATGTGTCTAAGCCCACAGTAAAACACTGGCAAGGAGTGAAAAGAGTGTTTAGGTACTTGAAGGGAACACTTGACAGGTATTTAGTCTTAAAACCCTCAAAAGAATTAAAACTAATGGCATACGTAGACAGTGATTGGGCAAACGACGAAACCGATAGAAAATCAATGTCTGGGTTCACAGTATTATTTGCTAATGTGTTAGTAGGATGGAAATCTAGAAAACAAAATTCCATCGCTACATCAACAGCTGAGGCTGAGTTCGCAGCTTTGTCAGAGCTATGTTCAGAAATCATCTGGTATAAACAAATGATCAAAGACTTAAGGGTTGAAGTAAGTCATGTAATAAAAGTGTTTGAGGATAACACTACTTGCATTCACATGGCCGTAACAGAGAAGATGTGAAACAGAAGCAAACATGTAGATATCAAATACCATAATGTCAGGGAAGCAATAAAAGAAAAGTTGATAGAATTACAATACTGTGAAACAGAAAGAAACATTGTAGACATTATGACAAAACCCTTGAATGCACAAAGACATAAAGAAATAACCAAAGAAATGGGAATATGTTCTGCTCAGGAGTAAATTAGGAGGGGTGTCAAAGTAAAAATTTACAGGCCTGAGCAGTACAAATGTCTTAATGAGCAGCCATAATGTTCAGGTGTGTTAAAGTGCTGAGTTATAGTGACTCAGGAGGGCTGGCTCAGGGATGATGCAACATCTGTGCTGATTGGACACAGCCAGATGCACAAGTGTATATATGTGGACTGTGTATAGAAGATGTATTCCTTCTCTTCTTGATGAGTTCATGCTGTTGGTCTGTACATCTGTAAATACTACTGTAATATACGTCTGGTGCTGAAGAACCTGATTGTGTCTGTGTGAGTCACTTAACCACCAGGACCTGATGTCACTCTGCTGAGTTACCGCGTGATTTACGCTAACAAAATCGGTAACTATCTCAGAAGCGAAGCCCATGCGACACATATAATTTAATAGTGCATCTGCCACTGTCTCAATATTCCGTAAGGGAACAGCTTCTGGGTATCTTGTGGAAGATTATCCATAATTATGGATTATTCAATTATGGATAAAATTAATCTATTTCCCCGCCTGGTAACTTTAGGTAGGGGTCCCACTATGTCTAGGCCTATTCCCTGAAATGGGGTTGAGATGACTGGTAATGGGCACAGCTTAGCCTTGGTCTTGTCATTCCCAGTACCCTGCCTTTGACATGTGTCACAGCTTTGACAATATAACTTGACCTGTTTCCCCATCCCAGGCCAGTAAAAGTTTTGAGCCATCCTTTGCTTGGTACGTGAGATGCCTAAATGAGCCGCTAATGCATCTTTATGTCCCTTTTCTAAAATTCTTTCTCTGTATTTGAAGGGCACTACCAGTTGTCTGAGAATGCTCTCCCCTCCCCTCATAGGATTCACTAGAACCTCTCTGTACAATAGGTCTTCCTTCACACAGTATCTTTCAGGGTTTTCAGGGGTCAGGGGCCCTTCCTTAGCTTGTCTAAAGCATTCATTTAAGGTAGGGTCTTCTTTTTGTTCTTTTATGAAAGACAGATTACTACTAGGATTCCTCATAGTGACTAGATCAGCTGTTTCATTCCCTTCTATTTCAGAATTCCCAATGTTTTCTTCAGTGTCTTCAATTGGCCTTCCCTGGGAGCGAGTTGTTACCAAAACAGTTGTTACCAGTTGTTACCAGATATGGCCACTGTCCAATCCCCTGTCCACCCTTTATATTTTATGGGAATTTTTGCCAATGGCAGCTTCACTATTTCAGCTCCAATCCCTTTAATAGAAATTGTCTCATGTTCCAGCATATTTTTCTTAGGGATTATCTCTGGATGACACACTGTAACTTGTGAGCAGGAATCTTTTAGAGCAAGATATTTGTTATTATTAACATATATAACATCGCCTGAACTGCGTAGAAGATCCTGGTCACATTTTATCAAATAACATTGAACAACCCTAGCCATAGGAGGCTCCTCTTGGCTCTCTGGCTTCTCTGTCACTGGGGTTGTTATGGCAACCGCTTCAATGGCTCCCTTAGCTCCACTCTGCTGTACACAGTATACTTTCTTTGGCAGACTAAAATTTCCCCCTCCTTTTTGCTGACCAACCTCCCTATTCTTGGTAGTCTGGCACTGGGCCCAAAATTGTCCTTTCTCCCCACACCCATAACATGTTTTATTGGCTCTGGGTTCAAAATACGGGGACTTGTCACCCTTTCCTTCAAAGCTATTATGTTTCTGGTGACTCAGCTCTGAAGGCTTGCCTTTAAAATGGCTTCCAGTAGCTTGATTATTTCTGAGGTAATCTCTAGATCCTCTCCTCGTCGCACCACACTTTCCCTCCAATTTTTACCTCAGAGAATCTGGGGTTCCTTATCTCATTTATAGAATCAGCAGTTTCACTTGCCTCTTGTACATTTTTAGGCTTTTTGTCTCTCACTAAATATCTTAAATCACCAGGTAGAACAGACTAAAATTGCTCCAGCCCTATTACATTTTTCATTTGTTCTAGAGACGTGACATTCTCTCGCTCCATCAATTTCTCCAAGCATTGAACTAATTTTGCCCCTAATTGAGAATATGATTCATCAGGCTTTTTGGTCAGGGCGCAAAATTTTCATCGCAGATGTTTGATTTCATACCTCGAATAAACCAATTTTCTAAAAGCCTCAAAGTCTCTGGCTTGATCTAGGGGCATTTGAGAATATAGGTCTGCTAATTCCCCACTTATTTGAGATCTTAGTACAATCATTCGTTCTTCCTCTCTCACATTAAAGTCCCAGCAAGCTTGCTCAAAAGAAATGAGAAATGATTCTGGGCAGTCACCTTTTCTATACTGGGGAAATTTCTTTAGGTTTATTTTTGAGAAATTTCCCTCAGCATTACTGTTGCTATTATTGTTATTTTGAGATGCCAGTTCCAATTGTCTCATTTGTAATTGAAAGTCCATCTCTTTTTGTCTATTTTCTTGCTCAATTGCCATTTCCCTCTCTCTTAATTCTATTTGTTTGGCTTCAGCCTCCGCTCTGGCTTTTTCTCTAATTTCCAATTCTTTGAGTTGCAGTTCCTGAGCTTTTTCTTCAGCCCTAGCTCTTTCTCTAATTTCTAATTCCTTCAATTTAAATTATTGTAGTAACCTCCATTTTTCAAACTCTTGGGAGCTTAGATCACCTTCTCTCCCTGAGGCTCCCTCATGAGTCTTTTCCTGTTCTACAGATTTTTCCACAGGGACTCCATTTCCCTCCACTTCATTAGGTAAATCTTGAGGATCAGTTACCTCCATTACTATCTTTTTACTTCTTTTAGGAGGCATATGTATGTGCATTTATTTGGATAAGCTGGTTTATTTTGCAGATAAGTAGTCAAGCCTCTGTTTAAAATACTTTTTCCTTTCTGAGTTACTCTGTAGCTCTCCCTTGGCAGCTAAGGATTGCTACACTGTTTCTTCTGGCACCCCGCCAGCCACGCTGTTCTTTGGTTTGAGACACTCTATTTTCTTGCCTCCAGACACAAAACTATTTCAGAATTATTATTTTTCCCAAGCCTCTGCTTGTTCCTGTCACCTCAGACCTGTTTCTGACCCTGGCTTCTGCTTTTGTCCACCCGCACTCCCTTCTTAGAACCTTGGATCCAAAGCTAGCCCACTGGTCTTCCAAATCTTGAGGTAACCCTCACACAGAATTTTTCCCTCAGAGCCTTTTACTATCTTAGTCCCCCCCAAGATCTGCGTTCAGGAGCCTCGCTACTATGCTTTCCCAAAGCTCTAGCGAGTCACCCACTCCTTCACGACAGTCCTCTCTCTGACTAATACAGGGGTCAGGGAACTTTTTTACCTTTTACCCCCCAAAAAATTTATATACGCCGACATTACCCCCTTGATTTGAAAGGAAGGAAATCATACATTATTTGAATTCAAAATATTCAAAATAGGCTGTGTACCGAACTAGCAGGATATCTCATCAGTATCAATGGCTGCCAGGCTGTGTACCGAACTAGCAGGATGCACCAAATTTAATAAAAATGTGCACTATTTTTGCTGGAACACATTGCACTCCAGCCATGGGGTGGTATAGGGAGTAGTAAGGTGTCCAACGTGCCTAACAAGTTGCATTAAATTTTTGCTAGCTCGCAGAGGATTTAATCGTCATCAACAGCTGCCAGAGTGGTGCTAGCAATGACATGCTTGCTAGAGACAGCCAACGCAGAGTTGGGGGGGGCGGCTTTTCCTACCACTTTAATCATTCTGTGTGTGGTGTGCAAAAAGGAACAAACCAGGCTAAAGTTCATGTCACCCACCCTGGTGCCACAGCCCAATATCAAAGGACCAGTGCGCTATATTTTTTATCATCATCAATGGAAAACTCAGCAGTGGCCAGAGGATTGGAAAAGATTAGTCTACATCCCAATCCCAAAGAAGGGCAGTGCCAAAGAATGCTCCAACTACCGTACAATTGCACTCATTTCACACGCTAGCAAGGTTATGCTCAAAATCCTACAAGGTAGGCTTCCAGAATATAAATATTTACTCAACACAGAGACTGTAACATAGATCCCATGGATGTTTTATGTTTATGTTTGGTCAATTTGTTTTATAAAGAGCCCCCTTCCAACACATTCTTCTTTTTGCCCCTACAAGTGCTGCCACATCTGTGCACATGTATTGTTTGATTCTGTCTTACCACCCTATAGTCAAGGCTTGCTTGCTTCTTCCTCCATGTGCCCACATGATTGAAAAAGGCTGGAAAAGAGCAGCTACTGCTGCCTCTAATTCTCACTCACCATTGTTGTGGCAATGGACCAATGAATTGTGCCCTGCAGGACCAGGCACAGCCTGTGAGTAAAGGGAGACAGCAGCTTAGAAACCTTTCCCCACTCACATTCACTGATGGCATAATTGCAAGGGAATGAGCTGAAGAAGCTGAGAAGCACTGACATAATTGCAAGCCCTTTTTGCTCCCCAAACAACTCTTTTTCTCTGCAACTGGAAGCTTCTACTTTTTTCAAGCTGGAATGATTTTACTTTCTTGGGCTCCATGATCACTGCAGATGGGGACAGCAGCCACGAAATTCAAAGACGCCTGCTTCTTGGGAGGAAAGCGATGACAAACCTAGACAGCATCTTAAAAAGCCACCCTTTCCCCCCCGCCTTAATTCAAGCCTTCTGTTTTGCTTGCCTGTTGCTTTTTTCAGTTTTGAGTCAGTCTCTCTCTCTCACACACACACACTAATCCACCCACCCTCCATCCATCCATCCATTTTCTACAATCTACATACATTTAAACAAGCTTGATGAAGCCGTTGATCTCTCGCACCTTCGTTCCCCTCGTTAACTGAAGCCTTTCTCCCCCTCCTGCTTGGGCGGAAGCAGTCATTCACAAGTCATTGATTGAATGCCTGGGGCTATTCTTCAGCTGTAACCAATCAAGCAGGCTTATCTCCGATCTCTGAAAGAACGGAAGATTTACAAGTGCCCTGCCGCAACCAAGGAAGTAACAGGAAGAGGTGGCTTACAATTTGAGGTTTGGCTGCAGGGGGTGGGGTGGGGTGGATGGGGGGTAGCGCTCTGCTCATTACCCCCAGGATTTTCACTTTTACCCCATTTGGGGTAAATTACCCCTGTTCCCCGACCACTGGACTAATAGGTATCTTTGACTCAGAAAAATTCGCTTTTTCTTTGGCTTTACTGGACTCTATTCGAATCCTGCCACTGGTCACCACTTGTGATGTTCACCTAGTGTCCCCTGCTTGTTTTCCCCAAACCAAGGGTTCACTCTGGCGACGTTCTCCCTTTCCTTCGTTGCCACCAGTGGATTTCCCCTATCTACTCTGTAAAAGACTTAAATCAGACACTTGCTGCCAACATAACTTGTTTATTAAAAGATATTAGGTTGAATCTTAGAATCAAAATCATTGAACTTCGTATATTTTGTTACACACTCAATCACCATTTCCTTTATTTATTTACTTTAACCAGATTATCTTTATTACTATCAGTTCTCTCTATTTCTCTGACTATCTATCTCTCTTTACTCTTCAACCTCTCTCCTTCACACCTCGCACTCTCCTTTTCTCTCTCTCTAACTGACTTAACTGACTAACTGACTGAATGATCCCGCCCCTCCAGTCCTCTCATAGGCTCCTGCACTTGAGTTCCAGCTATGAGTGACAGGAGTGACTTGGGCATTCGTCACAAATACTTCATCTTCTCTTTTAGCCTTAAGTGTGGCTACTCACTGCTCAGTTCTCTCACTTTTCTAACAAGGCCACCAGTTTACACTTGTTGCATGTGGACACTGTGTTACACTCCGGCACAAAGATGAACATTGCACAAACTGCAGCTCACCACAACTGAAGTATCTCTTCCCTCCATAATCCCTCTTACCTTTTTGCTTTGATCTGTTTCTCTATGAATGCTTTTTCCTTTATTTTGTTAGCCTGAACATAGCTGGGAAAGTCCAGAAATATATAACTCTTTGCCTTTCTTTTGTCCCTTCCTCCAGTACAGTGGTCCCCAACCTTTTTTACATCAGGGACTGGTTCAGTTGAATACCATTCTCCCAAGGAACCACCCCATGCCCACGGGTTGTCATGAGCAGCCCGTCCTCTCTTCTGCAAGTAGTGCACACCTTGGCTGGGCAGAAGGCGGTGAGTTGGCCCTTCGGGAGCCTCACCGGAGGGCAGACCAGCAGCCCACCTGCTCAGCTGCCCACCCAGCTGTTAACTCTCTCATGGGCACTCACTCTGCAGTCGGCCACTGCCACTGCCTCTCCTCAGCCTGGGCAGGAGTGTCTGAGGACCCAACTGGACCAGGCGGGCTTTCCCTCCTCAGTTCCCTCAATGCCCCTTTGCCTTATTCAGCAGCAGGGGTGTGGGCTTCCCTCCCTCCCTCTCAGCTGGGGCAACTCCATCCTGCCACTTTCCCCCTCCGGGAACCAAGGCTCCCCCGTCCCTTCCATCCAGGCTGCACCAACAGGCAGGGAAGACCCAGAGGATGGAGGAGGAGGCTTACCTCAGCAGCTCTCTTCATTGCTCAGAAGCTGTCGACATCGAGGACCACTTAGCGAAGGGAAGTGCTGTGCTCCTTGACGCCTCCAGCTCGCAGCGTGCTCTAAACTTCCTGCTTGCCGTTCATCTGTCCTGGCGGCCCGGTCCTTCCAAGGCCATGGACCAGGACCAGTCCGTGGACCAGAGGTTGGGGACCCCTGCTCCAGTAGACCTTTCCTTCCTACCTCTTCCCCCATCAAACTTCTGTGCCTGGGTTGTGAGCTCCCTGGATCTGCCAAAGCTTTATTCCTGTTAGGAGCCAGAAATCAGGACACTATTTAACCAAATTAAATGCCTAATGCTGTTCTTGCAGTGATACAGCGCATATTCACTGCTCTAACATACACTTCAAAAAGAAAAGGAAATTGGCAATTAAGGCTGAGCTATATGGTTGCTAGAGTATTGGGTTCCGGTTCCAGTAGGGTGTGGCAGCAGCATTTCTTTTTTGCTGCTCCTTTGCTTTTTATCAAACTTCTTTATATATACTTTTTATAGATTTTATCTTTTAAATTAGTTTTTATATCATTTTTGATGTAAAGACTTTAATAATAATAATTGCATTCCCAGTTATGGTGAGACTTTCCAGGGTTTCCTAGGTAGAAAATACTTAGAAGTGGTTTGCCGTTCCCTTCTTTTGGGGGCATCCAGGGACTGTGCAGCTTGCCCAAGGCCACACAGGCTGGCTCATCTGGGATGTACTGGGAATTGAACTCCCAACCTCTGGCTATGCAGCCAGCTAAAGTCTTTTTAGTCAAGCTTATTTTTATGTCTTCTGCTATGCTTTTGAGTTTGTGGGCCTTGAACTTATTACTAGGGAGTTGCTACAACAGCTCTTGAGACTCCAGCCTCTTCTCAAGAATTGTGCTTCTAACTTGATAAAGGAAAAAGACACCATCTGAACTACTGAACTGAATTGTATACTCCCTGCTCAAATTGAAATGTAAGATATTATTTACATGATTCTTCTTTTCAAGTTATTAACACCTCACTTGCAGCTCGTACGTCAGAAGTTTGGTTGCTGTTGCTTCTGCCAGTGCATTCTATCACAAAGTCTGCTAATTTATCTTTTCAACCCAGGATGTTGGTTTGACAATCATTAGCTCAAGATTTATTTAACTTTATTTCATACTAAAAGACTTTTCTGGGTGTTACCTGCAGTGACTACTGGTTGTGCTGTACTAGCAGCTATGGCTGGCTGGGCAAACACCTTGAATATAAAGGTGGAATTTCTGTTCTGATTTGCCATGTAAAAGCTTCTGCTGAGCCTCTGACTGATGTGGAGAAACATTTGCTGCTTTGCCAGAGATCCTGCTTCACCAGAGCTTTAAAAAGCAGAAGAAAAGGATTAGCTCCCACACTGCAAGAAAGGGTTCTATTTTCATTGCCCTGGTTATCTTTTGTGTGAGTTGGCCAGTTGGTGGCTGCAGAAACTGAGGGCATACTTGTTTTGAACTTTTATCATTACCTCCACTTGGACAGGATAGAATTCATCAGATAGATAAAAAAGTTATACACTATTTATTTAGACAGATTTTAACTGTTGCTTTTGGCATTTTTAATTGATCTCTTTTATTGCTGAGATGTTTAATATGCTAATCTGGGTTTTATGATTCTAAATTGTTAAGCAAAAGAAAATATGTTGCACACAAGGAGAAGCGATAAAGATCTGGGTCTTTCTCCCAAATTTTTGCAACACCCAGTAAAATCTCAACCACAAAGTTTTTCAGCACAGATCAAAATAACAAAATTTCTTTCTAAACCAAAATCTGCAGCACCAAAGCAAGAGCATATACTGGAGGAGCCTGAAGTACCCTGTCAAAGACCAGCTCATTTAATTGGTTCAGATTAGAGATGAGGGCTTCGTATTCGTATACAAATACGAAGTCCTACAGCACAGATGCCCAGCCTGATTACCTCCCACCCCCAGACCCTGCAGGACCACTTACCACGATATGCGACATGTGTGGCCGATGTCATCTTCTGCACCCCAATCGCAGTAATAACTCAGCTGCTGCAGCCCCGCCTTCCTGCTTGCCCAGACACTTCATGGCTGAACAGGGAGACTTGTCCTCCCGCCCCCTTGTCAGAGTGGCTGGGCAAGTAGGGAGGCCGGACTGTAGCAGCTGAGCTACTGCCATGATTGGGGCACAGAAGATTATGTCAGCCACGCACGTCGCGTATCATGTGGTAAGTGGCCTGGCTGGAGTTAATCAGGCTGTCTGTCTGTGCTGTGGGTCTTCATATTCGTATACGAATACAAAGCCCACATCTCTAGTTCATATCTTAAACCACAGGCAGCAATTATGGATCTTTTGTCTCTTAACCCAACCTGGAACTACTATCTAACAGTCCATCTCAGAGCACTAGTATACATGCAGATGAGATTCCTGTTGAAAGCAAATTAGTTCAGTCACTCAAATACATCTATTGTGTTTTCAAGGTATCAGCTAATATTTCTTAATTTTCCAAAGCCAAATGGAAAATTAACTCAAACAAAAAAGCAATGTCATTGTTACAATCCCTTAGAGATATAGGAGTGCATTTCCTGTCGACTGATGATATAAAGAAAATGGAATGCCTGTTTTTCACTCATTCTCCCTTTTGGGATAAAGGGAACTTTTGCAAGACTGTCTATTGTGCACTCTCTCCTCAGATGCAAGGAGGTTTTTGCTAACTCGGGGTTACAGGTGAATATTCACTTTTTGAATGTTATAATCCAACTGTTGATCAAAGACTGGCCCTTTAGAGATACAAAAGTAGAAGGAACTCCCATCATCTAATGACTTAATAAATCTGGGCCCCAAGGATGATAACATGAAATCTGAGGATTCAAACCCTGCTGACCTCCCTTCTGGAAAAGGGTAAAAACTATACTGTTTAAGAGGCTGTTAGAATATCTTACCCATTTGAAATCCTCATGAATCCATGAATTGGATATTGATTTTGACTAGAGATGGGCCTGAATCAGAAAAATGGTGATTCATTTTGATTCATGATTCATCAAGGTTGACGAATCACAAATTTACAATATTTTTCTGATGAAAAATACCTAGCCACTCTCCTACAGACCCACATTGATAAACCTCATCCTACATCAAAGACTCAGGACATTTCATAAACAAGATCAGCACCCTAAAACTCAACCCCAGGGACAGACTGATCAGCTTTGACGTAGTATCCCTATTCACCAAGGTACCGATAAAGGACACTCTGACACTCATCCAGCAGATCTTTCCAGAAGACATGAAGGCCCTTTTCCAACACTGCCTAACGACCAGCTACTTTCAGTGGGATAATGAGTTCTATGAACAGACAGATGGAGTGGCCATGGGGAGCCCCCTCAGCCCAGTTATAGCAAATGTCTACATGGAAAATTTCAAAAAACATCCTGGCTTCGGCACCCTTCGCACCCACAGTCTGGTTCCGATATGTGGATGACACATTTGCAATTTGGAACCACGGTGAAGAAAAACTGGAAGAATTTCTAAACCAGCTCAATAGCATCCACCCAAATATACAATTCACCATGGAAAAAGAAATAGAGGACCAACTCCCTTTCTTAGATGTCATGGTCATACGCAAACCTGACCTCCTATTGGGACACAAGGTCTACAGAAAACCCACCCACACAGACCGGTACCTACACAAAAACTCCAACCACCACCCACGACAAAAAAGAGGCATAATCAAAACACTGGTAGACCGTGCAAATCGGAACTGTAAAGCTCAATTTCTCAGCACCGAACTCAACCATCTGAATTGGGCCCTACAGGCAAATGGCTATTCCAAGAATGAAATCACAAGAGCCATCAAACCAAGAAAACAACACCAAACTGAAGAGGAAAAACAGCCACCCACAAATAAAGTATTTCTGCCATACATCAAAGGGGTCATGGACCGCATGGGGAAGCTTTTGAAAAAACACAACCTACAAACAGTATTCAGGCCCACCACAAAAATACAACAAATGTTATGGTCAGCAAAGGACAAAAGGGACCCCCTCACCACTGCAGGAGTATCCGGATACCTTGCAGTTGTGGCCAGGTATATATTGGAACCACAAAATGCAGCATCCACATCAGAATCAAAGAACATGAGAGACACTGCAGACTAAAACAACCGGAAAAATCGGCAGTAACTGAACATGCCCTGAAACAAGCTGGACATGAAATTCTATTTCAAAAGACAGAAGTACTGGACAACACCAGCAATCATTATGTTAGACTGCACAGGGAAGCCATTGAAATCCACAAACACCAGCAGAGCTTCAACAAAAAAGAAGAACGTCTAAAACTCAACAAAGCCTGGCTCCCAGCACTGAAAAATACAGCTTATAAAAGGTCAGCGAACTCTACCCAGCCACAAGGACCGGTAATCACTGCACACAAAAGACCAGCTAACGACACCCATCAATCACAGTGACAGATAATCTCTCCCTCTTATCACAATAATACACCCACAACAAAAAACACGCTGATCACCATAATCACCCAATCTCCTGAAAAGGACAAAAGCTGATCCCACAGCTATACTCAACTATCCCACAAACTGCATCAGAGCACAGATAGACTTCTGAATCCTGTCCTCTGAAGATGCCGGCCACAGAGACTGGTGAAACGTTAGGAAGAAAAACCCTCAGAACACGGCCAAACAGCCCGAAAAACCTACAACAACCATTTTTCTGATGAATTGATTCATCAATTCATTTTTAAATTTAAAACCTTATAAAATGGCCCCCAAGCACCTAGAGACACCAAAGTTTCAGGGAAGCTTCTCTTGACTCTCCTCTACACTCTCTCCAAGTTTGGTGAAGTTTGCGTTTCGGATGTCCAAGTTATATATCCACAAAGTAGGTCACCCCAGGAAAGTGCCCCTTGGGGAAAACCAAGCTTCACCAAACTTTGAGGGATTATATAGGAGAGTCAGTAGAAGTTCTGTATTTTATTATCTCTAGGTGCCTGGGGGGAATTCTCCTGGGGAGCCCTTCTTTGTGGGTGTATAACTCAGACTTCTGAAACTCAATCTGCAGCAAACGTGGAGGGATTGTAGAGGAGAGTCAGAGGAGGCTTCCCTGCAATTTTGATGTGTCTAGATGCCGGGAGGGGGCATTTTATAGTCAAACGAATCAAGAAATCAAAAATCACTAAAAATCCATTGCTTCATATTCATCAGGGGCATTGATTCATATAAATACGAATCAGAAATTTTTGAATTAATTTTTGAATGAATTTGGTGATTCATTTTTAAATTCATGTCTATCTCTAATTTTGATTGGCCATCCAGGTTTCTTTTTCTTTTTCCTATGGATATTCTAGGTTATTAATATTTTTTCTGGATCTCATTATTTATGTCCTTATGGGTAGGGATGGGTAGTTGTGTTTTTAACTGTTGTTAGTAGATATGAGGATACTCATATTTGTATATGAATATGAATATCCCTGTCGCAGATGGCCCTAATGAGGGTCTGGCCCCCGGGACCAGACTGTCCACTCACGTGTCCTGCTGTGACGCCAGTCCCACTCATCCTGCCAATGGCGCCCGGAGCTCCACTGTCTTCCTGCTCAGCTGACCACTCAGCAGCTGTGCAGGGAGACTCATATACAAATACAGATATCCCCATCTCTAGTTCTTAGCCACCCAAAGTAGTGCTTAGGTACTAGATGGGCAATGTATAAATATAATGAATAAAATAAACAATAACATAAATAAATGTATATTCCCCCTACCACAGGATTTAAGACATGAAAGTAACTTAACATTATCTCAACTAGATCAGGCCATTATGAATTTATTCAAGCAGTATACTGACCCTCCAGTTTTCACCGGGTAGGTGGGGCTCGTTAGCCTTGGAAGGCAGCCCATCTAGGAGAAGGAAATCTCCAATTTCAAACCTCCACTGCCTTCTGGCTATATCCACTGATGGAAAAGGCTTCAGGAGTCAACCTCGAGGCAAAATCCGGAGCCGGAGTCCCGGAGGCAGTTCGTGACGCTCTGGCAACTCCTGCGACATCACTGGAACCAGTTGTATTGACTCTTGCCTTTCCATTGGACTATCTTAGTGATGTGGAGAGGGGGGATTTGCTGCTTGGGTAACAGTCTGTCCTCCATATTATTTTACCCAGGCCTCGTGCTCTGGAGAGGACACTCTAGCTTCGCATACAGTGTCGAAATAACATGGGAAGTAGCAGTTACCGGTTATAAGTCTTTGCTCAATTGGCGTAGAGCGTGACTCCAGGGGCTACTTCTGACCATGGGAGAGGTCATTGCACCTCACTAGGTACGAATTGGCCTTCTCGGCCACACTAGACGCTGTTCCAAGACCTTTATTCAAAGCACATTACCATAGTCTTTCGAGGCTGTAGGATGTCTACCAGTTTTGCTAGCAGGTGATATGGATGCCAGAGTATAGAAAAACAACTGTATAATGGGAAATTAATTGCGACTAACATCTGAAGATATAAATTATCTCTCTGTTAGGAATTCTAAGGACTTAGGGATTAACAAAGCTGGACAATCTTTCTTTGGCCTCAGTTTCAAATAGCACCTATATGTATGTAATGGAACAGAGAGAGATACAGATTTAGACATATAAACATTTGTTGGTCTAAAGGGCAAAAACGAGATAGACTACATGATTCACACTCAGTGCTGCCTCACTTTGAATATTTTGAAGTTTTTACTAGGCCTGAGAGTCACCACATGCCAATCCAATTATCTGATCCCCACCAATTAGAAAAGAATCAATACTGATGCTACCTAAGCAGATTCTGATAGTTCAGAGAGAGAGAAGGTTGTGTTGGACTGGAAATCTACAAGAATGAATACACTCATTTCTAATGTCCCCTTAGGACAAATAAAAAAAATCTCACAACTGTCCACCCACTGCTTATTATAGTGGGTGGACTGTTGTGAGATTATTTTGTCCTATAAAAGACATTGGGTGGTATAAGCAATAGCCTGAGAGTCAGGTAAATCTAGGCACTGGAACTCTTGTAAAAATCCAACAAAATTAAACACATGCTTCTAGGCTGCGTGCAGGGAGGTTTTTGATTATCACATCCTAATATATTGTATGGAGGTGGGTGGGGGAGCCCTGTACTATTTGGTTCTAAAAGCAACACACTCCACTCCTTCTTTTAAAAAAAAAAAACAAAAACAAAAGTCAAAACCCTAATGAAAATGGTTTCTCAAACGAAATCAAAATCATTTGTGACATGTTATGGAGGAGAAAAGGAGTAATATATATCATCCATACCATGGACACAACTACAGTAGTTCTTTGCTTCCATTCACCAGTGGGTTCTTCTAACCAAAAAAGGTGGGCAGTGGAGGTTGCTTATGCTCACTACCATTTACAAAGACACACCAAGTATTTGCTGATTTACTGCTCTCAATCAATATAAATGGAGCAGCAAATATTGTCAACTATTCTCCCAGATTCCTCCTCAATGCCAGAATTTATGAATCATCACCTTGTGTTTGAAACATTTGCAGCATCCAGATTCAAAAGCAAGCTGGTCCCCTGCTTCAGCAGACAGAAGGAAGGTTCTTGATGCAGATGGGAAGAAAGAAGAAAGATCTCCATTATCTGAATCTGCAAAATCAAAGATCTGAAATGTAAAATCAAGGCCACCTCTCTCCACATACAGTTGTAGTCAAGGGCCAGTTAAGTTATTAGTGTGACTGATCATCTAGCTGAATAAGACCCTGTCAATTGCTCCTCACCAAAGAAGATCACATCACATGACAATCATCCATATTTTCCAAGCAACACATACAGTACCTTGCTGAAAAACAGCCCTGAAAATTGCTTTGTTTGGTTGAGAAGTAGAGATAGGGACGAACTGCCAAAGTGGTGTGGTTGACGAACCACAAACCACAAATTTCCCCCGGTGAACCACAAATCGAAGGATGTCTTAAAAAAAAAAAAAGCTGAGCCCCTCACCCCACAGTCTGCCCCCCACCCCCTTTCCACTGCCTCCTCACTTCCCTACCTTGTCCTGCTGCCTCCTCTGCCACTGCCACCAGTGGCAGAATGGAAGCTAGGCTGCTGGAATGGCGGTTCCCATTCTGGCAGCCTAGCTTCTGTTCCATTGCAAACAGCAGTGTGTGTGTGAGGGGGAACCTTCCCTTTCAGCAAGCCTGCCAGAAATGCAAACAGCGGGCAAGGATTCCATTCAGGCAGCCAGGTGACTTGCCCTGCCTTTCTATGCCCCCACAGATCAGCTGATCATCGGTGGCATAAAAAGATAAGGAATGCCTGCCTGAAGGGAATCCCCCCCGCTATATGCAAAGATTCCCTTCAGCCAGGCTTTCTCTGTCTATGCCTACATGGATCAGCTGATCTGCAGGGGCACAGAAATACAGGGCAAGCCACCTGGCTGCCCGAGGGGAATCCTCGGGCATAGGCAGAGTCTACAGATGAGGACGAATGGACAAATATAAAAGGTGTATATTTGTCTTTTTGTACTTGTCAGGGTCTCCAGATCTCACAATAGGAAGGGATAAATATCTGATGAATCAGTGATATTCAACAAATATTGCAATTCTTTTTTATATTTGTCGCCATGTCTAGTGAGAAATGGTTAACTGATGAAAATAGGAGTCGTTCTGAGATTTTCCACCACTTTGTATCTCTTTGTAAAAAGTAGTGAGCACAAGAGGATGTCCTATAAACCATCTTGACTGCTGACATTGGTGTTATCAACATTCAGTCTGCCCTTTGCTAGATAAAGCTTGGCATCCTTTTTCTGTTTGGCAACACAGGCACAATATTGCATATATCATGTCATTTCCTGGCATTTTGAATCCTGTATTCAATCCAACACAACATCCCACACTGATAAATCAGGGAGGTTAAAAAAAAAGAATTAGATTTCCTGGCTTTTAAAACAGAAGTTTAAGTGTATATAAACTTACACCAGTGGCTCTCAACCTTCAGTATCCAGATGTTCTTTGACTAAAATGCACAGAAGCCTTCACTACTAGCTGTGCTGACCAGGATTTCTGGGAGTTGCTGTTCAAGAAATCTGGGGACCTAAGGTTGGTTCCCACATTCCAACAGCAATTTCCCTCATGTAGAGTTACCCAGTGCTAGATGATCCCAGAAGATGATCACATGATCTGTACTATAATTGCTGTGGTAGAGCACAGTACAGAACAGCTGGGATGTGGCTGTTGTCCCTCTGTGCCAAAATATTTGAAGGGCTGTTCTGAATTTATTGTAGTGGTGAAACAAAGATGTGAGTGAGTGCAACACATAAAACCAATAAACACACACATCCTTTAATCTCTCAGGAAAACTAATGCCATGCCCACTCTGCAGAACACAGACAAGAAAGCTATGTTCCAATTTCCAAACCTTTTCCTTGGGGTAAGCAACCTAAAGAAGAAAAGCTATATAACCCCCCAAACCTCTAAGAAGAATATGTTGCCTGCATGTTTTCCAAAAGATGTTTCCTTGCCTGTAAAAAAAAAAAAAGGAGGGGTGGAATTAGTAAAGACTGTCACTGAAAACCAAGTTCATAATCATCCATATTATGTAAAGGCAGTGAAGAAAGCAAGGGTTTTTTGTTTTTTGTTTTGCACAGACAACCAGAAGGGCAGATAAGCGGGTGCTCAATCAAGGCATGTCTGAACTCTCATTAGAGCAAAAGTGAGTAAACTAAGGCTATTCTACCTTGCACATATAATCGGAATACAGAACTGACCAGAAAAGACAATATTGTTGGAAAAAGTGGGTGGTTGGGCAGTAGGAAGAGAGGAAGACCAAACGTGAGACAGATTGACTCAATAAAGGAAGCTATTGCTCTTGGATGGCAAGACATAAGCAATGTTGTTAGTGATGGGGCATTTTGGAGATCATTAATGATACAGTCGCCACACATCAGAAGTGTCTTGAAGGCACATAACATTTTGGGAGTGGGTTTTTTCCCCTTAAATTACCAATCAATTTTATAGTAACAAGATGGGTGAAATGGTTGAGGTACCCAACTATCAACTGAAGACTATGACATGATACAGATACAAAAGCTTTACTAACTTTGAGTAAGACCATCTCTGCGGTGGCAAGCCCAGGTCTAGAGGCCGTCCACGTGTCGTTTGGGGCCAGAGGTGGCTTTGGGATTGTGCTAGCATACCGCGCTCCCCGCGATCCAGTGCAGTCCCTGCCGGAGCTGGCAGATTTCATCTCCGCGGCGCTGTTGAGGTCCCCCAGACTATTGGTTCTGGGGCACTTCAACATTCACGTGGAGGCTGAGATTTCTGGCCCAGCTCATAAGTTCCTGGAAACCATGGCTTCCTTGGACTTGACCCAGCAAGTCAACGGTTCTACTCATGTGGGCGGCCATATGCTGGATCTGGTCTTTGCTGCTGAGCAGAGAGAGTGTGCTCTGATGGTGGCCGACTTGATATTGGCCCCCTTGTCATGGTTGGATCACCACCTAATTAAATGCAGCCTCTCAGTGGCACTTCCCTCCCGCGGGAAGCTTGGACCCATTAAGATGGTCTGCCCCCGCAGGTTACTGGATCCTGATGGATTCCAAGATACCATGTGGGGGATTCTGGGTGACTTGGTTGGCGCTCCTGTCAATGCTCTGGTGGATGACTGGTATACTGCCACCACCAGGGTGGTTGACTTGATCGCACCTAAACGCCCTCTCCGCCGCCGAGCCCAACCAGCCCCCTGGTTTAACCAGCAGCTGAGGGCCATGAAGCGTAATCAGAGAAGGCTAGAGAGCATCTGGAGAAGGGCCCCAATGGAAATTAATCTAAAAGCCACCAGGATCGTGTCTAACAATCTTTACCTAGCTAAGGTAAAGGTTGCTAGAAGAGCATTCTTCACTGACGGGATAAGCAAAGCTCACAACCAGCAAGCGGAACTTTTCCATATAGTATGTGATCTATCCGGAGTTGGCCACAGTGATAGACCTCCCTCTAGTATTTCCTGTGAATAATTTGCGGCATTTTTAAAATCTAAAGTGGAGGCCTTCCGCCGGGACCTTGGTCCCTTTTTACAGACAGTAGATCGAGGTGAGATGTCCAGTGCATCATCTTGTCCGGTGAGGTTAACTTGCTTTTAACCTGTGACATCCAATGAGGTGGACAGGGTGCTTGCGCACTGTTGTGCCACCACCTCCTTTAGACCCTTGTCCGGCTTGGCTCATCAAAGCAGTCAAGCCGGTAACAACAGAATGGGCCACTGCAATAATTAATCGGTCTCTCCAGGAGGGCATGGTTCCCCCTGCCCTCAAGGAGACACTCATTAGGCCCATTCGAAAGAAACCTAATTTGGCGGCGGACGAAATTGGGAATTATAGACCCATTACCAATGTTTCTTTCTTGAGTAAAGTGGCCGAGAGGGTGGTGGCCGATCAGCTCCAGACACTCCTGGAGGAAACTGATGCCCTTGATCCGTTCCAGTTGGGCTTCAGGCCGCAGCATGGTACAGAAACAGCATTGGTCGCCTTGCAGGATGGCCTCCTGAGGGAGGCCAACAGGGGCAATATGTCCTTGTTGGTCCTCCTCGATATCTCAGCGGCCTTTGATACCATCGACCACGGTATCCTCCTGGGGTGGCTCTCCGAGTTGGGGATCAGTGGCCTTGCTTTGGCTTGGCTCCGTTCCTTCTTGAAGGACCGTCCCTAGAGTGTGCAGCTTGGCGAGATGACTTCCACCCCGTGGATCCTCAGTTTTGGGGTTCCGCAGAGGTTGATCATCTTGCCAATGCTATTTAATATCTATATGAGGCCGCTGGGTGAGGTCATCCGGAGTTGTGGAGCCCGGTGCCATCAGTACACTGATGACACCCAGCTCTACCTCTCCTTTTTTCCAACTGCAGTGGATGCTGTTCCGACCCTTGAATGCTGCTTGGGGACCATCCTGGGGTGGATGAGGGCAAATGGACTGAGGTTGAATCCGGACAAGATGGAAATCTTGCACGTGGGCGGCCCTGGCGTCAGTGGGTTGGGAAACTCCCTCTCTTTTGGGGGAGTGACTCTTCCCACGAAGAATGAGGTTTGCAGCTTGGGCATCTGCCTGGACCCGGATCTCACCATAGAAACCCGGGTGACATCTGTGGTCTGGGCAGCCCATTTCCATCTTCAGAAGACTGCCCAGCTGCATCCCTATCTAGATGCGGGGGCACTCATGACACTGATTCATGCACTCGTAATCTCAAGAATAGACTACTGTAGTGCTCTCTACGTGGGGCTACCCTTGAGGTTGATGCGGAGACTTCAACTGGTCCAAAATTCGGCGGCCAGATTAATAACTGGGTTGAAGAAATTCCAGCACATCTCCACCACTCTGGCCGCCCTTCATTGGCTACCGGTTTATTTCTGCATCGACTTCAAGATTATGATGATAACATTCAAAGCCCTAAACGGTTTAGGACCTCAGTACCTATCAGAATGCCTGCTCCCAGCCAGATCTGTCCACAATATCCGTTCTTCACAGGCAGGGCAATTGAGGGCCTTGACCCCGAAGGAGACTCGGAGGGGAAGAACAAGAAACTGGGCCTTCTCGGTGGTCGCCCCCTGCGTGTGGAACAACCTGCCCATTGAGATCTGCCTGGCAGCCTCGCTGGATGGGTTCAAACGAGCATTGAAGACTTGGCTCTTCCACCAGGCTTTCCCTGAGTATTAGGTTTTTTAGATCTCAGCCTCCCTTTTACCATCTTTGCCATCCTTTTCATTATCCTTTTTACCACCTTTATTGCCATCTGTTTTAATTTATCCTGCTGGTTATTATATTTGTTGAATGTATGTATTATTTTATTTTTTTATCCTGTTTTGATATTGTGTTGTTTATCTTGTTGTTAGCCGCCCAGAGTGGCCTGGTTGCCAGATGGTGCAGGGTAAAAATCCAATAAATAAATAAATATAAATAAATCCCCAGCCACAAAGCAAAAACAGAAATTTCACAGCTTCCATTGAGCTTCTGGATATTTGTTCTTTCTTCTTTTTTAAACATTTTAAAAATATTTTTACAACCTGACAGAGTCCCCTTGCAAGCATAAATCACAAACAGTCTGTTTGACCAGGAAGGAGTTAAAAAATTCTCCTCCTGACAGTCATCTAACTGAATTATGATTTTACAGGTTCAAAAATTTAGATTGCCTAGACATGGAGCCAATTTTCCCTTTGAAAATCTCTGACAGAATACTATTTAGTCTCAGAAATCCTGAAAGAATGTTTACTTTGGGCTAGGACAAACACAGCTATTGTGTGCTTTTATAATGTATGCAGAAATACTTTGAATATGCCTTACACAATTATATGCTATTTTCCTGAAGATACATGGCAAAATATCCCCCTTTCTGGAGGACTATCAATCCATTACTTTCTCTAAAGCAAAACCTATTTTTGTCTCCTTTTCATATGTGACCTTCAGTTGCCCTGCAACAGATATATCCCTCCCTGCCCACTTAGCTACAATGTAGTGTTTGCTGAAGCTACTCATTCCCAGTTTTGTAAGAAATCACTATTTTTTTTCCATTTGAAAGGTCTTTTTTGACAACCAACATTTCAGGCCCTACAGCCTAGTGGAACAAGCTATTCTCTTTCAAGGTAAGCAAGATTGGGCTCTTCAATGTATGAGATCACTTTTAAATCTGGGGAAGTTTAAGGATGGGGGAGAGGTAAGCTACAAAAGCAGGCCCCCCTTGAGGTCGGCTAGAAATATTTCCAAGCCCATGTCTGAAAGGTGCACACCATCGTGCCAAAAAAGCTCAGGCCTATTAGCTCGGATCTCCCGGTAACCAATCACCGATCCAAGGCTGTTGCAAACCGTTCTGCAAACTTCCCTGATAACACTCCTCCTCGCAGTGTTAACACTCTGCATCTGCCGCTCATCCCGCCACACCAATCAAGGGATGATCGTAGACCAAATAACACTCAAAGCTGGATACGCCGTCTTCAGCCATCTGAGATCACGAACGACATCCAATATCAGCCTTGCCCGCATGCCATGCCAGATCATTACCACCCAGATGTATAAGCAATACATCGGGGGTTTGCGTGCCAAATGCAGCCACTCTGCAAAATTGGCTCCACATCAGACTGCGAATCCCCTTCCATACAATTTGGGCTCGAGCTCCAATTCCTAAGTTGCTCCCCCATGCAGACTGAGCCGCATATTTTGCTGCCCAAAAAATGTAGCTGTGGCCAAGAATCATGACCAGCTGCCTTCTTCCAGACCATACCGAAAAATTAGACCATGTTCTATTTAGATGCCCAGCACACCACTCCCATTGCAAACTCTTTTTAGATCACTGGCTGATTCCCTTTTCGGATCACTTCCCTGATCTTCTCCCTATCTTCTTGAGTGATTGCTGTGCTCCCTTCACTGAGGCGGTGGCAAACTACTAAACTGAAATTTTGAAACTTACTGTTGCCTTATAATGTTGAATTCTTCTTACCCCATTCTCCGGATAATATGTATTATTTCTCATGATTTTGTACTTCCTCATTAATGTTGATTTTGTCTATTTCCCCTGAGTTACTGCCTAATGCCAATAAAGGTTTATCGTATCATATCGTATCGTATCCAGACCATACCAGACCTGTAAAGACAAAAAGACCAGGAGCCTGCCTAGACGTGAGGGAGTGCACGTACATATCTGCGGTAAGCTAAAGACGACCAACGTTCTATATGTTTAATGTCATCAGGATGATAACCTAGAACAGCTGCAGTTGAAGCTGCCGTGATTCTAAAGGAATGCGTACTGAACTTCAGTCCATGGATCCCCACTTTGCCTAACGCCAAATCCGTCAGTTTCCAAAACTGATAATTCGTTAGAGGTGAACCATCTTCATGTATGAAAAAATAACCCTGACTCTGTCCCCTGACATCCAAATATGCTCTCAACGCCTTCACTGGACAAAGTTCCCTTATGGAGCAAGTAGCTAAATGAAGATCAGCTCCTTTACCGTGCTGATCCACCTTGGATTGGTGAATATGAATCCTTATCAAGTCCTCTTCCAGCCTAACATCAAGCCATTGTAAGGCTGTTTTTGATGCATTATTTTTCCCCGCAGCTACAACTTCACTAATTCTCAAAGCGCCAAAGAATGTCAGTAATGACGCTGCCCTAAATAACGTAGCCTCATAGGCATTCCTACAAATAATCGGCCATTGCTGACAATTTTTTTCCAACAACGCTGGGGAAATTGGGGCCCTTGCATCCTTAACCCGACCTCTTTCCTTACTTCAGCCCTCGATCATTTTCTTGATCCGAAAGCCTGTAGTATAATCTGTATACCCATGGATTCTAGCATAAAAAGCTAGAGCTCACATCCTATTCTGTATGGATCCTGGCACCAATCCCTTCCTATTTAAATGTACTATGAATTGCTGCAGGTGTTCTACCGGAGCAGGCCAAATCAGTTCCAAACTGACTAATGTTCTGAATGCCTGGAACTCTGTACTCACTGCCAGGTACCCTTTCCGCGTCCTCGGGGCCAGTGCCAAGCCTATTGCTCTTTCCGCGTCATCACGCCAATTTGCCAGACCTCTGGGGCAGCGTCTCTAGAAATTCGCTGGCTCCTGGATCTAACTCCCTGAACCGAGTGATCTGTTGGCACAATAGGGCATCAGCCAAGCTGTTATCCAGGCCAGGAATATGCCTTGCCTGGATCAAAACATTAAACTTCAAAGCCTTCAAAGTAAAGGCACACACTAGTGCCATAATGGTTTCTGAGCATGACATAAAGTTGTTTATTATAAAAACAACCACCTGATTGTTGCACCAGAAGCGTACTGCCAAATTAGCCCATTCATGATCCAACAGCCAAAGGGCACCTACAATCTGAAAAAAATCCAAGAACGTGAGGTCCCTAGTAATACCTTGCTGGTGCAATTCTTCAGGCCACTTCTCTGCGCACCATCTTCCCCTGAAATACATCCCCAAACCCATAGAGCCTACCGTGTTGGTCTGAACCTGACATTCGGCCCTAAGGTTCATCTCGGTTCTTCAAAAGGACACCCCATTGAAATCAGCAAGGAACTGACTCCAAACCTGCAAATCCTGCCGCATACCCTTGGTAACCCGGGTTCGATGAAAAGGGTGGTGCAGACCTTTCACCTATCACCTAGATTAGGCCTGGCAGGAGTCATAAATTGCAGCCAAAGGCCCGTCAGCGGTTTGTCCCATCTCAAATTTGGATGAATAGCACTCTGCATACAGAATGATTCATCATAGAGCAACCATGCCTGCCCCGCAAAGTCAATGTAAGCCCTATAGATCAAATCCAAGTACTGGAACAACGACTGGGCTGTCCATGGCTGCACCTTCACTACCACCCCAGCGTAAATCAAGAAACCCGGCAAGCGGCTTGCCAATGTCCTCTCAGGCCTACGCCTCCTACGTCTTTCCTTCTCCCGCTCGTCCTCCTTATCAATGTCCTTCTTGTCTACTTCTCTATTAAGGAGATAAAATAGGTCAACATAGTCACCCTCTCAAATCTTTTCTTTAGTCGCTGGAGTAAGGTGATCGCCTAGTGGCATTGCATGGTCCCCAAAAGGCAGAGCCTGTAAAGGGACCGAGTTGTAACCTGTGTCAGGCACTGATGGGTAAGGCCAGACCCCTATGCCCGATGTCGACCCCATGGCCTTTGGGAAAGCAAACTGAGGGTACGGGGTAACCCAGTTCCCCACTGGTGTGCTTGTGCTTGGCCAGGGGCCAACTGGGGCCCCATAGCCCTGTGTGTCATGTGTCGCATGAATTGGCCAGCTGCCCTGTCCGCTGCCCGGCCATGGCCAAGCAGGTACTGTGTTAAATGTGTCATGTGTTGGTGCTGACTCACATGCTACTGGAGTTGGTGTTTCCTGCTCCTCCCTGCTAAACCGCTTGTCCGAAGCCATCTCTTCCCCTTCATCCTGTCAACCCCGGAACCCCGCAGTGGATCGTTCGGCCTCAAGCGTTCGCAGTCCGTGCCCCTCCTCTTAGCTCTGCCACTGAGGTGTTGCTGTTGAGGCCCCCAATCCTTTCCTGGATGGCTGTGAGGCCCGCTAGTCATCCTCTAAATCCGCAAAATGGGACATTAAATTCTCAGCCATAGCCTTGAGTTTAGCCTTCCTATGACTTTTGGCCTCCCTCTCAGACCGTCTTGATTGCAGTTCACTTTGCTGTGCCACCCGTTGTGCTGCTCTTTCAGCCTCTAAGGCTGAAATCTTATCCTGGAGCTGTTGCCATATTGGCCATGCCTCCTCATCAGAAGAGGACTGGGGAGGCGATATCTGAGGAGCAGCTCACTTTTTGGTTGGTTGCTTCCCTTTTTTGCTACCTTGTCTCTTCCTTGATGCCATCCCAGCCACTTAAATTGAAAACTTGGGTTCTCACTACGCTAAACCTCATACAGTGGTGCCTCGATTTACGAATGTCTTGACTTGCGATCAATTCGAGTTACGACCAGCTCCGGTCACAAAATTTTGCTTTGACTTGCTACCAGCGCTTTGAGATACGACCGGAAAAAAGGCTCCCTCCCTCCATTCCTGCCCGTTTTTTAACCTTAGAGGTCATCTTAGGTTAAAAAAAGTCTCCCCCAGTGGACAGATTAACTGCTTTAAGATACAACCAGTGCCCTGAGATACAACCAAAAAATGGCCGGAATGGATTAATCGCGTTTCAATGTATTCCTATGGGAAATGGTGCTTTGAGTTATGACCAACTTGAGTTACGACCATCATCCTGGAACGAATTAAGTTCACAACTCAAGGCACCACTGTACACCCTAAGTTCTGAAGATTTACTGTTTACTTGGTTGCTTAGTTAGCTTTACTAATTAACTCTACTTAGCAAAGGCCCAGCCCTTGTGGGTAACAAGCTAATGACTTAAGGTATCTTTGCAAAAATCTAAACCTGCTCCGCCTTTAACTAACACCTAAACCCACTACTGACTGAGCTATCACCTCTTCTTTAATATTGTTATTTTATTGTAATGTATTTAATTAAATTTGTTGTTATTATTATTTGCAATTAATGTGATTATTAATTAATTAATTAATTAAATTTAATTTTTTTTAAAAAAATTAAGAATTATCACCTCTATCAAAGGGGTCACTTTACTCCCCTTCAATTATTGGGAGCAGTAATCTAGAAACCCCCCACACCTAAACCTCTAAGGGATTAATTGCTAATTAATTTTCAGCCACCCTACTAATTAATATGATTCCTAAATACAATCAGTCAATATCAACTTATTTAAAAACGTCCCTATAAATTGATGTAAATTAATTCAAATTTATTATAAGTATTATATCTATCTCTATCTCTATCTCTATCTATCTATCTATCTATCTATCTATCTATCTATCTATCTATCTATCTATCTATCTATCTATCTATCTATCTATCTATCTATTTCCCCTCCCTTGCTGGTTGGGGGCGCGCGCCAAACCGTTTATATAAAATATGCTTGACCCTTTTCCCGTCTTTTTTTTCCCCGTTAGATGCAGCTGGTAACCAGCTATGTTAATTAATAAATATCCTTGATTGCCGAGCCTGGGCCTGGCGGCGACCGGCCCTTGCCGGCCTGGCCCAGCGGCCGCGCCACTTCCCACATGCTTCTTTGCTGTTCTGAGCTCCTTTTTTTTAATTGAATGAGACTGTGCAAGCTGTCCCCGATATGGGACAGTTGCGGTACAATCAAACCGTGGGGTGGGGGGGCACCGATGCAAACCCCCTTTCTGAAGAAGCAGCAAACAAGTCGGAGTGACACAGCTTGAAAAACAGGCACAACTGCAGAGCTCCCTCTTCGATCACTGCGAGCGAAGAAGAGGCCAAAAGAAGGTGGGGACTCTCGTTAAATACTTTGCTCCTTCCCCCTCCCTTCCCAGTCACTCACACAAGACAACTGCATCTCGCAATATCCCGGGAAGGGGATAGTGGCGGCCCGCGCCAGCGAAATCTCACCAGCGGGCCGAGCAATCTACTGAGCCATTTTCTTAGTAAAAGCCACAAAATCCCTGATTTTGATTAGAAAGGTGCAAAGTGACTCATCAGAGCTTTCCTTAACGATAGAGCTGTTTCAGTATTCCTGTAATGCAGAATATAGCACTGTGTATTTGTTGTATGAATTATTCTTATAGTGGTAACACTCACTCTTAAGCCTTATCTCAACTGTTATAGATTTGTTGATTTTGTGGGGAAACTTTCTTTCTGGCGTGGATTGTATCTTTTCAAAATAAAGAGCCGACAGAAGGGTTAGTGTCTGGATTGACTCTGGTGAGCAGCGCTGTTGTGTACCTCAGCCACACACAGTACCAGATTAGATAACCAGACCCCTGGGAATACTAATTGCTTCAGGTAGAGAAGCTTGACCAGGAAGCCTTTGGACCTTTAAGGAGCTAAATCATCTCTAAATACTAGCTGGACTTGATCAATGTCAGAACCAACTGGAGACAAAAGGCAAAGGATTCTGGCAGAGTTTCAGTATAGAAGGCTGTGGGCATACAATTGGCTATAGCACCAAGATGTGGAAGGCAGCAGAAAACCACCACATTATACCTTCCAAGGACACTCATAATGGCTAGACAGAAATGTAAGAAGGCCTTCTGTCTCTGGCAGGCTACAGATGGCCATCGGGTGCTAAGAATTTCCAGGATGACAGTTAGATTAGTAACCTGGAATGTACAAAGTATTATGTGGTAGGAAAAATCTGCAATACGGGGGAGGGGGAAGGAAAAGGATTAATGTTATTGGAATAAATGCATTTGTTAGCCAGGATTTGAGGAAGTACAGATATATACTATACTGTGTTTTATCTAGGCAGAAATGATGCAAATCATTTATGGAGTTGCAATCACAGTAAAACAAAACAGAAACACAGCTGTTACAAACTTCATTCCATACGCAGACTGGTTAATTCTTACCTAGCTAAAGAGAAATCCCACAGATACAAGTCTATGCTGAATTGCTGATAACGATTAAGAAAGCTGACTGGAAAATCTATTAAAAACTCAAAGCTGTCATAAAACATATGAAAAAGCACCTCCTAGATTCCATCATGGAAGGTTATAATGCTAAAATACGGAAAGCATCCTGAAGAGATTTTCTTGAAATATATGGACTGGGAACATGAAATGAATGTGGAGAATGAATGATAATTTTTGTGAAAAGAATTTACAGTCACCAACACTGCATTTGAGACTGTAAAATAAGAGAAAAGATTTTTAGCATCACAGGATGCTAAGAATTTCTTGGATTAAGATGGCGATCAACAAAGAAGTACTAGTGAATAATGAGAAACAAATAGTGCAGATTATTACAACTGATAACGTAAGGTAAAATGAATGGGAAAAGATACAGAGAAGGAAAAAGACTGTAACGGCTAAAGAAGCTGGGAGGCTGGTTTGGATGCAACACAACATCATTTTAAAGAGCTGCTCTATCTGAAATCAGAATAGGCACTATAATGTCCAGGTTTCAATATGAGAGGAACAAGAACAGCAATAGAAGAATACAGAAATTCATCAATCCATGCAAGTTTAAGCACTTGTGTATCCTGCTGGTTTCAATGCTAGGGACCTAAACATTTGTACAGCATTTGTTGAAATCATTAGGATTTCATAACATTTGAAGTTTGCTGGATTGTACCTTTAATATAGGTTGTGAAATCAAAGTCAGTAGAATACTGTTGCAGTATACGCCCCAGAAAGTCTTTCCTCTGGAGACTTGAAAAGTTGCTGCCAGTCACTGGAGACAATGTGAAAATAGTTGACCGTCAGTCTAATCTGGTGTCTTGGGCAGTTTCCTCTGTTCTAGCGCACCTTGCTTTCATTGTTGATGATACTTTGGCTGGGGTCCATGGCTGCGATTTGGAAGTGTTAGGGCTCCTAATCAGAATCCATGGAATTTTAATTCTGGTGGGGATTTCAAATGCATCAGAGCTGGATGTGTTCAGTTAGCACTATCTGAGGATGCCAATCATTTCCCCTTTAGTTTTTCTCCAATAGAAACTGTGAGCAGGAGAAATGCATCAGCACAAAACACAATCTTGTTTTGGCAAGCATTCTCCCTTCTCCCCAACCTGTCTACCAACTCAGTGGAGCAGTGTGTACATATCTGTGTGCGTAAACGATATCTGACCTTATGGAAAGTAATATTTGCCTCATCAGGCAAATGGAGAACATTAAACTGATTTTTTGTTTATATTTGCCTGGTAATATTTTCCAGCAGCATACAACAAATCTCCCCTCTTCCTGCACACAATTATATGTTGTGCTTTACGCTATAACCCAATAATCCAGGGTGGAAACATTCTAATTTATTTTAGTCACAGACAGGCAAACGATGGATGTGTGACCTGGGCCTGGCCCCGCTTCCATGGCAGTGCCAGACAAGGCTTTTTTTCAGAGGTTATTTTTATTGTTCAATTTAAATGTAGCCACTCTGGGCAGTTAACAAACCCGCATTGCTCTCAGTGGGCACCAAGGAATTTTATGTTCTCTCAAACAAACATTTGCTCCCAGAGGGAGTCCTTACAATTACTAGTGTGGCTCAGGGTGGAGCCCCACCCCTTCTACAGTTTCTAATACCCCTCACAAGTAGGCGAGGCAAGGAGTCCTGCAGCAGGGCTGTGAATACATGCCTGCACTTCCCCTTGCACCCAGGTGACCCACAACCTTTCTTCAGTTATGCTGAGGTAAGCCTTGTTTGAGGTGGCATAGCCAGGCTGCTGGCACTCCTCCTGGGTTGTGCATCATTTAACCTGTGTGGACTCAGAGGAGCAGCATGCTGCGGGAGGAGCATGGGGAGGAGAGGACTTAGTGGGTAGACTCACAGGAGTCCTGGGCATACTCATAGGTCCCACTCCCCTCACTCTCCTCCTGGTCCTCCTTCAATTCCCAAGCCTCCAGGCTTAGCCAGAACACCTCTAATGCCTCACCTCAATCTACAGGTATGCTGCATGTGGGAAAGTGAGCACCTGCTCTCGAGGAATTAGGAAGGCCACTTGCCCTGGCAGGAGGGCCGGGGCTGGGCTCACAGGATGAAAGTGCCTTCTGTTGCCTTGAAGGTACTGAAGGACCACCATACCGCTTCTTTTAGCTTTAAGGGACGATAAACAATTCATGGATTGCTGCCTTGTCGTGGCGAAGGGGCTCGAGTAATTCAGAGAAGCTATGGACTATGCCGTGCAGGGACACCCAAGATGGACAGGTCATAGTGGAGAGTTCTGACTAAACGCGATCCATCTCGAGCAGGAACTGGCAAGCCACTCCAGTATCTTTGCCAAGAAAACTCCATGGACAGAAACAAAAGGCTAAAAGATATGACGCTGGAAGATGAGCCCCTCAGGTCGGAAGGTGTCCAACATGCTACTGAGGAAGAGCAGAGGACAAGTACAAGTAGCTCCAGAGCTATTGAAGTGGTTGGGCCAAAGCCGAAAGGATGCTCAGCTGCGGACGTGCCTGGAAGTGAAAGGAAAGTCTGATGCTGCAAAGAAAAATACTGCATAGGAATCTATGAACCTTGGTAAGCTGGATGTGGTCAAACAGGAGATGGCAAGAATAAACATTTACATCCTGGGTGTCAGTGAACTGAAATGGACGGGAATGGGCGAATTCAATTCAGACGATTATCATATCTACTATTGTGGGCAAGAATCCCATAGAAGAAATGGAGTAGCCCTCATTATCCCCTGACCCCGGAATAAGACATGAGACAACTGTTATGGAATAAAACATAGGCCACACTTTATTTAAATTCCATATTCATCCTCAAAGGAAAAAAAGGGGGGTCCTGAGGTAGTGCGGAATGAGGTTCTGCAGAGGGGTCTCAACGGACCCCTACCAAACTATGGGCGAGTCCCGAGCCCCAAGATCTCACAGTCGTGAAGACAGCGAGAACCCGGCTGGCCCAAATTTGACCACCCCTGGACCTCAAGTCCCCTTCTTCTTGTTGACTGTTGGTCCGGGAGCGGCCCCAGTGGATCTTCTCCCCCAAGCACTGTAATTGCACGATCCGCAGCGCTGGGAGATCAGATGAGCTATACCTTACCTGTGTTTGTAACGGGACTCACCGAAACCTGTTTTATCCGCACTACCCCCCACAGCATAGGGGCAAGCTACGCTTAAGGCCCATGCCCACCATCAAGCCTCTCGAGCTCCAGAAGCAGGCCCCCCCTGAGGTCCGCCAAAAATATTTCCAAACCTCTATCGGAGAGGTGGACTCCATCCATCCGAAATAGAACATGGATCTCCTGGTGACCTATCACCGATCCCAGGCCATTACATACCACTCGGCACACTTCCCTGTTAATACGCCTCCTTGCAGTGTTAACGCGCTGTGCCTGCCGTTCCTCACGCCACACAAGCCGAGGTATTATCGTCGACCAAACAATACTCATCGAAGGATACGTGGCCCTCAGCCATCTGAGGTCTCACAGAACATCCAAAACCAGGGCCTTGCCGCCCTGCCTGGCCAGGTCGTTGCCTCCCAGGTGTATAATCAACACATCTGGAGGTTGCTCACCAAATGCAGCCACTCTGCATAATTGGCTCCATAGCATTCCTTGGATACCTTGCCACACAATCTGGGCTCTGTCTCCAATACCCAAACCGCTCCCCCACGTTGACTGAGCAGCATACCTACCTGCCCAGAAAATGAAGCTGTGGCCAACTATCCTGACATGCCGCCTCTCCTGTAAGAGTGGACCTGCGAAAACAAAACCGGCACCTGCCTAGGTGTGAGGGAGTGTCCTGACATATCTTTTATAGGTGGTGGATGACCAACGCCCTAACTTCTTAATATCATCAGGATGGTAACCCAGGGCGACTGCAGTTGAAGCGGCCCCAATTCTAAATGAATGGGTTCCAAACTTCAGGCCGTGGACCCCTGCCTTACCTAACGCTAAGTCGGTAATTTTCCAAAATTGGTATTTTGTTAAAGGGGTTCCGTCCTCGTGTATGAAAAAGTAATCGTGACCATGTCCTCTAACCTTTAAGTAAGCGCTTATTGCTTTTACTGGACAAATGATTCCTATTGAGCAAGTACCTATAGTAAGATTTGCTCCCTTGCCTCGCTGATCTGCCTTGGACCTGCCGGTGTGAATTCGCACCGTATCCTCCACTAGCGTTACATTGTGCCATTGTAAGGCCAATCTCGATGCATCCCCTTTTCCTGCTGCTACCACCTCACTGATCCTTAATGCTCTGAAAAATGTCAGCAAGGAGGCAGCTTGAAACAGTGCAGCTTCAAATGTGTCCCTACAGATAATTGGCAGTAACTGGCAAATTTTTTCCAATATGGCCGGGGATATTGGTGCCCTAGAATCCTTAACACGGCCCCTTTCTTTACTCCAGCCTTCTATCATTTTCTTGATACAAAGGTCGGAAGTGAAATTCTGATGCCCATGGATCCTAGCATGAAAGGCTAGGGCTGACATCCTACCCTGGATGGATCCCGGTGCTAAACCCTTTCTATTAAGGAACACTATAAACTGCTGCAGGTGCTCCACAGGAGCAGGCCAAATGAGTTCCAAATCCACCGATCTCCTAAACTCCTGGAACTCCGTACTCACGGCCCAGTACACCTTCCGCGTCCTCGGTGCCAGGGTCAAGCCTATAGCTCTTTCGGCGTCCTCCTGCCAATTAGCCAGACCTCCGCTGGTAGTCTCTCTGGAAGTTCGCTGGCTCCTGGGTCTAACTCCCTGAACCGAGGGAACTGTTGGCGTGATAGGGCATCAGCCAAGCTGTTATCCAAACCCAGGATATGTTTTGCTTGGATAAGAACATTAAATTTCAAGGCACGTAATGTGAATGCACGCACCAGTGCCATAATGCGGTCTGAGTGTGACGTGAGGTTGTTCACGATGTGAACCACTGCCTGATTGTCACACCAGAAGCATACTGAAGAATTAGCCCATTCATGCGGCCACAACCACAAGGCACCTACGATTGGAAAAAATTCCAAAAATGTAAGGTCCCTAGTGATGCCTTGTTGATGCCATTCATCGGGCCACAATCCTGCGCACCATCGCCCCCTAAAATAGATCCCAAAGCCGAGAGAGCCAGCGGCGTCAGTCTGAACTTGAAATTCTGACTTAAGCAGCAGTTCAGACCTCCAAAATGACACCCATTGAAATCTGCCAAGAACCGGCTCCATACTTGTAGGTCCTGTTTCATGCCACTGGTCACTCTAGTCCTGTGAAAAGGGCGGCGAAGCCCTTTCATAGCCCCACATAAGTGTCGTAGGAAGGCGCGACCTGGGGCTATTACCCTACATGCGAAGTTTAGATGGCCAACTATCTCCTGTAGCTCCTTAAGAGTCACCTTCCTACTTCTTAGCACGAGCTGAATTTGCTCCTTAAGGGCCTCCAATTTATCTATAGGTAATTTGGAAGCCTGCAGCTTGGTGTCAAGCTCAATCCCTAGAAATGTAAGTGTAGTTGCAGGCCCCTCTGTTTCTTCTTCGGCCAAGGGAACTCCTAGTTCCCGGGCCAATGACTGAAACGCCTTTAAAATAAATGTGCATTGTCCAGTGTTGGCAACACCACAGAAAAGATAATCATCTAAATAATGGGCAGTGTTTCTGCAACCTACCCTACATCTGAGCTTCCATTCTAAAAATGAACTGAATCACTCAAATGCAGCACAGGAGACAGAACAACCCATCGGCAAGGCCCTATCGACATAGTAGGAGCCCTGGAAATAAAATCCTAACAGATCAAAGTCAAGAGGATGAACTGGAAGGATTCAAAATGCTGACTTAATGTCACAGTTCGCCAGCTCCGCCCCCTTTCCACATCTGCGCACCATATGCACCGCCTCATCAAAAGAGGTGTATCGTACGGTGCAAAGCTCCTGTGGAATGGCATCATTCACCGACTCCCCTTCGGGGTATGACAGATGGTGAATGAGCCGGAACTCTCCCCTATTTTTCTTGGGTACCACACCTAAAGGTGATACCCGGAGAGTGTCTAAAGGGGGATGCAGGTAAGGTCCCAACACCCTGCCCTCAGACACTTCTTTTTTGATTTTATCCAGTACAATACCTTCCATACCTCTAACTGACTTTAAATTCTTTGCAAAGAATGCCCTACGCTCACCCATGGCTGGTAATTTAAAACCGTAACTAAAACCTTCTAACAAATACTGAGCATCTGCAGCCCGCGGATAATCTGTTAGCCAATTTTCTAACACGTCCAGCTTAATTGGGCTGGGGCCCTTTGCTAGGGGGGCCTCCTCCCCCAGGCGCCTTCTTACTACCTCCGGGGTCCTTATTAGCATTTCTTTGTGCCCTTGACCTAAAGCAAGATGTACTGGGGTGCTGGCCGCCGCACATTTGGCACTCATGCCGGAAACGACACCCCTTACGCGAGCATGTGCCTCTGGCATTATAATCCCAACAGAGCAAACGAGGTTGAACCACTTGCCCCGTGCTGGCACGGGAACTCGCAACCAAACCTTGTTTACGGATGAGGTGACCACTGTCGAACCTCTCCCTGGGATTGGGCCTGGCTGGGGTCATAACCTGCAGCCAGAGGCCAGCTAACGGCTTGTCCCACCTCAAATTTGGATGAATCGCACTGCGCATGCGGAACGATTCATCATATGTCAACCATGCCTGTCCTGAAAAATCAACGTATGCCCTGTAAATTAAATCCAGGTACTGGAACAGTGCCTGGGCCCTCCAGGGCTGGGCTCTAACAATTACCCTCGTGTAAATTAGGAAACCTGGCAACCAGTTGCCCCAGGTTCTCTCCGACCTACGCCTTCTGCGCCTCTCCTTTTCTCTATCCTCCTCCTTATCTAATTCTTTTTTGTCAACTTTTCTATTGAGAAGTTCAAACAGATCCACATATTTTCCTTACCAGATCTTTTCCTTCGTTGCTGGTGTAAGGTGGTCCCCTAGTGGCATGGCATGATCCCCGAAGGGTAATGCATTCAAAGGAACCGTGTTATAGCCAGTATCCGGGACCGACGGATACGGCCATACACCTACGCTAGCCACAGGACCTATAAATGCTGGGGAAAACCCTTGTGCATATGCGGAAGGCAACTAGATAGGGGGGTACTAGCAGTCGGCCACTGGGTACCAGGAACACCAGCAATTTGCATGTTAGGTGTTACCTGAACAGGTGTGCTGAATTGGCTGGCCATCGGCCAAGGTCAAGCTGGCATTGGTGTGAATGTGTTGTGTGCAGTCTCAAACTCACATGTGACAGGCTCACTGTCTTCAACACAGATGGGCTCCTGTACCTCCTCGTGGTTTCTTTGTCTGGTAGCCGCAGACCTTCCTGCTCCCGTGCTCCGATCCCTTCCTCTTCAACTGCTTGCGAATATTATTTACTAATTTATTTTCTTTCCTTTCTTTTTTTTTTTAACAAAGAACGATCTCTGTCGGGCTGGCGATCCCGCTAGCCTGACTCTCAGCTGTTAAAGCAAACCGGGGGGGGGGGTGCCGATGCAACCCCCATCCAAAATGGCGTCCATCTCAGTGTTGCAGCAGAAAACTCTCCAGCTCAACAGCACCCGTCCTCCTTCTCTGGCTGTTGAAGAGGAAGATGCCCGAGGTAGGAGGAGCTCTTCCTTAAATACGCTCCCCCCCATATCTGGAAGTCTCAGCGAGACCCAGATGTCCTGCGCTATCCTGGGCATGGGATAATGGCGTCCTGCGCTGGCGAATTAATCGCCAGCGGACCGTGCATAGTCAACAAAAGAGTGAGAAAAGCTGTATTGGGATACAATCTCAAAAATGATAGAATGATTTCAATACGAATCCAAGGCAGACCTTTCAACATCACAGTAATCCAAGTTTATGCACCAACCACCGGTGCTGAAGAGCCTGAAATTGACCAATTCTATGAAGACTTACAACACCTTCTAGAACTGACACCAAAGAAAGTTGTTCTCCTCATTCTAGGGGACTGGGATGCTAAAGTAGGGAGTCAAGAGATAAAAGGAACAACAGGTAAGTTTGGCCTTGGAGTTCAAAACAAAGCAGGGCAAAGGCTAATAGAGTTTTGTCAAGAGAACAAGCTGGTCATCACAAACACTCTTTTCCAACAACACAAGAGGCGACTCTACACATGGACATCACCAGATGGGCAATACTGAAATCAGATTGATTATATTCTCTGCAGCCAAAGATGGTGAAGCTCTATACAGTCAGCAAAAACAAGACCTGGAGCTGATTGTGGCTCTGATCATCAGCTTCTTATAGCAAAATTCAAGCTTAAACTGAAGAAAGTAGGAAAAACCACTGGGCTAGTCAGGTATAATCTAAACCAAATCCCTTATGAATACACAGTGGAAGTGAAGAACAGATTTAAGGAACACGATTTGGTGGACAGAGTGCCTGAAGAACTATGGATGGAGGCCCATAACACTGTACAGGAGGCAGTAACAAAAACCATCCCAAAGAAAAGGAAATGCAAGAAAGCAAAGTGGCTGTCCAACGAGGCCTTACAAATAGCAGAGAAGAGAAGGGTGAAAGAGGAGAGCACAAAAAATGGTCTGAAGCTCAACATCAAAAAAACTAAGATCATGGCCACTGGTCCCATCACCTCCTGGCAAATAGAAGGGGAAGATATGGAGGCAGTGGCAGATTTTACTTTCTTGGGCTCCATGATCACTGCAGATGGGAACAGCAGCCACGAAATTAAAAGCCGCCTGCTTCTTGGGAGGAAAGCGATGAGAAACCTAGACAGCATCTTAAAAAGCAGAGACATCACCTTGCTGACAAAGGTTCGCATAGTCAAAGCTATGGTTTTTCCAGTAGCGATGTATGGAAGTGAGAGCTGGACCATAAAGAAGGCTGACCGCCGAAGAATTGATGCTTTTGAATTGTGGTGCTGGAGGAGACTCATGAGAGTCCCCTGGACTGCAAAGAGAACAAACCTATCCATTTTGAAGGAAATCAACCCTGAGTGCTCACTGGAAGGACAGATCCTGAAGCTGAGGCTCCAATACTTTGGCCATCTCATGAGAAGAGAAGACTCCCTGGAAAAGACCCTGATGTTGGGAAGTGTGAAGGCAAGAGGAGAAGGGGACGACAGAGGACGAGATGGTTGGACAGTGTCATCGAAGCGACCAACATGAATTTGACCCAACTCCGGGAGGCAGTGGAAGACAGGAGGGCCTGGCGTGCTCTGGTCCATGGGGTCACGAAGAGTTGGACACGACTTAATGACTAAACAACAACAACAACAACAACAACAAACAATTCATATAGTTGCTATGGTCTTCCCAACAGATTTAAAGTCATCTAGTTGCTGTGGACTTCCCAACCTCTCCTTACCTGGAAATTATGTTCCTGACAGAAGAAAATTAGCTGGGGACTATGGAACCTCTGTATCCGAGTTCAAATAGCTAACTCCCTTTGCTTCCAGTCAAGGAAAGCTGGCTGCTGGGCAGGGTCAGAGATCCCATTTTGGGGCACATCTACACTAGAAGAGGCCTGGACTTACCCCAGACAGAGTTCAGCCCAGTGGTGTAGAGCAGTGAGAGCTTGCAGGGTCAAAGACCAGGATTTTCTGAGATGGCTATGTCATCTTCTGCCACCCCATCACATTTCCCTCTTGTTTCTGCCTTACCCTGCAATCCACACAGTAGCTGTGGGGGAAAGAGATTTTCCCAGTAACAGCATATTGTTACAAGCTGTACCTGTTGCAAAGAAAAGTGTTTGAGGGTAGTTTGCTCTTGTATGGATAATTAAGAGCCTTAAAAATCTTGTAAATAAATAAATAAATAATACTGGGTTGGGCTGAAAACAACCCGATTTAGATTTTAGCATACACACAAGGCATGTGCACACGCAAACTATTGTTCCACAGGAGCGGGCTTTTCTGCTTGTCTGAGAGGTCTGGCAGAAGTCCATTTATTTTGCCTCAGATATGGAATTGATTCATTGGAATTGATTCCATATATGTGAACATCTCTGCTGCTTTTTTAAAAGTCTCTGCCATCGTATACAGCACTATACCAGATAGCAGGAATTTTTTTAAAAAAAATTAAAGCACAATTCTCACAAAAAGCTGGTATCGGCACAAAACCTACCCTATCACCCACCTGCCAGTGGAATAGCTTGTCCCTCCTCCAATCACTTGCCCAGTCACTCCCCCACCAGCCGTGTTGCGCCCCCCCCCCACTGCCTGCCCAATTGCTCCCCCACCGCCAGTGACTTACCTTTCCTGTTTTGACAAGTGGCGTTGGCATGGTGTGCTGATGCACACACTGACACAACACTTGTATTCAGGCTAAAGTCCACACCACTCCAAAAGTCTGCCAGTTTATTCTGGCAGTGGGAAGAAGCTCAAAGATTAGTTTCTCATTTGTTTATAAGGACTGATCCAGTTGGAGGTAAGAAGTGGGGCTGGTAGCTATGGAGACTTCTCAGAGGAGAGTGTGCACTTCCAAATTTACTACTACACCACTGATTGGGACTTTTTCTTCTGTCATTAGCTTCCTGGTACAATGCAAAGGCATTACACCTCGTAAAAGATTGTAGTGTTGTTTTGGGATCTGGGAAAATCTTTCATCAACAAAACCTCCACTTCATACTACCTATCTCAATAGCACAGAGGATTAGACTGTAGATAGTAAGCATCCTCTCAAACAGTCCAAGGAGATTGATAGAAGTCACAAAATGAATAAAGTTGTTCCTAGATATTTGATACATTAGGAGTATCTTTCTACAGGAATTGGCATTTGATAGCAGGAAAGAGACACTTTTCCCCCTACACTGATGCTCTGCTCACCATTCTTTCTAAATAAATCAAATAGTACCCCCCTCCCTATCATAGATATCCAATATTATTTGGAAACCAAAGTGGAAACATGTCATGTCTCAGAAAAGTGAGAACCATGTAATTATAGATCTTCCAGCACTCTGTCCACCAGCTCTGCAACTCAAAGATAGCCAAAAATTTTGAGGGTATACTGTTCACTACATATTTAAAAGCAGCATATGTAGAGCCCCTTTGAAGGCCAAGAGACAGTGGCCAAACTTTGTTGCCTAGCATAGTAAATCACACTAGAGTAGGCCCATTAAATCAATGGCGATTTAGTGAGTCTGCTCCTCTGTCAGTTCGATTGATTCAAATGGGCCTACTTTAACTGCAAATTACTTTAGCTTAGTAAGTCACAATTAGAGTAAGCCCATTTGAATCAATGGAACATATAGAAGAGTTGCCTCAATCAACATACTTTAGTGCAATTTATTATGCTAAGCAACAGGATTTTGGACAGTAAAGAAGTCCTATATTGAAAAACAATTGAATCTCTGAAAATTAAATGTTTTCTTTTACTTCATTTTCAACAGCAAACACCATTTTCCTGCTTGTTTACGCAAGACAGGGATTCCTCCTGCAGAATTTCTCCATTTTTCTATCCCTCAAACATATTTTCCTAATGCTTTTGGTGTGCATCTATGAAACATGTAGTTAACAACCTCCAGTGTCCACCTTTCTGTTTGCATGGGTCTCGTATGTCTTCATCCTGTTTACAGATATTGCTCATTCTCTGAAAGAAAAGGACCAAAGTCTCAAGACGCAAAGAATTCTTCTGTTTCTGCCAGACTTTCTTGCCATTTGTTCATCACTTCTCCTTGGGATCCTCCCATCCTTCAATTCATTTCATTATACAGATTTCAAAACCAAGTATTGATATGGGATTTTCTGTTTTTCAGTTTGCCACAACTAAAGGAGCAACATAATTTTGTTAAGTATTTTTCAGCAATGGAAAGTGCAAATCGCTTTAGTTGGCTTTGTGGCGTTTTGTCACTAACATATGACCAAACATTTGCTCTGCTGCATCTTACAATTCATAATTAGAAAATTATTTTATCTTTCCCAGGGGGATGGTTTTGATTAAACTGTTTGCCTTTGCTTCCTCAACTAAATTAACCCCACCTTCTTTCTACTAAATTGTCCCAGAATGTTGACATGAATATATTCATCAAATGGAAGGTATTAAGAGAGAGAGAATAAAATGTGGGTTTTTAAACAAAATTAAATCTTTTGATTGGATAGATTTTTGGGTTGTAGCATGAAGCCAAGTTCACTGTTAAGACAGCAAGAAGAAAGTTTTCTATGTATTGTGTACAATTAGTAAAACTGAGTTCTTGCCAATTTAAGTGCCTGATATGCTTTTATTGTATATGTACTGGCAGAGGTATTAAATCCTTCCCTTCTTATTGATGAGCTTATATGAGGCGTCAGATGTCTGCCTCTTCAAGCGAAATGTATTTCGCAGGCAACAGCATGGTGGCCTTTTTTAAACATTCTCCAGAACTCTTAATTCTTTTAAACTCTGCAGGCACAAATGAGGCCAAGTTATTGTAATATGTAATTTGTCCTCTCTAGTGAAATGTTTTCATGCCTTATTCTAAAAAGATAAACCAATATATCATTCATATCCACTTCTGGATCAAATTTATCTCAGTCCTATGAGCAGAGAAGGCCATTTACATTTTGAAGGTATGTATTTCTGTGGCATATTGGTTACTGCATGTAAAATTAACTGTGACTAGTATGCCAGCCATATACGTCAGTGTGTGATACACTTTATGTTTGCAGCAAAACAAGTGACAATGCTTACTTACGCACTGCCAAAAGAATCTTTTAATAAAGGTCTCAATTTATTTATTTATTTTTAAAGGCCTATAAGCTTCAAATCACCTTAGTTCTGCTGCTTTTGCATTTGACTCCTACATAATTGCTATGCTGTTCTTAATACCTGGAAGCCTTAATCTAGCTGTGTGGAATACTTCTGTAGTAAGAAAAAGATGGGATAAAAGTATTTTTGTAAACAAAACTGAGGGATAACCTTTGTAGCCTGGATTGGTCCAACCATGAGCCGGGCCTTATTGGTGGTAACGCTGGAGGTGGCAGCAGAGCCACCTCTGTCACTCTCTTGCTGAAGCATGAGCTGACCATCTCCTGCCTTCTGCTCTCCTTCTTGCTCTCCCTATGAGTGTTGCTGTGACAGTGACATGAGGAGGCAGTGCTTGTCTTCCTGTTATAGGTGATGAGAAAGCTTGCACCTGTTTGTAGCAGATGTTACAGTGGGTTCTTCACCTACAGTGTGAATCTGATTTGCAACTTGCCTAGCATATCCATCTAAGCAAGTTGAACCCTGGCTAAACTTTTTGTTTTTGTTCCCCCCACCATGTCCTTCAGTGAACTACAACTTACTGATGAGGTGCTGGGCTTGTCAATTTGCCCTACCAGCTTCCAGCTTTTCTTGTCCGAGTGAAAGACTCAAAACATGAAAGAGGTTCTCTTCCACATAATTCATGTTCTTTCAACTATTGCTGAAAGAGAAGCATTTAATGAATTACAAAAGAGAGCTACACAAAAGAGGGTCACACACACAAAAAATTGTTTTTCTTTTGTGTCCCTTCTTTCTTGTAATCTTTCGGTGCTCTTTTTTTCACCCTTGTCCATGACATTGCTTGTGAAATTTTTCATCCAATAACATCCCAAGTGCTGTCAGCAGCCAATCAGAACATCTGGGTGTGTGAGAATTTGAAACTATAAAAAGGCCTGGAACCCACGAATTTTAGCATAGCTGTGGGGTGATGGCGGCGGCGGCGGCAGCAGCCTGTCCCCAGTCTCTCATGTTTTTTAACATTTAATTTATATAATATACATATATAATATAAATATAATATATATAAATTAAATTTTTAAAAAAATGAGAGACTGGGTTGAACTGGCACAACGCTAGGTCAATGCAGCAATAAAATAGCAGCAATAAAATAGAAACGATAAGAGGTGGGAAGGAACAGTTTGGACTGCAGGGTACCCTGAAGTCCCAAACCTTTTGCATATGGCAACTGTTTCAGCAAATCCTGCAGACCCCCACAGACACTATTTAGTCTGATACAGCTGTTCACACATGCCAAAACAAGTAAAAAAAAAAGTGACCAGAAGTGCTTTAAAATAAATAACCCCCTAATGGGTGTTTAAAAAACTCACTTTTTGTCCCCAAAATGTGTACTTAGCTCTATGTTGTGTAGTTGGATATTTTAAAATCAATTTCAAATGTGGGAAAACCAACGCAAAAACAGGAGTATTATGACGTGCAGTCAAGGTTTTAATCACTCATTCCATGTATCTTTTGCCCGTTTCTATGATGGAGGTGGGGTTATTGTACTCCATGCCAGGTTGTAGCCATCAAGATTTTAAATCACACAAGAACTCACACGCTTGTGCACATGTGGATAGCAAGAAGAGGGTATGATGAAAAGCTGGCTCCTCTTCTCATGTGATCTGCATTGCATGGATAGTCATGTTAAAAAGAAAGCACATCCTCTTTGAATTCTATGGTTTTACACATTAGAACATCAAAAGAATCATCTAGTCCTTAGCAGGTCTGAAAATTAGGTAAATATAATATCAGATGAACAACAACACATGACATGTTACCCTGTGTCATGATTTATTTTACAGAAATAGAGCCAAAATGGAGAAGCCATATGTGAAAAATTAAGTACACCTTATGATTCAATGGCTCGTAGAACCACCTTTAGTAGCAATACCTTCAAGTAATTGTTTTCTGTATGACTTTACCAGTCTCTCACATCATTGTGGAGGAAATTTGGCCCACTCTTCTTTACAGTGTTGCTTCAGTTCATTGAGGTTTGCGGCATTTGTTTACGCATAGCTCTGTTAAGGTCCTGCCACAGCATTTCAATTGGGCTGGGGTCTGGACTTTGACTGGGCCATTGCAACACCTTAATTCTTTTCTTTTTCAGCCACTCTGTTGTAAATTTGCTGGTGTGCTTGGGATCATTGTCTTAATGCATGATCCAATTTTGGCCACTCTTTAGCTGTCAGACAGATGGCCTCACATTTTACTCAAGAATACTTTGGTATACAGAGGAGGTCATGGTCAACTCAATGACTGCAAGGTGCCCAGATCCTGTGGCTGCAAAACAAGCCCAAATCATCACCCCTCCACCACTGTGCTTGACAGTTGGATGAGGTGTTTGTGTTTGGTTTTTGCAAAATGTGGCACTGTGCATTATGGCCTGACATCTCCACTTTGGTCTCATCTGTTCCAGATGTCTTGTGGTTTGTCCAGATGCAACTTTGCAAACCGAAGCCGTGCTGCCGTGTTCTTTTTAGAGAGAAGAAGCTTTCTCCTGGTAACCCTTCCAAACAAACCACAGTTGTTCAGGTTTTTTTCTATTTGTACTGTCATGAACCTTAACATTTAACACACTAACTGAGGCCTGTAGAGTCTGAGATGTAACTCTTAGGGTTTTTTGCAGTTTCTCTGAGCATTGAATGGTCTGATCTTGGGGGGAATTTGCTTGGACATCCACTCCTGGGAAGATTGGCAACTGTTTTGAATGTTTTCCACTTGTGAATCATCTTCCTCACTGTAGACCGATGGACTTCACATTGTTTGGAAATGGCCTTAAAACCATTCCCAGATTGATGGGCAGCAATAATTGCTTCTCTCTGCTCATTGCTGATGTGTTTCCTCCTTGGCATTATATTAACACACACCTGAATGCTCCAGAACAGCAAACTGCTAAAATTTTGACTTTTATAGATGTGGTCACACTTTCTGATGATCAAATACTCTAGGGCATTTGGTTAGCAGCACCTGACTGCTACTTAGCCCCTTAATTCCTGTTGGGGCAGTAAGAGTATAAGAGCAGTAAGAGTTTTTCACATATGGCTTCTCCATTTTGGTTTTATTTCTGTAAAATAAATCATGTCATGTGTTGTTGTTCATCTGAGGTTGTATTTACCTAATTTTCAGACCTTCTAAGGACCAGATGATTTTTATTATGTCTTGATACGTAAAACCACAGAATTCAAAATGGGTGTACTTTCTTTTTCACATGACTGTATTTGAATGCAGGAGTATGCTTTTGTGTACAACAATATGTGTACATGTAACAGGAAAAAAGAACAATCATTCTGTGCACAAGCAAAGAGATTCTTGAATCATTTGGTCCTCCATTAGAACTATGTTGACCCCTATAACAGGAATACCTTTTAACCTGACCACACATTTAAGACCTAAAGCTACGTGTTCCTTCTTTTCCTAACTTGAAGGCTATGTGATTCTTAGCTACTGGTAGTGTCTGCCAAAAATCTTTCAGGGGATTTCCTTCACATATTACAAATTTTATGAGTCATATGAAAAACTGGGAAATGATTCAACCAGCTGCCATGGGTTGACATGAAGATTTTTACAACACCTTTGCACCTCATGGGAATCATAGAATGCGTTATTGTAACATCAGACAGTCTTGCTCTATGGATGTTTTCTGCTACAACCTTGCTATAAAATAATTGCAAACAGCCAATTAATAAGGTCCCAGTGTAAACCATACCTTTTCCTTCTGAATTACTAAAGTAGTTCGGCATATGCCTGCTATATGAACTAGCTGATGTCAGTAGCACTCAAAGCATGGCAATGTTGCCCAAATGGGCTAGGCAGCAGCTGTTAATGTTAGCCTTAATGGAAAATGATCTTAGGAATCATCAGCAAAAACTATCTTCAGTGAAGATAAACTTTTATTATTGTGAACTACATTATGTGGAAGAGAGGAAAGATGAAGCCTGCTGCCATTGGTTACACAACTAAGAGACACCTTTAGGATCTCTACCAGTGCTCCAAATCTGTGGCTCCTCTGTACAGATCCAATTAATAATACACAAATGACCCTATCTAGTTCGGGAACAAGCTCAATTTATATGCATTTAATCTGAAAAATTACAAAATCATTTGTATTGGTGCATTCTGTGGCCTGGGGCTTACACTTTCTTTTTTCTAGATACATGAAAATCTTCATAAGACAACACTAACAACAATACTGTAAGAAACCAAATAGACCGTAACACCTTTAATCAGATGTTCACAAATAGTGTCAAGTTGTGAAATTGTATCTCACAGTTGACTAAATTCAGATAATAATCCTGTCATCATTATTTCTTTCCTCAAATTAAATAAAATACAAAACAGTAAAAGCAGAAAAAGCACAGACATTTAGTGATCAAACTGTACATAGTGTTGTTAAGTAGGGGGATTCATAACGGCACAAATAATATAGCATGCACAAATAGCTCAGTTACAAATGCTACTATCTCTAAACTGACAAAGGTAGTAGTAGATGTGACCAAAACTGGAAATATAAAGAACATGGAAAAATTAAGATGACATGAAATACATAAATGTTTACAAGAACAATCAAAATAAAACTAGGGAAGCAAAAAAAAAATGATCTGAACAATATGCAGAAATGTAAAACTAAGGGAAGACAACTACTTCAATATGAATCAAAAGAACAAGGAGGAGCAAGCATGTTTAAAGATAGATAACAATGCCTACTATTGATGAATAATAATAAATCCCTGACGTTTGACATCAAGGGTAAAATCATAGTGTCACGTGAGTACCTTGAAAAGTTGTTAGGAGATAATAGACCAACAAACTTAACAGTTCCAACTGTTGCTACTGGACCAAAACTACAGAAATCCAAAATCTAAAATTTAGTGTAGCAAACCAGATCAAGACAAAACAAATACTCTTGGACTCGATGTCTTCATAGAAGTATTAAAACTAATAGAAAATGAGGACTTAAAAGTGTCAGTGAATCTTATCAATAAAGCTTATGGAAGACGAATTGTTCCTGAAATTTGGCTGAGATCAACCATTATTACATTATCCAAAAAGGAAAATGCCAAGACTTGTAATGACCACAGAGATTGGGGAAGATAGTGGTGTGTGAGCAGCTAAACTCAGGTGATCTGTTAGTTCTGTTTTAATTCTTTCTGTCAAAAGGGATATATCTGTTTGGAGTGTTTTGTCTTTTCTCCTTTCATTTAACTCACTTGTTTGGAATACTCCTGCCAACAAGAGAGATTCTCAGAAAAAGCTTAGATCGAAAATCTAACTGCAATCTGCAGAAGATGGGGAAGAAAAAAAAAGCAAAGACTCACACTCTCTGTCAAAGCCAGGTAAGCAATTATGAATAGATGACCTGTTACTGCAGAAAGATTTGGTGAGTGACCTCTCTATGCTTACTTGTGTAAATAGATATAGTGTCTTAGATACGCAACCAGAAAACCAAAGCCCTTCAGTTGAAACCTACACCTCCAATAACAAACTGCAGTCAGAGACTGACCCTTTATGCCCCAGTATGATATTGGACAGTCCCAGATAAAACTCCTCAGAATGCTAAGTTTGACCTGGATTGCACTGATGGGTGTAATATCAGAGTACTCCCTCCTCACTGCTCAAACTGTCAAAAATATATACCAGCAACTTACTCTTATCTCTGGCAAACTTGACTCACTAAGATGAAGCATTTGACACTTGTAGCTAGAAGACTGCAGGCAGCCTGTCTCCATTTCTTGCTCAGATAAGTCATGTTGCTAGTAGCCCCTGCTCAGAGGACACAAACCTCACAAGATTCTGCTCCAGGAACGGCTAATACTTGGAAAGATATGCAGGCAGGGAAGACCTTGCATCTGCAGGACAATCAAATACTACTATATATCACCAATAACCAGCTAAATCAGGGGAAATGGACAAATAAAAAAACCTATTTGATATTCACTGAGCCAATTGCTATGTGCAGATACATGTCATATTGACCTTTGGAAAATGGAGAAATCACCAAGATTATTATCAAGGATGAGTGTCCTTTTGACTTTCAAGCAAATCACCATACCCTTCCTCAACAACAAAAAAATGAAAAGATTTCTCTCATTCTTCGGTATATCTGCATCTAGAGTATTTACTAATGAAACTACTTGCCCCTTGATAGAATATAGTTCTGGCAGATTGCTCTCAGATCCTGACCTTGAGACTGATGGCTCTGAAATTTCTCCTACTAAAACACCAGTCTTAGGTCAAGATGTTGATAAAGGAATAGCACAGCTGCCAACAGCACCTAATATACTACAAGAAACATGCCTGCAACAACTTAACCGTTTAGAAATTGACCTCCTACAAGCCCAGCAAACATCTGATGCTGAACTGAATGATCCCAAGTATCCTAATAAAAAAACAAGCTTCATGGCCATGATGTCTAATCTCCTTCCTTTAAGGAAGAAACTGTCCACGTCGATGACAATTAAGCAACCACAATTACCATGTATTTTATTAGTTACTGGGAACAGTTCTATTGCTAACAAGAAGAACATCAACAAAAATCTTTGAAGTTGATTCATACTTCTGTTCAAACGAATGCTTCAAATCAGAATGAGATAAATCTTGCATCAAAAGCTACTTCAGAGAATTCAAACTCATTGAAAACGGAAGGCCTAAAAGTGTGTCGGACAGTACTGTAAGTACACCACCTGAAGCCTGCACTGGACAACACTGAACCATTAGATGATCCTGAAGTACAGATACATTCCTGCCCTGATCAAGATAGACCAGAAGTGCTTGATTACTTGGCTTCTCATAGCCTGCTGGACTCTCCCAGATCCTCTCTTTTAGGAGCGCAGCAAGCTACTGTGGCCCCTGCCACATCAATTTCATATTCCAGAGGACACCTCAATGCCAGATTTAAAACCAACCTTAGAATACTCTACTCTAAATTGACATTTTAGGATCCAGCGTGAGCATTATTTAAAATGTATTTCTTGGAATGTATCTGGGTGGTTAAACAAAACTCAAGATCCGATGTTCCTGCAATTTATGAAAAGTTTTGACATTATTTTTATGCAAGAGACATGGTTAACAGCAGAGCTGCTATAGAATGGGTTCACATCACATACTGTTAACTGCCACCTTTGACAGCCACCAAAGGTTGCCCAAATGGGGGACTGGCTTGTTTGGTATCAATTTCAGTGGCCTGTGCTGTCTCAAGACTGCCTTATTTAAGTCCTTTGGCAACGGCTATTCTTCTGACTCTCAGAGATTGGGAAATTCTGGCATTGAATATTTATATTCTTCCTCACGTGTCTCCTTTTTACTATGAGCATTGTTGGCTTGAGTTAGAAATGTATATCTATGATCTTAAGACAAAGTACCCTAGGGCAGTGGTCCCCAACCTTGGGCCCCCAGATGTTCTTGGACTTCAACTCCCAGAAATCCTGGCCAGTAGAGGTGGTGGTGAAGGCTTCTGGGAGTTGTAGTCCAAGAACATCTGGAGGCCCAAGGTTGGGGACCACTGCCCCAGGGCACAAATAACATTGTTAGGAGAGTTTAATGTACAATTGGGCAATGGTCCCCTTTTGTTGAACAAGTTTGTGATTTCTACAATCAGATGAGAAATACAAAAGATCACTTTTTGATCAAATCTTGGCAGTTGATTGATAAGTTTAATTTAATAATATTAATATGGTAACTCTGAAGGTGATAAGCATGGAGAAGTCATGTATATCAGCCAAAAGGGAGCTAGCTTGATTGATAATGTAGCAATTACTCCTCCCCTCCATTGGTAGATAATATTTCATATCTTATAGTGGGCTCACAACCACCAACTCCTTATATTTCATGGCAACATTCTTGAACAAAATCAATCTAAATCCTACCTAGATCCCTTTTTGATCTTCATAATAATTATAAGCAGCTTCTTCAAAAGAAAAAAAAACTAGCTTTGATAAAAGAAGCATAGCAGGAACTTATTCTGGCTCTGTCTCAGAAAGATATGGTGTAGTTCTGGCAACTGGTCACAAAAACGGAAGGGAGGTTTTGCCACACCCTTGATTCCTACATATCTGCTGCACACTGGGAAGAACATTGTTTTAAACTATGTAGTGATACAGCCCATATGGGTGAGATGATTTTAGCTTGTAAATTACCCTGTAATTCTTTACCAAGGTGGCCACCAATTACAATTACAGAAATGAAATTGCTGATTTTATCAATCAAGAACAATAAAGCTGCAGGGGAAAAATTTACTCCTCCTGATATACTTAAAAATCTTTCCAAGACTGGTGGGCCTCTGTCCTAGTCACCTTTTATAGGTATGTTTGGTAGAATTCCTAGGAAATGGTTATTTTCAATTGTCACGCCTATTTACGAGAAAGGAAAATGAGATGATCCTGCCAATTATAGACCTATGAGTTTGCTTGATATTAGCAAAGTGTATGCAAGATATCTCTTCTAGAAATTGGAAGGATGGGTAGTTGAATATGAACTATTAGCCCCTGAACAAATTGGCTTTATGGCATTTTACTTTGGATCATGTTTTCCTGTTACAACATCTAATTACAAAATATGTTGAAGGACCATCACCAGGGAAACTTTATGTAGCATTTATTGATCTCAAAGCAGCTTTTGACCCTATTCCAAGAGGTTGCCTTTGTGAAAAGCTTATAAAACTTAATAGAGACCTCAGGTTGCTAGAGAGAATTAAAGATAAAGGTCAGAGTTGGCATTTCAGGCCATTTGTCAAATACAATTAAAATGTCAAAAGGGGTATTGCTTTTCAATTTATATATAAATGACATGATGGACCAGTTAACAGGCTTGCAGTTCTTCCCAGTAAGAGGAGGTAGAAAGACCATCTCAATTCTACTTTATGAAGATGATACCTTGTTAATATCCCATACTCAAATAAGTCATAGCAGATTGCTGAAACAATTCACCACTTATTGCAAGAAGAACCTTCTCAATGTAAATTATGAGAAAACCAAAATTATGTTTTTAACAGAAGATCCCACCCCCATAAGTGGACAATGGATGAGAGAACATTGGAGCAGGCATATATTCAAATATTTAGGAGTGACGCTCCATCATTCAGATTCTTGGACATCTCAGATCGAATTTGCTAAGCAGAAATTTGAAAAGGCCATGTTCGGTATACTTAGATTGTACAGAACCAGGGGAGGATGTTTGGTCCCTCCCATACTGAGAAATTTACAAAACAAAATTACTACATCAGATAATGTATGAAGCTGAAATTTGGAGACCTGGGAATTTACACTCATTAGAAGTCACTCTAAATATGTTTGCCCAATTACTACTGGCAGTCCTCCCCCATAACAGGGGCCCAGAACTACATGGGCACCCCTAGTTGCTGCTGAGCAAGGGGCTCACCTGGGCTCAGACCACAATCCAATACAACAGTGGTATGGAAAGTATTGGAAGAACTGCAGAACATTTCCCTTGTGTGACCAGGGCCTTAGTCTCTCTACAGAGAAACTCATTAGAACAGAGAATATTAGATGTCTGTGTCCAAACAGCTTCACTGGGCACCTCAAGAATCACACCCTTCTACAAAGAGATCTCTCTTCCTCCTTCAACCCTTTCATCTTATTTTGTCACTCTTACAAGTTCTGATTATAGAAAATCCTTTACTAAGGCTCATCTAGATATGCTGCCACTTGCTGTCCTAGAAGGTGAATGGAAAGGAATTACATATGATGAAAGGGTTTGCTCCTGTGACCAAAACCAGTTGAGAATTTGACACATATAATATGTTGTACTTCACTGTCCCCTGTTTATAGCAGAGCACTCAAGACTCATGAGGTATGTTCTAGAACAGTACGAAGGAAGATCTGATCAAGACAAACTTAGGGTATTACTCTCAGATACGGATATGTTTATTACATTTTGAATGGCAAGGTTCATTTCCATTCTTATAAACTTGAAGCTTATGCCCTCAACTAGTAACCAAGTTGACAGATTTTTGCCACTGAATGTTCCTTTGTTATTGTTATTATATTTGTTACTGTCCATCATTCATTGCTTTATAGTTAAGTCTATTAATTGGATTAGTGTTTATGCTTAGATACATAGATGTACCCTGAATTTTAGAGCCCATAAATTTGATTAGAAGTTTAATTTAATTTCTTTTATATTGTATTGTGCTCTGTTAATTTTATATTGTGTATTCTGCAAAGGCCTTTGTGCCACGCAATAAACCGAATTTGACAACAGAACCTTAAATTTAATAAACCATTTCCTTAAGATTTCCTTAGAGATAGTACATATGAGATTTCAGAAGATGGGTGAAGAAGGGGCAGGAGATGTGCAGTTTAGATTCACAGGAGGCTTTGGAATGAGGGAAGTGCTATTCTGCCTACATGGAAAAACTTCATGGGATGAAAGTGAATAGTTTTGCTTGGTTTTTGCAAGTGTGCATTGTCTCACAAAATATTATTTCAGATTTTGAATGAAAAAAATAGATATTGAATAAATTATGTATGGAAAACCTTTGACAAAGCATACAACAGCAAGCTAATAGAGTTGACTGACAAACAGAGGTCTTGACACAAGAAAGATTTGTATAATTGGAAACCTGCACTGGCTGCAAAAAGCTGCAGTGAAAAACTGAAGATCAGAGGACATAGCGATACAAAGAGCAGTACACTGCTTTTCATTGTGTATTCTAAGAACACCTCTAAAGAAGCACTTGTTAATTCAAATAATAGTATCTTTGTCAACAGAGATGTTATCAACAATATTCAGTTTGCAAACAATACAGCATTACTAGCTTATAATTTAGATGGTCTGCAAAGTTTATCCAATAGAATCAATGAAACAAATGATGAAATTAGTCTATAAATGAATGCTAGACAACTCAACTTTATGACAAAAAATGAACAGCCAAGAAGTACAGTTAGATCCAAAATGAACAACAAGAAACAGCAGCAGTGATATTGTTGAAATCTATAGTCAACTCATTCAAAATTCACACTTTTGTATTTGTAGCATAGCTTGTTGTTGTTTAGTCGTTTAGTCGTGTCCGACTCTTCGTGACCCCATGGACCAGAGCACGCCAGGCCCTCCTGTCTTCCACTGCCTCCCGGAGTTGGGTCAAATTCATGTTGGTCGCTTCGATGACACTGTCCAACCATCTCGTCCTCTGTCGTCCCCTTCTCCTCTTGCCTTCACACTTTCCCAACATCAGGGTCTTTTCCAGGGAGTCTTCTCTTCTCATGAGATGGCCAAAGTATTGGAGCCTCAGCTTCAGGATCTGCCCTTCCAGTGAGCACTCAGGGTTGTTTTCCTTCAAAATGGATAGGTTTGTTCTCCTTGCAGTCCAGGGGACTCTCAAGATTCGCCTCCAGCACCATAATTCAAAAGCATCAATTCTTCGGCAGTCAGCCTTCTTTATGGTCCAGCTCTCACTTCCATACATCACTACTGGAAAAACCATAGCTTTGACTATGCGGACCTTTGTCAGCAAGGTGATGTCTCTGCTTTTTAAGATGCTGTCTAGGTTTGTCATCGCTTTCCTCCCAAGAAGCAGGTGTCTTTTAATTTTGTGGCTGCTGTCACCATCTGCAGTGATCATGGAGCCCAAGAAGATAAAATCTGTCACTGCCTCCATATCTTCCCCTTCGATTTGCCAGGAGGTGATGGGGCCAGTGGCCATGATCTTAGTTTTTTTGATGTTGAGCTTCAGACCATTTTTGGCACTCTCCTCTTTCACCCTCATTAAGAGGTTCTTTAATTCCTCCTCACTTTCTGCCATCAGAGTGGTATCATCTGCATATCTGAGGTTGTTGATATTTCTTCCGGCAATCTTAATTCTGGCTTGGGATTCATCCAGTCCAGCCTTTCGCATGATGTATTCTGCATATAAGTTAAATAAGCAGGGGGACAATATACAGCCTTGTCGTACTCCTTTCCCAATTTTGAACCAATCAGTTGTTCCATATCCAGTTCTAACTGTTGCTTCCTGTCCCACATATAGATTTCTCAGGATATGGATAAGGTGGTCAGGCACTCCCATTTCTTTAAGAACTTGCCATAGTTTGCTGTGGTCGACACAGTCAAAGACTTTTGCGTAGTCAATGAAGCAGACGTAGATGTTTTTCTGGAACTCTCTGGCTTTCTCCGTAATCCAGCACATGTTAGCAATTTGGTCTCGAGTTCCTCTGCCCCTTCGAAATCCAGCTTGTACTTCTGGGAGTTCTCGGTCCACATACTGCTGAAGCCTACCTTGTAGGATTTTGAGCATAACCTTGCTAGCATGTGAAATGAGTGCAATTGTACGGTAGTTGGAGCATTCTTTATATAAAGCATAGCTTATATAAAGCTATATTACAAAAGGATGCCATTTTCTTCAAAAAAAATTCTTCCATTCAGAATATGAAATGATTTTTTGTGAGACAATGTACACATGCACCAAGTGTTCAACAGTGCAGGCATACCAAACCATGAGTTTTCCAGCCACATGCACAACAATCTTTTAATATTCTAAACCAATTAATTTCACTGAAACATTGAACTCTGTCTGCAAACTACATGACTAAGCAGATTTTAGTTTCATAATTCCTTTTATTGGGGTCAATGTTTTGAACAGTTTTTTGCAAATATTTTATGACACTGTTTCTTGTCCAGCTTAATATCCCACTATTATTCCCAGGCACTTTCCTGTCTGTCCACCATGGTTAGTGCACTACAAACTACAGAGAAATATGATAAGGTGCCAGCACTGCACCATTTGCAACCACTGCCAACAGTTCAAGTTCAAAGAGAACTCTCAGAAAGCAGATTCTCCTCCACCCAAGAATTCTGAATTACAAAATTCTGAGACAATTTTTTACAACAATGTTTAGAAAGTGCATTTATCTGCCTCATCCACAGAATTTTACAGATGATACCATCTCCCACTGGTTATTCTCCTTTCTCACCACCAAAAAACCCACAAAAAACACGAATGGCAGAAAGATGGAATCACTGTAGAACAGAGGTTTAGGTACCTGGCTGCGGAGCCAGAGGTTGGGAGACTGATTCCCTACTGTGCCTCCTTGACAGAGGTGGACTCGATTATCTATAGGGTCTCTTCCAGCTCTGCAATTCTAAGATGATTATTATTATTATAAAATGCATTTTAATTGGTAATGGTAGGACCCCACAGTATACAAGCATCTCAAAGCTTCCTGATTGGAGCATGTTCACTATGAAGGGACATGGACATTCCTTTTTGGTTTTAGGTGTGTCACAAAAAAAGCTTCCTCAAAAGGCAATTGCTTTTAAATATACCTCTTGTGCTAATAATATGAAATCCTACAGCGATGATCTAGCAAGCGAGATCAAATGCTTTTTCCATTTGATATTCACATTGCAAGCAACATTCTGGCTGTGCTAGATATCCCTATCCCATCCCTGTTAAGAAAAGAAGATTTCTTAGCCTACATCCTTTTGGTTCTCTTGCACGAAAGTTAAAAAGCTACACTATTGATTGTCAAAACCAGAGGTTTCAAACACTATCCTGTCTTTGCTAGAACTCACGACCAGACCCTGAGATGGTGCCTGAGGGTTATTTGTGTGTGTTGCAGTTGGAAGGCATCAATCTCTGAAGTAGTAAAGAAGTGCTCCAATGAGGCAAAAAGAAAATCCTGCATGAGATGTGCTTGGACTCCCAACCCTCCTTCCACACCTGGCAGTCACAGTGAAAATTGTGGTGAGAATTATGGGAGCCACTCCAACTTGTATGTGATTTGGCTGAATGAATTTGCTCCGCTTTTTTCATTATGAAGGAAATACAAAGGTTAGCCCTGACTGACCAAAATTCTCTAGCCAAATCCTAACTGCCTTTCCTTACAGCCAAACTCTACCTGGCTTCTCTCACGTTCAAGCCCTAATTGGCTTCTTTATTAACCAAGGCACATCCAGTTCCTTTCTTGGCTCAGTCCTGTCTGGCTGGTTTGCTAACCAAGCATTGCCTAAAACCAGTCTAGCAGATAAACAGTCCTTGCACTCTAAATATCCCTCTCTTACATGACTGGTTGTTGCTTTTTAAAAAATGTAATTATTAAGATAACTTCAGGCAGCTGTTCAATTTACCTGTCCTTCACATGCTTCTTTATGAATCCAAGATCATTGCTAACACCTCATTCACTAGATGCTAAATGTAATAATAATAATAGTGTGCTGTCAAGTAAATTCCGACATATGGTGGTCCTTTTCAGGGTTTTCTAAGTAGACAGTACTCAGAAGTAGTTTAACATTCCTTTCTTCTGAGGATGTCCTGAGACTGTGCAGCTTGCTCATGGTGACACAGACTGGCTCTTCTCCCAAAAGGTACAGTAGGGAATCGAACTCCCAGCTTCTGACTTTTGCAGCCAGAGACCTAAACTACTGAGCTCTCCAGCCAGCAGAAGCTATATATAGGCCACACAAAAATTAATTCAGTGATCAAAAAAACAGAGTTAAGAGTAATCTCATTTTGGCTCAAGCTCCACAAAGGCAGCAAACAGAAGGATAAAGTTGATGCCTTAAAATCTCCCCCAAATAAGGAATGATGTCGTACAGTCACAGATTGTGTTTGCTTGCAAGTTACCATCCATGTACCCACACTCTGCCATGGTCTTTCAAGTCTAAATCAAGATAGAGTGTCAGGGGCCAGCAAAAATACCCCACCTTGGCATGGTCTTGTATTGCCTTACAGAACATCTGGGATTTATTGTCTTGCTGGAGAAATGTGAGCTGAACAATATTTCCCTCACATAAACAGACAAATGGACACTCACTCTTACAAACATACTTCGTCTTCATTTTTAAGCTGGTGATCTGAGAGGTACTGTCTTTGTTTTTTGCAACACTGCACCTGGCTCTCTGTCTACTCCCAATCACACCCTCACCCATACTGGCAATATTCTATGTTTAAGCTACTAATCTGATTCTAGACAGATCTGGCTGCCATGTGACTAGGGCCCCTGTGACTGGATAGTAAAATGCCATTTCTGATCCCCATGTGACTTGTTAATGAAAATGGCAGCTAGACAATTGTTTAGTACATTTTAAAGGTTGGTCCTCTTCCTCTGACACACATTATGAAATAAAACAGTTAATGTGCAGGTATTGATACCAGATGTGATCATTATAATGTCTAAGCTGTTCTATTGCCAGTGCATGTAAACTATTATAAGGGAATTATGCACATGCTTACCCTTACAGAATTGGGGCCATTTTGAACCTCAACATGGCTAAATTGTTCTATTAATTATCTAGCAAGAAATGCACAATTGTCTGTTAATGAGGATGGATGTTTATAGTTCCATTTGACAGACATAAGATTCTCCAACCAAACAAAAATGCAATTTAATTTGTATTTGCATGTGTTATGTGCTCTGAAAACATTTGGCTATGGCTCCAGCAAAGCTGGGGTCATGTCTCCACACTAATAATAAACTCTGCTATTGCTGTTTGGATTGATTGCTTTTCCTAGATGTCAGAAGTTGACAGATGCTTGTGCACCTGTGTGCTAATAGCTTTCTGATTAAATTCTTCTTTAGTGATGTGGATGAAACATGGGAAGTCCCATGATTACTAAAACTATGTCCCTTTCCTACCTCCCATCCCACCCAGCTTTATTACCCAACATGAATCATTTTCCTTAAAAGCTATTGGCTTGGATTTGTCAAGGGAAATAGGAGTATTTATCATGCCAACTGTTTAAAGTCTCCTACAACTCAATAAGGTGGCTCAAGTTCTTGCTCCATCTTTGCAGTGTTTCGGATAACAAAGGAAGGGATAGGTGGGAAGCTTTTTTTTAAAAAAAAATCCCAAGCCAAAAAGTGCACCCAAGTTTGAACAATGTTTGAAATACTTTTGTTTGGACAAGTATTTCCACAAAGAATTAATATGACATACCAGCATTCTTGTTATGAAGGATCCAGACAACATTTTCTAAATAAGAAATTCTTCAACTTCAGATGGATCCTCACTTAGGTAGTTAACACACTTGTTTTCTACCCTTTCTCTAGGTAGCTAAAGTTAAATATAGGGCTCACCTGGACAGAGATCTGGACTTGGAGCTTCACAGACTAAATCCAAAATTCATTTCACTATAGCCTTTGTCCAGTGTCTTTCTTCAGCAACTACTTCAGTTAATCCACTGCTGAGTCATGCATTTGCAATCTCTTGAGCTCTAGGATGAGATGCTATAATGTGCTCCAAATCTTTGAAGACAACTCGGAACTGCGGCTGGTGCAAACATTCAGCTGTCTCTAGACAGATGACAACATTGGCTGATTTTACAGCAATTGAATGGTCTACAAGTCATTTCCAAACTGAAGCCGAGGCTATATTCTTTGCTATATGCCCTGCTCTCCACATAATTTGAATACCTTGCCCAAAATCTTGTTGCTTAGTTTTGTCAGGTTATATAAAATAAGCCAAATAAAATGGAACCTGAATTTTACAGCCATGAACACTAAGCACAGAGATCATGTACAAAGTGTCAGCAGGTCTGCCTGACAAGGACACTGGAATACACATCTTAAAGGTGAAGATGATGTAATGTCTCTGACAACCGATTGAACAGTGATAGTATATATAGACACTATGTAATGATCTCTTGGCTAATGTAAATGGTTGTGGACTGTAATGCTGTTGCTGCTGTATATATATGTAAATAGACTTAGTTGCTAGAAGTCTATTGTCTCTGCCTGATTTACTTGACTGCTGGGACTGGAACAAGGAGCTTTTGGAACAGACGCTGATAAAACTGCGCCACTCTGACAAGTTTCACCTGTGGAAAGTGAACGGCATAACTTTCAGAGGCTTCTTGCTGGCAATTAACAAGTCCCTACTTGGATTTTCAAACATCAAACCAGTGGGCACGTACACACCCAAAAATCTAAGCAGGAATTTAGATTATTATTAATCTAAATTAATATTAGATTAAAATTATTAATCTTTAAAAATTATTAATCTTTATTAATCTTTAAATTTCTGCAAAAATTATTACTGCAATTTTTGCAGTTTGCTTTCCACAGGTCTTAATTCTGCAACAGGACTTTGTCTGCTCTTTTTGTTTGTTTGTTTGTTTCTGGAAGGAACACAAAGTATGGCTTCTGACCACAACTCCTGTTGCACCTGTTATCACCAGGTAGCCTTCGCAGTACAGGTAGACCAGTATAGTACAGCTAAGCACAAAACCTTGACTTCCGTCTAGAAACAAGTCAGGGGAAAGAGCTGCTTTTTTATTTCTGTTTCTGGAAAGGTTACACTGGTCTACAATTTTTTAGAAGTTATTTGCTTCCGAGATAAAATGTGCTATTTACTATGTCTTTTGAGGTGCTGAATTCAAATATAATAATTAAAACAACTGATTGGCTACTGTTTCCAAGATCCTTAAGTTTTTACATTTTACATCTATGTATATTGTGTAGATAATAGAGTTGTAATTATGAATTATATACCAAGGTCTTTTCATTTTATGGTTGCTTTACATGATATTATTTCACCTGTCCTGTTTATGTAACACTTTATGTAACCAGCAAAGGGGTTATATAAATAAAATTTATTATGAAACAAAAGGCAAAAAAATCCCTATTATGTCCATATTTTAGTCCTGTTGGTGTGTACTCAGCACTTCTTGGCTTGTCTCTTGTATTCATTAAATGAAACATCTCTTCAGGAAAAATCAGGAACAAGTCATATGGTCATGGAAACAATACAAATACAGGAACAGGTGATACTTTAATTGACCATTAAGAATATAAAACAAAAACACAGAAAACAAAAAACAAACAAGCTTTCAGTGATAAAACATCTTCTTCAAAGCTGTGCATCAAGTTCTTGTCAGTAGTTCCAACTTACTGTTATTAATGTCCCAAATCCACATGGCTGATTATGTTGAAGCCAGGTTTCCTTCTTTAGGTGGTGAGAGTGCAGTATGCAAGTTGTTTTCAAGCTCCTTCCCAGCTACCAGTTTGGAATCTATGGCCCATCTCTTAAAACAGATATCAGGCAATGTGCCCTCCCACTCCCCCTTCTCTGCCTTTTTGAAACTCAAAGCATTTCTGTTTGGCTAGGGGAGTTAATAGGGCCCAGAAACATGGCCTGCCTCTAACAGAGTTGAGATTGGGAATTTAGTTAAACCACCAGGAACAGTCAATCTAAGCCAAATGAAAGCCCAATAAATGGTTTAACCTGATGGATGCTTTCTTTAACATGCAGTACTGCTTATTTGGTGTCAAGAGTCCATGATGTTTGAGAAATCACATTGGTCATCAGTTGATGCCCTGATTGGCCATTCTATGGTATTTTACAGTTCAGGAAAATCAGGAACAGGCTATATGGTCATGGAAACAATACAAATACAGGACAGACTATACCTTTAATTGATCATTAAGTATCTCTTGTCACTGTCCAGCAATAGTCTGCAAGCATTGATGGACAGGCTCCATTTGCCCTGATAGAGTTTCTCAGTTGTTGCAATGTCATGGTGAAATCGTTCACTGTGCTCATCACTCACTGCTCCACAGTTCAGTGGAAAAAGATCTAGATGAGAGTGCAAAAAATGTATCTTTAGTGACAGGTTGCAACCAAGGCTTCTGTATGCCTTGACGAGGTTTTTCATCAACAACCTGTAGTTGTCTGCCTTGTTGTTTCTGTGAAAATTTATTGCCACACAGTAATGCCATGCTGTCTTTTCCTTGCCACACAGTATATGGTCAAATGCATCATCTTGAAGAAGTTTACGAGTTGGAGGACCAACAAAGATAAGTTCCTTTATCTTAGCTTCACTTAACCTTTGAAATGTACTTGACAGCTGCTTGTGTTTTGTCCATGGCCTTGACAAAGTTATTCATCAGACCCAGCTTGATGTGCAAGAGTGGTAACAAAATCTTCCTTGATTTAACAAGTGGTGGATGCTGAACATTTTTCCTCCCCGGCTCCAATGACTGTTGGAGTGGCCAATCTATCTTGATGTAATGGGAATCTCTTGCACAACTATCCCATTCACAGAGAAAACAGCAGTACTTTGTGTATCTAGTCGGCAGCCCATGCAAGGGAGCGACAATCTTCAAATCTCCACAAAGATACACTGATGTTGGTCATAGTTTATGCACCTCAAAAGTTGTTTCATGTTGTCATATGTTTCCTTCATATGGACTGCATGGCTAACTGGAATTGATGGCAAAACACTGTCCTTATGCAGCAAAACAGCTTTGAGACTCTTCTTTGATGAATCAATGGACAGTCTCCACTCATCTGGATTGTGAGCGATGTTGAGGGCTGCCGTAGAAATGAGGTATTTTTGCTCACTTTAGCTAAACAGAAAACATGTCCCTTTGCAAAATTAAATACTGACAAATAAGAGAGAATGACGCTGCATGATTTCTAGGGCAATTTGTTCAGCAGAGTGGTGTAACCTTTGTTATGACTGCATCATCCATGACTTCTAGAAATAACATGATGCAATTCATATTATGTATGATGCAATACCAGCTTCTTCATTCATTGTTTCGCCTAAAAAGCAAGTACAGTCCAAATCCAGCCATAGATTTATTCATAGATCCAGTCAAAAATATATTTTAGTTATTTCTGGTTTAAATTGAGATCACTTCCCTTTATAACTCACTTATCTTCCACCATTCCCAAGTCAAGGGTTGTATATACTGACCCAATAGCATATGTTGAAAACTACAGCTGATCAGCAATTTTAAACATCATTTTCATTCTCAGTGACCCAGAATTAGTAAAGATTGACTACATTTATTTCAGAAGCTACTTTAGCTCTTGTCATATACTTTGGCATTATACCATGGGAGGTAAAAAACAACAACACCTAGGTGAATAGCTTAGTCCTAGAACATCTGAGTTTCACAGTGAGTAACATTATGTAATATCAACTTCAGCAGGATTTCAGCCACTGTATTTTACGGTTAAATGAATACAGTGCAGGAGAGAAACACAGTGAAGGATTAAGCTGGGATGGATTACATAGCCTCTCCCCTGAGAACAGCTACAGGCGTACATCGCTTTACAAAAGGCTCGGTTTAATTTTCAGTTTATGAACTGAAATCCATAGAAAATAATGCCCCGGTTTACGTTTTTTTTCCTTTTCCTTTTTCTGCTGTACGAAAGAGTTTCCCCAGGACGCATTGCACCTGGAGGTTTCTAGCACCACCCCCGTTCCTAGCGCAATCCGCGTATCGGTTTACAAAATTTCCGCATTACGTAATGTCCCGGAGGATGCATTCATTTCGTATACGGAGGTACGCCTGTACTTCTAGAGAGGTACAGCTGTTCCTGCTGCAGAGTTCTGATAACATCAAAGTAAAACAAATTCAAATTTATGCATTAATAAACTCATTAGTCCTTAAAATTACCACAAGACTTTTAATTCTTAAGGCAATACTTTTAGAGACAGCTAAAGACCTGTGTCTGAAAGTGCTTTAAAAATCATTGGTTCCATACAGAGAAGATTTTTGCTAGAAAAGTGCAGCTGCCGCTTTATTTCCAAGGTCTGAATATTACATAGGAAACATTCCCAAATGCCTGTAGTTTCTTTCGCTTCATATGAAAAGAAATCATTTCAGAATTTCCTTTTTGTAGTACAAGTTAATGTAACCCCCAAATAAGCTTTTTTTAATCAGCTGACATAAAGATCCATCTTAACAATGCTAAGCCTCAGCCTGACTGTTAGCAGTCTCTCACTTTGCCAAGATTTGGAAACTATCCTTATTGTGATATCAGATATGACATCAGAATGTGATGTTAGCACAGCCTGGGTTCTCTGCATGGTAACAGCTGTGGTCAGGAGACTTTTGCAATCAAATAACCATCAGCCCCATCCTTTGGCAATTTGAGTCTTTGATCCCACAGCCTTCATCTAAAGGTTTTTAGTATAGTTTGGAATCAGTATTAAAAACAAGCAAATCCCAAAAGCGTTTCCGAAATATGACCTCCCCCCTTTTTAAAAAAAATGAAAAAAGACCAACTGCTGCCATACTGCCTGTGAATAAACCCTTCACCTAGCGATCTCAGCAGAAGACTTGGGTTGTCTCATATAACATGAGAGTTCACAGCTCCATTTGGGCAAATTAACCTTCTGTCAGTCAGTTCTGTTTCTTCTGGAATTTAATCTTGGGCTGAACTGAAGAGTTTAACAACATTTTCCATTACACATTTACCTTAAGGTTTACTCAAAATCCTAAACTGAAGTAAAGGTTGAGTGCATAGGTAATTTGGATCACATTTGGGGGAGAAAGTTGGGATTATTTATAAATCAAATAAATAAATTTGCTCACATACATCCTTTCCTTATATGTCCCTCCAGCCCTCTCTTGTCTATAGTGTCTCTTCCACTCACCCCATCCTTTCCAAATGTAGACTGAAAGGTTCTTAGGTCATATCTGTTATCATGAGCTGATACATGGATTATATGTTGATGATTTGCTTATTTGTTTGCATGTGAACCATTATTTTTGTTATATTCTTTTATATTTATTTTGAATGCAAATTGCCCAGAGTTGTGCCTAGTACTAATTGGGCTGTATACAAGTTTATGAAATAAATAAATAAATAAATAACAAATAATAGAATGACATATTCTAAGGAATGCTGAGGGCCTCTTTAATTTAACTTAGTGCCTGTCCAGATAGGGGAATTTGGAGCAGTCTGGTTTGCACTTGAAAGGATCTTATCTTCAGTGTGATCTATCTCTAACTTGAGGGATCACTCCATTCACACTGGAAATATTTATTCTCCCATGAGAAGAGTCCATATAAGTTTTTCAATTGTTGGTTTACTCATGAGTATACTTGGTTTACTCACAAGTAAGGATGCACCAGCAGGGCAAGGTCATAGTGGTGGTACTGGCATGAGACGAAAATGTTGGGGTTAAGGTTGGGGAGACAGAAGGGAGGCAATTCCTTCTTTTCCTCGCCTTTCTCCTTAGCCAGGGCTCTACTGGGGTTGTGTCATCTTGTGGGGAGGGGGCCCATGGAGTTGATATAGCAACCTTCTCTGCCTTTTCTTGCAGTCATTTAACCAGCTGCAGCAGCTTTCCTCTCTCTTTTTTGTGGTTGTTACTGTAAGTAAAGTAAGTGGCATATCAAAAGAGCAATGAATCAATTAGAATAACACTATGCCAATTAGGGAAATATTTTAAAAAGAAAAAAATAAAGGAGGAGGTTTCTCCGTCTCTCCTTTTAATGTCATAACTCACCTATTACATCACAGGGTTGTCACTTATGATCATGCCACTCACAGTTCCATTTGGGTGAAAACTAACCTTCTCCATAGGCTACACGACAATACAGTTAGGTTTTCACTGAATTGTACCAAAAGGAATACAGAAAGATGTGCAACAGCTCTTTAAAGGGGCAGGATAGATCGATCTAAGTAGAAACAGGTGTGGATGCCATCATTTGGTCAGAACCAGTCTGGACAGGCTCAGAGCTTCAGTCTTCATGCCTTAAGCAAGCCCTGCCTGAAACAGGAGTCATTAGGGACACTCATAAGGAAAACACAAGCCTAATGCCAGAGCCATAACAAGGGTGAGAAACATGAGGTACCTGCCTCTGGTGCACAAAGCTGAGGGGCACAAAAATACATACAATATAAAAAAACACCATGCTAGTAGGCAAAGGGGCCATTTCATAAGCTCTCTTCAGTTGTTCCACATCTCATTAAGTTCACTATACTTAGAACAGAGTTGTTCTCTCCCTGCCCCATTATGACTTCCTGCACATGGAAAGCAACAAGACCTGCAGGGAAGACGTGCTCATATGTAGAGCCTAGCATTTTGAAGGCTCCTTCTCTGGCCACATGCTGCAGGGGTGGGAACTCTTTGCCTGCCCACCAGCCTGAATAAGGCGCACATGGGAAGGATGCTGATGGTCTGATAGGGTGGGGCAGAGGCTTACAGTGGAGTCTCGACTTTCGCACGGCTCCACTTACGGAATTTTCGACTTTCGTACTTCTCCGGCCGCAAAGTTTCCAATCGACTTGCGGCGGGAGAATCGACCTACGGACCGGAAGGGGGAGGCGGGGAAAGCGCCAAATTCAAATTTGGCGCTTTCCCCGCCTCCCCCTTCCAGTCCGTAGGCCGCCGATCTGCCTCCGGATGCCTTCCAGGGATTCTCCGCCGCCATGGGAGGCATCTCGGAGGTTCCCCCCCGCCGCCGATCGTGCTTCGGAGGCACTATCGGCGGGGGTGGGGGACCTCCGAGAGGCCTCCCATGGCGGCAGGGAAGGCATCCGGAGGTCCGCCGCCGCTGGGAGCCGAGCCGCGCCGGGCGATCCCAGCCATGCTCGGACTCCTGGGCTTCCCCCTCCACCGCCGCTGGGAGCCGAGCCGCACCGCACTGCGGCTCAGCTCCCAGTGGCGGCAGCGGGGGAAGTCCAGGAGTCCGAGCGTGGCCGGGATCGCCCGGCACGGCTCGGCTCCCAGCGGCGGCGGCGGTGGTGGGGGAAGTCCAGGAGTCCGAGCATGGCCGGGATCACCCGGCGCGGCTTGGCTCCCAGCAGCGGCAGCGGCAGCGGGGGACCTCCAGATGCCTTCCCCGCCGCCATGGGAGGCCTCTCAGAGGTCCCCCGCCCCCACCGACGCAGGCTTTCCCAGGGTGGACCGGGCCTACCAGGGGAGGGCTTCCCCCGGTAGGCCCGGTCTACTGCCTGGGAAAGCCTGGTAGACCAGGCCTACTGGGGGAAGCCCTCCCCTGGTAGGCCCGGTCTACCAGGCTTTCCCGGGCAGTAGACCGGGCCTACCGGGGGAAGCCCTCCCCTGGTAGGTCCGGTCTACCAGGCTTTCCCGGGCAGTAGACCGGGCCTACCGGGGGAAGCCCTCCCCTGGTAGGCCTGGTCCACCCTGGGAAAGCCTGCATCCGCGGGGGCGGGGGACCTCCAAGAAGCCTCCGGCAGCGGCGCCGAAGCCCTCAGAGGCCTCGGGCAGCGGCGATGGCGGCGGCGGGGGACCCCCTGGAAGGCTTCAGAAAGGTAAGTTTTAAATTTTTTTACTGTACTGTAATTTATTTTAATTTTTTGTGTGTGTTTGGGGGTTTTTCTTGGGCCGGAACGGATTAATGGGTTTTCAATGCATTCCTATGGGAAATGCATTTTTGACCTACTGACTTTTCGACCTACGGAAACCATTCCAATACGGATTAATTCCGTAGGTCGAGGGTCCACTGTACCTTAAGAGGCTGTTCACCCCTGCCCCGGCCGCTTCTTCATTGGATCAGCAGTAGATATATTAATAAGATGACAAAGTGTGAGGCAGTTTCACTTTTGCCAAATGGTGTTGGGGCCTGATAATAGGCCTAAGGAGGGGGTGGCACAGCAGCACGAACCCACAGTTTGGAGAAATTGGTGGGGGGTTGAGCTTTAAGCTCTATCCTACGACGTCTACATAAAAGAAAAGAAAAGAAAAACATGGAGAGAAAGGGGAAAAACAGTAGCAAGATGTGCCATGGGACTCTGGTTTCAGGTCTCGGTCTTTCCCCAACATGGGGGAGTGATGCTTGGGAGTGGGTCTGTTGGGGGCCAAGGGTGGTAGATAGGGCCGGCTGGGGGCAGCTGGCACGCCCAGGTTGAACTCCCCCACAAAAAAACAAAATAAAAAATAAAAATAAATACAATAAATGTTTAAAAGAAAAGGAAAATAAATATAAAATAATAATAACAGTAAGGGGAGCAGATAGCTCTGTGGAGCTGGAGATTGGTGGTTTGGTCCCCACTGTGTCTCCTTGGGGGGTGGACTTGAGGATCCAGGGGGTCCCTTCCAGCTCTGCAGTTCAAAGGTTATTTTCATAATAGTCATCTTACTAAATATATGTAAGGAAGGAAACAATTTTTGGTGTGTGCATTAAGAAGATTTAGGAAAAAAAATAAAACAAAAATAAAATAAAACCGGTTATTTAGCAGTGTTAGTCATGGCGTTATGGATACAAAGAAGGGCCAAGGGGGGGAGGGAAGGGAAGCAGCTGGTGAAACATAAGGTTTCACCTCAGCCACCTGCAGCACCACCTTCTTTGGATGAGGAAGATTGACCTGATTCTGGTGCGATAATGAGCAAGCTTAGAGAGAGAGAGAGAAGAGAGAAGAGAGAGAGAGAGCTCTGGCCAGGTTGGTCATGAAAGCTGGTGGGGTGCGTAGGTCCAGTAGGGAATCTAAAACTCATAAGATGGCAGAATTGAGGCAGTGGTCTGACATTGTGCTGTCTTGAATTGCAGTTTTGGAAAGTGAGCATGCAGGTTCTACTGGAATGGCGTTAGCTGGAAGCTCTGAGGCGCTGAGTGGGCACAAGAGGCAGCATATAGCAACGGCAGTCATGCAAGTCTAGAGGTCAATTATTGGTATCCAGACGATGAGTCTGGAAGGCAAATGGAAGAGAGTGCAGTGCCAGGGCCAGTCAGGCAGAACGGTGGCAAAGGCCAGGTGGCGGATTCCAGTTCCCTGGATGAGACAGGGGCTGGTGGAGGAGCAGTAGCAGCGGTGTCGGGTGAGTCCGTTGCTACACTGGACACCTTATTTGATTTGGCCATGGGTCCCAGTTAGTCTGCAGCATTTTCCCTCTTCATTAGGGCATGGGCCAAGCAGGGCAAAGGCTAATAGAGTTTTGTCAAGAGAATAAGCTGGTCATCACAAACACTCTTTTCCAACAACACAAGAGGCGACTACACATGGACATCACCAGATGGGCAATACCGAAATCAGATTGATTATGTTCTCTGCAGCCAAAGATGGAGAAGCTCTATACAGTCAGCAAAAACAAGACCTGCAGCTGATTGTGGCTCTGATCATCAGCTTCTTATAGCAAAACTCAAGCTTAAACTGAAGAAAGTAGGAAAAACCACTGGGCTAGTCAGGTATAATCTAAACCAAATCCCTTATGAATACACAGTGGAAGTGAAGAACAGATTTAAGGAACTCGATTTGGTGGACAGAGTGCCTGAAGAACTATGGATGGAGGCTCATAACATTGTACAGGAGGCAGCAACAAAAACCATCCCAAAGAAAAGGAAATGCAAGAAAGCAAAGTGGCTGTCCAACGAGGCCTTACAAATAGCAGAGAAGAGAAGGGAGACAAAATGCAAAGGAGATAGGGAAATATACAGAAAATTGAATGCTGACTTCCAAAGAATAGCAAGGAGAGACAAGAGGGCCTTCTTAAATGAACAGTGCAAAGATATAGAGGAAAATAACAGAAAGGGAAAAACCAGAGATCTGTTCAAGAAAATTGGAGATATTAAAGGAACTTTTTGTGCAAAGATGGACATGATAAAGGACAAAAATGGTAGGGACCTAACAGAAGCAGAAGACATCAAGAAGAGGTGGCAAGAATACACAGAGGAATTATACCAGAAAGATCTGGATGTCCCGTACAACCCAGATAGTGTGGTTGCTGACCTTCAGCCAGACATCATGGAGAGTGAAGTCAAGTGGGCCTTAGAAAGCATGGCTAACAACAAGGCCAGTGGAGGTGATGGCATTCCAGTGGAACTATTTAAAATCTTAAAAGATGACGCTGTTAAGGTGCTACACTCAATATGCCAGTGAGTTTGGAAAACTCAGCAGTGGCCAGAGGATTGGAAAAGATCAGTCTACATCCCAATCCCAAAGAAGGGCAGTGCCAAAGAATGCTCCAACTACCGTACAATTGCACTCATTTCACACGCTAGCAAGGTTATGCTGAAAATCCTACAAGGTAGGCTTCAGCAGTATGTGGACCGAGAACTCCCAGAAGTACAAGCTGGATTTCGAAGGGGCAGAGGAACTAGAGACCAAATTGCTAACATGCACTGGATTACGGAGAAAGTCAGAGAGTTCCAGAAAAACATCTACTTCTGCTTCATTGACTACACAAAAGCCTTTGACTGTGTCGACCACAACAAACTATGGCAAGTTCTTAAAGAAATGGGAGTGCCTGACCACCTTATCTATCTCCTGAGAAATCTATATGTGGGACAGGAAGCAACAGTTAGAACTGGATATGGAACAACTGATTGGTTCAAAATTGGAAAAGGAGTACGACAAGGCTGCATATTGTCTCCCTGCTTATTTAACTTATATGCAGAATACATCATGCGAAAGGCAGGACTGGATGAATCCCAAGCCGGAATTAAGATTGCCGGAAGAAATATCAACAACCTCAGATATGCAGATGATACCACTCTGATGGCAGAAAGTGAGGAGGAATTAAAGAATCTCTTAATGAGGGTGAAAGAGGAGAGCGCCAAAAATGGTCTGAAGCTCAACATCGAAAAAACTAAGATCATGGCCACTGGTCCCATCACCTCCTGGCAAATAGAAGGGGAAGATATGGAGGCAGTGACAGATTTGACTTTCTTGGGCTCCATGATCACTGCAGATGGTGACAGCAGCCACGAAATTAAAAGACACCTGCTTCTTGGGTGGAAAGCGATGAGAAACCTAGACAGCATCTTAAAAAGCAGAGACATCACCTTGCCGACAAAGGTCTGCATAGTCAAAGCGATGGTTTTTCCAGTAGTGATGTATGGAAGTGAGAGCTGGACCATAAAGAAGGCTGACCGCCGAAGAATTGATGCTTTTGAATTGTGGTGCTGGAGGAGACTCTTGAGAGTCCCCTGGACTGCAAAGAGAACAAACCTATCCATTTTGCAGGAAATCAACCCTGAGTGCTCACTGGAAGGGCAGATTCTGAAACTGAGGCTCCAATACTTTGGCCATCTCATGAGAAGAGAAGACTCCCTGGAAAAGACCCTGATGTTGGGAAAGTGTGAGGACAAGAGGAGAAGGGGACAACAGAGGATGAGATGGTTGGACAGTGTCATCGAAGCTACCAACATGAATTTGACCAAACTCCGGGAGGCAGTGGAAGACAGGAGGGCCTGGCGTGCTCTGGTCCATGGGGTCACGAAGAGTCGAACACGACTTAACGACTAAACAACAACAATAAGTATATTAAAAAATCTATGTTCATTTAACTCTCCATTAAGATTAGTGACTGAAATAGAGAATTTTCCTGCCAATATGAAAGTCCATTTAGAATTATTTAAAGAAAAAAAAGTGAGTAGATTAAAAGATTGGTTGGATAAAATGAGATTGAAAAATAAAATGAAACAAAATTTTCAAAATAAGAATATATCATGGTTGAATTATACGCAATTAGAAAGATGGACTAATGAATGGGTAAAGATGTATAACAAAGGTAAAGAATGTATGAGCAATTTCTATTATCATATGAAGATATTCAGATGAATGAGTCAGTGAAGGGTGTAATAAGTAAAATTTATAGACTCCTGCTAGATTTAGAAGAAGAGATTGAGAATGAAGGATTGAAACTAGTGTGGGAACAAGATTTAGGAAAAAGAATAAATGGTGAAGAATGGATGAAGATATGGAAAATGAGGGTTTTACGATTTATGTTGGTGAGAATAAAAGAATTTTTTAAAAAACTAAGTTTAAGATGGTATTTGATACCGATAAAATTGAATAAAATTAACTCTAATTATCTGAATATCTGTTGGAAATGTGAGGAGGAAATTGGTACATACTTTCATATGTGGTGGGAATGTGAAAAAGTACAAAGATTTTGGAAATTAATCTTTAAGGAATTAACTGATGTATGTGAAAGGGATATAGAATTTAATCCTGAGATAGCTTTGTTATCAATATTTGTAATGTGGAATATGATATGATGACTAGAGAGTTGATTACCAATTTATTAACAGCAGCCAGATTAATAATAGCCAGGAATTGGAAATCAAAACTTGAATTTCAAATGGAAGAATGGTATAATGATATATGGAATTTTGCTATAAATGATAAAGTAACTTGTAATTTAAAGGTCAAGAAAGGAGAGATAAAAAATATTTTTTATGATATATGGGGTAGATTTATTGAATATGTGCTAACGAAAGGAAAAGGGTAAATTCCAAATCAGGAATCAATGCAGTTCTGGAGAAGAGGACATTAAAGGAAGAAGAAGAATAAAGACAGTGGAAGAAGAAGACTACTGCAAGAGGTCCCGACTAGGGTGGTGGGGAACACAGTCAATTTGTATTTTGGTTTATGTATTTTATGTTGTAGTTTATAATTAAAAAAAAAGAACAGCAAAAAAAAAGAGGATGTATTAGTCATAAAAGAAAACTATATAAAAAGACACAGGTTTAACTTTCAAAATGAATGACACAAGAGAGTAAGAGAATACAAATGCAAAAGTACAAATGTAACTGCAGTTTGAGATTGAATCCAAAAATGAACCTGGAATGTAAAAAATGAATGAAGCTGTTTGAATTAATAATACTGTAATAAACACATTGATAATCTCAACAAAAAAAAGAGTAATAGAACAAAGAAATGTCCAGATCATTGACATTGCAATTCCAGGGGATGCCAGAGTTGAAAATAAAGAGTTGGAAAAACTAACAAAGTACAGAGACCTGGCAATAGAATCATCTTGCCTCTGGAAGAAACACACTTCAGTGGTCCCCGTAGTCATTGGGGCTTTGGGAACAAAATCAAGAAATTTCACACAGTATTGTAAGCAGTTGCAGATCTCAGAAATCACACCATCAGAGCTAAACAAAATCGCAATATGAGGAACAACATACATACTGCGCTGATATTTAACAGATACTTATGTTTGTGGTTAAAACTTGTATCTGTTATATAATACCAGTCAATGTTTTTATAATTTTGACTGTGCCTGGTGTTTTTGAATCATCATCATCATCATCATCTTAGAACTGCAGAGCTGGAATGGACTTATAGATCATCGAGTCCACTCTCTGCCAAAGAGGTACAATGGGGAATCGAATTTCTATTCTCTAGCTCCCCAGCCAGATACCTAAACCGCTGAGCTCTCCAGTAGCTCTGTTTGGCTTCCACTTTGTCACATTTCTTCATAAAGGAAGCTTCATTTCCATTTTTGGTTGATTTTTTAAAAATCGCAACACTCCTATACTTTTTGCATTTCTAAATGAACAGGATGAAATTTGCAAAGGTAGAGGTGCCTTCTGAGGTGCCAAAAAAAATTTGAGCTAGGCACATTCGAAGTTCAGTCATTCAATAAAGTTTCTCTCAGTCTACCATCTGGTAGTTCGAGAAATGTACAAAGAACATACAGGGGTCCTTTGGTAAATTCCTGGCTGACTTTAGGAAATTGTCTTGCAAAATTTGGGAAAGGTAATGCCAGCTGCAGGACTGCCATCCACAGAAGGAGGAGGCAAGGCATAACAACTGGACTCACAAAAAATGTTCCCTTTCTTTCCTTTGCTTCTTCCTCTTTAACATAAATGTGAAGAGATTTAAGAGATATATTAGTCACAACATCCTACAATTTTCGCTCCTCAAAAAAGAACACAGCATTTAAAACTTGCAAGTCTATAAGGCCAGGCACCATGCCATTGACAAACATTTCTGTCAGTTCCAGCTCTGGACACCTATTCCCCACCTTTTCTGGTATCTTCATGCTAAACGTTGACCAATGGATGTAACAAGTAAGCTGAACCAGGGAATGAGTTTATGTAGATAAACAGCCTGAGAGTTTTACCTCTCTTGTATTTTCTATATATACAGTGGTGCCTCGCTAGACGATTGCCTCGCAGGACGAGGAAATCGCTAGACGATGCCTTTTTGCGATCGCTACTGCGCTTCGCAAAACGATGTTTCCCTATGGCGATTTTCGCTAGACGATGAGGTTTCCCCATAGGAGTGAGCCGACTAGTGGTGAAAAGCTGTCAGTGCAGCTGTCAGTGCATTCCTATGGGGACCCGCACTCGTTAGACGATGTTTCCCTATGGGAAATTTTCGCTAGACGACTGCATTTTCCCTTGGAACGCATTGAAGCGATTTCAATGCATTCCAATGGGAAAACGTGCTTCGCTAGACGATGTTTTCGCTAGACAGCGATCCTCGTGGAACAGATTAACATCGTCTAGCGAGGCACCACTGTATATCTATAGCTACTCTTGGGCTCACTTCCTTTCCCTTCTTGCTCAGAGGTCACTTCCTAATTATTGATCTTTGCTAGAGAGAAGAGCACAGCGTGTCTCTACAATAGCCACTGAACAGACCTTCATACATGGAAAGGACTCTGTAAATAAGTTTAGAGATCCTTTTGGTCTGTCTTTCTCAACTGATTTCTTTAGACAATAATGAATAAGGTTTTTTTTTTCTCCCTTTTTTTTGCTTCACCAACAATCTTCAGACAGAATACTTGGCTTCAATAGTCACAAGCTTAACATTAGGCCACTGTGTAGGAGTCACAAGCACTCAGCATGGCAAAAGAAAAGAGAGAAAAAGGACAATGAAACCTCCTGCAGCTTTTACAGTGTAAATGAAGCTTTGCTAAATAATAAAACATCCCCCAAGTGCCTCTGTTTCACTGGTTTGCCCTCTGTGTCATTTGCCTGCCATGCAGGACATCTCTGAATGGCTATGGGTTCAGATTAGGTCTAAAATTGTAGAGCCCTGCTCTATGCTCTCTTACCCTTCCCATTTTCAGTTGACACTGCAAGGCATTCATGAAAATGCCAAGACCATCATCATGAGCCTGCCTGCCAAGTACCTGCTGCTGCAATGCAGATGATTACATCTTGCAGATAGGTTTGTCAATTGACAAGCTCATTCACCTTGGAGATAGGATGACTGAATAGGCAAGCTAATGCACTTACCGAGTCTTTCATGTGCAGAGCAGAAACAGATGTTCACAGATCATCCTCTGACATGGGGAAGTGTCTGTGAAACCTGGGATGTGAGCTTTCCTGGCACATTCTTTTCAGAGGGACGAAAGGGTTCTGTAAGCAATTAGATGCTGTCAGTTTGCCTGATTTGCCCGTTGTTCACATACACACACACACACACCCCCCACACAACAAACAAACAACGCTAATCAGGAAGCACAGACTGCTGCTTTATGTTTGTAATAAAGGCATTTATGGTCTAACTGAGATCTTTTCATGCTAGGAGCTTGTGGGTTTTACAGTTCAGAACATTAATAAAATATTTTCAATGTATTATACAACTATTCAAGCACGTTGATCATGGAAATCCAGAGCTAGAGCTTTATTGCCCATCCGCTTTCCTCTGATCCCAAGCAAGGTGTTTCCATGAAAAACTGCACTAGCAAGAAGAAATTAATCTCACTCAGCACTCTCCAGTTATATACTTCTTCCTAAACTGCCGTAATCAACCTAGAACTTGAATTAGGTTAGGCCGGATTGTTGAAGAGAACCTGAGTGCATATGAAGCCTTACCCCATAATATCTCCACCACTTCAAAGTCAGACCTTCACACATTCAGTATGAAGATCCATGAAGATCCAGTGGGAACTCAGTGAGCATGTTTGTCTGAACTGACTTAAAGAACTTCTGTGATCTCAAACCACAATAAAGCAGGTCTCCCAATCTCAGGAGATCTGTAATCAGGTTCAGCCAAAAGCATATATCGACTCCTCTTCAGATCTTTGTGTTCAACACAAGGAGGTCCTCACCATGAATTTAGTATTTCACAAGTTCATGTGAATACCTGAGTAGGACCAGACTGCACTTTCTAGACTGTATATCACAGCAGGTGTTCTGCTTCATGGGATATGTAGCTTTCACACTACCCAGCTGCTTGGTTCTTGATACAGGTGTGCATTCCACTCTCAAATGTTTTGCATCATACGTTTTTGTCTAGCATTAAGATCTTGGTGTCCAGTTACAAAAGGAAAGGAAATGTATAAGAGAGTAAATGTTCAAAGGTGTAAAGGATTTTTCTTGATATTAAATGATATTATGGGATAGAACAAGATAATTACTTGTGGTCTGGAATCAAAGTGTTTGTGTAAACACAGGGACACAGAATTCCTGCACTGAAAAACCTAACTACTTGTCCATCCAATAAATTAGTGCAAGCAATATCTCACCTTTTTTCTAAAAAGTTAAGAGAAGCATAAGGGAAGATTCCAAAGTGATTACACTTTTACTGTGCCCTGCTTTGTTCATGGATTTGCAGAAAGGATACACATGATCTTATCTTCCATTTATAGCTGCTTCTTCTGACTTTTTCTAAGCACACAAGAATCAATCAAGGAGGAAGAGAAGAAATAGTAGGAGCCATCAATCTGGAAGCATCCTCAGTTCTAGCAGATTCTTTTCCTCTGCCTTGCAAAAAGCTTGTTTCCATTACATAGAATGTGGTCAAGGGGGATTTGAACTCCTGGAGAACATCATGACTTCTCCATGCTTCCTTCTCATAAGGTTGCAAAGTTGTCCTAAAGTTGTCCCTGTAATAGCACCCCTTCCCTACATCTGTTCTTGCTATTTTCCTGACTGAACACCCAACAGAGCAAATTCGGTTATCTAAAGGTTAGTTAACATCTCAGCAGTATTGAGATCAAGGTGTTAGCTCCTGAATATTGACAAAGGACTTCTTAGTTTCCAAGGATTAATTGACAGGCTTAACAGCCCAGTCCTAAAATCATTCATTCCCTTATTTAAGTGCTCAGGACACAATCGGCTGCACAAAGGCAATGCCATCATATTAGAATTGGATATTGCAGACATATTTGAACATCACAACAAACCATGGTTGTGCACTTTATGCTATTTTATCATGGGGTGAGTAGTATCCTGGTCTTTATTTATTCATATTATAGTGTTGCACAATTTAAAATTATGGACACATATGAAATATAGGTAAAATTAAAACTGAATTAAAATGTTAAGATCATTAGACTATATTTGACCAGAAGAGGGTTACTTCAATAGCTTTATTTGGCCATTTGTTAGATCTTCTTTTGTACACATAGTGGGGCATAAATTGCATACATGTAAATGCTGCATTGATTGAATTTCTCCATAGTCACAGAAAATTGTCCTGTATCCAAGTAGCCCCATTTTACTTGATTATTCTTTAACCTTCCTATTTTGCTTCAAAGTCTATTAAACGACTTCCAGATGGTCCAGCTAGAATCTTGTCCTGGTGGGAGACACTCTTCAGCATTCATCCAATTGGCAAAGATGCGTTGTTTTTGTTTTGCCTAGTCTCTTTGGGTTTATTATTCACAGCTTGAGCATAGAAAACTTTTCCTTGATTTTAGCCATTGTCTAGGGGGTTGGTGTCCATGAAGTGGATGGGGTTGGTGCTGTATTGCCTTATTTTGTTCATTATTTGCTATCACACTGGTACACACTGCCCAGTTGCTCCTGCTAGCAACTGGGAGTGGCTAGACAAACCATGGACCTTAGCGTACAATCTCTGGCTCATCTGCTTCCCAAACAATGACTGACAGTTTGTTTACCCATTACAAGATAGTGTTATCAGCTAGTGTGGCTCCATGCATATTGCCTGTATTCACAAACTGGAATTATTATAATTCTAGCATGCTGTGACATGTGAATGCAGCCCATGACTTATCAAAGCCTGCTCCAAAAATTCTGGGCCAAGGAAGTATACCTTCCACAGTCAAAATATAATAAATTCAAGAATTGACAATTTGTTGCTCTTTAATATCACACAAATCATTGTGTGCAACGTGCTGTCTGGAACGGTCACTTCATGTTATCTCATGAGTGTCTGTAGCCACTCTGCCACTGGGAGCTGGAGTGCAACACACCTTTAAGGATCATATGTTAGGTTTTAATAGGGGTTGCTCTATGAATAAATAGGTTTAAAATATGTGCCTGAACACCATTCAGAGTCACAATAGTTTCGTGGAAGCCACACATACCAAATGGGGAGACTTCCCATTAACACAACATTACCCTCTTATTAATTGTTCCGAGTTCTTGTCCTTGGATGGAAATTGGCTCCACACAGTTATGGGTAGCCAGACTGTACTGAGCAGAAAGTGTTTGTGGCCATATACCACACATGTTAATCATGAAAATAAACAGATGGCCCATTCATTCATCAGTGAAAGTCCACTGGGGGCTGTAAGAGAGAAAGGAGATTTCCTATGCAGCATAACAATTTGGACATCATAAGGTATACAGTTACAAGTTTTTCTTTATACCCCCACCTGAAACTCTTAAAAGGTGACACCAGGGAATTTCATCTGATCTTCGGATACTAATCTTGTTTTATGCCATTTTGATCAGTCTATTCAGAGTTGGCAGCCAACACAGGGAGAGAATATATAACTGCACATGGTGGGGCAGATGGCCAATCCATGTTTGGTCACACGAACACATTTGGAGTTCACAAAGCTGTCATATCAGGAGAAAGTCTTGTATGTAAGAATCCTAAGGAGAGAAAAAAATCCTAAATCCCATATGTTCATTCTATTTAGGTCTATCTATTTAGCCCCAGTCCAACCCAGTAAGGTGAGCTCTTAGCAGTACAAAGCTCAAGCCAAAACAAGGCTATTTTGAAATTATCAGGCTCTCATTTTTATATTTTAAGCTTACTCATTGGTTTGCCTTAAAATCTGCAGGCTCAGTCTGTTCCCTCATGCAAACCCCAAGTGAAATAATTGAGAGTAATGTGTGTTCTTATGAAGCCCCTGTTCATATCAATGAGACATGTGTAGGTAATCCTCCTAGTGGACTGTGCTTTTGGAGTTAAATATGGAAACTGCATAATGGGGCAAAGTCCATAATTATGACTGGGCATTTCTCCGCATCCCTTCATTCTTTTCCATTAAGCATTTATTTTTATTCTTGGCGATAAGTGTGCATGGGGATCCATAGATCAGAAGAAATTGATACATGGGAGACTAGACTTCAGTTCTACATGTACTTATAATGGAGTAAGCAGTACAAAGCATAGCTCACTTCTGAGTAACATGTTTAGGGCAAACTACTAATGCCTGGTAACAATCCTAAGGATCATGAAGAAAGTCCTCTATAACTTAGTGGAATTTACTTTCCATTAAACATGCTTAAAACTGGCTATAAAGTTTCCATCAATCTGTGCCCCAGATTTAGGAAATTTCCAATGAATAAAGTACATTTTAATTGGAGGGCTGGGGAGTGAGATCTACAACCCCGCACTATGAATAGCAGCTATGTCAATGCAACATTTAGTTGATGAAACAAATTATGTAGGGAGCTGGAGAATTTGCTTTCTTGGGAAGGTTTATGCATGAATTTAGAAACATTTTCAAACCAGGTAGCCATTTGTACTGTGGTGATTGAAAAATACTATTGATTTTATATACAAATTTTTGCTCAAACTAGGCAATATGCTTAGTTCATAATTAGAAATGATGGTCCTTTAAGTATTTTATCACTTAAAAAAGCTCTTCCCATCTCTGTATCTTGCAAAATCCCCTTCCAACCCTATGACAATTCTATGATTCTATGAAAATAACTTGCTTTATTTTGCATTTGATTGTCAAGAGGTAACCATGGACTTAATCTGCAAGTCTGGTTGCTCAAGCACTCACCTTTGAGGAAATACTGTCACCTGTAAAGAAATGTGCTAATAGCAAGATATATGCAATACCCTTTAGACGTTTCACTGGATCCTCAGTATATTGTCTTGTTTAACCCTGAATAATGTGTCTGTAGATCAGTGTTTAGAACACACCTTACACCTTTCTTTTCAGAAGCCAGGGGACATCCACTCAAATTGAGTGTTGGGAGAGTGAGAACAGACAAAAGAAAATATATATTTACCCAGCATGTTGTTAGTCTGTGCAACTCCTTGCTACAGGGTGTGGTGATAGCATCTGGCCTAGATGCCTTTAAAAAGGGATTGGACAGATTTCTGGAAGAAAAGTCCATCGCAGGTTACAAGTCATGATGGGGATGTACAATCTCCAGGCTTAAAAGGAAGGTACCTCCAAATGCCAGATGCAGGGGAGTGGTATCAGGAGACAGGGATCTAGTTGTCTCGTGTGCTCCCAGAGGCATCTGGTGGGGCCACTGTGAGATACAGGAAGCTGGACTAGATGGGCCCTTGGCCTGATCCAGCAGGGCTCTTCTTATGTAAGCCAGGAAGATGTCCTGTTCTCTTGGCTGGACTTCTTCATTAATGACTTTGACAGAAAAAGAGCCTTGTCTCCCGCACTTTGAAATACATTTCTCACTTTTTCATGGCAACAATAATGATGGGGGCCTAAATGCTGAGGATTAACTACCATCTGGGAGGACAGCAAATGGCTCACACTGCAGCTGAGAATCATTAGCACCAACGAGTCACTAATCCTCAAAAAATACTCTGTGCCAATGCCATTATTATTGGCACAACCTAAAAGCAGGGGAAATGAGGGAAAGAGAGGCTTTGAAGTGGGTATATGGAAAGATTCCATTAAAGATGTCCCTTCTTTCAAATAAACCTGTGAGGAGGGGAAATGTTCTAGCCCCATCCTCCTGCATCATCGCTCTCCACATGTGGAGAGAGACAGATAGAAAGCCTTCTGCATGTGGAGGCCTTCTGTGGATTCAGAAACCACGTACACAGAGCAGAGGTTCTCCTCTTTGGATCATTGCTTTCTGTGTGAGGAGAGGGATGACAAAAGGGTTGGAGCTACTGTGCTTCCTTCCTCAAACGCTCACTTTAGCTATGCAGCATAGCAGTTTCGTAGGCCTCCAGTGTGACCTTTGTGAACGCTTTTCTATTTCTCCTCATGTATGATTTGGGTCATTGGTTTCTCTTCATTTCCTTATTGCTGGCTCAGAGCAACTCTCCTCATGGAAGCGATGTCGGCTTCTCATTCTTGCAGATTTGATAGGTTGATTATATATAAAATGAAAAGATGCATGCATACAAAGTTTTCTATTGTAGCAGAAAGAAGAGAAAGTGCTGAACTTGAAAGAAAATCTTGCTAACAGATTTCTTGCCAGCAGAGGCACAGAGGCATTACATACAAACATATATTGAAAAATCTTTGCATCTATTTTTTTTGTCCTCCAAAATACAATTTATCAAAGCAGTGATGACAATTTATTGTAGTGGCCAATTATGCCAATAAATAGTAAAAAAAAATAAGCACAAATACTTTTTTTAATATACCTTCAAGGGATTGTGGATGGCTGGACTATGATTTCTTTGTATCTGGTTATATGCCATGCCTACTTTCTACCAGCTCAGCCTGCACAGTTCAGAGTACAGTGATATTCAACAGATCACCATTACTTTCTCTTCATAAAGGATCTGGACTTGAAGAGCTGAACACTTTTCATGTGAGTGCTCATGCAAGTTCTCATGCTGGAGTTTTGTCCCAGTGGCAAGCCTTGTTTAAACTGCCTTGAAAGGGCAGCCCCACAGACTAACACTGTATTGCACTAACCTGGAGACTAAAATGAACCAGACTGTTACTTGATCTGAATCTGGATTTTTGCCAAAGGAAACGCCTAAAAATGCTCCTGGTTGGTGCCACCACTTGAAAATCTAATGCACATGTACAAAGAGAAGCTAATTACCATTGTTGGCTTTTGATGGCATCAAGCTTTCATTGTCAATTATTTACACAGAGAGCTGGACACAGGACAAGGCTGGAAGCTGAGAATTCAGGCATATCAGTTTGGAGCCTGGTCCTACAATTAGAGCAGTAGCCATAAGGCTTCAACATAGATTGTTCTGGGAGCGTTAGAGCTCAGGCACCGCAGCTGAACTTGCGAATGAAAAGAGTAAATGTGTGACTCATAAAGCTGAATGAAGAAGCTCTGTAAGCTATTAGATCATTAAGTGGGGTGAAAAATCAGAGCGCCCGGCTGCTGCTTCCAGGCCAAGGCTGGGTTTGCTTTACTTTGAAAGGCTGATTGGATAAAGTATTTTTATTAACTTCACATTTTGCTCCTCATTTTCTTCCTCCTGTTTTTCATATTGTTGGCACAGAGCAACTCTGCTCCTGAAAGTGATGTTGATTGGCCCTGGCAGACTGCAACACCCCTTCAGGCTTCCCACAGACAAATCCCAGAGTGCAGACCACAAAACCAGAGGAGCTTCATCTGTTGCTCGTGTTGGGAAATTGCTCAAGCTTCTCTTCTCTTTTTCTTTGCCATGTGGAGATTGTCCTTTCCTTTGGAAGAGGCCAAGAGGAGACCCTGGCTTGAAACGTGGGCAGAGTTAGTACAGTCCTTACTATAGCCGGAAGGGGCTGAGACCATCAATAGAAAGCAAACCCCGACTTAAATGATGTTTCACTCATCTTATTTTGCACTGCACAGATAAGATATACAGCTAAGGGTGAGACCATATTGCCCAACATGCAGGAAATGCTACAGTATTGAGATGGGTTGATATACATTTTTTTTCATTGACGGCATGACATAAAAGCCAGTGAAAATCAGCCCAGAGGTTCCTCCCCCCCAGTAGCTTTTGCCTCTGCTGCTGAGGGTTCCTTTTTTTTTTTTAACATCAGATCAATTCACATCAGTTCAGACTGTGTTACCACTTCAACCAATGCAGAAAAGTGTGACAGCTGGGTTCCACCCCAGGATCTTTGCCATTTCCTTAAAAAAAAAAAAATAAATAACGTGTGAGTGCTCCAACCTTTCCAGCACCCTGATTACCCACCAAAATCAATCTGCTCTGTCCTTGAGCAGCCACTGCCTGCCAATCTCTGGGCCTGCTTCTTTTCAGTACTATCTTCCTTTTTCTTTTTCTTTTCCACATTATTCCTTCTTTTTCAGTTGACTAGCAGGAGGGACCACTTACCTGCCTGCAAAGATCCAGCCCAGGACGGTTGGATCATTGAAAATAATATAATTTCTTTCTTAAAAACAACACTGCCCTGACAATTGCTTTGTGTTTGGGTGAGAAGTGGTTAACTGATGAAAAAAGTGTCAGCTTCTGGGATTTTCCCTTGCGTGGTGTCCCTTTGTGAATGGTAGTGAGCAGAAGAGAGTATCCTGTAAACCATCTTGACTGCTGCCAATGGTGTTGTCAGCATTCTGGCTGGCCTTTGCTATGCAAAGCTCGGCATCCTTTTTCCTGCTGGCAATGCAGGCACCATATTGAGCAGCAATATTAGGCCATTTCCTGGTGTTTTGAATGATGGATATATAAGCACAATATCCCACATTCATAAATGAGAAGTTTTTGAAGAACTGAATCTTCTGAAGCTAGTGATTACTCATTTTGAATTGCCCTCCCTGACAGCTGCCCAATCCCCAAAAGAATCAACATATCTTGAAAAAGACATCCTTTGTCTTCTATGTGGATAGTGAGGAGGTAAGACTAGTGAAATCGCTACACTGAAGGGTCTTGTTCCTTTGAAGCCTTCTTTAGTGAGTTTATAGATAAGTTTACATTGCTTATAGTTGGTTTCTTTATGTTATACAAGCAACGATTTCTGAACTTCCCTCTGCTTCATTATTCAACATGTACTGAACTGGAAAAAGGAGTTGATGTGGCTCTTAGCTTGAAATTTATCTTCACCCATGTGCTTTCTGCATTAACGTGGTTAGCATTTTGTAGGCATGTATGCAATCTTCAGACAAATGTGTGAAAATGGACAGAATAAGGGTTATTTGCATAATTCTGGGGCAACTACAGAAGGAGAAAAGGACCAACCTTCACCGTAGTGGCAGAACACCACAACAGATCATTCATATGCTATTCGACATTCACAAATAGTCAAATATGGTCAGCAATTTGATTGAGGAAGGTAGAAATCAGAAGTAATACAGGAGAATGAGCTACTGGTGCCAGAGGAAAAGGTGAGTGACATATAAACCCATTAATAAAGCCTAAAATATCTCCTTAATACTCCAGTCACTGAGGTGTTACAGTGGGCTCAGACTGAGGTCAACATGCAATATACAATATATATCCCCCTACAACTCCTCTGCCGGGGTGAAGAGAAAGACTTGTGTTGCTGTTTTAAAAGCATTTCTGCATTCTGGTTTTTTTTCTTTTTTTTCCCCCTCCCCCCCCCCTCTATTTCTTTGTTCTCTCACTCAGCTTAGTCTACTAAACTTTACTGAATAATAGTTATTAAGGATATGCCATTTGGTTTTGGATTTTTAAAAAAAATTCAATTCCCAGAATTCACCACAAATTCACCAGGCAGAATTCCGAAGATTCCAGTCCACAGAACCACACCTACAAACATTTATATTTTGTTCCCCTGGAGTGGGGCCTGTCTCTCAGGCTGCAGGCCTGTCTTAGGCCTTGGTTCCTGTTGTTAATGTACAAAAAAGGAAGCTGTCACAGGGCTGCCTGGGAGTCAAAATTCTTTGGAAGGTGCCTTCTGTAGAGCCTAAAGCACAGCAATACTACAACTCCTAGGGAGCACCACAGCGTCTCCCTTTTTGGTTTGCTCCTGTTTGCATTTTGTACTATTCACAAAAATGTTTTTGTTCTCTTTTGTTTAAATAGCTAACTGGAAATGGACAGATAATATCATGGAATTGGAAGCAGAGTGGATCAGGATATCTCCTAAAGGGTAGAGCCTTGTCCTGTATGCCTTTTATGTGGGTACAGAATCAATCAGTGGGAGTCTGCATACCTCTAAGCATGTCGTTTAAACGTACATATCTCTAAAAATCTCCTTCTCCATAAGTGAATAAGCCTTGCATCTCACATAATTAGGACATAGGAGTTATTTTGAAAGTAAGTAATTGAAACAGTATCTTTAAAGAACATGGAAATGGCATCTTACAAATTGCCCTGTCTTGCGGAGTTGAAAGTGTGCATTTTTCCTCTTTTCAAATGACATACAATATCTCATGTGAATGCATGATCATGTGCAAATTTTGTCCTAATGTTGCTAGGTCTGTAAGCTGAACTACCCCTAAATGTGTCCACTGAGGGAGACAGTTTTTCCAAGAGGAGCTTGGAGGGGGTATGCCTGTTGCGACTGGGAAGACACAGTAGCAAAAGGTTCACTCCTCTGCTGTGACTCTGATCAAACACAGCCCACCAGCACCATGGTTGTTGCTCTTTTTAAAACAAAAGGAAACCTCAAGAGATAGTCATGAACCTTTCAAATTTGGAGACAGCTTTTGCTCCAACAGTTCAGCAGGTGGGAGTCATTCACAGTTTCCAGCATCATAGCCAAACACAGGGATGTTCTCCTCCAGAAAGCAGCAGCAGCAGCTGTGACTATTTATTCTGCACATCCAACTGCCATGAAGATCAATGCAGTGCATGGCCTCCAATGGAGTTTAAAGACGTACAGCCCAATTACAGCCATGTCAGAAACATCAAAACATCTGTTAAGAGTGTTTTATAAACAGAAAGTCAACATCATTTTATTTCATGGACCTTCTCGCGTAAGCATCTTGGACTCTTTTCAAGAAGTAGCTGATACTTCAGCTACACAGCTTAGCATGCCAGTGTTCTTTTTCCACAACTATTCAAAAATATGTGAGAAGCTGTCTGAACTAAACATGAAAATATTCAAAGATCAAAAAATCGTGCTGGTTTAAGTCTAGAGTCAAGGCCATCTCATGTTGGGTCTGGTTCTAAAAAACAAAGAAACTGGAAGGAAGGTTGATGCTTTAACTAATTTATTGAATACTGCTGTACCTGGATTAAATGAACACACACGGTTGCATGAACTGAGGAACACATGATATCTTTACAAACTCATGTGAAGTGTGCATTTGTGTATTGCAGAACTTGGAAATAATGTGTTAAATTAACTCATAAGTGTGTGCTAATTAATTGACCCTCCTCCCACAAGGCTTAAAATTGGACATAGCAGGAATCAAACTTATGGACCACAGGCTCTGCATGCAAAACGTATTTTGTAATGCTGATCTTTGCAGACTACATTCTTTGATTCCAGCTGAGTGGAGAGGTAGAGGATGCAGTTATTCAATAATGCAGAATATAGTTCTGTGTATGCTCAGAGGCATACACGGGCATACAAAAGCTGACTGAGTGTTCTCCACTTTTGATTCACCAACTGATCTTCATAGCCACTGATTATAGCACTTGGGTATTCCAGTGATCCCAGGGTCAGTGATCTCTAACTGGAAGGAACACATACTTTTATATTCACCTTTTCCAATTCAGACAAAACGTGTCTTTTGAAAGGTGAGCGAACATAAGGGGCCATTTAGCCAGGGAATTCTTGGAGTCATGGTCTGAAAAGGTAGCTTTTCGAAGCTCTGTATCAAATCTGAAGAATCTGAAAGCTTTCTCACTACTTTAGGGCATTTTATTTAGTCCCAGCACAAGCAATTATTATTGCTTTAAGACACCATCAATCAATATGCTTGTTATACGCATAGCACTGAAAACATTATTTCTTCCCCTTTTACTGCATGGTGAAGGGAAAATGGAGATATTAATGTCTACTGTTGTTGTGAGCATAGATCTTGGTGGTATTTATTCCAGACCTGAAGTTCAATCACTGTACTGAAAATGGGCAGCCTGCAGAATCATTTCCACCCTTCATTTCTGGTGATCCAGCTGGTGCAGTGAGGTGGGGTGGGAGATGTTGATTGGCAGCTGCCATGGAAGTTCTCCCATCCTTCCTCGTGGGTAACAAGAAATTATTGATTTTGGAGGCAGTGTGTGACTGTGCGGTCAGCACATTGAAGGTGGACTGCTGTAGGTAGGCCAGCACAGCCTTACCACCCACTGATCTCATGACTTCACACAGGTAGTGGCGGTGGTGTGCACCCCAATAACAATATGGAGTATTATGAGTGTACTCTATAGCAAACATGGTCAATCTGTAGAGGCACCTTAATTAATGTTCTTCCACAGAGACTAGTTCTGAGTAGACCACACAGCTACTTGGCACCACAACTTAACAAAACAACATTTCCGCTCTCCTGTTCACAGAAAGTCTACATCAGCATCTCGCCCTAAAAAATAAATAATAGTAACTGCTTATGTCAGCAGTATGCTTTTACATCGACATTGTATTCTAGACTGCTGAAGGAAGTCTGGAACAGTTTCCAATATTATTCTGAAAATGACAGTTTGATTCTAATTTGTCTCTGAATGCTGATTGTCATTGTTCATTTTTAAACTTACGTTTTGCAAACATCGCTGGAATATATATATTTTTAGACTAAGAGCAATCTAGATATCTTGTTCTTCTTGCTCCACACCTACTGGAGGCTGGACATCCTCATCACTATCCTGACTTAAAATGCAATGGCTCTAAACAAGGATAGAGTGTTGCTTCCAAGCAATTTTCCCAGGTCCATCAAACAATATCTTTCTTCCTGTATTTCTTTCCATTTCTTTTACCTTAAATTATTAGCTATAACAACTTATACTTTCCTTGTCTCATTACACAATCAACATTTTGTATTATGGAACAAATATATTCTAATTTTCTGCACTTAATACATTTTATTTCTTAGTCTTCGTTCAGTCACTTCAGCATGTCTTCACCGATTATCCTTGAATCCAGACATTCTTAGCATCCTAAAATGAATCCATATTTTGAATGCATTTATTTTTCCAAATACCTGTGCTAAATGTGCAAGTCCATGCTATACAGTAAAATCAAGAATAAATTGTGCCATACAATGTGCATTCTCAAAGCAATCTAGGTATATACAAAATAAATAAATAAATAAATAAATAAATAAATAAATAAATAAATAAATATGTTTGGGGTTATTGATTATGTTAGCTTTGTTGGTTATGGAAAATTGATTTTATTTTAATGGCAATGCATTTTTTTTTAAAAAAAGAATTTTATTTTAAATTAAATTCTATACTATGGAACACTGTGATCTTGACCCAGCCCCGTCCAATGCACTGTTACTCAGAATTTCATATGACAGAAATCTTTGAGATATTTGGCAATCCACCAGTAGCAACAGAGAATGAAGAATCTGTGAAGAAACTAAAATTCTATAGCCACCTTGAAAAATTGGATGATACTTCCCTAAGCCACAGGCCTCTTCTCCCTACAATAAACACTAGCAAGTAAGTTTATAACATCTGGAAGTTGAGTCATGGCAACTGGACTTCAACCTAATAAGGTTGAAACATTTTGCTACTCATCCAAGTAACTTATTTAGTCTGAAGAGGGTTGGTAGGAGACCCTTAATATATCCACCATGTTGGTTTCACTTCCCCCTGGTCTGAATAGGCTCGTTAGATGGACAATGGATGGGGGCGGTGAGTGAAAATCCAACTTCTGCAGTCCATCTTCACCCACTGTCATGGGTCATTGTGGGTTAAACTACCAGGCCCAAGCGGTGATGTGATAGTGGGGGATGCTATCGTCCTCCAATTCAAAAACGTGAGGGGGACCTTGAAATGAGGAGACAAATCAGAGAGGTGTCCAAGAGGGACAGGATTATAATCATGGGGGACTTCAGTTATCTTCACATCGAGTGGGTCAATGCGTGCTTGGGTCAAGAAAAAGAGACCAGGTTTCTTGACATGCTAAATGACTGTGCTGAGCAACTTGTCATGGAGCCCACCAGAGGATGGGTGACTCTGGATTTAATATTGTGTGGTACTCAGAACCTGGTTAGGGACGTGAATGTCACTGAGCTGCTAGGGAATAGTGACCATGCTGCGATCTCTTTCACCATGCATGTTGAGGGGAGAGTGTCAAGCAAATCTGACACAAAAACCCTTGATTTCCGAAGGGCGGACTTCCCTCAGATGAGGAAACTAGTTAGAAAGAAGTTGAAAGGGAAGGTAAAAAGAATCCAATCTCTCCAGAGTGCATGAAGCCTGTTTAAAACAACGGTAGTAGAGGCCTAGCGGAAGTGTATACCGCAAAGAAAGAAGGGCTGAACTAAGTCCAAGAGGGTGCCGGCATGGTTAACGAGCACAGTTAGAGAGGCTTTAAAGGGCAAGGAGGGGTCCTTCCATAAATGGAAAACCTTCCCAAATGAGGAATATAAAAAGGAACACAAACTCTGGCAAAAGAAATGTAAGAAGATGATACGGAAGGCAAAGAAGGACTTTGAGGAACGTATGGCCAGCAATATAAAGCTTTAAATATGTTAGAAGCAGGAAACCTGCCAGAGAAGCGGCTGGCCCTCTGGATGGTGACGGAGGGAAAGGGGGACTTTGAGATTGCAGAGAAATTCAATGAGTTCTTCGCATCTGTCTTCACGACAGAAGACCTTGGGCAGATTCCACTGCCTGAACGGCCCCTCCTGACTAATGAATTAAATCAGATACAGGTTAAAAGAGAGGATGTTTTAGACCTAATTGATAAATTGAAGATCAATAAGTCACCAGGCCCAGATGGCATCCACCCAAGGGTTATTAAGGAACTGAGGAATGAGGTTGCTGATCTTTTAACTAAAATATACAACTTGTCCCTTAAAACAGCCACAGTGCCAGAGGACTGAAGGATAGCACATGTCACACCAATCTTTAAAAAGGGAAGGACCCAGGAAACTACAGGCCGGTTAGCCTAACGTCTGTTCCAGGGGAAATGGTGGAAAGCCTCATCCAAGATAAAATCTTAAAACACATAGAAGAACAAGCTTTGCTGGGGGAAAATCAGCATGGCTTCTGTAAGGGTAAGTCTTGCCTCACAAACCTTTTAGAATTCTCTGAAAAGGTCAACAGGCATGTGGATGTGGGTGAACCAGTGGATATTGTCTATCTGGATTTTCAGAAGGTGTTTGACGTGGTCCCTCACCAAAAGCTGCTGAGAAAACTCCACAGTCAGGGGATAAGAGGGCAGGTTCTCTTATGGATTGAGAATTGGTTGAGAACCAGGAAACAGAGAGTAGTTGTCAATGGGCAATTTTCACAATGGAGAGAGGTGAAGAGCGGTGTGCCCCAGGGATCTGTCCTGGGACCGGTGCTTTTCAACCTGTTCATAAATGACCTGGAGACAGGGATAAGCAGTGAGGTGGCCAAGTTTGCAGATGACACGAAACTTTTCCAGATGGTGAGGGCCAGAAGGTATTGTAAAGAGCTCCAGAAGGATCTCTCCAAACTGGGAGACTGGGCAGCAAGATGGCAAATGTGTTTCAATATAAGAAAGGTCTGATGAAGTGGTGTTTTAATCTACAAAAGCTTCTGTATTGTATTATGATTTTTTTAGTGGTCTATAAAGGTATTGCCTATTTTTGCATTTGGATTTTATTTTGTTTGGACCACATGGCTACCCTTTACTTCAACAGAAATGGACCAGAGTTAGTGCAGTTGTTGTAGCAAGGACACTATATGCTCCTTTTAACTGGCCCCAGCTAGTAGTCCAGCTGCTGCATTTTGAACCAGCTGAAGTTTTCAAATCATCTTCAAAGGCAACCCCATCCAGCACAGATTGTATCCTTATTCCCTCATCGTTCTTCTGATTAACCAGGAGCACCTCTGTCTTGTCTGGATTAAATTTCAGTTTGTTTACCCTCATCCAGCCCATTACTGATATCAGGCACTGGCCTAGAACCAAGACAGCTTCCTTGGAATTAGATAGAAATGAGAGATAGAATTGCATGTCATCAGCTTACCCCAAAACTCCAGACAACTTCTCTCAGCAGTTTCATGTACATGTTAAAAGTCATGGGGACAAAACCCTGGGGGACACCACAGGCCAGGTCATCAAACAGAGTCCCCCAGCAACACCTTCTGGATGCTTCTAAATCCCATCCTAGAGAAACAGTCCAGAGGGATACCATGGTCAATGGTATCAAAAGCTTTAAGAGGTCCAGCAGAAACAACAGACACACACACTGTCCAGTTCCCATCCACTAAGGTGATGTATCCATCCCATGGCCTGAAACCAGACTGAAATGGGTCTAGATAATTCTCTTCTCCTGGGAATCCTTGGAATTGAAAAAATAGCACACACTCCAGTATCTTGCCCAGAAATTATATGAGAGAAGTCAATAGTTGTCCAGTAAAGTGGGATCCAGGGAGGGCTTTTTCAATAATGGTCTTATTACTGCCTCCTTAAAAATTGCTAGGATTCTACCGTGCCACAAGGAGACATTCATGACTCCTCCTACTTACTTAGCCACATCCCCTCTGGCTGTTTTCATAAGCCAGGAAGGGAAAGGGTCTAGCCCACACGTGGTGCCATTCACCTCTCCATGAATCCTGCCCACATCTTCAGGCTGCATCAACTAATGAGCTATTTGCATCAATTTTTTCCTCAAACATTTACAGTTTTCTTGAATGCAATGATATCCTAAGTGAGCAACAGAGAGGCCCCATTAAGGACTGCTCTGGTTGCCGAAATTAGTATAGGGAAGAGGATGACCTGACCTTGCTTCCATATTCTTTTAATTTCTTGCCTTAATATTCGTGATATTTATACCTTCTGTATTTCTGAGGTTGCTTGTTGATGGAACTCCAATTTCTGTAAGGTATGTTCTTCATTGTTGCTTTTCCAGAGGTATACTATCCAGCTTATTAAAATCAACTGTTTTATCCATGACAATTTGCTTGAACCAGCAGATTAGTTTTCTAAAATTGGAGATGGCTGGAATTTATAATATGGAGGAAAAGATGTAAGTAATTCATAAGGTCTAATCAGAAAGCTCTCCCTCAGACTTTTTTTCTGCAAAAACATTGTATATATGCTGAAACCCAATATTTAATGTAAATACTAGTTATGTTAAACTGACATTGGACAGAATTCTATTGGTGTCCACATAAGGTTTGTGTAACCTGCCACAGCTCATTGCAGTTAATTGAGGAGGTGCCAGGATGCATCTCAGTGGCATACCTGATCACACGCCCAAATGCACAGCCAAGAGGCACCCTAGCTCCTTGTCAGTTACGCACCGTTAGCCACCTTAACCCTACCCAAACCTAAAGCAGACACCCGTATACTCCTGGCCATTATTTAATTTTGTTTGAAATTCTGTGTATATGATGTTTACCTTCTCCCCCCCCCCCTTCTTTTTATGCTTCCCTTTCCAGAAATAAACTCTTTTTTATATATCTGGGCATTTAGTTGCACTGTTTTAAAGGAAGTTTTCTCAAAATCAAAACCTTCCTAATGCAAAGAACTATTTGGTTGCTCAGCTGCCCCATGAATTTTTGTAGTTCTCGCATGATATTGTTCAGTACTATATTTTCTGGGCATTGGAGTAAGAAAAAAATAATATTGAAAGCAAAAATAAAAATATATTTTTGCCTATAGCTGTGCGGAAGGGAGGATCCATAGACAGAAGGGCTCAGCTCTACCCAATCTGGACAGACCTGGGTGATCAGGCAAGGATTGTCATATCGTAGTAGCTTATATATTTTTGAGGAATTTCTCACCACAAGATACATTAGGGATACACACACAGGCACGCACGTACACACACGCACACACATGCAGATCCAAAACAGGCCACTTACGCTCTTTTGAGAGAAGGCAGCATATAATATGCAATAAAATGTAGATAAATTGGATTGATGTGACAGACAATTCAATTCAAAATGTATTCCCTTGTTCTTTTTAAAAGGCAACTGAGGTGGCTCTGAGTAAAATGTCTCCTTAGCTATCATCATCTCCTTGCACAATGTATTGGTGCTGACTCTGAGCTTCTTGACTTACATTTTTTCCATTTTGCCAGGGAAGAAATAGAAGCTTCCATAATAGTGATAAATATTCCATATATGTTTTCTATTGCTATGGCATTTACCATTTGTTTTAATAGGAAAGAAGGATGTTACTTATGAGGCATTGTGCATAGATCATGGCTGAACCAACCCTGCTTGCCTTGACATTAAAGGTAAAGGTTCCCCTTGACAATTAGGTCCAGTCATGTCCGACTCTAGGAGCCTGGTGCTCATCCCTGTTTGTAAGCCGAAGAGAAACGTTTTGTCCGTAGACACTTTCCGTGGTCACATGGCCGGCATGACTAGACACAGAACACTGTTACCTTCCCACCAAGGTGGTACCTATTCATCTAGTTGCATTTGCATGCTTTCAACCTGCTATGTTGGCAGGAGCTGGGACAAGCAACAGGAGTTCACCGTTGTGTGGATTTGAACTGCCAACCTTTTGATAGACAACCCAGTGGCTCAGAGATTTTGCCAGCAGTGCCACATGCATCCTAATGGCCTTGACATTAGGAGTGTGCCATTTGTTTTCTGTGGGGGGGGGGTTGGACTCCAACCCCCAGAATTCTCCAAGAATGTCCCAGGCAGACCTTCAGGAGTTCTAGCCAGCAAACATATCCCTGCAGACACCTTTGGGTCTTTTGCCCATCTGAAAACACCTTCTAGATTTTCACTTCCTGTTGAAATGTAGTTTCATTGCCCTTTATAAAAGGTGTCTCCTAAAGACACCTACCATCCCCAGAAAGTGTTGCAGCAACTTCCTCTGAGGAAGCAGGAAATGAAGATCTTCTGAGGAGTTCTTAGCTTTGTTCAGATGAGTGAAATGAAGGTGTCGGCGGGTATGTGCTTGTGGGCTCCCAGAATTCTGTCTGGGGAACTCTTGGAGAATTCTGGGAATTGAAGTCCTAAAAAGGAACAGAAAATAAAATAAAAGAATGGCACACCCCTACTTAACATAGTTTCAGAGCTAAATTACTGTTCAAAATGGCAGCTGGAAAAGGAAAAGGATAATGAGCTTCAACATAGCTCTCTAGTGTGCTGTGGAGGGGGCATAAGGGTGTCAACAAATGGTGTATTCTTTGTGTATGTAAATAGGGTGCTCTGCAACGAAGATCAAGTCCTGATTCTGCAAAAAAAAAAAAAAACACCATGTGGAATTCTCATGGAGAAGCAGAGTTTGCCATTTTTGCCAATGAGGAGGCATTTTTTTTCCTTTCTATTTCACATACATTAACTTTGGAAACTGTACTTTTTTCTCTCTCTTGTCACACAGGGCTTCCTCCTCGTCACCCCCGCTTAGGCACTGTCTGAGTTTGCATCTGTTTTCCTTTACCTCTTTCTATCTTCCTTCTCTATTTACTTTTGTAAGCGAGCTGATGTTTTTATTCAATTCCCTCGGGGGTTTGCCCAGATTTTTAGTGTTTTAAAAATCTCTCAAACTGTCCCATTCTTTTGGTTACCTTCCATTCCATAGCACTGTCTGGGACCTGTTTCCAATTAGGTATGTTTTGTCTTGTTTACTAGATTTTTCTTCTCCCATATGCTGTTGCAGTTGCTTTTTCAGCTGAGGTGGAGCTGACAGAAGCCAGAGAGAGGCACACTTTTTCTTCCATTTATATTTTCTCAAGTCAGTTGCTTATTTATCTTTTCCCATGAAATAGTGTCAGCAGCTACTTATGACTGTGAAATGTTTACACTTCAGGACTTATTATGGGGGGCAGTTTATAGAATAGTCCACTGCATTTTTAATACTATTTCCCATATTAAGTCAGATTATATATATTACAAGCCCAAGGAAGCAGCACTAGTTCTTCCTTTAGTCCTTGCTAATGAAAACCTACTCTGAAATTTTTGTCATGATGAGTGATTACTCTTGTCCATTGATCCCTGAGTACTGCTATACATTCAATACATCTGTTGATTTAGCAAAGAAGGTTATACACAACTCTGTGCCGTGACCCTGAGCACAGGTCTGCTAAAGGCTTTCTCCCAAGAGAATCATGTGAAGGGTGCGAGTTGGATTGAATCTACTGATGCTCAGTCACTTTGGAGTATTGCACCTTGAATAGAACAGTTTTCTTCTGTGAATGGACGAGAGATAGTGCAGTGCTATCAAGGCTTCTGCTCACTCTTGCATCAGGATATATCATACATATTATCATAGAAAGGTGAATTAACTGAGAAAGATTGGTGGATAACCCAGCATATAAATTTCTTGTGCAGGCCCACCATAACTGTTTAGTCTTTCAGCCTAAAACAGGCTTCGCCACCAAATACCACCTAATCCTATCTGGCATGATTGAGAATGTACCATACCATGGAACCATGGCTGTTACATTCTTTTGGCATGATAAAAGAATGTACTGTGTAGTCTCTCTGCCTAATGGCACTGGGTTCAAATGTGGCTCAGGTTCAGCATCTTGAGAGAAGTCTGCATGAATGTGCTCACTTTCACTTGGTTCTTGGCCACTGTGATCTTGCCATTCTCACGGGCCCCTTGTGCAGGTCTCAGGTGTTTGCAGATGGATCCCTTCTCTTTTTGTACAGCCTCTCCCATTTCTTCTGGATTCTACTGAGCATTAGGGTTTTGCACCAGCCCTTTGGGAGGAAAAAAATCTCAAGTCGTTTTCAAGTCTGTCACTGTAGTGTTAGAAATGAGGTATGATAATAAATTAAGAAAACATGTGGGGGCAAAAGTTTTGGCTCTTGTTTATTTGTTCTGTCCCTTCTGTGATATAGACTGTGGTACTCCCAGGAATGACTTCACTTTCTTTTTCCTTCTAGTCTTCCAACTGTTTCCTATCTGGAATAGAATTCCTAGATAAAGCTTACTTCTTTTGTTTTTCCCAAGCTGATCTCTTTGCTCTTTCTCATATGGTTCCTACATTCACTCAATGAAATGGGACTTCTGCCCAGTTCTGCTTTATATTCTCATAACATGTGACATTAGCCCAGGGCTCTCACCTGGAACTCCAAATATTCTGTGTGGTGCACTGAATGTCTATGGCTTCATGTCTTGCGCCACCACCAGGAGTGGGGAGAGCACAACATGGGCCACAAAATGGCCATTAGTGACTGTGCAATAGGAACATGGAGATGTGAGCATGAGATCATCCTAACCTGCCCATCAGATGCCCACAAGGTTGGATGCAACATTGTGCCAAGGAGATTGCAAGGATTTCAAAGAGACATGATGTAGTAGTGATGGGAGATTTCAATTATCCCGATATCTTTTGGGAGGCAAATTCTGTCAAGTGTGGCTCTTCCAAGAAATTCCTGGCTTGGGTGGCTGATAATTTTCTCCTGCAAAAAGTGGAGAAAGAAACTATAGGACTAACTATCCTTGACTTGATTCTAATGAATAGAGACGATTTGGTGGAGGAAGTGGCAGTAAGGGGAACTCTGGGCGAGAATGATCATGTTCTACTAGAATTCCTGATTTCAAAGGAAACCCAAACAGAGTGTAACTACACACATATGCTGGATTTTTAAAAAGCCAATTTTAATAAACTCAGACCAAGGATAAGTAAGGTCCCATGGCAGGAGATCTTAACAAGAAAAGAAGTCCAAGGAGGCTGGGAGCTTCTAAAAAAGGAAATTCTAAAGTCACAACTACAAACAATTCCAACAAGAAAAAAGGTGGGAGACAGCAAAAAAAAAAAAAAAAAAAAAAAAGAGAGAGAGAGAGAGAGAGAGAGGCTAGTATGGCTTCACAAAAAGCTCAGAGAGGACCTGAAAACAAAAAAAGGACACATATAGGAAGTGGAAGGAAGAGCAGGCCACAAAAGAAGAGTACAGACAAGTAGCAAGGAATTGCAGGAATGGCATTAGGAGGGCAAATACTGAGAATGAGCTGAGGTTAGCTAGAGACACTAAAAGCAATAAAAAAGTATTCTTCAGGTATGTGAGTAGCAAAAGACAAACAAAAGAAACAGTACAGTAGCTCAGCTACTGAATGGAGATAGAAAAATGATAACAGAAGACCAAAAAGAAGAAGAAGAAGAATTGCTCAATTCCTATTTTATCTTAGTCTTTTCCCAAAGGACAGACTATGACCTTCCAGACAATTGTGAATTGCAGGTGGAGGGGACAAGAATCCAGCTGGAGATAGATAAACAGTCAAGGAATACCTTATTACCTTGAATGAGTTCAAATCTCCAGGGCTGGATGACCTTTATCCAAGAGTATTGAAGGAACTGGCTGAAGAACTCTCAGAACTGCTGTCCATTATTTTCTTGAAATCATGGGAAATGTTGTCCCTACCTACAGAAAGGGCAAAAAGAAGGAACCTGGAAACTACAGACCAGTCAACCTGACATCAATTCCAGGGAAAATTCTGAAACAGATTACAAAGTAGTCACTATGCAAGCACCTAGAAAACAAAGCAGTAATAACTAGAACATGGATTTGTCAAGAACAAATCCTGCCAGACTAATCCGATCTCATTTTTTGATCGAGTGGACTCCCTGATAGACAGAGGAAATGCTGTAGACATAGTATATCTTGACTTCAGCAAAGCTTTTGACGAAGTGCCCATGATTTTCTGATTAGCAAGTTAACAGTTGTTATATCCTGACAGTTGTTATATCCAGGTGTGGGCTGGATATAACAACTGTCAGGTGGATATACAGTTGGCTACAGAATCGTACTCAGAAGGTAATGATTAATGGCATCTTCTCAAACTGGGAGTCCTGGTCCAATGCTATTCAATATTTTTATTGATGACCTGGATCAGGAGATACAGGGAATTCTCATCAAATTTATGGATGACACAAAATTGAGTGGAATAGCTAATACCCTGGAAGACAGAAACAAAATTTAAAATGATCTAGATAGGCTTGAGCACTGGGCTGAAAACAATAGAATGAAATTCAACAGGGATAAATGCAAACTACAGCACCTCGGAAAAAGAAACCAAACACAGTCACAACATGGGGAATACCTGGGTCAGCAATACTATCTTGGAACTGTCATAGATCACAAGCTGAATACGAGACAGCTGTGAAATGTGGCTGCAAAAAGGCAAATGCTATTTTAGGCTGCATTAAGAGAAGTAGAGTTTCCAATTCTCACAAGGTACTAGTTCCCCACTATGTGGCACTGGTTTGGCCTCGTTTTGAGTACTGTGTCTACTTCAAGAAGGATGCCAACAAATTGGAACAAGTTCAGAGGAGAACAACAAGGATGATCAGGGAGCTATAGACTGAAAGAATTGGGCATGTTTAGCCTTGAGAAAAGGAGACTGAGGGGTGATATGATAGCACTTTTCAAATATTTGAAAGGCTGTCATACAGAGGAGGGGCAGGATCTGTTCTCAGTCATCCCAGAGTGCAGGACATGCAACAATGGGCTTAAGTTACAGGAAGCCAGATTTCAATTGAGTATCAGGAAAAACTTCCTAACTGTTAGACCAGTATGTCAATGGAACCAATTACCTTGAGAGGTGGTGAGTGCTCCAACACTGGAGGCATTCAAAAGAAATTTAGACAACCATCTGGCAGACAACCACCTCCTTTGCTTTGTATTCCTGCATTGAGCAGGAGTTGGACTCGATGGCCTTATAGGCCCCTTCTGACTTCATGATTCTAAGATTCTATTGTATAATTCTATAATACTGCATTTGTGAGATGGAAGAAATGGGCTAGTAGACTGAAAGGTACTCTATTGGGCCCTTCCTTGTCTCTCAGAAACGCAGCACCTCTGAAGTGCTGCCTACTGCTCTGTTCAGATTTAATTTGCCCTTCCTTCCTTCCTTCCTTCCTTCCTTCCTTCCTTCCTTCCTTCCTTCCTTCCTTCTCTCTCAATCTCTCTCTTCCTTTCTCACTTTCTACACAAATCAGCTCTTTGATTGGGCTTGGATGAAGTTGACAGCCAAGAGCAGAATCTTGCCTGAAGTAAAATTTAAAAAAACCCTGGTAATTATTTCAAAACCAACAAATATAAATTAGAGTCTTCAAAACTTATACAGCTTTGTGTTTTATGGACCTGTGCCAGTACCTGATCTTATAAGTACCTAGCAATGATCCTGATACAGAGGCAATCTGTGTCAGATACATCATAAGGTACTCACAAGTTTTATATCTCATGACTAACTTGAAGCTTCTGCTCATGAATGTCCAGACATATGTTTTATTCTACCTGAGTGTTGTGATAGTTTAATGTGTCAAGGTTATGAACCAAGCTTCTGTTGGAGATGCACAGGAAATGAATCGGTTTTGAAGTACATACTCGATGGGACATCAGTTGTACTGCACGATGAAACGCAGAACAAATATAGTAGTAGCCTCCCAAAAGACTGGATTTAATGCTGAGATAGCACGGAGGGGGAACAAAAGAATCGATATTGGCCTTGCGTCGTCTGATCCCCCCCAAAAGGGTCAACATTAATGAGGAGTAACTTGGAAACATTTTGCTGGTGTGACCACAAGCCTTAGATAAAAAAAGTTATTCAGTCCTCATTTAAAGCATTTGCACATGAAGCATAATGGATGGGACCACTTCTGACTTTAAGGAATGTAAGGAAAAAGGAGGATCAGTAGCAGCTCAAACGTTGATTCATAGCACATGGCACTGCTTAGTGAGCAACAGAAAACGTTTCTAAAGACAGCCAAGTCCCTGCCCTGAAGAGCTTACAAAGCACATGGGTTAGTGGTGAGGAGTGAACATGAGTTTGAAGACGGGATTTGAATAAAGGCAGGTTAAGTAAAGGTGTAAACTAGGCTAAGTGTATTTACTCAAGAATAAGCCTCATGGAACAAAAGAGATTTACTCAGAAATACATGGAGTTTGTTGCTTGTGGGACTTCAAAAAGTCTCTTGTTTCTTTGTGTATCTGTGGAACTTGATCTGGATCTCAGCATAAACTCATTTGCAATGTTGGAGCAGAAAAATGCAACAAGGCCCTCCCAATTTTCATTTTTGTTCTTTTTTTAAAAGGTTCACATAGTTATGATTGCTACCAACAACATTCTGGAGTCATTTTGTTGATTGAAGATGATCGCTGAAGATTCAGAAGAAAAATTAAAGTAAAGGACAAGTATATTTAAACATAATTACCTTAAAAATCAAATAGGCAGTAATATAATCTGTGTTTTTGTTAGAAATGAAACACCCCAAAAGGCTGGTTCTCATAGAAATGCATGTGCTTGTGCACACACAGAGAATCCTGTTATTTCAAGCAACACGTGGACATGATCTAGCCAACGTGAAACAATCCCAAGACTTCCTTGTCAGTGGCAACTCCAAACTGTGTGACTGCCATAGAAACCACAGGACTGTCACAAAATGGATAATGCACAATTGATTCGATATGTATGGGGAAGGGCGTGTCAATGGCTTCAAATAAGGGAAAATTTAAGCTTGTAGAGATGGGGGATTAGTTAGGTTGATGCATTCCAAAAGCTGAAGTTTTCCTGTTGGCAACCCCCACTCCCCCAGCATCCTGCTATCAAAAGTGGTGCTTGTGTCAGAGCTTCTGCTCACGCTGTAGCACACAGACGGCTAATTAAGAGATGGACATGACTGATCACTCCTTTCTATGCTTTTGCAATTAGAACCTAAAGCTGATCCAAGCAATGGGGTACATTCTTTGTACTGGAACCAGAATGATCCCACATGGATCTTTGGCAGCCCACTATAAAGTGCTTGGAAAACAAAATTGCTTATATTTGCACTAACTCTTGGATGCTGTGTTGGCTGGAATACAGTTAAAGCACCTTGCTTTAGGACTTTTTAATCACTGATGTCTGGATGTGCACTAATTATTGCAGACTTAGGATTATGAAAGTGGGTAGAAGTAGAGCAGACCCAAATATATCCTCCCACTCAGAAACTGTGCAGCTGCATTCCTTAAAACTGGAACATTTGGAAGTAAGTTGTAAAAACTCCAAAAGGAAAAAAAAATGGACTCCTGATCCAATATTAAAGACTTTCACTGTATGCATGCCTGAATGTCCATCCCTCCCAGTTTTTAAATGGACCCAAGCCTCTCATAAATACAGGAGTCTACCAGAGCCAAATATATGGCTGAACCATAGATAGATGTATGGCCAATGCTCAGGAAGGAATGTTAAATCCTCACTTGTCTTATGCCTGAATAAAAAAAATGAGAAACTGCAATTATTTTCTCAATTCCTGTGTTAAAGTGAGGTATTTCTATGAGACTTAGCTGATTTTGTTTAACAATTAACACAGATTGCACAAAACTACAGTAACTTCTGCCTTATTGCATGGACTTGTACAAATCAGCAGCACCAGATGGGGTTTTTTTGCCTCTTTTTGATCAATCGTAGCTCAGAGTGCTGCACATGCTATGAGCACCAGCCTCCAAGAAGAAGACTGGAATCTAGAAAGAGATTCTTTCTACCAAAGAAGGTCTATGGAGAGCTAGAATTACACATCTAATGGAATGGGTGGGGCCATCTGAACAGCTAGTGCTAGGGTATAATGCTGGATGGGATGTGTGGACGTCTCTGAATAGATTACAAAGTAGTGTTGGACAATCTAAGGATAATTTAGAGAAACAGAGGCAGTCATCTCCTGGAGTAACTGCATGTGAAAGTGGAGAAAACCAAGCAGCACAACACCTGTGTCAATGTCACTGTATCATGCAAAGAGGATCTTTTCAGGGGGAGAGATAATGTGACTGATGTACCACAATTTTGGTCCAAAATTCTTTAATATGTTTATTTTCATATACAATTAATCAGATATTGTTTTATTTTATACATATCATTGTTTTATGTTTTTAATGTTTGTTAATGTCTCATAAGTTGTTATTCCATTATTCTACATATAGCAATACTCTGACTTCAACAAACAAACAAATAAACAAATATTGGGGATGAATAATTATTTCCCATCTCTATGCTCAGTCTCTTCCTGATAGAGATTTATTGGTTTGGCATCAGAGGTAATAAACCCCTCACTCAGATGTCAAATAAAGAAGAAGGCAGAGACTTCTAATATCATTAACTGATTTTCTGGACTGCCTCTCTCAGATGGGAATTGGGTGGTGCCTTTCTCCAGGGGTCGATTTCATTCCTATCTGCAGTGTGGGGACAATTCCAGAAGATGGTGCTGGGAGACTATTTTTCTAGCTTCTGATGATTATGCTGCATGGCTCCATCTTGCCCTTGTCTGTTATTTTCATCTACACTATAGTATGGGGGGGGGGGGGGGTTGGAAATTTTAATGACACTGCTGCTCATTTTTGTCCATCCAGATGATTTAGTGAATGCCATAAATAAGTGCCAGGATGTAGTAACGCCGAACATCAGTGCTGATACACTGAAACTCAGTACAGACAGCCTGAGGGGCAACATTCTTTTAAATGTGTGGTTGCATTTAACATGTCTAGTTCGTTATTTTTTTAAAAGGCAACCATTGGAAGGTCTGCTTCAAAATTATGAATATAGCACATTAAAAGGGTGGAGCTAAGGCTCCTCCATGCTGCCATCTCAATAAATATCCACTCCCACACACAATATCTGCCAAAGAGGGGATGGATTATAAATTATTTAATGAATCATTATGAAGTTAGAGTAATGTAACAAGTAGTTACAATGATGCTTTTTAAGATGTAATGAGCAACATTTCCAAATTTCTTTTAAAAGCCTCTTCTCGTATGAAATTTTTAGGGTCATTTTGACATACAGTAAGTTTGGCAGGGTTTGTCCCATTCTCTTAAAAATCCTAAGGAACAAAAGAAATATTCTTTGGTTTTCCTTTTTGAATTTTTGTAAGTATTTGCAAAATTCTTTTTTATTTTATATTTCTGTAAATAGTGGCTTTGGCCATAATATTTCCGTGCTGACCCCCACACAAGGACTGAACTTGGGCTTGTTTTTTCAAAACAAAAAAACAAAAAACAACTGTTATTTGTTACTTTTCAGGAGCCATTAGCTTGGATAGCACATGTAACTTATTGCATTTATTAGTATGCTACATTTGTGTAACCAGCAGAACAGGAAAAAACTTCAAAATGTCCCCTGGTTCTCTTTAGTGCCAAATTCTATTGCACCTTGCAAATATTTACAGACATACAAAAACTGAAACCAAAGTATACTTCCCTTGCCACTGAGGATTGTTAAGAGAATGGTACGAAATTTGAAAAATTCATGAGAAAAAGTCTCTGAAAATTCCATAACATGCACTCAAAAAGTAAGTTTTTTAAGGAATTAGAAAATGTGTCTAAAAAGTTACATCCTGATTACTTGTTACATTACTGTACTTAAATTTTGTAATTATTCATTACATAATTTATAATCCAGAAAGTAACCAGTTAACTGGTAACTGTGTAACTAATTACCTCCAAGCCTTGCATGGGTGGGAGATAATTCTTTCTTTACCTGCTGTTGTCCCAATCCATTGTGTACACTCTGCCACATACATACCCCATCTTGGGCTACGCTCATCCACTGAACGGGCATGACTCCAGGTGACTGGAAGTAATACCTGGCAGGAAGAGTTTCACAGAAACAGTTGGGCTTTGCTGTAACAGTTCACTCAGCTGCAGTTTGCCACTTGTGGGAACTGATGCTGAGCAAAGCCATATGGAAGAACTGCCTGTGCTAATTTCTTAGCTATGGTTATTGTTAAGGTTTAACAGCCTCACTTAGAGATTCAGAAGGTTACAGACCCAATAAGGACAAATCACCATTTTAACAACATATGGTTTTGCCTCCTTTGAATGTCATGATTTATTAATTTTCTAGGGAAATACTAAACAGTGTACATGATTATGTTTTCATGCCAACTCACCTCTATATGAATATGAGTGGGTATGGCAAGAGTCCAAAATTCTTTATTTCTTCAAAGCCACAATGGCATGTATTGCTAAAATGGAATATTGACTATATAGTCGAGTAATGACTACTGGTGTTACTAATAATAATAATAATCAAACTTTAACATATCTTTCAATCCATTCAAGAGTTAAAACGAATCGTTTGCTTTAATTTTGGACCATTAGCAGAGGCAGAAAACTAAATGAATCCATTGGCTTCTCCTCCTGTTTAATGCAAAGTAACAGTTTGTTGTTTGCTAACATGTTGTTTCCAAGTAATAAGCAGAAAGGGGTGGTTTAGACTAGTGGGATAGTATCATCAGATTAATAGAAGGAACAGAATTATGGCTTCTACTCTGTTTTGTCTGTAGAAACAGAAAGACCTTTACTGTAGACCACAGTACCTTTGCATTCACCAGTTATACATACCTAAGGGAAGTTGCGGGATACCCAGTGTGGTGTAGCGAATAAAAGTGATGGACTAGAATTTAGGAGACCTGAAGTTAACTGCTGGTGCCCTGAGACCTGGCAGTCCTCTGTTCCTAACTGGCTGCTTGTGGGGTGGAAAAAGTGTCTTCTATCTCTGATTGCTCCACAGCCTGATTTACTAATGGAGATAATGGTGAAGTTTGCCAGGTTTGAGGGTGGGACACAGAATCTAGCTTGAGTTATCAATTATACTTGCCTCAAAGGAGAGGCAGACATTTAGGAGCCCACAAATTATACTGTGCCTCAGATTAAACTGAAGAGGACTTCCTAGGTCATCTCTAGGAAAAGCTGACACTGCAGAAATAAGGCTAGGGACCTAACCATCACCCCCCCCCCCAAGAAAAAACTTGCCAAAGCTGATACAAAGCATTATAGTCACCAATAACATGTAAACATCCATAGACAATGCCAGATTCTGGAGAATGCTCAAACTGTAAACTCGATTCTTCAAAATAGATTCAAATGCCTTGATCTAGATCAGTAGAAATCCCAGAACACATAACCTATGTCTTAAGTCGATTAAATTTCAGCTTGTTTGCCCTCATCTATACCAGAATATCCTCCAGACACTTATTCAGGATTTCTCTCTGCCTCTGTGATGAACTCGGGGACTGCATGACACTCCAAAGGCATGCTGGCCTCCAGGGAACCAGCTGCCCATCGAAAGGAACATGGGGGAGAGTCATCCTCCTATTGCCAGTTAGGTGGAACCAAATGTCAAGACTGTGCAGAGAATTCCAGAATTCCTGGCATGTTTTGGCCAGATGTCTCTTCCTATGAGTTTTGAAAGGTATTCCGAGTATCTTTATGCAACAAAACAAAACAAAACCACTGTTATTTATAACATTGCTGCTCTTTTTGTTGCTGGGTGGGGAGGGGGGAACCCTTAGCCAGAGACCCCCCCCCAACTCTCTGATTTTAAAATAAAATGTCATTACTTACTTCAGACATACAGTTAAAACAATTAAATATCAGCATTAGTTACAATTTCATGTTCAATATCTTTCATCCTTTTTTAAAAAAGTAGAAACAAAGTGGTTAAATTTTCTTTTCTGTCTCAGTTGGTCCAGCTGGGACCGTGCAAAATTAAAATGTCTCCACAGCCTACATAGAAGCAAAAGGAGTGGGGTTTGTTGTCATAGGTCCCCAAGAAGGGAATTCCTCAGTGGTGCAACAAGAATCATTTTTTGCATATTCTACTGTGCATTGCGAACTGGGACACAGAGTAAGGTGGGATTGTTCATCATTGGTGAAAACTTTGCGCATGCAGCAGGCATGGGGGCGCTTCACAACATATGGTCCACCAAGCTGAAGAACATATAAAGACCACTCCAGGCTCATTCTCATTTTGCTGTCTGCCCAGATCTCTAAAACCAGAGAGATTTTTAAGCAAATGGCAAAGTACAACCCAGCAAGCTTTATAGTTTTGCCATTGAGGTTTCCATAGCCTTGAAGAGAATGGGGCCCTTACTCCCTGTGTACAAAGAGTTTCACATGTACACAGGAGGCTTATGGTCATTGTGTGACTTCCATGTTCAACTTGACTCCCTTTCCTAGTCCATTTGCTGTTCTGCATGGCATTATGTGATAGTTGTCTGCAGAATCACATACGCCTTTAAAAATATCTCTCTAAACACCCTATGTTCTTTGCCTCAGTGATTTCCTGTGGGAGGGAATTCCTCAGGTTGATTATATGTTTCAAACAGAAGTATTTCCTCACATTCAGTTAAATTTTACTACATGTCAAATTGACTTGAGATTTGCTTCTTTGTTCCTGGCTGAGGGAACTGGATAAAAAGGAACATCTGGCTGGTCATTTCAGCAAACCAATCATTACTATCTATTCCAGCCTTATAAGGATTTTTTTAAAAAAATCCATTTATGTGAACAAGAATGTCTCAGAGAACATCCATGATCCTGGTTTCTTATACATAACAAAGGAAACATCTACATAAAGTGATTTTATAAATTTTACAGGTTTCTATGTAATGAAAAACAAAACAAAATAAAATAAGGGAAGCCATTAAACGGTTATTTTCTCCCTTTCATATCTTCAAAATGAATATAGATTAACTAAGGCAGCAGCATGAACTAGAGATGGGGGTATTCGTATGAATACGAATACCCCCACACAGCTGGACTTAACGAGGGTCTGGGCTCTAGGGCTGGACTGTCCACTCATGTGTCTGGCAGCAGCGGTGGCAGCCTCGGTCAGCCTTTCAGTCGCTCCCGGAGCCCCGTTCTCTTTCTGCTCATCTAGCCACTCGGCAGCTGTGCAGGGAGACTCATCCTCCCTCCCCCTGCCTGGAGTTGGCTAGAAACCTTCAAGGTTTCTGTGGCGAATAATTTTCTCCTACAAAAAGTGGAGGAAGAAACTAGAGGCATAGCTATCCTTGACTTGATTCTAGCCAATAGAAATGGTTTAATGGAAGAAATGGCAGTAAGGGAAACTCTGGGGGAAAGTGACCATGTTCTATTTGAGTTCATGATTTTGAAGGAAACAAAAGGAGTGTAGCCACGTGTATATGCTGGATTTGAGAAAAGCTAATTTTAATAAACTCAAAACAATAATAGGTAAGGTCCTATGGCAGGAACTCCTAACAGGAAAAGGAGGCCAAGATGGATGGGAGTTTCTTAAAAAGGAAATTCTAAAGGTAAAACTACAAACAATTCCAACAAGAAAAGAAGATGGAAGACAGCAAAAAAGACCAACGTGGCTTCACAAAAAACTCAGACAGAATCCGAAAGCAAAAAGGACACACATATGAAATGGAAGGAAGGCCAGGCCACAAAGGAAGAGTACAAATAGGTAGCTAAAAATTTCAGGGATGGCATTAGGAGGGCAAAAGCTGAGAATGAGTGGAGGTTAGCAAGAGATGCTAAAAGCAATTTTAAAAAAGCATTCCTCAGGTACACAGATAGCAAAAGACAGAGAAAAGAAACAGAGGCTCAGCCCATCAATGGAGATGGGAAAATGGTAACAGACAACAAAGAAAAGGCAGAAGTGCTCAGTTTTCCCCCAAACGACAGTCTATGACCCTCCTGGCAAATATGACTTACAAGTGGAGGGGACAGAATTGTTGATTGAGATTATCAAATGAATAGTCAAGGAATACCTTATTAATTTGAGTGAGTTCAAATCTCCAGGGCCCACAGAACTAAAGTAATAATCAGAAGCCAACATGGACTTGTCAAGAACAAATCCTGCCAGACTTATCTTACCACATTTTGAAAATCTGGTAATCTCCCTGGTAGATGGTGGGAATGTTGTAGACATAATATATCTTGACTTTAGCAAAGCATTTGACAAAGCCCATGCCAAAGTCCATGATATCTGATTAGCAAACTGACTAGGTGTGGGCTGGATAGAATAACTGTCAGGTGGAAACACAGTTGGTTACAGAATCATATTCAGAGAGTACTTATCAATGGATCTTTCTCAGACTGGGAAGAGGTAACAAGTGGGGGTACCAGAAAGTTCAGTCCTGGGCACACTGCTCTTCAACATTTTTATCAATGACTTGGATGAAGGGGTTCAGGGAATCCTTATTAAATTTGTGGATGAAATGAAATTGGGTGGAATGGCTGATACTTTGGAAGACAGGAAAAAAGATCTTGATTGGCTTGAGCTGAAAACAACAGAATGAAATTTAACAGGGATAAGTGTAAAGTTCTACACCGGGGAAGGGGACAAATACAGAATTACAAGATGTGGGATACTTGGCTCAGTAATACTACAAGTGAGAAGGATCTTGGAATTTTTGTAGATCACAAGCTGAGAGCCAACAGTGTGATGTGGCTGCAAAAAAAGGCAAATGCTATTTCAGGCTCCATTAACAGAAGTATAGTCTCCACATCATTCAAATAAAGTTCCCCTCTATTTGGCACTGCTTAGGCCTCATCTTTAGTATTTTGTCCAGTTCTGGACACCGCACTTCAAGAAGGATGCAGACAAATCGGAACAAGTTCAGAGAAGAACAACAAGGATGATCAGGGGGCTGGAAACCAAGCCCTGTGAGGAAAGACTGAAATAGCTGGACATGTTTAGCCTTGAGAAAAGAAGATCTAGGGCAGATATGATACCACTTTTCAAATACTTGAACGATTGTCATACAGAAGAGAGACAGGATCTGTTGTCAATCATCCCAGAGTGCAGAACACGTAATCATGACCTTATGTTACCAGAAGTGAAATTTAGGCTAAATATCAGGGAAAACATCTGAACTGTAAGAGCAGTACCACAATGGAACCAATTACCTTGGGAGGCAGTGAGGGCTTCCATGCTGGAGGCATTCAAGAGAAATGACCATCTGTCACATCTACTTTGATTTGGATTCCTGCAGGGGGTTGGACTCAATGGTCTTATAGGCCCCCTCCAGCTCTGTGATTCTATTCGAAGGACTTTGCAGATAAAGTCTGCTTTAAAAGTAAATGCTGTAGGAAGAGAGAGCAAGAACCTTAATGTCATCAACAGAAAGCATGGGGGCATCAGATTCTTTAGGTACATACCATGATTACAGACATCCTCAATATAGTAAGATGAATGGCAGATCTATTTTTACAAAGTATTTATAAATGTGTATGCTACATCTACTTCTGCTTCATTGACTACGCAAAAGCCTTTGACTGTGTCGACCACAACAAACTATGACAAGTTCTTAAAGAAATGGGAGTGCCTGACCACCTTATCTATCTCCTGAGAAATCTATATGTGGGACAGGAAGCAACAGTTAGAACTGGATATGGAACAATCGATTGGTTCAAAATTGGGAAAGGAGTACAACAAGGCTGTATATTGTCCCCCTGCTTATTTAACTTATATGCAGAATACATTATGCGAAAGGCAGGACTGGATGAATCCCAAGCCGGAATTAAGATTGCCGGAAGAAATATCAACAACCTCAGATATGCAGATGATACCACTCTGATGGCAGAAAGTGAGGAGGAATTAAAGAACCTCTTAATGAGGGTGAAAGAGGAGAACGCAAAAAATGGTCTGAAGCTCAACATCAAAAAAAACTAAGATCATGGCCACTGGTCCCATCACCTCCTGGCAAATAGAAGGGGAAGATATGGAGGCAGTGCCAGATTTTACTTTCTTGGGCTCCATGATCACTGCAGATGGTGACAGCAGCCACAAAATTAAAAGGCGCCTGCTACTTGGGAGGAAAGCGATGACAAACCTAGACAGCATCTTAAAAAGCAGAGACATCACCTTACCGACAAAGGTCCGCATAGTCAAAGCTATGGTTTTTCCAGCAGCGATGTATGGAAGTGAGAGCTGGACCATAAAGAAGGCTGACCGCCGAAGAATTGATGCTTTTGAATTGTGGTGCTGGAGGAGACTCTTGAGAGTCCCCTGGACTGCAAAGAGAACAACCCTATCCATTTTGCAGGAAATCAACCCTGAGTGCTCATTGGAAGGACAGATCCTGAAGCTGAGGCTCCAATACTTTGGCCATCTCATGAGAAGAGAAGACTCCCTGGAAAAGACCCTGACATTGGGAAAGTGTGAGGGCAAGAGGAGAAGGGGACAGCAGAGGACAAGATGGTTGGACAGTGTCATCGAAGCTACCAACATGAATTTGACCCAACTCCGGGAGGCCGTGGAAGACAGGAGGGCCTGGCGTGCTCTGGTCCATGGGGTCACAAAGAGTCGGACATGACTTAACGACTAAACAACAACAATGCTTACATATAAATTCATATTCTCTTTTGTCCTTTAGGTCAGCGGTCCCCAACCTTTTTGCGACCGCAGACCGGCTGAGCGTCTGAGGAAGGTGGGGGCGGGCTGCAGGTGCACGCGCACATGCTCGCACGCGCTCTCAGGTGCATGCACGAAGCGGTGGGGGAGCGCTCCCCCACCCCTTCACGAATGCGCAGGGGCACCTGCACGCACGCCTGCGCGGCCACCCACCCCTTCGCGCGGGCGCTCGGGCACTTCTTCCCGGCCCCAACCCTCTCTTCCCTCTCCCCCAGGGCTCAAGCCATTCCTCTTACCATCTTCTCGCTGCCCCGATGGAAGGTGTCGCCTTGCACATGTGCAAAGCAGCTGTGGGGAGGGGAGTGCGTGCGGGGTGGGCGGGGGTCTGTCTTCGCAGCCTCTGCTCTAGGTGACATCCAAATTCATCCTTACTGGCAATGCATACATAGCCATATTTGATGTCGGACAAAGTGAAGGCTCAGAGAAAGGTAGGCATAAAGGGATGCTTCTGTTGGGCAGTCAGCACTAGCTCCTGTGCTGCACAAGGATTTCTAGTGTGGAGGCAGTGAGCTCAACTGTTCTCAGGACATGAAGGGCAAATATGTGGATGAAGATATCATATTGACAGGATATTTCATTCACACACACACACCCCAAATAAGAGACAAACCCTGACTGAGGGATTCCTTCAAAGGGAACTGATCAAATAAACTGGTGTTGAACCATTTTCTGAGACGAGCTCATGTATTGGAGAAGTGTTAGTTGTCAGTTGGGACGAGTAACTAACATGCCATGGGACCCTGCTCATTCGAAGTGTTTGCACAGTAAACTACTACATGAATCTGTACTTCCTTGTACAAGCATAAGCCAGGCTCTTACAGTGGTGATTTGCATCTGTACAATGGCACAAGCCCAAGAACCTTGCATTATTACATTGATGAAGCATCCCACTCTGCTGGTGCTCAGTAGGCTCCTGGCCCATGTATTATACAGGTAACTTCATCTGTATAGATAATTCCATTGAATAATCCAGTGTTCCCATACAGTTCCATGTACGGGGGGATACTGCATCATAATAATCCAGATGCCCATGTAGGCACTTTTCAGATAAGAGGGATTCTGCAGCACTGTGTTTAACAAATAATGTCACAACTTCAAGCTTGGAATTATCAAATTTACCCATCAACTCTTGATTCAGCCTTGCTCTTCAAGCTGAGAACATTCTCAATGTTCAGTCTTCCCTATCTCCTTTAAAATATGCATGATAGTTAAGGAAAAGTCAGAAGCAGAAAAGACAGTTTAGACCTGTGCAGCCAGCCTATGGAGCTGGTGATAGAACATAGGAATGGGTCTTCTGAAGGAATAAGCCTATGCCCGTTCAACTAACTGTACATAGAAACTGTTTGTGTACTTGTGCCCTGGGAAAAATTGAGTTGGTATACATGGTGTGAGTTCTTTTCAAGAAGAAAGGTGGGATAAAAATATCTTAAATAAATAAATGATTCATTCCAAATACCAAATTATCATGCTAATCTTATGAACCTTTCCATATGAGAATTAATCACTGATCTGTCACTTGAACAGGACTTTAAGCTCTTACTAGAGAGATGGGGAACCTGTGGCTTTTACAATGCTGTTGTATTGCTGTCATCAGCCCTAGACAGTTCAGGGGGACGATGGGAGCTGAAGTCTAACAACATCTGGAGAACCACAGATACTCTAGCCCTGCCTTAGTGCAGGCTCCCCATCCTCTCCTCATGCTTAGTTGAATAAATTTCACAAGTGACAAACTTACTTTAAAGACAGAGACAGGAAGCAAGAGTTTTATGCCCAACTAACCAAATGGCTGGTTTTCAATACGAGATCTGAATAGGTCAGAAAAGAGCTGCAGCCCCAAGTCAAAGTATTCATAATCTTTATTGCACTAGGAAGTCAATACCAAGCTTCTTCTAATCTGGGCTTTTAGTCAGTGTATATAAAGTCCATATCCCCTTAGGAAAAAGGAATTTCATATTTTTAGCGTCAGTTGGGGTCTGATTCAAACAAGAATTCCTCAGTTCTCCAAAGATCTGACTGAAGGATCGACGCTGTGTCCTGCACCCCTTGAGACCATAAAGCTCCTGGTAGGCCACCGTACCTTTTGATATTTGCCATCATCAAGATATATGTGTTTAATCAGGCTCTTGACAGGTAAAGACTGTGAAAAGAGGACAGTTTGTTCTCCCAAGCTGTTCGGTCTCTAAGCCTGCTGTTTATTTTGGAAGTGAATGAATAACATTGTGCTAGGAACGGAAATTAAAAAAGCAGGGTTGTAATTTACAGTAGAGAGGAGAACAGATTTAGGGGCTCTCCCCCCCCCCCCCGCCCCACTCCTGCATTTCTCCACCTCTTTTCACGACTCTGATTCCAAACTTCCAAAACTGCTGCAGCTGAAAGAGAGTTCACCCCTTCCTTGACTGCTGGCAACAATGAAGAGGGAATTCACAATTGCCAGACTCTGTATGCCTGCCAAAGGAATGAACTGCTTCAAGGCCCATATAAAGTGTGTGTGTGTACACACACACTTTATCAAAACCAAATGCCACTGCAAATCAGAATGCTCTCAAACCTCGTTCAAGATGTACACTGAAAAGTATCCCCAGTGATGCAAGGAAAGAGAGTGAAATAGATTCTTCAGTATCATATTTAAAATAAAACAATTGCTCGGCAGCAAGGAATTCTTGTCTCTCTCTGGTTTTTATAAAACTCTCTGCTTTTTTCCCCATCTATAAGAAAACTCCCAACAGTTTTCTTTGAAAACAGACACCAAGCAGGCACCTCCATTCAAAAGGGCTCCATGTTGTTCTAATGAGATGTGATAGGTGGTTTGGACAAGGAGGAGATCCAAGCAATGGGAGTATCACTTTATTGTGCATTTGTTTTTCCTTTGCAGCTGTATGACTTTCTTTCTTTCTTTCTTTCTTTCTTTCTTTAAAACCCAAACAAAATGCCACCTTTATCTTGTTCTAAACGCATTGAAAATGCTAGGAAAAACAGTAGTTTAGATATTAACATGTCTTAAGAAAATATATTCAAATCCTGAGGAGCTATATCTGTTTTAATTTGCCCAGTTACCAAAGAATTAATAATTGTTTTAAACACAAAAAAAATTATTTTAAAAGCTATCTCCACTCTCCTTGGGTTGAAGAAGACACCATGTTTAATAGCATCTACCTTCATTTCTGAAGTCCAGAATTCTACGAGGTAGAATCAAGTTGGCCCCTTCAATGTTTATCAAGAGGAAAATCCCACTAAGTTCAATGGGGTTTGCACCCAAATAAGGGAGTCATAAGGGGACGTGGTGGCGCTGCGGGTTAAACCACAGAAGCCTCTGTGCTGCAGGGTCAGAAGACCAGCAGTCGTAAGATCAAATCCACGTGACGGAGTGAGCTCCCGTCGCTTGTCCCAGCTCCTGCCAACCTAGCAGTTCGAAAGCATGCAAATGCAAGTAGATAAATAGGTACCACCTCGGTGGGAAGGTAACGGCGTTCTGTGTCTAGTCGCGCTGGCCACGTGACCACGGAAACTGTCTATGGACAAACACTGGCTCTATGGCTTGGAAACAGGGATGAGCACCGCCCCCTAGAGTCAGACACGACTGGACTAAATGTCAAGGGGAACCTTTACCTTTACCTAAGGGAGTCAAATGAGCACATTTCCAATTCAGTACTGAGTAAACACATGCAGGAGCACAGCAGTCAAGTTTTTTTAATACATATATATTGTCTACAGTGAGCCAGGATAGCAAAAAACTAGTGTCTCTAAACTTTTTTTTTTTGAAGGTTTGTTAACCCGAGAGAGCTACTAGCATAAAATACCTTTTCACAGGGTCAGTCACTGGGAAGAGTCTAGGGGCTGCTGCAGTGACTTTTTTTCACTTTTTCCCCTGGTTCATACATACAGTAACATGTTGGTACCTCAAGGTTTCTATCCGGTTTCCTGTGTGTGTGTTTCCCTCCAGATGTCTTCATGCTGCTGTGGTGGCTTGCTCTTCCCCAAATAATGTTTTACTGCTACAAAGCCCCTCCTTTTCAGTTGCTCTGATTTTGGGCAACTGGGTATTTGAACAGGATGGTGGTGGATCTGCTCCTTCGCTTCTGTTCTGTACTATCCCAACCTGGCCCAAAGCCACCTTTCAAACAGAGCCTCTCCTAGTTAACAACAAAGGAACACAGGCTGTGCTTTACATTATCGGAAAGAAAAAGGAGAACACACAAGGAGACCGCCAGATATCCTTTTTTTATATTGTCATGGAAGCTGTCTCCCTCAGCAGGAGGAACTGGCAAGATCACAGCAGCAGAGTCTTTTCCTGCCAGATTCAGGGTAATAATAGCATTTCCATCATCCCAGACTCTGAGACACACAGTGGAGGAGAAGTGGCTGGCTGGTGTGACATGATCAGGATGTTTTGCTCTGGCTGTTCTCTCTCCCATTTCCTCACCAGTCTGGTGATTCACAGGGCACTGGACTGCTAAGCAGCTTCATCTATCAGCATTCCCCTTCAGACCTTCCAGAATGGCACCCTAGGAAGCATGGTGTGAATGTTATTCCAGAGCCCTGGTAGCTGGGAGGTGATGAGAGAACTCATTCATCCTGGAAACTCTTATGTCACTGTCAGAGAAAAACATCTACCTCCTTCCCTGCCTTGCGCTGTTAGATGAGCTTTCTTCTGGCTCATTGCAACAGTGAGTGCCGAGAGCAAGATAGGTATGACCTATTTTAAGAAAGGTTTGCTGGGCCAGGATTTCTTTAGCTTGTGTCAGTCTGGAAATATCAGGAAACTGCCCAGGAAGAATGCCACTTAAAAGCACACTTTTACCGTGGAATGTTTCAGTGGGTGTTAGTGATGTGGCATTGAAAGTGGAAGTTAGATATTTTGGAATTAAAATCCTGGAAATTATTTTGCAAAATAAAGACAGGCAAGTTATTATCATGTTTAAAACATTATTCTATACCTGCTCTTTTTCATTTTCAATAGATGTCTTTCTCTACAGTTGAAGGGGTCACTTTTACTTTTTCAAAATCAAGTCTAAAAGATAGGAGTTGTGACTTCACAAACATTGTTTCTGATTTCTACGAGCTGTGTGCTTTGACTGACCAGAAGAACCTGTTTCTTGTCTGGACTGTCAGTGGTTTAGAATTTAAAAAATTTCCTTGGGGTAGACATGGGGGGGGGGATGTCATCAGGGTACTGTTGGCATTGAAACCCAAAACTCAAGTCAACGTCTCCAAGCAGCTTCATGTATATGTTAAATATAATGAACTGAACTCTGAGGGGTAACCAGGGGTCACCTGGCACTATATTCTGAGTCCAGCCCTCCAGCAAGGACCAGAGCCTCTGTAAAGCATTGCCTCAATCCCACTTCAAAGAGCAATTTAGAAAGTTACCATAGTTGATGGTACTGAAAGCCATCAACAGGACCAGCAAAACATGCAGAAATACACTCTACCTGACTAGTTTATCCACAAAGGTGACTACGGCTGCCTCTGTCCCATAAACAGGCCTGAAAACAGACTGGAATTTATCTGGATAATCATTTCCTTGATCTGGAAAGCTACCACATGCTCTAGTGGAAAATCAGAGACTGGGCAATAATTGTCCAGTACATTGGGGTTCAAGGAGTACTTTTTCGACCAAGGTCTTTTCACTGCTTTTTTCAGGCAGGCTAGAATCTTGCCTTGCTGTAGAGAGGTGTTTGCCAGAATTGTCACCCACTTGGCCAAGGATCCAGAACTTCTCACATCTCCAAGGATCCTGTCCACATCCTCAGATTTTGAAGCACATCCACGATTACTGGAGAAGCAGGAAACCAACATCACATCCAAAGGATTTGTATCAGTGAGGACACCCACGTCAGAGACTATGTGAATTACACTGCCAGCAAAATGCCATGGAAAGTCTTCACAGCAGAGTGTTAAAAGGTCTGCATTCTCATTTTGCAGGCCAGATTGTTGTGGGCCCTTGACCATTCAAGACAGCTCCACAGGGTGACACTCTGCAGCCACAGGAATGGCAGAGAAGAATTACTTTTTTGCCACAAGCAAAGGCCTTCCATGGGCTTCTAGGCCACGTTTGGTCAGATCTGCTCCATGATCATTGCTGTAATCTCTTCCAACGTGTTTTGTCATTTCGAAGTTCTTAGTATATCCAAGGGGCTGATTTTGCTCCAGTTCATTTGTGAACTGGAGATGATTAAGAATGATTACATTAAGAATGATTACATCTCACCTTCCTTTTTTATTCTTCATTCCAGAGATCAACAAGGACATCAACAGGGTCACTTGCCAAGGGTTACAGGAAAACTCACCAAGAGCTATCAGGTTACCATTCAAACCTCCTGGGGCAGAACACCTTAAGTGCCCCCTGCTCACTTGCACAGCCTCCAAGTTCCAGCGGGAGTACTTCAGGGCAGTGGATCATCACAGAGGACATGAAGTCCTTATAAAATGGCCTTTGGATGAATGCGGAAGTCATTCAATACTACTCCACAAACCTTATTGGCTAGCTCATCCTTTAAAGGACTGTTAAGGAATTGAGTGAGTTGGGGGGGGGCAATATTTTGTGAATGAAGCAGCTGTAAAAAGACCGTGTCAGGTGCAACATGTATGATTCACCATTGGATAAGATGTTTTGAACCCAAGTGCGTGGTAGGACTCAATAAACAGGTGTTGAGCAGGGTAATTAATACTATATACTATTTGTGTAGAATAAAGAATGGCAAGCTGGGAATCTGAAGTTGTCAAGGAACATAAAACATTTTGTCTTGGATACGTTTGTTTGAAGGCAATCACTTGCTTTTGTCAACAGGTGGTGCTGTTACTCCATATTGTGTGGAGGAACACTTTTATAATTATTGTCCTGGGCTGACTTTTGTTATGATAAAGTTGCTTATTTTTGCACAATATGCAACAGTAAATTGAGGTAAAGTTACTTCCCAGGATCTTGAAAAGCAAGAGTAATTTTTATCTGAGATATGACATGGTTTGAATACAATCATGCTTTAGAAATCTGTACCAATTCCAAAGTTGTAGATACGTTATCAGTCAAATAAAGAAGCCAGTTAAGCTTGATGGAATGACAGGTCCAGTCCCAAAACACAACCTATTGTTCCCTGCCTAAGCCTTTTAAAAAAATCATTTGGAAAAAAGATTCCACACTGGTGCCCTTCTTCTCTGGAGTACTGAGTGGCCTGGACTGTATTGGTTATTGCATGGTTAACTCACACTGTTGTCTTTTGGAACAGCAAAAGACCAGGCTGTGACATATCACTTATAAAGGATGCAGCTACCCAATGCTGAGGGCACCATACTGCACATACTCAGATACATTTCTCTGATATTGTCCAGTATAACCCGCTCAATGAGCTTTAGTAGGTCAGAACTCGTATTCCTATGGAGTTCGGATGTATGGAGTGCACAGGTGGTACAAACTCAAGCAAGTTATCAGAAATGCTTCTTTACAGAATATTCAGAATAAATATGACACTGACTAGAAACAAATGTTGATTAATTTATATTAGCTGGGAGCATATGGCATGGCTCACTTGCTTAAGTTATCTGGGCTGTTAATTTTGTTCTACTGGTCTCAAAGACACTTTGTTCTCCATAACCAATAAAGAGGCTGGTGGCAACTCAATTTTATGTGAGGGATTTACTGAGAGGTAATATTGAGATGGATTGTTTACAAGAGCTAAGCAGGGCGGCTGAGGACAGGACATTTTTGAGATCACTCATTCATAAAGTCACCATAAATCGGAGGTGACTTGATGGCACATAACAACAATATTGTCATACAAGTCTGGAGTGGGAAAAAAATATACTGTGTGAATACCGGATGGCAGAAAGTAACATTATAAAATAAGCCATTTAAAGATAAGGACATATTATGAATTTGAACGATGATGAATTTCTCAACAGGTTCTCAGAATATGTGACTGCAGGATACAGAACCGCTGAGCACAACAAAGAAAGCTACCCTGAGTTTCACCCAAAGAAGGCAAGAGCAGAAACACCTGGATGCTTGTTGTCACAAGAGTTTGTGTCTGACTAAGAATGTGTATAATTAAGGTGATTGCAATGTGATCAAGATTGTGCATATGTTTACTATGGTGCAGGATTAAGGAGATTAAGATTAAATTCTAATGCTGTTCTCTGTGATCAAGGTTGTGGATGGTTATGATTTTACGATACGCCATTCTGTATTCAGATCCAGCAATCATTTGTACTGATTGACTGTTCTGTTTGTAATCATATCACTAATATACTGTATGTGTGTCTTTAGATTATTACAGCAGTTTGCATGTGAATTCCAATTCACAAAATCCTCTCCCACAAGATATTGCAGTCTTTAATGCACAAAAAGGCTCTTCTTTGCAACCAACATGGCAGCTAGCTACCTTTCTGGCAGTTGTTACTGTGCCCACAGTTGGTTTTTGCTTGTTGGAAAGACACAGTATTGCTGGGGTGGCATTTTGTGGTATGAACGACAGTTGCCAAAGATGTCAGATGATCTGGCACCAGGTGATGGACAGGGTAATTTTTATATCCAGACACAAAATCCTCTTGATAATTAATAATAGTTTTCAAGTACTACCCTTCCCAATAGCTATTCTACAATATAAATTTAGTAGGCTTGAAATGATATCGATGTAGCCTTGTTTCAAAATCTCAAAATACTTTGGATTTAAAATTTGATGTGAAGCATTTTAGCAAATTTCATACAGACACAACACTGAACTGGGAGGGAAGGCACACCATGATGTGCTTCTTCAAACTTTGATAGGCTTCTGGCTGCAAAGTCAGGGTCAGATCACACATATTTTCTTGCAACACTATTGCTCAAGGACATGCAGTGGTAAGTGCTGTAATCTTTCAGTTGACCAACTGCAAAATAAAAAGCAGGTTTCTGTTATAATAAACATACAATCATTTTCCTCTTAAGCATGCACTGTTTGTAGACAGAAAACTGTAAGTCTAGTAAGGCTCTTTCAGATGCCTCAGGCCTGAAAACTCATAGAAACAGGTCATCTGTGTCCAAATTATATTGTGTAGGTTTGTTTATGTTGTCTAGTGCTTGCTATAGAACTTGTGTTGGCTAGTGGGATCTGGATTTTTTTATTTTTTGGCTGGGATTAGCAAGAAATAAAACTGATAGAAGCGGAACTAGAGGAATAGAGGGTGGAAAAACCAGACAGGTTATGTGTATCTGTTTATTAAGAACTTAAACAACAGGCTGTGTCATGTAACATAATCTATATAATGGATAAGAAGTGCTTAACTTCTGTACTTCAACTGACCAAACCATATCAAAAATACAACTTCCTTTTGGGTAAAACCTCCTTTTCTTCACCTTAACCAGCACTAAAAGTATGAAGACCCTTTTGACTGCAGTGTAAAAGAGAGCAGTTTAAGCCAACAGCTGAGTTGTGTGCTTCACATTAAATCAGAGTGAAACCTGAAGAAAGTGAGAGAAGAAGTTTCACCTGTACTTAACAGACATTAAAGCAACCATTAAGCCTGACAATTTGTGTTTGGCCTTTCAGGGTAGAGAAGCCTGGCAGGTCATTCGTTCAACTGGAAAATCTGCTTAAGAAAAATCCTGTCCTACAGTTGCCAGCGAAAACCACCCACACATATCATCAGTGATCTGTAGTCCATCCTCAACAATGACAAATTCCTTCTCACAGACACTTGGCTATAGACCTATGCTTACTGACACATAAGCTGTCCAGTCAGGAGAGGTTACTCACCATCAGCAACAGACCTTGCAACACAGACATAGGAATCAGACGCTGTGTCAGATTCACATGCCAATTTTATTCCCACATGTCGATTCCAGCAACACTGTAATGGGACCTAATGACGTTATTGCCTGCATCATCAGGTGGTTCATAATCCTTCTCTTCCAATGCAATGTACGCCACCAGCTGCCAACAATTCCTTCCTGTATTCTACAGGACCATGACACAGAGAAATAACCTGATAGAAATGGCAATATTTTAAAAAACCCTGGGGGAGCGATTCAGCTTCTCAGGACACTCAGCCACCATAGCCAGCCTTGAACCAAGACAGATTGCCTTGGGTTCCAAAGTTCAGAAATATAATTAAATAAATAGAGCATAGCATGTAATAACTCTCTGAAATGTTCCACAGCTAGTATTTTCTGAATATATATATTCTGAAACTCATTATATATATACATAATAAGATTAATATTTCTGTTGTTGATGATGATGATATCATGTATCTTTATAAAACAACACTCTGTTCACTTTAATAAAATTTAAAATAAATATATCTGTTTCCTTTTATTTAGAGATGTGAAAAGAGTGAGAATCTTCCAGAGCACTAAAGGAAAGGAAAGCCTTTTTGATGAAGAAGAAAAAGAAAAGAAAGATGAGGAAAAATATATATGAAAAGCATTTCTAAATAAGATTGTAATCCTGAGGAAGCTTAAGGTACATTAGTCTCACTATTGGGGGACAGGCTTTTTAGCTCCGTTTTCTGCGATCCCATCACATAATTGCCCAAGGGAACCATCCCATCCCCAACTGTTCCTACCCAGATCTTTCTGGGTCCCTGCAAGGGCTCCTACTTTTTTGGCAAAGGTAGAATCACACCATTTTAGTTCATTTCCAGCACATGCAACTGCTGGACATTAACCAAACTGGACTCTGGGACTGTCAATTTGCTTTTCTTTTTCAGTTTCCTATATCATGCTTTAAAAGACAGCCACTTCATGATATTGGGAAGTTAAACACTTCCTCTGCTCCATGGAGGGGCAGAGAATGTAAAAAGGTTGTGGTTGTGGGTTTTTTTTTTGTTTTCTTTTTACATTGTAATAGAGCAGCACTGATGCGCTGAATTACTGATAACATTTTTTTAATGGAAAAACTTATCCTGGAAGTGAGAGGAGATAGGTATGGACAAGGAGACCATGAGAATCTTTTCTTAAAGGTTGGATCCAGAACAGGCCTGCAGCCAAATCCCTTGCTGTGTACTTGCCAGCAGTCTTCAGCTCCAGGCAGGTTCTGGACCTGGCCTTTAAGAAAAGTCACAAAGAAAAGAAGAAGAAACATCACTCCTGTCTCCTCCAGCTTCCAGGAGGGAGTTTTCATTTTTTAAATTATTTTTTATAAGTGGTTCAGCACATTTATACTAAGTATAAGAAACGTATAAGGAGTAGTTGCTATATTCAGAGTCTTAAGATATAAATAAAAAAATATGTTCAGAAAGAGTCAAAATTGTATTTCAACGTTTTAGAAGCATTATTTTTTCAACAGGAAGTACTTTTCAGATTTTAACCATAACTTCAGTGGTGCAGTCCTCCACCCTCTTCCTTAAGATTAAGTCTCACAGATTCAATGGGTGAAATTCTGTCACTTAACATAGTAAGTCACAAGTAGAGTAAGACAATTGAATCAGTAGGGATTTGGTGCATCAACTCTTCCATTAATTCCACAGAGTCAAGTGGATCTAGTTGTGACAGTGTAGTAATTTCAGCCCGTGGCATGCCAGTCACTATGCACAGAATTACACTGAGAAGTCATTTATGTAGGGTTGGTTTACTGCTATACAACCACTCACAATAAAAGAAAGGCCATCATTTTTGGGGGGCAGTGAGCTGAAAGAGAGGAAATGCCTCAAAAACCCATGCAGTTCCCCCTCCCATTCTCTTTCCTTCCTCTCCCATCCCACCCCACTGAATTTTCCTTTCCTTACTGATCACTTGCATCTTTCCTTTCTTGCTCTCCCCTTCCAGCGTTTTAGTTCAGATGAACCACAGAGTGAAACGGCAGTCCTACAAACATCTTGAATTCCACAGTGTGCTTCTCACCAGCAGAAACATACCTATAAGGAAATGTCATATAATGACACACACATACACACACACACACAAATATCCCAAAAGTTCATGGCTCAGCATGGAATATTGTAGGACTAGTGTTCACATAGGCGGATAATGTACTGGAGCATAGCAGAACAGAAATACACCCACCCATTCCCAGTGAAGTCGCCCTTTGCTCTTGGATCCTGCTATGTTTATATCTGTTTTTACCTTTCCCTCAGATGACAAGCATTAGCCAATCAAAATGGCATTTTCCCCAGAACGTTCTACAAGGTGACTTTCTCTGCACATTCACAATGGTTTCTCATCAGAGTGCAGCTAATTTAAAATTCCCCTTTGAAATAGAATACTCAGAATTTGAGCACTGCCTTACACTTCCTTGTCTCTCCCAAAACCCAGAGGGCTTCTAATCAATGAATCTTCCCAGTATTTTTACCTCTCTTCCCATCAGCCAGGAGGCACCTAAGATGGACCCAATCTGGTTCCCTGGCAAAGGTGCCATAATGTGCACACAAGATGTAATTGGGCCTTTTCAAATCTTCTTCACATGATGCAATGTAAGTTTTTGTATAATAATGTTTGGCACAGGTATTTTAAATCTGGGGAGGAAAAACCCTTTTATATTGGTATGCTGTGCTTGTTTCTATAATGGGATCAAGCACTATGGAAGCTTTTCTGGCCTTGAGAATGGAAGACACTTCTTATGACATCCAGGGAAAAACAGTATTTTGACAGGCACTTACCACAATAGGGTCCAGGGTTCAATGAAGGAGGGCTTTTCATATAAGAAATGATTACCACTTCATTTCAGCTCTGGCTCTTGGGAAGTAGTTTTAAAGGATGATTTAAACAAAATTGTAGGTTGAGTAGCAATAGAGGAAACTGTTGAGAATACATGAAGACTGATACTTTAGGGTCATGCACGAGGGTGCCCAGGGGGGGCACGGGAAGTAGGAAATTTGGTACATAGGCAGAAGCAGCTGTTTGGCATCATCATGCTAAGGCAGGCATTCTTTGGGTAAGAAACTATGAATAGTGGAAATAGAATCATCTGATATGCATCAGCCAGATGTTTGGGGGGGCTTGATTTCATGGACTTAAAGAAAAATAGGTGACACAGTTTTAATGGAGTTTAAACAGAAGGTCCAGGGTTAATCCATAAGATTATAACAAAGCACAGTTCTATTTATCCAAAGCATGTGCAAGGAATTCTACAGGTTGTAATGTTACCAGGGGAGGAATTAGGACAAAGAGGGTGTAAAATTATTGAATGGTTTAACAATCCACTCCAAAATTAAACCTACACAGAACTAAGCATCACTGAGTTCAGTGATATTTATTTCATAGCAGAGATGCAGTTATCTTCATCTATACATCATACTGGTTTTACACCACTGTAAGGCTTACTTACCTAGAACTATGTTCCACTTACTTCTAAGAAGACATCTATAGGAATGTGCTGTAATTCCCTCAGAGAACCTTGTGAAGTATAGCACAGTGCCATTCTGAGATTTTTTCAGAAACCTTCCAGCTTCTAAATGTGGGATATTGTGCTTCTGTATCCACAAACGTCAGGGAATGACCCAATATTGTTGCACAATATCATGCCTGTGTTGCCAGCAGGAAAAAGGATGCCAACCTTTACATAGCAAAAAGCAGCCTGAATGTTGACAACACCAGCAGCAGTCAGGATGGTCTACAGCAGTGGTCCCCAACCTTGGGCCTCCAGATGTTCTTGGACTACAACTCCCAGAAGCCTTCACCACCACCTCTGCTGGCCAGGATTTCGGGGAGTTGAAGTCCAAGAACATCTGGAGGCCCAAGGTTGGGGACCACTGGTCTACAGGATGCCTTCTTCTGGTTAATACCATTCATAAAGTGACACCATGCAAGGGAAAATCCAAGAAGCTGACTCAACTGTGAATGACTGGTACTATCAACGTTCAGTAATGAGTAAACTGAGGCTATCCTACCATGCATATATAATGAAAACATAGGACTGACTGCAAAAGACAATATTGCTGGGAAAAGTGTAGGTGAGGCAGTAGGAGGGAGGAAGACATACCATGAGACAGATTGTTTCAGTAAGGAAAACACAGCCGTTAGTTTGCAAGACCTGGGCAGAACTGACTGCAAAAGACAATATTGCTGGGAAAAGTGTAGGTGAGGCAGTAGGAGGGAGGAAGACATACCATGAGACAGATTGTTTCAATAAGGAAAACACAGCCGTTAGTTTGCAAGACCTGGGCAGAACTTACTGGAAAAGACAATATTGCTACGAAGGTGGGAGGGGGGAAGTAGGAAGAGAAAACAATCTAACATGAGATGCTTTTGGCTTGCTAGATCTGAGCAGAGCTGTTAGTGATAGGACATTTGGGCGGTCATTAACTCCTATGCTCATCACACATGATTTTCTTCATGACCTGAGAATTGCATAGTGACAAGATTGGTAGAATGGTTGAAATATGACAGGATGTATGTACCAAAGCTCTGCTAACATTGAGTAAGACCATCCCCAGCCACAAAGAAAAACACATAATTTCACAGCTTAAACAAGTGAAGAACATCTGGTAAATCAGCCAAATCCTGGACACAGAGCTTCCCTGTCCAGCCTACAGAGGTTCCCTCCAAGGCCTTGTTCCTTTCCCAGATTTCATCTTATTTTCTAGAAGAAGAAACCTGCTCTTATTACCTGTCACAGACTGGAGAGAAGTTCAAGGATTTCCAGTGTTACAGAAAGGAAACTTTTCTTTAGAACTGGAAAGAATCATTTCTGTTAAATGCTACAGGAAATTGAGGTGCATGACTGAGCTGGTTGGAGGCGGGACCTTCACATACTCTTTTTAAGTACTGGCCAACTTTGCTTTGCAATGTGGTGGGTGATGGTGGACTAAACAGTCTTGAAGGGTTAGTTCCATGAGTCTCTTGCAGTGAACAGACAAATCTATGATTGAGACCCATCACTGCCTGCCATTAAGCCCCATAGAAGCTGGAACTTCCACGCAGGGTACAATACTATCTCCATATTGTCTAAATGAAGCATCTGTTCAGGCTTTGGCACTTAGCAGCAGCAATTCCCAAGCACTCTGGAGTTTCACATGAACACCAGAAGCTCTTAACAAAACCTATTAAAGTGAAAAGGCTTTAAAAAAAAAGGCATTAAACTGAAATCAAACACTACTGCTGTATAGTATTTATGTCCAATTCTGCTTGCATCACTGCTTCACAGTCACATATGTAGGAGAGGGCTGAGATATATTGTATAAAGGCAAGGTGACAAAACTTTGGCACAAACCATTCCCAGGCTTCCTCCTTGAAATCTAGTTATGGAACTCCACAAGTTCCTTTTGTCCAAAGCTTAACGTTTCCCTCGGCAGGCTAGCTGAAGAAGTGGAACATACAATTCCTGAAGGTTCTTAAAATGTCAGTTTACAGCTTTGTACAGTCCCACATAGATCACTGTAAAGCAGTTCTTTATAGCTAGGCTTTGATTGGAAAAGAGCAAAAATTCCATTGCCAAAATGATAATGAAAATCTGACTATTTTTAATTAATTAATGATATCTGGGCCTTGAAATTCTGTGAACAATTGTGACCCAGATGTATATAACACCTTTCCACATAGGCTCAGCCACAGTCACAGAGGTGCCACAGTCCAGTTTGGGGCAAATTTTGAAAGGGGTTAATGCACAAAAAGCATAAATATTTCTTAGAATTCAGTTAAAGCCCAGGTCCAACTGAAGGCAGCCTCTCCCTATTCCTCTGCAGGCACCCAATGATTATGAATAAGGTCTGCAGTTCTCAACTTACTCTGGAATGTTAGATATGAAACCACAATGCAGCTTCAATCTCCTCAATACAGCATGCTCCACATGCCAGTCCACATGTTTGTCAGAGGTGGGGGGGGGCAGTCTCAGTCTGGTGAAATAGGTTTCTGTTATAGGACCTCAGTGCTTACATTTTCCACCATTGACAGACAATCAATAGCTGAACTTGGTTTTTATTGTCGTTTGTAATTTTACAATTGCACCTAGATGGCATGTTTTCCATCTTCTGTTAATCTGGTGCATTTCTTTACTTTGTCTTATTTAGAGAAAGTAATATCTGATTTTCTAAACCAGATAGTCTGCAAAGAAAGTCCTACAAATGATGGGTGTTGCCATCACCACACCCATGAGGACACAATGCGATGTGTACATTTCACTAGAACTCGCTTACCTGCAGATGTAATTATTATGAAGAATAGGTCTGTTGCCAGCTTCTAGTGACATTAAAGTATTTGTTTATTTGTGTGTTTGTTTATTTAATCGCCTTTCAATAAATTATCCAGGCAGCTAAACCTGGGGCAGGGGATATGTATCCCTCCAGATAATGATGAACACCCATTACACCTCACAATTGGCCAGACTGGCTATATTTAAGGGCAATTGGAGCTCCATACCATCTGGACACACACTCCCCAGCTCTGAATAAGAAGGAACACTCTTTAGAGAGGCTGTTTCCAAACGGGGGCTCCTAGTAATTATAAACAATTGCTTTTCCACTATATGACACAGGCAGAATTGTCGAAGATCAAAAACCCTCAAAAGAACAGCAAAAGCAAAATAAAAGACACTGTTCTCGAGGAAGCCAGGAGACTAGGTGATACACAGAACAAGATGGTAATGCACAACCACCTAGGAGTGATGGAAGTTGCATGATGGCTGTAGGAGTGGGCCTTTTGAGTGAATGGTATCCTTGTCACCATGTGCATGAAGTGCTTTTTTGTAACACACTTTCATTTAGCTACTGCTTTATCATGAGGGAGCATTTGTTCCTGAAAATGCGTCTCTTTTTTCACTGTAGTTTTCCCACTGTCATAAGGTATAATGATCGCCTTGATAACAAGAGTGACAAATATTTGCCTTCCTGAGCTTTTTGTCCCTCTTGAAAGCACGAGGCTTTTTTCTTCCAGGATCTGTTGCAGGGGCGGAGTTTAGCAGTGTAACTGAGCACAAGGTGTCATGTTAAAGGAGCCTCCTGAGTGGAAGCTTTTCATTAGCACACTATTTCCTTTAAAAAAAAAAAAGCTTGAGGAAACAAGCTACTGTGGGGTGGAGGTTTCTAACAAGGATTTAAAATATCTCCTGAAAAGGGGCATCTCTGGAAATGTGGAGTCTTAAACTTTACCCTAGTAAGCCCTGCTCTTATATGCAAAACACTGGACTGGAGCTATGTGCAGACTGGTAAAAGAAAGAATAAAAAATAAAGATCTGGAAAAGTCTGCCAGTTTTTCTCTTTTGAATTAATGCTGTAATCTTAGTTTAAGTATTATTTTGTCAATATGTTAATATCGTTTTAAAAACATCATAACCAAAACCACATTTTACCCACAACTGAAAGACTGATCCCACTTTACTCTACAGCCTATATAACCTATAACTGCAGCTACCTTGATTTGGATTCCTGCACTGAGCAGGGGATTCAACTCGATGGCCTTACAAGCCCCTTCTAATTCAATTCCAAATCAATTATTCTGTGGTTTTATGATTTTATGACTACTGCTATGCCAGACAGGTCATGTTATCTATCATACACAAACAATTAGGAGAAACACACAACTGTCAAGGATGGGACCAGTGAGGTCAACATGGGTTTAACCGTTTTTGCTGTCCCTTATTTAGGTCCTTCATCACACAGTTCTTGGAAAGTGACCCATTGTTGTTGTTGTTTAGTCGTTAAGTCGTGTCCGACTCTTCGTGACCCCATGGACCAGAGCATGCCAGGCCCTCCTGTCTTCCACTGCCTCCTGGAGTTGGGTCAAATTCATGTTGGTCGCTTCGGTGACACTGTCCAACCATCTCATCCTCTGTCGTCCCCTTCTCCTCTTGCCCTCACACTTTCCCAACATCAGGGTCTTTTCCAGGGAATCTTCTCTTCTCATGAGATGGCCAAAGTATTGGAGCCTCAGCTTCAGGATCTGTCCTTCCAGTGAGCACTCAGGGTTGATTTCCTTCAGAATGGATAGGTTTGTTCTCCTTGCAGTCCAGGGGACTCTCAAGAGTCTCCTCCAGCACCACAATTCAAAAGCATCCATTCTTCGGCGGTCAGCCTTCTTTATGGTCCAGCTCTCACTTCCATACATCACTACTGGAAAAACCATCGCTTTGACTATGCGGACCTTTGTCGGCAAGGTGATGTCTCTGCTTTTTAAGATGCTGTCTAGGTTTGTCATCACTTTCCTCGCAAGTAGCAGGCGCCTTTTAATTTAGTGGCTACTGTCACCATCTGCAGTGATCATGGAGCCCAAGAAAGTAAAATCTGTCACTGCCTCCACATCTTCCCCTTCTATTTGCAAGGAGGTGATGGGACCAGTGGCCATGATCTTAGTTTTTTTGATGTTGAGCTTCAGACCATTTTTTGCTCTCTCCTCTTTCACCCTCATTAAGAGGTTCTTTAATTCCTCCTCACTTTCTGCCATCAGAGTGGTATCATCTGCATATCTGAGGTTGTTGATATTTCTTCCGGCAATCTTAATTCCGGCTTGGGATTCATCCAGTCCTGCCTTTCGCATGATGTATTCTGCATATAAGTTAAATAAGTAGGGAGACAATATACAGCCTTGTCATACTCCTTTCCCAATTTTGAACTAATCAGTTGTTCCATATCCAGTTCTAACTGTTGCTTCCTGTCCCACATATAGATTTCTCAGGAGATAGATAAGGTGGTCAGGCACTCCCATTTCTTCAAGGACTTGCCATAGTTTGCTGTGATCCACACAGTCAAAGGCTTTTCCATAGTCAATGAAACAGAAGTAGATGTTTTTCTGGAACTTTCTGTCTTTCTCCATAATCCAGTGGATGTTAGCAATTTGGTCTCTAGTTCCTCTGCCCCTTCGAAATCCAGTTTGTACTTCTGGGAGTTCTCGGTCCACATACTGTTGAAGCCTTCCTTGTAGGATTTTGAGCATAACCTTGCTAGCGTGTGAAATGAGTGCAACTGTACAGTAGTTGGAGCATTCTTTGGCACTGCCCTTCTTTGGGATTGGGATGTAGACTGATCTTTTCCAATCCTCTGGCCACTGCTGAGTTTTCCAAACTTGCTGGCATATTGAGTGTAGCACCTTAAGAGCGTCATCTTTTAAAATTTTAAATAGTTCAACTGGTATGCCATCACCTCCACTGGCCTTGTTATTAGCTATGCTTTCTAAGGCCCACTTGACTTCACTCTCCAGGATGTCTGGCTCAAGGTCAGCAACCACACTATCTGGGTTGTCTGGGATATCCAGATCTTTCTGGTATAATTCCTCTGTGTATTCTTGCCACCTCTTCTTGATGTTTTCTGCTTCTGTTAGGTCCCTAACATTTTTGTCCTTTATTATGTCCATCTTTGCACAAAATGTTCCTTTAATAGCTCCATTTTTCTTGAACAGATCTCTGGTTATTCCCTTTCTATTATTTTCCTCTATTTCTTTGCACTGTTCATTTAAGAAGGCCCTCTTGTCTCTCCTTGCTATTCTTTGGAAGTCTGCATTCAATTGTCTGTAACTTTCCCTATCTCCCTTGCATTTTGTTTCCCTTCTCTTCTCTGCTATTTGTAAGGTCTCGTTGGACAGCCACTTTGCTTTCTTGCATTTCCTTTTCTTTGGGATGGTTTTTGTTGCTGCCTCCTGTACAATGTTATGAGCCTCCATCCATAGTTCTTCAGGCACTCTGTCCACCAAATCTAGTTCCTTAAATCTGTTCTTCACTTCCACTGTGTACTCATAAGGGATTTGGTTTAGATTATACCTGACTAGCCCAGTGGTTTTCCCTACTTCAGTTTAAGCTTGAGTTTTGCTATAAGAAGCTGATGATCAGAGCCACAATCAGCTCCAGGTCTTGTTTTTACTGACTGTATAGAGCTTCTCCATCTTTGGCTGCAGAGAATATAATCAATCTGATTTTGGTATTGCTCATTTGGCGATGTCCATGTGTAGAGTCGCCTCTTGTGTTGTTCGAAAAGAGTGTTTGTGATGACCAGCTTGTTCTCTTGACAAAACTCTATTAGCCTTTGCCCTGCTTCGTTCTGAACTCCAAGGCCAAACTTACCTGTTGTTCCTTTTATCTCTTGACTCCCTACTTTAGCATTCCAGTCCCCTATAATGAGAAGAACATCTTTCTTTGGTGTCAGTTCTAGAAGCTGTTGTAAATCTTCATAGAATTGGTCAATTTCAGCCTCTTCAGCATCAGTGGTCGGTGCATAAACTTGGATTACTGTGATGTTGAAAGGTCTGCCTTGGATTCGTATTGAAATCATTCTATCATTTTTGAGATTGTATCCCAGTACAGCTTTTCCCACTCTTTTGTTGACTATGAGGGCTACTCCATTTCTTCTACGGGATTCTTGCCCACAATAGTAGATATGATAATCGTCTGAATTGAATTCGCCCATTCCCGTCCATTTTAGTTCACTGACGCCCAGGATGTCAATGTTGATTCTTGCCATCTCCTGTTTGACCACATCCAGCTTACCCAGGTTCATAGATCTTACATTCCAGGTTCCTATGCAGTATTCTTCTTTGCAGCATCGGACTTTCCTTTCACTTCCAGGCGCGTCCACAGCTGAGCGTCCTTTCAGCTTTGGCCCAACCACTTCATTAGCTCTGGAGCTACTTGTACTTGTCCTCCGCTCTTCCTCAGTAGCATGTTGGTCGCCTTCCGACCTGAGGGGCTCATCTTCCAGAGTCATATCTTTTAGCCTTTTGTTTCTGTTCATGGGGTTTTCTTGGCAAAGATACTGGAGTGGCTTGCCAGTTCCTGCTCCAGGTGGATCACGTTTAGTCAGAACTCTCCACTATGACCTGTCCATCTTGGGTGTCCCTGCATGGCATAGCCCATATCTTCTCTGAATTACTCAAACCCCTTCGTCATGACAAGGCAGCAATCCGTGAAGGGGTAAGTGACCCATAGGTTCTGATAATGTGTGCTGTTTTCTCTTTCATGGCCACGTCTATGAGATCTTCTGTACAACACTTTAAACTGGGCCTTGATAAAGTGTTTCTCAACATGACTATGGCTCCTAAACATAAGGGTCAGTATCCTGTAAGGGGTTTTCAAACCCACAATTAACATTGCACAAGCAATTGGACTATTCAGTGAGGTGTCTGCTGCATAACTGGTTGTGCAATCAGTTGTGCAACTGTGCAACTAATCATGTGACGGATAACTTGCCAATTGGTACAACAGCTCACACAATATTATTTTCATGCATGAAAATCCCCAAGAGGATACTGGCTAGGTTTTGTACCAAGAGCTATTACTTCCTGCGTGGTGCTGCTAAGTTTCTGCAGAATTCTTATATTAGTTACTTAGTTATTTAGTTACATCTTTCTTTCAAGGAACTCAAATTGTACATGGCTCTCTCCTCCTCACTTTATACTCGCAACCTTGTAGAGCAGAATACGCTAACACAAATAACACTTTTGTGCCTTTTTGGTTGGTCTAACAAAGGTATTAGCCCAGTATGGATTTTGGAATTTATTTCAGAGCCAACATACTTATGTAACTCCACTTTGTTTTGAGAGAAAGAGTGGTTGGTTTGTGAATTATCAGAGTGATTTGGTTGGAATGTTGCCTAATATTCTCTGTCTTCCACAATACAATGTTCAAATATACCCTCCACTTGGAACAAGTGTCTTTTCCATCCACAGGGTGACATGTGTTCTGAGGTAAGAATATGAACTGCAGCAAAGTCCTTTAGAAACACTGAAAACCATTGTTTTCCTCTGATATTCTGCAAGGGAAGGATTAGAAATTAGAAAAGATCCATCCATTTTGTATCTAAAAAAAGTCTGCATATCACAACCTGCAAGTGTGCAACTTTCCAGATGGATACTGTCATGAAACATACATAGGGCCTGGGGTCTAGACTAGGCGAAGCTGGGAAGGGAGGGAGGGACCCAGAGACCCCTTTTCTACAGTCCCAAGGCTCCTGACTTTCTGAAACTCTGGGTAGTTCTCCCACCAACCCCTCATTCTGTAACAGGATTAAAAGACAAAATATCTCAGGTAGTTTGGACCGAGAACGGTAAGACACTTTGGACTAGACTTGAACCAGATTGGCTCTGCATCCACCAGTGGACAGTTTAAAAAGGAATAAACTTTATTAAAACAAAACAAGGAAGATATTGCTTAAGAGGTTTAAACAGTAAAATCCCACAGTCTGCTCCCCGTCTCTTAGAAAAGGCAAAGCTTGGTAAAAACAATCTACTAAACATCTATCCCTAACACAACTAAGCTTTCTAACTGCCATGGCTTGGCTAAGCCAGGCAGTCTACTGACATAGTATGTGGATTTGCCATTCTCTGGAGGCTGCATTCCTCCCAAGGAGAGGAACTCCTTTTGTTCTTTGGCTGCAGTCTTTAAGTACCTTTTTTGCCCTTTGTGGATTCTTCTGGTTTCCTGGCCAATTGCCATTTCAAAAGAGCATTTGCTCTAGGCAATTAACGGAGCTTCTTCTGCAGGTAGAGCTGGACCTATCTGCGTATGAAGGGCCAGGTGTGCTGCCCTGACTTCCTTTGCACCAAATGTGGTTTCAAGGAGCACTTTGAAATTCCTCATAACCACCTGCCTGAAAGCTGTTCACCTCAGGAGTATGATTCCTGGTAACATCCTGTAACTTTATTATGCCTCTGGCATCCTGACCTAGAGGTCTCCCTCCATCTCTTCATAGATACAAGGGTGAGCCTTATTTTTATTAGACTACTAAAATCTCAATCCCAAAGAAGGGAAGTGCTAAAGAATGCTCCAACTACCGTACAATTGCACTCACTTCACACGCTAGCAAGGTTATGCTCAAAATCCTACAAGGCAGGCTTCAGCAGTATGTGGACCGAGAACTCCCAGAAGTACAAGCTGGATTTCGAAGGGGCAGAGGAACTAGAGACCAAATTGCTAACATGCGCTGGATTATGGAGAAAGCCAGAGAGTTCCAGAAAAACATCTACTTCTGCTTCATTGACTACGCAAAAGCCTTTGACTGTGTGGACCACAGCAAACTATGGCAAGTTCTTAAAGAAATGGGAGTGCCTGACCACCTTCTCTATCTCCTGAGAAATCTATATGTGGGACAGGAAGCAACAGTTAGAACTGGATATGGAACAACTGATTGGTTCAAAATTGGGAAAGGAGTACGACAAGGCTGCATATTTTCTCCCTACTTATTTAACTTATATGCAGAATACATCATGCGAAAGGCAGGACTGGAGGAATCCCAAGCCGGAATTAAGATTGCCGGAAGAAATATCAACAACCTCAGATATGCAGATGATACCACTCTGATGGCAGAAAGTGAGGAGGAATTAAGAACCTCTTGCTGAGGGTAAAAGAGGAGAGCGCAAAAAATGGTCTGAAGCTCAACATCAAAAAAACTAAGATCATGGCCACGGGCCCCATCACCTCCTGGAAAATAGAAGGGGAAGATATGGAGGCAGTGACAGAGTTTACCTTCCTGGGCTCCATGATCACTGCAGATGGTGACAGCAGCCACGAAATTAAAAGACGCCTGCTTCTTGGGAGGAAAGCAATGACAAACCTAGACAGCATCTTAAAAAGCAGAGACATCACCTTGCCGACAAAGGTCCGCATTGTCAAAGCGATGGTTTTTCCAGTAGTGATGTATGGAAGTGAGAGCTGGACCATAAAGAAGGCTGACCGCCGAAGAATTGATGCTTTTGAATTGTGGTGCTGGAGGAGACTCTTGAGAGTCCCCTGGACTGCAAGGAGAACAAACCTATCCATTTTGAAGGAAATCAACCCTGAGTGTTCACTGGAAGGACAGATCCTGAAGCTGAGGCTCCAATACTTTGGCCATCTCATGAGAAGAGAAGACTCCCTGGAAAAGACCCTGATGTTGGGAAAGTGTGAAGGCAAGAGGAGAAGAGGACGACAGAGGATGAGATGGTTGGACAGTGTCATCGAAGCAACCAACATGAATTTGACCAAACTCCGGGAGGCAGTGGAAGACAGGAGGGCCTGGCGTGCTCTGGTCCATGGGGTCACGAAGAGTCGGACACGACTAAACGACTAAACAACAACAACAACAACAACAACTAAAATCTCTCACACAAAGGCTAGCTTTTGGTTCTGTGCAAGTCTTTGTCAGGGTGGGCCTTACAGACCTTGTGGTGGTGCAGAAAAAAATAAGTAAAAGTTCCAAAATTCATGGTCCAATGTGTAGTCCAGGTTTCTTGTTTAAACCAAGCTTCAAAAATGGGGGCTGCAGAATCGTGCCCAGTCTGACAAAGACTTGTTGGAGTTGAAAGCTAGCCTCTGTGTGAGAGATTTTAGAGGTCTAATAAAAGGTGTCACACACTCTTGTCTTTGGATTGTGTACAAGGAACACATGACTTTTTTCCCTTTTTTTTGTTTCCCATCTGGAAAAATCTAAAAAGTTGATACCATGTGTTTTCCCATCAAGAAGATGATGAAACACATCATCCTAATTAGAGAGTGGAAGTCTTATCTGAATCCTTAAAAGAGACAATGGAATTTTAGTCAATATTTTAATTCTAGTACATTGAGGGAAACAAAAGCAGCTGGGAAGAGACACATTGACAAAATGACTTGCATTCTTAAGCTTAAAGTTTACAAACTGCAGGATCTGCTATTTTCAGTATTTTGAAGGTGGACACCCACACACCCATGTATATAAATTTGCTTTCTGTTTGTTTCATAGAAAGTGCCATGTGGCAATCAGCTTCCACCAACAATTCAGGCTCACACAAGGACTAAAAGTGTGCGGGGGGGGGGGGGGTGTAGATATGCACACAAGCTTCATTAACCAGCCCATTCCCATCTGTTCTGTCCTTAAGTTCCCTGTTTTAAGGGAGAAGGTCTGAAGAGGACTTCTGCTTGTGTTCACTTGTGTGTAGGTAGATGCTTCTATGTCATCAATGACACTGAAAAAGGATATTTTTCCTTACTTCAGTCTTTTCTCCATAGAAAGGAAGGTTATCCCCACCTGGGTCTTTCTCCATAGGAGAAAAGAAGTTCCATGAAAGTGGCTTTGATCAGAAAAATGTTTTAGCAGGAATACATACTGGCTCAGTTCAGACAAAATGCTAAACCACACTGTAGTGCTACACTGCAGGAATGATTTGATTAGAATAGTAGGTGAAGAAGAAACAGTAACCAAGTTTAGATATAATCTCTCACTAACCTCTCTACTGAATTGTCTGTTAGACACTATTCATTGTTTTGGCTTGCTTTAATATACCAACATTTAAGTCAATTGTTCCCAAACTTGGGGCCCTGTACATTCTTGGACTACAACTACCAGAAGCGATGATCATTGGCCGTGTTGACAAGGAATTCTGGAAGTTGTAGTCCAATAACATCTGGGGAGCCAAGTTTGAAACTATTGATTTAAAGGAATCAGCAGTTCCAAGACAGGACCTAGCAGTAAGTGATTGCTAGTTTAATCCAGGAAGCAGTTGCTTACTCTCTTCCCTTGGTTATAGCAAAGCAGAACATAGGAAGAGGAAAAAGGTGTTACAGATAGCTCATTATTAGAAGAGAGAAATCCTCAAAATGCTGAAAGATGTCTGTTTCTTGTAGAAGGAGCTTTTCATACCTCACTTCCCACACTCTGCAAATTAGCTTGCTTTGTTTTGTGATTGGCTATCTGGACCTAAACACAGGCCTCCTTTGGAAGTATGATTGCTTAGTCATGAAGGTCTGTCTGAATCTCATTTTTGGAATGGTAAGATGTTTCAGCTTTTAATTAGAAGCTATCTGTACTCTATAGTTTTGCTCTGAGGTTCATCAATATCATATGTGGTTTGATCTTGGCTTCCTTCAATAAGCCATAGTTTTTCAACTGTCTAGTAATTCCTGGTTAGGTTTAAAGATAAACTGCAATCAGCTTAAACCAGTGACTGTGTTTGCAATCTCTTTATGGCTGTGTCAAAGAGGAAGGAGGAATTGAAGTATGGAAGCATATCTTTTGTAAGGCTTAGTAAACTCATTTTAGCTCACTAAAGTAGCCAAAGCCTCCTTGAGTTTCTATTTTATTTCCCAAAGTCAAACTACTAATTCTCCTGCTATGCCCCATCCTTAGTAAATCCAAACTTGCCTTTTCTTTGTTTGAAGTCACTATCTATCTTGAGCTCCTGCTGCCAATGTTACTCAGCTATACTCTTGCTTTATGGGACTCAGAGTGGGCAGGCTCTCTTTTATACATACCTAAGTATTACCCATATTTGTATGGCTCATAGCCCATTCAGTCTTGGGCCCAGTTCTTTTCAACAATTTTATTAATGACCTGGGACAGGAGCAGGCAGGGAATGCTAATAAAATTGGGTGCAATAGCTAAGACTCTGGAAGACAGAAACAAAATTCAAAATGATCTAGATAGGCTTGAACACTGGGCTGAAAACAGCATGAAATTCAACTGCGATAAATGCAAAGTACTGCACCTAGGAAAAAGAAACCAAACACACAGTTACAAGATGGGGGATACCTGACTTGGCAATACTATGAGCGAAAAGGATCTTGGAACCGTCATAGAACATAAGCTGAATATGAGCCAACAGTATATCTGTGAAGGTTCTCAGTCATCTAGGTGGGGTTCTCTGGAAGAAGAGTCATGGAAACTGCACTTCTTTCTAATTAGGTTGATATGTTTCACTACTCATCCAAATAGCTTCTTCAGTCTGAGGAGAGTTGGTAGGAGACCCCTGATATATCCTCCACATTGGTTTCACTTCCCCCTGGTCTGAATAGGCTCATTAGATGGACAAAGGCCGGGGGCGTGAGTGAAAATCCCACTTCTGCAGTCTTTCTCCACCCATTGTCATGAGTCGTTAACAGTCATTAACAGTGGTCTTTCTGGGGTGTGTGGTCCTGATCTTCCTGGGGAAGGATGAAAGGGCAGCATGATAAATAGGAGACAGATTGTATCTAAGGTCTCCACCCCTGTTGAGTGAGGGATTTTCTATATGCACATGGGTGGTCAGGGAGGTGATACATGTGCATATAGAAAATCCCTCACTCAACAGGGGTGGAGACCTTAGATACAATCTGTCTCCTATTTATCATGCTGCCCTTTCATTAAGGGGGTTGGACTCAATGGCCTTATAGGCCCCTTCCAACTTCATTATTCTATGATTCTATGATTTCTTCTGATCCTTTCTAGCATTCTCCATCTTATATTTCGGAGCATTAGCCACATTTCCAGACCCAGATTTTCTCTGCCACACTTTTTCTGAAACATAACCATGTTGATATCCGAACCACATCAGAGGCAGAGCTTCATGTCATGCACAGCAGCTTCTCAGTAAGGTTTCATTTGTGGTGCAGCCCAATCACTGCAAGTTCAGTATTTCCATGGCAAGTCCTCCCACTCCAAGATGCAGACATAAGCTTGAGGTTACTAACCTTCTGTGGGACACTAAGAATGAGAGCCGTAAATAGCAATTTTGGCACCAGGGTTTTTCTTCCCTATTGGTTCAGCTTGGTTCATGTGACAGGGAAACAAAATGGCGAACCACAATAATTTATTATTCAGTTTTACAGTAGTTGCACATTTCCTTTTAGAACATGCACTACCTTTGAGAGGCACGTCCCATATGAACAAAGAAGAAAGAAGAAACAAATAGTGAGCCAATGGAGCATTTTCTGTCAAAAAGTAACAAAAGAGTTGTGATTAAAGATGGGGGTATCCGTATTCATATACGAATATGAATATCCCTGCGCAGCTGGAGTTAATGCCATCCACTCACACTTCTGACAGCGGTGGCGGCCTCGCTCATCCTTCCAATCACTCCTGGAGCACCACTCTCTTCCTGGTCAGTTGGCCACTCCAGGCAAGGGGAGGGAGAACGAGTCTTCCTGCACGGCTGCCGAGTGGCCAGCTGACCAGGAAGAGAGCGGCGTAACAGAAGTGATTGGAAGGATGAGCGAGGCCACCACTGCTGCTGGATGCATGAGTGGACGGTCTGGCCCCAGGGGCCAGACCCTTGTTAACTCCAGCTGCGCAGGGATATTCGTATTTGTATACGAACACCTCCATCTCTAGTTGTGATCAGTTCTTGTATTATCCAAACTGTTTTGCCCACTCTGACTGTAGGAGCATATCTGGAAATGTTACAGCTAAAACCCTTGCTTTCATGATACCCTGTTTTCCCGAAAATAAGACCTAACCTGAAAATAAGCCTTAGTATGATTTTTCAGGATGCTCGTAATATAAGCCCTACCCCAAAAATAAACCCGTTAAGTGAAACCCCACCTTCCACCATTGTGCAGCAACCAGAAGATGACATGACTATATTTGAAAAAATGTAGATTGTTGTACATGAAAAAAAGACATAATGCGTTTTTTGGAGCAAAGATTTTCTTGCTGTCTTATTTTCGGGGAAACACAGTATAAACTGCCCTATATGGAAGATTCTGTAACTTTTCCTGGGTGAGGGGGAATTGAATAGCATAAAGATTGAAGCTCTGTATTAGGTATCTTGGCCAGGGAGCCATTTTCTCTGCACTGCAATATTTGAAGTAAATCAAAGCAAACTTTTTTTAAAAAGTTGCATTGGAATGGAAATAGCGGGCACAAAGGTAAAGCTACTTAACTGATCTGAGTATGTGCTTCAACCTTCTCTCTAATACTAGTTAAAATTGTGTGATTTTGAGGTGAATTGTACCTAGTTTATGTGGCATGGGTACTTTTTTGTACACATTTTAAAAATTCATTTTTATTGTGCCCATGCTGCACAGCAACATGCCTCAACAACTGGCTCTCTAATTAAATATCTCTACTGCAAAGCTGAGCCTGTTTGACTATCATCACATTCTCCAGCTTAGAAACAAAGAATTCTACTTATTTTCCTCCCAGGGTCTCTGCAATTTGTGCAGAGCAGCAACCTGGGCTAGCAGGTAGCCATGCAGTCAGGTGCCCAGTGGCATGGTAACTCCATTACTCTTGGCAAAAGTTGCTGGAGATGAACGAGACCAGCTGCAGTAGTGTTCCTTCCTGCTGGCTTCTTATTGACTGGCTGGGCAAAAGAGATATTATTTTGGGTCCAGCTGCTCAGTATATCAACAGGAGTGCTTAGTCATTTCAGCTGGTCTTTTTATTGATCATTCCTTCCACTCACCCTTTCTTCCAGTCATCTCAGTAAGTTCAATCATTGGGGAAGAATTGTTACTACTTGGGGGTTTCTTGGAAGACCCTGAGGTAGTACATGTATGGCTGTAATGTGTTACTGTTTGATCTATTGTTCGGGCGGGTTCATACTGTTGCTACTTGGGTGGTATCTTGGGGCATTCTGGGATACACGTGCAGCTGTAACTGGCTGTTGTTTTGATTTTCCTTTCTCTTCTCTCACAACCTTGTTGGCATTGGGGTAGATCCAGGGGCTGGCATGTGAGACCCTGATTGCCGCAAATGCTAAAGAAATCCCCTTAAAGGGAGCAGGGACCAAGGCCACAGTGTGGCCCAGCTAAAGGATTGCAGGCCCAGCCATGCCTCCGGGTGGCAGGAAGCCACAGTGTACATTCATGTGGTCTCCAGTGGATTTTCACTCCTGTTGGAACCCTAGTCATCAGCTGGGGATGGTGTGTTTGGCATCGAGAGGGGGAATTCAGGTCTCCTGATGCTCTGAAGCCATTCCCACAGTGGTACACTAGGAATACTGCTTCTGTAATCAGTGAAGTTGTGGCCCTTCTTCCAAAACTACCATATGTGGTAGTCCTTTGTAATCTCTTGTTTCTGTTGCCCAGGCAAATAACTTACATAATTAGTACAATACACTAATTGCACTTTTTGCACATAAGGGATGGGGGGCAATTTTGCACAAAATTCCTGATTTTTTTTAAAAAATGATATGTGTCCAAAGAAGAACAATGTTGAAAGCATCAGAATATTCCTCATAGAGGAGGTAGTCCATGAAAGCTCACATTAAATAATACAGCAGCTAGTCTTTAAGGTGCCACCATGTTTTTGTCTTTTCTTATTTGTTCTTTTATATTTTTAAATAATTTTTTACTTTTATCTTGTTTTTACTTAGAATATTCCTTGCCATCTTTGCCAGCGTGAGAGTAAAGTGTTGCAGTTCTTTGCCTTCCTCACATGAAAGGGTGAGACAAAAGAAGGATTTCCATCTCTGTTGGGCTCAATATACGAGCTATATCAAAAGCTTTCTAAACTTTGTAAGAGGGATATCTCAGACCTATGTCTGATCTTTTAATCGTTGCACAAGTGTGCATCGTCTGGCTGCTCCTCTGTGCATATGCAATCTTGTAATTTTGAGGGCCAATAAAACATAAGTTGTCTGGATAACTCAGTGAGAGTGTGACTACATGGTCAAATAGTGCGGGATTTGCTGCACTTATAAAATGGGTGAATTCGAAGTGTATTTTACTGACTACATGACTCAAAGGCTGAAATGAATTGGCCCAGTCCTTTTTGCTCCCAAACATTGTTTTTATCTGCCATTAGAAGGCTACTACTTTTGTGTGTGTGTGTGTGTGTGTGTGTGTGTGTGTGTGTGTGTGTTGTTTCAGTGACCTCTCAAGGGAGGAGGTGCTCGAGTGCGTGCGTAAACGGAGAACTTTTCTGTTAAGAATTTGTAAGGAGGCGTATTGCAGGTTTAGGGAAGTGTTTATTCAATACTGGCCCAGTAGAGACAGCCCAAAAGACAGTCTACAGAACCAAAGATATAAGTATGGAGCCATATAGGAAACAAAGGAACAAAAAATGAGTAATCTAAGTTGGTATTTTCTTTGGATTTTCTTTCCCAAGGTATTCTCAGGATGCTCCTTTGAAATTCCCTTTTTTTAAAAGGATGTCCCTTTGATCTTCCTTCAGGAAGGAGCGTAAGTATTTTATTGTCCTTAACATACCTTTGCTACACGTAGGAGTGCCTCTACCTTTCTCAGACAATGGCCGTTTTCCTACGGTTCATAGAGGGACACTATCACTGGACTTTTGCTATACCTATGAAATGTATTGGCTATCTAGATATAATTACTAAATCCTAATATATATGATTATATTTCAAAGTTGCAATGAGGGAGATCTACAGAGAGAGAGAGAGAGAGAGAGAGAGACAGCAGTCACCTCTCTCCTAAATCCTCTCCTCCCCCAAGCCACTTTAAAAAAACCTGCTTCCCCTGGGTGGGCATGATGTGCCAGACAGGGACAAGTGTTCCTCCTTTATATACTTCCTCCTTTGTCTCCCCTCCCCCCCCTCTTTTCTTCTCCTTTTCCCACCTCTTTTCCGGAGCCTGGGCTGTCTATATCAGTTTTTTCCTCTGCATTTTCTTTTTCCCTGCCTCCAAGTCCCAGGGCTTGACTCTCTATGTAGCCCTCCATTTTCCAGGGAAGAGGGAACGGTGCACGGGTGAGAGGCAGCTTCCTCTCATCCGCTTTCTCATATCCCCCAGACGTCTGGCTGAGGGAATTCCTGTAGCCTATGAATTCTAAAAATCCCATCCTAGTTCAATTCTTTAAAAATATAATTCAGCAATAAAGTAGATGGTGGCGATTCATACATACTATCAATACTAGTGGTATTACAGAACAGCATCACATGTTATTATTACTTTCTGCATTAATTACATCATATATCACTGATTTACTCCATGGAGTTGTCTTTCTCTGTTTTGCAAGCACACGTAGGTAATGACATGTTCAACTTCAATGGATGCTGAATGTTATTTTTGAAAGCCAGGAAGATTATTCTGAACATGCCACTCTTCTGTTGATTTTCTTTTTCACATCCTCAGAAATTTCCAGAAGATTTGTCAAACAATTCCAGAAACCATACCAGCTACTTTAGAGCACCTCATATTTTTCCAGATGTTTTGTGATCTCATCCCTTACTAATGACTCCAAGACCTTGCCTACTGTCAAAAGCTAACATTGCTGCAAATCTTCATGTCTTTGACATCATTTAGTCCCTGTCTTATGGCATGGATTGCATTTACTTCATTCCCGTCCCTCGGTACCTCTTTTCTTTCAAATGAACTATTAAGTCTTCTCTACTGAACTGGTATAGATTCCATCTTCCCTTTTGTGAGAACTGGGACTTTGAGAGTAACTAGTCAAGTTCAAAAGCTTGCTCTCAATCTTCCTTCAAACTTATTTTCCCCTCCTACCCCCTGAACTCTTGATTGCTCAGCCTTTTAATTCCTGTATTTCTAAACTAGCTTCTTCCCAGGAGCTCCCTGAGAGTTTTGCAGAGGGCCAGAATGTTAATCCAAGCACTGTAAAATTGGAGGATGGACAATTCATCCTCTGGAGGGTCCAGGTGATTTAAGATTTCCTTGGCTCTTAGGGTTTTAAAGAACCCTACTCTCCCAAACAGTTCCAAAGGTACATCCACAACTGGAAGCAAACCTTGGAAATAGCAGTATTGCATGGGGGCAGCGGACTGGCTAGATTCTTCACAAGATCTCTAGCGACCTCAGCGCAAAGTCACATGTTACATTTTTGAATATGTATCTGTGTCACAGTGTCATGACTTTGTGCATTTCCCTGCTTTCTCTCCAGATATGAATCTCTGCAGCTGGCAGAAACAGGTAAACACATAACATGATGCTCCTGCATAATACAGAGAAGAGTTCTTAACTGTTACAGGAAAGTAGGGTGGACAACAAAATGGAATGGGGATGTTTTTTTGTCTTGTTTTTGCAGCTTTGCCATTTTTATGTATTTGTTTGTTTGTTTGTTTATTATACTGCCCCATTAATGTAAAAGCACTACTCTGAGTGGTTTAAAATCAACTAAAACAGTAAGCGTAAATAACAACAAAATAACAATCAACACATCAAGTGGCGGAAATATAAAATGAAATATGCCACGGGCATATAACCATATACAACAGCAAGGAAAGGGTCATTCAGGGTTGCCAAAAAGGCCTCTCTGTGAAACATTGTTTTCAATGATCTTTTAAAGGAAGGGAGGGAGGGGGGCAGGCACAGCTCCAGCAGCAATTACTTCCATAGCACTGTAGCCACCACATAGAAGGCCCTACATCTAGTAGAGGATTTCTTGGCCTTCCTTGGAGTGGTTACTTGTAGGATCATGGCCTGGGAGGACCTAGTGGGTAGGAAGACCTTAGGAAAAGGCTCTCCAACAGGTAATATGGTACCAAACTGTGAAGGGCTTTATAAGTGATAATCAAAACCTTGAATCTGATCCAGGAGGCAGCAAGTAACCAGTGCAGGTGAGTCAAGACTGGGGAGATGTGAATCCAGCCTGTGCACACCAGTCTCCAGTCTAACTGCCACATTCTGGGCTCATTGCAATCTCTGGGTCAAGCCCAAGGGAAGCCCCATGTAGAGAGCATAATAGGCATGATTTGTAGTTCAGCTCTCACAGGGATACATTGCACATCATGCTTTGAGGCATATGTTGCAGTGAAATAAATTTATATTCACATTTTTAGCAGGACTTCAAGCCCCAAATAAATAATGCCATTTTGAAGGATATTTCTGCTGTCTAAATTATTTTACTCACCAAAGCAATACTTCATACAATTTGCATGAGTTGGAGGCCCTGGACTTCTTAATGCCGTGTGCTTATCTTCCTTTGCATGGCAAGTCAGAGCTGTAACTAGGGAAAGACAACTGCGGCTTTGCCCCAGGGCATCAAAAATGTATAGGGCACCAACTTCAAGGTGAGTTGACTGGAGAATGTCAGACAACTAAATGGTATTATCACTTCTGCAGGAGTTCTAAACAGGGCCCAAGCTCTCCTGTTACATGAGACAGAAAGCAAATTGCCTTTCCACATCATGCCCTCACTGTGGCATGTCCCAAAAGAAAAAGAAAGTTTGTACTTCCAAAGGAAAAAAAGGGGGGTGCCATGCACCATGCCCACCCTCTCTCCTACCAGGCAGCAACAAGGATTGATGCAACTATGGCACACACACCTTGGGAATGGACCCAAGAAGAAAAAGAAAACTGTGGTATCAGCAACATCATGGGACGAACTCATCCCTGCCTCCCAAGAAAGGGGAAGAGGAGATTCAGGCTTCAGTGGGCAGGCATTGCTTCCTCTGGGGGCCAAAATTACTAGTTCCAGCTTTTGGCAAGCTGTCCTTTCTCACTTACTCCATCCAATGAAATGGTGGGATTGCTATGGGTACCATTTCACTGACTGCTGCTTAGTGCAGTTGTGCTCTGAAATATTCTTCATAACATATAATTGAATTATAAAAAGGGTGTAGGGCTTGATCACACTTGCCAAAAGAACTCCAGTTATACCATTTTGGCCGTTATTTGGTTTGTTTCAAATTTTTCTGTTTACATGACACATGGCTAACATAGATTGATTTGGCCTGGCAATCGCTTTATTTCCTCCTCACCGGGAGGGCTGTTTTAAAATGTACCAATCATGTATTGCTTCATTCCTTATCATTTGTATATGAACATTGCTTTTGATTTATTTCCTTTATGCAAGGGGTCCAATTTTTGGGCACCTCATGGCTACTGTGCTTGTACCTCTCTTTTTATATATAAATGATGGCTGCTACTAGTGATGGCTGCTACTAGCGATATCCCTATATATATAAATTAATATATCCTGTATTTTTTTTAAAGCCTTGTTCTTCACAATACTTTGCAAGTGTTTTAAAATTTGCTTCCTCCTCCTGACACTGTACAAAAGGAAAAAGAAAAATGAAAGCCAAAAACCAAGAGAGAGAGATATGCAGGGAAATAAGGAAAAGGGGACAAGTGAGTAAAGGAGGGGAGGGAAATGGGAAGGAGGAGAGAAGGCTTGTACTGCTTTATCACTATATAACCTGTGTAATTTAAGAGAGAAAAAAGATAAGGGGGATGGGGGGGCTGATTGCCCCAAGAAACAGTAGAGAAAATGAATTGATACAAAATTAAAGAGCAGTATAGCCTGCTATAATGGTTCAAACAGAAAGAAATGTAGTGATGCCATTCAAAACAATGTAAACACTGGAAAAAATGTATCAGTACAACAGAGGGACAAAAAGAATTGTTATAACTGGTTGTTTTTTTTCCTCATGTGTGATTGAACCCATACTTAACTTGCCATGTCATGGGGGAAGGGGTTGCCATCATACAAAATGTCACTGCAACAGAATTCTAGAGATGAAACGCTTTACAGCACAGAAGGGAAACTATACCAACCCAAACCCTGATCAGACTGAAGGGCTATATTTAACTAGGAGTGTTGTTCATTTTAGACAAGGAAGACTGTTTTGGCAGGTGTGGGGACCAGTTTTCTACTTCTGGGACCCCCAGGGCTGTACAGACCATCAGAAATGGCAAAAAAAGAAATAATCCTCTCACAAACCAATCAAAGTCCAACTTCAATTAAAAACATCAAGTATTTTGGTAGGCTAAAACGTGCTGGGAATGCTCTGACTGTGTAAAAGTACAGTCAACACTCCTGAGCTGCAGTTCCTCAGAAAAGAGATGGCCATGGAGGGCTGCAAGAAAAGCAGGGGGCAGGGGCACATGGGTTTTGTCTTTTGTTTGTTTCTTTTCCTTTGGATTTTGCCTGAATTGCTTATTAAAGAGTAACCTTTTCCTCTAATAGCCTGCTTAAACTGCACATCTGTTGCCATCTCCCATCTTGTCTAGTTGATATCACTTCATTATTATAGAATTTTCACAGTAGCTCATTGCATTCCTTTGGTCAGTAATCAATTAGATATAGATAAGGCACAGCACAAGTGATTAAATATACTTTTGTCTCCTTTAAGAAAAATAAACAAAACAATTGACAGAAGCAGCTGCACTCCTCACACTGATGGAAAAAAAACTCATATTATGACAAGTTGTTTTGCTTCAGCGTTTGGAAGAAGGTAGCTGATTGGCAGAAGGATTCCGCCTCCACAAATCATTGCTTTAATGTAATCTGCAAAATGACAAATTCCAGTAGAAATTGTTTTGCACATACAGTATGTTTGTTCTTCCTTCATGCAAGTAATTATGTTACTGCAGAGCTATGAAACATTTCAAAATTTTTATTTCTGCTAATTTCTGTAGATGCTCTTGTTACTTTAACAGATGTATTTTTTTAAAAAAAATTGCTTTCATTCTGTTGAATATTTATTTTTCATTGTTGGCTCCTTTGATTATAATTTGTAAGAGAAATGCAAAGTTAAATAATGTTCAAGAACAATGTTTTTGTAGCCTACTAAGTGAGTAATTAAATGCCCCTTCCCCTAAGACTGTGATTGTCTAGTTAGTCAAGTGTATTTTAACTCCAGAGGGTGGGATACATATCTGAAATTGATGTATTGCCCATCTAAAACTTTGAGTCAGAACAAAATGTTGTAACTTGGAATAAACATTTCTGTTACTTACCCTAAGTATTCAGAAAACATCTATCTCCTTGGTATCTGACTACTAATGTTGGCTTGAGGGACAGTGCAGTATTTATAACATCCCGCTTCCATGGTTGTATGTTTTCTTAGTTTCTACCCAAGACGTAAGAATCTTAATTTCCACCTGGAATATTTTAAGACGCATTTTTAGTTATGCTGCTTATCATATGGGTTGGGATGCGGCAGGGACAAATCACAAAGTGCTATTCTTAAAAAACTTCGAGAAAGTTCAGTGAGGATCAGGCAGATGGGATGAATACCCTGCTTTCAGGCTAACATTGTTTGATTGCTTTCTTGTATCCACTCTGGACCAGTTCATAAACTCCTTAATAGCTTGGCTGTCATCCTTTTGTAGTTAAACCCCATGTCTCACTAGTAACAACAATAGACTGAAGTTTTGTGGGAATCATCATTATATCATCATCATCATCATAACTGCTAAACACAGTGCAAATATTTAGTGAAGATATTCAAATGAAATTTGGAATTCACAAATATGTAGTTTTGTCCATACACTGTGGCAAGATCCAAAAACAGATGGAATAGAGTTAGAAAATGGCATTATAATAAACTCATTATCAAGTGACAAAAATTATAAATATCTTGGAATTAAAAAACTGACAGAAAGGGAATATATCAAAAGACTGCGTAAAATCTTAAAATCAAAATTAAAATCTTAAAATCAAAATTAAATGGTGGAAATACAATCAAAGCCATAAATAGATGGGCAGTCCCAGGAATTAGATACCCAGCTGGAGTAATAGATTGGACCCATAATGTATTAGAAGAATTGGATTGAAAAACACAACAGTGCAAATATTTAGTGAAGGTATCCAAATGAAATTTGGAATTGACAAATGTGCATGTCTATACACCGTGGCAAGATCCAAAAACTAGATGGAATAGAGTTTAAAAAAATGGCAATATTATAAAATCATTCTCATGTGATGAAAAAGTACCTTGGAATACTAGAATCAGACAACATCATGCACACAAAAGTTAAAGAACTGACAGAAAGAGAATATATCAAAAGACTGCGGAAAATCTTAAAATCAAAATTAAATGGGAGAAATACAATCAAAGCCATAAACACATGGGCCATTCCAGGAATTAGATAATCAGTTGGAATAATAGATTGGACTCAAAACAAATTAGAAGAATTGGATCAAAAAACACGGAAACTAATGAACATGCATCACACACTACATCCAAAAGGCGATGTGGACAGATTATATATACCATGAAAAATCGGAGGCCGTGGATTACTGCAAATACAGCAGGTAGTAGAGGAAGAAAAAAGAAGTCTAAATGATTATATCAGTACAAGCAGAGAAAAATTACTGAAAGCAGTGAAAATGGAGAATATTTTGAAAACAACAGAAACAAAGGCTCAATATAAGAAACAACAATTTGAACAACACAGAAGGGAAACTATTCCAACCCAAAAGAAATTAAGCAGCTGGAAAAATAAACCACTACATGGACAACACCTGAGAAATATTGATGGAAATATTGATGGAAATATTGATGGAAAGCATGATCATAATTCAACATGGGCATGGCTAAAACTGGGGACCATTAAGAAAGAAACCGAAGGCTTGATTTTTGCTGCACAAGAACAAGTGCTCCAAACCAACATTATGAAAGCTTAGATCCAAGGAATTAGTGCTAACAGCAAATGTCGACTTTGCCAAGAAAAAGATGAAACTGTGTCACACCTCATCTGTGAATGTCCAAAGATTGCACAAACAGATTACAAAGTTAGACATGATAGACTGGCAAAGTTAGTGCACTGGTCACTATGCAAAAAATATAACTTGCCAGCCTCCAAAAACCCATGGGATCATCAGGTAGAGAAGGTGTCAGAAAATGAGGAAGTCAACATCTTATGGGATTTCCAGATCCAAACGGACATACACCTTGAACATAACACACCAGCCATAGTAGTAATAGAACGAAGAAATGTCCGGATCATTGACATTGCAATTCCAGGAGATGCCAGAGTTGAAAATAAAGAATTGGAAAAAGTAACAAAGTACAGAGACCTGGCAATCGAAACATCTCGCCTCTGGAAGAAACACACTTCAGTGGTCCCCGTAGTCATTGGGGCTTTGGGAGCAATATCAAGAAATTTCACACAGTACTATAAGCAGTTGCAGATCTCAGAAATCACACCATCAGAGCTACAAAAAACGGCAATATTAGGAACAGCATACATACTGCGTCGATATTTAACAGATACTTAGGGTTTTGGTTAAAACTTGTATCTGTTATATAATACCAGTCAATGTTTTTATAATTTTGACTGTGCCTGGAGTTTTTAATAATAATAATAATAATAATAATAATAATAATAATAATAATAATAATAATAATAATAATAATAATAATAATAATAATAATAATAATAATAATGTGTCATCAAGTCAATTCCAACTTATAGCAACTCTCTCCAGGGCTTTCTTGGCATACATACTCAGAAGCTGTTTACCATTCCCTGCTTCTGGGAATGCTCTGGGACTGCGCAGCTTGTCCAAGGCCAGAGAGACTGGCTCTTCTACTGGGAGGCACAGTGGGGCATCAGACTCCCAACCTCTGGCTCCGTAGCCAAATACCTAACTCACTGAGCTATAGCAGATTACAAAATTATTATTTAGAGCATTATTAGCTCTAAACAAGAAGTGGCTCTTGGTTTTAAACTGCAGAAAAATTAAGTCATATGCCCTGCCTGCTCCATCTCTTTAAACATCCTGGGATCATAAAAGATTTAACTACATGTAAATAATAGCCCTTTGTCAGATGCAACACTTCCCACTGCACTTCCCATTCTTGTTTTAGTCTAGTAGCAGAGTTGAACTGGGATGGTCCTGCCCCCACCAGTGTCCAGAAAGCCGGGCCAATGAGCTGACCGCATTCTCCTTTTGAGGTTCATATTTTGTGCCCCACACCCACTGGAGGGTATGGTCTCGGAATCTCTTTCCCTTTCATCTCCCTCAGTCCTATTAGAAATATTCCGACCTCTTCCTGCTCCTCTCTGCACCTTGTTTGATGTTGAGCAGTTGACTTACGTTCATTCTCTCATTTTCTTCCCCTTCCCCTCCCCCCACCTTTCTCAGTTTGAAGCTAGGAGCTCTTCAAGAGAGGAACACAGGCAGGGCCTGGCCCTCTGCTGCTGGAAGGGTCAGACGCCTGGGATGGTCCAGTATCTCATATGCCCTAATGGGCCAGTCTTCACTGCATCTGAACATGCACAAAGCTAAATTTCTGCCTCCACTGAACAACCACAGACTTCTGTTGCAGCTGCTGCACATATTAAGTGTTCAGTGGCATCATGAAGCATAGTTCAGAATAAGAGCTAAGCACATAATCCTTTTCCTCCACACACTCATACACTCCCCAATCAAGCAACCCCCTCTCCTTGCATACATTCCCAACATTTTCCTCTCCCTCCACTTCATTTCCATGTCAGAATTGATTATTATCAATCAGTTAAAGAAAGCATTCTCTTGACCCAAACATCTCAGGTTTGCACAACACTAAAGCTTTCAAGAGGAAGATGGGGGTGGGGGGTGGGTTTCTGGATGATTCCAGATAGAAAGCTTCTATAAGTCACACTTAAAAGGCATTGCAAACCTGATTTTCTCAATAAGAACCAAGTTGGAACAATGAGAAGACATAGCAAGGCTGCTGGCTGAAGACGTGAAATGTGAAATCACTGCCTACGCTCCCATGAATGAGGCAGTGTGAATGCACAGGGAAAAGGGGGGAAAAAACCTCACAGGGAAGCACCCAAAGGAAAAAATCAACCAGTGCATTTAGACGAGTATTTATTATGCCTGTCTTTGATTGCTTCAGACCACCTAACTTGGATGTTTTGTTACAAGAACACTGGCATCTCCAGTCTCCTCAGCCTTTGTAAACATTTTTTCTGGCTGGAGCTTGGAATGGTAGGTTTCAAAATTAATTAAAGTTTAGTGTTCAAAATTTGTAAATTAATTTGTTGGAGTTAATGTTTGAAATAAAAAAAATTAACTTGTCAAATTAGCCTTATTACCATGTTAATTACAACATTTGTTGATGGCAAACATGACAGTTTATGGCACAACCAACTGACTGCTGAGGTCTAGGTGGAATGCACATCCCGGAGCTGCCTGCAAATTTGCCTCTTCGAATGAAACAAACAAACAAAAAAGATAATAAAAAAGAAAAATAACAAAACTTCTGTTGGTACAAAAATTTCATTTGCAACCACCTGTGGGATAGTCAGAAAGAACGAGGCTCAAAACTTAGTTGTATTTCCCACTTCAAAAGTTCAACACCAGTGCAATAGTGCAAGTTCAGCAAAAAACAAACAAACAAACAAAAACACTTCCTGCACCAAGAGGGCTTTTGTTATTTCACTTTTCTGTGTTCATTAATCAATCATTTCCCCTCATTTTCATTAATCAATTATTTCAATTTATATTTTATTCAAACAGGCAAATTTGCAAGCCCCCATGGTATGGGGCAGTTCAACTAGGCCTTCACTAGTAGTTTCACTCTTTTTTTGTACAGGGACCTTTTGGGAGGGACCATGCAAACCATCTCAGCTTCATCATGTACAGAAGCTGCTATGTTGTGCTTTTGCTCCAGATGAAATTATTGTCAAAACTGTTTATGAGAGTTTCCTTTTTCTCTTTTGTGGAACAGTGCTGTTGATGTAACTTGGATGCAGTAGGAATAAGTCATTATGACTGCTATTGCTATGTGGAATCAGATAGTCCAGTTCTCTGAAAACAGCTTTAACTAGACTATTACTTTTTAAGCAAAATTTGTTTCAGTATTATACCAATGAAGTCTATGCAAGAAGGGGAAATAATCAGCTTTTTATAATATGACAGCTTGTAACTCTGGGGTTGTTAATATTCTCAGACAAAAACTCTAAGAAGTCTTATGAAGTACTGTGGACCACTGGTTTTGTTAACAGCTTCTGGGTGTTATAAACCTTTTACTTTTTAAAAAGGAGGCATGAGGACTAACATCTCTGCTTTACAGAGTGACAAGCAAAACTAACACTTTTAATGAGTAAAAACTTTCATTAACATTACATTTTAAAACACAATTTTAAAATATTAGATTTCAAGACCATTTCCCTCATATTGGACAAAAAAAACCCTGATTTTTTACATGAACACATTAATTTGAATGCATTATTTCCAAACTCTGTTTCTGGTAGTAATGTTAAATGAAGAAACAAACTTGCAATTTACCACAGAGCAACGGTCCCCCCCCCCTCGAACAGCTATCTGACTGTCAGCAAGGGGCTCACGGATCAGACTTCCCAAGAACTTGGATAGCAAATATTAAGTAAATAGAGAGAATGAAGACTAACGGAGCTACCGATGTCATGTCTTTATAATTTTTTTAATACAGCAAAATCATGTCATTATCTGAACTGGAGGGGGGCCCAAAGCGCCTAAAACTCTCTTTCCCATCATCAAGAGTAAATCTGTATGTTGAACTAGCTACTTACATATCATGCATACAGAGTTGCAAACAAACAAACAAGCAAATCATACATACAAGAGACGAAGGACAAGGTGGCAGGGAGACAAAGGAGAAAACAGAAAAGGGAATAGGGCAAGTGACTTGGAAGTTATAGTTTTCATATTCCCTGTATGACTTGGGATAGCTAGAAAACAATTCCAAAACTGTAGACCAATTTTTTTTTGTTACCTCTAACTCTTAAAGGAGGGCCAAATGCAAAGCGTCATCAATCCATCATTTTATGTGAAGTGTAGCAGATGACTTCCAATTTAAGAGGCTACAGCCATTGCCCTGGTAAGTGTCCCACAAGGTCATTTCCTCCCATGATCCTTCATTCATCTGTAACAAACAATTGTGGAAGATAACTAGATTTTTGCTATTTGATTTTGAATTCTGAAGGAAGGGAGATGGGAGGAAAAGGAAGGATTTGAAGATTGCCATTAAATGCAGTTTTTACCCTTTCGCCTGCAAAACAATTTCATTCTGGAGAGACAACTCTATGAAAAGGAAACTGGACTTTGTACTTGGAAGGAAAGAACTTTTAACTATGTTTTTTGGCTTAAACATGGAAACTTTTAGAGAGCCAAATGAAAAAATAAATCTTCTTATTGTACATTTGTACCAAACTGGCTTTACACTTTCCTCTTTATTCTATTTTTTTTAGGATTACTATTTTGATTTTCAATAAATAAATAAATAACGGAATAGGCTGTTATTTTAACTTTTAAATTTATGTCCACTCTGACAACAGGTAGTCACAGTTGCATTCTTGAAAAAAAAATTAAAAGTATAGATGCAGGAAATAAAATTAATTTTAAAATATATGAAAACATTCATTCTGTGCATCAGCCCAAAAGAACAGACGAGCCTCTGACCGATACCCACCACAGACTGTAGTTTCTTGAATTGATTGATTAATAGGACAGAAATGAGGAGGTGTGAATTTATTTTGGACTTCGACAGGCTTGAAAAAGGTTTGGCAAGCCTCAACTGAGCTTAATCTGCATTTTGAAACCTCTGAACTATGACCACCTACTGGCACCTTCTCATGTGTTTGGTCCCACAGAAAGGAAACATTCTGCTCTAGACCTCATTTTGGCAAGGGTTCCTGGATTTCTAAAGGTACTTAAAAGGCAACAGCAAGCCCATTTCAAATGAACAAACTACCCTTTCCTTCTGGTGGGACTGACTGAATGTTTACAGGGAAAAATATAAAATAGTAAAGGGAAGGGGAAAGGAGCAAAAACAATTCCTCCTTGCTGATGTTGGATTTTCCCCTTCCTTTCTTTTTCATGAGGATCTTTCATGCTTTAAAATCTGAGTTCCACTGGAGTTTGAAATTAAACTCAGTCATTCATTTAACTGTGTAAAAGGCAGCAAAGGAACAATAAATAACACTTCAGATGAGAGGGTAGAAAAGGTAAGGCAAAAATGCAGATATACAGTGAATTTTGTCTGAACTGGAGGGGGGTTAAAAGAGGAAAAGATACTATTCTACAAAGTGGAGTAAAAACAGAGCCCTTGTTTTTAAAGACAGCCATGTGCTCCTCATCAAATCTTTCCCTTTATATAACTAGGAAACACTCTCCAATGCAGAACGAGTGTAACAAGAAAATACAATTTATTGAAGAATATTGACTCATGGTTTGGTGCGAAGTCAAGAATTTGCTTCCTTAATGTTTGTTTCTTCTATTACTACTTTACAACATCTGCCATTAAATGTGTTTTTTCTTCTGGTTCCCTGATTTTGATTGGTTGGAAGGAGTTTTTTCATTTTGTTTTTGTACACACTGATTAAAATGTACACAAAAGTGTTTCCATCAAATCCAAGTGTACACATACTAAACACACAACTAGGGACTTAAGGAAAGGGAGTGGAAGGCCTCTTCTTCTGAAATAGTTTGCATTCTGCCTTGCTTCTGTTTGACTTAATTATAAAGATCTTTATTTTCCTTCTACAATTCTGGAAAAGATTTTCTTAGAGAATTTTAGTGATTAAAAAATGAGCAAAGATAACATGCTAATAGTCTGGAACCACCCTAGGTTAATGAAGCAATTGGTTTGGTTTTTTTCAGGGAAACCTGACACATGGACAGAAACAAAATCAATCTATTTATGCCTGTAAATTGTTGTAACTTGGCAAAAAGCTTAGAAGCATGACTGTTCTGTGAGTAGGTCAAGATTAGAGATGGGGACGAATATAAAAAGGGATCAGTTTTTCTGACGAATATAGCCAATTCATCATATATTCGTCGATCCATATTTGTAAAATTTAAAATCAGGACGAATATGGCTTGACAAATATTTCCTTGGTTTTATTCGTCGATCCGTTCATATTCGTCTATATTCGTTACCCCTTTTGGGGGCCTCTCTGAGCTTGCTGGTGCCAATTTGAAGCTTCGGCCAATCAGGGCAAAGATCCTGGATTGACATGTCCGGCAGCCAATAGCGCTGCTGAAAGGTGTATCTACTTTTACAGATGCTTCATATAAGCTTTTCCCGTCTGGCCGTTCCCCACTTCTGTTCATGCTCTCCGGAGTGAGAACAGTTGCTGCTCGCTGGCTTGCTGGTGCTCTTGCGGTTTCGCTTTTGCGGCAGCAAAGCAAAGACTTATATTTTTCTTTTTCATCATCATTCATCAATCATCATCAACTTTACTGGGAATTTGGGGAGGGATTTCAGGTAGCTTAGGCTACTTCTTCAGAAGGGCTTAATTTCATTTCAAATTCAAATCAATCAAACCTTTTTTTTCCTGGAAGCTTGTGTGTGTGTGTGTGTATCCTCCAGTGGGGGGTGGGGGACTGTCGTCGTGTGACTGTGGAATCTCTTTTCCTTTATATTCAGTTTTCAAAAATTCATTTTAGAGAGGCTTGTGTCTCTCAGGGAATTTGGTGGGTGGCTGGATCCATCATTCCTTTTTCTTCCAAAACTTATTTGGGGGTGGGTGTGTGAGTGTGCTGGAGGAGACTCTTGAGAGTCCCCTGGACTGCAAAGAGAACAAACCTATCCATTCTGAAGGAAATCAACCCTGAGTGCTCACTGGAAGGACAGATCCTGAAGCTGAGGCTCCAATACTTTGGCCATCTCATGAGAAGAGAAGACTCCCTGGAAAAGACCCTGATGTTGGGAAAGTGTGAAGGCAAGAGGAGAAGGGGACAACAGAGGACGAGATGGTTGGACAGTGTCATCGAAGCGATCAACATGAATTTGACCCAACTCTGGGAGGCAGTGGAAGACAGGAGGGCCTGGCTTGCTCTGGTCCATGGGGTCACGAAGAGTCAGACACGACTTAACGACTAAACAACAACAAAAGTGTGTGTGTGTCTGACTGAGACTTAGCTGGCAGGGCTTTTCTTTTTGGACTTTTTGGCTTCTCTGCCACAGTGGGTGGGTGGGGGAATTTTCCTAATTACATTATACTGAGGGGGGGCTTTGTTTAGGCAGGCAGGTCACATTTTAGTAAAAGAATTACACCACCATCATTCTAAAAATAAAATTTATACACACTCTCTGACCATCTATTAGTTTCCTTCCTCAATCTCCATTGCTTTATTTGTTTAGTTGGTTTGTTAGGCAGGCAGTAGAAAATGAAGGGATTTCTTCAGGGGCAATCCAAGGGGAAGAAGGCTGTGAAGCTACGCAGGCTAGGTAGCAGCACCGTCATCACAACCACCACGTGCACAACCACGTCTACGATAACCAGTGCCACTGTCCCTCCTCCAGTGGCCTTGCAGGCAGGCACGGAACCAAAGCTTCCAGAGGTGCCAAAAGAACTGCCGCTCCTCTTCCTAGAGGAATCTGAGGAGTTACTGGTTTCCGAAGATCCCCAGTCCGATTTGGAACCAGTAACGGCAGGACAGGCTTCACAGCCCGCCCCGCCCCCCGTCCCCAGAGTCATCTGTTCCCTCCTCCCAGACCAGCAGCACCCCTGGGACACAGAGTTCTTCCCAGGCCAGCAGTCAGGGGCAGGCAGTGGGTCCTCGTTTGGGCAAACATGGCAGAGGGGCCATGTGGGCTCATTTCACGATTCTCGATGACCCACGGCTGGCAAGCTGCAATGCCTGCCTTGGGGTGGTCCAGAGGGGGTCAGACCCCAGGCATTTGTCCTCCACCGCCCTCTGCCAACATCTGGAGAGGCACCACCCAAGGCTCCTGTCCAGGGAAGGCACTTCGTCCGCGCCGTCTGGGAGAGGGAAAAGAGCAGCTCCAGGGGAGGCAGGAGGCAGGAGGAGGCACCTCCTTTCAAAAGGGCAGCCACAGGGGTTTCTGGGGCCGGGAGCATGAGGCAGACCACGCTCCACGAAGTGGCACCCGTTGGGTCCACCATGACCCTCAGCCGGCGGTCGAAGGGCAAGGCCCAGCAGGTGGCTACTTGTCTCGTCGCCGAGACAATCGCCCTGCTTGGACTTCCACTGTCCGTCATGGAATCCCAAGCCTTCCACCGGTTGCTGCATTTTTTTGCCCCCTGGTACGACCTCCCCTCATGGAGAACTCTCAGTTCTAGAATGCTGCCCTCGCTCTATGACTCTGTGAGGGAGGTGGTCCATGACCATTTTTCATGGCTACAGGGGCGCAAGGTGCACTTCACAGCGGACCTGTGGAGCGGAGGTCAGCACGGCTACCTCTCGCTCACAGCCCACTGTTAGCAGCCAGAGAACTTGAGTAGTGGCAGGGCATCGGTGACAGGGCTGCAGGGGGAGGCCCTTGCCCTGCCCCCAGGCTACAGGTCCGTTCTGCTGAAGGCGTGGCACATGGAAACTCAGGCGATGGGGAGGAACATTGCCAATGAGTTCCTGTCCGCGCTGCAGGAGTGGGCACTGGAGGGGGAGGTGACCCGTGGCCACATGGTCACAGATGCTGGGCGGAACATGTTGGCGGCATTGTACGTGGTGGGCTTTGAGGGCATCATATGCATGGTGCACAAATTACACCTTGTGGTGCGCGACGCCCTCAGCCTGGGCAGCTACGTCAAGCCCGAGTGGGACGCACGCACCTGGGAGACGCAGGCACTCCTGGAGCAATGCCGCCAACTGGTGGGCCACTTCTCCCGCAGCCTAAAAGCTGCCCGCCGGCTGTGTGAGAGGCAGGAGGAGTTGGGTCAGGAGACCCACGTTCTCCTGACAGACCTGCCCACCAGGTGGAACTCCACCTACACCATGGTGTCCCACCTGGTGGAGCACAAGGCCGTTTTGGAGGACATCATGTCCTCCATGCCCATTCTGCCCGGGGGGGGAGAGGTGGGCATCAGTGCCACAGATTGGCTGGCCCTCTCCCAGATGGTGGAGGTGCTCAAGCCCTTCCTGGAAACCACGGACATCTTGTGTGGTTATACGGCAAGCCTGGGGCAGGTCATCCCCCTGATTCATGCCCTCGATCGGTCCCTGGAGACTGCTGTGGCACCAGGATCCTCCCTCCTTCCACGGACCAGGGCTTTGGTGAAGAGGTTGCAGGCAGGCGTGCAGAAGCGACTCCATCCTGTCTACAGCGACAGAGCTTACCGCATGGCCTGCCTGTGTGATCCCCGAATCAAGGGGGGCTTGGCAGCATGCACCTCAGACCTCGAGGAGTGGAGAACGGAGCTCTCCACTGAGGTCCGCAGGGCGTTGGGGGCACAATGCTTGCGTGGGGCGATGGGAACGTCAGGCCACGAGGGGCAGGGTGGTTTGCCCGAACCACAGGGAAGGACTTCACCTGGTGAAGGCTCCATTCACCACCAACATTACTGGAGCTCTGTGGTGACCTTGGCACTTGCCTTAGAGGAAAGACAGCCGGCTGAGGAGGATTCGGCAGAGATAATGGTGCGGGAATATCTGGCTGAGCCCCCTCAGCCCCACCACTCGGATCCCCTCCATTACTGGGCTAGGAAACTAGTCATATGGCCGGAGTTGTCCAATGTGGCCATGGACCTCCTTTCCATCCCCCCCCCCCACCAGCGTCCAGAGCAAGCAAGCACGTCTTTTCCCATCTCAGAGACATACTCCGACCACGCCGCTTGCGTTTGGATCCCGTTACTGTGGAGAGACTGTCGTTCATCAAGGTGAACCTTCCCTTGTTGGGCTTCCCCTCACTGAACCCAAAGAGGTAGGGTTCCAATGACAGTCTCTCCCTTAACACACCGCCCGCCTGCCTGCCTGCGCCCGCCTGCCTGCCCACCTGCCCACCCTCCAGTCCTCCTGAAAAAAAAAAAAGACCTGCCTACTTGCCTACTGGCCTGTAAACCTACCCCTCAGTCAGAACTCCAGCTGCCGATTCCAGTCACCTCCTCGGGCCAAGTTCCAACCAAGTCGTACCTGCCTGCCTGCCTGATCAAGTCAGACCAGCAGGCCAAGAATTGTTGAACTCCTGCCTGCCTGCCTGCCTGCTGTCAGACCAGCAGGCTGAAAACTGTTGAACTCCTGCCTGCCTGCTAGATCAAGTCAGACCAGCAGGCCGAGAACTGTTGAACTCCTGCCTGCCTGCCTGCCTGCCTGCCTGCCTGCCTGCCTGCTGGATCAAGTCAGACCAGCAGGCTGAGAACTGTTGAGCTCCTGCCTGCCTGCTGGATCAAGTCAGACCAGCAGGCTGAGAACTGTTGAACTCCTGCCTGCCTGCTGGATCAAGTCAGACCAGCAGGCTGAGAATTGTTGAACTCCTGCGTCCCTGCATGCCTGCTGGGTTACATAGTCCCGGTAGGCTGTTTGTTCCACCTTCTGCCTCCCTCCCTCCCTGCTGGGTTACGTAGTCCCAGTGGGCTGTTTGTTCCACCTTCTGCCTCCCTGCCTGCCTGCTGGGTTACGTAGTCCCAGCGGGCTAAGTTTGTTCCACCTTCTGCCTCCCTGCCTGCCTGCTGGGTTACGTAGTCCCGGCGGGCTAAGTTTGTTCCACCTTCTGCCTCCCTGCCTCCTGCTGGGTTACGTAGTCCCAGCGGGCTGTTTGTTCCACCTTCTGCCTACCTGACTGCCTGCTGGGTTACGTAGTCCTGGTGGGCTAAGTTTGTTCCACCTTCTGCCTCCCTGCCTGCCTGCTGGGTTACCTAGTCCCGGCGGGCTAAGTTTGTTCCACCTTCTGCCTCCCTCCCTGCCTGCTGGGTTACGTAGTCCCGGTGGGCTGTTTGTTCCACCTTCTGCCTCTCTGACTGGGAGGAGAGAACTCCTGCCTGGCACGGGTTAAACCAGATCAGCTCTGCAATCTGAAGCCAGGCGATATGGTGATGGGGTGACGTGCAGACAGCCTTTGGTTGGGGCAGACCCAGGCCAGCCCTCTTGGCATCCAAGCCTAAACCCTCTCTTGGCACACCCAGAGCCTGTCCCGGCACCCCCGAACGTGACAAGAGGGCCAGACAACCCTCTTGGCGCACCCAGAGCCTGTCCCGGCACCCCCAAATGTGACAAGAGGGCCAGACAACCCTCTTGGCGCACCCAGAGCCTGTCCCAGCACCCCCGAACATGACAAGAGGGCCAGACAACCCTCTTGGTGCATCCAGAGCCTGTCCTGGCACCACCAAACGTGACAAGAGGGCCAGACAACCCTCTTGGCGCACCCAGAGCCTGTCCCGGCACCCCTGGACATGACTAGAGCACCAGCCAACCCTCTCTTGGCACACCCAAAGCCGGTCCTGGCATCCCAAACGTGCCAAGAGGGCCAGCCTGTCTCAGCCCCACAAAACCTCTGAGGGCTATCTTTATCATATCCAGGTGGTCTCAGCAGCCAAGTTGCAATCCCCCCCAGCTTTCTAGTTCTAAACGCGCATCTTTGTTTGTTTGAAGGTTGTCAGCAAGTCTAGTTAGACGTTGGTGGTGAGTGACAGGTGAGTTTCCTAGGCCTGTATCAGACCCACCCAAAGCCTGTCCGGGCGTCGCCCCATCGCTCGGCTTCAGATTGCAGAGTATCTGTTTCTGAGAGCCCCACGGCCCCGCGGATTAATCGCCGTTCGTAGCACCTTGGACCCTTTTCTCCTGTTGGTGCTACTGATGCCCCGAGAGCCGGGCTCTGCCCCCCCAAGCCTGTCCGGGCGTCCTCCGTACCAAGATGGACAACAACAACAACAACAACAACACCTATAACAAGCCCAGTGGCTCAGCAGCACTGCAGTTTAACCCGCAGCGCCACTGTCTACCTTGCTGCCAACTTCCTCAGTGCCCGATGGGTCCACTCCAAAAGTCTACGTTGCTGGCTACATGACAAGTTTCCGAGTCCTGCAGCTCCTTACACTTCCAAAAGGCCTGCGTGCTCATTCCAACTTCCTCAGGCTTGATTCTCAAATACTGCTTGCTGACTTCAGCGTCCTACCCTCCTCGGGCGTCCCCGTGCCAAGAGGGCCAGGTTCAGCCCCACCCAAACCTGACCAATGTGCTCCCTCCTCCTGAGATGTGCTGTGTGTGACATGTCCCTCCCTATCTCCAGGATCAGTATCCGCTGATTCATTTATTCTGAAAAATCTCGGAAATGCATATTTATACGTATTTCATGATTCCAGCCTCCTTGGGCTTCATTCCAATTATTCATGCCTGTTCATTCCGGCCTCCTAGCCTTCTCTACTGCCTCAGAAGGCTGGCAGAAGGGTGAAAAGCAACGGGACATAGCTCACCCCCGTCACACGGATTCAAACTGCAGTGCTGATCTTCTGATGGACAAGCCCAGTGGCTCAGCGGTTTAACCCGCAGTGCCACAGTCCATGTTGCTGCTATGTGCAACCTGTGTGGGCGTGTCCCCCCACCTCACCGGGCATCAATTCCAGCCTCCTTGGGCCATGTTGGCCCCAAATCCTCTACAGCTGCCTTGGGCTTGCCTGCTGCTGATTCTGTGCCAAGAATTGGGCCAAGGGCCTTCCAAATCTTGACTGCTGGGTGAAATTGGCTCATCGGGCCAAGTTCTTTCCGGCCTGCTTGCCTGCTTATCCAAAGGGCTACATTAGTGCTCCAAAGTCCACTCAGGCTTCATTCCTAATTCCTGGCTGTTCATTCCAGCATCCTACTGCCTCAGGTAGGTAGGACCTGGAACAAACTACGGGAGCTCAGCTCACCCCGTTGCATGGATTTGATCTTCCGCTCGAGAAGCCCAGCGGCCCCGTGGATTAACCACCATTACATTAGTAGCACCACCCTGTTCATCTGTTGTTGCTTTGTTGTGCAACCTCAGTTGCCTCCTGGGGGCAAACTTAACTATGCAGGCAAATGTGATGTTCCCAAAGAAGGCAAGAGTCTGCTTTCAAGCCTGTCTGGGCATCCAAGTGCCAAGCAGGCCTGTCTCAAGCCCCCCCAAGCCTGTCCGGGCGTCCCCTGTGCCAAAGAGGGCCTGTCTCAGGCCCATCCAAAACTGGCAGACTGTTCATTCCAGCTTCCTAGCTATTATGCAGCCTCAGTAGGTAGGCAGAACTTGGAACAAACTATGGGAGCTCAGCTCACCAGCGGCCCCGTGGATTAACCACTGTTACATTAGTAGCACCTTGGACCCTATTCATCTGCTGTTGTTGCTGCAGTTGTGCAACCTCAGTTGCTTCCTGGGGGCAAACTGAACTACCTTTGCACTGAAGAAGACAAGAGTCTTCTTTCCTTTTGCTTCCTTCCTTTTGCCTCTGCCCCTTCCTTTTCCTCTGCCCCCCCCCCCAAGCCTGTCCGGGCATCCCCGTGCCAAGAGGGCCGGGGCTCTGCCCCACCCAATGCCTGTCTGGCCGTCCCATGCCAACACGGTGCTCCAAAGTCCACTTGGGCTACTGCCTGAGTATGTTGGCAGACCTTCCGATCAACAAGCCTAGAGGCTCAGCAGCAGTTTAACTCAGTAGGTAGGCAGAAGCAGGAACAAGGGACAAGAGCTCAGGTCACCCCATTGCATGGATTCGAACTGCTGATCCGCTCGAGAAGCCCAGCGGCCACCCTGATTAACTGCCGTTAGTAGCACCTTGCAGTCGGACCCTATTCTCCTGCTGTTGCTGCTCCTTTGACAACCTCAGTTGCCTCCTGGGGACAAACTTAAGTAACTTTGCAGGCAAATGTGATGTTGCAGAAGAAGAAGACCAGAGTCTCCTGCAGCTGCCTTTTGCCTCAGTGCCCCGATGGGGCCAAAAGAGCCTGCTTTCTGGCGGCCGTGTGCCTGAGTGCCCGATGGGGCAACACACTCTACTTTGCTGCTGCCAACTTACCTCAGTGCCCCGATGGGGCCCAAAAGCCTGTCCAGGCATCGCCCCATCGCACGGCTTGAGACTGCCGAGTTTATCTTGTGCCAACAACAACCACCATCCCTTTTCTTCATCAATAACAAAACAAACAACACCATTGCATGGCTTCAGATTCAGACTGCAGAGCTGATCATCTGGTTTTCCAAAGCTGTCCTCCTGGCTTCCCCGTGCCAAGAGGGCTCGGACGACCCAAGCCCTTCCTGGTAGTCAAAAACAGCATACTTGACTAAATAATTAATTCTTTCTGGAGGCTTGTGTTTCATATGCCACCTTGATGGCAAACACCACCCTCTTGCTCATTGATGTTGAAGATTTCTGCCACTACACACCCAATGGGCAAAGCCTACTTTGCTGCCAATTGCCTCGGTGCCCGATGCCTATTAAGACATGCTTTCCCGCCTACTTTGGAGCCAACTACCTCAGTGCCTGATGCGGCAACACACTCTACCTTGCTGCTGCCAACTTCCTCAGTGCCCGATGGGGCAAGACACGGTACTTTGCTGCTGCCCATTACCACAGTGCCCGATGGGGCAACACACTCTGCTTTCAGTCCCATGCCAACTCAGTAGGTAGGCAGAAGTTGGAACAAACTACCCAAACGAATTAGCTCAGCTCACCAGCGGCCCCGCTGATTAACCGCTGTAGTAGCATTGCGGCCGGGCTCTGCCCCACCCAAAGCCTGTCTGAGCATCACCCGAATGTGCCAAGAGGGCCATCTAACCCTTTTGGCTGGCACACCCAAAGCCGGTCCCCGCACCCCTGAACAAGCTAAGAGGGCCGTCCAGCTCTCTTGGCAGACCCAGACTGAGCAGTAAGAAAAACGAATAAATAGTTGCTCTTGTACAACTAAAGTGTACAAGAGCAAAGTGTTGGGTGATGCCCATAATGTGCCAAGACAGAGGGCTGTCCGGCAATGTTGGCACACCCAAAGCTGGGCTCTGCCCCATCCAAGCCTGTCCAGGCGTCATCCCATCGCCCAATCACCCAGCTTCAGACGACAGAGCTCGTCTGGTTTTCAACCCGAGCATCTTTGTTTCTTTGAAGGTTGTCAGCAAGTCTAGTTAGATGTTGGTGGACAGGTGAGTCTCCTAGGCCAGGCTCTGCCCCACCCAAAGCCTGTCCATGTCTGGGCATCCCCCACACCAAAGAGGGCCTGTCTCAGCCCCACCCAAAGCCTGTCCAGGCGTCATCCCATCGCCCCATCGCCCAGCTTCAGACGGCAGAGCTCATCTGGTTTTCAACCCGTGCCAAGGGGGCCGGCCTGTCTAAGCCCCCCCCCCCCAACCTCCGAGGGCTACCTTTATCATATCCGGGCGGGTCTCAGCAGCCAAGTTGCAAGCAATCCCCAGCTTTCCAGTTCTAAATGAGCATCTTTGTCGCCCCATCGCCTGGCTTCAGATTGCAGAGCTGATCTGTTTCTGACAGCCCCATGGCCCTGTGGATTAACCGTTGTTAGTAGCACCGACCCTGTTCATCTGATGGTGCTGCTGGTGCTGTTGGAAGTTGCAAGCAACCTCAGTTGCCTCCTGGGGGCAAAAACCTTTCCTTTGCAGGCAAATCTGATATTGCTGAAGAAGACCAGAGTCTGCTCTGCTGCCTTTTGCCTCAGTTCCCCGATGGGGCAAGACACGGTACTTTGCTGCTGCCAACTACCTCAGTGCCCGATGTGGCCAAAAAAGCCTGTTTTCCTGCTGCCAACTTCCTCAGTGCCCGATGGAGCCAGAAAGCCTGCTGTGCTGCCAAATACCTCCTTGCCTCCAGTCCTCCTGAGGGCAAACTCTACTTCACTGGTGTCAGTGCGTGAACACGCGGAAAATCAGCAGAGTACTTTCAGGTCCTGATGGCAATAACTCACTCAGACACGTTCAGCTTCTTCCAGCACCACACATGTATTTACAGGATATTTACAAGTATACAGAGCGACAGCATGACACCATGAATTCATCAGTATAGCAGGAGATACATCTTCACTACACAGTACATATATATACACTTATGAATCTGGCTTTATCCAATCAGTGCAGGTGTTGCATCATCTTTGTGCCAGCCCTCCTGAGTCACTGTGACTCAGCATTTGACACACCTGATCATCATGGCAACTCATTAATACTTCTGTTCTGTTCAGGCCTGTAAATTTCATACTCTGACAACTGGCAAATGGAATGTTGTGCTGAGCTGAAGACAAACTCAATGCCTCATGCATGCCTCTGCCAAAGGGACCTCTCATTCTGCTGGGGCTAAATATAACTCCCTCAATGCCATGGGCTTCTGTGCCATGTGGTAAACTCTCCTGGGGGGACCCAATTTGTGGGTGAATAACTCGGAGTTCCGCTATCCAATCTTCATCAAAGTTGGCATGCATGTTGGGGAAAGACATAGGAAGCTCCGTTGTGATTCTGGAGTCTCTAAGTTCCTGGGGGGTCCTCTTTGTGACTATATAACTTGGGGGTCTGTGATCCAATGTTCACCAAACTTTCAGGAGTTGTAGACATGCATCTGAGGAAGCTTCCCTGCATATTTGGTGTCTCTAGGTCATCGGGGGCCAGTGTTATAGCTGTTTAAAGTGCAGACAAATCAACGGATTGATTCGTCGATTCGTCGAAGAATAGTCATATATTCGTATTCGTTGATTCGTTAACCTTGACGAATAACAGATCAAAACAAATCACCATTTTTTTAATTCATCCCCATCTCTAGTCAAGATCCAACCTCATTTACATAAGTTTTAAAAAGAACTATTGTGTTCTTTTCCTATCTACCTGACATTCTTCTGCTGCACACCTGTAGTCAACTTACTTGGTCATGGAGTACAGTCTTCTAATAATTTCCTTAAAATTAAACATTATTCTCTTTAGCTGTATTATCCATAAGGCATGCTTCTGTCTTCTGTTACAATAAAAGCCCTTTCATACAAGGAAATAGGGAGAATCCAAGGAATCCAAGGCAGTGATCCTAACAATGCAAATGTAGTGGTCCATCTATTTTTTTGGAAATTAAGCAGCAATTAAAAGTGTCCATGAAAAAAATATAGAAGAGTAGCACCATACCAATTAAAAATGCACAATGAAAATACAGGCATTTGGTCTTTTAAAATGTAGAATATTATTAGATGGGCACTGTGTTTCCTTTAAATCAGAGGTCGTCAACCTTTTTCCTACCGCGGACCGGCTGAGCCTCTGAGGGAGGCGGGGCGCCCCCTTGCACTCGCTCTCTCGGACGCATGCGCGAAGTGCAGGAGCGCGTGCTGGCGGCGGGAGTGGCCCAGAGCCGGGAGGCTGAGCATGGCTGGGGTGCTCCCTCTGCTTTAAATGATGCCAAACTGGCAGCCCAGATAATTGTTTTTGCCTTCAGTTCAGGAGAAACAAACTGAAGGTTTAGCTATTTGGTGTGAGAGAGCATGATGTAATATGGAAGGACAGGCAGGTTGTTAGGCCAAAAAAAAAAAAGGTTTTTGCCCTCAGTTCTAGAAAAATAAACTGGAGATATTACCACTGCTAAAGCAGAACATGAGGAAATTTGGGGGTGAAATAAGACAGGTGTCCCTAGTCTACCTACACTCGTACCAATAGGTGCCACAGGAAGGGGAGGCTGGGTTAGCACACTGAAGGTGCATTAATGCTATAGCTCACAGACAAGGTATTTCAGTGCCCATGCAGGATGCTGTGCTCAGGCCGTAGATGTGCACTTGTATGATTTTGCACATCCACCACCAGACTGGAAATGTGATATCTGTGTCCCATGCAGTCTCTGCAATAAAAGCTACTCTCCTTTTCACCTTGCTACGTTTCCCCTAAATAAGAGATAAAAGAGAGAGGGAGAGAATGCTGCCTCTGCATATTTCAACATCTTTAGTTGGTACTTTCATGTACTAGAAGGTTTTACAGCTATTTTTCTTACTCATATTGACAAAAATAGAGGAGACTTTAGGAGCTTAGACACAGACTAAAACACTGCATGCAGTGCTGAGGGTTTGTTTTTTGGGGTTTTGTTTTGTTTTGTTTTTTGTCTCTTGATATGGGTTGCTGGATTGTGGCCAAGGCTTTTAAGTACTTTTATCAAAGTCAAACTGCATATAGAGACTTTTTTCAGCTCAAGTTGCTTTTAGAGTCACTTGTTGTTTTATTATCACTTAAAAAAAAATAATCTCTATAGAGGCTTTTGACTGATAGCAGTAGCCACACAACATTACAGCTGGGTTGCTGTCCCCTGAGCCCATGCAGATGATCAAACTAATTTGGATGCTTTTTTACCTTGCAGTGAGCTTGATGATCTGTACTATCCTATGAGATTACAACATCTGGTTCAGATGTATAGAGAGAAACAAACACCTTTATGGGTTTCTGGTAAGCACCTACATTGTACAACAGAAAGGAAACAAACTGCAACAGAATTCACAGAGGATTCATCATCTACTAGATTGGCTCTCACATATGTAATCTCACAGCTTGTCCACACAGTGATGTTGCTATCAGTCATTCTGGGAATGCTTTAGCTCATTCTGGATTTTTTTCCCCCAGAGTATTTGTCGCTGGGTGCACTGTTCACACACATCTGGATTTCCTTCCTGATATCTCCATCCCAACGCTGATCACTCTCCCCCCCCCTTTGCATACCTTCTCTGCCACCATACAACCCACCTCCACCCTTCCTCCCTCCCTTGTTTTGCACAGCCACCATTTTCAAACTTTCATGTTTTTACACATCAGTCTATTTCATAGTGTGAGTTCAGCAGTTTCCTGTATGAATCACTTGAAAAGAAAACTAACTAGGAATGGCAATAAGATGTGGAGGGATGGAGAGTGACCAACAGAACCACACTCCTAAAGAAATTTCATCAAATGACACACAACACAAGGTGTGTGGATCAGCATGTAACAAGGGAATAGTGGAATCCATGTGAGGAGGCCCTGCACTGAAGCAAAGCAGAACAGAAATACATCACCATTCAGTAGTCCTGTAAAAAAAACAACACACACCAACCTAAAAGTAAAGGGGTTGTCCCATTTTGACTCTGTCAACACTAGTTTTAGCTCTCTATCATGTGGACACAGGGATGCAGTGCTCAAGGAAAATTGAGCAAATGCCCAGTGAGAATGGGCTGTCACTCACACACACATTTCATAGGAGTGAATCAATTGCTGGTTCAGCCAAGTGAGTTGCCAGCAAATTTAACAGTGCCCTGTGCAACCAGCCCTTTTCACAAGCCATTTCCTTCACAGATGTCTGTGACTTCTTGTGAGGGAATCACTCCTGACACCCCTAGCAGACCATCTGCCCTCCCCCCCAAAGGGCCCAGAGGAAACATGGATTACAAGTACGTATCTGCAGAACCCTTAGACAGAGGTCTAGGTGGAGGTCCCTGTTGCCAAGGAGAGGTGACACAGTGGAGGAGTATCCATCTTCAGCATGTCAGTGACACCAACCACAACATCTATTCCATGGAGACCTCAGTGTCTGGCAGGGCATCCAGCCCTCCACCCCTACTCAACAAAGGCCCTGGAAGTGCAAGCACCAAAAAGAGTACCAGAGGTGACACTAGGGGAGGCTGGTGACCTCATCCTCCTGGTGAGAATCCAGCAATATAAACCCTCTGAAGGGTGGAGGGTGGCTCAGGGCTGTGTTGAAGACCCAACACCAACAACAGATTTGGGACAGTGACAGAAACTCAGGGCTGTGTATAGACCAGGCTTGACAGGGGGCTAGAAGAGCTAACTTGGTTCCCAATGGACTGATGGAGCAAAGTACAACTGTCACTCTTCCCTTTCTTGTACTCTGTTCCCCTACTTTAATAAAGTCATATTCTAGCAGCTCCAGGATTTTGAAATTTATGGAGACCATGAATGAGGAGGGACTCCCCATTGCACCCACCTTGGATTGGGGTGACAGTGCTCACACTCACTCCTCATGGATCCTTTGCTCTTATTAGATACATGTACCAATCAAAGTAGTGGCCCCTGTCGCGGCTCCGTCTTTGAGGCTTTAATTTTATTCTTGGCCCTCACAAAGACCCAAGCTGCTTCTTCCTCCTCACGCTGCCACCAGATGTTTTTGATTAAACATCAATCAATTCTGGGACACACAAGTTATCAAACGCATTCAGTTTATTGATCAGGGTGGGGTTAATGATTGGTTGGAAATAACAGTGTCAATCACAGGAAGTAACTCACTTATATTAACTTGGGTTTATTTAATTCCTTCTATTAATTCAATCTATTTCCAAATCTCTGATCTCTCATCTATCTCAATCAATCCCCTTCTCAAACCTCAGATCTCAATCACTCCCCTTCTCAAACCTCTGAACTCTTGTTCTCCCTTCAGACTCCTCCTTTTGTACCCCTCCTTCTTTCCTGACTCCGCCTTCCATCTTCTTCATTGGCTCTCCTGCCAAGGTTCCACTGTGACGGACAGGTGACGACTGGGGTAACCGCTACAGCCCCCTATTTTGATTAATACATGTTTCTAAGAAGTCCTCTTTCATTTTTAAAATAAAATGGTTTTGGGGGGGGGGTCCTTTTTGAAGAAAAAATGCAAACCACACATACTGATATAACTATTGATGACTGGCAGGAAGGACATGGCATGACATGCAAGTTTTGTATGAACTTCAGATGAGAATTCTGCCACAGGAGTGGTAATTCTGAAAATACTGTTCAGACCACTCCTTTGAAATAACTGACTGTTGCCTAGCTAGATACTTCAACAAACTGTGACGGATGCCCAAGTCGCTCCTGTCAATCACAGTAGAACCTCATGTGCATAAGCCAATGAGAGGACAGGAGAGGCAGAGGCAGAGGTTTGTCAGTTAGTCAGTGGAAGGGTTAGAGGGAGGGAGGAGACAGGTTTGCAGAGAAAGATAGATAGATAGTCAGAGATAGAGAGAGAATTGATACTAATAAATATAAACTGGGTAAATTGAAAATAAGTAAACAAGAAGTGATCTAGTGTGGAACATAAAATATAATAATATCAATTATTGTGATCTAATGAAACTGAATAAAGACCATCTGTGATTCTGAGTTACCCTTTCATACCCTTTAATAAAACTAATTCTGTTGTTGGCAGCAAGTGTAAGAGTAACATTATTTACAGTGTGGATAAGAGAAATCCACTGGTGGCAGCGAGAGAGAAAGAAGAAACGTCACCAGCGTGGAGCCTTGGGTTGAGGGAAACAAACAGGGGCACGGGGTGTACGTCACACAAACCTACTGTGACTTCTTCTTGTGATGATATTTGCACGTACTGCTTCAAATTCTCATATGCAAGCTTAATGCAAAAATGTCCCCCTTTTTTGTGAGGGACAAGATCCTTGTCCTCCATATCCTACTTCCTGGTGATATCTGTCCTCCTTTTTGGCTAGGGAGCAGTAGCCAACCTTATACAGAGGTCCTTCAAAGCAAGTCCTTCAAAAACTTGCAGAGTTTCTTGTTCTCGTATCTCTTTAAAGATCTGTATTTTAGTCTCTGTGATAAGTACGGTATTTCTGCCCTTGTATGTAGTGGTTGCCTGTATTTGTGATCTACATTGTATTTCATAATGTTCAGATGGTTACGTTTTATTCATTTTTAATGCACTGCCACCTTTTAATGGGTAATCATAATCCTATCATAGAATTGTTATTTTTTAACTTTCATACAGTACCTAGAGAACTTGTTTATCAGGCGTTTATGAGGCTTTATTTCTATTAACGAACACAGTGTAATGAAAATGTAATGAAATACAATAATAATAAATAACTTTTCCAAGAGGGCCTTTTCTAAGACAAAAGGCCCTGCTGTACAGGGAATGTTTCTAAAGGAGTGGAGTGAGTCATAGCAGTGATGCTCTAGATTTCTGCCTCTCAGATCAGTAGTTTCCAATTGTAAATTCAGCCTGTGGAATTTACTACTGGGGAATTATACACTGCGATAGTGCCCTTCTCCCAGCAGGCAGCAAAAATACAAATCCAAAGATCTGACAAAGTTCAAGGGTCAGCAGTTGGTGTTTATGTTCTCTTCTCCTCAAAAAATGTGAAAATTGTCCATTACATTTTGTATTATTCTTTGTAATGGTCTCCAGCAGTAATAAGCACTGCTCAGCTTTCAAGCAGACTAATAAACTAACAAATTACAACAGCACTGCAGCCTTTGATAGATGGGAAGGATTATTACCTTCCGTTGGAGTATGGCGAAATAGTAACTTGAAGTTCAGTAGTTTGGCAGAGATCATTTTCAGCATTGTTATCGAAGCCTACTTACAGGGGTACATATTTCCTGTGCACAAAAGAGCCCAGAGAACAGACAACACACTCATATTTTGTTTGTAAGGGATAGTAATCTTACAAACATTAGTTTACTCCATGACTTGACAGTGAGGAGCCTATAAAAGATGCAGTGGGATATGGTTCTTCTTTGCACATGTCACAAACACTCAAGTAGGAAATTATTCTCTTTCCAGATAGGAAACTTCCTACCTCTTGTTTGTTCCTTAGGAGCCCACAATAACTTCACAATAACTTCACCACTTATTCATGTGGCTCTGGGTGGTTCTGTTATCCATCGGTTTAATCAGGACTAGTCTGGTAATAAAATGAGGTAAGAAAAACATAACCTATTTGACTCCTATTTGAAAGAAGTACAATTAAACTAGATTCCTAAAATAAATCCGATTATAATTTTATCCACCTCTTTCTGTTCTTAGGGTCAAACTAGATATTAAAGTGAATGCATATTGCTGTGATTAACCCATTTTAACTCCTTCAACAGAACCTCCTTAGAGATGTGCGCCGCAGTCAGCAGACTTGAAAATTAACCTTCCAATGATTAAACTAAATCAAAGTGCACTAAATCCAAGATACAAGAAGAGAGGGAAAGCATGTGTCTTGATAAAGAGATGTCTTTACCACTTGGAAGGGGACCTCTTCTAAAATGTGCTGAGTGTTCATATAGTTTGATCCTTAGAGCCTTAGGTTTTTTTTATTTACGCTGAACAAAGATAGAAAAAGCTTATGATCCCAAAGATATTTATTGTTTTTTGTGAGGTTGCCAAGGCAAAACACATCAAATCCAGCTAAAGTTCTTGAAGATACTACAATCAAACACACTGTTAGCCTGTACCTTTCCCAAATGTAGAAAGTTCAGTTAATGATAACAGAATTGAACTGCTAGGTTGGCAGGGTAAAAAAATGCCTACTTGCTTACAATTCTTGACCTCAGCATTCCAAATTCTTAAAAAAGTAATTCCATTCTTGCAGCTATAAATCTGTAAAATCTTTCTATGAACATCATAATCCATTTGTTGCACTCACATCCGTGCTCACAGACACCTAGCAAACCCCTCTGACTTTAACAATGAAGGGGATTCTATAGGACCACCTTATAGCCCTCTAGGTTGTAATACACATAATTTATAAAGGTGAAGTTTGAAAGCTCTCAAGAATGTTGTACCTCAATCTATGTGGAAAGATGAATGGCAAACATGGAAATAAAAATAATATTTTGAGGTATAATTTTAGATCTCTTCTGTTCTCTCCACCAGAATAAGAGCAGAGATTCTTCATGTCTTCATACTATAGGAAGCATGCTCTCCGTGTTAACTTTGGATGAGTCAGGAAATCTAGTCCTTAATTATGAATCTGGGTAAATCCTGGACTCCTTTTTTTTCTCTGACATTAAAAAGTACCTTTCGTACTGGAAACACCACTACAAGTAGCTTGAATTCTCTTCTTGGCTGATCTACAAATTACAGGAGGACTATATACTTATTTGTAAAGAAAAACAAAATATTGCAATTACAACAATAAAGGCCTTTTGTGCTTCTGGTGAAAATGCAGTCTCATTTGTGGAGAGCACATTCTCCATTCCTCCGACTCCATCCCCTCTGTTAAAACTGGGCTGGAAAATCCAGGATCCAGATGTAAACCATTTGTCTTTACATGAAGGCTTTGGCTTCTTGGCAATTTTCCTCCAGCAGTTGTGTGGGTTGGTTAAAACTTCCCTCTGGGCCTGTCATGTGGTTAGAACTGTTGAGACCACTTTGAACTTCTGGACAGTTTTCTTTTGATTTTATTAGAATTAAGGAACAGTTGTGCATGTGGCACAGGACTGTGTCACAATGTACAACATAAACAAGATTCAGATAGATAAACCTCTATGCCTACATTTCATTTTATCCTCACATGTCCCTCATTCTAAGTCCAATTCGTCAATGCCTCCAATGATTTTTAGCTGCACGACATTTCCCAGTCAGATTCTCATTAATGATGCCCTGTCAAGAGTAATTGGTTAAGAATCATAGAATCACAGAATAATGGAGTTGGAAGGGGCATATAAGGCCATCAAGTCCAACCCCCTGCTCGATGCAGGAATACAAATCAAAGGATATCTGCCAGCTGGTTGTCTAAGTTTCTCTTGAAAGCCTCCAGTGTTGGAGCATTCACCAACTCCCGAGGTAACTGGTTCCACTGTCTTACTGCTCTAACAGTTAGGAAGTTTTTCCTGATATACAATCAAAATCTGGATACCTGTAACTTGAGCCCATTGTTGCATGTCTTGCACTCAAGGCTGATTGAGAACAGATCCTTCCCCTCCTCTGTATGTCAGCATTTCAAGTTTTTGAAAAATGCTATCATATCACCCCTCTGTTTTCTTTTCTCAAGGCTAAACATGCCCAGTTCTTTCAGTCTTTCCTCATAGGGCTTGGTTTCCAGCTCCCTGATCATCCTTGTTGCCCTCCTCTGAGCTTGTTCCTTCTTAAGTGTGGTGTCCAGAACTGGATACAGTACTCAAGGTGAGGCCTAACCAGTGCTGAATAGAGGGGAACTAGTACCTCATGGAATTTGGAAACTATACTTCTGTTAATGCAGCCTAAAACAGAACTTGTCTTTTTTGTAGCCACATCACACTGTTGGCTCATATTTAGCTTGTGATCTACGACAATTCCAAGATCCTTCTCGCTTGTAGTATTGCTGAGCCAGGTATCCCCCATCCAATTCTTAGGCTTAGCCATTTATACTGAACAAGCCCTGGTGTCTTAGCATGTCTGGCTTCTCCGAGGATTTTTTCCACATCCCTGAGCTGTATAAAATGAGTAGTATCAATTATTGCTGGACAAACAAGGGCTGAAGTTGAATTGATTGGGCTTTTATCAAGTGCAGTACCTGAGAGTTCATCTACACTACACAGTTACATTCATTTGATATCACTCTAAAGAATCTTAAGATTTGTAGTTTGATGTGGTACTTGAGGTTCTCCGCTAAAGAGCTCTACCATACCAAATTCTAAGTATCCCACCAAGTGACGGGACCCAGGAAGACTAGGTGGAACCTTGATAGTTGAAATGGATAGAAACTCCTATACGTAGTTTAGAATTTCCATTTCAGAGCTTACGTGAACTCAAAACCTAGAACCAGAACCCCACAGGGCAGCATTCTTCAAGAGTATTTTCACTGAACCAACAGAGGGCCTACTTTTCAGATGAGAGAGGAAAACTATCAATAGCTGTTCTTAATCTGTACGCTGGAGATTTGTTGCAAAGTGAAGATCATTAACAACATGAATTGCCCTTGAGTAACTGATATGTACAAAATGAGAGTTTTTCCCACCCCCATAATTTGTTTCTTTGCCTGCACTTTGGAACTAATTTCTCTCATTACAGTGGTTGTGGTTGTATTAGAGGTAGGCAGAAAAAGACTGTATTAACAATACATGATATCCTTCTTATTAGTAGTACAATGCAAGAAAGACAATGTTCCAACAATGTATGACTCATTTAACAAGAATATCTCAAAATTTATAGTTGACATTCTAATAATGAAATTATCTGGCTATTTATTTATTTGACTCAAGACCCAAAGCAGCTGAAAAGCTTCTAGCTTTCTGCCACAGAACTTCCATGTTCTCTTCCTTCCTTTATCTGAAGCAAATACAGGCTAGATGTAACACACAAGGCTGTACTTATATCATTAGTTATAAGCATAGCTTACTTTTTAACTGATAAAATCACTACTTCCTAGGTTTTTCTCTTTTTTTAAATTGCACATATGATTGTGATAATCATTTTAACAATACTGAATAGAATATGACTCTCTTTTTTATTTAACCCCTTAAATACAGAGATGTAAAGTGTACTTGCTGGTTACCAACATTCATTGTGACCTGCCTGCCAGTCTGGAGACTCCCCCACCTTAAAAACAGTTCTAGGGTCTCTGGGTGAAGGCATGTTGTATTCAGATAGCCCATTACTGTACTGCTTTTAGTGGGCTACTTGCAGTCCACTATCCTTTAGTTGTGGTGACATAATTAGGATGAGTTCAAAATGTAGCTAATGATTCTTACCAACTTTATCAACATGGAGATTCTTTTACATCCTTGGAAATGCACCTCACCTGACCTGCTATTCATGTCCTTTTAAACCACTTAGAAAGGTCTTTTCCCTTCGTCCTCTCTTTGCGAGGAGTTGGAGGGCCTTTTTCACTTAATATGGTAGTAAAGCTGCCACCAGCCCCTCTTTTTCCTTTACTTTCCCTTTCTTCTTCATTCATCAGACTGGAGGGGTACATCTATTATGAGGAATATGTTTCCCTGCCTCTGATCAGGACGTTCAGTAAACAAGAACCCAAGCCCTTGAAGGCCTGCTGCCCTAAAGGCTCTAGGCAGGCTAGATTTTTATCTATGAAAAAAGTAAGCTCCATTATGCAAAAAAAAAAAAAAGGGGGGGGGGAGAATGCAGCAAGCTGCTTTTAAAAAGGATAATGCTGAAGCAGAATCACAGCACAGAACTTCTTCTTTAGGTTTGACCTATTTATAAAAAAGTGCAAGCATTTGTGAATAGCCACTGTAACAATGACACAAAACAAACATCTTTCAAACATCTAGCTACATGTTCCCGATATTACTTCCAACCATGAGAATTTCCTGCCCTTGTTCTAGCAGGGATGCAGCTATCTGCAGGTCTCAACTTCTTGCCCAAAGAAAGAAAGAGAAAGGAACTTTTCCACTGATTGTTTAAAGATCCCTGAATAACCCAGACTGAGTAATACGTGTGTGTCATCAGCAACATCTTTGCTGACATCATTAACTACTTCTTTCCTGACATTAACCCTTTCCTGGAATACTGCCAGCTTAAGTGCCTTTTGTTGTGATGCTACACCATGGCATAGATGAATCTGTTCTCATAACGCTATCCTTTTCTTTATACCCATGTAACGTCACCAGCTCCAAGAACACTTCAGGGAGCTCAGAATATAGTACCATGCATTTCCATGACAAAAATAAGAACTATATTCCAGCTACAGGACAGAGGATTGCTCAAATTACCTCCGGAAACAGAATACAAGATCCCATTGTGATTTTCCAGTGTAAATTCTGAGTGGAGACACTTTGATTCATTCTAGAAACCTTACAATAGGAAGATTCCCTATCTTCTTTAGATCTAAAGGAAGCATATCTACACATACCTATTCAGCCAGGTCATCAACAGTATCTCACATTTGCTTACCAAAGCATGCACTATCAGTACAAGGCTATTCCATTTAGCCTCTCCATCTCCTCAAGAGTTTTGCAAGGTTTCTAGTTACACTAGTTGCTCACCTGAGAATACAAAGTATGCATATTTATCTGTACCTAGATGACCTTTTGATCCATTTAGAAGCAATGACACAAGGGAGGAGAGATGTACAACTCACGATAAATTCTCAGAGACACATGATTTTCTGATCAGTCATGGGAAGAGCCACCTATCTCAAATACCTAAGTATTCTTATAGAAACAATCCAGGGAGATATTTTTCTTCATGGTGGCAGATTAGAGAAGATGAAGTCAATAATCCACCAAATACTAGAAGTTTCAAGGGCTACCTTATGCTTCCCTCTCAACTCCTGGACATGATGATTTCCTCTAGAGACTGTAGTCTGGGGGCAAGATTCTCTGCCAGACCCATTCAATGGTTTCTCCTTTCTCACCAGAAAGATATAGGGGAACAGAAACATATTTCTGTTTGCATCCCACAAGAAGTCAAGACATTGCTTCAGTGGTGGTTTCATGTGGAAATCTACAAGGGCAAGCTGTCCCTGGTGCCCCACAGGATCCAGATTACAACAGACGCAAGTCTCTGAGAATGCAGGGCTCACCTGCTGTCTTTCCTGTCACAGGGAAGGTGCTCAGTAGATGAAGCATTCCACAGCATAACCTAGCTGCAACTGAGGATGGTAAAATTACCAATGGAGGCCTTTGAGGATCGGATTCTAGGCAAACCAAATCTAATAAGGAGAGACAACATTACTGTCAGAGCTCACCTATATCATTGGGGGAATGCTCCTGATGAGGGAGATGAAACTACTAATCACTTTACAAATTCTTATGGAAAGCTGTTTCTCTAGTTTTTATTTTTCCTATAGGAAGGTGTCATAACCTAATATTTTAAAAATATTCAAACCTAATATTTTAAAAACGCAGCTGCTTCCTCTGTTCTTCCAGGCAGAAGTAACAGACCATTAGGTTCTTACCCAGACATTAAACGATTCCTCAAGGGGATTTCTCTTTCACATCCTTCCCCCTCCCCCCGCCATCCACAGACACCCCACAAGGGGCTTACACATTGTTCCAAAAGTCTTAACCAAACTTAACTTGGAAAACTCTTCTTGTAGTAGCAATCACATCTGCACAGAGGATTTCAGAATCAACATCATTGTCTGTGCATGCAAAGCTATGCACTATTTAAAAGGCCCAGTCAAACTCTATCTTGATTCTATGTTTGTTCCAAAATTCAATTCTGCCTTTCACAAGAGTCAGGAGATGGTTTTACTTTCTTTTTGCTCAAGTTCCTTGACACCTCTGGAAAAACATTGGTACAAACTAGATGTGAGGAGGGCCCTCAATATTTACATTAGCTGATCCAGACTCTTCAAGCAATGAGACTCTAGGTTTGTATCTTTTCAACCATCCACTTTGGGCAAAAGGGTATCCAAATGTATGCTTCCCATATGGCTGAAAGCATGCATGTGTTATGCTATCAGAGTTCTGGTTCTAGGCAACCTGCAGGTGTCACTACTTTCTCTATCAGGAGTGTGGCCACATCAGCTACTTTCAGCACAAGTGAGCCCTTGTACAACAGCCCCATGGAGGGTATATATGTGAAACATTATAGACTGGATCAGAGGCATCTTCTGGGAGAAGAGTCTTACAATAGATCTTGCATTATCTAATTCTCAGAAAGTCAGGGTTTAAGGAGGAAGATGTCAGCATTCTCTTTTTTTCATCCTAGGATTTAAGCTTTGTTAAGTCTCATCTGCTTAGATTTCCTCCTCCACGCCATAAAAAAACTTATCAGGACATATCCATTTTATGTGGCAGAAGGAGAGGGAGTTTTCTTAGGTACTGAAGCATCTAGCTACTCTTCTTCCTTTAATTATGTCTTTTTTATCTCTTTTATTTTCTCTATTTATTTTTTTGTTTTCTTGATGGCTACTAACAAAACCTGGTTGAGCCAGGATTCTCTTTGCTCTCTGGGAGAGCTCTGGCATTGTCTGACTGGTTAATCAATTCTGCCAATCAAAGCAAGTAGGAGGGGCAATGCATCTGTTTAGGATGCCTTCCTTCCACTATGTGAATTGGATGGGTCAAAGTAATTTGGTGTTATGTGCTGTCAAGTCAAAACCAACTAGGACTTTCAAGGTAAGTGAATATTTAAAGGATCCTTTTACCAATTCCACTCCCTTAGTGAGCTTCCACAGCTGAGGAGAGATTTGAATCCAGGCCTCCTGAAGCTTAGTCCATCACAGTGAGTACCAACATTCTTCTCCTTTGTTCCTGCTGTTCTCTCTCTTTTGCCTCCTTTCAAGCTGACACTGAAATGAGGAGCAAGAACTTCTTCCCACCTAGGGAATTTCCCCTCACAAAATAATTTGATCTCTCTCTTCATGTTTTTTTGGGGGGGCGGGGGCGGGGGGGGAGAGATTGTGCTGATGCACACTTACACTTCTTTCTTTTGCTCACTTGAATAATATGACAGCAGAATGGAAGAGACAGAGTAAATCAACACACTCCCTCACCCCACCCCAGGTTTCTGGCATAATAATGGACAGTTTTCCAAAATGTACTTAAGCTTAAAAACAGTTTGTAAATTCATGGTGATTTATAGACATTGGCTTAATTAGAAATTTGACTTCACTGCTACTAAAACTGGCAACCAAAAGGACTGATTACCGTGCAGGGCAGCTCAGCTCAGGGCATCGAACACCCCCACCCCACCACATGGCTGAGCCATTGCCCTACTGCATCTACCATACACTGAAGGCCTTTTTAAAAGCCAAAACACCCTGTCCATGCAGTACATGCTGCCAGAGGAGAAATGAGTGAAGGGAGTCACAGTCTCTGAACCAAGGAGTTGCCTCTCTGCAACCCTAGCCTCTTTTCTTGCATGCCATTTCCAGGGAGATGATCAAGAGGGTAATCTCTGAATTCATCTATTTCAGAACACAGGTGACTTCAGAGACTACCATTCTCACAATTATTCAGTTCCAAGGACTTTTCTTAGGAACTTCTCTAGTATCATCTGGCCCAATAAGAAGCAAGATTTTAAAAAGAGAACAGCCTGGTAAAAATCTAGAGCAATGGCCTCACTTATTAAGGAAGGTAACATAGTGAGACATTCTGTCTCAGGTGCCAAAATGGTATGGGTGGATGACCCTTTCAGATTTTGTGGACTTCCACTCCTGGAATTCACCCTGAATGCCCCAGACAGAATTCTTGGAAGTGGGAGCCCCAAAACTGATGCCTGCAGAGGAGTTTTCCATACTTCCATTGTTGTCCACAAGTTTTAAAGTTCCTTGAAAAACAAGGAAACTGCCTCAGTGATCCCTGGCAGCCAGAAGACTCCATGGGTGCAGTAGCCTTGATGCCCATTAGGCTCTACAGAGGAAACCTCCCACAGAACTAACCCAGCCATGAAGCCTTGTGACTCCGAGGGAGCCTTGAGACTTCCAGGGATCACTGGGCAGTTTTCTTGATTTTTCAGAGGAGAAACATGTGGACAATAATAGGCATACAAAAAAACTCTTCTGTATGTATCTGCTTATGGCCTTCCACTCCTAGAATTCGGCCTGGGGGATTTTGGGCAAAAGAGCGGGACTCTAACAAATCCAAAAAGTCCTATCCCTAATAACTTTTGTGGCTTTGGCTACTCTGTTCACCTTGATTTGGGTGGAGGAGGCAGCAAAATGTTGTGGGGTGATTGTCAAAACTTTTTCAAAAGTTCCTCGCACCTCTTTTGAGATTTCTGATATGGCTTTATTTCCTCTGCAGTCCCTGGTTTATCTTAACTCCTTCAGTGTTTTCTTCTGCAATTGCAGCATGTTAGAACGATAGGGGACTAATTTTTACCTTGTAAACGACTCTTGCTGGCTGGATAATTTAGTGAGTTAGGTATCCAGCTGCAGAGTCTGTGGATGAGTTTGATTACTTGCTATGCCTCCAGGAGAAAAGCCGTCTGTGTAGCCCTGGGCAAACTACAGAGTCCCAGAAGGGAATGGTAAAGCACTGCTGAGTACTCTCTACCTAAAAAACCCTGAAAACCATAAGTCAGAATTGACTTGACACTTATTTTAAGCCACTCTTTCAAGCCCACAGTGATTTGAGAGTGACCAGAAGTATACTTCTTGAATAGAGACAGGCATGAACAGGAAAACTGGCTAACCACAAACCACAAGCCATAAACCACTACAAACCTGCAGCAAAATGTAACAGTTTGTGGTTCATTTTTCCAGTCCGTGCCTAAGGGGGCCCTACCTGCGCCTGCCACCTTTGCCACCATGGGTACATGCTCAGAGGCAGTGGCTGGCTCCTGGCAAGGAAGCTGGGCCTGCTGTCTCTGAGGATGGCACCTGTAGCAGTGGCAGGAGCAGGCAACGGGGGCAGTGGAAGGGGGCAGGTGGACATCCCCTTTTGCCAAAACAAATGGAAGTCCAAAGGGAAAGAAGTCTGACATTTTGTTTTGCTTCAGCAAAATGGGATCCCAAACTGGGTTGTAAAACAAGCCACAAACCAGCCGGGTTCTTTGGTTTGTGGTTCATTTTATGCTCTATTCTTGAACTGTAAAATTATAAATGATGAACGGAGATGACAATAAAAACCACAACAATATGATAATAATAGCATGGCCTATTTCATAGAATTTTGTAGAGACAAGTGAAAGAGTGTCTCCATTACGCAAATGCAAGCCCAAATGACTTTGCCAGGTAAGCATGTTTTATAGGTGAAACACAAACTAAGATACTGTTCTGCTAGAGGGTTGTTTAAAATAGTACACATGTGAAACTCAATTTTTTAAATTAATTTCTGCATATGTACACCCCTGTCACTGCAAAATGCACCTTGGAGTAACCAGCAGAGGCTTTGGGAGAGGGAGGCAGGCAGGAAGGACGGAGGGAATGTGTGCTGGACAATTGTTGTAAGAAGCTTGGCTGCTTCTACCCCTTTAGGAATGCTTTTGCTGATCTCTGGGAGGTGGGGAGAAGGGGAGGACATGATCGGCAAACAGTGGGGATCCCAGGAAATGTTTGTGCCAGCTTTTCATGTCTGCTGCTGGGTCCACAGTTTTATTTCTTTTATTTCTTTTATTTATTTTTTCCCCCACACAGGGAAGGATGGCAGGTTGGTAGCCATGGAGGCGGAGGGGAAGGGGAGCTGGGGGTTGAACCTCATCCCTTCTATGAGCTCCAGCTGCCAAGAATCCTCCACCCCTTGGAGCAAAGGAGAGGGGAAAGGGAAACCTAGCATTTTCCCTGGCTCCTCAGGCAGGAGGGGAGAGAGTGTCTCTCTCTCTCTCTCTCTCTCTCTCTCTCTCTCTCTCACACACACACACACACACACACACACACACACACACACACACACAGGGGGGCATAAAGGGGAGGGCTAGAGGGAGAAAAAGGTGGGGAGAGAAGCACATCCCAAACAGAATGTGCCCTAGGAAGCATCCTGTTTATTATTTATTACCAATCCATCTCTGTTTTTTTGGGGGGGGGAGAGAGAAGAGACCCAAACACACAACCCCCAGGGACTCCTGTTGCCGGCTGTCTCCCAGGTGCGAACGCAAACAGCATCTCAACTAATTTACATGATTTTGAATCAAATCCATTTAGAATGGAGCTTATTGGGGGACAAATGTAAATGCAGATAAGCCCTGAGAATGTATGTAAAATGTTTTCAGTGCCTAAAACTGCAGCATAAATGTTCCTTATTACAGAGCTTCGGGAAAAGATGTTGGTGCAGGCTGTTGACAAGGCAGGAAGGCAGAGGGGAAGAAGGAAGCAAAACAGGGAAGAAAGGGCCTAAGGGGCATAAACATTGAGTTCAGAAGGAATTTAGGTCAGAAGCAGACACAAGAGAAGCCCATGAGTGGAAGGGGAAAATTCTTACCAAAATCAGCATTTCAGTGTCATAGCACAAGCTTCTTTCACCTGTAAGAAATGCAAATTAATATGCTTTGACTGATTATTGGACTGAAGCACAGGATTCCTTTTATAAGTCTGGTTTCACAATGCCTCAGTCACTTCCATGCAACTTTAATTTGCTTTGAGCTCTAACTATGGGCTGTCTCTAATGTCTGTTCTGGCCTAAGATATTTCAGTTGAAGAGGTCTGTTCCTATCTTCCTATGATAATCTGGTTTTATTTTGAAAAAATGCCAATGTGTTAATGACCCCAAGAAAAGGGCAATGAAAGATTAAAGAGTAAGGTTTCAACAAGGAGATTTGAAGTTGTTAAAAAAAATACCTTCGGCTTAAAAATAAATCATACTTTTATTTGTATTTTTAAAGTTTTAAGACAAGTATCTGGAAACATAAAGCTTCATATTTTCCACCCTTCCCTTTTATATCATTATAGGCTGAACTGATATTTTTTAAAAGCAGTTTAAGAACTTATTCTAAAAACAGAGTTGTAGACTGAATTTTTTCCCTTTTGACGTTCATATGCCAAGCTTCAACCTAGGGCTTTTTTATAGCTGTATTATACACCCTGAAAAATAAGAAGCTTATATTATTATGATAACATTGAGAGTCCTTCTACCTATCGTGGTATGAATGGAAAAGGGATATAATAATAATGTCCATAGTGTGGAAAGCAGCAGCAGCAGCAGCAAAAAGTGAAGGAGCCCTTACTCAGCATGAGAAATTCTATATATCTTGGAAGGCTTTCCCCAACCTAAACATTATTGCTAAGAAAGGAATAAACAGTTTAAACTGCTATTGCTATTCATCCAGGGCTCACACACCAAGGGATACACAAAGCTGCTCTCTGAAAGCTGAAGTGAAATATTCCAGACATAACTCTTTCTTACTTGGAGCTGAGCAGACTTTTGAACAGCTATTTGAAGAGTAGTTAGAGAAATCTTCCCCACCTCCCTGCTTGGGGAGAGCTTTCTAAAGTGATGTGATTGGTAATATTCCCACACACAGAGAGCTGAATCTGTAGCCACAACTACTCCCTTGTACAGCAAATATTATTATTCCAGTCAGATACTGTTTTTGTTTTTGTTTCTTTATAAGGCAGGAAAGGAAGCAAACAGGTTGATAGACATATTTGGATCACTCAACTTTATATCCAGGCTCATGGATGATTGTTGCCTTTGATAACTTGTCTAAGCAGGAGGAAAACTGGGATCTAGAAGTAATGCTGCTTTTCATAACTCTCCTGCAATGACAAGTACATTAACAAGTCCATTTCTAGCAGATGAAACAGTGCATGTGCAGAGTGGGTTCTCATATACGGTATATGTCAGCCATATCCATTTACTATAGGAAGCTGCCATTTTTTAAATCAAGATATGGAGCCATTTAGTTCAGTATTGTTTGTACCAGCGGAGGCAAGCTGCAGCCTGTGGAACTCATGTGCACCCAAGACTTTTCTTGCTGCCCCATCAAAACATTTTTCTTGGACTGGCAAATCACTAAATGGGCTGCTTACTTTAATCATGTTTTAACATCATAACTTCTTGTTTTATCTTTTTTTATATAGAGAAGTGATGGGAATTCAAATTGAAAGACCCACACTTACAGACACCTACATTTCGCTCACTCTGCAGCAATGCTCCCTCTAATTTTCAGCCCCACCAGGCAAACCTCTACCCCTTGCATATGTGACCCTCCCTCATGTGGGGTTCCGTCACAACTGGGAACTAAAGGGGCTTAAGACAATCGCTGTGGGTGTGCGGAGGAGCAGGAGCCCTGTGCAGAGGGGGGCAGAGTCACACGTAAGCAGGCACCTTAGAGGGAACCTTGCTCTGCGGCTCTACGGTATTGCTCTGGCTTTGCTTCCTTTTTGCAATGAGGAAGCTGCTTCCTGGGCATGTTAGTATTGCTGCCCTTCAGGCTCTATAGAAGGCACCTCCTGAAGAACCACCACTCCCAAGAAATGGCAGCAATACTACGATTTTTAAAATTATTATTTTAAAAAAATCGCAAGTAAGTCTGGAGCTAGACCATGCTGCTTCAAATCGGGGTCCTGGTCCAGATGAGAGAAATGTAGGTGTTCATAGGTGCTGGAACTCCCAGAAGAAGAAATGTATTTCCCCTGGTTTTCTTTCCTTAAAATGGCTATATTCTGCCATAACATTGATATATTGTTGCATCTACATGCCATTTAACACAGTTACAAACTAAAGATGAAAACATTACCCATTATTTGCCTATTATCTTTATATAAATCTGAGACTCTGGCATGTTCCCTCAACTTACTGAGGAATATGTGGAGAAGAATTAAGCACAGGAAGGTACTCCCCCTCCCCGAATTCATTTGCACAGGATGAGATAGGAATAGAGATGCAAGAGAAAAGTACGGAATAGATGAATGGACACAGGACAGTAATAATTATGCAAATTTTAATTCTTGTAATAGAGTGTCATAAAAAACAGAATGGGTTTCTACAGAATAAAGTCTAAAGGGTGTTTGTTCTGGTGGACAACACCCGTTATCAAAGACTAACAGCCCTATTTTGGTCTTGCAAACTCAACACCATGGCCTCCTTTATTAAAGTAGTTCATATCATATTCAGTTTCCCCCCTACAACTCTCTCCTCTTCAACTCTTCCCAGCATTATTCTATTTTCCAGTATGTTTTATGATATATCCAAAGTACCCTAATTTTTGCTTCTAGAAGGCTTGATTTGTTCCAGGACCCACTTCATCATTTTCCTCCACTCCAATTCCACATTTCCAATGAACTGATACTGTATATTTTTTCCTGTCACACTTGTTCACTGTCCAGCTTACAGTTGTATACATAGCAATCTGGAATACCATAATATGGATGATCTTGGTCTTGATGTCCTCTACACTAGAAATGTTTTTCTACTTCCTTCATAGCTGCCCTCCCAAGTCTCAGTCTTCTGATTTCTTGGCTTCAGTCACCTTTTAAATTGGTGACTGAACCAAGGTCCAGAAAATCTTTAACTATTTCAATTTCTTAGTTGTCCACATTAAAATTATATCATTTATCTGTAGTCATCATTTTTGTCGCATTAACGTTCAACTGTAATCCTGTTTTTGCATTTTAACCTTCCTCAGTAGTTGTTTGACACCACAGTAAACAATATGACGTCTGTATATTTAAAATTACTGATGTTTCTTTCACTGATTTTTACTCCCCCTTCATCTGAATCTAACCACCTTTTTTGTATGATATGTTCTGTGTATATACTGAACAGATGGAAAGATAAAATGTCTGCCCTTTCATAGAAGTCATTTGTATCCAGATATTTCAAATAGTCTTGATGCTCTTTGCCTGAATGTCAGTGAAAAAAATGAAGTAGGAACAAGTTACTCAGAGTAGCAAATCATTTCTGCCAAAAAGCTGATGCTCTGCTGAGATCCTGTACTGGAACTACAATTCTTGTCTACAAAATGATGCTTTGACAAAAAAACAAACAAAGCAAAACAAACAAAACCCACTTTCTGGGTGTCTCCCCCACTCTGCCAAGCCACACCTATAAGCCAAAATAAGCAAAAAAAAAAAAAAAAACCCCAACAAACCTATGAAAATCAGAGCTTGACTCAAGCATCGACAGCCAAAAACAGAGGAAGGACAGAACAAATCTATACAAATAAATAATTAACTAGCAATCTGAATCCATTATGGCCCAAAATGTACAGGAAAGAAGAAAAGTCAGGAAGCGAGGAAGCTGGCAAGAGACCAAGCCACTATTTATGCTTAAATTTTCTGAAAACTGATCCTTACCAAACGAAGGCCTGATAGACTGCCTAAAGGCCTCTGATCTTCACCGCTCTACTTGGGCCCTAAGCTCCAGAATAGCAGCTGTAAAAGGTTGTTCCAATGCAAAAAAGGTTGCATTAGAAAAGAGTAGGAGCCCCACTTAACACCAGTTTAACTCTAGTCCCAAACTAATGTACTCTCTTCGTCTAATGTCAGTTGAACAGTTTGCCCAAGCCCCTCTCATGAGATTAGAATGTCAAAATAAAAAACTTGATTAGAAAAATGTTAATAAGCCATGTCATTTGGGAATATTGTGTAAGATGCCTCATTAGGGCCATACTTGATAAAGCAGGTAGCTAAATAACACTGGCTGAAATCCTCTTCTGTAACTTGCACCACATAAGGCTGAGGTCATCCACGGCTGCAGCAGTTTTTCAGAGGGGGGGAAATCCCTCTCACCCCTGACATTCTGAAGGTTCCCATGAAATCTCTTTCCTCAAGGGGACGTGGTGGCAGGCTGCAGGAGGACTAGGGGAGGTTCAAAACTTGGTGCCACTAGTAAAATCATCCTTACAGTGGCAATTTTTGGAAACAAAAGACCCCTATTTCCTGCAGCCCCCAACGGTTTCCCCACAATGAAAGGGACCCCTTGGCAAGCTTGGGACCTTTGAAGGGATCAGAAATGTTTTATTTCTGAAAAATGTGCTGCAGTTGATGGTGTCATCTGCCTTACGGAATTAAGTTATGGAACAGGATTTCAGCCGCTGTTTCAAATCTATGGAAGCAAATGCACTGGAAGTCCCGTAGCACAGCTTCCAGCCTCCTGCATCTCAGGGAATACCAGAGGCCTAGCATCAGAACCATTAGGAAGACCTTAGTGACCTTGATGTTACGATATGGTGTCAAGTCACCTTCAACCTGTGCTGCCCTTACGAATTAATGACTCGCAGAAAGTCTTATTGTTAGCAGTCCTATTCACATCTTGCAAACGAAAGGCCATGGCTGCCTTTATTGAGTCAACCCAAGATCTTACTCTTGTCCTATTACCTTCCACTCTTCCTAGCATGATTGTTTTTTCAAGTGATTCTGGTCTTTCCAGCAACATGTTCAACTAAGAAGAAGCTACTTGGATGAGTAGAGAAATGTTTCAGCCTAATAAGAAAGGAGTCCAGTTGCCATGACTCAACTTCCAGATAATCTCACCTGGATGGCTGAGAATCTTCACAGATACATGTCCAATTATAGTCGCCTTATTTTAATTTAGTTATGTTAGCTTCTAGAAATCAGGCTTGAATTGATCTGGAACCCCTTTATTTGTTTTTTGGGGAGGACCTGTGTAGTCTAGTGTAGTGAACAGAATGTCAAACCAGCACTGGGTTCAAATCCTTGCTTGTCTATGGAAGCTCCTGGAGGAGGGTGTGGCACTGGTAAAACTACTCCCTAAGCATATCACCTATCTTGGAAACTCTACTAGGTTCATCATAGGTTGGCATTGACTGGAGAGCAAATAACTTACACACAAAGTTCTGTGAATGCAGTGTGAACCTCAAATGAGGATGATTGCCACACAATTTAGCCCCCTTCCAGCACATTTCTTCATTGTCCAGCTTTCATATACCTACATAGTAATCAAGAATACCATAATATAGATTATTTTGGCCTTGGCTTTGATCTCCAGCAGCACATCTTTACACTTAACGGTCTTTTCTATTTACTTCATAGCTGGTTTTATAAAGCTCAGCGTTTTGATTTATTGCCTGCAGTCTCCATTTTGATTGAAATCCTTAACAATTTTGATTTCTTCTTTCTTGACACTAAACTTACGTAATTCTTCTGGAGTCATTGTTTTTATTTTCTGAATATTCAGTTGGAACCCTGGTTTAACAGTTTCTTCTTCAACATTCTTCATAATTGTTTTATGTTCTTGCTATTTTCTGCCAATAATATGGTGTCATATGCATATTTTAAATTATTGATAATTCTTTTATAAATTTGCGCTCCTCCTTCACCTGAAATGAATCTATCTTTTCATACGTTGTGTTCTGTGTGCAGCTTGAACAGATAGGTATTTTATTTATACCCTCTTGTTTGTCACCTTTGCTAATGGGAAACCACTCTAGTTTTTCCATATTCTGCTCAGTGCACAGATCATGTATCAGCACAATCAAATGTTGTGACACACCATTTCTTTTAGAATAACCCATAATTTTTCATTATTGATACAATCAAAGGCTTCAGTTTCATGTATAAAAGCACAAGCTGATTTTTTTCAGAAATTCTTTGATATTCTCCAGTAGCCAGTACACGTTTGCAATATGGTCTTTACTGACTCTTCATTTTCTGAATCCTGCAAAAAACATCTGCCATTTCTCTCTTCATATATGATAAAAGTTTTTGTGTAAACTGAGGATCAACTTGCTTTCATGGAAACTAATATTGTAGTTCAGTAGTTACTACTGCATCTTCATGCTTTGGGATTAGGATGTACACAGAACCTTTGCAGTCTGTGGGCCATTGACTGAAATCCTAATGTTTAGTGTAGGAATTTGCATCCAGAGTACATCCATTAAATCAATGAAAGCAAATCCCCATTGATTCATCGGGCCTACTCGAGTTGCAACATTACTACACGGAGCAACAAGATTTTAGCCATTGTTTTGTTTTCCATCGTTGTTGGGATATTCTTATTAGGATTTTGATAGATTCAATTTCTGTAGCTTGAAACACTTGTATTAGTACCCCATGTACTTCTTGTCATCTATTTTTTCCAAATGCTTTTTGAAAACAGCTTTCATTTCTCTTCCTAAAATTGCAGATTCTTCATCAAAGTATTCTTCTTACATCTTTTCTTTATTCTATCTTGATCAGATAATCTATTACCCTGCTGAGGTTTCAGCATCCATAATTGAGATTTCCCTTTGATTTCTTGGATCTTATAGAAGAGATTTCTTGTTTTTCCCTTTTTCATTGTTCTCTTCCATTTCTCTGAAATGACTGTTATAATGCTTTTCTTTGCTCCCATGTGCCAGTGGTTGAAAAGTTGCTTTTAGGATTATGATCCCATATCTGTGAGCTTTTACTTTTGAGTCTAGTCTGCTATTAACAATTTTACAAGTCTTCCCAATGTTCCACTGAGCCCTTTCCCCTTTTTTTTGACTAGAGGAATAGTCTTTTTGCATTTTTACCTAATAGAATCTCTGGTTTCAATCCACAGTTCTTTTAGTTTGTGGTCACTTGAGCTTAGTAATACAAATCTGTCTTTAACTTCTTCAAGAATATTATTTAAATTATATGTTGGCACTATCATTGCTTGATGGTCTGTAACATGGTCCACTCCTTGTCTTGCTTTGACAGAGAGAATAGAGTTTCTCTATCTTCTGCTTCCAATTATATAGCCTATTTCTATATTTGTCATCTTATGTACAATCTTGTTCAGTTATCTGAAGCATGTTTTTTCAATAAAAAAATTATTGGCTTCACAGCCAGTTTTGGGTTGCTTTTCTGCTTCATTTCTAGCTTCTGGGCAAAATTCTCCAATCATAGTTCTGCTTTATTTCCTACTTTTGGGTCCAAGTTACCAATGGCTATCAGCACATCCTGTTTTGGTATCACATCAGTTTCGTCCTGGACACTTGCATAAAGAACTTTGATTTATTCTTCTTTAGTATCTGTAGACTTGAATGATGGTTATGCTGACAGACTTTCCATGAAGCCTGATACTATTCAGTAAGATTTAAGCCACTAATACCTTGTGCTTATCTTGCCTCACCATTATGGTCATGCTATTTGTCATTTCTAGAGGAAATTATTTTGTAATTATCTGACTGAAAATGCCCTATTCCATACTACTTTAGGTCTTTTTCACCAAGTACTGTTGTTTTTAAACATTCCATTTCTTGTTTTATAGCTTCCAGTTCATCTTAACTCATACCTTTCACATCCCATGTTCCAATTCTATCTGCAGTGTCAGACTTTCCTTTTACCTTGTGCACATTGGCCACAAGACACCCTTTCAGCTTTAATCTAGTTGCTTCATTAATAAAATCACTATTTGTATTTGCCCTTTACTCTTCACCAGTAACTGACTGAGTGCCTTCTTACCTGGGAGTCTCATCTTGTTTAATTTTGGATTCTTTCATCATAGAGTTTTCAAGGTAAGAAATATTCAGAAGTGGTTTACCACTGCTTTGTTCTGCAAAGTTAGCATGAGTGTCACTGCCATGTCTATGAAAGATCCTCTCCTTTCCTGATTTAAAATTGCTTTTCCTCTAAACTTACAGCTGACTTCTAAGACCATTATGGTTTAAACATCAGCAGCCTGATTATAAAGAATTCTGCACCCATTTTAGGAATCCAGTTCCAAGGAGATATATCCTGGCCTAGCTAATAATAGAATCATAGAATAATGGAGTTGGAAGGGGCCTATAAAGTAATTGAGTCCAATAGAGAAATCTAAATCAAAATATATCTAACAGATATATCCAACTTTCATCCCCCCAATCTAGCAGATAGACCCCTATCTACTCTTTTATACGCAGATGATGTTGTACTTCTCTCATTAACCTGTGTTGGCTTACGGCGGTTATTAAGAGCCCTGGGCAACTATTGTAAAACTGAGGAGATAGTAATTAATTATGATAAATCAAAAGTCTTAGTGTTTACCAGGAAACGGATCACACATAAATGGCAAATAAATGACCATCCAATTGAGCAGGTCAAATCTTATAAATATCTGGGTGTGATCTTTCAGTCCTCAGGATCTTGGAAGGCTCAATTATCCAATGCTATTGCAAATGCTCAGAGAAGTATTCAGTCACTCATACATTTTTTCTTTGCAAAAGGAGGTCAGCATATACCATCAGCCATACAGGTCTTCAATGCCAAGGTGTTAGCACAGATGTTATATGGTGCACAATGGTGTAGATACAGAAATTTTACTGCAATGGAGTCCACTCAAATGAAATTTCTGAGAACTATTCTTGGACTCCCGAGTTGTGTGCCAAATGTACTTTTACGACTAGAAACAGGCCAGATGTTGACAGAGTCTCGGGCATGGATACTTAAGCTGAATTTTTGGTTAAAAATGTTCTTCACCCCTGTGGGGTTGGCTCCCTTAGTGCTAACTGATAAGTTTCAGTCCAGATGGGAAAGATCTATGGATGAGAAATTAAATAATTTGGGCCTCTTGAGAAGTGCTATTTTGTTAATGGGCTATACAAAAGCAAAACAGGAACTACACCAGCGCATCACAGACAATGAGCTGCAACACCATGTCAGCATAGCTGCGGCCCATCCTGGCTTTAGAGATTATGGTCAGGCATTTTTACCTGCAAGCTATTTGAATATTCTGACCCTTCCAAAATATAGAAAAGCTTTTACATTAGCAAAGTTTAATGTACTTCCTTCAGTTCTGCTGGAAGGCAGATACAAGAACATTCCCTATGAAGAGCGCTTATGTCCTTGTGAGGCTGGTGTGGTGGAGACGGTTGGCCATGTTCTGTTGTATTGCTCCTTTTACACTGGTTTCCGTGACACTTTTATTCATCCAATTTTGCAAACCATCCCTGGAAGAGATGATGAGTACTATACATGTTATCTGCTGGCAGACCAGTGTCCATCAGTAACGATTAAAGTGGCCAGTTTCTGTGCAGCAGCACTAGTCTGCAGGTGAGAAATGGTGCCTTAATCCTCTAGATATATACATGTATGTATGCATATACGAATATGTATGCATTGGGGGTTGGGTTATGCTCCTAACAATTATTTATGGAATTTGTTTCCCTAAGAGTCTGCCGCACATATGTATATTATAGTTGTATTGATTCTGTTTATTCTTATGCAGTTGTTCTGTGTTATTCACATCTGATCTGTTGATCGTACAAATAAAATTATTATTATTATTATATCTAACAGATGATTGTCTAATTTTCTCTTGAATATTGCCAGCATTGGAATGCTCACACCTCCTGGGGTAATTGGTTCCATTGTCATACAGCTCTAACAGTTTCTCTTACTGCCACGTCTTTCATCAAGTCATCTCTATTGGTTAGAATCAAATCTTCTAGTTTCTTCTTCCATTTTTTGTAGAAGAAAATTATCAGCTGCACAAGCCAGGAATTTCTTGGGAGGGTCATATTTAGCAGAATTTGCCTCCCAACAGTTATCAGGATAATTTAAGTCTCTCTTTACTACTACACTGTGTTGTTTTTTAATTCTTGCAATTTGTTTTTCAAAAGTTTCATCCACAACTTCCCCTTGATTGAGTGGTTAGTAGTAGACTCCATCTATCATGTTCCTTTTGTTTTTCGCTTCAATTATATTAGTCCAGATGCTCTTGATGAGACAACTAAACTTATCCGAAGACTTCTGGCTTCCGGCTTGAGTAGAAGGACGTTTGTGCTGAGCTCCACTCCCTTTTAATTTTAATCACTATTATATTACTATTTATATTATTTTTATCTATTTTAACCTTCAATTTTTTTAATTAGTCTTATAAACAAGCTTCATAGTTGTTACTTTTGGCGACAGATTCCCTGCAGTTGGGAGTTTTGCTCCCTCGTGAAGGTAGAGTGCAGATAAGGCCGGGCAGCTTTGTGGATATTTGGTGGATATTATCAGCTTGGTCCTTATCTAGAAGAGCCGTTAACAGCAGCAAACAACTGAGGACTATAAAAATTCTGGCCTTCAGAAGGAAACAGACAGCGTGGGCATCACAGAGGACTCACTGCCTTTTGTCAGCTCCTTCCCGAAGGAAGGAGGGGGAGAGAGGAAAGATAAGAGAGCTTTGCTGACCTGGAGGGGTGTTGCCGCTGTTTCCAACTTAGTTTGGCAGTGAGTCTTTGCCTTGGTAACTCTTCAAGTTACTGAGTAGATTGAACTGTTTGGCCCCTTTCTTTGCCTTTACGAATTTGATGCCTAGACCCCAAGGTTTCACAGCACTCCCAGCCCTACTATTATGAAGGTAACGACTACTCCCACGGAAGAACCAGAGGATATTCTGGATTTCACGTTAATGACCCCTGTGCTACAATCTATTCAAAATGAACTGCTCCCACGCATTGTTCCATTTTCAGAACTTAAAGAATCAGGAGTTGGCGTTGTGTCAACGTCCTTATGTCAGGAGCTGTTCAGAACTCCTGACAAGGATGGTTTATCCCCCCCCCCCCCGGATAACAACCCAGATGGGATCATTAGGGCGGTTGAGAAGGTGGGAGGTGACACAACAAAGAAACACTGGAAACAAATTAAGATTACCAACTTTGTTAACATACTCATAGAGTGGACCATAAGGAGTCTGACTACCTTGGGAAGTCAAGTAGCCCCATAATTGACTTGCCAGACAGTGTTGCTGACAATTCTCAGATGCTGGACGCCATATACCTATCTAGTAAACTGGATGTGGATTTTGGTCGTATGAGATCACTAGACTTAAGCCCCTTACCAGATGCTTTTCTAGGTGAAAGAGCCCTGTCGGATGCATCAAAGAGCCCAAGGAATACTGGAAAGGATTACACCCTGGTAGAAGCCACTGAGGCGGAGAAAGCCCAGAACACTCCAGATCAGCCCATCCCAGCAAGAGGGTTATACAACAATACCTCCACAAGAGACGATCCCTATGCTCATAACCAGAACCAATTATCAGAAATCAGGGATTTCTTATTTGACATCAAAGAACTTATGATCGTCATAACAGGCTACCTGATGAAAACACAAAAGCTTCCTTTAGTGGAAAGTGAACTCCTGTGGAGGCAGAGAAAGGACAACTCCACACAAGAGCCTGAAACGGACTACCACAATCTGTCACTGAGCACAGTAAACAGAATTGCCAGTCTGTCCCTGGAGGAGTTACTGCTATGTGTGGATCCTAAGAATGTAGAGCATCAAGGTCCTAACTCCTTAAAAACCTTTACAGCAGGTACAGAGGACAATTACCAGACTTTGTTGGATGGCAAGGAAAGACCAACCCGAGCCACGGAGCCCCCAAGTGGAACAACAACAAGCTCAGCTGTGAACAGTGGCAGAAAAGGCCTGGGTGTAAGTGCATCAACAGTTAGGCTGAAGGGGAGAAGGAAAAACACTGTGAGGTCTGGTCATTAGAAGGTGGCCAATCCCCTGCAGGGGAAGGTAAAGAAAGTAAAGAAAGGTATTTATTTTAGACCACTCTTTAAACTATTAAACGAGGATGCTGCTACTGATAATAATAGAAGGAAGCGGAATACTAACAAAAGCTCCCCTCAATGTGTCCCTAAGCTGAAAAGGAAATAAATAAATAAGGATGTAGTAGTGACGGGCAAAGTGTTGGAGCCAGGCCTTGACACATCTTATGCATACTCAAATGGCCCTGTTGCTGGTAGAGTAGTGCCTCCTCCAATGAAAAGATGCTATCAACCAATATCAAATACTGGTCCCAAAATATTAGCAAAGAACCATCAACAAGGGAATGATAACGCGCCTGTTGGTAATCCAATACCTGTTATAATTGGCAACAGGAATGCTCGCAAAGGGGCAGAAAATAAGTAGAAATGAAACATACAAGGTCACTGCCCCCCATCATCGGAGGTGGGTTGGGAACTCATATGAGGATCATGGTCCCCCACAGCCCTATTGGAGGACCCAGTTATGGGATAGGCATCCCCAAGGGCATCAGGGCCGCCTATACATAGATGTTGGAAATCGGGTTGTGAGTGATTGTGAATGACCATCTATGACTGTTGCAGAGAATCACGACTCCTATTTTCAAATGCTGTTACTCTTATCATGGAATGTGATGGGTTGGGCGGGTAGAGTGAAAGATGACGGCACTCGTGGGTATTTGAGTAAACATGATGTTATATTAATTCAAGAGACATGGTGTATAGAACCCATAGCATTGGATGGATACAAAGCCTTTGATCTGGAAGCAGAGCCCTCTAAGCATGGTAGGGCCAAGGGTGGCCTAGGTATCCTAGTCTCAACATCACTAAAAGTTAAAATTGATAGGTTACCCTCTCATCCACCAATAGCTATGGCAATAGTTATACATTATCAACAAGTCTCATGTATTATTTATTTATTTTATTTATTCAGCTTTTACCCCGCCCATCTAGATTCAAACGAATCTACTTTGGGCGGCTTACAGTCTGAGCAATATAAAACAAGAATTAAAACAGACAATATCCAAACAAAAAAGAGAAGTAAGCAAAGTCCAAGATGGGAAAACACAGGGAACTAAGTGATGGAAGGGGGGGGGGGGGGAGGCCTGCCTGAAGAACCAAGTCTTCAGCTTGTTCTTAAAAACTCTCTACTTCAGGTCAGGTAAGTTCCGGCAGGTCCAGGACTCCATCCCACATGTTGTGTATACAATACAAGACTGAATAGCAAAGCCCCGCTCAAGTTTACACAGAAGCATTATAATAAATGTCTATCTAACACCAGCAAAAACTAAAGCGCAAATAGAGACAGAGTGGAGGAACTTGGAAGCCTATCTCTGGAACATAATACTAAATAATCCAAAGGCATATGTCATTATAGGCGGAGATTTTAACGCAAGAATAGGGCAGGATGATGTCAGGTTGTACTCCAGTATGAAGATATGCCCATGAATCAGGGAAACACTTACTGCCTCTACACAGGATGTCCAAAGATAGTAAAGTGAATTATGCTGGACATAAGCTAACACAGATGATCAATCAATTGAGTCTCCTTATTTTAAATGGGTCTTACCCAGATGACCACCCTGCAGAATTAATGTATTGGTCTGGAGAAAGGATGAGCATTTTAGACTACTTTATAGTCTCTGAGTCTGTAGTCCAATACATTGAATCCTTATGAGGAAGTAACCCTAGTTATCTATAAAACCATAGATGAGGCCAACAAGTACACCACAAGAGTAAACAAACGGTTCTCTGCACCCTGGTTTGACCGAGAGTGCAGAGTAGCAAAAAGAGATCTAAGAAACAGCTACAGTAGGTACAGAAACAACCCAGAGGGGACCCAGTATTGGGTACTAAAACAACAACGAGCTCATTATAAATTCCTTCTTCGACGCAAAAAAAAAAAGATGCTGAAGGTAGAATGTGGAGTCAATTAAGGTCAGCAGTTAAAACTAAGAACACTTCCCTTTTTTGGCATCTGGTATCTGACCATCCAATTAGCTCCCCCATGGCCATGAACAATTACATCCTACCAGAAGTTTGGGAACAACATTTTAGAGGACTGTATAGTAGTTCTGAACCTGCAGAGTATGAAATTGATGAATTGGACAATCTCCCTCAATGGCCACCAGTGAATTCGGTAGAAGTGAGGAATCTTATTCAAACCTTGAAACCTGGTAAAGCCCCGGGATCGGATCTAATAACTTCAGAATTAATTAAGAAAAACTCTGACTGGTGGGTACCAATTATAACATCTTTATTTACAGCAATCGATAATACTGGGAGAATTCCCAAGGATTGGGGGCTGGCGATGATTGTTCCTATATATAAGAAAGGAAACAAAGATCTTCCATCAAACTACAGACCTATTAGCCTACTTAATATATTAAGTAAACTGTATGCTAGACACCTGCAGTGGAAATTACGAGATTGGATTGATCAAGATAACTACATCATCCCCCTAAATTGGCAAGCAAACACATTGCTATACTATTGTATGTGGACGATGCCGGGCTTCTCTCAAGGACACCGATAGGACTTAAGAGAATGCTGTGGACACTTTCTAAATATTGCCAACAAAACCGATTGGAGATAAATTATGATAAAACAAAGGTCATATCCTTTGCTAATAGACCAAAGAGGTATACCTGGTATTTAAATCAAGTCCGCATTGAACAGGTACAACAATACAAATATTTGGGTGTTATTGTTCAGGCAAATGAAATAATGAAAAAACTCGCATATAAAGTATGTTGTATCTAATGCACAAAGAAGTGCTGGTGCAATACAAAAATTCTTTTGGACCAAAGGGGGGCGAAATGTGACAGCAGCCATCAAACTATTTATGGCAAAATCTATGGCACAATTGACCTACGATGCTCCTTTTAGCATTGTAGGAAACAGATCCATGATGGAAAAACTTCAAACTAAATTTTTAAAAGCCATACTATTGCTGCCAACCAATGCATCAAATGCAATGGTTTGTCTGGAAACAGGACTAGTAACTATAGAGGCTAGACTTTGGATAATTGTCCTGTCATGTTGGTTAAAATTGAACTACACTAACTCTGGGCTCGCCCATTTGATATTAAAGGACAACTCTGTCTCCCTGTGGAGGGAACTGTTGGAGAACAAATTGGGGTACTACGGATTCTCACATCAGTATCTAATGTCTATGAGTTATGACCAAGCCAAAAGTCTGATCAAACAAAGGATCTTAGACACAGAAAGGCAGCATGATCTGAATAGAGTTAAAGCACATATAAGGGATATCCTCGGTATTAATAGAAACACATCAATGCCTTACGTAAGCGAACTTGAAAATTCTGAAAGTAGAAGGGTGTTTATGCTAATCCGTATGGACATGTTGCCTTTTGCTGTCTTGGAGGGCAGATATAAGAAAATTCCATTTTTGAATCGGCTGTGTGTATGCGGGGAAGGAAGTATAGAGACCTTGGAGCATGTACTCTTGGACTGCAGAATTTACAAACAGATCCGGGAAAGCTACATCAATCTAATTATTTTGGACAGGGATGGAGGTGACAGGAAGGGCTGTCTCCAGACCTTGCTAGAAGATAGAAATAAGGCTACAACTTACAATGTGGCCAAATTTGGCCGGCTAGCCATCAAGCTAAGGCAAGTTTGGATTAATCAAATGGATAAAGACCCCATTGAGTAGCGTATGGTGACTAAGGCTATTTAGGCTAGCAAAGGCCCTTCACGTCACTAAAGGATGACAGTATAAAAATAGAGTTCTTCTCTATTTTATAAGAGTCTTTTATATATATACTGTATATTTTAAATTCTAGCCATTTTGGAACTTGTTATATATGGTTATGAAGATGCTGTTTTGTTGACTTATCATTGGTTTTGGCTAAAATTTGAATAAATTTGAATTTGAACTAAACTTATCCTACTGCATTTTTGTGCAGGAATATATTTTTGACATATAGTGTTACTCCACCTATTCTTTTTGTTCTTTTAAACAATTTCTATCCTTCAACTGCTGTATTTCAGTCACGGAAGTCATCCCACCAAGTTTCAGTTATCCCTGTCAGGTCATATTTCCCTTTCTGAACTAAGATTCCTAATTCTTGTTTGTTTCCCATGCTTTTGGCATTTGCAGATAGTGTGATTTCTTGCCTGCTTTCCTTTGTACATTTTTATGAAGATTATTATTGGGCCCCATTAGAACTGCTGGCTCTGTTCCTCTTGCTGTGCATAAACCTTCATCTATTTTTACCTCTGAGTTTGTATCTCCTTCCCCCTTTCAATTCAGTTTAAAGCTTTCCTGATGGAACTCTTCATGCTGTGGCCAAACACATTCTTCACAAGGACTTAATTTCTAGTCCTTGTTAGGTACAACCCTTCGCTTGACAGCAGTCCATCTTCCTGGAAGCTTAGCCCATGGTCCAAAAATCCAGATCCCTCACATCAGCATCACCTTTGTAGCCAGTTGTTCATTCCATGTCTTTTCCTTTCCCTTTCTATTCCTCTTCTGAGTACTGGTGGGATAGACTCAATATTTCAAAAGACTGTCCCCATTAAATGGGATGGGGGCTTTTCCCATGAACAGCAGGTCTACCTCTACCATTCTTATCCCAACTTTGATTTTTTAGTATTATTTTGCATATTATATCCTGAAAGAGAAGACAGATCCATAGGGATCTCCAGAGTTGGGAATCTTGTGACAATAACTGCAGATTGTCATAAACAGCAAGCTGAACAAGTAGATCAAGCAAAGTTATGCTACATGCCTAGAGTGCCAGCCCAAACCTAATGCACCTGGAATGGACTGAGAAATGAAGACTATTCACTGAAAAATGGACAACAGGCCTTGTTGGGGTCATACATTGCATCTGTGGTTCTCCTGGAGGCTAAACCAAAGCCAACAAAGGACTGAGTCACTCATATACCTAATATGTTTCATCATGCAAAGCCATGCTTGGATGGAAAATTCGATGAATGCACATATCTAATCAAAGCAAGCTGGGCCAGCATCACCCTACATTTTCAGATAAAACCTTAGAGTCAGTTAACCCAGTTACTCTTGGCTAGCTTGTGGTTGAACTTATCCTGCTCTCAAGAGTTAACCCTTAACTTGAACTTTAAACTGAGCCCCTCCCCCTATAGGTGACTGGATGCAACTTCACTTCCACTGAAAAAGATTTATGTCTTTGCATGGGGAGAAAGAGTAAGAGGAGACAGAGGAGGGCCTCATTGGCTTTCCTAAGCTGCCCTTTAATTGCTCCTACTTACGTGCATTTTATTTCAACTAGACTAATATTCTTAGAGTTGTTGATGTCACTACCTAGTTCTCCCTCTCTGGCAGAGGACAGATGAGACTTCTTGCCCTTGTTTCAAGAGATGAGGAGGCAGCTGTGGCTCCCTGCATCTCCACCTTAGTTAGCTCAAACCAAGATTCCTATTATCTTCCTTATCTTCAGTGTATTTCTCTAGTAAATACTAGCTCTCTTATTTTTCTCAAAAAGAAGTTTGAATATGATTTCTTTCCAGAGAAGAAAATATTCTGTGTTACCATGTTTCCCCGAAAATAAGACAGGGTCTTATATTAATTTTTGCTCCAAAAAATGCATTAGGGCTTATTTTCAGGGGATGTTTTATTTTACAGTCATATCTTCTGGTTGCTGCACAATGCTGCACAATGGTATGGTGGAGGGCGGGGTTTCACTTAACTAGGGCTTATTTTGGGGGTAGGGCTTATATTACGAGCATCCTGAAAAATCATACTAGGGCTTATTTTCAGGTTAGGTCTTATTTTCAGGGAAACACGGTAGCTATTCTGGATACTCAAGGACTGACTCTACAAGTTAACTTAGCCTGTGGCTACATGGCAAAAATACCACACGGTTTGCATCCAGGTTTTTAAAAGAGGTTGGGATCTTTTAAACCAGCCGGGGGTGTTCTGCTACTGAAATCACTGAAGATGTTTATGGGGGCAATTCTGGGATACATTGCACCAACAAACAGCCTCCTCAAGTGGTTGCACACCAGCTCCTGGAGCACTCACACTCCTTCTCACTCACGGCCTGTCAGCAGCCAAGGAGGAACAGGAGGAGGCTGGCCTCAGGGAGAAGCCAGGGATCACTTCCCCATGCACAGAAATCAATTCTAATTGCGATCCTAGCCCCGAAGCCTTGGGGTTCATGTCTCAGAAACACCCATGGCATGCATCCTACACCAGCAGAGAGGTGAAGGTTGAGGGAGCCTCCTGCTACTGTGTGGGAAGGGCTGGTGAGAAGGCTTCTTGGTTATGCCATTGCACTCAGCCCCCTCTTCTTTTGTTCAGCAGATGTGGCAAGTCCTGATGCCCAATGTGAAACCTTGCATTGTCAAGCACTGTATAGACAGCAGTGCACTACTTGGACAGCCTCCTGTTTTATTATTTGTTTATTTCCCCCCCCCTTTTCTTTTTTTCCTTTTTTTTTTTACTCAAGTGAAATGCCACTGAGTTCATGTAACAGCTTATCAGCCTGGTGAAATATATAGACTAGCTTTGTCAATTACATCTGGCTCCCAGCCAGGCTTCCACAGCAAGAAGGCAGGGGAAGAGGGGAGAAGCCAACAAGAAGTGGCTAAAGTGTTTATCAATTTCATCTGAACAGGTGGATATAGTATAGCAGTTTTCTGAAACAGTGCTAAGACATTTTTTTAAAAGGAACAATTGTTCAGAGGAAAGACAAAAGGGAGGATTATTATTGAGGAGGATTATTCCACCAGAGATGTCACCTTCCACATAGACTCATCTCACTGTAGGACATGGCACCAATTCCCCCTCTGGACCAAGATCACACTAGAAAAAAGAAAAAAAGTGATGCCAGCTAAGTCAGTAATAAAATTAAATTAAATAAATTGAACAACCCCCTCCTAGCTTTTCAAAAAGAAATGAATGACCCTATTTAGCTTTACATTGTAGGAAAAACATTGATTCTAAACATGTCAAATCCAATGCAAAGCACGTGTTTTAATGCATTGTAACCACACCTTTAGCTGCAGCTTACTCTATCATCCACAAGATGCTGAAAAAGTCTATATATTCACCCCATCAAAATGAGGTTGAATCCAATGATGTCTTTGCAGAAAGCATTTCTGATTGGTACCATGTTTTAGAAGCAGTCAAGAGTACCAGACTGCCCATAGTACTATGTGGGTGTGCTGCATGCATTAGGAATGCAAGCACCAGGGTTCATACACAGCCAAACAACAGACTAATCAATTTACAGTCAGGCAATTTCTCAATGATGTGCTCCTTCAGTGTTCCTAGTGCACCTGAAGGATAAAAAAAATTTTTAGATTGATGAGCATCCTTCTTGCTTCCCACATTGTATGCTTATCTGTCTTTGGAATTTGCTTCCCTTTAGAGCCCATGGCTTGTACCTTTTCACTCAGTGATGACATGGATGTAAGACATTCCCACATCCACTTCATCCAATGAAAATGATGGAGATGGGGATCACTTAGGTGGTGCTGAGGGAGTGTCTGTAACTAATCTAACCTCAAAACAATTAATCATTGACTACAACTCATCCAAACAGCTTATACATTTACTAAAATCTCACAAATTCAACAGTAAACATGTGTACGTATGAATGATGATGATGATAGAAAGAAAATTGAGGTCAAACACTTAAAATTCTCAGGATTTGATCAAAAAGGGAAAAAAAACTCCTTCATGCCCTTGCACAATCTGTATGGAGGGAGGAAAAAGGGGTCTCCTATCAGATTTTTCCCACCAACCTGTAATCTAATAATTCAACAATGTTTTTGAAAAAGAAGTGAAGCCACATATTGGAAAATGATGGGGAGATGAACAACCATCTCTCCCTCTCCCACCAAGCCATGCTTTTCTCTCAGCCACCCACATGCAAGACTCTCAGGCCAAACCCCAAAACATTCCAAGATGAAGTAAAGATCTGTTGAGGCAGCTCAGACTAGGCATTGAGCTTTCGTTCATGCTTTCACTGCTGGAGCATTGCAAATCTCACAGTTTTACAAATTAAGGGAAAAAAGGATCAAGGAAACCCTTATTTCAATACTTTAGCAATTGATTATCCCACTGGAAAAAGTCTGAAAGAGGACTCCAGAATCCAACTGGATTCCATCCATCTGATCAAGAAACCATTCTGGAAGTATGGAACTGCCAAATCTGGAGCAGAATCTGGTCGAGGTAGTTTATTTACTTCTTTCCCTAAAGAACTGATGCCGGCTCAGCTACAGGTTTAGAATCTCATTCATCAGTGTTTGATGTGGAAATCTCCTGGAAACAGGCTTTTCCTCCAAACCTTTAGAGGAATCTGAAATTGGGTTCCGTCATGCTCTTGAAACTGAGAAGCACAGTGAAGTTGCTCAGGAAAGAACAACCTTTACCTCACTTTTACACAGTTCAGTAATAAATTAAGGCTCAGTTTGAATTGTAGACGCTGCATTCACACACACATGTACATGTACACAAGCACACAGCCATCTTGTCTTGTGGAACACACCAGAAGCTAATCTGGAGTGTTATTTTTGCACTGGTTTACAGCTAAAAGTAATAACTATATATTGATATTCTTTATGCTACTGCACTTTTTAAACTATAATTGTTGAACAGACTAGGCAGTCTTGACAGAATGTGAACACTAAAGTGGACTGCAAGATATACTGTAGGTAGAAAACTGTCCTTTTAGTTTTTCCTCATTCACTTCCTCACCCAGCACTATGAAGGGTTAACTATTTTGTTGGTTTAACAATTCACACTTTTAACACATTTCTCAAGTGTACTAGAAGGGAGTGAAAGGACGATGCCTTAAACAGTCTCCTGCATTAAAGTAAGTTCCACTTTAACGTAAAAGTTGTTTTCCCAAGACTACATATTCATGATTTTATATGGTGCTATTGAAAACCAGCCTAGAGATTGGCCTTGGAAAAAATATATTATTGGGACAGCAAGAGGACTCATTGCATACATGAACTGCATTATCCTAGATGTTTCCTTGGAGAACTACTGATTGCTCTTGGAAGCTTTCATTTTTAATCACTAGAAGCTTCTTAATTCACTCTGGCTTGAGAAAATGAGATACAGATGTAAATTCTGCAAAGCAAAGACATTTCTTGAAGAGATTTTTAAATCTGGGAGGGGTGTCCCCCCCATAAATTGAAATGCTCTTCAATTGTGCAGGGCACCTGTTTTTAAAGGAGCATTACCAGTATGCTACTAACTTTTCTTCGTATGATTTCAATGAAGGGAAGTCAGGCGGGGAGGGGGGGCAGGGAGGAGAAGAACTTTGTTATTTGTACGGAAAGGGGTCTGGTTCTTGTCGGCACAAGAGACACCCAGGTGTTTTCAAAGCAGCCCCAGCACTGGGCCCTTCTGGAGCTGATCTCAATTTCTGTTTGCCAAACTACACTTTCAAGAGGTGTCAGGTATCGAGAACTCTTTCCAAATGCCAAAGCAAGCATTGAAGGAAGCTTTTAAAAAAAGTGGAAAAGAGTGGTGTTGGGGGGGAGGGGGGAGTTCCTTCTTGAAGAAAAAGGTAGTTGTTCCAACTTGGCTGTTTCTTTTTAAAATAATTAGTTAAACAGTGTATAAAAACAGGTAAGTCTGTTCTGCACTGCTCAGGGATTTGGCAGCCCTCCCTCCCTTCCTTCCTTGTGTTAGTAAAATTTTTGTGAACCACCAGTTCACAGGACAAGGGGAAGGAATTGTATCACCATGACCTAAGGCAACCCAGCTTGTAAGGTAAACCATAATTTTTTAAACCAACATGACCTCTCTGTTAACCCTTTCACTTTAAGCTTTAAAAAGTGAGAGAAGCATGTTTACAAAACCACTGTGAAGAATGGCGGAGACGGGGGTGGAATTACCTGTCAAGAACCTCTCCAGCTCTTTCTTTCCTCTCTGCTTTTCTCCCCAGCTCTGCCGACATCTGGACACAGCGCCCACTTAAGATCAATATTTTGGTTGAAGACTTGACTTTCTAATGAGTCATGGAATGCAAAACAAAGCTATTTTAAGACAGCAGCGACTAATTTAATCTATGATGGCAAACAAAACCAGCTGGGAACATTTGTGGATTAATAAATAAATATTATAGAAATGCCAATACCTATAATTGGACTTGCCATTTCTTTTTCTTCTTCTCATAATACCAGAATAGTAGACTAATCCACTGAAGGGAAATTATAGGAGATTCATGAGAAAACAAACAAACAAACAGTACTTCACACAGTATTTTGTTAATCTATGGCAATTTTTGCCACAGGCTGTGGTGACAGCCATCAATTTAGACAATTGTAAAAGGGATTACACAAACTCATAAAAATAAGATTATCAATGGTTACTACTCAGGATAGCTATGTATTCCTTACAATTTCAGAAGCAGAATGTTTTTCATTAGCAGTTCTTGAGAATCATGAGCAAGAGAATGCTCCCTGTACTGCTTTGGGCATCACTTCAAAAATTTCTTGGCTGTTGTGAGAACAGAATGCTGGAGCTGACTTTTGCTGCACGATAGTACATCTATGTTATTGTGCAGCAGAGGAAATCAACACTTTACAAGGCAATTCTAAAAATGGGAGTGGCCCAAACCAAAAATTATAACTTTGAAACTGGACTATAGATCTGTACCACATTTGGCACAGGTAGAGCAGACAGTCTGCTCTTACTCTGACAAATTTGGGGAAGATTGGGCAAAGGATTTTTGAATTATGATTTTTTTAAAGTAAAACTATTTTACCCCTGTACAAAAACAATGACCCTAAACATCCCCAGATTTAAAATAGCTCATATAAACTGAAAAGACCAAACTTACTTATCTTGAAAGGGAATGTTGGCCCCATCGGCTTTTTTTTTTAATTTGGAAAGAATCCAGGTTGCAGAAGCTGAAATACTGATCCTCAAAAAAGGATTTTCAAATGAGAAAAACAATAACTTTGTTATAAACTGAGTATGTGTAATATAGACTTGCCAAGCAGTTGAACCAATACATTATATGGGTGAGAAAGAATTATAGGTAAAAAAAAGTTTGCAGCTACTATGGAAGGAGTAAAAAAAAAAGATATGCTTTTTAAAAAAAATAATGGAGTGGCAGTCCTCCATAAACTGGGACAGTTTGCCACATATTAGCATACAATTTTGTAAATCATGTTCTAAGCATTTCTGCAGAGCACAGAGTCCTGAGTGCTTTCAGTAAACATTATTTCAGGATCTCTGAGACCAGGATCCTGACACAAGTCTTCAAAGGGGAAATCAGCTCCAGGTTTGGAGGAATCTGAACTTTTGAACCTTAAATCAGGACCCTGCTCAGATCTTGCAAATCTATAGCATCTCATGTTGGATTATTCTCTCTTCCTACTGTTCACCCCCCTTTCTAGGAATATTGTCTTTTCCATTAAGTTCTGCTCAGATCTTGCAAACTAACAGCTGTGGCTTCCTTTATTGAGAAATAAGTCTTTGTCTCTTCCTCCTTCTACCCACTCCCCACTTTCCCCAGCAATATTGTCTTTTTGGCAGTGTCCAGGAATGCATTTGCACAATTAAACTAGTGCACCAGTTGTGCCCATTCTTGGAGGGGTCTGATCTGGCTACGATGGCACATGCCTTAGTTACATCCCAGATAGATTACTGTAATAGACTGTGTGGGGCTGCCTCTGGAAAGTGTCCAGAAACTTCAGGGGGTCCAAAATGCAGCAGCCAGATTGCTAACTGGGTCTGGTCATAGGGTCATTGTCGCGCACCCCCAGTGTCCCTAGTTTGTTTCCCTCAAACCCAGGTCCCACCTTTGGGCACGACGTTCTTATTTCTCCATACACCAACTGCCACCAGTGGATCTTTATCCACACTTTACCAATAATGCTGCCTGGATACGTGTTGTCAAATATAACTTGAGTATTTATTGTTTAGTTGTAGAATCACATAAGTATATTAATAGATGTTGTATGATGTTTCACTCATTGCTTGGATATTACACACGTTTCTTTATTGGTATTACTTTTCATATAAATCACTGTGAATCACTGGAATACTATTTGATGACTGTCTATTTATTTTACTTCTATCTGTTAACTATTCTTTAATCCATAAACCAACTATACCACACCAACTTTCCAATCTCTCTCATAAAACTCCCTATAAAACCTCCTCTCTCCTTCTCTCTCAGTTTCCAACTGTCTCCCTGACTCCGCCCTCCTGTCCTCTCATAGGCTCCAGCTCTAGAGCTCCACATGATGGACAGGTGGGACATGGGCATTCCGCCACAGTCATAACCCCCTCTTACAGCAGTTTCATTGGCGGCCAATCTGCTTCCAGGCTGAATTCAAGGTTCTAACTTATAAAGCCCTAAATGGCTTCGGTCCACGCTATCTCAAGGACTGTATCTCCCTTTAGGAACCTGGTTGAGTGTTAAAATCATCAGGAGAGTCCTTTCTCTTGGTCCTGTCACCTTCACAGGTGCAATTGGTGGGTACGTCTCTTTTGCTACCCCCAGACTTTGGAATTCCCTCCCTCAGCAAGCTAGGCTAGCCTCATCTTTGCTGTCCTTCTGCAAGATTTCCCTGAGTGACTGGATGCCTGAGTGGGGTTTCTAAATGGATTGTTGTACCTTACTGCTTTGAATGTGTTTTAGTGTTGCTTATATATTTTTAGCATGGTATTTGATTGATTTTTTTATTTTTTTTATTTTTTTTAATTTTTTTGTATTTGTATACTCACTGTTGTTAGCTTTAATTTTGTGTTTTAATGATGTACACCACATTATATGTGCATGGTAGGATGGCTTCAGTTTACTCATATTTCTTCTCTTGAGAGTTCAGGCTTGACTTGACTGAGCACCCACTTTTCTGAATTTCTGGCTGTCTTTAGTATCTCTACCAACACCACCTTTCAAATGACTTGATTTTTGTCCTTATTTTTCTTTTACGTAGTATGGACAATTTTGACCTTGGTTTCCAGTCATAATCTTTGCTAACTCTGAGCCCTCCCTTTTTTCAATTTCAAAAGGCAAGGGGACATCTTTGGAAAAACATACACACTACATGTTCATAGAACGTTTGGTCTGATATAGCTTTTTTTCCTCAGGTTGCCTAACTCAAAGAAAGGATTTAAAAATTGGAACATAGCTTTCTAATCTGCATTCTGCAGAGCAGGCATGGCAACATTAGTTTACCTGAGAGGTTAAAAGGTGTGTATGTGTACCCTCTTTTGCTCACTACCATTCATACTTGTTGAAGAACAGCCCTAACAATTGCTTTGTGTTTGGGTGAGAAGTAGTTAACTGATGGAAAAAGAAGTCAACTTCTGGGATTTTACCTTGATTGGTAGTGAGAAGAAGAGAGTAACCTGTAGACCATCTTGGCTGCTACCATTTGTGCTGTCAACCAGGCTGCCATTTGCTATGTAAAGTTTGACATCCTTTTTTCTGCTGGCAATAGCAATATCAGGCCATTTCCTGGCATTTTGAATTGTGAATAGAGAAGTACAATATCCTACATTCTTAAACTGGAGGTTTTTTATGAAATCAGTAGACTTTTGTCTAATCTAGCAAGCTTCTTCTTACAAAGCTATGCATGGCTTAAATGACTTTCAAATGCTGATGGCTCTGAATTTGGAAGTCTCTAAAGTTCTTTTTTGCCAGCATTTTTAACCAAAAGAAGCCATCCAAATGCATCAGAAGCAAACTCCCTGTTACCCAAATCTATATGGGGGTGCAGCTTTAACTTTTTACAAAGGCTAGAAAAATACTCATTTACCCAATGTATAGAACCAAGGTGTAGACTAGCAATAACAGGGGCTCCTTGTGTTGCTAAACAGAAACGCATATTCAGTAAATGGGAGGTTGGATGGGGCAATTTTACAGAATGAATTGAAATGGGAAAGTGGTAAGCAGTAAAAGAGTGCATATATACACAAACTGTCTTTTCCAAACCAATCCTCCCAACACAGTTATTCTGCAAAAGCACAGTCCTAGAAATGCTGGAAGTTGCCTTATGGCAAATTAGGTAGATGGTGGGCCCTCTAACATAGCATCGTCACATTCATTGGCTTTGGCCCTGTAGTGTCTCAGACAGTGCACTGGCTCTCAAGGGTTCGCCCAGTCATATCTAAAGGTAACAGGAATTGGAACTTGGGATGCCTTGCATGCAAAGTATGAGCTATGGTCTCCTCCAGCAGAATGATCAGGAAGGCCCAAGGCACAGCAAGGACTTGCTTTCCACATTTTGAAATAATGAATAACATGTTGCTATTGAAAGAATGTGATACCACCCAGCCCAGTCTAAAATCATCTAAGGGCAAGATTACTTCCATGTCAGTCCTCCTAACAGATATATCTGTGTAACATGAGGTTTTCTCTTAATTCCACAGAGGCAGCTATCATAGTTCAAAGAATCTGTTTGTTGCCACTCTGCCAAAACAAACTGGGAAATAAAGTTTACAGATCATCACTATTCTTCCTTTTTTTATATATCTTCAAAAAGTCTCCTTAATACCAAATGTTCCACCCAGAAAACCAAGCCAAGCTTGGCTTCTACAAAAGGGGCATTTTTGCAATTAACTGAAGCTTGTGCATGGCCTGAGATTAATGTATACAGTCCCCACTGAGAATAATAGAGTGATGAATCACTGGGGTTCTCTATTGTTCCCAGCAACCCCATTCCTTCTGGCTTCAGTCCCAAAGAAAGGCACTGGAAATCTATCTCCTTCATCACTGAGGTCACACAAAGCTGTAAACACGCTGCTTGCTAGATAGCAGAGCCTGCAAGGGATGCAATTTGGTGGGATGTCATCCTTCACGTTGCTGAAAACTGGGTTTAAGAAAGCAGGGCCAGGTTCTGTGTATGGTTTGGTGATGTTCCAGTGAACAGCAATCCCCCTTTTTTGCAGAGATAGGTGTTCTAAGCTTTTTCTTCCCATTCTGTTTCTCTTCTCAAAACCACAGTTTGCAACCTCATGGTCTGGCTTGTTCCACAAGCATTACCTAGTCAAATACTGTAACCCCCTCACATTCCAGGCCTAAATGCACCTATATACCAACCTTCTCATTTTACCCCACATCCTCCAGCCTCTTTGCTCTCTACTGCCTCATCTAGACTCTTTTCTAGATTAGCCATTTCTCCCCCATCTCCTCCATATACTTTCCAGAAACTCAATTTAGCACTCAGCATTCTGGTTTAAAACAAAAAACAAAAACAAAAACAAGGGGTTGGAAATCTCACATGCATCGAACTGCATGCCTTTCCTGCCAAACACTCTTTTTTTTCTGTACTCAAGTTTACAGCACACAGTTTGGAGAAATACAGGGAGTAATTGACTGGCCTTCTCCTCATCTCTTTGATTAAGAGGCTGACTACACAGGTGTTTAAGCCTGCTGTTTGGTCTGCTGCAGGAATGGGCTGATTCGCTCCTAAAGATGGTGATCAGACAACATCTTTTCTGGAGTGAACCTGCCTGTCCCCAGAGTGTTCATATCTGCACCTTTCTGGTCCCTGTCAAGGGGCTTCTACTTGTTTTGGTGTGGGTAGGGGTCACTCTGCTTTCATCTGTTTCTAGCTTGTCTGATCACAGGAAACAAAACAAACCAAGCCTTCCTCTTTTAATTTGCCAATACAGGCGTACCTCAGTTTATGAATTTAATGCGTTCTCCAGGACGTTTCGTAATGCGAAAAATTCGCAAACCGAAACGCAGTTTCCCATAGGAATGCATGCACGGGGGCAGTGCTATAAACCTCCCAGGCGCAATGCAAACTTGCTTCGTATTGTGGAAAAATTTCATAAACCGAGCCAGCATTTTCAATGGATTTTCATTCATAAACCAAAAATTACGTTAACCGAGGTGTTCGTAAACCGAGATGCCACTGTATCATGAAGAGAGCGAGTTCATGATATTTGCAAATTAAACACTTCTTCAGCTCTGTGGAGGGGCCAAGGAAGTAAAAAAAAATTTACAGTGTGTATTAGAACAGCAAATATGTGCAGCATCACTTTAAAAATAGCATTAGGTGTTTTTTGGCGGGATGTTTCTGGCCTCATAATACCTTATACACACACCTAACTTGTAGTACACATACCTAATCCTGGTTTTAGTGATGCTAAAACACATCTGCTGCTGTAGTATACTCTTTAAAATGTTCACTTCCTTGGCCTCTCCACAGAGCTGAGAGTCACACTTCCTAGGTCAAGCAACATTCAGAAAATGCAGTGGACAGTAGCCCACTGGATATGTTACTCTGGCAGAAGTGCAGTGGCATAAATTGCAGTGGTGAATTGCTGGATGGCCACTGGATTCCCTCATCACCTTCCAGCCATGTGAGTTGGTGTCCACTGAAGGATACAAGAGGTAACTCATTAATTAGTACCAATTTGCCACTGTAATCTATGCTGTCACACCGAATCCTAACCAATAGGATTCGGTGTGACAGCATAGATTGCAGGCCAATATGTATAAGATTACATAGATTATAGGCCAATATGTATAAGCTTCATAGTAGGTTTTGTTACAGAGTGTTACAGTTCTCAGCTCCTATCTTGTGTATTCATAAATGCGCTCCCATTAGTCTAGTGAGCTGTGAGCAGAAGGGGGAAATGAAAAGAATAATTCTTTTTTTTCCTTAGCCCATAACTTATGTTATCGACCAGTACTAGTACTAAGAAAAGAGTCTGCTAAGTGCTTCTGTTCAACTCCATTGCAGCTTGCAAGGCAGGGAGTACTCACTAAGTCTCCACAAAGCACAACAAAATGCTCATTTCAGAGAATATACTGATGATGCACAAAGATATAGGGCAGTGCTTTGTTGTTGCTGCTCCTGCTGCTTCTCCCTCTTCTCCTTGTTAAGAAAAATCTAATTTTAAAAAATAACCAAGAGAGGCACATTGCCTAATAGGCAGCAGGGAAAGCATCTAAAGGAATATTAGTGCTCGTAGACATCATGCTGGAGATACCATTAGAAGATCATTGTCCAACTATGTATGTTTCCTAAAATAATTTTTTTAGAGAAGACATCATTTTTCTTTCTAGAACATGTGCCTTTGGTATGACAAATCTGTTTCCCAAAATAGAAATCCAAGACCCGTTTCTCTAATGAGAGACTGAGGAACAGAACCTGCTGATTTTTAGGGCTGACGTCATTCCATTTAGTCAAACTGACTGTTTATTTTCCCTAGTACCAATAAGTATATGCCTGTGCATTTCTTTGACCACAGCATTTTTCAGATAGTTAGTTGTAACTGCATTGGCAACATGGCTCCCAGGGAGGGAATAAATAGGTTCTTCACATCAGAAAAATAATTGGGTAATTGGACGGCTCCAGAAACAATGCAAATTTGTATTGTTCCCTCAACAAATACTTGAATAGCATGTCCATCCTTGTGATAATTGTTGGATTATTTCCGTGGCTTTTTTGAGTATTCCTTGAACTTTCAGGGGGCAGGAGGGCAAGAACATCCATCCTCCATTTGTTCAGCAGCCACATGATACTCTCATGTGGGACTTTCAGCTCAACAGAAGCTTGGTAGGATACACTGGTCTGCAATTTTTTAGAAGTCATCTGCTTCTGAGATAAAATGTGCTATTTATTATGTCTTTTGATGTGCTGAATTCAAATATGACAATTAAAACAACTGATTGGCTACTGTTTCCATGATCTTTAAGTTTTTACATTTTACATCTATGTATATTGTGTAGATAGTAGAGTTCTTATCATAAATTGTAAACCTAGCTCTTTTCAAGTATTTATGGTTGCTTTACATGATAATATTTCAATTGTCCTGTTTATGTAACACTTTAGAAATCAGCAAGATGACTTCCGGCTTGATGCTGCAACAAGACAGCAGGAGGAGGACGGAGCTCCATCCCCTGAGCTGAATTCTGACCTGTTTGGGACCCCCCCCAGGGGGTTAAAACCACCCCGAAGAGGTGGTGAAATGGGGGAGAAGCTGCTTATGTTTTGTCCATGGCCTTGACAAAGTTCTTCATCAGACCCAGCTTGATATGTAAAGGTGGTAACAAAATCTTCCTTGATTCAACAAGTGGTAGATGCTCAACATTTTTCCTCCTAGGCTCCAATGACTGTCAGAGTGGCCATGTAATGAGAATCTCTTGCACAGCTATCCCATTCGCAGATAAAACAGCAGTACTTTGCACATCCAGTCTGCTGACCAAGCAAGAGAGCAACAACCTTCATATTGCCACAAAGCTGCCACTGATGCTGATCATAGTTTATGCACCTCAAAAGTTGTTTCATGTTGTCATACATATCCTTCACATGGACTGCATGACCAACTGGAATTGATGGCAAAACATTGACATTATGCAGCAAAATAGCTTTAAAACTCTTCTTTGATGAATCAATGAATTGTCTCCATTCATCTGGATCATGAACAATGTTGAGGGTTGCCACCATACCATCAGTGTTGTTGCAGGCTAAAATTGTTCTGCCTAAAAAACAACTACTGTCCAAACCCAGTCATAGATTTATTTGTAGATCCAGTCAAAGATGTATTTTAGCCATTTCTGGTTTAAACTGAGATCTCTTCCCTTTATAACTCACTGATCCTCTGGCATTCCCAAGTCAAGGGTCATATATACTGACCCAATAACATATCTTGAAAACTAGAGCCAATCAACAATTTTAAGCATTTTCATTCTCAAGTACCCAGAATTAGTAAAGTTTGACTGCATTTATTTTGGAAGCATTTTGGCTGTAGACCAGTGATATTAGCCTCAGTGTAGACAGTGATTCTTATACTGTTCACACAGATTATTGCTTTTTAAATGGTGGGGGAAATTTGTTAAAGTTCTTTCAGCATGTTCTAGGCTGAAGCAGAAGGGAAGCAAGACCCTCATCAGCTCAGCTGAGAAACTACTATCATAAGACTCTTCCCTCTCCCAGTTGTTCCCTGGGCAGTGGCCGTTAGGCTGTAGTGGAAGGAGGAAGCCAGACAGAGCCACCATGAACTCTGCTAAGAAGCCACCACCATCAATTGTCACCTTGCTTCGGCCAATATATCACCAAAGTCACCAATGAGTTTCTTAAAACTTGCAGTGGAAGCAAGACAAGAAGGAAAGTATATTTTGTCATCACGTTCCTGAGTTTCCCGATCATAGCCATGGTAGATGAAAAGTGAACCACCAGCATGCCATCAAGAAGACCTCCTGAGGGAGCTCAGAGCTTCTGGCTCTTGGCATGAGTGGCCAAAACAATGGCAGGCAGGAGGAACTATTGCAGCAGCTGGTCGATCAGGAAATGAGAGAGAAGATCCTTGTTGCTGTTATCACCGTGTCCCATCCCCATCCCCTGAGGTCTTAAGTTCTACTGTGACAATGATCAGCATTTTCCAACAGTGAATCACCGAGAAAACTACTATAATGCCCTTGTATTTCCTTGTGTTTTATAAATAAATACTCAGAAGCAATTAGGCTGAGCCCATTCAGGAGTCTGCAAAGCTTTTAGGGCAATTTTACCTAGTACTTACTTAGATATACACTCAAAACTAATATAGAGCAAAGCTACTAACTTAACTGAGAACTAGGGATGTGCACAAGTTCCCCTGATTTGGTTCAGAGGTTGATTCAGTACTTCGGAATAGATCCTGATTGAGTCTGAAGCAATTTGGACCCAATCTGGTTCCGTTCAAACCCCTAATCATGATTCAGAACTATGGAGTGCAAACTCTGCCATTGACTTTCACTGGCAAACCAAAATGGCTGTAAATTTGTTGGTTTTTCACTGATGGACATGGATTTTTGAGACCTGGTAGACACTAAGAGGGGAGTAAAACTGCCAAATTTCAGGAGACAGACTCAGGGATTTGCATACTAGGCACTTCTAAAGTTTGCTTTTTTGGAATATATATGGTATTAGGCATCCTTCAGTCTCGAAAGACTATGGTAACGTGCTCTGTATGGAGGACTTGGAACAGCGTCTAGTGTGGCTGAGAAGGCCAATTCGAGAGTGACAATCCCTTCCACACTGAAGACAAATACAATCTGTCCCCTGTCCAGCTCCCTGATTTTGCTGCTTCCGTGACTGCCTTTTGCCTCGGTCTGCTGGACAAGGGTCTCTTCAAAATTGGGAGAGGCCGTGATGCAACGCCTGCCTCCAGGCTGAACGCTCAGATGTCAGGGTTTCCCATCTGTTGAGGTCCATTCCTAAGGCCTTCAGATCCCGCTTGCAGATGTCCTTGTATCGCAGCTGTGGTCTCCCTCTGGGGCGATTTCCCTCCACTAATTCTCCATACAGGAGATCTTTTGGAATCCGACCATCAGCCATTCTCACAACATGCCCAAACCAATGTAGACGTTGCTGTTTCAGTAATGTATACATGCTAAAAATTCCAGCTCGTTCTAGGACTACTCTATTTGGAACTTTGTCCTGCCAGGTGATACCAAAAATGCGTCGGAGGCAACGCATATGGAACATGTTCAGCTTCCTCTCCTGCCGTGCACAAAGGGTCCAGGACTCACTGCAGTACAGGAGTGTGCTCAGGACACAGGCTCTATAGACCTGGATCTTGGTATATGTCGTCAGCTTCTTATTGAGCCATACTCTCTTTCTTAGTCTAGAGAACATGGTAGCTGCTTTGCCAATGCGTTTATCCAGCTCGACATCTAGAGAGAGTGTGTCAGAGATCGTTGAGCCAAGGTACACAAAGTCATGAACAACCTCCAATTCTTGTGTGGAGATGGTAATAGAGGGAGGTGAGTCCACGCCCTGGCCCATGACTTGTGTTTTCTTCAGGCTGATTGTTAGTCCAAAGTCTTGGCAGGCCTTGTTAAAACGATTCATTATATATATAATTCTTAAAACCAAAGAGAAAGCAGACACTTAACCAGGGTCAATGAGGAAGGAGAATAGACACAAGGTTTCAGATACAATAAATAAGTTAGCAAAAAAACAAAGCATTAGTCTTAACTATAGAATATCTAATTGACAAGACAAACCAAGGAGAGGGGAAGGCAGTTACAGACTCAGAGCAATCAACAGGCCCAAACTCAATTTCTATGGTCTGCTAAATACTGCAATAACCACTAAATGAAAGAAAACCTGTGTGAAATAAAAGGCGGATCAAAGCAACTCTTTCTGGTGCAGTCAGAAGTGCACTTTCCTCACTGTTTGGTTGTAACTGACTCTATAACTTCAGTGAGGTCACACAATACTTTCCTGTGTTCTCTCTGGCCAGACAATGGTGGTGAAATTCTTGCCTCAGGTTGCATGTTGGAGCTGGCAGTGAGCAAAGCTCCCCACTCCTGGTAGCACCTTGGCATTTCCTTATTTGGTCCTGTTAGAGACATGGTCTGGCTTTTTCCCACTCGTTTTCAATAACCAAATCCTAGAGTAGGTGCAAATTGAAAATCAGTTCCATTTTGTTCTGGAACCAAATTTGGCCATTCTGCTTCGATCTAGACCTTATACTAATTGGTCGGAATCTGGTCTTTTTTTCTCAAAATTCAAAATGTGGCCAAAGCAGAGGCATAGCCCTAATTGAAATGATTTAATAAAAGTACTTTGAGGACTGCAGCCTTAACTTCAGTGTTAGCTGCAGAAGGAAGAGTCTCCCTTTCTATAATATGTTTAAACAAACATTTATGTCTTGAGGAGCTTTGCAAAGTTGCTTAGCTGAATGCGACACTTGTTGACATATCATATTTTCACAGAGACTGGAAGAAAGTTTCCTTCTAATTTCTAGAGCAGGTCTAAAGATTAATAAAAATAACTGCTACTTAAGAAAGCAATTTCAGCTGTTTTAATATACCTAGCTCTAGAAGCAGATACAGCTACAGTGCATCTGAAAACCCTGCAGCTGTTTCTCTGCTGAGGAACAAAATCTGCATCGCAGCCAAATCCATTTCTCTGAATGAACTCCAGCCCAACAGTAGCATAGAGCTGGAAACCTAAGTACAAAAATAGATTCTTGGAATCCCATGCTCATCTGGACAGGATTAGAGAACACCCCCCTCACACACACACTTTAGAATTTTGTGAGTGACAGGGTAGAAAAGAACGAAGCCAATTTACAACATTAAAGGAAACTCTTGCAGTATAGCTCTGAAAACAATAGAGCAGGAATTTGCTGCATCAGGAGTTCTACCAGTAGAAATTATTGCAAAGGCTATATAGAGCACCCATGTGTGAAAAACACATCCTAATCCTCTGTGATCAATGCAGCTTTAAGGGTAATGGAAATCCACTGTACTAAGCACTCTGTAGCAAAGATTATGCAATACCAGGTTCAGCACAATGCTAAGGAGGATTCAGTAGGTACAGCAGAGGTTTCTGCTGGGATCCAATCCTCCCAGTTTTGTCAGAGATTCTTATGTTCTATCACATTGAGTGGAATTTGATCCATTTTATCAAATTATAATCGTGTTCCACCCCAACCAACAGAATTAACTGTGTAAGACTCTCTGTGTGCAAGGCAAAATTGGCTGAAATGGTTGTCTACAGATATGGGGGAGGAAGAGCAAAGGAAAATGATTTGTCAAAGCAAAAGAACTCTAAAAGTGATAGGTGTTTGTTCCTCAGTTCACATTTTCAGTCAAGGTTTAAGGCTATGAATCCTGGTGCAGGAACATATAAAAACAATATGAACCAGGAAACGATCTGTCCAGATCATGAGATGTCTCCATGTACCTTTGGTTAACATTTGTGTGTCTTCTACTGGGCCCTCCTTTTCCAGCCATTCTTTTCCATTTCTTCTTACTCTAGGTTTTCTGTTCTTCCCCTCACCCTCCTAACAGTCAGCCAACAACCTGAGTGCTCAACCTGTTAGGGTTACCCCCCTTATACTTCTGCAAACTTCAGATGTTGCCAAAAGTCTGCTGATGCAGACCTCTTGTGTGTGCTGCAGCCTTTTTAGCTACCTAAGTGATGTTCATTCAAAGAATCATATTGGAAATTGAATACGGGATGATCATAGCAGCTGCATTGGCTATTGGTGTATGCTGCCAGTAAAAAGCCCTAAAACAACTTGGACAAACTAGGCAGGGTATGCCTAGTACATTAGGAAAGGTGCCCTGTGATTTTCTTACAGATATGTGCTCCAGCAGACCTGCAAATGAAGCTTGCATTTACCTTCTGATAACCAATCCCATAAACAAGGCGTGTCTGAATGCAAGACACTATGATGAAGAAAATTCCATGCAAAACAAACTGATGTATTTCACCACTTAAGACAGCGCTGTTTCTAAATGTATTTGGATTTCTAAAGGTATTCAAACTGTCTTGTCTGGTTTGATCCTTAGATATCTGAGAGTTGATTCCCACACATGAATCTGCCTGCTGTTGAGGTCATTCAGTGAGGGCCTTCTGTGCATGCTTCCAACTAATGACGTTTGGTTGTTGTAGGTACATATCCAGGGCAGCACTTTTTCTGCTCTGGCAGAACGTAGAACTTTCAGCTCTGGAAGTTCAGTTACTGTCCTTTTCACTTTGCAATCTAGGCTATTCAAGTGCTCATTTAATCATTATTTATATTTCTATATGGCCTTTTTACTTTAATGTTATTGTTGCAGCAGTTTTATTTGACTCATTGTAAGCAGGCTTGAGTGCTTTTTTTATCAAGGTGTAAAGGCAATATCTAAACACTTAAATGGATTAAATAAATAAAACAACATTAATTAGTGTACATTTTTGCATCTCACTTACCCAGAGTAGCTGATTCCAACCTTGTGGTTTATGGGTTACCGCTGTGGTTTTGTTGAGGTCAGACTCTACGTTAGTCATATATATTTTATGTGGTATTAAACACCATGGATGAGTGTGGTTGTCCAAATAATGTATGTTCAAAATCCATTGCTTGTTGTCCTGATTTAATGTGCTTCCCCCTCTTTCTTTTTTTCTTTCTTTCTTTTTTTTTGGGAAGCTAGAAAAAGAGGCAAGCTTCAAAACAATTAATAAAGTGAAGAAATTTATGAGAAGAAATAAATATGCCCAATATATTTTTCTTTCCTCAAGAACCAAGATATTACTAGTCTACAAATGTTTTTGCAAACACTTACTGTGGTGATTCACTCAAAGCATGTTGTCTCAAGGAAAAGAAGGTTGTATTTTAAGAACATGGAGCTAAAGATGCAACATAATGTCCTTCAGTTACTGTTTATTGATGCTGTTTAGGGGACTTGATCCAACAGTTGGGTGAGTGCTTACAATTAGCAGTGTGAAGCACAAGTAGTAGTGGTGTGGTTAGCATCTTATTTTCCTTTACTTTTTTAAGCCACCGCATGTGGTGGTGGTGGAAGTGGTAGAGCTCCTTGCATGAGCTGTCTGGTTATGGTTTCAATTTTTCTCTTCCAGAATTCTCCTGGAACACTGCAAATTCATAACACAGACTATTTCCTGGAGTGTCAGGGTTGGAATAGGGGGCCCAAGAAGCATTCTCAAAATAACAGTATAGTATGATACTGCATTATTTCAGAATGAATAATGGGAAAAAAGAGGATCATGGCACTTTTTAAACTGTTGTATTTATTTTAGCATGAGTTTTTGTGAGTTACAATCTGTTTCATCAGACATAGGAAGTACAGTATTTAGGCCAGAAGTTTATATACACAGAGTTCATGATTGCAGGGGTGGGAACTGAATGTGGGATAGAGAAGACTCCAAGAGCTGTATTGACATAAATAATACAGGTAATGAACTTTCAAGGTGTTGATTATATAACCATCCTGAGAAATGGTAATTAGGTAACACTGACCTTTTGTTGGCTGATACATAGTAATCAGGCTTTCATCTTTGAAATAATGAAGAAGCTATTATTTCTGCTCTGAAAAAAGAGTGTGTTGTGCTGAGGCCTGAATTTTGTCCAAGAAAACCTTTCAGCTACACACAGGACTGGAAGGATTACCAGCTTATTAATACATACAGCCTGAAATCATGTTACTTAGTGTAGTGAGTTGCATTAGAATAGAGCCACTGAATCTGTGGAGATTTATGAGTCAGTGACTCCAGAAGTTCCATTGATTTGAATGAGCCTACCCTAGTTGTGATTTACTATCCTAAAGTAAGTCACAACTAAAGTAGGCCAATTTAAATCAATAGAACTTTTGGGGGAGCTGATTCACCAAATCCCCACGGATTCAATGGGCCTATTCTAGTACAACTTACTATCCTGAATAACAAAATTGCAGTCATACGTGCTAAAATGCTCAGGTCTTTGTTTAATGCTTTAAATCAGGAGTGGGCAAAGTGAGTTCCTGGCACCGATTGTTTTTACAGCCTCACCAGGCTCCCTTGTGCCCCCATGCAATACATGGTTTTCCCTAGCAAAGAAAGGTGAATTGGAACTTCCAAAAGCCTCCAGAAACAGGAAGTCACTTTCAGATTGGTCACAAGGGTCTCCTTCTGTATTTAATACCAAAAAATACCAATTCTTAAAAAATGGAAATATACACTCAACTACCATATTTCTCTGTGTATAAGATGATACTTTTGTCTAAAATCTTTAGATTAAAAATTGAGGGTTGTCTTATACACGGAAGTAAGGGGAGAAGAAAGTGGAGGGGGAAGCACTTTCTTCGCAAGAAAGTGGAGGGGAAAGCAGGGATCAAAGCACTTTGATCCCTGCTTTCTCCCTCCACTTGCTAAGCCCTGTTTAGATTTCTTAATTTTGGATTAGAAAAGTGTGTGTGGGGGTCTTATACATGGGGGTGACTTATACACGGGGGGGGGACGGTACTTCCAGATTTGATTTGGGGGTGTGCATTTTCTGTGGTCCCATGCAACTGCTAGAGGATCCAGGGCAATAAAATGCCCCCCAGACCCTTCAGACTTGTCTACTGCTGCTCTGGTACACACAAGGATTCCTGGATATAACCTACTTCATCTGTCTCCATCTCAAATTTCCCTTTGAAATTACTTTTTTTTCTCCTTCAATAGCCACTTTCAAGGCATGGCCAGATGGGCATTTGTCCTGCTGTTTGTCTTGTTTTATCCACTGCTCATTTCATTATTTTCTCTGATGATCAGACAATATTACTGCTAATCTCAAGTGGTAGAATGTTCTGACACTATGTTGCCCCTTTCTGTTGTCAGATTTTTTCCCATTTATCCTCTTCTGTCGCAACTGTCCTCTTTACCTTATGGAAAATGCAGGTGGACACTGCTGACAGAGGATGGAAAATCAGGCAAAATCCAAAGAACAAACCAAACCAAACATGTGGCACCCTAAAGACTAACCACTATATTTTAATGTGAGCTTTTGTAGAAACATCCACTTTGTTAGACATAAAACTACATGATAGAATATGTTACTTTAGAAAATGAATGAACAAGTCCCTGATATTGGATATGGGATTGTTAGAACATGGGAGGCTGAAATACATATAGACATGTGAAAAAGAAAGTGCATCCTCTTTTAATTCTATGGTTTTATGTATCAGGACATAATAAAAATCAGGACATTTAAAAAATCCATCAGTCTGAAAATTAGGTAAATACAACCTCAGATGAGCAACAACACATAACATTTTACATTGTGTCATGTTTGTTTAACAAAAATAAAGCCAAAATGCAGAACCCATACGTGAAAAATTAAGTAAAAAGTCATGCTGATACCCAATAGGATTTTAGCCTTTGCGATTGGAAAAATATTGGACATAAATTCTCTGAGTTGGGAGGCCCTGTAGATCTGAACATATGCAACTGTATCACATTGTTTGGATGTAGATGCTAGAAGCATGTAGGTGATCTGTGGGTTTTTGACATGCCATTATGTAATGATACAATGATTCTGAGAAGCTGAACCAGTAGTGTTGTGCAGTATGTTGTAGGCAGGGTACGGCCATTACAAGTGTAGAGTCAGGCCACCTCTTTCCCCCAATCTATTCCCTGAATTTAGGATTGTACTCCTACATACTGACTCTTTACAACAGTATTATTCGGCCCTCTTCCAGTACCATGGGGAAGTGGAATGGATTGTGGGGACATCCTGTTCCTGCCTCTTTACACTAGGTTAGGGACAGGGGGTGCTGAGAACATGGTGGCTGTGTCCCTCCAAGGTGAAATATCTGACTTCTGTGAGAGAAAGGAATGCGTGTAGAAGGCAGCTCCTCTTCTTTCTTCTGAACATAATGCGGAGGCTTAAATGGATTCCAAATTGATAATCTGGCAACAATGCAAAGGCCAGTTAGCATCTCGTTCATATGTTTTTTGAGCAGTCAGAAATCTCAGCTAATAAGAGACTTCTGTAAGCCACCATTTTGAGAAATCCATGTCCCTTGAGGCAGATGCCAAGATGCTAATCACCACCAGTGGCATGATTCAGTGCTTGTAGTTCCTGCTCTTGATTATTACTGGCTTGCAGGCAGACTTTACATCAGCATAGCTCAAAATTGCGAACAGATGAGTAGATTACTTACTTGAACTGCAGTCAATCATGACATCACTCTTGTACTGAAATCCCAGTCCTTGGCAATCTCTGTGTGCTTTTGAATTTACTTTAAGGTTTGGCCAAGAGCTACTGGACTTACTCACTTGCTCCATCTTACCTAAAACAAGTTGCTTTTACCAATATCCTCAGACTCTGAGATCAGCCAAGGCCAATTTATTGATAATTCCAGCACACTGACTAAAAATTGCAAGTGCTGAGGAGTTCTGGCTCCCTTAATTATGTTCTGTGGAAATCCCAACCATTTCCATCCAAAGGGAAGTAGGAGGGGGCTACTGTTACTCTTTTTCACATATGCACAGAATTTTTTTAAAAACCATAGTAACTAAGGCTAGGTAAAGGAGATGAGTCCTTTCCCAGTCATTCTTCCTCCCTTATGAAGCTCTTTCCTATGTAGCGTCTCCATGTGACCAGCCTAGAGATAGACAACTCAGCATGTGACAGACACTAGCATCAGTGGACAACAGAATAACCCAGAGTCATATGGCACCTTTAAAGGGAACAGGTTTATGTTTCATGGATGTATGAAGATGAAAGGAGCATAATTTGGGGGCTTCAGGTGTTTGTGCAGTATATATGGTTGGGGGTAGAATATAGACAAGTCAGCCGAGATTTGTTAAATTTAAAATATGCAGTAAGATATCTGAAGCCCTGAGTTTGCACTCCATGCATCTGAGGAAGTGGCCTGTGTCCCTTTGAAAACTCAGTTCCTTCTCCCAAAACTGGGACTCAAGGTGGCTCACAACAGAAGTCAAGAAAAAGATATGAACAGAAGCACAAAGGCCAGAATTTTATTGGTTAGTGATGCCAGCATAAGTGAAATGGCATTAAAGCAGCAAATTCTTACCAGCTAGCATGTTACTGCACGTATCTCTCATAGCACACCAGTTCATACAACTGGCACAGGATGGGGGAGGTGGGGGATACAAGGGGTGTCTGGTGAACTAGCAGCAATTTGCACTTATACCAGCACAGCTAACCAATATGATTATGGTCAATATATTAAAAAAGTAAAATGGAACAAATTATATAATTAAAACACAATTAAATTAAAGGCAGAACTATATAACAAGTTACAGGACCTACCCATTACAAGTGCTTTCCTCAGAGGCCGCTAAGTTGCCAGCGGCCTGCTTAGATAAAAAGGCTGTTGCCTGCCAACAGAAGGACGGTTGAGGGGAAGAGAAAGCATAGCCTCCCTCTGAAGTGTAGATGTAAATACAGACCGTAAGGAGAACCCTGCTGGACTAGATCCAAGGTTAATCTTGTGGTTCATACAGTGGCCAGCCAGACGCCTATGGAAAACCCAGAATATGGACGGGAGAGCAGTGCTTCCCCCCCCCCCCCACCCCAGTTGTCTGTCAGCAGATGGTGTCAGAGGCATGCCTAACTGGTTTGTACATCAGGCTGCCTTAGGTGTCCTTTACAAAAGATTTTTTTTTCCAGAAATAAAAATGGATGGAGCAGTATGGTGGCATCCATTAAGTGTTAAGTTCTGACCAATAAAATCTAGGTCTAAACATGCAGCAAGGAATGGGTCATATTTATTTTCACCTAGGGGTGAGGAGTTGCCACACTGAAGGAGATCTGGTCTGGAGGAACTGCAGCAGTCCAGATCCACAGGGATCATCCTGCACCACAGGACAGAAACCCAGAGGCAGATGAAAAGTGCTAATATAAGCAGCATATCCAATGTTCCTGAGCCCTTTGAACTTTTCTGCTTCTCCCCACACCTAAACCTCTGCTGTACCCAGCCTAACAAAGAGTCCTGAGATCTCAAAGTTTTATTCTTTGGGGGGATCTGTTAGTATTTCAAGAAAAGTATTACCCAATTTGTTGTTGTTCAAATACTTCATGGAGTAAAGAGTAACAACGCTCACCCTACATTCTCCTCTTTGCACTGTCAATATCAGGACAGTTTTTGTGACTTTATATAGTTTAGTAGATGGTGGCAGAGGTCTGAGGTCTGCAATGAGCCTGGATCTAGAGGGCAGGCTGGGTGACTTGTTATTGTGTCCAACATGCAGAAATGAAGGCCTTCTGCCAGTTCCCAGGGAAAACATCTGGGAGCAGACAGCCTCAAGTATTTTATATGCAAACGTTGTTGGAATAATGCTAGCCACAAGAATAATCTGCCCACAGATCCCCCAACAAACCTACGAACAGCAACTTTTCCAGTCACCTGCAGCAAGTAAGAATTCCACCTAGCAAGAAAACAGATAAATGTCTTGTAAACTGAAAGACAGATTCTTTCTCTTCACAAATGTGTCTCAATTGAGAGCTAAACTACATGCTAGGACTTGGTGGGGATGAGGAGCTTTTCTCCCAACATGGGGGTACAAAGATTATGTGTGTGACAGGAACAGTGTTCTGTAGCAAAACAGTGTGAGCAGAAAGGTTGCTACACACATCTGCTTCAAATTGTAGCCTCCATGGCATGTAACCTGCCCATAAAATAAATAGTGTGGGATGAGTGAATGAGAGGAGATGAACTGTTTGTAAGGTAAGGGTTCAGCAGCACCCCTTCTCCAGAACGTTCTTTCTGTACTATAAACTGAACTCCTGGACTTTATTGTTTTGCCTTGGGGCAGATCTGAGATGCAGCACACAAAGTTGTCACCGTTGAGACCCAGTGTCGTATTATTTACTTCAGTTACTTTATACTACTCATCTACAAGCTGGCCATCATTTTATCTCACTGCCTCAGTTACAGGCTGATCAAGTGTCTTCCATGCATGACAACATGGCAGTTTTTTTTCTACTACTGCCTCTGAAAGCAGTTGTCCTGCCTAATACGTCATACACATTATGTTTTCTGAGCACAATGTGATCCCTGTCTCCTACAAGTACTCAATGGGGAAATGGCAGTCCATGTGATAACGAACCATCATTTTCTATTTACTCAGTCAGGGACTTAATAGAGCAAGGGTCCAATTTTCTTTCTGTCTAAAAATGGGCCTATATAGCTCCAACTGTAGCTCCAATGTTTTTTGGAAAATGAAATATGAAAAAAAGATTACAATGCAAAGAGCACACCTCCTCTGCTTCCCTTGCACACCCCACTGGAAGGGCAGCAGGTTGACCGGGGGGGGGGGGGGATGAAATACCAGCCTGGGAGGTGTTTTTTCTTTTTGTAGAAAGAGCTAAGAGGAAGGTGCCTATTATGTGGACATGCAAGTGCTGGACACATACACATGCTACTTGGAAGAACATAATGCTCCTGTTCTGGCCTCTCTCTTTGGACATGACTAAAACTCCTCCCCCTCCAGACATCTCAGACATTTTCATTTCATCAGTGGGCAAGCCCAGTGCAAAAGTTCCCAGAATTCAGAAAGACGGCACCCACAGAGAGACAAGCTTGTTGACAATTATGTGGGATCAACAGTTGCAACAGTAATAGAAGCAACACTTGAGGACATCTAGAATGAAGACAAAATGGAAGAGGCCTTGTATTTCACAGGAAAGTTCCTGGGTAGTGGGTAGAACAGAAGGTTTTAGCTGTGTATCAATATGCTACAGATCATTTCAAATTCTTCAATGTGGAAATGCCAAAACAGATTGTGTAACTGCAACAGAATTTGTCAATATGGTCTACGATTTTCCAAATTTACATAATATATTAATAATACAACTTGTTTTTTAATGCAGAATTAAAGTGTCTTACATATCCTTGCACATGCATTCAAGAGAAAATTGGACAACCATCTGTCAGATCTGCTTTGATTTGGATTCCTGTGTTGAGCAGGAGGTTGGACTTGATGGCCTTATAGGTCCCTTCCAACTCAATTATTCTATGATTCTATGTCAGTTGACAGCAACTCAGCTTAAGAGAGTTGCCATAATACTCTGCTACAGAACAGCCAGTAAAATAATGCAAACCAAAGTCATTTTGCTTCTTACCTTACAGGTTGCTAGATTTATCCTCTTCATATGTAATGCTGATTTAATATTATCCCATATTGCTTAATCCATTAAAGTGAACCAGACATCAACATATTTTTTTTATTGAAACATGATTCAGTTTCATCTACAGGACATTTGTTTGACTCCCCAAAAAGGGTAATACAAGTTCTAAAAATATCACGTTAATACGGAAAGCAAGAGCAAGTATAGAGATATCTCTAGAATTTGGAATTCCTGTCATGCAGTGTTGTGGCTTAATTAATCTCACCTTGATGAGAGTCTTTTAGAAAGCTTTCCTCCTCAATATGTTGACCTGGTTTGGCCCATGCAACTGGGAGAAGCTGTGTTGTAGACACTCTCCCTCCCCCTGACTGACAATCAGCCATCGTTCTCCTTTTGCAGTTTCTAACCAAGTTGCATATATTATGCACATTCCAGTTCTTAAAATACAGATTTTAGGAATGATTTGATGTGGCTTGGAGTGGAGACATGCTTACACATTTATAAGAAATCTGTTTAAAGAGAGAAGGGAAAGAAAAAATTCCACAGACACCCCTCCCACTTTTCTCTCTCTTCATTTCCAGCACATGAAATCACTTACTGGTCATTTTGGAACCCACAATGTAAAATTGTGGTTGTCCCAGAGGGAGGAAAAAAGGCAGTTCAGCTTTGCATTTTCTTAGTCAACTACCCTGAAGCTGTCTTGGCTAAGCTGACTTTTTTTTTTTTTTAATGATGAGCTTTGAGCTTCATTCAAGTAATAGTAGAAAAATGTGTTAAGAGCTCTGCTGAGTATTCCTGAAAACACCATTTTTGCTAGCCAAACTCAGAATAGAAAAAGGGTTGCCATTACAACACTTTTATTCCAATCATGCAACATTGTGGTTCTCTTTTTCAGAACCTGCAATTAGCGTAGTCTCTCAGCACAGTCATTCTTGAGTTTTTTCTGGCAAGAACAGTAGCAAATGTGCCAGACATTTCCTGAAGACCCTCATTTATTTCACTTCAACTATTGTTTGGATTTCCTACAGGGGTTGTGATGAGGAACCCTTAGATTTGGGCTTTGCTTTCTTTGTGGTCAGACCCGAAGCACTACAGAGCGAGAGGCTCCCTGGACTCTGATATACTCCCAAGCTAATGGGTGACTCTGACCACTAAGGTAGCCCATTTGTGTCTCTTGACTTGGCTAAACTACAAAAGCGTCTGGATCATACTTAACCTTTGCCTTGGAAAACAGTCAGCCGTGATGGTGACAGAGTAAGGCCAGCTATTAAGCTCAGTGCTACTGAATTTTTTTCCTCTGTTACATGTGTTCATACTGGTTCCACCCTGGATTATAGTTCTGTTTCTGATCTGCATGGAAATTCATATGTAATTTCCATGGTCATGGGCATGCTCATAATATATGTATTTTTGTCCTTTAAAAACATGTAAACTGTTTTTCAAACAGTTTTTCCATTGAGTGAGGTGTTTTATTTACCATGTTTCAAACCATGCATTTTCATGTACAATCTTTAAGCTAAAATGTATTTGTGTGTGTGTGTGTGTGTCTGTATGTGAACTATATCGCAAATGTAAAAAATGTGAAATGCTGCAGTTGCACTGAATTCCAGGCTGTGTTTGGATTATGGAAGTTTGAATTTGATAAGTTCGCCTTGAGAACTGAACTACACATTCACCACCTGTCCTCAGTGTCACTAGTTGCATGTTGTTAAAGCAGTAAGGAGGACTTACGGTATCTCTCAATGGCAGGGGACACCAGGTAGTCTCTGCCTAGTCTGCCTAAGAGCTAGCATTTTCAAAATTAGAAAGGTAGTTCCATTGCCTGCATACTTGACTCCCTATAGTCATGCTTCAGAAAGTGGCAGACCTAGGAGAAGGGCCTCTCCCAATACTTGGGTAGCTTTTACGTGACAAGGTGATCCTTCATATAATTTGATCTCAAGCTGTTTAGTGTATGGGAATCATGACCTATTGTATACTTTGAAGTTATCAGTAGAAATAAATTGGTAGCTGGTGAAGGCGCTGAACATGGGAGTAACATTCTGCCTAACACTGGCTGCAGCCTAGTTGCAGCATGCTTCTTCAGTAATTTTAAAATCAGTTTTGAGATCCTGCCTCCTCTGGAGTGCATTAACATGAAAATGGACAGAATTAATATACCAGCCTCTGCTGAGCAAAGGCCCTTAGCATCCAGCCCTGCAGAAAAATTCTAGTGACCTGCCAGAAGGAGGAGGAGGAGGAAGCAAACCAGCTCATGTATAGCACAGCTACCATAATAACCATGGAACTTGGTTACAAGCTGCAAAAAGACCAGAAAACTCCTGGTACTCCAAAATGGAAAATTAGGCTGGAAAAAAAAATTACATGCAGACATTAGCAACTTAAAACACTCGAAAGATTCAAAACTTCAAAACTTAAACTTAAAAATGAAAAAGTAAAAGCCAGACTATGCAAAATATATGACCTAGAAAGGAAAACAATTGTTGAAACTATGGAAGAATTAAAACAATGGATAACAGCTACAGCAAAGAAAATTGAAAGATATGATGGAGGCTTGAAACAATATGGAGAAAATATGCACTTTTGAAATAACCAACGATTATTCTATGTGTCACTAGGAGAAAATGCAGAGCAAAATAAATTAGGCCCACGTAAAATTGATGCTCTAAAGTTTTGAAAAGAAATGTGGGTAAGGCCAACCAGACATAACAAAAATGCCTCATGGATTAAAGACATTTGTAAAGAAACTCAAGGAAAACATATGTATGATGTAATAACAACTGAAATGATTAAGAGGCAAGTAAAGGCTGTGGAAAAATTGGAGTGCACCTGGTCCAGATGAGCTGCATGGATTTTGGTTAAAGCAATAAACAAGTCTCCATCAGCGTATAACAGTGCAATTTAATCACTTACTTCAAAATTCTACAACTGAAGATTGGATGACAGCAGGCCACACATTTCTGATAATAAAATATCATTAAAAGGGCTGTGAACCCAAAAACTATCGACCAATTACATGCCTTCCAACAATATTCAAGCTCCTCACAGGAGTACTTGCAAGATCAATATGTTGTTGCTGTTGTTGTTTAGTCGTTAAGTCGTGTCCAACTCTTCGTGACCCCATGGACCAGAGCACGCCAGGCCCTCCTGTCTTCCACTGCCTCCCGGAGTAAAATTCATGTTGGTAGCTTCGATGACACTGTCCAACCATCTCGTCCTCTGTCGTCCCCTTCTCCTCTTCCCTTCACATTTTCCCAACATCAGGGTCTTTTCCAGGGAGTCTTCTCTTCTCATGAGATGGCCAAAATATTGGAGCGTCAGCTTCAGGATCTGTCCTTCCAGTGAGCACTCCGGGTTGATTTCCTTCAGAATGGATTGGTTTGATCTCCTTGCAGTCCAGTCTCAAGAGTCTCCTCCAGCACCACAATTCAAATGGTCAATATACAATTATTTAATTGAAAATACCCTATACCCAACTGAACAGAAAGGGAACTTTAAGAAGTCAAGAGACGTGAAAAATTTTATTGATAAAATGATACAAAGAATGCAAAAGAACAAAAAACAAATCATTGCCTGGATAGACTATAAAAAGGCATTTGACCCATTGCCATACAGCTGGATTAACACCTGCCTAAAAAATTTTGGAATTAGTAAAAATATTCAGAGGTTCCTCAAGAAAAACATGGACAAATGGGAAACTGTCTTAATGGCCTACGGTGAAGAAATTGGGGAAGTTAGCGCCAAAACAAGATTCTTGATTCTTTGAAGTGATGAAAATTATAAATACCTTAGAATACTAGAAGCAGATAACATTCTGCACACAAAAGTTAAAGAACTGACAGAAAGGGAATATATCAAAAGACTGCGGAAAATCCTAAAATCAAAATTAAATGGGGGAAATACAATCAAAGCCATGAACACATGGGCAGTTCCAGTAATTATATACCCTGCTGGAATAATAGATTGGACCCAAAATGAATTAGAAGAATTCGATCAAAAAACACAAAAACAAATGAACATGCATCATGTACTACATCCAAAAGTGATGTGGACAGATTATATTTACCCAAAAAAAAAAAAAAAATGGAGGCTGTGGATTACTGCAAATACAGCAGGTAGTAGAGGAGGAAAAAAGAAGCCTAAATGATTATATCAGTACAAGCAGAGAAAAATTAAGACGGTGAAAATGGAGAATATTTTGAAAACAACTGAAACAAAGACTCAACGTAAGAAACAACAATTTGAAAATAAATTAAAAAGTTGGAAAAATAAACCACAACATGGACAACACCTGAGAAATATTGATGGAAAGCATGATCATAATTCAACATGGGCATGGCTAAATCTGGGGACCAGTAGGCATCCTTCAGTCTTGAAAGACTATGGTAATGTGCTCTGAATAGAGGTCTTAGAACAGCGTCTAGTGTGGCTGAGAAGGCCAATTCGAGAGTGACAATCCCTTCCACACTGAAGACAAATACAATCTGTCCCCTGTCCAGCTCCCTGATTTTGCTGGGTTCGGGACTGCCTCTTTGCCTCGGCCTGCTGGACAAGGGTCTCTTCAAAATGGGAGAAGCCATGCTGCATCGCCTGCCTCCAGGCTGAACACTCAGATGTCAAGGTTTCCCATCTGTTGAAGTCCATTCCTAAGGCCTTTAGATCCCGCTTGCAGATGTCCTTGTATCGCAGCTGTGGTCTCCCTCTGGGGGCGATTTCCCTCCACTAATTCTCCATACAGGAGATCTTTTGGAATCCGACCATCAGCCATTCTCACGACATGCCCAAGCCAACGTAGACGTCGCTGTTTCAGTAATGTATACATGCTAAAAATTCCAGCTCGTTCTAGGACTACTCTATTTGGAACTTTGTCCTCCCAGGTGATACCTAAAATGCGTCGGAGGCAACGCATATGGAAGGTGTTCAGCTTCCTCTCCTGCCGTGCACAAAGGGTCCAGGACTCACTGCAGTACAGGAGTGTGCTCAGGACACAGGCTCTATAGACCTGGATCTTGGTATATGTCGCCAGCTTCTTATTGAGCCATACTCTCTTTGTTAGTCTAGAGAACATGGTAGCTGCTTTGCCAATGCGTTTATCCAGCTCGACATCTAGAGAGAGAGAGTGTCAGAGATCGTTGAGCCAAGGTACACAAAGTCATGAACAACCTCCAATTCTTGTGTGGAGATGGTAATAGAGGGAGGTGAGTCCACGCCCTGGCCCATGACTTGTGTTTTCTTCAGGCTGATTGTTAGTCCAAAGTCTTGGCAGGCCTTGTTAAAACGATTCATTATATATATAATTCTTAAAACCAAAGAGAAAGCAGACACTTAACCAGGGTCAATGAGGAAGGAGAATAGACACAAGGTTTCAGATACAATAAATAAGTTAGCAAAAAAGCAAAGCATTAGTCTTAACTATAGAATATCTAATTGACAAGACAAACCAAGGAGAGGGGAAGGCAGTTACAGACTCAGAGCAATCAACAGGCCCAAACTCAATTTCTATGGTCTGCTAAATACTGCAATAACCACTAAATGAAAGAAAACCTGTGTGAAATAAAAGGCGGATCAAAGCAACTCTTGAGTTTTCTTCAGGCTGATTGTTTAATCCAAAATCTTGGCAGGCCTTACTAAAACGATTCATAAGTTGTTGGAGCTCTTCAGCAGAATGGGCAACAACAGCTGCATCATCGGCGAAGAGGACTCCCACATGCATTTCAACTGGACTTTGGTCTTTACTCTCAATCTAGAGAGATTAAAGAGCTTTCCATCTGATCTAGTCCGGAGATAGACACCTTCTGTTGCAGTTCCAAAAGCATGCTTCAGCATGACAGCAAAAAAGATCACAAACAGGGTTGGCGCGAGGACACAGACCTGTTTCACTCCGCTTCGGATGTCAAAGGGATCTGATGTTGAGCAATCAAAAACTACAGTGCCCTTCATTTCCTCATGAAAGGACCTGATGATGTTAAGGAGTCGAGGTGGACATTCAATCTTGGGAAGTATTTTAAAAATGTCGTCCTTGCTAACCAAATCAAAGGCCTTTGTAAGATCTATGAAGGCCACAGAGTGGCTGCCGTTGTTCCCTGCATTTCTCCTGCAACTGTCTGAGGGAAAATACCATGTCAGTGGTGGATCTATTAGCTCGAAATCCACACTGTGATTCTGGATAGACTCTGTCTGCAAGCACCTGGAGTCTCTTCAGCACAACATGGGCAAGCAGCTTCCCTACAACGCTGAGAAGAGAGATGCCACGGTAGTTATTGCAGTCGCCCCTGTCTCCTTTGTTCTTATACAATGTGACAATGTTTGCATCCTTCATGTCCTGTGGTACTCCACCTTCCCTTCGGCAAAGACAAAAAATTTCATACAGCTCGGTGGTGATGATCTCTTTACAGCACTTCAGCAGGAATGTTGTCCTTCCCAGGTGCCTTGCCGGAGGCGAGGGAATCCAAGGCCGCTTTTATTTCTGCTAAAGTTGGTTCACTGTCCAACTCTTCCAAGACTAGCAGGCACTCGATGTTATTTAATGCCTCTTCGGTTACTACATTCTATCTGGAATATAGCTCAGAGTAGTGCTGCACCCAGTGTTCCATCTGCTGTGCTCAGTCCTGGATGATCACACCTGTAGCAGACTTCAAAGGAGCAGATTTCTTCTGTATTGGACCTAAAGCCTGCTTGATACCGTCATACATTCCCTTGATGTTACCTGTGTCCACTGCTATCTGTATCTCAGAGCAGAGCTGAAGCCAATAATTGTTAGAACATCTCCTGGCAGTCTGTTGGACTTTGCTATGAGCAACTCGAAGAACCTGCAAGTTGTACTCACTAGGACAGGCTTTGTATGCTGCTAGAGCTCTCTTCTTTTCCTCAATGGCTGGCATCAAGTCCTCCGAATGGGCTTCAAACCAGTCTGCTGTCCTTTTGGTCTTCTTGCCAAATGTGGACAAGGCGGTGTTATAAACAGCATTCTTGAAATGTTCCCATCGTTCAGGTGCATTTGCATCAGCTGGGCCTGGAAGAATTTCCTCAAGCTCTTGGGCAAATTCCTCCACTTTTCTCTGATCGCGAGTCTTGCTGATGTCAATACATGGTCTTCCTTCTTTTTCTGTGTGATACCATCTCTTTATTCGCAGTTTTACTCTGCTACACACCAGGGAGTGATCAGTATCGCAATCAGCACCCTGATAACTGTGTGTGATCATAATACTAGGAAGACTAGAGCGTCTAGTAAGGATCAAATCGAGCTGATGCCAATGCTTCCATCTTGGATGTCTCCAAGAGACTCTGTGTTGAAGCTTCGTGTTAAAGAACGTGTTGCTGACACAAAGACCATAATAACAGCAAAACTCCAGCAAGCATTGGCCATTTTTGTTCATCTTCTCAATGCCAAAACGGCCTAGACAAGTGGGCCAAGAATTGTGATCAGCACCAACTCTAGCGTTAAAGTATCCGAAAATGAACAGTGGCTCTCTCTCGGGGATTTTTTTGATAGTAGCTGCCAGATCATCATAGAATTTGTCTTTGACTTCTGTTGTAGATGACAATGAGGGTGATGAGTCCTGCTGATGAGTGGATGTTTTTCCCTGCCAGAAGAATGAGAATTTTTTTTCTCTGACAGATCCCAAGTCTGGCAATCTCATCTCTTGCAGGGCAACAATGTCCATCTGCGCCTACTCAGTTCCATGTCGATGACAGCTGTCTTGTGCACGTCGTCTATTTCCTGCAGGTCGTCAGAAAAGCCAGGGGTTATTGTCCGAACATTCCAGGTGCCCAACTTTAGAGCAGACGTTTTCTTATGATTATTGCATGGTGCCGGGCTATCGATCTGCTTGTTGGCTTTCACCCTAAACCCCACGCACCCCGTAAGGTTAACAGACCGTGGCGAAGCAGCACCTTACTGGCTGGGGGCTGCCCAGCTTAAGGCGGGTGGTAGCTACCTAGTGAGGTGCAATGACATCTCCCACCATCAGAAGTAGCCCCTGGTATCAAGCTCTACGCCAATTGAGCAAGACTTATAACCGGCAACTGCTACCTCCTGTATTATTTCGACACTGTATGCGAAGCTGTAGTGTCTTCTCCAGAGCACGAAGCCTGGGTAAAATAATATGGACTGTTACCCAAGCAGCAAATCCCCCCTCTCCACATCACTGAAATAGTCCAATGGAAAGGCAAGAGCCAATACAACTGGTTCCAGCGACGTCACAGGAGTTGCCAGAACATCACCAACTGCCTCCCGGACTCTGGCTCCTGATTTTGCCTCAAGGTTAACTCCTGAAGCCTTTTCCATCAGTGGATATAGCCACAAGGCAAGGGATGTTTGAAATCAGAGTTTTCCTTCTCCTAGATGGGCTGTCTTCCAAGGCTAACGAGCCCCATCTACCTGGGGACCATTAAGAAAGAAACCAAAGGATTGATTTTATCGCACAAGAACAAGCACTCCAAACCAATGTGATGAAAGCTAAGGTCCAAGGAATTAGTGCTAACAGTAAAAGTCGACTCTGCCAAGAAAAAGATGAAACTGTGTTGCACCTCATCTGCGAATGTCCAAAGATTGCACAAACAGATTACAAAATTAGACATGATAGAGTGGCAAAATTAGTGCATTGGTCATTATGCAAAAATAATTAACTTGCCAGCCTCCAAAAACCCATAGGAACATCAGCTACAGAAGATATCAGAAAATGATGACATCGAGATCTTGTGGGATTTCCAGATCCAAACTGATAGACACCTTGAACATAACACATCAGACATAGTAATAGAACAAAGAAGTGTCTGGATCATTGATATTGGAAATCCAGGGGATGCCAGAGTTCAAAATAAAGAATTGGAAAAACTAACAAAGTACAGAGACCTGGCAATCGAAACATCTCGCCTCTGGAAGAAACACATTTCAGTGGTCCCCGTAGTCATTGGGGCTTTGGGAGCAATATCAAGAAATTTCACACAGTACTATAAGCAGTTGCGGATCTCAGAAATCACACCATGAGAGCTACAAAAAACGGTAATATTAGGAACAGCATACATACTGCCTCGATATTTAACAGATACTTAGGTTTTTGATTGAAACTTGTATCTGTTATATAATACCAGTCAGTGTTTTTATAATTTTATTGATTGTGCCTAGTGTTTAATAATAATAATAATAATAATAATAATAATAATAATAATAATAATAATAATAATAATAATAATAATAATAATAATAATAATAATAATCAGTTGCTCATATTATTTACCAAGAGCCTTTGATTCTGTGCCCTACTCTTCTTGGAATTTTGGGGATTTACAAAATTGATAATAGAATTATTACTTTACTATCTAAATTCATGATGGAGGACAAAATTAAGATGCAGAGATCTTTCTAGTAATATCCCTATCAGAAGATTAATTTTTCAGGGTGATTCTTTGAGCCCTTTGTGGTTCTGTCTGGCTTTAATCGCCACCTAAACAGCTGAGCAATAATGCTAAAGGCTACAAGCCTAATTAATGGAGAAATGACCTTGATGTTTCACATTTAATGTACATGGATAATATTAAGTTATTTGCAAGCCCTCTTGATAAACTGAATAGTCGTTTAAATATTATTGAGTCCTACAGCAAAGATATTGAAATGAATTTTGGTGTTGATAAATGTGCTATTATCCATCTCAAAAGAGGCAAATTCTCATAATGCAATAACTAGAATTTCACTAAAAGTTTATTCAATGCTTAGAGGAGCAGAAACCCAATAAATATCTAGGCAGACTCAGTGGAAATGACAATGCTAGGAAAAGTTGAAGACAGCAGGAAAAGAGGACTGAATGTGAAATGTATTTCAGTCTCTTCCGATAATGGTTCCATGTATAAACATATGAATATTTGCCATGTAGTTCCACTCATGTCTGAAGAAGTGGACTTGTCCACGAAAGCTCACATTAAAATATTGCAGTTAGTCTTTAAGGTGCCACAACATTTTTGTCTTCATTATTTTTTTATTTGTATTTTGGCTTTGCATGATATGCTAGTGATATAATGCTTTTTCTAGGGAGAGGCATTCCATCCCCCCTTTCTTTATTCCAGTTCTTTTTTTAAAATTTGAAATTTCTTCCATTAATTATCATCACATACAAAGGCCAGTATTCAACCAGCAACCAGTTGCCATCTGTATCTTATCTCCATTAGAAGGCAGTTCCAAGGCCATAACTCACATCTGGTATGAGCTAATGACACCACTCATTCTTCATTCTTCAATAAATACGAAGGTTACAGTATACGTGTTCACCTGAAGTTGGTAACAGTCCCCCATGCATCCTTAGTTGTCCAGGGTGCTGAGTGCATGGAGAACTGTGACTACCTTCAACTGCATGCGACTACAGCCTGTCTTCAGACCTTTCAGCTCAACCCAGGAAGTTTCGGAGTTTATTGGGACATGTGTCCCTGTGTTTCCTCCATGCTTACAACTGAGTGATGCCTTAATAGGGACAGTGGCCATATGCATCAGAGGTTCATCATGGGCTTTGCAGAAACTTCTTTTTTATTTTCCACATTAAAATTTCTAATATGTTATAGAATGATGAGCTCCTGGAAACTGACTGGAAAAAACACTATGGGAATGTTATAGTCCAAAACAACAGAGGAGGGAGAGAGGAAAGAAAGTGTACATACAAAATTAACAGGGAGTTTATGTCCCCCCCCCCCTTTCCATTTTACCATGTAATGGTCAAATACTAGCTATGTATGCGAGAACTCCTTTGCCCTTCTGAACACAGGATCTGTTTAAGCAGAATTCAGCGAGGCCTGGCTCGACAAATCCTTTCATTCATTACACCCCTGTAGGATGCAAACTGGTTCACAACTTGATAATCTCCTTCAATCCTTATTAAATCAGCAGCACACGGCAGGTGGGAAACCAAACTGGAAAGATGAAAGAAGCCCCTTATATATTCTGCTGAGGGCAGGGGTGGGGGAGAGGCAGGAAAAAAACTATGCACACACCAAAAGGCATCCAGGGTTTCACAAGCTTGCTACTAATATTGACAAGATGGATTCCTCAAGTCCTCTCCCTCTCCCCAGCAGATTATGCTGCCACAGCACTCTCATAACATGACAATGATGTCATTTTTTTTCTCAGTCTAGGAGAGGTTATGTCTCTGCAGAGCTCCAGGAAAGAGAGGCAATTTCACACCAAAACCAGCCTTCCCGCTTTTCCATCCACAGGGCCATGAATTCTATATTATTTGAAAGTAAAATAGAAAGTAAATAATTATCATTGATAAAAATGTAGGTAAGCGTTTTTAGATGGAAGTAGACGAATCTGTTAATCTATTGTCTGGAAAATGTGGATGATCCTCAGGTGCTGTGATGAAACCTCTCCTTTGGGGGGGCAATTGACAGGGAGTGATACATCCAGATGATCAATCACACTCAGCATCTTTCATCTGGAGAGACATGTACAAGTGTGCACATTTCTTCTGGGCATTTTGATTACTTTGTGGCTCCAAGCAATAGATACCTAGAGAACCTGTGGACAATTGCTTTGTGTTCAGGTGAGAAGTGGTTTTCCCAGCTTGGTGCCTCTTTGTGAATGGTAGTGAGCACAAGAGGGTATCCTGTAGACCATCTTGACTGCTGACATTTGTGTCACCAACATTTAGACTACCCCTTGCTGTGTAAACTTTTGCATCTTTTTTTTCCTGCTGGCAGCACAGGTATGATATTACACAGCCATTCCTTGGCATTTTGAATCATGGATAGAAAAGCACAATATCCCACATTCATAAACCAGAGGTTCTTTTGAAGAATTGAATATGGTTTGAGCAGTACGATTTAAGCATGAAAACCAAGCACTTCTGAACTCTTATATAAATTTTGTTATGTGACACTGCCTGTCTTTTAAGTTCTTAAATTAAAAAATGCATAACCCATTTAATTTCTTCTCTGTTTATCCAACCGCACATCTATCAGTTTTCAACTAACCTAACTCCCACCCTGTGCCACTGAAGATTACTCTAAGTGGTCCTTCATTAACAGACCAAAACATTTATTTCACATAAATGGCTGAAATTAATATTTTGATTTGAACTTTATAAATATTACTGTGTTTTCTTTAATTAGTAAAAAAAATGAAGTGATATGATAGTTTCAAACAGAAACTGCTTGATTTTAAAAACATCAGAAGGCTGTGTATCATTTGAGAGATTTCTTTTAGAAATATCTTTTTATAGTGAATGATTCATGTTCCTAAGAAACATCTCTGCAGAAGCTACCAATACAGAAGCCTAAAATGGACATGTGACATCCTATGCCATCCTTCAGTGCTCCAGATACTCAGGACTTTTTCTCCACCAAAAAGTGCTAACGAAGCTGGAAGATTTTCAGATCTTCAAGCTACTGGCCAGTTTCACTAAATGAATCTAAGAATCAGTCTGCATAGACAACAGCTTACACTTGGATGGAAGAAGAAGAAGAAAAGACAACATCAAATATATTTTGGTTCACATGTCTGAACTATGAGCTGGCTAGATAGCTCAGTGAGCTGGCTAGATAGCTCCAACCTCTGGCTGCAGAGCCAGAGGTTGAGAGTTCACTTCTCACAGTGCTTCCAGGGAGAAGAGCCAGCCTGTGTGGCCTTGGGCAAGCTGCACATTCCCAGGGCACCCCGAGAAGAAGGGAGTGGTGAACTACTTCTGAGTATTCTTTACTTAGAAAACCTTGAAAAGGGGAGGCGGGGTTTCGTTATGGCGAGAACTGGTCAGGTTTCAGGCAAGCTCCTGAAACTGACCAGGACCCCTCGGTTCCGGCACCACCCCCAAACCGGGGGGGGGGGGGAGGATGCCAATAGGAGAAGCAGCATCTGAAGCAGCAGAGATGACAAAAGGAGGGAATGGGATCAGAGAAGGCTGGTTCCCTCTCCAAAGTCAAATCTGAGTGCACAGACCAAGGAGAAAGCCATCTTGGCAAAGAGATTTTAATTAAAAACAATCCGCACTGGTGGACGAAACCTCTGGCCTGTCTTTTCACTCTAATTGACCATTTTGGTATTTTTCCTGATTCTTGGTTAACATCTATCATTATTCCAGTGTTTAAAAAGGGCAATCCAAGTATACCAGCTAATTACCGCCCCATCAGCTTACTTTCAATACTTGGTAAAATATATGCTAAGCATCTAGTGAAATGTCTCTTGGAATGGATGAGTGATCTTAGCCTGCCTGGTAAGGAACAGGTGGGCTTCTGAGCGCAATCCTCAACGCTCGATCACTCGCTGACTCTCGTGTTTCTAGCTGATAAATATTATCTTCATTTCCACAGCAAGCTTTTTGTTGCCTTTATTGACCTTCGAGGAGTGTTTGACTCCATCAATCGATCTCTGCTCTGGAATAAACTGGCCAGCAAAAGAACAGACCCTCGACTGCTGTTCTTGGTATGTAAACTTCATTCTGACAATAGTTCCCAAGTTCGGGTCAATAATAAAGGTCTCCTGACCAAAGATATCTCAATCTCTAAAGGAGTTAAACAAGGCTGTGTCCTTGCTCCTGCTCTTTTTAATTTATTCATGTCAGATCTACCAGACCATAATTGAACATCATGCTCCTAGGATGAACTCATCTTCTGTTCCATTGCTATTGTATGCCGACGATACTGTTCTCTTATCTACCACTGAGTCAGGCCTTATACAATTACTCTCAGCTTTTGCTGAGTTCTGCTCCAAGAATGATCTAACCATCAACACTGATAAATCAAAAATCTTGATATCCTCCAAATCTTGGAAACCTACCAGCTGGAAAATAAATGGGAGGCCAATAGAACAAGTGAAATCTTTTCGACATTTAGGCTTATTGTTTCATTACAAATTAAACTGGTCTTACCATCGTAAGGTGGCGGTTTCTTTGGCTATGAATCAACTTTCTGCATTCGTCCGCTTCCATTTCCATAGTGGACATCAATATGTCCCCGCTGCTCTTCAAGTTTTCCAGGTGAAAATCACTAATCAGCTCCTCTTTGGGGTCCCTGTTTCGATTATGGTGGCCAACCACGAGATAGACCGTGTAGCTGCCCTCTTTCTGTGCAAGATTTTAGGCGTCCCGAATACGATTAGACTTGCAACATTATTAAGTGAACTTGAGCTTCATTTTCCAATTACCCTTGCCTGGTTATCCACTATTAAATTTTGGCTTTGTTTACACTTTCAGAAATCTTCCCAATCCCTTTTGACTGATTTATTAAGTGATCCCTTTATCTCCACATGGTACTCTTTTATTAACTCTAAAATAACTTCCATAGGTATTAACCTGAACTCCCTGACAAATTGTGGAGAAACTCAACTTTACCATATTATCCACCAAAGATTTCGGGACATTGAACTTCAGACTCTGGCAGCTGATTTGAATTTAATTTGCTCTCCTCGTTTTTATGGTTTGCCCCCTTTGTCTGTAACTGGTGCCAATTATTTCACCAATCTCATTAACCCATTGTGGCGCCGGACATTTATGCTGGCCAGATTTCATATATTTCCCTCAGCTGTTCTTTCCGGCAGATATCGTAACATCCCCTTTAAGAACTGCCGGTGTAAGCACTGCTTAGCAGAACCGGATTCAATTTTACATATTCTTTTTCACTGCCCTAAATTTAGCGAGCTCCGTCAATTACCCTGTTTCCCCGAAAATAAGACAGGGTCTTATATTAATTTTTGCTCCAAAAAAACGCATTAGGGCTTATTTTCAGGGGGTGTTTTATTTTTTTTCATGTACACCAATCTACATTTATTCAAATACAGTCATGTCATCTTCTTCTGGTTGCTGCACAATGCTGCACAATGGTGGAGGGCGGGGTTTGACTTAACTGGGGCTTATTTTGGAGGTAGGGCTTATATTACGAGCATCCTGAAAAATCATACTAGGGCTTATTTTCAGGTTAGGTCTTATTTTAGGGGAAACAGGGTACTACTTAGCTCTGTTATTTCAAATTTCTCTGGCTCCCCTGAGAATTTAATCCGAATGATGTTAGCAGATAAACAACCTGACTTGACTGAGTATGTAGCTGAATATCTTGCTATTGTAATAAACTAGGCTGACTGTTTCAAGGAGCCTTGACATTACTTGTGCATATTTATCTTATTACAGTGGAAAGTATAACCTTGATTGTACGGTTACTGGTTTTAATGCCAATAAAGGTTTTTGATTTGATTTGATTTTGGCAAAGAGATGGGAACACCCCAAGCAGAGAGTGGGAGAGTGCAAAAGGATGTTGGAAATATCTCAACCAGAGACTCTGAGTAAGTTAAAATATTTGTTCATGTAAGGAAAATCTCCATGAACTCAAAAATGAAGGCAGAAGATTTTATTAAAACAAAGGAGAAGTGGATGGGCAGAAAAAAAGGAGAAAAAAGCAGATGAGAAATGAGAAGAGAAGAAATCAAGTGGATCATCAGGATCAGAGGTAGAAAGAAACTCGACTAGAGCAGAAGAGCAAGCGAGAAGCTCTAAAGGAAAGTGCACGATAGAAACAAGAGGATCCAGGAGGAGGAAAGAAAACCTCAACAGTAAAAATGGACTAAATGAATAAAATGGTTAAAGACTGTAGGATATAATGGGTATAAAATGGTAGAAGAATATTAATGTTCAAAAATCAGTAACTATTAAAGAAAATGCAGATGTTTTATTGATGATATATGATTTACTGATGGTACATAATGCCAACAAAGTTTAATATATATATGTATAAATGTTTTTAAATAGTGTGGGAAACGTAAAACGCAGGAGGATACATTTATTATGTTTGGTGGATATATAGGGAATAATTTTATAATTAGACTCAAAAGATAGCCTGGAAAGCATAGATTAAAGAAGAATGTGAAGGTCCAACTAGGGAAAAGATAGATTAGTAACTATAGTAATACTGGAAAATTTGCTGTTTTTCTTTTCATCTCTCTTTCTAGTATAATTGTACGAGTTGATGTAAACGTACTATCTCACTCTCTGGAATTTTACCCTTTCCCTGTCCATACCTACACCCCTAACCCTATATTTCCTTCCCCATAATCCTACCCCCATTGAAAAGAATAAAAAATTAGAAGAAGAAAAAACCCTGAAAAGGGGCTCTGTATGTCAGAACTGACTTGATAGCACAAAATTAATTAATCTGAACTACCAGCCAACACTTGTTCCCTTTGGACCATTTGTAGGTAGAAAAATCATATGATGGTGTATTATGAGATACACTCAAACTGATTCTTTTTAGAACCAAGGAAAATGAACTTTTTTGAGATGATACAATCAAATTGGTGATGATCTTCTAAAAATAATTATCTCACATGCCTATGGTAATACTAAACAAGAGATTATCATTTATTATTATTATATTTGTATTTTATTTTTCTATAGAGAAATAGAACAAAAATGATTTAAATAAATCTGTTTAAGCAACCAATAACTCTTCTGAATTGTTTTAAATGGGACAGCTTTAGGAATTCCATGTTAGTAATAACTAATAATTTACAAGAAGTAACATTAATTAATACCAATAATAATGAACTTTTTTTAAAAGAAAAAGGAGTCTTATTTATTTATATGTATCCCCTGTTTTACTATTAACAAAGGTATAACAGAGAAATATTGAAATAAATGAAAGCGTTTTAGAAAATCTGTTCAAAAAATTATTAATATCAATGTTTTTTAAAAGACAATTGGAAAAAATTATTTATAAATAATATTTTAGTTATATTAATAAATATATGAACATTGAAAGATAAGCTTTGGTTCATTTTATAAAACATTAATAAAAACAAGGAAAGAAAAATAAGCATATCTTACTCTCAATGAGTTTGTGGGAAGGAAGTCATGGTCACCCATCGGCTGGCATATCTGTGTTCAAAGCCTCAAACATATGCTGTCCATCCTGTGATGGCAGTATCACCTTGGGGACCAAGAAAGCCAACACTGGCTAACACTGAGACCTCCAGCACTAGCCACCCCAGCTCCTGTGGTACAGCAGCTGCCATAGCAATGGTGACCTGGCCTCAGCAGGCTGCACCTGGTATCCTGACGATAACATAATGATGCTGTTTCACCCTGTCCTCCGACCCTTCCAAACTCTGTGTTTGGTGATTTTAACTGAATTAACAGTGTTTATTGGTGGAGCTTGAGGGCTTTGCATGCCAACAAAAAAAAACAAAAAAACAAGCCATTCCCCCTTGGACACATGTCCCATAGGTTTGCCACCCCTGCTCTAAACAATCTGCTACACATAAAGGTCAATCACATCTATGAACTCCTACACTGCTTGCCTATGCTTACCTAATACCTATGTGACTTCCATGGAACTAAGTCCTATTGAAATACAGTAGTAAGACTGATTTTTTTAGTTACACGCTTTGGTTCATGCTGCCAATTTATGTTTCTGTGAGCCTAACAAAGCTATCCACACTCGAGGTTGTTTGGGTTTTTGTTTTTAGGCGTTTGTGTTTTTTTTAAACCAAGCAATGAGTAACATGTTGCCAGACATTCTTACATTAACAATATGGTCTTGGCTTTGGGAGAGGATTTTCTATAGTCTTGGAAGTGGGTGTATAATTCTACCGAGATTGCTTTGAAGCACATGGGAGAGCAAGGCCCTAGAATGAACAAAGGTTGTGTCAAAATAGCAACTGCAGATGAGAAGGCAGAACACAAAAGCTACACACTCATTAGAGAGGCAGCCAAATAAATCAAAAACAGGGAAAGCCTGGATTGAAAAGGCCTATGTTGGCTGGGAACGTGGCAGAAGATGTGGTTCAAATGTGAGGCAAAGTAGCAGTCTCACCCAGGCCTTGCTCAGAACTAGTGACTATCCGGTATATTTAGCAAGAGTCAGTAGAGTTTAGAGGAGGTAGTATTCACATGAATGCTTCTTCCACTAGGAGGTAACTCACAGGAAGTACTTCCACTTTTCATTCACCCCAAAATTCTTGATAGACACATCAAAAGTCAAGCCTACCCAATCTGTGCAAGGCCAGGGTCTGAATCTGTATGAGATACTGATGATGCCTCAAACGCTATGGATAAGATCTGTCATAATTCAATAGAAACCACTTTATTGTCTAAAAAAGAAGAAGAATGAAAACAAAGAATGTTGTGGTATTTACTATAAACTGTCACTTGTACGTTTCCCAAGATTTTCTCTTACATATTTGTCATAATTTGGAAATCAAAATGCAATGCTAGACATACCTTTTCTCTGTTTACTAACTCATGAATCATGTATAGAGTCAGCATCTGTCTCTGACTCAAGTGTGCTTTTATTTGCTGCGTACGTATTCAAGAAACATTACTCTAAAACAGAGGTGTGCAAAATGAGGCCTGGGGCTTCATTCCCCCCACCATGTCAATTTTTTGCACCTGGAAGCCACCCATTGAAAAAAACCATTTCTTAACTTAAATATGATTTCCCACTCCTAGATGCCTCCCGTAAATGAGAGTGCAGTCTCCCCACAACCCCAAGCATTCTAGAAAGAAAGAAAGAAAGAAAGAAAGAAAGAAAGAAAGAAAGAAAGAAAGAAAGAAAGAAAGAAAGAAAGAAAGAAAGAGGAAGTGGACTTCCAGCAATATTTGGTTTGGAATTGTCAAATTTTTGCTCCATTTTCAGGGCTGTACTGTGCATGCTTAGGCCAAATCAAATTGGGACCAAATTCAAATCACAAATTTGTACTGAAGGGCCTTTGCACGTGTCTAATTAAAATTCATCACAAAATATACATAGTTAAGAATTTGAATTTTTGAATTGTGGTGCTGGAGGAGGCTCTTGAGAGTCCCCTGGACTGCAAGGAGAACAAACCTATCCATCCTGAAGGAAATCAACCCAGAATGCTCACTGGAAGGACAGATCCTGAAGCTTTGGCCATCTCATGAGAAGAGAAGACCCCTTGGAAAAGACCCTGATGTTGGGAAAGTGTGAAGGCAAGAGGAGAAGGGGACAACAGAGGACAAGATGGTTGGACAGTGTCATCGAAGCTACCAACATGAATCTGACCAAACTCCGGGAGGCAGTGGAGGACAGGAGGGCCTGTCGTGCTCTGGTCCATGGGGTCACGAAGAGTCGGACACGACTAGACGACTAAACAACAACAAAGAACAGTAGTACATAAGAAATAATAGGACCACCTTTCATTACATTATCTGTTTCCATTCTTTACTTGCCTGTGGGAAAAGACAGGGCTAATTCAAGGCTCTGGTGGGCCCTGAGCAAAAAATATAATAGTGCCCCCCTTTCCTCCTCCCTCCCTCTCCCTTACCTCCCACCTAAATAGGTCACACAACATGAATAATGTAATATAACATAAATAAGACTGACTCGCTAAGGTAATCTTGGTAGCAGTAAATAAGTGGACACTGCTTAGGTAAACAAACAATGTAATAATGAAAAGAACGTCTAGCTTATGACCATAAGCAAGCCTTCAGTACTAGAAAACAAAAAGTGCAATAAAAATAAGAGTCTTGGTGCCAAAGGGCTAAAGGGCTACCTCCTATTACAGTGCCAAAATAAACACTTTGGATATGGCCATTTGCTGCTCAAAATGTAATTGGGGATCCAGCAGGGATAAGATAGTATACTGAGTCCAGGCAATCTGGATAAATCATGCGGAGGAGTAAGTGCACTGCGCACGGTGCAGGGAGGATTGCTTTTGGTAGGACTGCTCTTACCACAAATAGGTTAAAGGCAGTATTACGAGGTTTCAAATAGAAAATGACTTTTACATTTTTTTTCTTGCTTTGTTTTGCAAATTCACTAACGATGTTTTCAAAAGCAATTTGCTTCAAAATGTCACTCTCAACTGACATTATTGTTAATCTGTTAAGGCGTTCTTGCATTGAAGAGCGTAACGCTGATTTTATAAGCTTTCGTTTTGAAAAGGGATGCTCTCCTTCAGACTCAGAGACATGTAATGTCAGGTAGAGACAAAAGGCTACGTATATCAACATTGGGTAGACTGAGATGATGTTTCTTTCTGTGCTCACGACCCAGGGTTCAATCCCAGGTAGCAGCTCAAGGTTGACTCAACCTTCTATCCTTCCGAGGTCGGTAAAATGAGTACCCAGCTCACTGGGGGGGGGGGGGGGGCAATGTGTAGCCTGCATAATTAACTTGTAAACCGCCCAGAGAGTGCTTGAAGCACTATGGGACGGTATATGAGCAGCACGCTTTGCTTTTTTTTTCTCGCAAGAATTTGCTGCAGGATGCACCATTTGGACAATCTTTGTCCTCTTTGCTGCTGCTGGGAAGGCAGCATTGTAGTCAACTCTGGAAAGCAACAACTTCATCTGTAAATGTGTTTTCCAAATCATCCTGATAAGCTTGTTGCAGAGTAAATGGATGTTTTCTTAATTGCTGAACTGATACGAAAGCCAAGTTATCCAAAAAGCCAAACTTGCTGTTTATTGAAGAATATCATTCCCCTCTTTCATGCAGACAATTGTCAAGTGTATCAATAATTACATTATAAGTTTGAACTTGAAACATGTTGCTTCCTTCTAGAACAACTTATTCAGTCCTGGCCTCATAAAAAAAAAATTTCTCTTTCTACTACAGCTTTCATACTCACTATCAGGCAGGATAGTCTTACTTCCATGCCGTGAAACTCATTTCTGAAACTTTGAATATACTTCACAAGTGACTCAAGCACGTTGGTTGCAGTGCCCAAATGCAGCTTACTTTATTTTATTACTTGCTTTATTAAACTGATTTAAAATCCTGCTCCATATGATGCACGTGAAGATATTTTCCAATTTCTTCATTTTAAAAAAAAGCAATATCGCCTTTGTTACCATACCTATCGATATGTATGGACAAAAAAGGGTCAAACTTTGCAATTGATTCGAACAATCCCAGATAGTTTCCATTGTTTGGTGATCCAAATCTGTCTACTGTTCTGTAGAATGAAAGACCACATTCGGAAATAAATCTAATGACAGATACAACCCGTTTTAAAATCTCTGTCCAGTATTTCTCACAATTCATTATGTTTTCTTCTAAATTCGTGACAATGCACCCTTGAAGACAACACCTTTGTATGTAGTCTTTTACACTTTGTTGATGTTCTGCACTGTGTTCATGCTGTGTAAGTCGATGTGATGCATGTTTCCAGCCCCACAATCCAATGTTAGAAAATGCTGTTTTTGATGTAGCAGAAAAGAGACATTGAAAGCAATAAATATTTCCTTGTGAAGAAGAATATATGATACAATCTCTTTTAATAATCTGTTTGTTCTGCATGGTATGTTCCAACGTATCTTTTGTAAGAGAATGCTTAGTACCAGCAGCATTATACTTCTCAGAAGCACTGTAATTTCCTGTCAAATTCTGGCACAAAGTAAGACCCCATGGACACCAGTATTCCCACAACAATTTCTTCTTCTGTTTATGCCATAAGGCAGGATCAGAAGATGGTATCCTGACATCTTACCTTGTACAACGAGAATGTCGTCTTCAGCTACTGTTGTGTTATTCTCCTCAATCCACCCACCTTCTGTTGCCTCACATTCACATAGTATCAAATCTTCTTCACATTCAGGAATATTATCTTCTTCATCTGTGTTGGTGCTGTTCACAATAATCTCTTTAGGATCATCATCTCTTTTCTCTGAAATAAGATCTAAACCTCCTGTAGGTATGTCACAGTCTCCATCATGGGATGTTGATGGCACAGGTTTACTTCTAAATTTTGCCCCAAACTGGGTAGCCTGCCCTACAGCTGCCTCCTTTTCCTGTTCCTTCTTATGCCTTTCTTTCCTTTTAAGAGACTTGCATTTTTTTGAAGTTGGTGCCATATTTCTATGTAGACTCTGTGAGTGTAGTAAACATATGCAAGAAAGCATTGTCACTATTGGTGTACAGAAAGTATTATATAAGAGTTACTATGATTTAGTTTGTAGATCTATTGCTTCATGCAGGGCTTGACAAGTATTTGTAGACTTCGAAAGGCACACTGACTAATTCAGAAGCAAGCCTGGTTGATTTTAGGAGCCAAAGAAATAGTCCTTCCATAGAGTTCTATGTAAAATGGTCAAAAATATTAGGAGCCAGCAGCAGAGATTTTATGAGTCGTGGCTCCCTGAATCTGCCCAAGCCCTCAATTAGAATGTGTAAAAAGATACAAGGAAGAGGATTTTAATACTTAACACAAAATATCCTCCTTACAATAATGCAGTCAGTTTTGTCCACAAAGTGAGTATCACACAATGGACTCAATTCAGTGGCGTGACTTATCACATCACTGGTTTTTAACTCAAAATTTTCTATTACAGTCTATAATATTCAACGAGATAAATTAACTCATGCTATTGAATGGAGTCCATTGAGTGCAAGATTTCAGCATAAGAGGCAAAAAAGTGGGGGGGGGGAGAACAACACCCACTGTTCTGTCTCCAAGAATTAATCAAGATTGGCAGGTAAGATATTCTCCTCTAATAGCAGGAGAATTTTACAAAAACATGATTTCAATGCATAAACTTGGTATATCATGCAATAAATACATAGACTTGGTATATCATGCCAATGAGCAATAAATGCATAAACTTTGTGTATCATGCAAATGAGCAGTAAATGCATAACCTTGTACACTGTGCCAGTGCCCTCTGTGCCTCCAAACAGTCTGCCTGTGCCATCTTAGCCCCAAAATAGCATCTCTGTACCATTTTAGTCCCTTAACAGCCTCTCTCTGCCATATTTGCCCCAAAAACAGCCTCTCAGTGCTGTGCCTGTCACTGTCAACTCCACCGGGCCAGAGTCCTCAATGACATGGGTGGTAGGAGAGAAGGCTGTGCATGCTGCTGGTGCTCAAATGGAGCGAGGTCACGCATCAAGGTCCAGTCATGTGACCTCAGCACACATAAGATTTCAAAGGCTCAGCAAGCAGTGGACAGTGCAGGCTGCATAGCACCATCATGGAGGGCAGGAAAAGAAAAAGACCCCCCCCCTTCATGTGGACCCCTACAGACAATGGGCCCTTTGACCTCTGAATAAAGCGGCCCTGGGGAAAGAGGTATGAAAGGAGAACCTCACTTGTCCTGCAGTTTCATGTATTCTTTGCTTTCATTTTCAGCACTGCAAATTTCTCTTTGAAGGATTGACACACAGACGTACCTTCCTGTACTTTGAAGACAACAATGATGATTGCTATTTTCTGTAATAATAAGAGAGAGGCTGACTGTCTCTTTCCAGCATACAAAGACCATGGGACCTAGAAACTTGAAAAATTGCATGAATAATAAGGTGCACTACTATGGTTCTATATATCACAATTATTTTGTTTTTAAAATGTGTTAATTAATTGCATTTTAATATTTCTCTCATCTATTATGCAGCTTCTCTTCTTCCCTCCTCTGACAATTTTTTTTTTTTTTTTGGCTGACTTTTCCATTCTTCCAACTGCCCTTTCAGACTTTTTATCTGCTAACTCTCCTCTCCCTCTTTTGCTGGGCACCAGACATTTCTCCTCCCTCTTTATATAAACTGCTTGAATAAACTGGGGTGCTTGCAGAAGAAAGCACTACCTATAGCTGCCTACAGAGCCTATGGAGAAAAGAATAGTTGAGGTCTGTCTCTGCGTAGCAAAGTTCTGGCAGCAAATGGCTTACGATGGTAATGGAGGCTACAGACCCAGTTTGTTTAACTAAAATTAATGTTTGTATTTCTAGAGATGTACACTCCCAAGTATCCATGTCAAGATCCAGGTACCTGAGTCTCATGATGCACACATGCATTCTCTTATTATCATTGATGAATGGGCTTTGAGAGGTGGATTGTGGACTGTAACTGATGCCTTCAGGTACAGGTGAGATTCAGGAGAGTTCATGTCTTCTGTATTGTCTTGCTCAAACAAGAACATAAAAGGTAGCCTTCTGCCACCAAGGTGTTGTAATGGGAAAAGTTTCTCCACAAGGACCCAAAAGACTCCAGGACCTCATGTTTCTGCCTGAGATCTTGATATCAGTGAGCTGTTATTGTTTCCAGCATCTTTATAGCAAGATGAAGTTCACAAAGAGAATAATTGCAGACACATTTATCTTACCAGTGTATTTGATCTTGAACTTTTAAAATCCATTTTGTTCCCTGGGTTTATTGGCTGGAATGAGTTATGTCTGCAGCATCCTGCCCAAAGCTCTTTAGCTGTCATGGAAAGTTCCCGAGAAAGCTCCCCAGATGAAAAGCAATGACACTGCAACTTAACGCTTGCTGCCATGTGCGGTAATTTATCAATAGTGCTTCTACTGTAGAAGCCAATGAACAGATCAGTTACAAGTGCAGGGCTAATAATATGACCTGTCAGCCAGATAGATGGAGATCCCCATGGCGATTAAACAGACTGTACAAGAGGGATTGCAAACTCCTATAGTGTTACGACACAAGAAGGACCTTGACTTTTGGGCTTCAGTCCAGGCTAAGTTTAACAAACACTCTCTTCCCTCCATCAGAAACATAATTAAAATTCCTTTTCTTAAGAACCCAAGTCTGTCAAATAATAATTGCAATGATATGTTCAAAGACATCATTAGTATGCTTTCCCTTTACATCTCCTACTTTGTCCATTAGTGGTGGCGAGATGAAGTCAACAACTTTTTTCATGAGGATATACAGTATAACATGAAAGAGTTTGGAAGGAAAGGCAAAAAAGCTCATGGAGCCCTTGAAAATCAGTAGCTAGGGCCCACCGTCCCTTCATTCCAGTCTCTGAGAAACACAGCCAGCAGTGGGGGGAGTACACCTGTTGAGCTGATGGGCCCAATTTGTATTATGTGTCTCGATTCCTCAAAGGCCAGTTTCACTCAAGGTTCTAATGCATTCCTCATCACCGGCAGGATAATTATTGAATTACAGCAAATCGTGGTTTCCAAACCACTAGATTCATAATGTTTGTAAGGTGGGATTCTGTCATGGCTTACAATAAAATTATAAACATGAGAAGACCAACTAATACCTAGCTGGCATACAAAAGTGAGGCTTCAGTCACAATATATTATTTGAATCAGCATTTCCACCACTGGTCTTGAAAAGTTTCCAATATTTAAAATTAGGTTATATTTATTTACCTATGTAGGTATCAGTGAAAGGAACTACATCATTAGTTTCTTTTGGTTAAGCTTTCTGTGAAATATACGTAGGAAATGTGCACTATTACAGTGTCTGAGCATCTTAAAGTATTCCATTTGCCTTAAGAAATAGCGATGGGCTATAAATAAACCAAGGTTTAGAGAAGGGAAACACAAGTGTGTTTTTTTTTTTCTTTTCTTTGAGAGAATTAGTCCTTCCTTGTCACTGAAAGCTTAGTTATCAAATTAGCAGTGCTCGGTCTAACTTAGTTTTGTCTACACTGACTAGCCGTGGCTCCCTAACATTTTAGGCAGAAATATTTCACAAACCCTAGTGGAATAATTTTTCCCCAAATTCCTCCTAGAGAGTTGCACCATATTTCACATGTTCAAATGTGTAATAGCTCTCTATTTAAGTACGGGACTGTTCATATAAATGGAACAAGTCTGTTTCTATAATTTTTCACAGTTAGTACGTGTATGGATAACCTCATTTTAATGCTCCTCTAGTGCTTCCTGAATATACAACCTGAGGATAGGATGGGATGGGAGGGAAGAAAGGAAGGAGTTTAAATGTGCTGAAATGCTGTCCGTATTTTATTAGTTGTTTTTGCCAGCAAGAGAACAGCAAAGTTTTCTAAGTAAAATGTGGGGCAAATAATGTCTTCCTCCTTTTCCCTTTTTTCTTTCTCTTTTTCTTCTATCAGTTCTTCCCCTTATCCACCTTTCAAAGTTACAGTCTTCCCAAGGCAGCTAACACTATAGGACATACCATTCTATAGCATTAGAAAAGGTTCACAAAATAAGTTAATATGAAAGAACACAAAAAAATGAGTCAATAATAAAAACAGCATGTATAATTTTTTAAAAACTTTGAATATAGAGTCATAATATCTCTGACTTTATCCAGGAAGAATATGCTGAACTTTTAAGAGCCTGGTCCTACTGAATAAAAACCGGATTGTACCACAGTTCAATTGAAATTGATCTTGAACCGATCTACAGTCATGTGGTATTTAGTTTGCTGTTTCCATTCACTTGCATTAGAGAAGGAAAAACCACTCTCACACACATAGCTCAGTGCCTGAGGATTAGGCAGATGCACACATGCATGTATGCACACACGCACATGCACACACAGAGAGAAAGAGAGACAGATTTAGAGTTACTGTGAGGGAGGTGCAAAGGTGGTTTCTTCCCCCCCCCCCCCATGCAGGAAACCCAAACCATCTAGAACAGGGCTCTCCAAACTATGGCCCACCGGCCACATCCAGCCTGCCTTGCCTTTTTATCTGCCCCGTCGGGCAGGCAGGCAGGAGTGCAAGCACACGCTTCTTCCTTTGGCCCTCAAAAATGTGGAGCAAATATGACGTGGCCCTCCCACTGAAAGGTTTGGAGACCCCTGATCTAGAGAATGAGCCAGAAGATGAGGATGAACCACCCTTTCCTTGGGGCTCCAATTGCTGGAGAAACTCTCCTGTGGGGAGTTTCACCTGAGTTCCCAACTTCTTCAGCATCTGGAAGAGGAAGAGGGGGAAGAGCAACCGCAACACCTGTCCACCTCCTCTGGCTGCTCTGTAGCGATGCAAAAACATGAGTCCCCATGATTTTTATATGTAGGATCATTCCCCAACCACAAATCCATGTGTCCCAGGCATGGATCCCCATGGTTTATATGTGGTATCATCCCAAAACACAAAAACATGGGTCCCAGGCATGCCTTGGATTTGCAGTCTGTGGTACAGATGAGATCTATGATCTGATGGTGGTTTAGTGTGGATCCCATGTAAAATCACATGAAATTATGAACTCTCCTTTCTTTCTTGTCCTCTACCTCCCCTTCTTCTTATTGTCCTCTCCCTCCCTTCTTTCCACCCACAATCCCAAATGAATGACTTTCTTTCTGCCAAGCTAAACCCTTGCTTGCAGCCACTGACAAAGGGCCTTCCTTCTACCCACATCTCCTCTCTCCCCAGCGGAGGAGAGACCCAGTACATGTACACAGAGAACTAGCATGGTGACATAGAAATGGGGAGCAATTTTCCCTGACAGAGGAGTGTGCATTGGACAAGTCAATTCATAATACATCCATCTCAAAATAAACGGCCCTCTCTCAGAGGAGCAGCAAAACTTGCTCCTCTGTCACATTACTCCACCTGTGCACGTACCTCATGTAAACACCCAAATTTTAATCAATGTAAAACATGCTAATATCAATTTAAATTTTTTTAAAAGTAATGGGATTGGGCCCTGAGTTACATTAATGAAATCTGGTTGGAGAAAAATGTAATAGTATGGGGAGAACGTCTCCTGGATCTGAGCAACAAGTTAGCATGTAGTCAGTTATGTGCCATCAAGTCAGAAACAAATTATAGTGACCCTAACAGGGCTTTCAAGATAAGTGAGATATTTAAGGAGTGGCTTTACCACTTCTGCAGTGAGTTTCCATGGCTAAACAAGGATTCAAACCCTAGTCTTCAGAGTCCTAATCCATCACTCTATGCACTACACCACACTGGGTACCAAATTAGCATGTGCTGCACCACAAAAGGCCTGAGGGCAATGTAATCTCCACAAGAATTCAAACCCTATGAAACTGGCTGAAGGAGGGGAGGACAGGAAGAAAGTTGTTGAGGTCGTGAATGTTCTCCTATACCACTCAGAATTTATGAAAAATGAAAAAGATTGCTGAAATTGGTTTGATGCCTTCTAACTTAGTTTTGATTTTCCTTGCCCCTCATTATTTATTGTAAATTTCAATTTTCTGTTGGAGTTTTATTTACAACCTCACTTGCTGTCTGTAGTTTGGGTGACTGGGAGAGACTTTTCTGGGCTGGGGGGATTGTTTATCTATCCAGCACTACCCAATTGTTCCTTCCAGCTTTTGAAATTCAAAGAGATCTGTGCCTCTCTGCTGAGTGTTCTGTCCTTCTCTTTGCTTGGTTGGTGACAATTGTTTGTTGCTGTTGATCTGTTCGGTTGATTGCTAGTATGTGTGCAGTAAAGAAAAAAACAATCTGTAATTCCAAGTAACTGTAAGAAAAGAATTTTTTTAAAATTCTTTCTCCTACAAATGTCTCAGAGTAACTGAGACTTTAAGTGCCAGTTAATGAGAAAGGGGTGGGCTCTGGGGAACCTGTAACTATTCTCCTCTGTGGATCTCTGTAATTCCACTGTGTAGCAAAAAAGAGAATGTCAGAAATTCAAAACTCTGCAATATTTGCATCACACTTTCTGGCAGTCTTCAGGAGAGCCCAAGTAAATACAGTTGGCTAGAATCTCATTATGTATGACTCCCTGTGTAAGTTAAACAGCATAAATCACTGCAGCAAATTGCAACAAGTTAAGAAGTTAAGACTAATATCACAAGACACAGTTGTGTGACTTGGCACATGACAAGTAATACAACTACAGACTTCTTAACTAGCAGCAATTTGCATTGTTTGCCTTATGCCAGCAGGTGGAAGTAAGAGTCTCAGATTGTGTAACATCACCAGATTGGAGGCACAGAACAGCTTTGCTTGGAGGACCTACCCCTAATTACTGAGGCTGTAAAGAAAGATTGAACTGCTAATATTACTTGCCTGAAGGCATTGTTTGTTATCTTAAGCACTCGTTGTTTTGACTGGTGGCTGTAAGAACATTTTGATGAGAGAGAGGTACTGACCTGTTTTGGATGGGCTAGGTAAATAGTGTTGTTTGAATGAAAGGTGGGGCAGCAGCGACACCTGCTGGGAAAGAAACCAGATAGTGTCTTTAAAAAATTTGGAAGATTAATCATTTTTAAAAAAATTGGAAGATGACAGCGAAAGGAGAAAAGGAAAAGGCCCCGAGAGGCTCACCTGCGCAGGAACAAAATCTGAAATTATTGGGGCAAGAGACACTTAGGGATTGGCAACAGAACATTCAAAATATGTTATCCACAGGATTACAGCAGATACAAGGAAGAATGGCTCAGCTATCTGAACAAATTAAAGATTTAGGGTCACAAATGACTGATATCAAACACCAAATTATAGAAAATAAAAAAGAAATAGCCAAAATACAAGAAACCTAAAAAGAAAAGGAAAAAATGGAGATTATGAATGCAGAGCTGGTAGTGAGGCAATATGAAAGAAAACAAGATGAAATCAACCTGCTAAAGTTACAAATGGAGAGAGCCAACCTCATACTTAGATTCCAGAATCTTCTAGAACAAAAAGGTGAAGACACAGTGCAATTGGTAACTAACTTTTTAGCCCCACTTATGGAGATGCGACCCAAAGAAGTACAGCAAAATATAGATACAGCATGAAGAATGAATACAGCATACATCAGGAATAACAAACTCCCCAGAGAAATTCATGTTAAATTCAAGAGAATCTTATTTTGAGAAAAAGTTCTAAGAAATATGCAAGATAAAGGATCCACTATAAAAGGAAAAGAAATGAAGATTTTGAGACACATTCCATAGCAAATAAGACAGAAAAGGAGACAATACGCGGAGTTGACATATTTCCTGAGAACAAACTCAATTACATATAAGTGTTTGATACCTGAAGGTGTCTCTTTCCAATTCCAGTCACAGAGATATTCTATTAACTCAACAATGAAGGCAGAAGACTTTATGGGGGGGAGGGGAAATGGCTGAGTAGGAAAGAAGAGAAAAAGACAGATGAGAAACAGGAAGGGGAGTATTCAAGTGGATCATTAGGACCAAACTCAGAAGGAAGTTCAGAATTTCAGCTAGAAAACCAAATGGGAAGTGCCAAAGGAAAGCATACCATGGAAAAAAAGAGGATCTAAGAGGAAAGAAAACCTTAATAACAAAGATGGATAAAATGAGCCTCCAAGAAACTCATATGAAAAGAATAGAGTAACATCAAATGTAAAAGAATTTACGATCAAATATAGAAATTAAAATTGAACACTATCTGTCTTCAAAACGTACAGTATGAAAATCAAGAACCGCTTTATGAAATGTTTTTCAAATGTTATGAAATGAAATGTTGGAAATGTAAAATACAGGAGAGTAATTTTAACCATATTGGATAGACAGGTGGGGAAGCAGAAAATTATTGGAGATTATTGCAGATCCATAGAGTCATAGAATCATAGAAAAGTGAAGTTGGAAGGGGCCCACAAGGCCATCAAGTCCAACTCCCTGCTTAATGCAGGAATACAATCAAAGCATACCTGCCAGGTGATTATCTAAGTTTTTCTTGAATGCGTCCAGTGTTGGAGCACTCACCAACTCCTGAGGTAACTGGTTCCACTGTCGTACTGCTCTAACAGTTCGGACTTTTTCCTGATATTCAACCGAAATCTGGCTCCCTTTAACTTGAGTCCATTGTTGTGTGTCCTGCACTCTGGGATGATTGAGAACAGATCTTGCCCCTCCTCTGTATGACAGCCCTTCAAATATTTGAAAAGTGCTATCATATCACCCCTCAATCTTCTTTTCTCAAGGCTAAACATGCCCAATTCTTTCAGCCTTTCCTCATAAGGATTTCCAGCACTCCTCTGAACTTGTTCCAATTTGTTAGCATCCTTCTTGAAGTGTGGTGTCCAGAACTGGACACAATACTCAAGGTGAGACCTAACCGGTGCTGAATAGAGGGGGACTAGCACTTCGCAGGATTTGGAAACTATACTTCTATTAAAGCAGCCTAAAATAGCATTTGCCTTTTTTGTAGCCACATTACACTGTTGGTTCATATTTAGCTTCTGATCTACAAGAATTCCAAGATCCTTCTCGCTCGTAGTTTTGCTGAGCCAGGTATCCCCCATCTTGTAACGGTGCAATTGGTTTCTTTTTCCGAGGTGCAGTACTTTGCACTTATCCCTGTTGAATTTTATTCTGTTGCTTTCAGCCCAGTGCTCCATCCTATCAAGGTCATTTTGAATTTTGTTTCTGTCTTCTAGGGTATTAGCTATTCCACCCAATTTGGTATCATCTGCAAATTTGACAAGCATTCCCTGCACTCCCTCATCCAAGTCATTAATAAAAATATTGAGGAACACCAGGCCCAGGACTGAGCCTTGGGGTACCCCACTTGTTACTTCCTCCCAGTTAGAGAAGGACCCGTTAATCATCACCCTCTGAGTATGATTCTCTAGCCAATTGTGTATCCACCTGACACTTAATCTATCCAACGCACACCTAGTTAGCTTGCTAATCAGGATATCATGGGGCCCTTTGTCAAAGGCTTTGCTGAAGTCAAGATATACTACGTCTACAGCATTCCCTCTGTCTATCAGGGAGGTGACCTGATCAAAAAACGAGATCAAATTAGTTTGGCAGGATTTGTTCTTGACAAATCTGTGTTGGCTTCTAGTTATTACTGCATTGTTTTCTAGGTGTTTGCACAATGACCGCTTTCCGATCTGTTCCAGAATTTTGCCTGGGATTGAGGTCAGGCCGATTGGCCTGTAGTTCCCAAGTTCCTCTTTTTTGCCCTTTTTGAAGATAGGGACAACATTGGCCCTCCTCCAATCCTCTGGCACCTCCCCCATTTTCCATGATTTCAAGAAAATAATGGATAGCAGTTCTGAGAATTCTTCAGCCAGTTCCTTCAGTACTCTCGGATGTAGTTCTTCCGGCCCTGGAGATTTGAACTCATTCAAGGTGGTAAGGTATTCCTTGACGATTTGTTTATCTATCTCCAGCTGCAATCCTGTCCCCACACACACACACACTCACACTTCCAATTTGTTTGGAAGTTCATAGTGTGTCTTATGGGAAAAGACTGTACTAAAATAGGAATTGAGCACCTCTGCCTTTTCTTTGTACTCTGTTATTATTTTTCCATCTCCATTGCGGAGCTGTGCCACTATGTCTTTTGTTTGTCTTTTGCCACTCACATACCTGAAGAATGCTTTTTTAATTGCTTTTAGTGTCCCTAGCTAACCTCAGCTCATTCTCAGCTTTTGGCCTCCTAATGCCATCTGTGCATTTCCTTGCTACTTGTCTGTACTCCTCCTTGGTGGCCTGGCCTTCTTTCCACTTCCTGTACATGTCTTTTTTGGTTTTTAGGTCCTCCCTGAGCTTTTTGTGAAACCACACTGGCCTTTTTTTAGTATATGAAATGTTGAAATGTTGGGGGAAATTTGTATTTTGTGAGATATCAGTTAAACTGGAATAGTGTTAATTGAGTATTATGTCTGAGATTGTAGATAAAGAAATGAAACATTTGATAATACACATAATTACTATAGCTATAATATGGAAAACACTGGAAGAAAACAGAAACATGGTTGTCTTAAAAAGGACGTGAAAATTTGGAATGATTTTATAGTTGGACTTGAAATATGGACTGGAAGGCTAAGATAAAAGAAGAATGTGAAGGTCCAATCAGGGAATTAAGAGATTAGTAACTACAGTGGTGCCTCGCTAGACGATTGCCTCGCAGGGCGAGGAAATCGCTAGACGATGCCTTTTTGCGAGCGCTACTGCGCTTCGCAAAACGATGTTTCCCTATGGGGAATTTCGCTAGACAATGAGGTTTCCCCATAGGAGTGCGCCGACTAGTGGTCAAAAGCTGTCAGTGCAGCTGTCAGTGCATTCCTATGGGGACCCGCACTCGCTAGACGAGGTTTCTCTATGGGAAATTTCGCAAGACGAGTGCCTTTTCCCTTGGAACGCATTGAAGCGATTTCAATGCATTCCAATGGGAAAACGTGCTTCGCTAGACGATGTTTTCGCTAGACAGCGATCCTCGTGGAACGGATTAACATCGTCTAGCGAGGCACCACTGTATAGTAATTCTGGTAAAACCAGCTAAATTGTTCTTTTTTGTTCTTTTTTTTTATTCTAGTAGAATTATATAAATGGATGTAAAAGTACCCTCGCGCTCTCTGGAATTTTACCCTTCCCCTACCCATGTCCACTCCCCCAGCCCTCATTCCCCAAATCCTATCCCTATTGAAAATGAATAAAAAAATAATATTTAAAAAAAAAAACTAGAAGCATACTCTATAAAAGGCCAACCCTTGTATAAAAGGTTGTGGGGTTTTTTATGTGCCATCATATCAGAAGCAACGTTTAGCAATACTAATAGGGCTTTCAAACTGAGTGAGATATTTAAGGCTTGGATGTAGTTCCATTCACCCATCCCATGAGTTTCTGTGGCTGAGTGGGCCATCAAATCTGAATCTCCTGAGTAGAGATGGGAACGAATAAAAAAATGAACTGCAATATTTGTCGGAAATCAACGATTCTTCAAAAATTTGTTGCTTCATATTTGTTCAATACGGAGATCCTGACAAATACAAAGCAACAAATTTTTACCCATTTTTGATTTGTTGATTTCTCTATCCATTTTTGGGCCTCCTATACCATCTGCAGCCTGCTGCTGCCAATCAAAAGCTCTAAACCCTGGGAGGAACCTAGAGACTCCTGGATTGGCAGGGCAGCCAGCCAATGGTGCTGCTGAAAGGCCTGTGAGGGAGTTCCTTTTCCGGAGGCTTTATAAGCATTTCCCCTGCAGCTATTTCCCATGTCTGCTCTGAGTCTTGGCTCAGGCAGTTGGTGCTGTTGTGCTGTGTCTTGCTGTCTTGCTTTTTCCATTGTTAGGATGGAACAATGACTGACCCACTCTACCCTTCAGAGTTGAGAATTGAGAATTTGTTAATGTATTCTCATTGGACATAAGCAGAGTTAAGAGATATCAGGTTGCAAAGACACTATAACACTGAGAGAGTAAAATTCAACTTAGTCTATTTACAAATATACAGAGAGCATAGACATTCAACTAGCAGCATAACATGACACAACATATAACATAGAAATAAGTGACCTGACTTACAGCAGATAAGATGTTCCCTTTACACATGCCTTTTATACATTCTTGGGACCAATCACAAAATACATTACTTCATTTCACACTTACATAAGGTTACATCATTTTCTCCAGCTGTACAACAGCAAGTCTTCAACCTTAGTACCCTCCTGAATGCACTTTAGTACATGACTCAGGTAAAATCAGCCATTTTACTTTTTACTATACAACATTTATATTTAGTACATATTCAGATCAAAATCTCTACACCCCTCCTTAAATTAATTGTTGTATAGACCAATTTTATTGCATAGATAAACATGTTTCTGCATGGTCAATGGCTTTGTGAAAATATCAGCAATATTATTTTCACTTGGACAATAATGTAAATCTATCAGTTTTTGATCCACAGCACTCTTCATATTGCAATACTTAATGCAAATGTGCTTATGTCTACCTTTCATACGACCGTCAGTTTCTAGCTTATCAAAGCCCCTCCTAGACTTATTGCCATTCCTGAAATTGATTTCCTATCAATTTCACAAGAACCCCAATCTGAATCTGCATAACAGTCTAAGTTCAGATTGTTAGATACATTTAACTTCAGTTTACAATTTATGGTTCCCTTTAAATATCTTTTTACACCATTACAGTGCTTCTGCAAGGGTTTTGCAGCATTCTGACTTAAAATGTTTACTGTTGCTGCAATGTAAAACCTTGAGCCACCAAACATGACTTATATTGCAGGGTGTTATCTGGCAATGCCTTCAACTTGTAAACCCATTTGCAACCGACTACATTATCATCTTCTGGCAACGTTACTGGTGAAAAAACACTGTGCTCCTGTAAAGACTTATACTCTGTTAACATTGCTTCTTTCCATTTTTCTTGTTGAACATGAGGCAATTTTAACATCTGCTCATAACTCTCAGGTTCTGACATTACCATGTTTCCATAAGTTGCTGTAAATCTCTCAGGTGTAACACCAAAATTAGACCTTTGTGAGCATCTTGGAACAAATTCCTCAGCTTCACTACATGTCTTATGTTCCCCTCCTAGAGCTTCATTTTCTTTTTCTTCCTCAAACTTTTCCTGTCTATTCCTAGACAATGGTAAAAGTATTTCACTGCATGTATTTGTGACCAATTCTCATTCTTACAAAAAATTAGCTGACCTGCTAATTATTACATTTCCAAATTGATCACAAAACCTATAACTTTTACTTCCTGTTTGATAGCCTACGAAAATAAATTTTCTTGCTTTAGGGCTACCCTTCTTTCTAAATGTTTTTGGAATATGAACCCAAGCATGACAACCAAACATTTTCATGTTTCAATGAAGGTTGTCTTCCATGTAACCAAAAAAAAAAAAAAAAATAGGGTGTATTTTCCACTGCAGAGTTCCAAACTCTGTTAACAATATAGTTTGCACATTTTATGGCTTCACCCCAATAACTTCTGGGTAAATTTGAATCAGCAAGTAAGGAGTCTAATACAGTTTGTAAAACTCCATTTCTCCTTTCTGCCACTCCATTTTCAGCAGGTGTGGCTACATTTGAGTGCCTGTGACAAATTCCTTTTTTCTTAAGCCAATCAATAAAATGTTGTGCTAAAAACTCTCCCCCTCTATCTGTTTGAATAGCAGCTACAGGAGTACTAAATCTTTGTTCTACCATGGCAACAAACTCCTTAAATCTCTGGAAGGTTTCACTTTTATGTTTTATTATATAGACATAGTTGTAATGTGAATAATAATCTGCTATTGTTAAACAGAATCTATTTCCACCTTTTGTGGGTTGCAGTGGCCCCAAAACATCAAGATGAACCAGCTAAAATATTTTTTTCACTGATCCTATTACTTTTCTTGCTCACTGAGAATGCCTTAGATTTGGTTAATTTACATACACTACAGTCTAAATATTTCTCACATTTTTTTATATTTAGATCAGGCACACATTCCTTAGTTTTGTGTAGAACACCAAAACTTACATGCCCTAACTTTCTATGTAGGCTGTGTATGCATTTTTCATGTGGCCCTGAGTTGCTAACCATGTTTGTAGCAAATTTAATCTCATCCATCACATAGACATGATTTTTAAAATAACCAATTGCCACCTGTGCACCGTTTTTCATAACTTTGCAACTCCCTTTTTCAAAAATCACAGTGTAGCCATCTCTATCTAAACTAGATACACTTAATAGGTTGTGCTGTAAGCGAGGTACACATAATACATTATTCAAACTTTGATTTAAACATTTGACATACACAGAGCCTTTTCCAATCAGCAGCAGATTTTCCATCTGCTAGATTCACATACTTTTGAGCTGAAGGGGTTAAGGTTGTGAACAGCTCTTCTCGCCAGCACATGTGCTGAGAAGTTCCGCTGTCCAAAAGCCATAAATTACTCTGTTTTCACAAGCTTTTACAATAGCTAATTGACCTTGATGGCTTTGCTGTGGTTTAAACATCTGCTTTTTTTCTTCTCTCCACTCCGTCATGTTTGGGACAGTTTTTTAAAAATATGTCCAGCACTTCCACAACTATAGCATTTCACAGTCAAAACTATTTCCTGGTTTGCTGTGATGTCATCATCCATGGACCCTCTCGGTTTACGATGATTAACTACCTTCTCTGCCGCCTTATCACATCTCCTTTGCTCTCCCTCAACTAGTCTTCCTGACAAATATCACACATTCAAGTCCTCCTCTGCCATGCTTTCCAAATTTATCACCAGATTATCCCAACTTTCATCCAAACTTCTCAGGATCATGAAGCACTGGTGAGACTGTGTAAATTCCATCCCTCGCTCCTGTAGCTGGAGAAATAAATCTAACATTTCCTTAATATGGTTAGCCACACTTTCTCCAGGTAATAAACGCTTGCGATAAAGCTTATGTGCAACAGCCATTTTAGACCCAGTTGTATCTCGAACATAAACATTCCTGAGTGCCTGCCAACACTCTCGGCTTGTCGTCAGATTCCTCACATAAATCAATTGTGAATCTTCCAAGCACAGTATTATCGTGGCTTTTGCCTTTTCATCCTGTTTATGTTCCTCATTATTCCTTGGCTGATTTTCCACGAACTGCCACAGAGACTCTCTCCTCAAAAACATCTCCATCTTTAGAGCCCAAGACATGTAATTAGTGTCATTTAAATGCAACTGTGATGCTTACCCTCATGGCCCCTGCTTGTTTTTCCCTCACAAAGGCTCACATCGCATTTTCTTTTCACTGCCACCAGTGGATTACTTCAATCCACAATATAAATGATGTATATCAGAACACTTGTCTTGTGAACAGAAACAGAACTTATTTATTGAAGTGAAGCAGAATAAGTAATAACAGAAGTTTTTCAGATACACAGTATACATAAGCTATTCATCAACTGTTCTCTCAGTACATAGTTCTTTTCACTTGCAATATTATTACCACCTTCTCTACCTATTTTCCTAATCAGCTCGATCTCTCTGATTAACCCTATCTATCTCAGTATCTGTTCCCTCTCTCTCTGACTAACCAGCCCTATCTCTATCTGCCTGCTCCTCCTTCAGCCAAGCCTCATATATATTTATTGACTCCAGCTCTCTCATAGGCTCATGCAAATAAGCTCTTGAGCTTGAGTGGCAGGAGTGACAGGGCCAATTGCCACAGCAACATAGGTAAAGCACTAGCCTGCTGCATCCTGGAACTCGCTGCTTTAGTCTGCTCCTCGTCCTCTGAAGTACTTCCAGGCCCAGTTACTTCAGCACCGTCAGACTCCAGCTCCGTTCCAACTTCAGCCTTGACTTGTATGTGCTTTCTCTCCTCAGACATTCAGCACTTATCTGCTAGAAACAATCCTCTGGGCCCATAACCTTGTTGAGAATTTGTTAATGTATTCTCATTGGACATAAGCAGAGTTAGGAGATATCAGGTTGCAAAGACACTATAACACTGAGAGAGTAAAATTCAACTTAGTCTATTTACAAATATACAGAGAGCATAGACATTCAACTGGCAGTATAACATGACATGATACAACACATAGCATAGAAATAAGTGACCTGACTTACAGCAGATAAGATGTCCCCTATTCTTGGAACCAATCACAAAATACATTACTTCATTTCACACTTACATAAGGTTACGTCATTTTCTCCAGCTGTACAACAGCAAGTCTTCAACCTTGGTACCCACCTGAATCCACTTAGTACATGACTCAGGTAAAATCAGCCATTTTACTTTTTACTATACAACATTTATATTTAATACATATTCAGATCAAAATCTCAACATGTTGTGTGTGCTTATTTTACCGTTCCCCACTCCCTTGTATTCTAGAGTGTTTGCGTCTGGTGGGGGGTACTGGCTAGTTGCTTGCTTGCTGGTGCCTGTGTCCTCCAGCCAGTACTACTACTGTGTGCTCAAAAAGCACATATTCAATTTAAAATACTTTATTCCTTTATTATTTTCATAATGGGCATGTTTGTTTTTTTAGACTGGTGCATTTTAGTTGAAGAATTAGTTATTTTTTGAGGTATGTGTTCGGGCAGGGTGGGTGATCTCTGGTGTGTGTGTGTGTGTGTGTGTGTGTGTGTGTCCATCCCTTTCCCTTCCACTGCTGCCATGGGCTCCGCACTCCCTTCCTATCACTCCAGAACTCACAGTCAACTAGCCACTCTTCGACCTGGAAGGGCGGCTCGTCGTACCACCTCCTGCCAGGAGTGGCTAGTCAAATATGAATATGAATACCCCCATCTCTAGTGCAGACTGCATAGAGACTTAACTGCCTGGTGTGAAATTTGGTGTCTGCTGCAAAGCTAAGAGATCTCTTGCTCCAAAAAAGTTGATTACTGGACTTCAATGCTGGTGATTTAATAGTATCCACCACTACACTAAAGGCAGCAGATTAGTTTGTTGTGGGGGGGGGGAGAGGGGAGGACAGGCTCTTTGACATAAAACAGCTCTGTTCCCCAGCTGGACGGGGCTCAGGAAGAATAGTCAAGGGAGCTCTGTTGCCCTCCAGCTACTGCTGCCTGAGGTAATTGCTTCATTCTAATTGTAAGGTTGGCCCTTACAGTTAAACTTTGCCTCATCTAACACTCTGGTCCTGATCTGATCTCTGGCTGGGGTGGCGGGTGTTCTTTCTTTCTTTCTTTCTTTCTTTCTTTCTTTCTTTCTTTCTTTCTTTCTTTCTTTCTTTCTTTCTTTCTTTCTTTCTTTCTTTAGGAAAAAAGTGAATCACCAAGATCTCCTGCATCCCATCTTGCTTGTCCTTCTGAAATAGCTTGAAGAATGGTCCGCTGGTGACTCTAAGCGATCGTCACTCCTCAAAATATATTATATGATCTCAGTCATATTTAAAAAGTCGATGTGTCATCTGCCTCTTTAAGTTGCATTCTTGCTAAGAAGTCACACAGGAAACATGTTCTTCCATTGTCATATGCTTACACTTCCCTCAGCAACTTCAGCAGATAAATAACCACTTAAAAGACCTTCCTGGAGAACTGATGTTCAGCTGCAGATGTATGAAGTCAATCCTCCCATGCCAAGCAGATGATTGGATTATTAGTGCTGACCAGTTTAAGTCCTGTACAGCAGGCAATACACAGTGCAGGAGTGCTGGAGCCTTTTGTTGTTGTTGTTCCATGGGCAGCATCCCATGTGGATCAGGTTTAGGAAAAGGATTCACACACAGGATCAATTAGTGTGCATCAGGAGACTTGCTTGTAAATAGACACTCTGTGATACAGGTTTAAAGAACTATCTCTTCCCTGTGGTTTTAGCATTCTGTTGCTTTCTTGCAGTATTACTGTTTTATTGGCTTGGACATGTTTTACTATGGATTCTACTTTTCTGCCCTAGTCCATTTTTATGTATGTTGAATTGCCAGTAAGTCTAATAAGACATGTTCTGAAATAAGTGTGCAGAGTCTTGCAACCTTATTATCATATGATGAAAATCACCTATAAGACCTGGTGAGTAGTATCCATCGAATTAATAATAAACGGCAGATATCAGCTCCAAGGCATGCTGGGTCACACACAACTGCAAACTAATAGGATTTGGGTGTCTTTCTCCTCAATGCCCTACAACCAACCTCCTTGGTCTTCTGAACCCTGCCAGTGAATTGAAACTGAGGTTTTGGAGACACGCAAATAAATACTGGCTAAGCTGCATAAGACAGTTTTGCTCTTTCTGGTATTGATTTTACTTGTTTTGAAGTTCAATGTACCCATAAAAAGTTCTGCATTTTGCCTTGAGGTAAATCTCATAAGGTATATTAAAAAAGAAAATAAAAGATTCCTTGGCAGCAATTACCATCTCAAATAACCTGCCTAGGGTTGAGAAAGGATGCCAAAGGCCTCTGCAGAAATAGCTTTCATTTGGGCTGTTTATTTTCATAGGCATTGTTCAACACTTTACTGCTGTAGCGGGGTATTTAGCTGTCAGCTTTCATTAAATGCCATGTCACTTGTCCTTATTCTAGGTTAAGAAACCCAATAATTGTTCATCTCCCTATTTTAATTTGGGTTACTCCCACTGTCAGGAAGTTAAGAAAACAAAGGAAATACTCTACAGTCCACATCATGAGCTTCAGCAATGTTCCTTCTACATACATTAATCAAATCCAATGAGTGAGTGTGATCTTCAAGCTGCTATGCGGCATTCTGCAGCTTGCCTTTCTGAGCCTGCCTTGCCTGAAATTCAGAACAGGCTTGAGAGAATTGTACTGTATCTCTAATTCAGACATCACCCCATCATGCTTTTCATGAACCATGGGTGAGAACTGAAACCACAGAGTTTTCCAAACAAGAACGTAAACCATGCTTTAGGCTTCTTGGCACACGTGACTTATGGACCAAGCAGGAGGGGCTAGGGAAGGTACAAAAAGGGGCCGCAAAATGGTGAAGGGGGCTCGTTCCCCTGTGGGGAAAGGAAGGAGGGAGACAGAGCTGGAGAGTGAGGCAGAAATGTTAAGAGGGGTTGTTGGCAGGGAAGAACTGAAGCTGGAAATTCTGAAGTCAACATTGCAGAAGTGACAGAGGAGAAAAGAGAGGACAATACTCGTATACTCTGTTTGGCAAGTTCTAAATGTGCTCCACCTATTAGCTCAATTTTTAAAAAAATGAGTCAGATCAGTGACATAAGAATTTTTCTAGCATTTTAAAGGCTGTGCTGAGACTGATGCCCCAAAATCTCACCATATAATCTGTCACTTAACAATATGTGATGGGAATCTGAGAACCACAAAAGAATCCTCATTGTAATCATTTGTCACAGTGAGGATATGCTGGAAAACAACTAGAGGTTAATTCTTTGAGGGTTTTGTGCACCCCATCTCTCAGCTGGCCCCTCTCCTTTTTATCTCTCTTCCATTCTGCTCCTCACCCAGCTTGGTTGCAACCACACAAAGGCTTCTTCTTCCAGCAATGGGTAAGACGCTTGTGAGCTGTGTCATGGGATTTGTCTCTACATCAGGTTAGGAAAAACTGAAAATTAGTTCCAGTTCCAACACGTCTCTAGAGCTAGAGAAAAATGAAACAAATGTAGCTGTGTGAACATTCTTCCATCTTTGGCTAAGTTGTCTCTACAACTGCTGGAAAAGGAACACGAAACAAAGGCAGGTGGAATTCTCCCTGGCTCTGGGAGAGAGCAGCAGTTCTAGCCACTCCTCAGAAGAAAGAACAGATTCAATGCTAAAACATCATGTAATGTGGAGAAGCTTGCTCACCCCTCTCTACTTTGATATGGCTAGAAAGAGGAGATTGGAATAACTTCCTTGTGTGTTCAGAAATAATGTGCCCTTTTATCTGAATCAGGAATTGCTACTACTTTATATTATGGTTTATTGAACAAACCACAGTCAGAAACAGTAGTTTGATCTTAGCTCTTTCAGGCATACCATAGTTCCGCCTAACCACAGTTTGTTACAGTTTGGATGAATCAACAGACTCTGGTCAGTGGGAAATGGAAGCAAAAATTCTGAACACTTTGTGATTGAATCAAGGGCTGATTAAATTTGGGGGCAGGGGACACAATTGTTAAAGTTTCATCTCAACATGTTATTGCTTTCTTACTTACGATTCAATGACAAAACTTGCGACATTCCCCACTGCCATTCTAAATACTTCCACTAATGGTTCTAAGATACAGAGAGCTAGAGTTGGTATTCCATAAATATATAATTTGCAGTAACTCCAGTGTAAGGCTTTTGGGGGGGAAGGTAAATAGCAAGCCTACTGTGAAATAAGATCTATTGCTCTATCATTTCACCATATATATATATTTTAAATGCCTTACTATATTTGTACTCATTCACTGAACAGACGTTTTCCGTTTGATTTGGTCTCTCTCACTCAGATTTTGGGGAAGTAGAATGATTAACTGATTTCCATCATCATTCTACCTTCAAGTTGCAGCCTGAGATGCTATTTCAAGTTCTCATCAACAAAGATTTCATTATACAAGGCTATAATTTTTAACCAGAGCTTTTGCAAAGAGGTTTAGTCTTCAACTTGAATGAGGCCCATATGTTTTAGTAACACAGAGAAAATGCACACTGGGGAAGGGAGCAGGAGAGGGCTGCAGGTCTATTTCAGTAGCTGAATAAACTTCCACCCACATCAGAGCACAAAGTTACTCTCAACCAGCCTCCTTAACCCTTATCTAAACAGATAAATCAGAAATAAAAATTTCTGATTGATGCTGAAGGATTTGTCTTCTTAGTCAAACTGCAATTTCAAACTCTCACCAGGTGAGAGTTGTCCTCAAGGGCAGATTCCACACACACCCCGCCTTTTACTTCCAAGGTGCCCTGGGCCACAAGTCCTATGGTGTCCTTGCAAAAGTCTGCAGAGATGCCCATTCATTGAGATCAGGGCTGCACAGATTCAGTTTCCATGGATTCAGTTATCTATGGTTTACTCTAAACGATACATTCTGGTCATTATAATGCCACATACAGAGCTTATAGGTTGAGAGCTAATTCAGGGACTTGCTATTTCTCCTCCTCCTCTTCTTGTTGTTGTTGTTGTTGCTGCTGCTGCTACTATTTGCTGTGCCACCACTCACACACACACACCCCGACATGAGCTCCTACTTCATCAACTTGCTCTATTCCAAGTATGAGGCGAGCCGCCCATCAATCCCTCTTACTATAGTGGTCTCTTTGTGCCTGCTGCTGCTGCCGCCACCCCATTCTAGAAAAACAGCACTGCAGCTTTAGTATATATAGCATTTGCTACAATCCAGTTTCAGACATCCATGGCAGATCTTGGAAGCTATCACCTGTGGATACGGGGGGGGGGGGGAGGACTCCTGCATACAGAAAACACATGAAATATTTGTTGCACTGCTATCCCATCTTTCTTCCAAGACCAGATGCATCACCCTCTCCATATTTTATTCTCACAACAACCTTGTGAGGCTGGACTATTTGACAAGGCCACTGTCACCCAGTGAACTTCATGGTTGAGTGGGGTGGATTTGAACCTAGATTTCACTAGTCCTGGTCTTAACACCCTAACTACTCCATTCAGGGAACAGGGGACAATTGTCACATATATGAAAGGGGGCTCACACATGGAGGGTGCCGTGTCACCTGACACAAGGTGTTGTGAGGAGGAGGAGGAGGAGGAGGTGGGGAAGGGTCTCAAAGGAGTTTTCTCTCTGGCCTCTCAGGGTCTTAAAATAGGTCTGGACAACACAAGTGTGGCAGAGAAGGGTTGGGGGAGGGGGAGGGGAGAGAGATTGCTCCCATGTTACAGATAATAAGCTAAGGCTCCAAGTTTAAATGGCCAAGCATGTATATGCAGGGAAATTTAAGAAGAAACGACAGGTTACCCACCTGTAATTGTAGTTCTTCGAGTGGACCTCTATGATTCACACCCTGGGTGATCCGCGCCTGTGCGGAGCCTCATCGGAAAGTTCTAGAGCTTCTGCGGTAGCAAAAAACACATTAGAATAAGGCCCCTCCCCCCTCGTATAAGTATCTTGGCACCAAGGCTCCCCTTTCAGTTGTGTCAACCGCCGCTACATTAAGCAGAATGGCATGACAGTGGGGAGGACGGGCGGGATGTGTGAATCACAGAGGTCCACTCAAAGAACTACAATTACAGGTGGGTAACCTGTCATTCTTCTTCGTGGCCTCTGTGAATCACACCCTGGGTGACTAAAAAGCTGTCTTACCCGGAGGCAGGGTGTCACGCCAAGGTAGAGGCTAGAACAGCACGTCCAAGCTGCATCAGACTTCTGCCGGAGATCAAGTCTATAATGCCAGATGAAACTGGACGGCTGTGCCCAGGTGGCAGAGGCGCAGATGTCTGGAAGAGGTACGCCACGTAGGAATGCCGTAGAGGTTGCCACTGCTCTGGTGGAGTGAGGGCGAATTACCTTCAGGACTGGTTTGCATGCCAGCTGATACGCGAGGTGAATGGTTGAAGCGACCCATCTAGATATAGTTTGAGACGTCACCTGGCGACCTTTAGTAGGTGGTTGGTGACTTATGAAAAGTCAAGGTGAATGCCTGAAAGGTTTGGTGCGTTGGACGTAAAAAGCAAGGGCTCGCCTAAGGTCTAAAGTATGGAGGATTCTTTCTTGAGTTGTGGACGGTGACAGGAAGAAGTAAGGAAGGATATACGGCTGAGAGAGATGGAATTGAGATACGACTTTGGGGAGGAAAGAAATATTCATGGATAGTTTGACTTTGTCCGGAAAAAACTGTAAATAAGGATAGTCGTGACGTAAGGCCGCTAAATCACTAGCTCATTGAGCTGAGGTGATGGCGACGAGGAAAACTGTTTTAAAGGTAAGTAGCCGTAAATCAGTTGAAGCTAAAGGTTTGAAAGGAGCTTTAGTAAGTTGTTGCAGTACTAGTGTTAGTGACCATTGCGGGGAAGGCGGACGGGTATCTGGGTAGATATGAGATAGACCTTTAAGAAAACATTTTAATGTTGGATGCTTGAAGAAATCAGCTGCCGGAGAGTTAGGGGGCTGATAAGAAACTATGGCGGAGAGGTAAACTCTCAAGGAAGAGAGGGAAAGGCCGCTAGACTTGAGATGAAGCAAAAAACGTAGAACAGTAGCAAGTGATGGGTTGATAGAAGGCAATGAAGAAGCTTCAGTGAAAGATTTGAATCTGTTCCATTTATACAGGTAAGCTTTCCTAGTGGAGGGCTTCTTTGCTTGACAGAGGACGTTCATTAGCGAGGCGGAATCCTCCACACTGCCAGGTGCAGAACAGGTACGTCTGGGTGGAGTACTTGGGTGTTGTTCTGCGTGAGAATGTGGGGCAGGCGAGGGAGGTGGTGAATGTCTGATGAGAGATTGTGAATGACTGGAAACTAGGGTTGTCTCAGGCACCAAGGGGCTATAACGATGGCATCGGGTTTGTCCTGTTGTAGACGAACCACGACCTTGTGGAGAAGCGGGAACGGCAGAAAAAGGTAAGTGAGGGTTTTGGGCCATCGGCCGACGAATGCATCTCCTTGGGAGTGTTTGCCAATGCCGGCTAGGGAGCAGTATCATTTGCACTTCCAATTCACATGGGAGGCAAAGAGGTCGAGAGCTGGTTTGCCCCATCGTTCGCATAGGTGAAGAAAAACTGATTGGTCTAACTCCCACTTGTGAGCTTCAGAGTTTGTGCTGCTGAGTAGATCTGCCAAGTCGTTGTCGTGGCCGGCAATGTGTAAAGCTGTGAGGCAGATATGATGTGCTAGGCACCACTCCCAGAGGTTGACTGCTAAATAGAGGAGACTTGGAGAGTGGGTGCCGCCTTGTTTCAGAATGTAGTACATCACCGTGGTGTTGTCGGTGGCAATTTGTACCATCTTGCCAGCGAGGAGATTTCTGAAAGCTTTGCAAGCTTTTATAACCGCCAACAGCTCTAATTCGTTGATGTGAAGCAATTTTTCTCTCGAAGACCACTTGGCGTGGATTTTGAGAGATTTGCAGTGAGCTCCCCAGCCTGTGAGGCTGGCGTCGGTGGTGACCTGTATTTGTGGTCGTGGTTGTCGGAACGGCCGCCTGACGGATAGGTTGGGAGGAAAACGCCACCACTGAAGTTGGGAGGCGAGTTCTGGAGTGACCCTTAAAAGAATGTGAAGAGGGTCTGTGAGCGGGTCGAAGAGGGCGAGGAACCAAGACTGAAGAGATCTCATCTTGAGACGTACATGCTGCAGTACTGAAGTCATAGAGGCCATGGTGCCTAGTACACGTTGCACTGTCAAGGCGGGGTACCATAGCATGAGGGGTGAAAACTTGAAGTAAGGTGATGAAATTTTCTCTCTTGTCTGGAGGAAGAAAGGCACGAGCTTGTGTGGAATCTATGTGTGTGCCTATATAATGAATAATCTTTGTAGGTTTCAAATTTGATTTTTGTTCGTTGACAGAGAGACCGAGATCGTGAAGGAGGGTATGGGTGAAGTGAGTGTCTCGTTGGGCCTTGTGACGGGAATGAGCTATGAGGAGCCAATCGTCGATATATGGAAATATGAGAATTTTTTGCAATCTGAGGTAAGCAGCTACTGGTGCCATGCACTTGGTGAATACTCTTGGAGCTGTTGCAAGGCCGAAAGGAAGCCTTTTGAATTGGTAGGCTTGTGATCCTAGTTGAAATTGAAGGAATTTTCTGTGTGAAGGGTATATGGAAATATGGAAGTATGTGTCTTTGAGATCTATGACAGTGAACCAGTTGTTTTTGCAGAGTAAAGGGAGAACTGATTCGAGGGTAACCATATGGAATTTTGTGGTGATTATGTATTTGTTTAACTCTCGTAGGTCTAAGATAGGGCGAAGACCTCCGTCCTTTTTGGGTATGGTGGAATAGCGAGAGAAAAAGCCTTTGTTGTGTTGTGAGACGGGTTGTATGGCGTCTTTGAGGAGTAAATTTCTTATTTCCTCTTGCAGGGTTGGAGATGGTGGAGTGATGACATGTGTTGCTGGAGGAATTTGGAAGAAATGGATGCGGTAGCCGTCGCGGATGATGGACAGTACCCAGGCATCTGTAGTGATGGATTCCCAGACAGGTAGGTGTTTCCAGAGGGCAGGATGGGTGGAGTGGTGTGCAATCTCGGTCATGGGAGCATCAAGCATGATGTTTGGGTTTGCGGTCATTGCGCCTAGTAATGGGTTGTTGGTGGGGTTTATTTCTTTGATTTCTGAAATAGGGTGTATAAGATGTTTGTTTTGGAGGATCACGTTGGAATTTTTGATATGAGTTGTATGGTCGTCTCCATTGATTTTGTTGAGGGCGTTATTGGTAAGATGGATAAACTCCCCAACGTCCAGCTGCTGATCTTTTCTTTTGCACGTTTTCCAAAATATCATCAGTTTCAGCATTAAAGAGGCCTGCCCCGTCGAATGGAAGGTCTTCGATACGTGCACGGGCATCCTCAGCCAAGCCAGCTGTCCTTAGCCAAGAGAAACGTCGTAAGGCTACTGAAGTGGCCATTGACTTTGCTGTGGCATCTACCGTGTGCCTAGCAGAAAGCATCTGTTGTTTGGCAACGGAAACACCTTCTTGTTGAAAGGTTTGGGCGAGTACTTTTTTATCTTCTGGTAAAGATTCAACAAAGGTTGACATACTGTCCCAAAGGAAACGTTGATATGCACCCATGGCTCCCTGGTAGTTAGCGACACACATGGTGAATGCTGCTGATGAATAAAGCCATCTTCCCATTGAGTCGATCCTTCTACTGTCTTTATTTGGTGGTATGAGGGTCTGTCGATGTCGAGATCTGGATTGTGAGGCTTCAACAAAAATAGAGTTTGGAGCTGGCTGTTTTTGAAGGAATAAAGCTCCAAGATCATAGACTCTGTAGAGGTTATTGATTCGTTTAGACATGGTATGGGAAGAGGCTGGTTTTGTCCAGGATCGTTGAGAGGTGCTGAGTAGAGACGGAAGCATTGAGATGTGTACTGGAGTAGTTGTATCTTTAGAGATTGGGTTGTATAGATGATCGGCCAGTTCTGTCAAAGGGCGGTGGATTTGGAGATTGAGAGACTTAGCCATATGGATCATAAGTTGGGCGTAAGTTTGGAAGTCTTCCGCCTGTGATGGTGGGTCGGCATCGACAAGGTCGGATTCCGGTGAGGTAAGTAATACTGACGGCGGTTGAGGTCTGGATCCATGATCAGAATAATCAGGATCGCATCGGGAGTCAACAGATTGTCGATCGACTTCGGTGTCGATAGGTTGAACGTCATAGTATTGACGTTTGTGGCTCGATGTTGATGGAGGCAGCATGTCCATGGGCATTTGTCGGTGTTGAGGATTTTCGATATCGAGAGATGTCATCAGAGTGTCCATGGATATTGTTTGATATGGTTGAACGTCGGTGTCGAACTCGGGGTCATAGTGATGTTGAGTTCAATGGCTTGGTTCTATCGGGCGACGGAAATCGTGCGTCGATAGAGGGACAGAACGAGTGTCCATGGACCAGGATGGATATCGAGGATCATCGATATCAGAGCCTGTGTCTCGGTGATGTCGAAACGGAGTTTGTTGACGAGTTGGTAAAGCAGTGGAGTATATAGACACTGGAGATGCCGAGCGAGAGGAATGATTTCCCTCGTCTGGATTAGCAGGAAAATATTGGGAGGCTGGAGCTATAAAAGCCTCGCGTGTAGAAGAAAGTTGCTCGACCGTCCTGGGTCTTTTAGGTGCCAGGTAGGGAGCAGGTTGGAGTTGATGTGGGTCATGGTGATATGGCCGTTTCGACACCGATGGCTGTCGAGATCGAGGCCCGCCATGAGAAGGTACGGCCGAACTGGATAGAGCAACTGGCTGATTGGCGGTTGTGGTTTGTCCGGTCGAGCTCTGGTCGGGGCAAATGGCAACCCGGTGAAAGTCTGAACCACACGTGATGAAATAGACGGCTCCAGGGACTATTGGAGCCAATGTCTCTGAGGAGGTTGCGGTGGATGATCAGATATCACCGAATAAGGTATGGTCTCTAGTTCTTGTTCGGAGTCGACCCTGTCGGGTGAAGCAACTACGGAAGGGTTGCTCGAAAGAACAGAGTGTTGAGGACTGGGAGGAGAAGATGTTAATTGATCGACTCTGTCATCCCATTCCGGTGATTGGGAGCAGGGTTGATGAAAGGGGATTCCGTCATCGTCAGAAGGCGAACCAATAGAGATTGATTCGGCAATTTGTTGAGGCTGCTGAGAAATGACTGCAGATTTAGATTTATGTTGTTTAGGTCTTTTAGAAGAGAAGGCTCCGGAACCGAAGAGGTGGACATTTGACGTTTAGTGGAGGGCTTCGATATCGAGGATTTTGGTATCGAGCACTTCGATTTATGGGTTTTTGAAGTTTTAGACAAAGTGGACGGAGCGTCGGAGTGGGATGGTGTGGTCGATGGACGTTGTTTTGAGGCTTCAGAAAGAGCCTTTTCCATCTCTTTGGTTTGTGAGGTGGCCTTGAGCAGAATCAAAGGTGGCCTTGAGCAGAATCAAACTAGATTTTAGTATAACCCTTAGCAGAGAAAACACAGGCCTCAGAGAAACTAGGCCCAGGAACATTCACACATAGCTCAGGCAAATAGAGGAACATTCACACATAGTATAGAATGTCATTGTAACACTTTTGTCTGGCCCATCCTCCTTTTGATCTGGCAGATGGCCTGGTCCTGGAATGCAGGCAGGAGGAAACCAGCGATGACAGGCCAAAACATTCACACCAGGGAGCCGGAGAGTGAAGGCCATATATCAGGGCCCAGGAAGGCTACACATAAACATACCAAAAGATAAGATTCTTTCCCCAGACATTCAGGCGCATCTTGGGCATGGGTCAAGGGAAGATGGGGGCACACAATCAGCATATCTATAGGGAACCAATAGATCAGCGTAGTTGGCATCACTACCCAATGAGGGACTGGATCCAAACTTGGGGTACAAATGACCAATAGAATTGTAGCATTTTATGACTCTTTGTATAATTATAAAACATATGTACACTGTATTTTCGGGGTCTTCTCTGCTTTTAAGAGAAGTCCCAGCTGACCTTTTCTTTGCTGCTATTCAAATAAAATTGGGCCTTTGGTTCAGCTGTTGCGTCTATGCCTGATTCCTTGCCAGAGAATCTTAGAACCCAGGTTTGGCCGGGTAACAGCTTTACAAGGAGGTTGGGCCATTTTGGTTGGTTGAAGGGATTGTTCCCAAAGACGGAGTTTTAATCTTGATAAGCGAGAATGGAGGACTCTGCGCTTGAAGTTCTGCTGGCAGGAGGACATCTGGTGTGCCTCTCCCAAGCAAAAAAGACACAAAAAATGCCATTGGAGAGTGGCATTTTGTTATCACAGACCACGCAGTGTTTAAATGGGCCCAAAGGGGCCATGAATAGGAGAAAATAATTTGAGGAGAAAAAGCGATGATTTGGGGGGGGGGGGGGGCTGCTGCGGCCGGAGGCCGAGCGAGGTAGAAAGGAAAAATCTCTGATGATAATAAATTTGATCTATTCTAATAGTTTAAAGGAACAAAGATTGATAACAGGAAGGAATCAAGAATAAACTCTCTTTCTCTTTTACTCGCAGAAGCAGAACTATGAGGCTCTCAACACGGCAGTTGAAAGAGACTGAAAGGGGAGCCTTGGCGCCAAGGTACTTATACGAGGGGGGAGGGGCCTTATTCTAATGTGTTTTTTGCTACCGCAGAAGCTCTAGAACAGGGGTGTCCAACCTTTCACCTTCCCTGGGCCACATTAGAAGATGAAAATTTGGTTTGGGCCACACATAAAATAAAATAACAGTAACAATACCTGATCATCCAAAAAAACCATAGAAAACATAGTTAACATATTAAACTTACTTGGAAATGAAGTTAGTGAGATGTTTGACATTGTTTCTCAGCCACCAATGCATCCATATTTGCTTTGATGGAACTTGTTGCAATTCTCAGTGAGTGCTCAAGGTTAGAGCAGGGGGTCAGGGAACTTTTTTACTTCTGCCGAGCAGGAGGAGGAAGCCGGTGCACTCCCTTCCCATCCCTGGTGCGGGTTTACCCGTGAGTAAGCGCCGCAGAAAGCGCGGGTCTACTCGTGAGTAAGCGCCGCCGAAGGCGCGGCAGTGGAGGTAAGGTTCTGCTTTTTCCTTTTCCTTTTTCCTTTTAAAAAAGTTGATCTGGGTGGGTTTTGGAGGGTAGGTTTGGGCTGGGGGGGTTATATTGTTGTTGTTGTTTGTTTTTGTTTTGTTTTTTTTTTTTTTTTTTTTTTTGCAGTCCCAGCGTGGGACTTGATCCAATGTTTATTTTTGGATTGGTTTGTTTTTGGTTTTGGTTTTTTGCAGTCCCAGCGTGGGACTTGCAGTGTTTGGGCTTTCCCCCAATTCGAATTTCCCGCCCTTTCCCCCTGCCTTTTTGCCTTCGGAGGTCTACAAGGGCTCCCTCCGATGTCGGGGGAAAGCCCTTGGAGACCTCCTGGGGGTCCGATTGCGGTGGCGGGTCTACTCGCGAGTAAGCGCCACCGAAGGCGCGGCAGTGGAGGTAAGGTTCTGCTTTTTCGGACATCGGAGGAAGCCCTTTGAGACCTCCGAAGGCAAAAAGACAGGGGGAAAGGGCAGGGAATTCGAACTGTGGAATTTCTTAAAAAATAAGAAATTGCACTGGGCCGCATTACGAGCCGACCTGGGCTGCATGCGGCCTGTGGGCCGTGGGTTGGACAACCCTGCTCTAGAACTTTCCGATGAGGCTCCGCACAGGCGCAGATCACCCAGGGTGTGATTCACAGAGGCCACGAAGAAGAACCACATTCTGTGCCTTCTCACTATTTTGTTACCTGTGCCACTACCTTCTTCTGTCTGTTTTGTTATCTCCTGTCCAAACTCAGAAATTAAGGCTCTTGAGACAGGTTCCTACAAAAATGCTTCACACAGGAACAGTGATGGTTCTATATAAATAAATGATATCATCATATCCTGCAGCTGCAGCATGAGCAGAAATGCAAGAGACATTCCAGTGCTTTGTGCCCTCCTGTGCCTAGTCTATACAGTGGGTTGGGATCCTCTAGGGTAATGAAGCTGCCCCGAGGATGCAAGCCCCTCTTGTTCCCCACATTTGAACCACATACTGTGCTTTGTTATATGCTGTGTTCCCAAAAGATATGCATGAATACACACCTCTTATGTGAGAATGCTTACCTGCCAGGGCTCTTTGAACATTGGCAGTGGTGTGTCTGAGCACAGACTGAGCTAACTAAATCACATTCACATATTGCTATCCCACAGGAAGAGTTTTACTGGATACACAAGAATTGAAATGGACACAGTGATTGCACTGGATAATAGCAAAGATTACAGTAGATACACATAAATGGCAAAAAGGAAGTGAATAAAGTAGGTATCTAGATACTAAAACACACCCTCTTTCTTCCAAGGCCACATGCATCACATTCCCATAAATAAATTTATGGGGAAATATTAACTCAAAAGAAGACAGGAGGGCCTGGCGTGCTCTGGTCCATGGGGTCACGAAGAGTCAGACACGACTTAACAACGAAACAACAACAACAACAACATTAACTCAAAAAGAACCAGTGTGGCCTGGTAGGTAGAGCAGTGGACTAGGACTTGGGAGACCTAGATTCAAATCCCTCCTTGGTCACAGAAACTCAATGGGAGGAGGCAATGGTAAAAATCACTCCTTACATGTTAGCACCTTCATACATGTCAAAATGGGCTTAAACCTTAAACCTGGCACATACCTTGAAAACCCTATTAGTAGGGCCTCTGATAACTCAGATGAAGTCTGGACCATTTCACATTGTGAAGCCCTCCTAATTGTTTGGGAAGTAGGTGAAAAATTAATATTTTTCGCCTACTTCCAAAACAGTGAGGAGGGCTTCACAATGTTAATTAATTAATTAGTGTTTTTTTTTTTTTAAATTCATAGAATGCATGACAGTATACTTTTATTAACTTTATCTTAGGCTGAGGTGAGGCCCAGGTCAAATGGCCCTGCTTGCCATCCCTATCTTGTGGGACCTTTCTATTAGAATCACCATAGGTTGGAAGCGATGTGATTATTACATGATTATTACATGATCCAGATTATAAGAATGTTGTCAAAATTAAAGGGGGGATTTTTTTTTTTTAAGAAGTAAAGAGACGAAATATTGTGGCACTTTAAAGACTTTTAGATTACTTTTTGTATGAGCTTTTTAGGAAGAAAAAAATCCATTTCTTCAGACATACTTTGATCCATGAAATCTCACACTGAAATCTGGTAGTCTTTAAAGTGCTATGTACAGTATTTTGCCTTTTTTTTTTCTCCTCCCCACCCACTTTAGTTTTGACAACATGGTGAGACAGACCAATGTGGCTACTGTTTTTTTTGGTTTTTGAGGGGAAACTACTTCAAAAGAAGCAGATTTGCAAGGCTGAAGAACAAGGGGGAAAGAAAGAGATCAAACAGGGGGAAGGAGCGATAAAGAATGTTTCTAATCCATTCACTCACACAAACAAAGAAGAGGCAAGGTTAGAAGTGGCAGAAGATCTGTATTCAATTCCTACTTCAGTCATGGACATTCATTTGGGTGGGTGGGTGGGTGGTGGCACTGGTGAAACCATTCATCAAATCTCTCACATACCTTGAAAAACCCCTGCTGTGAATCAGAGTGCAGTTACACTATTCAAATAAATTGGTTGAGGGATCGTGATTTTTGAATTCTATTTAAAGCCATACAGTTTTTGGGTCAGGGTTTGTGTCCTTTCGGGAAAACTTTTAATCGGTCTTTTTACTGTGTTGTATATTGGTTGAGGGGGCTACAGGGGCTGTCAGAATTGTTGCATTTGAGGCTTTGTTCTGCACCCACCCACCCACCCTCACATTGGCTGCCTCTCCCAACCACTAGCCACTGCTGCTGTGATGTTATTTTTAATATTTTTAATTTTTTTAAAAAAAATATCTTGCAATCTGAAACAGCACTAGAAGAGAATGACAGATAGGGGAAAAAATAATAAAGCAGAGCTGTGCCCTGCTCTCCATTGTGCTGCTCAGCCCTCCATTGGGATCCTGGTCTCTGCTGCCACCTGCGTTGCCAGTGCTGCTGTGCAGGAGCCACTCCACTGTTTGTAGAGCATGTGGGTCAGCTCTTTTGGTGGCACACCAATCAGCTGTTTGATGGACTTGACTACCTGCTTGCCTGCTCTCTACAGCAGCCTGAACTGGCTCCACATTCCTTCCCTTGCCGCCTGCCTGCCAATCAGCTGTCTGGCAGGCTTGCCTACTCACTCATGTGCTCTCTGCAGCAGCCAGGGCTGCAGCCTGCTTCTCACTTGCTTGTCTGCTGCTTCTCAAAAGCAAAAGGTGAGGGTGCCAGCAAGCAGTGAATTAGCAAAAGTGGGAGCCAGTGGGCCCTGGCTAAAACTGAAGGCTTGCGAAGGAAGGGAAAACACCACATGGCGGTAGAACTGACCAGACACTCAGCATTCCCAGGCTTGGGAAGGAGGGACACAAAATGAAGAAGGAAAGGGAGCGCAGAAAGCACACAGGTGAGTGGCAAATCCCACAGACACAATTTACACTAACACAGGCTTTCATGCATACCAGAATAAATCAATTTGACATCCAAGTTAAAATAAATGTTACTCTGTTGGAAAAGTAACATACCTTGCTGCCGATCAAAATAACAAGATTCCATGTGCATCATGTAGTCACTTTTTAAAAAATGATTTAAAATGTGCTAAAGCCAATTCAAATATGAGGTTTTTTCCTAGTGTAATCACACTCTCAGATGTGTGAGATCACATCTCTCTCTCACACACACACACACACACACACACAGAGAGAGAGAGAGAGACAGACAGACAGACAGACACACAAACAATCTTCTAAGACAAAGGAATCAGCAGCAAATCAGGGATGCCACCTGACTTTTGGACAGACATCTGCTTAACAAAGAGAGTGACCTTCTGTTGATGACCTTTGTTCCAAGCTGATTCTCATGTCAGTCTGTATTGGCTGAATGCAGGAAGACCACAGCTGTGGAGAGACTTTTTGCCTGGGATTTTCATGTCTATTTACATTTTAATGAGAGTATATCCCTGTCATTTCCCCCTAGTCTGATTTGTGGTCAAGGGAGTTTTCTTTCCACCCCTGGTTGTAACCCTTCGCTGACCTTTGCCAGATAGATTCCAGTAAAAGTACCAATGCTGTTTACCTTGCATATACACACACTTTGCAGGGTTGTTGTGAAATCAAGATTGCTTGGCAACAGTCTGCATACAAGAGACAACCCCATATGTCTGACAGAGTGCCATTTACACTCAATTACTCAAAGGGGTTCATATAAAAAAATGAGACTGTTGTAATTTATATGGAAAGAGAGGGGAAGAGATATAAAATATTCCATTTCTTTTTAATTGTTGCTAACTGACACAATACATCAGCAACGTCTTTTTAATCATTGATGCATTAGCAACTTTCTCTCCCTTCCCCTCCACAAGTAAGCAGCAAGGAAGTATCCCATTTTGTAAGATTGTTAATTGGCTTAAGCAAAGGACTGTTTAATCAAAGCCTCACCTTGATATTTACAACTTGTCACTGATTTTTATACTGTTCTCATTGTCAGTCCTTTCCCCTCCCAATTTTGTCACTTAGGACTTATTAAGAGAGTGTATTCATCTCTGTGGTCTGTTTAGCTCCTGCTACTACTACGTTCCGTGTCTAGTCGCGCTGGCCACGTGACCACGGAAACTGTCTTCAGACAAACGCTGGCTCTATGGCTTGGAAACGGGGATGAGCACTGCGCCCTAGAGTCGGACACAACTAGACTAAATGTCAAGGGGAACCTTTACCTTTACTACCACTTCTATTACTCCTGCTGCTACTACTACTACTTGTTTCCCTCCTACCTGTAGTTGGGCATCATCCTAACTATTTGGACTATTAGACTTTGGATGTGGCAGCTCTGAACAATGATAAGTTTTGCATAAGCGCAGAAAGGATGGCTCCCACAATTCAGCGAAAAGAAAACAAGGACCTGCAGGGGGAAAAAATCTTAAGCCTTTTGTACAAAGTAGAAAAAAATATTGAAATACAATGATGAGATAAATATAGAATAAATATTTGCATGTAATGAAGTAGAAGCAAAAAATCGAACAGGTCATAGTTGGAGAAATAAACAATCCATCTAATAGTGCAGCTAATAGACAGAAGTCCAATTCTTCTAAACTGAACAAGATGACAAGCTGAAACAGTCTGATAGAGAAGATATCTGTTGATTTAGATTCCTTCATTGAGCAGGGGGTGGGACTCAGTGGCCTTATAGGCCCGTTCCAACTTCATGATTCTATGATTCTATGATTCTGAACAATCTGACAAGGCCACCTGTTTCCCCCAAAGAAATTGGGGACCTGATTCAAACTCTTCGGAATGGCAAGGCTCCCGGTGAAGATATGATCCCCGCTGAGGTTTTTGCCATTGACATTCAGTGGTGGTCTCCCATTCTAGCCAGTCTATTCACCTACATTAATAGTACAGGCAACCTTCCCACAGGTTGGCAAACTAGCATTGTTGTGCCAATTTTTAAGAAAGGCGATCCTCTAGATCCTTGTAACTTTAGACCTATCAGTCTTCTCAATGTGGCCTCTAAGCTTTATGCTAGATACCTCCTGAATAGGCTTCTAGATTGGGACAACAAACATTCTATCATCTTCAAAGAACAGGCAGGCTTCAGAAAAGGCAGAAGTGCAATAGATCAAGCCTTTGTTTTACATCATGTAATTAGTAAATACACCAAACCTCCAAACAAATATCTTTACGCTGCCTTTGTGGATTTTTCATCAGCCTTTGACCTGATAGATAGAGAACGCCTATGGTATAAATTGGGAAAAACAAACATTGATAAGAGACTCCTGTGGCTCATACAGCAACTATATAAAGAAAATACGATGCAAGTGCGTATAGGCTTACAGGGAGCTCTATCACAACAGGTTCACATTAGCCGAGGGGTGAAACAAGGTTGTATTTTAGCACCTTTTCTCTTCAACTTTTATATAAACAGCCTTATCCCTCAAATGGCTTCCCCCACATTCTTCCCCCCAACCATTGGCTGTAGGAAGATCTCAATACTGCTTTATGCTGATGACCTGGTTTTGCTATCTTTGAATAAAATTGGTCTTAAAAGAATGCTGTCCAAATTTGGTCAGCTCTGTAAAGAGGAACGGCTAACAATCAACTATACCAAAACAAAGATTATGGTCTGCGGGAAGAGAGCCCCTAAGCATAACTGGTCACTGGATGGGCATGCTATTGAGCAGGTACACTCATTTAAATATTTGGGCCTTCAATTTTGTGAGAAACTCTCCTGGAGACAGCACTTAAATGCTACCATCTTATTGAGCACCAGATCAATAGGGCAATTAAAAAGATTTTTCTACAGCAGAGGAGGCCAGCTAGTAAATCCTGTACTCAAGGTGTTTGTTGTCAAAATTCTAGCACAAATGCTCTACGGGACAGAACTATGGGGAGAGGCAGCCAAGCCCAAATTAGAAATCCTGCAAAACAAATTCATGAGGCTGATACTGGGGCTCCCCCCAGGAACTCCCTCGGCTCACCTCAGAGCTGAGTTAGGCCTACCCTCAATTGCCGCTAGAATCGATCTGGCTTATCTTAGATATTGGCATAGACTGAACAGTTTGGAGGACTCCTCCCTGACAAAGTGCTGCTGGTTAGAACAACTAAAGTCTGGTGGATGGGCACAACAATGTCACCAAAAATTAAAGGTCCACAACCTTCTGATGGAAAAGTTCCTTAGTTTAAGCTCTCGCGACCTTAGGAACTGGATCTTTGATCTTGATGCTAGTCAGGATAGGGCGGCTATTGTTGGGTCCCGTTTTTCTACCTGGTATCCCCAACTTCAGGTGAATCATGCAAAACCAAAATATTTTGAGTCATTGACTTTTCCCCAGATTTGCAGAGCTTTTACAGAACTTAGATTTGGACAGATGGCCTCAGCATACCTTGAAGGGAGATATAAAGGAAGACCAGTTGAGGAATGAAAATGTGTTTTTGGCTGCAACCAGATTGAGGATCTAACTCATTATCTACTGTTCTGTCCTCTCTATAAAAATCCTAGAGAAAGATTTCTGTCACCCATCATTCAGATGTATTTTAACTGTACCACCACTGAAACAGTAGTAGGATTGCTTGCTGATACACAGTTGCACATTACATATGCTGTAGCACAATTTGCACTAGCAGCTAAGAAGCTGAGGCTTCAATTTGTCAGGGATCATAATGCCACATAAATGCTAAATACAGTGGATTGACGTTATACGTTATGATAATATTCTTAGACCGGGTTTTATTGGTTTTAACGCTTTTAATGTAATTACCTGTTTTAATTGGATTTTATATGCTACAGTAGTCACTACATTGTAAAGGTCTATGGCCAGAAACAATAAAGTTTATATGTATGTAATCTGACAAGGCAAGCCAAGATAGTCATCCTGGACTTATGCTGCCATTGCAAAGTCTTCATCTGTAATGGAGGCACCTTCAGTCCATGTAGTGGATTGTCATAAATGGATAATTGACCAAGCTCAAACAACAGCATGGAGAATCTGCTGTGTGACTGTGGGGGGCTGGTCATTTCCTTGCCTAATGAACTGCATGGAAAAGTCTCAATGAAAAGTGGATTTGCAGCACTTTGGATTCTGGAACACACAAACACACACACACACACACACACACACACACACACACACACACATACATACATACATACATACATACATACATACATACATACATACAGAGAGAGTGAGAGAGAGTTTCTACCCTCATTCTTGTTTAGCTGGAAAAGCTGGATTTCAAATTATTAGCATTGAATTGCAACATGAAATGAAGGAAATGTGCAGCATAGGGCAACCAACTGAAAATCACTGATTGGCAGGTCTGTTACCTCATTCTACAGCAGCTGTATGTTCAGACTCCTTTCTCTCTCTCTCTCTCTCTTCTTCAGTTCTCAAATTAGAGCCCAGAAGACCTCACCAAAGACAGACATTTTTTGCTGGCACAGGAGTATGCAAGTTAAACATCGGATGTAATGTTTACACAGACAATTTTCAGCCTCTGAATCCAAAAGGCAATCCAACTCCCTGATGAATTACTGGTATAATTCCCCATTCCCCTTTGTGTTTTATAAAAGCTCACAATGATCCTTTTCACTTTAATTTAAATCACTGATGTGTTTATAATAGAACAATTAAGATTTCCACTAACCTAAATGGAATAACCACATCCTGCCATATTAGCCAACATTCACCTTTGGTTCTTTAATATGCTCCCTATCACCTCTGAAGGGAAAAGCCTATCTTAAAGAATATAGGATACAAAAAATCACCAGTTGCATATAGTTCTATATTTCTTAAAATATTCTGTTAAAAAAACATCAAACACTTCCAATCAATACCAGGTGCTTCTTGACAAAAGAAGCTGTAGTTTTAATAACAATTTTTCTCCATTTGGGAAGTCCTGAATGTTGACTGAACTGATAGGCAGATCCAGACACATAAAGGAAGCAGAATCTTTCTTTCAGTTTATAATAATCTATAATAGATAGGATGAAAGCTTGTGAGCAAGCAAACAGTTCTGTGCTTTCTTGGCCACAGCAGTATTTGCAAAATTCAGATATCTTTATATACATTTGTCTAAAACAAATCTGCAATTATTTTTGTGGTGATAATAAACTTTGTGATATGAAAAGCTTCAGGCTACCATGAATATTTTCCAAAATTAGTCTCTTCTCTGCCTCATCAATTTACTGGCCTTGCTAATATTTTCTTCCTCAATTCAGGAAACACAAGCTTAAACTCTCCTCCCACTGGTTCTCAAACCACATGTTTATTTTCCCCAGCTATAAAAAGTTTATAAGGGTAGCTGGTATTCTTATGGGCCACTGTACAGTGATTTGCTACTGCATTCCTCCCTAATACAGAAATGGCTCTGTGTTCCATCCCAGAGGGAAATCCGTATGCTATGGCTGCCCAGCAGCCAACAAGAGTCCAGACACCTCCTAAAATATATCACTGATTCTTCTTTTTAAACAGACTGATCTGTGAAACAGGGAAAACGTTATATATGTGCAAAATAAATTCAGACAAGAATATTCGTAGGTACAATATGATATAATAACAAGCAGCCACTTGTTTGCTCTTAAACAGCTTATACAATTGGTACACATGACAGTATTAGAGGGAGGGAAATTCCAGTGCTTCACGCAACTTACTACTAAGCATCTGCTGTTATATATCAGTGGGAATTCTTGTTCATCTCAACTGAATTATGCTTGTCAACTGTAGCAGAAAACCTTGCTCACCACCTCAGAGCAGCAAATATTTTCAAACACAATGGATGGTAAAATCTTTCTTCGGTCTATTTATTAATAACCTTCCACAGTTTGGTATGTTAATATCAAAAATTAACTGAATTGATACTCAATATTTACACCCACCAAATTCCACAGCATCAACTATTTCCATCATAGCAGGGGCCATGTTGTACTGGATGACTATGTATCTGTGGAAAGATGAGAGGCCAATCACACAAAAAAGAGTCGGCAACCCATACATCAGCACCATACACATAGCTGAATGCACAGAGAGGCAACGTCAGCACTCAAAGCCTTCTGCCTCAATGAGTAAACTTTCTTCCTCATGCATTTATTTAAAAATCAAACACTGCCAACTTTGTAAAAAAATTATAAATTTTGGAACATTTCTATCAAGAAATGAACAGCATGGATTTCTTACTCATCCCATCAAATATGGCAGGTTTTTCAAATACAGCCAAGGGATAGTAAAGCATATGCATTTCAACAAGCTGCTTGGGGAGCATGTGGTTGTGGAGCACCCAACAAAGCATGATCCATAGGGATAGACAAAACTCACCAACTAGCTCCAACTGCCTGTAAACATTATACTGGGGGGGGGGGGGGAGTGGTGCATGACCATGAACACATATTACTCATGTAACGAGAAGAAGGGCCTGTCCAGACTGCCTGTTTTGGGTGTGGGATGGATCAGGCTACCAAGGGTCTGTTGAGGTTGGAAGACCAATGTGCCTTTTGGCAGGCTCCTCCTGTCCAAACAGGAAACAAGCCCTTGTAGCCCAACCATCTGTCAATTAAGTGCCTCCCCTGATCATTTGTGGAGGTTCAAGAGAAAATAGATGTTTTTTTAAAAATAGCTCCTTTCCCCCTCTTTCAGTGTCGTTCCATTTTCTCCCTTCCCCCATTCTCCCCCCAATTTCTCTCTCAAACTCTCCCTTGGATCTGCAGCTGATGGAGGTTCATGGCCATGCACCAATAGCGCAGAAACATTATTATAAATGAAAATCCCCAAAATTTGTGGCAGAAGTCTGCCAGGTATACTTGTTAAGATGAGTTCAAACGCTGGCTGCAAACCACCTTTGGGGATGTGTGGTTTTAAACTTCGCTCCTGGTAACATGGGGTTGGAATTTTCCACTCAGCTCTTCAAACAAAGAATTACCCAAACCATCTGCATATACCCTTCTTCCACCACATCTGTTGCCTTCCATCCCAACTGTAACTTCTGGGAGAAGTGCCAGCCTGTGTGGCCTTGGGCAAGCTGCAGAGTCCCAGGGTGCCTCCAGAAGAAGTGAAGTGTAAACCACTTCTCTACCTAGAAAACTCTGGAAAGGGTAGCTGTAAGTAAGAATTGACTTGAAGGCACATTATAAAAAATAAAGGTATTGCCCCTCCTGCATTTACATTGGTTTTTCTCAACTATAAATATCATAATTCTCTATTTGTGGAGTTCTACCTACTTTGCAGGCACCTTTCCAACACCTCAATGCACCTGGGAGAAAGGCCTAATTTCAAAGGCTTTGAGGCTGCAAGGTAGGTAGAACTCCTGGAACAGAGAACTTTAGCATTTGTAGTTCAGAAAATTCAAAAATCCCATCCTATCCCTATAGTGCACTACACTTTTGGAATCAAATTTCTATTATGTTTTCCCCACCCCCCACCCCCGGCCTCTTTTTTCTGCAGATCTTCAGGGAAGCTCTAAGGGACCCATCATTTTTTTTCCTGGCTTTGTTTCTAACAACAGTGTGACAATAAGTTCCATTTATTTATACTTTTGGCTAGTCACTTGGAGGGAACCATGCCCAGAGGGGTAATTGCACAAGCAGTTTCCATACTTTGGCAGGAGTGTCTTGTATGACTAGTGATATGCTGGTTGAGAATTCAGTGGTGTGTCTGATTGCACAGCTGACTGTGCAACAGATACCCAGCCAAAGCGGTTGAAAAACCATATGCACAATTAACCTTCTGCACAAAGTTTCTCCCAAGAGCATTTTGTTGTATTTATTTGTCATGTTTGTTTGTCAGACTGGGGAGCTTCTACGGTTTAAGCATGTGTGTGAGTGTAGAAAAAATATAATTATCCCTTGTTATAAGATACATATACTTAGTCAATATAACAGTTCCAGGATGATGATGATGATGATGGCTTCAGGACAAGGTGACAAGGGTAAATGCCATCCAGATGGCTCTTCTCTAAAGAAACATTGATAGCTTTCTCCCTCTTCTTAAACAGAGTATTTTACTTGATAGTGTTAATATTTGTATATATTGAGGTGTGTTTTCTTTAAAAAAATAACTAGTCAAATGGTACCAATGGGCATAAGGTCAATACAAGGTCTGCTTCCCATTGGACACCAAAGAAGGCATATGATAGGAATGAACTTGGCAGAAGCAAACAGCAAATGACCAAACGCTGCAAAATCAACAAACAGAGCTCAGAATAACCGCTGCCACCTTGCTAATTAATGTACGTGTGGAGAATAAATGACCACTCATGGGACACCCTTTTTTTTCCCAAATGGAATTTGTGATTTATTTTTGTGCTGTGGTTTCTCTCTCACCAGCAGTAAAGCATTATAGCTGCCAGTGTTATCTCTAAAACCTGATGAATCTTTCTTCATTTCTCAGATTGTGAATATCACCTGCTAAAATAGATTAACAATCATATGCTCATCTTCGGTGACATTTGTTTCTAAATTTTCTGGTGTTCCTTTTTCAGGCTATGGGTTGCCAAAAAGTGCCACAATTTTTGGCCTGCCATTATTTAACCTGGAGACCTAGGCAGCAGCCAATGAGAATGGCTGAAAGGGGAATAGAGTTTGATGTGAGGATCATAGATCAGGTGTGTAAGGAAAGTGTCCCTAGAGTACAAAAGGATGGGGCTGGGTTCATATGACACTTTTCTATTTTGGAAGAAGCAATAATTCTTCACGCAGGAAAAACTGGAAATGCAGCAAAAACAGGGGGATGAGTCTTCAGAAATATCTTCTCTTGCACAAGTGTGAAAGCTACATTCTTTAGCATTTTGCAATTGTATTGCCATCTCAGGCAGGAACCAGCATGCTGCCTTCAGTGAACACCATGGCAGAAGCATGGCCTTCGACAGAGGGGGAAGGAGTCATGGCAGCACCTGCCCCAGAAGAAGGAGGCCATAGCAGCAGTGGCTGGGATGTGACACTCGTGGTGCCATCACACTCCCCAAAAGGAGAAGGACACCATAACAATGGGGGGGGGGAGGAAGAGTGCCAATGGTGACAGTGCTGAAGATGTGGAGGCAACAGCCACAGCACCTGCACTCCGGCCATCTCCAGAGTCTGGCGATTTGTTGTATGGAGCTGTCTCTTTTGACTTTGAATGCAATGCAGCTGCAGTTGTCTTCAGTCAGGATAACGGCAGAGCCAGCCCTTGTTACAGCCAATTACACTGAGATCCCCAAGCAGCATTGCTTCTGCATTTACATGGATAATTGCAAGAAAAATTGTTAGTACCTGATGTCAGGTAACGGTTTTAAAAGTTGCAGGACACAGAGCAAATCCAGTTCAAGGGATTTTTGCTTCTAGGTTGGTTTCTTGTTGTTAGAATGACGAGGTTACTAGAAGTACCCATTGTAGAACTTTAGGGGCATGGTGGCAGCAGCTGCATAAGGGAAGCATCAAATTCTGCCATGTGATTAAAAAAAAAAACTCCGGTTGCATAATACTAGGAACTCCCTTGGAACAGAATGCTGACCACAATAAGTGCTCATTTCATCTGGTGAGAAAAATTCCAGGCAGGTTATAATGGCAGGTTCTTTGAGCTCCCTTTCTTTCTGCTCCTGGTTTCCTCACTATACAGTCAAATTCTCAGTGGTATTAGCATGAGAGGTATAATGGAAAGAGATGAAGTGAACTCTCATGCAACATGAAATTCTTCCATGGGGAACAAAGATATGTCCTATTGCTCCAATTTCCTCTTTTAAGATTATTTCCCATGGGATTAAGTGTCAAGCAGGACAATATACTAAGCATGTTATTAGAAGTGGTGCTCCCTCAAGTGGTCAAAGAGTCTGTTTATTGTTTATTCACCACCATGTTCCAGGATGTTTTGTTCTGTGATTGGTTGTTGGTTGTAAACAGAAGCTAACTTTGCAAGACTGATTGCTGCAATGCATCTCTGAGGAAATCTTGTTGCTGGCAGAAAAAGGCTACTAACTGCAGGAAATATATTATTTCTCTATATTATTTCTCTTAATTATTTCTCTTAATTCTGACATATGATATACATTTTCAATCATTTGGGACCCTTTCCACAGAATGAAATGATAGTATTGTATTTGGTCTTCCTTCCTCTTTTTCTGCTTTCTTCGACCTTTCCTAGATTGATTGTCTTTTCCAGAGAATCTCACCTTCTCATGACATGCTCAAAGTAGGACAGCCTCAGTTTCAACATTTTTGTCTCCAGAGAAAGTTCGGGCTTGATTTGGTCTAGGACTCACTTGTTTTTCTTTCTGCCTGTCTATGGTATCTGCAAAGCTCTTCTCCAGCACCACATTTCAAATGGATCGCTTTTTTCCCCCTGTCAACATTCTTAAATCTTCAACTTTCACACCCATACACGGTAATCAGCAATGCAATAGTGTGGATGGTCTTGGTTTTGGTCCCTAGTGACACATCCTTACACTTGATGATATTTTATAATTTCTTCATGGCTGCCCTTTCTAATCTCAGCCTTCTCCTGATTTCTTGGCTGCAAGTCTCCATTTGGATTGATGATTGAACCAAGGTATACAAAATCTTTCACTATTTCCATTTCTTTATTGTCAACTTTAAAACTATATAGTTCTGTAGTCATTATTTTGGTCTTCTTCATGTTCAACTGCTTTGGCATTTCCTTCTTTCACTTTCACCAAAAATCATTTCAAGTCGTTGCTGCTTTCTGCCAGTAAGACTGTATCATCAGTCTATCTTAAATTATTGATGTTTCTTCCACCAGTTTTCACTCCTTCTTCATCTGAATCTAGTCTGGTTTTCTGTATATGGTCTGTGTACATATTGAACAGATGAGGGAATAAAATGCACCCTTGTTTGACATCTTTGCCAAAAAAAAAAAAAAAACCCACACACATTCTGTCTCTTCATATTCTATCCTACTGGTAGCTTCTTGTCCACAATACAAGTTAGGACAATCAAGTGCTGAGGCACACCCATTTATTTCAGAACAGCCCATAGTTTCTTATGATCTACACAGTCAAAGGCTTTGTTGTAGTCTATAAAGCACTGATCTTCTTCTGAAATTATATGGTGCGCTCCAGTAGCCAGGAGATATTTGTAATATGATCTCGAGTGCCTCTTCCTTCTTTGAATCCAGCTTGAACATTAGACATTTTTCACTCCATATAAGTTAAAAGCATTTGTTGCAACACTTTGAGCATCACTTTGCTTCTATGGGCATCACAGCAATGATTCTATAGCTACTGCACACTTTGGCATCTCCTTTCTTGGGGATTGGAATGTATATTGAATGTTCCCAGCCTGTGGGCTGTCAAAAAAACATGACTGGTAAGGATAGAAGAGATGGTTTTGTCAATCTTTATACCAAGGTCCAAAAAGTCCATAACAGCTAAGGAAGCGACATGGCTCTGCTGTTCTTCCACTGGCAGACAAAATGTTTTTATTCAGACTGACCATTGGATCCAAGATTGGTTATTGTCGGAGGGGGATTTTTTTTCCTATTTATTGATGTGCTTCTATTTAAAAAAAATCTATACTGCATTTGATTTTATTTGATTTCTACTGTTATGGGTTTTTTATTTTATTTTATCTTATTTTATTTTATTTAAAATATTTTTACCCCTTCTTTCTCCTAGCAAAGGACCCAAGGTGGCTTACATAATTAAAAATGTAATATTAAAAGCTAAAACAGTAAATTATTCAAATATTAAAGAAGAATTAATAACATTATATTTAAAATGTTAGCTAAAAGCATTACAAAAAACATATTTAGAAGCAACAAAATATAAGCCATCTTGTTTATTGTCTCCTAGAAAGCCAGTCACTAAGGGAAAGGCTGTCTGAAGAGAAAGGTCTTCGTCTGCTTGCAGAAGGACAAAAAGATGGTGCCAATCTGGCTTCTTGTGGGAGGGAGTTCCAGAGTCTGAGAGCAGTGGCAGAGAAGGCCTTGTCCCATGTCCCCACCAAACACACCTGTGACTGCATTTTTGGCAAAAAGGTGGGATATAAATGCAATAAATTAAAACAAGTAAATAGCAGACCCATTTTTAAATTAAAATATTTTATTAATTATTCTGTTTGAATGCCAAGAGTTAGGGTGGTCTATTAGTGACTTGTGTGGAAGGCTGAACTTGGCTTGGGAAAGACCTGAATTCCAATTCTGCCTGACACTGACTGGGCAAGCTGTTGCCTCTTGCCCTAGCCTACATTATCTAGGATTGCTTTGAGGGTGAAATGGAATAACCTCTCATAAGCCACCCTGAGCAAATTGGAGGATGCATCAATGTAATCAATACCCAGCGAGTTCTTGGAAAATGATGAAAGCTGGGGAAAGACATTCAGGAAATAATGCTCATCCTTTTCCACAGAGCACTGCGAACTGTATCCTTTACATGCAGCATGAATACCATTGGGAGAGGCAGAGATCTGGAAATGGAACTTCCAGAATCAAAGCCAGAGTTTCAGTGAAAAATGAGCCTTTCTTTATCTTATTGCATGAGCATTCGGAACTAATGTTTAACAGATGTAAAGTCTACCAGCATCCACACTGGCTTGTCATCCATTTCTCGTTCCTTCCCTCCCTCCCTCCCTCTGGAAAAAACACAAACTTGAAAGCGGCATCTGCTTGAATAGAACATGAATGGTGAGCTATGGGTCTGTGGTGTAGGCTGTAGCCCCACATTAATATATGTGTAAAAAATACCCACATTGGATTGTTTGACTTGAAGCATAAACATGTGCTTAAGGAAGACAAGTTTGACAGCTCAGGGACCTAATCTTTTCATTAGCAGCCTTCAGTGTCTATTAGCCTGTCTCCCTGGATTTCCTTTTGTGCCAGAGTTAGAGACAACTTTTGCAACAGAACAAATAGGCGTGTGCAGAATTTGCATTCTTTATATTAAAAATGCTTCAAGATGTAGCATTTCACATCCCATGTCTAGGCATTTCCTGCCCACATTGCTAAATGACTTATTCCATCATCACTTCCACCATTGCTATTGCTCAGTTCACAGAACAATGCCACTCATAAGGTCCAAAATAGGGGCTGAAATTCTGTTGTACAGCGAGTTAGGTGTCTGGCTGTGGAGCCAGAGCTTGGGGTTTCGATTTCCCATTGTGCTTTTTCAGGAGAAGAGCTACTCTTTGTGGCCTTGGGCAAGCTGCACAGCCCCAGGGTGCCCCCAGAAGAAGGGAATGGTAAACCACCTCTGAGAAAACCAGCTGGAAAACCCTGAAAAGGATCGCCGTAAGTCAGAATTTACTTGGCGGCACATTATTATTATTATTTTAAGGTTGCACCACATAATATCTAATGATATCATGAGCCTTGGCTGTATTTGGTAATTAAATGTTTCCTATCCACCACCTCCCCACAGGTTCCTGAGATCTCTTTGGTCCTTGAGAAAGCTTTGGGAGCCATGGTATGGCGGGGAGGGGTTGCTCACAAAACACAATTATCTATGTTAGCCATCATCACCAGTTTATGGGCCCTTCTCTCCAAGTGTTTCTCTCCTCCTTGTGGTGCCCAGGGCCCCCTAAGGAGCGCCTAGCACTCAGTCAGAGAGTTTGACAGGCCACTTACCTACCACCTTTGCGCTGGGGCAAGTCCCAAGACCTCAGCAGTGCGTAGCGTAAGCCCTTTGAACAAGTCTGACCTTAAAAGAACACTTTACTTTTACCCAGTACTTTGCAAGTACAAACGCATGGGCTTTGTGATTCCTTAGAACTCACAACAGCTCAGTTAGGTAGGACTCTTAAAGATAGCTAGTTTGTGGCCCTCTCCACCTCCTGGATTTAGCCAGACCCTGCTGTTCAAGAGACCAGTCCTTTTGTAAGGATTTTTATAATTAATTTTTATTAGAAAAATAGAGTTTCATAGAATCAGTTTATATCGCTCAAGCTTTAGCATAAAGAACATATTCAAAGATCATTACAGTTAAATAAAATAACTATTTCCCATTAAAATAATAAACACTACTAAGCTGGGCTGAGGTGGGCTACAGTGGGCTAGCCCCACCTCCTTCTTTCTCTTTACTTACATCCTCTCTCAATCAAGTTCCTTTCTCTCCCATCATCATGGAATCGAATCCCAGAACAAGACTGGATCTCCCTCCCTCTCACATAACCCATCGTCCATTTTCTACATTCTGTAACTCCTCCCTTCTTCTTGACAATTCTGGCTGTTAACCAATTAGCCTCAAGGGGCTGTAACATCTTCCTCCTCCCTTAATTCCCATGAAAGTCCAGGTGTTTTATCTCTTCTCCAATTAGCTCGGAATGTTGAGTCTTCCATGGGCCCCTTGATTCGTCCTTCAGTTTTATCTCGAACCATGCTGTACCGATATTCAGAAAAGCACTCTCATAGCACTTAGAAAAACACATTCCAATGTCTCTCAAATCATCTTCACACAGAACCTGTCTGACTCCATCTTACATTTCTCTGATTACAGATCCCATCATCATGACACTCCTCACCAAAAGGCTGTCACCAGTAAGGATGAAATTTCAGAAGCCCTCCTACTGTTTCAAGAGCTTTTGAGACCAATTGTCAAGGATCCCTCCCTTTAGGCAATCTGTGTAGAAAAGAAGGCAAAAATGCTTTGGATTTGCTTCTCTTAAAATTCAGAAATACAGAACTTAACAAAAGAAATACCAGAAATCTTATAGTACCTTTAAGAGTAATGTGTTTTTATTTTTCATAAGCTTTCATGTGTCAATGCACACTTCTTCAGATGAATGGAGTGGCTGTGTCTCTGGGGGCAGGGAGAGTGTGTTGGTCCTTGGTGAAGATCTTTAACAGACAACAGGTAGTGGTGATTTCATCACAAAGGCAGTAATTAGGGTCTGACTGAGTGACAATGGCCCAGACGATTGGATCATCATATATAATGAGACATGACACAATTTTCTTGGTTTAAGCCTAGCAAGAGTGTGCTGAACCTCCTGATGTATTCCTGCTCAATAGGCTTCCCTATTGGTCAAGGACTGCAACTCTGAGATCAGAGGAAGAGCATCCAGGAAGCATGAATTGTTCACTCATTAGTTTCTGGGTGTTTCTATTCCTGATGTCCATTTTATGCCCATTCATTCTCTTATGTATAGTTTAGCTTGTTTGTCCAATATAAAACATGGTAAGCAGAAGTGTATACCACAGAGAAAGAAGGGCTCAACTGAGTCCAAGAGGGTGCCGGCATGGTTAATGAGCGGAGTTAGAGAGGCTTTAAAGGGCAAGGAGGGGTCCTTCCATAAATGGAAATCCTTCCCAAATGAGGAAAATAAAAAGGAACACAAACTCTGGCAAAATAAATATAAGAAGATGATGCAAAAGGCAAAGAAAGACTTTGAGGAACGTATGGCCAGCAATATAAAGGGGAATAATAAAAGCTTCTTTAAATATGTTAGAAGCAGGAAACCTGCCAGAGAAGCAGCTAGCCCTCTGGATTGTTTGGGGGGGGGGGGAAGGGGAGGTAAAGGGGGACTTGGAGATTGCAGAGAAATTCAATGAGTTCTTCACATCTGTCTTCACGACAGAAGACCTTGGGCAGATTCCGCTGCCCGAATGGCCCCTCCTGACTAATGAATTAAATCAGATACAGGTTAAAAGAGAGGATGGAACTTCATTAGTGCCTTTTCCCCATGGGTCCAAATAATGAAGATATCATTGATGAACCTGAGTTAGAGCAGAGGCTTCTGAGAACAGGAAACTCTCCCCAAAGACATAGCCACTCAATTCAGCTGAAGAAGTGTGCTTGAACACATGAAACCTTATGAAAAAACAAAAACTAATTATTATGGCTACCAACTAGACTACCTTTTCCACAATGGCAGAATTTTTTAAAAAATCAGAAAATCCTGAAAACACAAATAGTTATTATGCAATCCTGCAATCTTTCATGGAGGGAAATTTTTAAAGTGAGAGATTCTCTTTTATAACAATGCAACTAAAGGTGTAAACATTAAAAGGTATGTGTGGAGGTAGACCTTCCTCTTCACTGACCTGTGTTTAAACATGTGGGCTTCAAAGGGGAAGAGTCACACAATGGTCAACACTGTGTTAGTCAACAAAAGGCAACAGTATGGTCCCATTTTTTCCTCAAAACAAAAAAAAAGGAAGAAAAGAAAAGAAAAAGCTCCCTACATGACTAATGCACGAGGAGGGCTTATATATCACTTCTTTTTTATCTAATTATATAGAATTGTCCAAGAGTTAAGAGCCACATCTCTCCCAAACCTATTCTGATGGCAGGACAAATTTGGATACTGCTGAAGTCCTTTTCTTCCTATATGTCCTCCCTGATAAGATGCATACATTCTCCAGGAAATATGAAATATTATCCAAGAATGATGACCTCCTTGAAAACAGATGCTGCTTTGCTTCACTGAAAGTACAATCCAATATTGCTGCAGATTTTTAAAATAGCAACATGATATATTGTCAGATATATAAATCTGGGGTTTCTGCTACAAGCACACAACTGTGATATCTGAAAGTATGATCCATATACCTTAAACTGACCGATCGGACTTGGCTTGTGGTTATCAAAAGTTCCTGTCAAAGAATCAGATTTTATAACATCCAGAAAGGGTGTGCTATTCTTTCCTTCTTTCTTTTTTTGGGGTGGTGATGGAGGAGGATTTCACCTCTGAGAATTCCCAAGAATTCCCCAGGCAGAATTCTGCAAGTTCCCACCTACATTTCACTCCGCTGGAAAAGAAACCTTCTTTCAGGCTGTCTTAGATCTACTTCCTCTACAAAAATGAAACCGGCCCAGTGTTTCCTTGATGCCTAGATCTTTGTGGGAGATACAGTTTTGCTGCCCATTAGACTACTAAGGGCATCTCCCATTACACCCAATGAATGTGTGGGTTGCCAACTGCACCCTGTGACCAGGGAGTCAGAGCAGTCGAGACCAAGTGGGACTTTTTCAATGGGTTTTATTCTGCAGAATAAAAGAACAAATAGAGCTATTGCTCAAAGCTACAGTATGCGTCTCACCCCAATCAGGGAAAAGACCCTCTTTTTAAGTACACATCAGTTAGATAAAACTCATTACTTAATTTTAAAAGCAGTTTCAACAACAACAAAGTTTCTGCTATGTATTTTCGAAGGCTTTCACGACTGGGATCCGATGGTTGTTGTAGGTTTTTCAGGCTGTTTGGCCGTGTTCTGGAAGTTTTTCTTCCTAATGTTTTGCCAGTCTCTGTGGCTGGCATCTTCAGAGGACAGGAGTTAGAACTCTGTCTGTGTTCTAACTCCTGTCCTCTGAAGATGCCGGCCACAGAGACTGGCGAAGCGTTAGGAAGAAAAACCTCCGGAACACGGCCAAACAGCCCGAAAAACCTACAACAAAGAGTTTCTGCTATCTTACTATTCATGCATTCCAAGGTGTAGATAAGCAAGACCAAAACTTTAAACTGCCACTTCCTCACTAAGTTAAACTCTAAATTACACGTTGCTAGCAACATTCCACAGTGGTTATACTTAGTCAGCACATACACATAGGACACGGAAGGGTCTTCTTAAAATGGTTACATTATTGCTAAGCAAGAAACAAAGTTTAATTAATATTTATAACATGTGAAAGACAGATGATGCCTTTGTATTCCTTGCATGCACCTAAGGATACCCCTGCAAGCCAACACACTCAAACACATTCATCTTCCTTTTTAGAATCAAAATCATCAGTTGGTGGACTCAAAAGAGGAGAGAGTTTTTCTTCTTCTTCCCTGTCACTCTGATATGCTGAGTAACCCCAAATGATGGTGCAGGGCACCACAGGAAATAGAGTGGACCCAAGAAACTGGCTTGATTACAAGGGTCATAGAAAACTATTTTGGCAGTTGGGAGAAGGGAGAATGCTGACAGCCACCAAGAAGGGCTTTGTCTTGCTGCTGCCCCCCCCCCCGACAAACTGTATACAGATGATATACATTTTAAGGCTTTTTTAAAAAAAATCAAAAAAGACATTACTGTGGTCCTGCCAGTGCACCACAGTAAATCCTCGTTTGCTGCCTCAGAGCACATTCAGCCCCACCTCCTTAAAATAAAAGAACTGGCCTCTACAGATTTTCCACTTGCAAATGAAGTAAAGTAGGACCCCCTATCCATGGGATCAGTATCTACTGATTCACTTATCCACTGTCTGAAAATACTAAATAAACTGCCTCCAGAAATATGTGTGTTTTTCAAGCATGTTTTTGCCAGGATTGGCTACTAGAGGGAGGCAGAGACCATGTTCAAGAGTCTGCCTTTTTCAGCATCCCTGTGAGGTGGAGGGCATGGAACCAATCTATTTGGATCAACTCGGTGCTGCATTCTCACCAAGGTGATCTTTTTCTTGGATCTGAGGGGAAATAATGCTGAGATTCCAAGGAACATACAGGCTACACATACTATATGCATATGGAAAAACTTAGTTTTGCTTTCATCACTAAATGATGTTGCACTAGTTGTTTTAACAGCCTTGATTTAGAAGCAACAGTCAACCATACACTTTTGGCTTTTTTTCTGCTCACTACCATTCACACTTGTTGAAAAACAGTCCTGACCATTGCTTTGTTTTTGGGTGAGAAGTGTCGAACTGATGGAAAAAGAAGTCAGCTTCTGGGATTTTCCCTTGCCTGGGGTCCCTTTGTGAATGGTAGTGAGCAGAAAAGAATACCCTGTTGGCTACTGCCATTAGTGTTGTCAACATTCAGCTGCCCTTTGCTATGAAAAGCCTGGCCTCCTTTTTCCTGATGGCATTGCGGGCACGATAACTGTGCAGCAATATTGGGACATTTCCTGGCTTTTTGAATCATTAATACAATATCCCACATTCATAAACCAGAGGGGTTTTTTTTAAGAATTGAACTTCCTGGGTTTTTTAAAATGGGAATTCAAATATACATATGCTACACACAAATTCAATCAGAAATTTCCACAGAATGCAGACTAGAAAGTTATGTTCCAAATTGAGTTAGGCAAGCTGAGGAAGAAAAGCTATATTGGACCAAAACCTCTACACATACATTGTGTACATGTTTTCCAAAATATGTCCCTTTGCTTTTTGAAATTAAAAAAAAAGGAAGAGGTTGGAGTTAGCAAAGAATGTTATGGAAAGGAAGGTCAAAATCATGCATACTATGTGTAAGAAAGATAGCGAAGGAAGACAGGGACAAAAATCAAGTCATTTGAAATGTAGTGTTGGTAGAGATACTAAAGACAGCCAGAAAAATAGAAAAGTGGGTGTTCAATCAAGTCAAGCCTGAACTCTCAAGCAAAAATGAGTAACTTGAGCCTATTCTACCATGCACATACAATGGAAATACAGAAGTGACCAGAATAGACTATATTGCTTAGAAAATGAGGTGGACCAGTAGACAAAGAGGAATAACTAACATAAGATGGTTTGACTCAATAAAGGAAGCCACAGCTGTTAGTTTCCAAGATCTCAGCAGAACTTCATGGAAAAGACAATATTGCTAGGAAGCAGGGGCCAGGAGGAAGAGGGAAGAACCTATCATGAGTTGCTGTTGGTTTGTAAGATCTGAACAGAGCTCTTAATGATAGGACAGTTTGGAAGTCAATAACTCATTGTTGTTGTTTAGTCGTTAAGTCGTGTCCGACTCTTCGTGACCCCATGGACCAGAGCATGCCAGGCCCTCCTGTCTTCCACTGCCTCCCAGAGTTGGGTCAAATTCATGTTGGTAGCTTCGGTGACACTGTCCAACCATCTCGTCCTCTGTCGTTCCCTTCTCCTCTTGCCCTCACACTTTCCCAACATCAGGGTCTTTTCCAGGGAGTCTTCTCTTCTCATGAGATGGCCAAAGTATTGGAGCCTCAGCTTCAAGATCTGTCCTTCCAGTGAGCACTCATAGCCCATAGCTTCTCTGAATTACTCAAGCCCCTTCGCCACAAGGCAGCAATCCGTGAAGGAGCAATAACTCATACAGAGCAAGAAAGGTGTGGGGAAAGATTTTTTATAACCTCCCTTTTGTCTCACTAACCTTTATTATCATTCCCAGCAACAAAGCGACAAACCAGTAATTTCACAGATTAAATAAGTGAGCTGCTGAATATTATTATGTATTTTTTAAAATATCTTTTGAAGTATTTTCACAGGCTGGGGTTAAAAAGGCTTGGCCAGGAAGAAGTTGAATACGTACTTTATTTCACATTGAATGCTGTGGCAGGGTTAACAGTGACAGACGTCTGACACCTGCCCTGCCTGCCTGACTATAGACACATTCTGATTGGTCAGAATGCTGTGCTATGCAAATAGTTTAGTCCTTTAGAACGTTGCAAGTTATAAGGAAGCCAGCAAATTTCAGAGCTTTTCAGGCTTTAAAAGTAATTGCAGACTATGATTTAGAGCCACAAATGGCTCAATTCCTGTGAAAGAAAAAGAAGAACCTAAAACTGACAGGTTTTTTTCAGGTATGCAAATTTTGTCTTATCAATGTAGTTCACCTGTTTTAAATCTGCCAGAACTCCAGGTTGCTTGGTTCTGCTTAGAGGGAAAACAGTGCTACTTCTAAAAAAAAATCACAATTCAAAAACCCTTTACCCAAATGTCCTCAAAATTGGCACAAAGCAAGAGCAGACTTTCTGCTACATCTGTGTCCAATCTGATGCTGATCCAAAGTCCAGTTTCGCAGTTACAATTTTTTGTTTGTCACATCCCTATTTTTTCAGTTGGCTTAGGAATGCTGTATGGTGCTGGCAGCACAATATATTGCTGCAAGCTTGTGCAGCGATAATATAGCAAACAGAGACAAAAGGTATGTTCTGTTAATAAGAGCTATTGAACTGGACAAATTCTTTTAAATGGAAAGGGTATCAAGATATAGCAAAGAGCGATTACAGATTTTTTTTCCCCCATAAAAATTTCTGGATAACAATTCTTCAGGCTCAAAGAGTTCTCCTTAAGCAGTGGCCCCTCTCTAAAGTAACTAGACACTTATTTACAAGCTCACTGTATAGAAACTGCAAGAGGAGAAGAAAGCTAGTCATCTGCAGCACCAAGGAAGACTGAGAACCTCGTGTTATCATGCCCCTCCACTGGATCTTATTGCTACGCAATTGCTGGAGTGTAGAAATGCCCCATTCACCACATGACAGATTGGCTCTCTGCCACAGTTGCATTCTGCTTCGACACCCATTATGTGAGATATTTAAGGAGTGGCTTAACTAGTTCCATGCCCCAAGTGAGTTTCCATGGTTAAATGGGGATTCAAACCCAGTCCTAGTCTGTAACTCTACCTACTACACCACACTGGTTACCACATGATTAAAAGGTTATCTAAACTGACACATGGCATAGTGGGGAGAGAGAGTGTTTTGGGACTGAAATTAAGGAGAGCTGTGGCACTCAGCTCATCTTCTATGGCAAAAACATTACACTGATTGGTCCAGCTAAAAAAAGCTGCCTCACACATGCTCTCACATATTATAGAGCTGTTTCCCATTTCTCCCAAAGCAGTGGCACTGCTGGCTCTCTTTCACTAAAGGAACCCTACCCAAGTGTGACTCATAGGACATCCGCATTAGATTTTCTATAGCATTTAATTTTCCACAAAGGCAGCTGCAACTAAAGCTACATTAAATATAGGGTTGGTAATACTTCTGACATACGTAGGCTGTCATGAAAAATTAATGGGAAACGAGCGGGGGGAAACCACATAAGTGAGGCAGCTGACTTTCTAAAATGGGGCTGTAAAGGGCTTGTGGTTTCTGTCCCACAGGGCTTGAAAGAGCATTTTCAAGTCACACAGAGATTCTCAGTTTGGGGGGTACAACATTGCCCAGGAATCCAATGCTACAGCACACCAGTAATTCTAACAGGATCGAGGTCTTTGTACATTTCATAGCCATTGACCACAGCACAGGATATGTCTTTTTCCTGGTTTGAATGTCAACAATATTGTTATCCTTCCATTATTTTTACTGCTGAGTATTATCTCCACAGAGGTACAAAGTATGAGAATATAGGGAATTGACCTGTTGGGGTGGGACTCCAACGCTTCCAATCAGTCATGGGATTACAAGAGGTCCAAAAAAATAATAACTTTTGCAAACTCTGCAAATTATGCAGAGTCAGTTAGGTGCAATGAATAGAGAGTCTGGCTAGAATTTAGAAGACCTGGACCCAAATCCCTGATTACCCATTGAAGCTAACTGGGGTGAGGAGAGGTAAAACCACTCCTTGAATATCTCACATAACTTGAAAACACTGTTAGTAATGGCTTAACTCAGATGCAACATGATGGCACATAACACAAAACCAATAATCTGTGTTTGGATGTCTAAATGGGTGCCTAAATCTACCCAATTGCTTCAAAGACTGCATTAATGTGATATGTCTCTTCATTGCTTGTATATAATGACAATATTTATTTCTCTATGTCTAATTTTGATTGGATCATTGCCCACAAGCCATTGTATAACTTCTTACATAAGCACTTTCTTCCTAAAGACAAACTATTATTTTAACTTACCTTTTCTATATCAGTTTTACTGCTTGTAAACAAAAAAACCCACTTTAAAATATAAACTTTTTTTCATAACCTAATTTAGATGACTTAATTGTTGTTGTTAGAAATATTTTCCCTGCCTTTCTCCTTAAAAGAATCCAAGGCAGCTTACATAATTAAAAGACAATATTCAAGCTAACAAAGAAATAAGGTACAATCTACTTAAAAATCCCACTCAGGCAGCCAGTCAACTGGGGGAAAGCTTGCCTCAAGAGAAAGGTCTCTGCCTGCTTGTGGAAGGGCAGCAAAGAGGGGGCCAGCCTGACCTCCTGTGGGAGGGAGTTCCAGCATCTGGGAGCAGCAACAGAGAAGGCCCTCTCCCTTGTCCCCACCAAGCGCACGTGTGAAGGTGGTGGGACAGAGACAAAGGCCTCTCCTGATTATCTTAATGTTAAGTTGCCCTCCTGTCTTCATCAGAAATTGGTCTGCTGTTGTGTAAAACTGAAGATGTGAGACATGCAGAGCCCAAAGGGAATTGTCCCAGCCTATACAATAATCTAGTCTCCTTTTTTTCCTTCTCTATTGATCCTTGGGGCTTATCAAAAGTGCCTAAGCAGGACGTGGCTTCCCAGTTTTCAAAGAACCAGAAAGCAATCTGGGACAATGCACATCTACTGCCATTGGATGGAGGTAAGCATCCAGTCCCCATTTCTAAGCAGTACAGTGGACTTTCTACCCTTTTACTGGCCTAGCTCAGTGTGCTAGGGTGCATGAGCTAGGCATTTGAATCCTCACTGTGGTTCCCAGGACAGGGGCCAGCCAAGACCACCCACAATGGGTATGGCTGGAGGGCGGGTTCCATGCTCTACCACAGCCCTGGGCAACCTGCATGGTCCCAGAGCACCACTAGAAGGGAGGGCTGATGAACTACTTCTGATTACTTTCTATGTAGAAAACCCTGTGAATGTTGTTTTAAGTCAGAAAAGATTTATGGCACATTGTTGTTAATGTCGTTCTCCTCCTCCACACACACACACACACACACACACACACACACACACACACACACACACACACACACACACACACTCATTTAACCTGCTTTTAAACAGTGGAAATAACATTTTCCCCTTCTGGGTTTGTAGGGATGGTCAGCAGTTTTCCTGGAACTGTTTATCTCTCTCTGCCTCCGCAGACGTGTGTATGTGCACATGTCCACAAGAGAGGGTGGGGAAAAGAGATAGAGAGAGGGATACATTGCACATAGCATGAACTTCATATTTGAACCTTGTGGTTGGAAATCTCTTATTCCCCACAATTTTTTATTTCAACACCCTCCTAGCCACCATGTGACAATTAAAAAGTGTCACCAATAGAGGTTCCCCTTGCTTCTTTAGTCCTGGGAGGGGGGGGGGGGGAGGCGCATGGCCATGTATATGAAACAATATTTGGCTAATCTGTCAGCTATACACGACAGTCCCAATCTGGGTCAGGGCCATACATGCCTACTTTATAATAAAAACAAACAAAACACTAGTCCTAATCAATTTACCTGTTAGTTAAAGGTCATAGTTCACAGGCAAACTAGAGTATATCTATTTTTTGGCTTTCTTTTTATGCTGTCAGACTGAGACATGTATCAATTATCCTCTAAATTAATCTAATTAATTAGGGCTCTTAATGGGAAAAGCTGGCTGGATAGCTTAGTGATTTAGGAATTTGGCTGTGGACCCAGAGGTTAGGAGTTCAGTTTCCCACCACGCATCCCATCCTAGAAGAGCCAGCCGGTGTGGCCTTCAGCAAGCTGCACCGTCCCAGGATTCCCCAGAAGAAGGGAAGCAAAACCATTCCTGAGTATTTTCTATCTGGAAAACCCTGAGAAGGGTGGCCATAAGTCAGAATTGACTTGACAGCACACGATTATTATTATATTCTTCTTAATGGGAAAATCTGTTGTTGTTTTTAAATTGGTAAATTCACACTCTAGGATGTGAACAGAAAGGGAGGGAAAAGGTAAGGGCAGTCTCACTCAGTGGAGGGTGAGAAAAAGTGATAGCTTGTCCAGGCATTCTTACTCAGCCTTTCCATCAGATGGCTAATTCTTAGGGGAGATATTACTGGATGGAGCAATTAGTAATTTACTTTGTGATCAAATTCCATCAGATACACTTCGTTGGCCATAAAGGCCCCCTGAAGGAATTGGTTCTTACTTTTGACAATTGCATTAGGAAACCCTGGGCCAGTATCGGATCACAAACTAATTTCCATTAATGTGTTAATGGAAGCAGATTTGGTTATTTGCTGAGTGGTTGTTGCCCAGATGCCTCACCAATTGGTGGAATCCAGTTCTATGTTTATTATTTATTTAAAATATTTTTATCCCACCTTTCCCCTTAAAAGAACCCAAGGCAGCTGTTGCAGTTGTGCTCATGGTAATTTGGATAGGATGCTAGCTTCAGTTTTTAAACTACCAATGTGCATCTCCTTAGAGCTAGGGTTCCCAAATCTTGGTCCCCAGATGTTCTTGGACTAAAACTCCCAGAAGCCTTCATCACTAGCTGTGCTGGCCAGGATTTCTGGAAGTTTTAATCCAAGACCATCTGGGAACCCAAGGTTTGGAAGCACTGCCTTAGTGCAATACTAATACTAATGCTAATAAACAATGTGTGAAGTCCAGTAAAAAATCACAACTAGAGCAGGACCATTAAATCACTTGAAATTTAGTAAGTTACCTCTTCTGTAAATTCCATTGATTCAATAGGCCCAGTTGTGACCTAACTACTGGATTTCAACCACAGTAATAGAAACTGTTACTCGGAAAGCACCCGAGTTAGTTCCTGGATGATAATGTCAACAACAACCAATGTTCCCTCTAAGCTACGCAGAAGCGAGCTTGACCAGAGCTCCATCTGTGTTGTGTGCAGGCAGCCGGCAGGCAGCTTGTTTACTTCCCATTTTTAATGAAGCCCCACCCACCTCCATGTACACAGAGTGAGGCTCCTGTGCAGCAGGACAGAAACTTAGAGGGAACATTGGCAACAACTGAACCTGTGGGTTAAATTGGGCTGTCCTCAGGTTGCAACTGAGGGATTCATATATACAATCCAGTACCAGCTTATTTGCACTAGGTACCACCAGAAAATAATTATGAAGCAAGGTGTAAGTAATTTATGTAGGACCTATTAGAAATCCAAAGAAACAAGTAATCATATCATAGCTGGATGTACCAAGGGTTATATGTGCAGACATAACCATGTCACCCTATCGACAAACTCTTAGGCTAACACTTTGGTCCGCCCCCATGCACCAGTGATGCTGAAAAATAAGAAATACAGTAATAGTAACAACCGCCATCATCAGGCACTACAACCTGTTAAAGCTATTATAAATCCCAGAGTGCATATTTTAAGAGATGGGTTTTAGTGCACAATCCTATTTCAAAACATACATTGTGAGAGAAGAGAAACACCTTAACTACAACTACGTAAATAATCACAACTAAATCCAAGTCTAAAATCACTGAAGTGATCAAAAAACACCAACGAATCCTATAGCACCTTAAAGACTAAGACATTTATTTAATTGAAGGTATCAGGGTTTTTATTTTGACAATGCAAAAGCACAGATGTGAGAGATGCTTAGATTATTAACAAAATGTTTGCATCTATACATAATCATACTTGAGTCTGATAACCAGAAGCACACACAGTATTTGAAGGCATGATTGTATTCCAGATTTATAAAGTGATGCTGTGATTGAGATTCTAGGTGAGGTTCCTTTTTCCTAATGGATTCTAATACTGTTTAAATGTCAACACTTTTATTATTATTAATAACTCAGGAGGGTTTTTTTTTTTGCAGCAGACAAAGCCAGCAAAGAAGCTAGAGTCATGTATAGAGGGAATCCCCTTCCCACAAGGCATATACAAAAATAAATTTCACCAGTGTTTTGCGCTACCTACAATTAAATAAAATCTGATGCCATGTCTTGTTCCAACTTGGAAAAAATATACAAGTTATTAAGTGAAGTTGAATGTTGCAACAATGATGGTTGGGGAAAAGTGATCAATGTTCCATGATGAGAGTATACAAAAGGAATACAGAAACTAGATTAGTTGTCATCAGACCTTTAGTCATTCCCCAAAATGATAAGTGCGGCCTTTCAGAAGACCATTTTTGCATTAGAAGATTTCCGAATCCACAAATGAACCAGGGTCAAGGTCAGTAGAGATAGCAGAACATGAGTAATATGCAGCAATGGGGACTCGTGAGTCATGACTTGCTGTCAAATCTGACTTAAGTCGCATCAGCAACTTGACTCAGATTCAACTTGGGTATTTTTTTGGGAAGACTTGGACTTGAGTCACAACTTGGACCCATTTTTCAAAGTTGCATTTTTGAGCCTATGAGGGGTGGGCCTCCCTACCTGCTCCTGCCGCTGCTACCGTCACCATCTTCAGAGGCAGCAGGCCCAGCCTCCCTTCCAGGACCCAGCTGCTCCCTCCACCCACCCACCCTCCACCCAACTGACAGGCCATCACCTGAGCAGAGGCAGGGGCTGGCTCTGGGAAGGGAAGTCTGTCTACTGTCTCTGTAGTCTGGGAGCCACACAGGAGAAAGCCCTTCCCCATATGCCTTTCAAGCAGACTTCCACAAGTGAAGATACCTTCAGGAAGACCTATTCTAATTATCTTACCATCTGGGCTCCTACTCCCCAAGCCAGACTTTCCACTGACCATCAGCAGCATGCTCATTTTGTCAGAATTAATTTTCCATCAAGACCATTATTGAACCCAGGCAGTGTTGAAAGGTAGTAACAGATCCCTTCATGTTACATGAAAAGCTGTTACATACAGCTGGGTGTCATCAACATACAGGTGACACCAAATTTCTCCAAAGTTCTCCCAGTGGCTTCATATAGAAGTTGAACAACAGGGGGGGATACCACGTACCACACAGTAATTTCCCAGCACCACTTTCAGAGTACTACCTGACAGGATAGCATTGAATCAAAACATAATCTTGTCATGTGGTCCAGAAGGATACCATGGCTGATTCATACTGACATCTGCCAAGAGAACTAGGAGACTCTGGTGTAGATCATCTGCAAAGGTGACTAAAGCAGGTTTATGTTCTTATATCTTCCATGTTAAATTACTGCAATGTGTTATACATGGAACTGCCTTTGAAGATGGTCAGAAAATGCAGCTGTTGCAGAATGCAATAGCCACTTAGTCATTAATATAAAGAAGTGGGACAACTTTTTAAAGGAACATGTTGTGCATCCATGAAGAAAAAAAGTATTTTGGAAAGTACTGTGTAAACCGAGAGATGGAACTGCAAAGTAGTTGACCAATGGGCAGTTGGCTGCTCCGCACCTCATCCCTTTTAATTGAACAAACTTGAAACTTCATTTCCAAAATTAAGGATTATGTTATACATCCTTACCTTCAAGTAAACCTTATTGAACTCAATAGGACTCAATTCTGAGCAAACATGATAGTGTCAGCCTGAGTGGGTGTACCTTTATCAAGAAGCAAATTTCACTGAATACAGAAAAAATAACCTCTGAGCATATACGACTCCTCACTACACTGTTGTGGTGGTGGCAGAAGATCTCATTGTTAGGGAGAAGAACTGACACCACACCTGAGTGGGTCGCTACCACAGTGTCCCCAACATGCATCAGAGCCCCACAACACACTCTCTCACACACAGATTTAGCAGCAATGCCAGTGAACGTGTCACTCTGTCAGCTTGGCATACTTTTCAGCAGCAGTACTTTGGAAAGGTGATCAAGCAGCCATTTTGTCACAGCTCCAGCAATGCAACACACATTTAGCTCTCATCACAAATGTGTTTCTCACTTAGGGGTGTACTCACTTTTGTTGCCAGCGGTTTAGACATTAATGGCTGTGTGTTGCGTTATTTTGAGGGGACAGCACATTTACCCTGTTATACAAGCTGTATACTCACTGCTTTACATTGTAGCCAAGTGTCATTTCTTCAGTGTTGTCACATGAAAAGATATACTAAAATATTTATGAAATGTGAGGAGGTGTACTCACTTCTGTGATATACTATAACTAGAACAGAATACCAGCAAATAGCTCGAATCTGCAAGGATGGAGTCAGGAAGGCTAAGGCTCAGAATGAGCTAAGACTTGCAACAAATGCCAAAGATAACAAAAAAAAAGTTTCTTTCAACACGTAAGGAGCAAGAGGAAAGTCAAGGAAATGGTTGGTCCACTAGTGGGAGAAGATGACAAGAAGGTGACAGGCAACAGGGAGAAAGCGGAACTGCTTAATTCTTTTTTTTCTTTTTCTTTTTTTGCATCTGTATTTACGCAAAAGGAAAAATTGGTCCACTCTGTCAAAAGCAGCACTGTGGAAGACAGGAGAGGGAAGCAGGTCAAAATAGATAAGGAAGTGGTAAAAGAACACCTAGATGCTTTGAATGAGTTCAAGTCTCCTGGACCGGATGGTTCACATCCCAGGGTACTAAAAGAACTGGCAGATGTGATCTCGGAACCACTGAATGAAATCTTTGAGAGGTCCTGGAGCACGGGCAAACTGCCAGAGGACTGGAGAAGAGCTGATGTGATTCCAATCTTCAAAAAGTGGATCCAGGAAACTACAGACCAATCAGCTTGACAGCAATACCTGGGAAAATCCTGGAAAAAATAATCAAGCAGCAGATTTGTGAGCACCTAGAAAATAACAAGGTGATTACTAGAAGCCAGCATGGGTTTGTTAAGAACAGGTCATGCCAAACAAATCTTACTGCTTTCTTTGATAAAGTGACTAAATTAGTGGACCAAGGAAACACAGTGGATATAGTATACTTAGACTTCAGTAAGGCATTTGATAAGGCATTTGACAACCTACTTCTGCATAGGGTAGAACAAAGTGGGATAGACAGCGCAACTACCAGATGGATTTGCAGCTGGCTGACCAACCGATGACAAACCTAGACAGCATCTTAAAAAGCGGAGACATCACCTTGCCGACAAAGGTCCGCATAGTCAAAGCTATGGTTTTTCCAGTAGCGATGTATGGAAGTGAGAGCTGGACCATAAAGAAGGCTGACCGCCGAAGAATGGATGCTTTTGAATTGTGGTGCTGGAGGAGACTCTTGAGAGTCCCCTGGACTGCAAAGAGAACAAACCTATCCATTTTGAAGGAAATCAACCCTGAGTGCTCACTGGAAGGACAGATCCTGAAGCTGAGGCTCCAATACTTTGGCCATCTCATACGAAGAGAAGACTCCCTGGAAAAGACCCTGATGTTGGGAAAGTGTGAAGGCAAGAGGAGAAGGGGACGACAGAGGGCGAGATGGTTGGACAGTGTCACCGAAGCTACCAACATGAATTTGACCCAACTCCGGGAGGCAGTGGAAGACAGGAGGGCCTGGCGTGCGCTGGTCCATGGGGTCACGAAGAGTCGGACAAGACTAAACGACTAAACAACAACAAGACCAACCGCACTCAACGTGTGGTCCTCAATGAAACCACACCTACGTGGAGGGAAGTGTGCAGTGGGGTCCCTCAAGGTAGGCCCAGTGCTCTTCAATATCTTCATAAATGACCTGGATGAGGGAATTGAAGGAGCACTCATCAAATTTGCTGATGACACAAAGCTGGGGGGAATTGCTAATACTTTGGAAGATAGACTCAACATTTAGAAGGATCTAGACAGACTTGAACATTGGGCCCTATCCAATAAGATGCAGTTCAGTGGCGGGAAAGGTAAGGTCCTGCACTTAGACAGGAGAAACCAGATGCACAGGTACAGGATAGGTGGTACCTGGCTTGATAGTAGTACCTGTGAGAGGGATTTAGGTGTCCTGATGGACCACCGCCTAAGGATGAGTCAGCAGTGTGCTGCAGCTGCCAAAAAAGCCAACACAGTCCTAGGCTGCATCAACAGGGGGATAGCCTCAAGATCACGCGAAATGATAGTACCACTCTATACCGAGCTGGTGAGGCCACACTTGGAGGGCTGCGTCCAGTTCTGGTCACCACAATACAAAAAAGGCACTGAGGCTGTGGAAGGCGTGCAGAGAAGAGCAACAAAGATGGCAAGGGGACTGGAGACTAAATCCTATGAAGAATGACTAAAAGAACTAGGTATGTTTAGCTTAACGAAGAGAAGATTGAGGGGAGACATGATAACAGTCTTCCAATATCTGAAGGGTTGCCACAGGGAGGAGGGCATTGATTTATTCTCCATTGTGCCTGAGGGTAGGACAAGAACCAATGGGTGGAAACTCGTCAGAGGGAGATCCAACCTGGAAATAAGGAGGAATTTCCTGATGGTGAGAACCATTAAGCAGTGGAACAGCTTGCCTCCTGATGTTGTGGGTGCCCAATTTCTGTAAGTTTTCAAGAAAAGATTGGACAGCCATCTGTCCGGAATGGTATGAGGTCCAGGATGGTATGAGGTCTCCTACCTTGGGCAGGGGGTTGGACTAGAAGACCTCCAAGGTCCCTTCTAAGACTACGATGATTCGATGATTCTATGATCACAGGGAAACGTTGACATCTGAGCGCTCAGCCTGGAGGCAGGCGGTATAGCATGGCCTCTCCCATTTTGAAGAGAAGCTTGTCCAGCAGGCCGAGGCAAAGAGGCAGTCCTGAAACCAGCAAAATCTGGGAGCTGAACAGGGGACAGATTGTATTTGTCTTCAGTGTGGAAGGGATTGTCACTCTCGAATTGGCCTTCTCAGCCACACTAGACGCAGTTCCAAGACCTCTATTCAGAGCACGTTACCATAGTCTCTCGAGACTGAAGATGCCTACAAATGATCACAGGATATATGCCATGTGACCACAATGCATGACTATACAGGAAGCAGGAGATGTGAGAAAGAAGGGAGGCATTTATCTTGTGTGACCGCAGCCTCAGACTGATTTAAATTCATGAGCTAGTTGTCAGATGGTAGTCTTTTTCCTTTGTCCTGTATTTTGAAGGAGAGAGTCATCAGAACTCAGAGAAGAAGCCGCCCACTTCTTCCTCCCCTGGTAAATAAATCACTAAATCAACACAGACCAGAAGTGGGCAATTTCCAAGAGTCTGGGGTGACACTTACCTTTCCACGGAGGACTAAACACCCCATGTAACTAGTTGCCCCCTCAAACCACCTCCCCCAAATTGGGGAAAAGAGGGGAATTTTTTATTCTGCCCTCAAAAAGTCCAAAAGATGGATTTTATAAAGAGCAACTGAAAAATTATATGGCTCATCTCGTGTACATCACAGATCTTCAAGAAACAGCAATTAAAGTGTCTCTGTGCCCGAACTCAAACATGGCAAGAATGGATCCTGAAAATTGGTTTCTTCTGACAGAATTTGGAGCTAATTGAAAACTACATGCTCAGGGATCAGTGGGCAACAGTTCTTAAGATGTTGTTGTTGTTGTTGTTGTTGTTGTTGTTGTTGTTGTTGTTGTTATTATATGCCACCCATTTAGACATAGTCTACTCTGGGCGGCTCACAAAACGTAGAATAAAAACAATTAATATCAAATAACAATTTACAACATTTACACAGAACAAAGTAGATAGAGAAAAAGAGAAAGTTACGTAGTGCCTGGAGGGAAGGCCTGTCTATATAACCAGGTCTTGAGTTGGTTTTTGAAAGTGCCCAGCGAGGGGGCCAGACGAATCTCGGGAGGAAGCTTGTTCCAGAGCCTGGGAGCCACTGCCGAGAAGGCCCGGTGTCTTGTTTTTTCTTTCCGGGCCTCCCCCGGCGTTAGGCTCCTCAGTCGCCCCTCCTGGCTAGATCGGGTGATACGAGTAGATCTAGGTGGGAGGAGGTGTTCCGCCAAGTATTGAGGTCCTAAACCGTTTAGGGCTTTGTATGTGATCATTAGAACTTTGAAATCAACGCGGAATCGAATGGGCAGCCAATGCAATGCGGCCAGAGTGGGAGTAATATGTTGATGTTTCCTCACCCCACTAAGAAGTCTGGCCGCTGCATTCTGCACCATTTGGAGTTTCTGCATTAATCTCAAAGGTAGCCCCACGTAGAGCGCATTACAGTGGTCTAATCTCGAGATTACGAGCGCAGTGAGCGCACCAACGTCAAGAAAGGGATGCAGCCGGGCAATCCGCCAAAGATTGAAATAGGCGGTGCGGACCACTGACGCCACCTGAGTTTCCATGGGGAGCGCCGGGTCCAGATGTATCCCCAAGCTGCGAACCTCGTTCTTAGCAGTGAGAGTCACCCCCCCCGAAAGAGAGGGAGTTTCCCAAACCGCTGACAGTGGGTCCACCCACCCTCAGGACCTCCGTCTTGTCCGGGTTCAGCCTCAGCCCGTTTTCCTGCATCCATTGCAGTACAGACCCCAGACAGCGCTGAAGGGACAGAACAGCATCCTCTGTAGTTGGAAAAAAGGAGATGTAAAGCTGAGTGTCATCAGCATACTGATGGCACAATGCTCCACACCCCCTGATGACCCTACCCAGCGGCCTCATATAGATGTTAAACAGCATTGGGGAGAGGGTCAAGCCCTGCGGAACTCCACAATTGAGGCTCCACGGGGCCAAGTCCCCCTCCCCAAGCTGGACTCTCTGAAGACAATCCTCCAAGAAGGATCGGAGCCAGGCCAACGCCAGGCCACTGATTCCCAGCTCGGAGAGCCTCCCCAGAAGGATACCGTGGTCGACGGTATCAAAGGCGGCTGAGATATCGAGGAGGACCAACAGAGACGTTTTCCCTCTGTCGGCCTCCCTCAATAGGTCATCTAACAGGGTGACCAATGCCGTTTCTGTACCATGGCGCGGCCTGAAGCCCGACTGGAATGGATCCAGGGCATTTGTTTCATCCAAATGCGCCTGAAGCTGATCGGCCACCACCCTCTCGACCACTTTACTAATGAAAGAAACATTGACGACGGGCCTATAATTGCCAATATCGTCCGCCGCCAAATTCAGTTTCTTTCTTATGGGCCTAATGAGTGTCTCCCTGAGGGCGGGGGGAACCCTGCCCTCCCGGAAAGACCCATTAATTATTGCTGTGGCCCATTCTGTTGTTATAGGCCTGGCTGCTTTGATTAGCCAGGCCGGACAAGGATCAAGAGTAGAGGTGGTGGCCCGGCAGGGGTCAAGCGCTTTGTCTACAATATCTGGCGTCACAGGCTGAAAGAGATTGAAACTTACCGGGCAAGGCGGAGCGCTGGACATCTCTGCTTGATCCACTGTATCCAAAAAAGGAGAAAGCTCCCGGCGGATGGCCTCCACTTTAGATTTTAAAAATGCTGCAAATTGGTCGGGTGAGATACTAGAAGGAGGCCCATCACTTCGACCAATTCCGGATAGGTCGCGGACTATACGGAAAAGTTCCGCCTGCTGATTTGAAGCCTCGCTTATCCGATTAGCGAGGTGAGCTCGATTAGCAGCCCTTATCTTAGCAAGATAACGGTTAGTCGCGACCTTGACAGCTACCTTATTGTGATCCGTCGGTTTCTGTCTCCAAATGCACTCTAGCCTTCTCCTAATTTGCTACATCGCTCGTAGCTCCTGATTAAACCAGGACGCTGGCCGAGCTCTGCATTGGAGAGGGCGTTTAGGAGCGATCGTGTCTACAGCCCTGGTGGCTGCTGTGAACCAGCCATCAACCAGAGCCTCGACAGGAGCACCAGCCAGCTCAACCGGAATCCCTCTCATGGAATCCTGGAATCCTATAGGATCCAGTAGCCTTCGAGGGCGGACCATTAAAATGGGTCCTTGCTCCCTGCGAGGTGGGAGGGCCATTGAGAGGTTACATTTTACTAGGTGGTGATCCGTCCATGACAAGGGAACCGACACAAGGTCATTCACCAACAGACCACGCTCACTCCAGTTGTTGGAGAAAACCAGGTCTAACGTGTGACCACCCACGTGGGTGGGGTCGTTAACATGTTGGGACATGTTCAAGGAAGCCATGGTTTCCAAGAACTCACGAGCTGGACCAGATGACTCGGCCCCCGCATGGATGTTGAAATCACCCAAGACCAAAAGCCTCAGGGATTCCAACAGTGCCGCGGAGACAAAGTCCACCAGCTCTGGTAGGGAGATGGCTGGGTCGCGGGGAGCATGGTAACCCAGCAAAATCCCAATACCATCCCTGGCCCCTATCGACACGTGGAGGGCCTCCAGACCCGGCTTTGCCACAGCAGAGTGCCTAGTAACCTCCAGGGTGTTTTTATATACAATGGCCACTCCCCCCCCCCCCCCGTCCCTCCAGTCTACCTTGGTGCTGGACAGCATAACCGGGAGAACAGACAAGGGCCAGGGGAGGACCCCATTCCCCACTAATCCAAGTTTCGGTTATGCACGCCGAATATGTTTTGGGTCTTGGGAGTTTGTCTTTAGGAGTGGTCTGACCATGGTCTCTTTAAATCAGCCCTCTCACAAGGAGGCAATAGTAAATTTTCTAACCAGCTGTTTTTGCCTTACAAATTTAATAAAGGCAAGGAGGACAGCGGTACCATGTATAGGTAGGTGAACCTGAACAAGCACTGCATTTATATCCTTTGGTCTCACCCACCAGCTTAAACTCATCCAAGAAAACGGGGCAAGGTAGTGGTCTAGATGCCTGTGAACTGGTCACAGAGGACAGTGAGTGGGTTTTTAACAAATAACCCCCCAAAAACTCCACTGACTGGCTGGAAGATGCAAGGAATTCCGAGAAGTAAGATCTAATAGTTGAGTTGACACAATTGCTTCTGAGCACCTCTCCCACTGAGCTCAGAAAGTCATCTGTCCACTCCACAGGTGGACTGGATAGTTATCAGCTGGAGCCCCATGCCTGGAAATATCAGATCAGATGTCTGAAATCAGTAATAAACTTGAATTCCATACATCTTAAAACTTCATGCAATTGTATTGGATTGTGTCCTGCTTTAGACTATTTTATCTCCAAAGTTTAAGCAAATTCTGGGCATTATTTTTGGCCCTTTGAGAGCAATTTAAGAACAAAATCTCCAAGTGTCCATAAATTTAGGGGTGTTTACTTGGTAATATAATGTTGCATAGTAAAACCAGAAGGGGTGGAGTAGAGGCCAGGAGTAGTCTATGCATATGAAAACAATAATCATGTAATATTTATTGTCTGGGATTGAAATGTTTCAAATATTCAAGGTAATAAAATGTCAGGAAAAGCTTGACTTCCTGATGTAAAGAAGGCTATAAATTTCTTCGTTCATCAAGCACAAGGTAGAAGAAAACTCAATGATATTTTATGATAAGCAAAAAAAAAAAGTTTTAAAATGAAACCAACTTTTGAGCTGAAGCAGCACAGAGCCCCCAGAGAGCACAAGGGATTTACCTTTGGGAGTCTGAAGGAAGCAAATGGCAGCCAAGTGCACAATCCATGTATAATAAAATTCGAGTAAATTCCAGCTATAATTTCAGCAAGCAGTGAGGTATTTCTTCAGCATTCAACTCTAACAACCAATACCACCCCTGCAAAAGACATGAGTGTCGTAAAAAATACTGTTGTTCTCACTATACAAATCAGAAAATTATTTCAAGTTGTTTTGTTTTGTATCTTTTCAAACATTTGCATTGGATTGCCTTTTAAAATGCACATTTTTGTAACTTTGTTTAATTCTAGACTAGTCTTGAGCCTTTGGGGGCGGTGGAGGGGAAACTATCATATGGCAGCAAGTATAATACTTTTCAACCAGCCTCAAACATGAACTCAGTGTTTATTGTTGGATCCCCCCAAAATTAGATCATGATTTAAAATCCCACCTGCAGTGCAATGAAAGGTAATCTGAATAGGGGTTTGGTTTTTGAAAAGCCAGGGCTGATTTTTGGACTCTGTGTTAATGAACTAGAAACCACGATCTTGTTTTATAGGCGTACCCAGGCCTTCGGAGAACTATGTCTAAAAATTATCTTCTCAACATTACAGAATGAGCTCTTATGACTCTCCACCTGCCTATCACATTACTTTTAAAGTAGACTTGGATGAGAAAGAGAGAAAATTGTCCACAGGGTTGCAGGAATCAGTGGGAAGTGAAACTTGCATCTCCCAGGTCCAAGTCGAGCATTCTAAAATTACTCACACCACACAACTACACACAAGGGCTGGAACTACACATTTACAATCACCCGCAGCACAGCTTTTTACTGGGGGTTAGCTGCAAGCTTGCATGAACCCACTTGCAGGACACGACTTGTTTTAACATAATTCCTCACATTAAAGTAACCTCAACTCCCTGATCATGGGGGAGTGGGGCAGCTACTGACAGAGCCAGAGTTGGAACAGCAGTAGATAGTCTGACTAGAAGATTGCTGGGATCCAAAGGCCAGAAGGGAAGGGAAAGCCACAGCTGGGATTGCCATAGTCCTCACTGAAGCAGGACCCACCATTGGAGCTGTAGCCAAAATTGCAAATGAGGCAGACACTCTACTGCAGCTCCCTTCTCCTGGGCAATTGGTCTGAGGCCAACTCTACAGAGAAGAACCCCCACCCCATCTCTAACCCTTACTCTAACCCTAAGCCCCCTCACCATGCCAGGTAGCTATGCAAGCCCTACTGTGGACTTGATGCAATTTTAAAACTGCAGTAGGGCGTGTGTCGTGTGGAGTCCACCCAGTTTTCCCAAAGTGTGTAGCTTCAACCCAACACAGCAATTTCTTCTCCAAGAAATGATTGGGATCCTAAAGGGGAGGAGTAGGAAAAATCTTTAGCAACTCGTAACAACAGAATGTGAAGAACATTATCAGAACATAAATGTGACAATATAGAGAAAAAAAATACTTTGGAAAATATATACAACACATTTCAGGCAATGGCTTGCTAAACATTTTGTTAGTGAACATTGTACTTCTATTACATTGTGTGCATGTGTTTCTTGCATTTAATTTTTGGTTTTTGTATTTCAGAATTCGGTCTTATATTTGTAATATCTGTACAATAAATCAGATTTTTCCTCCCTTTTCCAATCTTTGATGTACGTAGTTATTACAAATCTAGAAAAGCTGTGGTGATTTTTATAAATCTAGTATGTTAACTTCAATTCAAAATTATCAAGTGGAGCAACTCTGTAGCTAGTTCACGTTCTTCAGTATTCTATCCTTATAAAGTGTAAAACAGGACTTGTTTTCAGGACTCTATTGTTACAATTGTGGCTAGTTATTTAAGCCATCATTATGGAATATAATGGAGAATTTACCTAGTGGATGAAATCACCTGGACAAATTTCAGAAAAATTAAATGAAGTCTGAACTCCAAGAATTAAGAAAAAGAATGACATTCCCATCCAAAATATTTTTACTTTCATCTTCTGCTGTTTATATAACATCAAAAAGATCATAAATTAAGGAATCTTTCAGTGGTCTCCCTTCCACTGGTTTGGATAAAATACATTGTGTTTTCCTAAAGTTTTAAGTCTTCACAATTCACATTCTGGTGATTAGTTTAACTAAGGACAAACAACAAGCAAATGCTTGTTTGACTTTCTCAAAAGGCTGCTTCACTGCCAGATTTACCAGGTTACTTGCAGCTACCAAAACCAGGAGAATTGGTGGAAGAATGGTGCAGTATAGTGTGTATGAGAAAGAGTGCTCCATCGTATGTTGCATGGGTACAAGAAAAGGGCTGCAGCCTACATGTTATGTTCACGTGCTTTTCTGAGTGTGAGAGAATGACTTTTGTTTTCCTTTGCATTTTTATGTCTTCTGAGGTGGCAGGGCGAGACACACGCGCAACAGCTCTTCCTCTTAGCCATATGGAGGAGACATCCAGGAACTTCACATGAGTTTAGCAAGTTACACCGATCCATTATTACATAGTTCTGGAATAAGACAGAGGAAATTCTAAGCCATCTGAAAGCATATGAGGAAGCTAGAGGCCAGTGTGCAACTAGGTGGTTCTTGTTATTTGCTCACATATGGTGCTTGTGTTACTAATGCCCCCATAATACAGGAGCTTCCTTGGTGCCTACAATGGTCGGAGGGTGAGGACTGGGCCTGAGTGACTAAAGAAAAGAGTATGCATGTGTGGTAGTGAAACTGTATAAGATTGTGGAGCATATTTAAAGGAAGATAGCAAGACAGTTCTTTCATTTCACTACTCTAGAGGTTTTCATTATTAAATCCTGCTTTCATTCTGTCATTGATTCCTGAAATCCATAGTCATTTCATACATTATTGGTTGTACGGATGTAACGTTCATCTTTCTTACCAAATATTTTTGATGTTGATGCTCATAACTGATGGCCAGCAATGATCCAAACTGCCCTGTATGTTGCACAGTCACTCTATGAAAAACTGGTGGTCTCTACTGGCATGCTGCTACACCTCTTGGGATTTACACACACACACACACACACATTCTAGATGAATAGAATTCTGATTGTCAGGCATGGCCGTGGAAATTATTTTTGCTGCTGCTACCAAAGCCACATAAGCCCCCCCTAAATGGTATGAATAGAACCCCAAAATGGAATTCCATTATATGTATTCCTTTGTCTACTAAGAGTTTGGAATAAATGAACATTGAACCTAGTGATCCTCATTTGGTCAAAACATAAATCTACTCTGAAATGAATATACATTCCTATTGTTTGGTGCTTCTTGACTGGACAGAAGTTAAGGCGAGTCCCTTATTATTTTTGTACATTTTTGTACACAAGCAAATTTGTAAGGAATTTAACTCTGCCCATTACAATGATATATTTTGATACTCAAGTAAACTTACTCCCAATCTGTTGTGCAAATTTTGATAATTAATTTTTGGATTCAATACACTTTGTTGTTGTTAGCAATATGGTTTGCACCCTGATCTCATAGTACTGCTAAACAAGATGCATTCCTCTATGCTTATATTTATGTATTGTAGGGTTTTTTTTTAAACGTCCACTGCTAGGGTAAAATGATGGATTCCTACTGCTTCTGTTAGAATTGGAGATCTTTCTTCCCTCCTGGAGCTCCACCTGAACTATAAAAACCTAACCCAAAGGGAAGGAATCCTCTCTGGGACAGCCTTGTAGTACAATGGAGAGCTGCAGTGGGAAGGGAAGAATGTTCCACTCAACTTGCTGTAGCATACCACTAGATCTTGGCCTATATTCACTAGCTATTGCTTTCCCTGTTTTAGGCACATGGGGACATAGGAAGCCACCTTATACTGAGTCCGTCATTGGTCCATCTACCTCAGTATTGTCTACTGTCCTGGCCCTACAGCTTTCAAGATCAAATAAGACTGAGTATGTACAAGATGGTATGCTGCTACAGGCTTATTCTAGATTTTCCATATAGCTCAGTGAGTTAGGTATCTGACTACAGCGCCAGGGGTTGGGATTTTGATTCCTCATTGTGCTTCCTAGCAGAAGAGCCAGCTTATATAGCCCTGGGCAAGTTGCACAGTGTCAGGTCTTTGCTACAGGAAAGGAATGGCAAACCACTTCTGAGTACTCTATACATAGAAAACCCTGAGAAGGGTCACCCTAAGTCAAAACTGACTTGACAACACATAAGGATGTGTCACTGGAGACTAAAACCGAGATTATCCACACTCTGGCATTTCCAATCACCATGTATGGGTGTGAAAGCTGGACAGTTAAGAAAGCTGACAGGAAGAAAATTGTTTTGTTTGAAACGTGGCGCTGGAGGAGAGCTTTGCAGATACCCTGGACTGCCAGAAAGATGAAGAAGTGGGTCCTAAATCAAATCAAGCCTGGACTATCTCTGGAGGCAAAAATGTTGAAACTGGGGCTATTTGGGGCACATTCTGTGAAGGCAGAATTCTCTGGAAAAGACAACAATTCTGGGTAAAAGGTGGAAGACAGCAAGACAAGGGGAAGACCCAATGCGAGAAAAAGGAACCCACAGGTTTGGGTTTACAAGAGCTGAGCATTTTGGAGATGGCTCCTTCATCGGCTCAGAGGCACCGTGATGGCACATAACAAAGAACAACAATTATTTTCATAGTTGGGAATTATTTCCCCTTTGAGAGAACATTGATGTTTGCTCTACTAGTTAATACCATTCCTGAAACAAGATATGAACACCTGATTCTTCTGCCTTTCAGAGGGTTGTCTCCATTGCCACTTGTCCTCTCCCAATATATGGGATGTTTTTTTAAAAAAAATGTGCATTATCTTAAAGGACCATAAAAAGTTACATTAGAATATCTACCCTTTTGCTGGTTTTAAAGGCCATCTGGCCTTACTTAAGCCACCAAATGCACATTTAGTTCCTCCAGGAATAGTTTTGTTGCATAATGCTGGCTTGCTGCCCTCTGAAAATGTCAGCAATTTAATGCATACCACCCAATTTCCTTGGCTGTAATGCTGTTCTGTACTAATGCCGAATCAGAGTTTTAAAAGCCTAACCTGGTCCACAGTCTCAAGAAATGAAGACTCACTTAGCCAATAAACTGTAATAGAATAGTCTTCAACTTACTCCTAGACCTGTGACAAATGTCACTATCTATTTATCCTTAAATTATCTGTGGAGGTGTTTATGTACTATGAAACATTCCGCATGAGCTAGACAGGAAACTATAAAATATTTTATGAGAACTGCACATGGCTGACGGCAGAGTTTTAATGCAAACGTGGTCCCATCTAAATCTGAAGAATGCCAGAATAGAATTCTTTCCACAGCAATCCTACTTTGACCCAAGGTACCCTACGCCGAAGAAACTGGTTGCAAGCCTGGGGCCCGCCTGAGGAACATGAAGTAACATCAACTTTGGCTGGTTGTAATGGAAGACAACAGTGACCCTTTCACAGTGCATGGAGTAGCATAATAGACTTCACATTATTAAAGGAAAGATCTGTTTAGAACTAATATTAGCTGCTTTCTATTCAAACTCTTGAAGTTGACTGAAGTCCTCACACAGAAAGAGAGGGAAAACAGCTTCATATAAGCATACATAGATTTCTGAGTGCTTTAAATGTGTAGACTTCATGCTTATTTTAAAGTGAGTGTCTTCTCATACACAGTATTCAGTCCGAATCTTAGAGCAGGCACAGAAAAAGAAATGGTGCTTACTTCCAAGTAGAGGTGTCTAGGATAATTTCATTCCATATCTGCAATAAGGAACCTATATTAAGTATAAATGAAGAAGTATGTGAACACTAGGGACGTGGTGGCGCTGCGGGTTAAACCGCAGAAGCCTCTGTGCTGTATAAGGTCTATAGATCTGCAGCTGTAAGATCGAATCCACGTGACGGAGTGAGCGCCCGTCGCTTGTCCCAGCTCCGGCCAACCTAGCGGTTCGAAAGCATGCAAATGCAAGTAGATAAATAGGGACCACCTCGGTGGGAAGGTAACAGCGTTCCGTGTCTAAGTCGCACTGGCCATGTGACCACGGAAGATTGTCTTCGGACAAACGCTGGCTCTACGGCTTGGAAACGGGGATGAGCACCGCCCCCTAGAGTCGAACACGACTGGACAAATTGTCAAGGGGAACCTTTACCTTTACCTTTATGTGAACACAACTCTGTAAATTTATAATACTTCGTCCTAAATGATTTAATTTCTTGTTTAATGATTTTAAACTTGAAAAACATATTTTGTTGGTTGTACAGTACTTGCCCCAATATTTCTCACCTTATGAGAATAATTTTCCCAGGAGAAAATTCTGGAGCAGATTATAAAGCGGTCACTCTGCAAGCACCTTGAAAACAGTGCAGTAATAACCAGAACCCAACATGGATTTGTTAAGAACAAATCCTGACAGACAATTGTATCTCATTTTTTGATTGGCTAATCTCCCTGGTAGATGATGGAAATGCTGTAGACATAATATCAATGGCTCCTTCTAAAAATGGGAGGAGGTAACAAGTGGGGTACCCCAAGGCTCAGTCCTGGGCCCAGTGCTCTTCAACATTTTTTTTAATGACTTGGATGGGGGGGATGTTTTTTTTAAACAAATTTGTGGATGACACAAAACTGGGTGAAATAGCTAATACCCTGGAAGACAGAAACAAAATGTTAAAAGATCTTGATAGGCTTGAGCACTGAGCTGAAAACAACAGAATTAGAAAGAAGGAGCAAGTACAAAATCCTTATCCTAAATACATGAGATTATTTGCTCCACCTATATCCCCTCTATGCCCTATGCTGGATTATCCAAAATTTAAATCAAGAGAGAAATATGTACAATTCAAAAATTGGAAAAGAATTGGAATTTATAGAATAAGAGACCTATTTGACGCAGGGAAACCAATAACAATTAGACAGTTAGAAGACAAAACAAAGGAAATAAAAACTAATTGGCTACAATTAATACAGGTAAGAAATTTGGCAACTCAATTATACCAAAGTTCCGGACCTATGAGAACACTCACGGAACTAGAACAATATAGTATAGAAAAAGACTGAAATAAAAGGAAGGGAATAACTTCAGTAATATATAAACATTTGGTTGAGAAAACATTTCCCAGGGGTATGGGATCTAAAATAACATGGGAAACTAATTCGAATATCAATATATCAGAGAAAGAATGGATGGAAATATGGACTACATATCCATATAAATCAATATCAGTCAAAGCGAAAGAAATGGTTTTGAAGGTAGTCCACAGATGGTATTGGTACCCCACAAAATTAATGGAGAAATCTCAGATAGATGCTGGGCAGCTTGCCCAAGGCCACATAGGCTGGCTCTACTTGCAGGAGGCACAGTGGGGAATCAACTCCCAACCTCACTGAGCTATCCAGCCAGCTAACACAGAGCCAAGGAAGTGTTTAATTTGCCAGCATCCTGAAGTGTCTCTCTTTTTAAGCCATCTCACAATATTGGCAATTCAAATGGGAAGACACACTTTTGGTTCATTTCCAGAGATTGCTTGTGTTTGAAACTAACCAAAACAGAGTCATTTTACCAATCCAAAAAAAGCAGAAGCCACGGAAATATGTGGACAGGACCGCTCGGCGGGGGGGGGGGGCTAGTTCAGTCTAGCAAAGACAACAACTGATCAGTGTCTTTAGGAGGTAACCAGTCCATCCTTGCAGCAGATCAAACAGTGGGCTAAATGCCCAGATAATCACCCTCAGAGTTGTCCTAAAAGACATCAAACTAGACAGTGGGAATGCATCCCTGGTGCTCTTCTGGATCTCTCAGTTACAGCTCTGTACAAATGGCCTCCTGAAATTCTTTAGGCCATTTGTGGAGAGAGAAACTGGGGCAGCAATTTTGTAGAATTTCTCCCAGAAGATAATTTCTCTATCAGTTTTTCAGAGACAGATTCAATATTAGCAATACCCATCACACAAGTTCATTTTCTTCTCCTTCTTTTCCTTTTGCACTGAATGTGACAACAGCAACCCGTTGGCAGTTACCAGACAAGTGTTTGACTAACGTCTTTTATATTGTGGATAAAGGAAATCCACTGGTGGCAGTGAGGGAAAGAAAAGACTGAACCCTTTGTGAGGGCACAAAACGTAGGTGCTTCATAGAGGAGATCGTCACAATTGGTGGCAGCGGCGGGATACGAATAGATTCCAGTAAAGCCAGAGTTTAAAGTGAATTTTTCTGAGTCAAGGGTACCTATTAGTCAGAGGTCTGTGGTGAAGAAGTGGGTGACCTGCTAGAGCTTTTGAGGAAAAGCTTAGTGGCAGGGCTTCTGAACGCAGATCTTGGGGGGGACTAAAGATAGGGAACGACTCTGAGAAAAATTCTGTTTGAAGTTACCTCAGGATTTGAACAGACCCAGTGGGCTAGCTTAAAATCCAAGGCTCTGAGTGTTAAGGGAGCACTTGTGGATGAAAAGTGGAAGCCAGGGTCAAAACAGGTCTGAGGTGATAGGAACAAGCAGAGGCTTGGAAAAAATAAATAAATCAGAATTTGTTTTGTGTCTGGAGGCAAGAAGATTGTCTCAGACCAAGAAACATCGTGGCTGGCGTGGTGCCAGAAAAAGTGTAGCCATCCTTAGCTGCTGAGGGAGAGCTACATTGTACCTCAGAAAAACACTGGGAAAAGAAATCAACAGTTAAAAAGAGCCAGAGAAAGGGAGAGAGCTGAGACCAGACGAATAGAATTAAGAGAGAGAGAAATCGCATTGGAGCAAGAAAAAAGGCAAATGGAATTTCAAATGGAAATGAAAAGATTAGAATTGGCTGCTCAAAACAATAATAGCAATAATAACAACAACGCTAGTGAGGGAAATCTCTCAAAGGTTGATCTAAAGAAATTTCCCCAATATAGGAAAGGTGATTGCCCTGAATCTTTCCTGATATCATTTGAAACAGCATGCTGGGACTTTAAAATTCAGGATGATGAAAGGATGATAGTTTTGAGATCCCAAATAAGTGGAGATTTGCTTGATATTTATTCTTAAATTCCCCTAGATCAGGCTAGAGATTTTGAAGCCTATAGAAAAGTGGTGTATGCTAGGTTTGGGATAAATGCAGAACACCTGAGAAGGAAAATTCGTTCTATTACAAAAAGACCTGAGGAATCCTATTCTCAAGTAGGAGCTAAGCTTAGTCTCTGTCTGGAAAAATGGATGGAGCGTGAAAATGTCACTTCTTTAGAACAAATGAAAAATGTGATTGGGTTGGAGCAATTTTATTCTATTTTGCCTGGGGAATTGCGTTATTTAGTAAGAGATAAAAATCTACTAGAAGCAAGTGAAAATGCGGATTCCATAAGTGAGATAAGAAACCCCAGGTTCTCTGAGGTAAAAATTGGCGGGAAAGTGTGGGACGACCGGAGGAGAGGGACCCCACCCAGTAGAGATTACCTCAGAAGTACCCAAGCTACTGGAAGCCATTTTAAAGGCAAGCCCTCAATCCCAAAGCTGAGTCACCTGAAACATAATAGCTCTGAGGGAAAGGTTGGCAAGGCCCTGTATTTTGAACCCAGAGCAAGTAAACAATGTTATGCGTGTGGGGAGAAAGGTCATTTTTGGGCTCAGTGTCAGACCCAAAAAACTAGGGATATTAACCAGCAAAAAGGGGGAAATTCCAGTCAGCCGAAGAAGGTATTTTGTGAACAGCATAATGGAGCAACTAATGAAGCCGTAGAAGCTGTTGCCATAGCAACACAAGTAACAGAGAGGTCAGAAAGCCAAGAGCCTCCTGTGGCTAGGGTCGTCCAATGCTTTTTGATAGAATGTAATCAGAATCTTCTACGTAGTTCAGGCGATGTTATTTATGTTGATAATAATAAGTATCTAGCACTAAAAGATTCTTGCTCACAAGTTACAGTATGCCACCCGGATATAGTCCCTAAGGAAAATATGTTAGACCATGAAAACATTTCTATTAAAGGGATTGGGTCTGAAATAGTGGTGTTGCCCAAGGCAAAAATACCCATAAGATATAAGAGATGGTCAGGAGTTTGGAAGGTGGCCATATCTGATCAAATTCCTGCCCCATGTTTAATAGGCCTGGATTTAGCTGAGCATGTGCAGAGTGTTTTCATGACAACTCGCTCTCAAGGAAGGCAAATTGAAGCCACTGAGGAAAACAATGAAAATCTTCCTGAAATAAGAGAAGGGAGTGAGACAGCTGATCTAGTTACCATGAGGAATCCTAATAGTCCATCTTTCATACGAGAACAAAAGGAAGACCCTACCTTAAGTGAATGCTTTAGACAAGCTAAGGAAGTGCCCCTGATCCCTGAAAACCCTGAAAGATATTGTGTAAAGGAAGACCTATTATATAGAGAGGTTCTAGTGAATCCTATGAGGGGAGGGGAAAGCATACTCAGACAGCTAGTAGCACCTTTTAAATATATAGAGAGAATTTTAGAAAAGGCGCATAAAGACATGTTTTCAGCCCATTTGGGGATCTCACGTACTAAGCAAAGGATTGCTCAGAACTTCTATTGGCCTGGGATGGGGAAGCAGGTCAAGCTATATTGCCAGAGCTGTGACACCTGCCAAAGACAGGGTACTGGGAATGACAAAACAAAGGCTAAGCTGTGCCCATTGCCAGTCATCTCGACCCCGTTTCAACAAATAGGCCTAGACATAGTGGGACCCCTACCCAAAGTTACCAAGCATGGGAATAGATTTATTTTATCAATTATTGATTATGCCACAAGGTATCCGGAAGTTGTACCTTGCGGAAACAGAGACAGTGGCAGATGCACTAATTAATTATATGTGTCACATGGGCTTCGCTTCCGAGATAATTACAGATTTGAGGACCTCATTTACTTCCAAATTAATGAAGATCGTGGCAAGTCTGCGGCATTACTCACATCACGTCATCCCCTTATCATCCCCAGACCAATGGTTTAGTCGAGAAATTTAATGGTACCCTAATGAGAATGATTCGGGCGTATACAGCAGAGAATCCAAATGACTGGGACCATAAATTACAACCATTGTTATACGCTTATAGATCTGTATCCCAGGAAAGTACAGGATTTAGCCCTTTTGAATTATTATTTGGACGGAAAGCTAGAGGACCCCTAGATCTACTCCGTCAAAACTGGGAAGAATATAGAGAGGGTGATCCTGAGTCAGTTGTCCAATACATTGATGAACTGATGAACTCCTTGCAACAGTCTCTGGAAATAGCAGCAGAGAACTTAAAGAGCAATCAGGGAAAGCAAAAACACTGGTACGACAGGAGGGCCAGGGAAAGGGTATTTAATCCTGGAGAAGAAGTGTTAATGCTGAGACCCATTAAAGGAAATCAACTTCAATTAGCATGGTCAGGTCCATTTAGAGTGATCTCTAAAATGAGTGACGTGAATTATGTACTTCAGGAGGAGGGAGAAGAAGGCAGAAGGGTTGTGCACGTAAATATGATTAAGCCATACTATAGGAAGGAAAATTTTGTTTTGTATGCCATCAGGGAAACGCCCAATGAAAAACCTGAATTACAGTATTGGGAAGGAAGGGGTGAACCCCAGTATAACCCTGAGGAAGCCGTAATTAGCCTTACTCTGTCACAAGAGCAACAAGAAGAAGAGCCTTACTGCTAAAATACAAAAAAGTCTTTTCTAATAAGCCTGGTGTGGCCAAGGGTGTAGTGCATAAAATAGATACCGGGGATGCACACCCCATAGCTGTCACTCCTTATCAGGTAACGGGGCCATATGTTGCCAAGGTTTGTTGGGAGCTAGATGAGATGCTGAAGGCAAATATTATCATTCCTTCCTCTAGCCCTTGGGCAGCCCCAATAGTGTTGGTAGATAAGCCAGATGGAAGCATCCGCTTCTGCATAGACTATAGAAAATTAAATCACCTCACTAAAACAGATGCTTACCCGATGCCTTGTTTAGATGACCTTATAGAGACCATAGGAAGATGCCAATATATTTCCAGTTTCGACCTGACTAAGGGGTTCTTTTTTATTTTTTATTTTTAAAATGTGATTATTAATTGCCATCAATTAAGAGAGACCCACAGTGGATTTGAGGGAACAGGAAGGGGGGAGGGCGTTGGAGGGGGCAGCCATTGAGGTGGTGCTGGGTAGGGGAAGGAATGGCGGTGGGGGTAGAACATGCCCACGGAGAAGAGAGGTTAGATATCTTACATCTATCCCCTCTTCTAGTCCTACCCCCAACCAGATGGTATCAGGTGACCATATCAGCAAACCCTCGAGCCACACAGTGCTGTTGATGAACGCCAGGTCAGTACAAAATAAGACTGCCCTCATCCATGATGTAATTCTGGATGAGGGTGCTGACCTGGCGTGCATTACTGAGACCTGGATGGGAGAAGAGGGTGGTGTTCCCCTCTCCCAGCTGTGTCCGCCTGGGTACTCGGTCCAGCACCAATGTCGCTCGGAGGGTCGGGGAGGGGGAGTTGCTATAGTCTATAGGAGTTCTATCTCCTTGACCAGGCTTCCTATCCCTTTGAGAGGAGGTCTTGAGGGCCTGTATTGTGTGTTGGGCTTGCAAGACAGATTGGGGATTCTGTTGGTGTACCGCCCACCCTGCTGCGTACCAACAGTCTCCCTGCCTGAGCTGATGGAGGTAGTCTCGGACCTGGTGTTGAGGACTCCCAGGCTGTTGGTGCTGGGGGACCTCAACATCCATGCCGAGGCTGCCTTGACTGGGGCAGCTCAGGACTTCATGGCTGCCATGACAACCATGGGGCTGTCTCAATGTGTCATTGGCCCGACACATGAGAAGGGCCATACCTTGGACCTGGTTTTCTCAATGGGACTGGAAGATGGTGGTTTGGATGTGGAGGGGCTGGTTGTGACCCCATTGTCATGGTCAGACCACTTCCTGGTCAAGTTTAGTCTATTAGCTTCTTCTTCCCTCTGCAAGGGTGGGGGATCTATTAAGATGATCCGCCCTCAGAGACTAATGGATCCGGATGGTTTCCGGAACGCTCTGGGGGATTATCCGTCTGATATGGTCGGCGCTCCTGTCGAAGCTCAGGTCACCCTATGGAATAGGGAGATGACCCGGGCGGTTGACACGATTGCGCCTAAGCGCCCTCTCCCTGCACGCAGAGCCCAGACAGCTCCTTGGTATACTTCTGAACTGCGGGCGATGAAGCGAGAGGGGAGACAGCTGGAGCGCAGATGGAGGAAATCCCACTGGGAGTCTGATCGAACACGACTTAGAGCCCATTATCGGGCCTATTTCGTGGCAATACGGCTGGCGAAACGGCAATATTTCTCCAGCCGTATTGCTTCCTCAGAATGTCGTCCAGCAGAGCTGTTTCGGGTGGTCCGGGATCTTCTTCAACCGGGAAATCCGGTGGAGGTCCCGGACTGCTCATCAGCTCGCTGTGATGAGTTTGCCATTCATTTTGAGGGGGAAATCGCTCAGATTCGCAGTGGGTTGGACTCCACAGTTACTGCAGAATCAGAGGATGTGTCCAGTGTGCCGTGCTTAGGTCAAGTATTAATGGATGAGTTTCAATTGTTGAGACCTGAGGATGTGGACAGGGTGCTTGGATCTGTCCGTTCTACCACCACTCCGCTCGACCCTTGCCCATCTTGGCTAATTGGAAGATCTGCCAGGGGGGTTCGCACCTGGGTCCAGGAGGCCGTGAACGCCTCTTTGAGAGAGGGAGTGGTCCCTACCACCTTGAAAGAGGCGGTAATTCGGCCACTCCTTAAAAAGCCTAACCTGGACCCAAGGCTGGTGGTTAACTACCGACCAGTGGCGAACCTCCCTTATTTGGGCAAAGTGTTGGAGCAGGTTGTGGCCGGGCAACTCCAGGCGCTGCTGGATGAAACGGATTTTCTGGATCCATTTCAATCGGGTTTCAGGCCGGGTTTTGGTACGGAGACTGCCTTGGTCGCCCTGTACGATGACCTTTGCCGGGAGAGAGACAGGGGGAGTGTGACCCTGTTGATACTCCTGGACCTCTCAGCGGCTTTCGACACCATCGACCATGGTGTCCTTCTGGATAGGCTGGCTGGGTTGGGAGTTGGGGGCACCGCTTTACGGTGGTTCCGCTCCTTCCTGGCTGAACGTGTCCAGAGGGTGGTGCTGGGGGACAGTTGCTCTGTCCAATGGCGTTTATGTCATGGGGTTCCTCAGGGGTCGATACTGTCCCCCATGCTGTTTAACATCTACATGAAACCGCTGGGAGAGGTCATCAGGAGGTTTGGGCTGAGGAGTCAGCAATATGCTGACAACACTTAGCTCTACCTCTCGTTTTCCACCAATCCAGGTGAGGCAGTTTCTGTGCTGAACTCGTGTCTGGACCTGATAATGGACTGGATGAGGGTTAATAAATTGAAACTCAATCCAGACAAGATGGGAGTGCTGTTAGTGGGTGCTTCACCGGACAGGCTGGAGGGCCATTTCCCTGCCCTGAATGGGGTTACACTCCCCCTAAGGGACAGGGTCCGCAGCTTGGGGGTGTTCCTGGACCCCAGTCTAACTCTGGAAGCCCAGGTGGACTCGGTGGCCAGGGGCGCCTTCCTTCAGCTGCGGAAATTATACCAGCTATGGCCCTACCTGGACGAGCGGAGTCTCATGACAGTTACACATGCACTGGTAACATCTCGCATAGATTACTGCAATGCGCTCTACGTGGGGCTGCCTTTGAAGACGGTCTGGCGACTGCAACTGGTCCAGAATCGAGCTGCGCGGCTGGTGAGTGGTGGGGCTGCTAGGGAACATATCAAGCCAATTCTGTTTAAGTTACATTGGCTACAAGTTGCTGCCCAGGCCCAATTCAAAGTGCTTGTTTTGACATATAAAGCCCTAAACAGCTTGGGCCCTGGATACCTGAAGGACATCCTCCTTCCATATGAACCTACCCGGTAGTTAAGATCTAGCCAGGGGGCCCTTTTGAAAGAGCCGTCCCTAAAGGAGGTAAGAGGGGTGGCTTGTAGAGAAAGGGCCTTTTTGGCAGCTGCCCCCAGACTATGGAATGCCCTCCCAACTGAGATTCGTCTGGCGCCGACGCTGATGACATTTCGGCGCCAGGTCAAAACCTTCCTGTTCCAGAAGGCTTTTAATTGAAATAATATCAGCTGTGGGTCCTGATGGCAATTTTTAGAGTATATATTTTAATTGCATTTTAATTGTTTTGTCCTTTTATTGTATTTTAAATGTTGTAAGCCGCCCAGAGACCTTTGGGTAGTGTGGGCGGCATATAAGTTAAATAAATAAATAAAGTGCCCCTAGACCCCAAAGATCAAGAAAAAACAGCTTTTTGTAGCCCCCTAGGCTTGTTTGAATTCCGTGTCATGAGTTTCGGATTAAAAAACGCCCCAGCGACCTTTCAAAGACTCGTGGACAAAACCTTACAGGGGCTTAGAGAGTTCACGGTAGCATACATGGACGATATTGGGATTTATAGCCAGACCTGGGAAGAGCACAAAATCCACCTGGAAACAGTGCTACAGAGATTATATGAGGCCGGTTTAACAGTTAAAGCAAGTAAATGCCAACTGGGGAGTTCCGAGTTAAAATATTTAGGCCATGTAGTAGGTGGAGGCGTAATCAAACCCCTTGAATCAAAAATAGAGGCTATTAACAATTGGCCCACACCGACATCCAAGAAAAAAAATAAGAGCTTTTCTAGGGTTAGCCGGCTACTATCGACGTTTTGTGCCTAACTTCAGCAAAGTAGCCGCCCCTCTGTCTAATCTAACTCACAAAAGACAAGCTGAGAAAATCCACTGGACGGCCGACTGTGAGGAAGCCTTTAACAAATTGAAGACAGCATTGATTACTGGTCCGGTCCTTGAGAGCCCCAGACTTCCAGTGTGAATTTATAATCTTCACGGATGCGTCCAACGTCAGGCTGGGAGCCATGCTGAGCCAAGCTGACAACGACGGAAACCATCATCCTGTGACCTTCCTCAGCAAGAAACTGCAGGCGGGCGAGAGGCATTTATCCACGACTGAGCGGGAGTGCCTAGCCATAGTCTGGGCATTGCAAAAACTGAGACCGTATATCTGGGGAAGACATTTTGTATTATGCACTGACCATTCCCCACTTTTGTGGCTAAGGACTATTCGGTCCAACAACAACAAACTGATGAGGTGGGCCCTACTCTTGCAGGACTTTGACTTTGAAATTCGCAATGTGAAGGGGACCCAGAACGTGGTGGCTGACGCGTTGTCTTGAAGACCAGATGACTAACGGATGGATGAAAAGAGTGTAATGTTGTATGAAATGTTCTGTTTGTGCACTAGTTTTGAGATGCAATTGAAATGCAATGTCTTGTTGAAATAATGGTGAGTAGTAGTATAAATGTAAAGGTAATGTGATTTGTATTAATGTAATTAATGCAAATGTTTATGATTGTATTGATTGTTTTAAATGTTTAAAGTAATGTTTGATCTGCTAAACATGGTAATCGAGAGAAATCTAGTATAAGGTATGTATAGGTACTGTATATGGTAAATATAATGTGTAAAATGGTAAAATATGGTACATGATTTAATATTTAGCATGTTATTGTGATGATGTTTTGAATGTATTGTTCCCTGCATGTCCGTTGTTCATAAGGGTAAACTATAAGGTTTTCCCCATGAAACAAACTTTTCTTAGGGGGGAGGTATGTGACGATTGGCCCACGTCACTCCTGTCATTCATAGGCAGGATCTAATTTGCATGAGCGTATGAGAGGATTGGAGGGGCGGAGTCAGCGGATATATAAAGGTTTGGCAGGAGAGATAGAGAGGAAAGAGAACAATAGAGGAGAGATAGGAGTCAGAGAGAGTCAGAGAGTTAGTCAGAGAAGAGAGAGAAGGAACAGATACTAATAGAGATAAGCTGGTTAAGATAGATAGAGCAGGTGGTAATTGAGTATATGGCAAGATATATATTTTAATGATTTGATTGTGTACAATGAACATCTGAAGAACATCTGTGATTATTATTAAATTTGCTACACTCCAATAAATAAGTTCTGTTGGCAGTTACCAGACAAGTGTTTGACTAACGTCTTTTATATTGTGGATAAAGGAAATCCACTGGTGGCAGTGAGGGAAAGAAAAGACTGAACCCTTTGTGAGGGCACAAAACGTAGGTGCTTCATAGAGGAGATAGTCACAGGCATGAATCAGAAAAAATGTGGTTTGTGGTTTGTTGTAGCTCACGAGCCACAAACCATGAACCTTTGCAAATTTTCAAAAAAAAGAACCAGTTCAGGAGTTTGGGGGGCCATAGAATGGCTCTCAAGACACCTAGACACCAAAGTCACAAAAAGTATTCTGCTGACTGTCCTCTATACACCCACAAAGTTTGGTGAAATTTGAATTTGGGATATCTGAGTTATAGACCTCAAAGTAGGTTTCCCCAGGAAAGTGCACTTTAGCAACTGGCTGGGGAAAATTTGAGGAGTGGTTCATGCCAGGGTGGACTGGGGAAGACAACACCCATTCCCCAAACCTCATGGATAATGTCATGGTAGATAGGCTGCCCTGCACAGAATGTGTCGCTGGAGGTCTGAGGTGAGGTGGAGAGGTTGTGTGGTCAGCAGGGGGGGGGGGGGGAAGCAGACAGGCTGCTTACATGGGAAGCAATGTGCCATTGGATGTCTGAGCTAACCTGGAGAGGTGGCTATGAGGTAGGAGTGTTCCTCTGACTTACAGAGTTGGTTCTAAGGTAGAAGGCTTCCTCTGACTTACAGAGGTGACTGAAAGGTAGGAGGTTTCCTCTGACTTATAGTGGTGGATCGGCGTCACCCTGAGATCCCCCAAGTATAACAGTGGATGCCGTAAACAAGCAAGATGAGGCTCAAGAGCGTTTGGGGATCGGTATCACCTCCACATCCATGGCTGATGGTGATATTGAAACCAGCGGAGATGCAGACGAGGCACAGTGCACTTTGTTGACTGTTTTTCTGGCCAATTGGTCCTACTCAAAGGAGTGCACTCTTGGTGGTGATGTAAGCTAAGATTGTGCCTCCTGGTGATATGGGGTGTCTACAAAGACCAAGACATTGTTCTCTGACAGGAGTAAAACTGGAGAGAAGGCCACCTGTTGGGGCTTGGCCTTCTTAGACTTTGACTTCTACAGCTGTGATTTCCCACTTCTGGAGCAGTCTTGGTAGATTTGAATATCTATGGCTTTAACACCAAAGGTTTCGATGTTGAGGGCACGGACTCTAAATGTGGGGTTGGAGTCACAATCTGTAACTGCTGCCATGATGGTTGTTCAGCCAGCACTTGGTCAGCGCATGGAGTCTGCATGGTTGTAATCAGTCCAAAAGATAAAGGGTCCGCTATTTGAAGGGATTTCCCCCCAGAGGTGTATATCTAGTTTAAGAAGGGTGAGGGAATGTAATGTGTGTGTCTGTCCACCTAAAGGTAGTGAAGAGACCCTGGGGACTCCTTATCCCATGAAAACAACCCTTCCACAGAACTTAAGTGACAGGCAGGCAGGTGGGGCAAGAGGGGCTGGAAACAAGACTCTAATTTTCAAATAATGGATCATGAGAAATTAAAGTAACCCCCTGGAATTGGTGTCTCAAAACAAAAGGAAAAGGTGGGTGGAGGAAGGAGGTGAAAATTAATCCTAAAATACCCACCTACCCACACACAGACCTCTTCCCAGCCATGAGAGTTAGATAAATAAAAAAATTGGAAAAAAACACAACTAAGTACTCACTTAAAGAACAGGCTGGGGGGGGGGGAATGAAAAAATAAATTAAAATTAATCCTAAAATAACTGTTCCATACACAATCTGAAATAATGAGAAAGACCTAAGTACCCACATTAAAGAAACCCTCCTCCAAATCCCAGTAGTTCAGTTTAGTACTCTGAATAAGTTCAGTTAAGTGCCTGCCTAAAACAGTCTCTTCTGCTCAGAACAAAGGCTAAAGCAGAAATGATAAAATAGTTGCTGCATGCTCCTCTGATAAATATTAAGAAGCAACTGCCCCAGAGCACATTGAGCAGCATATTTGGCTGCCTGACCTGCCAATCAAATTGTCCCTAGGTCCCGCTGAGGGTTGCTTAGTGGATTTGACTGTTGGGAGCAGACTGTGGGGGCAGGGGCGGGCTGAAAACGGGCAAAATGAACCCCCCCCCATCACTTTAAAAATTCCTTGGTTCAGTTTGTTTTGGTTCATCGATTTTTCCGAACCCAAACTAAACCAATGAACCAGGTCATTTTGATGAATTTTGGAGTTTGTTTTCCATTCGTGCCCATCTCTAGACACTTTTCATCTTTCAGAAGGTCATCTACCAGGTATCATTCTGGGACACTGTGATGGTGGTGGGGAGTCTTATACCAAAAACATGTGATTAGGAAGGTTACTGGCTGTCACAGCAGTGACTGTACCAAGAAACAGAGAAGATTCACACATACTCCACAGCCACCTCATAAAAAATACAAGCAGAAGAATCCTGACCCTCAATCATAATAATTTTTAAAAACTTGTCTTCTACTCTGAAATTAATTTTCAAATGACTTTCTTTCCTGTCAAATTGTTTCTTTGTGCCATTGGCTTATGAGGCAACAGTCAGTGATAATGCATACAAAGACTTCCTTTGTGGTGCTGCAACCCGACCCGCAGGACGCAAACACACTTACCTCCTCCTCTTGCCCTTCCCCTGTCTCTCACGGTCTGTGGTCACCACTACTGCCATCCATCCCGCAGTGCACTCTCTTTAATGGGCTCACTACTATCCATGGGGAGGGGGGAGCTTGGAAAGGTCCCCCATAGATACGGGGGTCCGATTGTATGTATGTATGTATGTATGTATGTATGTATGTATGTATGTATGTATGTATGTATGTATGTATGTATGTAGGAGTAAGATTATGAGGTAGATATAGTAAAAATTGTAAACCTCAAAGAACTCTGTATTTGGCCATTCTGTGAATAAATACAGGCTGGTCCAAGAGAGTGACACAAAACGTAGCTTGTTTCCCCTTATAATTTTTGCTTCTTGGCTTCCTTATAATTTTTGCTTCATACAGAAGAGAAAGGTTATTATATGAGTTTATTGAAGAAACCTAGATTTTATAAATAATTGCCTGTCAGGCTGCTCAAGACAGACAAATATACAGCAGACCAACAAAAACATGATCTGTCATATTTCTAAGAGAAATATATGTTGATTTTTCATTCTCTTAGGCGGTAAGTGTACCAAGTAAGAAAGAAATGCCAGTGCTTTTTCTGCTTATGCATTTTTTAAACAAATGTAAAATCTGGGAAAGAGACAGCTAAAGAAAGAATTTTTATTCCAGTATTCTTGGCCCCAAATGTTTTCTTTTGCCTATATGCCTGCAGATCGAAACCAAATACAATAAATGCTGGTGTCCTTTTAAAAAGTCTGGATGTTTACAGCAAGCATATAATTTTCCATCATTATGGACGCCAAGAAAAATAAGAAATCATGATAAAAAGAAAGGTTTAATCATACATTTCAGCAAGCAGACAGAACATCAGAAATTTTTTACTTCTTTACTGTACACATTGTTTTAGTTCTTTAACATGCAGATTAGTTCCAGAAAAATGACATGCAAAAATGTTTTAAAACTACAGTTGTGATGCTGTAGACAGTATAATACTGAATGTATCAGTCAAATAATTCTGTAGGAAAAGAGCCACGTTTTCAGTTTTAAAGTTTGTTCACTGAGGAGACTGGTTTGTATAACAATTCTATCACTTGTTTGTGAATGTCCTCCATTTTGGACATTTAAAGTCCTTGGCTCTTGTGATTACCTTTGCTACATTTGCCAGTGAGGTCAATAAGTTCCAGTCCAAAATGACAGCCAAAGAAAAAAAATCTCACCACAGGCTGTTCAGCTCTCACCACGGATTTAGTGCTGTATATAATTGTCATGAAGAACAAAGAAAAGACCTGGTGCATGGAATGGACAAATATGGGATTCAGCTTTTGGGCAGATTGGGGTGTGTGGGGTGGTGGTGTAATTTTGTTCTGGATATTTGTAGTTATGATACGAGTAAAACATTTTTTAATAACTCAGCTCCTTTGAAATTAATATTTTAAAATGAATATACAAGCTGAACAACAGCAGCACAAAAGATCAGCCAGATGAGAAACAGATGGGATATAGTGAAGACAGCTGCTGTCTTCTTCAGGAGGGAAGGAGTTGCCACAGTCAAATTACACAGCTCAACAAAATATTGAAAGCATACACAAGCAAAGGAAAGCCTTCATGTAGTCATTACTAAGATTTTTTCTAAGGCATGTCTTAGGTGTCTTAAATTTAAACACATGTTATATGATCCTAGTCATGGTCTCCAAATGCCCAATATTTAATTATGTAGGACAATCCACATGGTTCTGGGTAATGAGATGTTCCACACATTCAGTGGGAGATCTTCATTCCACAATTTTGTTGAAAAGAATGAAAAATAACCCCCACCCCTGCCAGACTGAAGCAGAAAGATTATTAATCAATAGTTTGTATTTTTCCAGGCTCTCCCCAAGTGATAAAAGAAGTTAAACATAAAGCAAAAATAGACTCTGTTAAAACTGAATGCACATTTCATTCTTGCAATGGATAATAGCCCAAATTTCTTGCACAGCTATTCTGGTGTCAACTGTGAACTTTTGGAGACAAATTGCCGTATAATGTCTACGTTGATTTCTTAACCCGAAGCAATTTGCCTCTACAAGCTATGCAATAAGAGTCTGGTCAATGAGTACAGAAAGTGTGACTTCAGTTCTGCCTGTTAGGTTTCTGCATGGCCCACTGTTCTGTGTGCCTCTTGATTGAAAGAGCCTCACCCAGATTAAGAACTGGTGCAACAAGCAGGACAGGTAACACTGCTGCTCTCCTGTACAGAGAGTGATTACAAACAATCCAAGCACACTCAACACAGAGGAGCACCAGACTGACTTGCTTTTGTATGACATTAGCTACTTTGAGTGGGTGCTTTAGGCTTATAGGTGGCTTTATTTAGTAGTTAATATCTCATAATGCAGTAGCAATACTCTGATAGAAGAAAGTTTTTAAATTATTTCCTTACCAAAAACACAGTAAAGACCCCTACTATTATTCCCATATTGTAGATGACAGCTGTGACAGGTGATGGTTGTCCAGGAAATTCATAGCTAAACTACTATTTTATATTAAGGATAGCTCAAAACTCCTAGAATGCATGTCATTTTCAAATTACATTGAACGACAGTGAACTTTATAAGCCCAGTTTAACAAAAATGCACCAATCATCACTCTACAAAAATCTTTTAATGATTATGAAACAAGGAAGCACAATTAGTTGCAGTTTAATACACAGGAAATAAATCATCAATGTGGAGACTTCTATCTGACCACTTTTATGAAAGTTGAGATGGAAATCAACTAAAATTAAGAACAACAAAAAACATATATTATAATAAAAATCTTAGAACATTTAAGTTTAAAAAGGTGGGCTGACATTGCAGTAAAATTTCCAACATCATGTGGACTGCATTCTCATCCACCTACACAATGTGCCAAACTTCCTGCTATTAATTAGCCCAATGTTCTGTTTAGAAGACAAAAATTACAATTGAGAGGGTTGGAAAAAGAGACAGAGCTGGCTGATATAGTCACAACAAGCCAGCCTACTCAAAAGTACACATTCAGATGGTTGGGGTTTCTTAACATTTATTTTTGCCCCTCAATGAAGGGATGGGAGGATGGGAATCACCTTGATGTAACACTGTCCTTCCTGTTGCTGTAGCCACATCCACATTAGCAAGCAAGAAAAGTCATCCCATTTCTGCGGTAGGCACTCTGTCAAAGAAAGAAAATCTGTAATGAATTATCACATCAACTTGAACAAGGAAAAGAAGCAGAGAGCAGAGCAAGGCTTTCTTCCTGTTTTGTAGACTATTCTGGCTGCAATCTAATAGCAAACTTAATCTTAACATTTCTGGTGGGGAAGCATTAAGCAACCACTTTTTCTATTAAAAACTCAGTGTGGTTAGCAAGTGGTTAGTGAGATTCTATTTCAGGACATGTGCAAAAACATGACATCCTATTTGTTAATTACCAAATACATATATACATTGGAAGTCAAAACTCCTATTATTTTAGGTTTCCGGCCTTCACAAACCCATGCAATCTCCTCACTTTGTAGAAGATTCACTGTTGTCTTAGAATAAATTACTCTGATATTTTTCTCACCGTTTTTCTACACTCCAGGCTAACAACTCTTTCAATTATATAAACAGAACTCAGTATCACAACAATACCCATCCAGTCATCCCTCTTTTTGTCTGCCAGATGAATTTCTTCCAGTAGAATTGTTGTTTCTGACACTGGACTAAGTCCATTTATTGGAGTTGAGTTAATGTATCAGTGGGGACATGGCAAGTCAACACTTATGTAAGTCCCATGGACTGAATTGGCCTACCTTAGATGAGAATGGACATTGGGTTTAGGCTTTGCCTTGTGCGGCAGGGGGAGAAATGATTCAAGTCACTGTCACAACATATGAGAAAAGTATAACATCGATCAGCATCACAGCTTACAGTAACAGCTGATTGCTTCCTCCCCCCCCCCCCCCACACATTATGCCCACTTGGAGGCAGTGATCTGGCTTCCTTACCCCACCTCCTCCATGTGCTGCCTGCTTTGAAGAGCCAAATACCTGTCTGGCTAATAAACAAACTGGCACAAACCACAAAACCAGAGGTTTGTGCCCATCTCTAGTCAAGATTAAAAACAATTTTGAAAATATTTTTAAAAACATTTTTAAAAATCTAAATTTCTTGAATAGAGCATTCCCTAGACACTTATCACTTAAAAGCTTCCCTGAAAAGGAAGGTCTTTGCCATACAACAGCAATATGTGTTTTATAAATAAACTCTGCATTAGTAACATAAAACATTAGAAATCTAAATTGAAAGGGTGGGGGATATCAGATTAAGGAGGAGTGAAAATTAATTTGTGTGAATTCCCTTGGATTATTAATCAACAAAAAGTTTGGAATGAGCAGGAACTGGCAAGCCACTCCAGTATCTTTGCCAAGAAAACTCCATGGACAGAAACAAAAGGCTAAAAGATATGACGCTGGAAGATGAGCCCCTCAGGTCGGAAGGCGTCCAACATGCTACTGAGGAAGAGCGGAGGACAAGGACAAGTAGCTCCAGAGCTAATGAAGTGGTTGGGCCAAAGCCGAAAGGACGCTCAGCTGCAGACGCGCCTGGAAGTGAAAGGAAAGTCCGATGCTGCAAAGAAAAATACTGCATAGGAACCTGGAATGTAAGATCTATGAACCTGGGTAAGCTGGATGTGGTCAAACAGGAGATGGCAAGGATAAACATTGACATCCTGGGCGTCAGTGAACTAAAATGGACGGGAATGGGCGAATTCAATTCAGATGATTATCATATCTACTATTGTGGGCAAGAATCCCGTAGAAGAAATGGAGTAGCCCTCATACTCAACAAAAGAGTGGGAAAAGCTGTACTGGGATACAATCTCAAAAATGAAAGAATGATTTCAATACGAATCCAAGGCAGACCTTTCAACATCACAGTAATCCAAGTTTATGCACCGACCACTGATGCTGAAGAGGCTGAAATTGACCAATTCTATGAAGATTTACAACACCTTCTAGAACTGACACCAAAGAAAGATGTTCTTCTCATTATAGGGGACTGGAATGCTAAAGTAGGGAGTCAAGAGATAAAAGGAACAACGGGTAAGTTTGGCCTTGGAGTTCAAAACGAAGCAGGGCAAAGGCTAATAGCGTTTTGTCAAGAGAACAAGCTGGTCATCGCAAACACTCTTTTCGAACAACACAAGAGGCGACTCTACACATGGACATCGCCAAATGAGCAATACAGTGGTGCCTCGCAAGACGAAATTAATCCGTTCCACGGTTAATGCCGTCTAGCGAAAATTTCGTCTTGCGAAGCGCGTTTTCCCATAGGAATGCATTGAAATTTAATTAATGCGTTCCTATGGGGAAAAAAAAGTCAGAACCCCCCAAAAAAGTCAGCAAAAAGTCACTTACCAGGTAGAGTAGACTGAGTCCAGCTCCTCACAGTGCGTTTGTAGCCCCAGAACAGCCGGAAAAACAGTGCCAAACAGCGGAGATTCAGCAACCAGCAGGGAGCCGGCAGCCATTTTGTGGTCGTCTCTGCTCCTGCCCCCCCTCTCCCTGCCTCTCAGCTGATCGGCGCTGGGTCTAACAGGCTTCCTGAGGCTTGCCTAGCAGGGAAAAAGCCTCTCAGACCAGCGCCGATCAGCTGAGAGGCGGGGGAGAGGGGGGCCAGGAGGGAGACGACCACAAAATGGCTGCCGGCTCCCTGCTGGTTGCTGAATCTCCGCTGTTTGGCACTGTTTTTCCGGCTGTTCTGGGGCTACAAACGCACTGTGAGGAGCTGGACTCAGTCTACTCTACCTGGTAAGTGACTTTTTGCTGACTTTTTTGGGGGGTTCTGACTTTTTTTTCCCCATAGGAACGCATTAATTAAATTTCAATGCATTCCTATGGGAAATGCGCCTCGCAAGACGAAAAATATCGCAAGACGGCCCGTCTTGCGAGGCACCAAAAATCTCTCAAGACCCTTTCGTCTTGTGAGTTTTTTGTCTTGCGAGGCATTCGTCTTGCGAGGCACCACTGTACCGAAATCAGATTGATTATATTCTCTGCAGCCAAAGATGGAGAAGCTCTATACAGTCAGCAAAAACAAGACCTGGAGCTGATTGTGGCTCTGATCATCAGCTTCTTATAGCAAAACTCAAGTTTAAACGGAAGAAAGTAGGAAAAACTACTGGGCTAGTCAGGTATAATCTAAACCAAATCCCTTATGAATACACAGTGGAAGTGAAGAACAGATTTAAGGAACTAGATTAGGTGGACAGAGTGCCTGAAGAACTATGGATGGAGGTTCGTAACACTGTACAGGAGACAGCAACAAAAACCATCCCAAAGAAAAGGAAATGCAAGAAAGCAAAGTGGCTGTCCAACGAGGCCTTACAAATAGCAGAGAAGAGAAGGGAAACAAAATGCAAGGGAAATAGGGAAAGTTACAGAAAATTGAACACAGACTTCCAAAGAATAGCAAGGAGAGACAAGAGGGCCTTCTTAAATGAACAGTGCAAAGATATAGAGGAAAATAATAGAAAGGGAAAAACCAGAGATCTGTTCAAGAAAATTGGAGATATTAAAGGAACATTTTGTGCAAAGATGGATATGATAAAGGACAAAAATGGTAGGGACCTCACAGAAGCAGAAGACATCAAGAAGAGGTGGCAAGAATACACAGAGGAATTATACCAGAAAGATCTGGATGTCCCGGACAACCCAGATAGTGTGGTTGCTGACCTTGAGCCAGACATCCTGGAGGGTGAAGTCAAGTGGGCCTTAGAAAGCATGGCTAACAACAAGGCCAGTGGAGGTGATGGCATACCAGTCGAACTATTAAAAATCTTAAAAGATGACGCTGTTAAGGTGCTACACTCAATATGCCAGCAAGTTTGGAAAACTCAGCAGTGGCCAGAGGATTGGAAAAGATCAGTCTACATCCCAATCCCAAAGAAGGGCAGTGCTAAAGAATGCTCCAACTATCATACAATTGCACTCATTTCCCACGCTAGCAAGGTTATGCTCAAAATCCTCCAAGGCAGGCTTCAGCAGTATGTGGACCGAGAACTCCCAGAAGTACAAACTGGATTTCGAAGGGGCAGAGGAACTAGAGACCAAATTGCTAACATGCGCCGGATTATGGAGAAAGCCAGAGAGTTCCAGAAAAACATCTACTTCTGCTTCATTGACTACGCAAAAGCCTTTGACTGTGTGGACCACAGCAAACTATGGCAAGTTCTTAAAGAAATAGGAGTGTCTGACCACCTTATCTATCTCTTGAGAAATCTATATGTGGGACAGGAAGCAACAGTTAGAACTGGATATGGAACAACTGATTGGTTCAAAATTGGGAAAGGAGTACGACAAGGCTGTATATTGTCTCCCTGCTTATTTAACTTATATGCAGAATACATCATGCGAAAGGCAGGACTGGAGGAATCCCAAGCCGGAATTAAGATTGCCGGAAGAAATATCAACAACCTCAGATATGCAGATGATACCACTCTGATGGCAGAAAGTGAGGAGGAATTAAAAAACCTCTTAATGAGGGTGAAAGAGGAGAGTACAAAAAATGGTCTGAAGCTCAACATCAAAAAAACTAAGATCATGGCCACTGGTCCCATCACCTCCTGGCAAATAGAAGGGGAAGATATGGAGGCGATGACAGATTTTACTTTCTTGAGCTCCATGATCACTGCAGATGGTGACAGCAGCCACGAAATTAAAAGACGCCTGCTTCTTGGGAGGAAAGTGATGACAAACCTAGACAGCATCTTAAAAAGCAGAGACATCACTTTGCCAACAAAGGTCCGCATAGTCAAAGCTATGGTTTTTCCAGTAGTGTTGTATGGAAATGAGAGCTGGACCATAAAGAAGGCTGACCGCCGAAGAATTTATGCTTTTGAACTGTGGTGCTGGAGGAGACTCTTGAGAGTCCCCTGGACTGCAAGGAGATCAAACCTATCCATTCTGAAGAAAATCAACCCTGAGTGCTCACTGGAAGGACAGATCCTGAAGCTGAGGCTCCAATACTTTGGCCATCTCATGAGAAGAGAAGACTCCCTGGAAAAGACCCTGATGTTGGGAAAGTGTGAAGGCAAGAGGAGAAGGGGACGACAGAGGACGAGATGGCTGGACAGTGTCATCGAAGCTACCAACATGAATTTGGCCCAACTCCAGGAGGCAGTGGAAGACAGGAGGGCCTGGCGTGCTCTGGTCCATGGGGTCACAAAGAGTCGGACACGACTTAACAACTAAACAACAACAACAAATCCGCTTGTGTAGCTATGCTGGCAGAGTGGGGATGACATCACTGGCAGCAGCAAACTGCCACTAATTAAAAATTCCCTGATTTTATTTCAGATTGTGCATGACTTCGTCTCATTGTGTTTAAATTGTTAAATTTTATTTTTATGTTTTTATTTTTTTATTTTACTTAAACCTTAGGGAACACAACATTGCAGATTAGCAATATATGGTCATCCAGCACATAAAGGCACCCATTATTTAGAAAATGCCTACTTGACACAGACACAATCGTGATATTGAAGCACTTTTGTTTACTATCGCAGATCTTTATCACAGAGTTGACCTTTAAGCCTATGGGTGTTCCGCTATATTTGTTCCACTTTTTCTTGGTTTATGCTGTAGGTGTTATGCTAATTACATAATTACCCAAGTTCCTTGGAATACCAGGGATACTATCTGGTTCTAGTAATGGAATACGATTCCAGAGACTAAGCAGATGATATAAAGAATAGCCAGTTATATAAGTGGAAAATCCACTACAGCTATCAGGAAATCCCCTGGAATCTACGGGTCCCTGAGTGAAATTCTGAGCCACTCCTCACAATAACACCTCAGCAATGATTTTCAACATTTATTATAATGAGTTCATTTACTTCCCTTCAAAGTTGCTGCCAAGATGGTTTACTAAATATATATATAACATCAGTAAAATATGTTAAAAATATAACAAAACGTCAGCTAAAACAATGTATATGCTTGGTAGAATGAAAGGTCTTGGCCCAGCACTGGAAAAATAACTGTGGACACTTGGCAGACCTCTCTAGGAAGTGGGCTCCAAGTCCCTGCCTTGGGGTCTTCAAGATCTGGTGCAAAACATCTCCTCCAGCTCAAGCAGGTGCTTGTTAAATAGCAGTGTGGATGACTTGCTCACAGAGCTGCTAATAAGAGATGGGCACAAACTGCTGGTTTGGTGGTTCATGCCAGTTTGTTTATTGGCCAAACATGTGTTTGGCACTTTCCACCCTCACCTCCTCTGATAGGCACCCACTCAGAGGCAATTCCCAGAGGAGGGGGGCAGGGAAGCCAGGGTGCTGCCTCTGAGTGGGCGCCCACCCGAAGAGGCAGGCCTGGGAAGTGTCAAACAGCTGTTTGGCCAATAAATGAACTGGCACAAACCACTGAACCAGGGGTCTGGGCCCATCTCTACTGCCAATCTAACCTCTAAGCCCAGATCTACATGCAGGACACCTAAAGCAAAGGCTCTCTTGAAACAGAAACACAGAGAAGGAAATGGAATTTCAGTAGCCTACAGAAACTGTACCTTGCCATCAAATCTGTTGAGAACACATTGGAAGATATCCAGCCACAGATGGACATGCTGGACACATCCAGTCTCGCTAATACATGCCATAGTGGTGTCCCCATTCAAGAATGAATCCTGGGCAGCAATTTAACAGCAGCACAAAGAGGTTCAGTGCTATGTGAGGGACTGGAAATGGGCACAGCATTTGACTTTTCCATCATATGAGCTGTCAGTGTCATATCGGCCCTGCTCAGAATAATAACAATTAGGGCCCATATATTCTTTACCCCAGCATAGATAAAATATTTTTCAATGACACACAGATGCCATCCACCAAGGAATAGTGAATGTTATTTTAATTTGTTACAGATCCATGAGAATGCCATAGGCCTGCTCCAAAAGTGACACAGTGGACAAAATTCTGTTGCAGTACTTTGCAACGTCAACAAGGTTTTTCCCAGTGTCATCTGATTTATAGGAGAAAAAGTGAGGAGAAATTGCACAAATCAGGGGAAAACTGAAGATATCATTTCCTTCAGAAAGGCTGATGGAATATTTTGTAATAACAAGAAAATATTGTAGCTTAATTTTATTTGCCATATTTTATTTTTCACAGAAACAAACAAGTAAGTACCAATTCACTACATTATTAGTTTCCTAAACCCACACACGCATGAGCAATTTCACTGCTACACTATAATAGGAACAAATTTCATAAGAAAACTTGAAATTTTACTTTTTGGACTACACAACCTGAAATTTCTCAGCAAGAAGAATCACCAACACTGTTGCCGGGCAGATTCTGGGAGATGTAGTCCAAGAAAGTAACTTTGCCAACTCTGCTTCCTAAAGATTAATCCATTTCCTATGCACATTTATTGAGGTATAAGCTCCATTTAATAGGACATACATCTGAGTAAGCAATTCAAAGAGCCATACAAAGTCAACTACATGTAGAATTAGTTCAGGTGATGTGATCTCTTGAGACCATTTGGAGGGGCATGTAGCTGTAATTTTTCAACCAATTCCACAGGGCCATTTGAATCCCCTCCTCCTAAAACCTGGTGCCGAAGCCTCCACTTCCCCTCCCATTCCGTTTGTGTGTGTGTTTGTTTTTTGTTTAAAGGCTTGTTATCCTAGCACTACGGCAGCTAGATAACCTAAGGGTGGGTGGGTGAACAGTGAGGAGTTCATAGAATCACAGAATCATCGTAGTCTTAGAAGGGACCTTGGAGGTCTTCTAGTCCAACCCCCTGCCCAAGGTAGGAGACCTCATACCATTCCGGACAGATGGCTGTCCAATCTTTTCTTGAAAACCTCCAGCAATGGGGCATCCACAAGATCAGGAGGCAAGCTGTTCCACTGCTTAATGGTTCTCATCGTCAGGAAATTCCTCCTTTTTCCAGGTTGGATCTCCCTCTGACGTGTTTCCACCCATTGGTTCTTGTCCTACCCTCAGGCACAATGGAGAACAAATCAATGCCCTCTTCCCTGTGGCAACCCTTCAGATATTGGAAGACTGTTATCATGTCTCCCCTTAGTCTTCTCTTCGTTAAGCTAAACATACCTAGTTCTTTTAGTCATTCTTCATAGGATTTAGTCTCCAGTCCCCTTGTCATCTTTGTCGCTCTTCTCTGCACGCCTTCCACAGCCTCAGTGCCTTTTTTGTATTGTAGTGACCAGAACTGGACACAGCCCTCCAAGTGTGGCCTCACCAGCTCGGTATAGAGTGGTACTATCACTTCCCGTGATCTTGAGGCTATCCCCCTGTTGATGCAGCCTAGGATTGTGTTGGCTTTTTTGGCAACTGCAGCACACTGCTGACTCATCCTTAGGCGGTGGTCCACCAGGACACCTAAATCCCTCTCGCAGGTACTACTGTCTAGCCACGTACCACCTATCCTGTACCTGTGCATCTGGTTTCTCCTGCCTAAGTGCAGGACCTTACCTTTCCCGCCACTGAACTACATCCTACTGGATAGGGTCCAATGTTCAAGTCTGTCTAGATCCTTCTGAATGTTGAGTCTATCTTCCAAAGCATTAGCAATTCCCCCTAGCTTTGTGTCATCAGCAAATTTGATGAGTGCTCCTTCAGTCCCCTCATCCAGGTCATTTATGAAGATGTTGAAGAGCACTGAGCCTAAGACAGAACCTTGAGGGACCCCACTGCACACTTCCCTCCACGTAGATGTGGTTCTATTGAAGACCACACATTGAGTGCAGTTGGTCAGCCGCTGCAAATCCATCTGGTAGATGCACTGTCTATCCCGCTTTGTTCTAGCTTATGTAGAAGTAGGTTGTGGTCAACCTTATCAAATGCCTTACTACATCCACTGCGTTTCCGTGGTCCACTAATTTAGTCACTTTATCAAAGAAGGCAATAAGATTTGTTTGGCATGATCTGTTCTTAAACCCATGCTGGCTTCTAGTAATCACCTTGTTATTTTCTAGGTGCTCACAAATCTGCTGCTTGATTATTTTTTCCAGGATTTTCCTAGGTATTGATATCAAGCTGATTGGTCTGTAGTTTCCTGGATCCACTTTTTTTCCCTTTTTCAAGATTGGAACCAAATCAGCTCTTTTCCAGTCCTCTGGCAGCTTGACCGTGCTCCAAGACCTCTCAAAGATTTCATTCTCCCTGCTTATCCTTGTGCACCCTACAAATCTGCCCTAAAAGGCTGGAAAACCATCTGGAGCAGGTTTATTTAGAATTTGTAGAACTGCTTTGCAGAATGTTGGTTTGCTCTGCTGCAAAAATAACACAATAACTACCGTGCAGCTATATGGATGTCACCAAACTTAACTAGCTCATTTTGTATCTCTGAAAAAGGTTCTTCCTGCTTAAATTGATCAGTAGGTTGGGGTGATTTTTCTCCTGGGAAAAAACGTTCCAAAAGATGCCTTTAAAATAAAAAAGGAAATAAAATGTTTTACTACAAAGTAAAACATTACTACTAAAACATGACTACTACATTACATCTCTGTGTAAAATATTACCGTTAATAGAGGTAAGAAACTGAAAATGGAAAGTAGAGCTATTCCTTTCCTAAAACCATTTTTGTCACTCAACAAGTTAATATTGTGAGCCTATATGTCCACACTGCTAGCTCAATACTTTTGACCATGCCAGTCTTTGACGATGCAGTCAACTGAATGATGGGGCTCACTGTCACTTAATTTTGATTGGTACTGCATCAGCGTTTATCTGAATTTTACATATACAGCATTTATGGCTTCTGCTCCTCATGAAGACATTCATTTTACAATCCAAATCTAAAATGTCTGTTGTATATGAATGCATACATATAAAAGAAAAAATTATGTTGTTTGATGTCACAGTATGTGAAATGGAATCCAAACGCTTAAATGAAATTGGCTGCTACTGGTTTCATAGAGCGTTAATTTCAATCACTCTTAATAGTTGCCAAGACTGGAAACGGACAAGGTCTGCCAAGGAGCACATGTGGAAGAGAAAAGGAACACTTGCCCAGTTTAAAGGTGTTTATATTTATGTTGCATTTCTTCAGTGTTGGTGCCCAAAATCAGGATAGCAGGAAGGGTGCTGGTACACTCACTTTAACCTGTTGCAACATTGGGAGACAGGCAGGGAGTGGCACACCAGTGCAACAACTTATGATTCTTCATGTTCCATACGCAAAAGCAGCAACAGAGAGGACATGTGACTAGACAACCCAATTATCCCTACCTAGGATGGTCTAAATTGTGCTAAACAGGGTTGTTTCGATATGTGTTATGTCATTTGGGGTGATCCTTGCATCCACATGCAAGCATCAACCATTTAACACCTCAAGCAACTATTTGGCACAATCTAGACCAATCTTCTTTCCCTTTGGTGGTAGTGCAAAAACCACCATCACCACCAATTCCCACCCCGCCGTCTCCTTCCTTCTCTATGCTTTGTTTAAGCCACTTCATGATCTTGAGAAACGGGAAGTTTCCTTCCCACTTCCCACCGGGGGGGGGGCAAAGCTCTCCATTTATTTTAAACTGTTGCTAACTAATACAGCACATCAGTGATGCATTGAAAGGGATTTTAAAATCACTGATGTATTAGGAACAATTAAAAAGAAATGCAAAACTTCATCTCCCTTCCTCTCTGCTGCTTTGACATTTGCTAAATGTCAGCCATTTGACAAGCCATAATACATGCCAGAATGGCTGCACAGATGGTTCAGGCATAATATATGCCTTCCATGCACATGGAAAGTATCAAGTGCAAGTATATGCAGCAGACTTGGGGGCCACATTTATTCCCACACACATCCAACATACTGCATTCTGTCTATACAGTCTGTCTGATGGAGATATATCCATCCTCCCAAAACTTGCATGGCTTTCTCTGCTTCAATGAATGACATTCTCATTCGAAGCTGTATTGACTCTGAATAACCTAGCATAATTTTGCTTGCTAGTCCCTTAATTCCTTTTGCTAGTATTGCATCAAACAAATTTAATAAATTCTATTCCCACTTCCCACGACTTGTCTGATATCATCATGAAGAAAGAAAACAAGGCAAAAGGATGATGGCATTTGCTCCAGTAAAAACTTCGAAGTGCAGGAATAGAGCATGGTTATTTGCCAAAAAGAAAAAGAAGGAAACTGGTGAGGAATGAACCATCATTTTAAGTTTCTCAGAGGCTACTGTAAACAATGGTGAGAGAAGCTAAAAAAAAAATCATATGAAATTATAAAACAATACTTGGCAGTAGCATTCGCAAAACAAACATACTTATGCAAAGTTCTTCCCATCATTGCCACAAACTTTAATAGACTTTATTTTTCTGAGTAAGAAGACTTCTGGAAATAAGGTTAAGCTGGAAGCCTTAAGGGAGACATACCCTTACAGAGCATGCAATTGTAAGGTTAGATTTTATTTAAGAATCAGGACAGAGCATAAAAATTCAGACACACACTCTTCTGAAATTAAGACCTCCCACAGAGTAAAACAGAAGATTATTAGTACTGGGTATAGTGACTTGATTAGATCTACCCCTGCTGCACAGAGACTCTCACATTTTCATTTAGCTTGCAAACATTTATTTGGGGCTGTTTTTCTCGCCAGGGCTGGACAAATACTCTGTATCTTAAATATTGTTATTCTTGACAAACTCTGCTGACTATTTTAAGGCAATTTGCTAGGAAGAAAAAGTGTGTGGTTCAGAAGGCTGAGCTTGGTGAGAGGGGGGTAGGCTGCAAGGGCCAGAAGATGCTGGGATTTAATATTAACTATGCTACTTACTTGCTGTGTGGCCTCCAAAAGCTTGTTCAGCCTTTATAGCATTTCAGTTTCCCTGTCTTTAAAACAGGGATACTATTACTTCCCAAGAGTGATTCAACGGATTACAAGGCGAATGTTTGTTTTAATGCTTTCAAAATATAGCATATTGTATAATTATTATTTGCATTAGGCCATTTCTCCCCATTGTTTCTGATGGCTAGATACCAGGATTACTGAAGTGGATGTTGAAATAGGCAGCTACTGGGCTGTAGGAGTGGAATTTTCAAGCAAGCAATTGAAAGGTTTTGGAGAAAAATAGGTATTTTCCATTTGATGTTACAGCTACTGGTTACTTAGGCACAGCAGTTCTCTTCTTAATATTCTCATAGCATAAGCATACATATTACAGCCATCACATATAATTCCTGTGCTAATATGTGTTCATCGAAATGTGCTTTCATTTTATCACATGTGCATTCTTACATTATCTTTGATTTGATTTATTCTGTTTATTTGGAAAACAAGGACTCTTCCTATAAGCAGGAAAAGCTGTTCTGCAGACAGAGGAATTTTCTCAGGCTCTATGGCCCTTCATTGGCAGAGGCTTTGGGTGGGGCCAGTTCTATTACTGCTCAGTACTCATTACTGCCTAATGCACTCAAGTTTCTGAGGCTCTAGTTCATCAAAGCAGTGGGAGGTAAGAGAATTTAAGGTAATGTATCAGTGACTGCCAGTGGCGGAGATAAGAAGAAATAAAAAGCAAAAAGAATAAATACTTCAATCGAAGTTTGAAATTTGTAGAAGAGGTTTTGGTCTCAATATAGAAAAAAATAATTATCTAAGAAACTCCTACTTGGGTGTGAACATCCTACTTCTAGCTGGATTTTATTTGGCAAAGTCCTGGGCAAGAGTGGAAACTAATACAGAACATGTCTATAAACAAATATATTTATTTAGTAGAGTAACACATTCACTAGCATGTTCCACTGCTAGTAACGTGTTAAACTATTTCCTAGAGTGGGTTTGTTTTGTGATTCTGCTACTTTATTCAATCTACATCCTTCTTGCCTTTACTGTTAGGAACTATCATGGCCAGTCACATCAAAATCTGTTTGGAGGGACATGCATATTTACTTTTGCCCGCCCCCCTGTACACAACTTCCTTCTTCTTCCCCAAGCAACTCATGTACTAGTCCATCTTTACTCACTGCACAGATGAGCTGAGGAAACAGACGTGCATATCTGTCATACATATAAGCTTTGCATATAGCCCTATGCAGATAAGATGTAGTATGTTGCAGAAATAGGTCAAAGCTGTGAATCTACCAAACATTCTCCTCCCCTCACAGACTGACCAGAAGGCTATCCTAAAATAGTAATTTATGTTTTAACCTATTATTTCACACAAGTCATTCACAATTCTTCTATGAGAGTCAAACTATCTGTCTACTCACCTTCTCTGAATTTTGCTATCATGAATTAAAATACAAAGTCCCGGCAGATTCAGGCCCAAAGAACAGGCTACTGCCATTACAACATCATCGACTTCCATCAAGCTGCAGTTCCTTTTTTGTACTAGTTGGCTCTTAGTTGCAAAGCAGTTTGTGGTAACTCTTGTATGTCGAGCTCATATTTTTAGCCCTACAGTAGCTCCGAATTGCCTTGGGTTTGTGGGTTTTAAAGCAGACTCTTAACATTACTGATGTGGCATTTTGTTTTCAGTAATTGATATTAATTTTCAGGTTGCACTTCTGGTTTCAATCTGAGATGCTCTCAGAGGGCCGCAGTTAAAACGTCCACAACAAAATGGTAAGGGATTGTTTTGTTCCCTTTTAGTTTTGGAAAAGTTTTAACTGCCATACACTCCCAGTTTCTTTTGCATTAAATTTTGCCCCTGCACAGCACAAAACATTAACGTCTGTCTGGCTGAAACAATTATTTTGGCATTTCTATGAGCAGCCTGGGTTTGGAATCTGGTGATAATCAACATTTCTACAAACTCAAGTTGATACATTGGACCTGTATTACACACTTTAAAGTGACTATGAAAACAGCAGCCATTTATTTATGGGGAGATACTATGCCAACAGCAGATGCTTTCCATATGTCGAGCACAATGCTACAGTCTCCCACTCTCCATTGTTCTCACACTGTAGGACAAGTCCTGAGGAAAAGGCATTTCCACAGCATGCTCCAGCAATCTCATTGCTGAGAACAAGCAAATTCTCCTTAGGCAGGTAAGGTGGGAAATGTACAGGGCAGCCTTCTTATTAGGGTTCAACCTTGTCTGAACAAGTACACAAACAAACAAACTCACCCGAGTTTTCTAAACTAGGGAGGTAAATGAAACATATTTCATATCAGCAGGTGAGAACCAAATATTTGAGTTTTCCCCCACTAATTGAGATTATGTGTTTGTGTATTTCTGTAAAAAAAAGTCATGGAAGCAAAAATGCAAAAATTCTGTATTTTGTGTGAAACCCTTGTATTTTATATAGTAAACTAGGAAAATGCAAGCTATGTTTGGTTTTTTAAATACTAGTTTCTGCACATATGATTTTTTGTTATTGTTTTACTACTCTTGCACTCCCAGCTTTTTTGCTCTGCTATAGAAGCAAAAACTCTCACAGCAGTTGCCCATTTTCAAGACTATATCAATGTGTTAAGACATTCTGTTTTTTTAAACAGAAGACAAGACAGTTTGTGAATATTCATTGCATCCCTATTATAAACATGCTGAAATGGCATAGAAACTCTGTGTGGGTATAGGCAAAGAGCATATTTTTAAGGTGCTCTCCTAGAGGCAAGTTCTAAACAGTTCCTCAAACCCCTTTCAAGATGCAAGGAACTGGTGCTAAGAATGTCATTTGATTGACAGATATTCCCACTGTTAATGACACTTCAAAACTCATATTGACTGAAGATTCTGCAAATACTATTACGATGGTTGACATCCAGACAGCATAACACTTAGATTAGAGCAACAATGATTTATCTAATGTGGATAGATAATACTCTTGTGTTCTGCTTGGATACAGGAAACCCAGATTCACAGCTTGCAGCTGTTCCTCTTCCAGTCTTCCCATTAAGCATGAGATCTGAATTGCCCTGCCATTTGGTAGGTTGGTAACGGACTCCACCAGATTGTGCCCTTGAGTTTCAACAGTGTACCTCCCAAGGGAGGGTAAAGCTCTGTAAATATCACTTTGTGTTTTCTGAGATTCTGGGTATATTTCCATAAGGCTACTGAAATAAGTGACAGTATAAAATACCTTAATGAATTTTGCCAACAAGTATTCCCTAAAAACGTGAGTTTTTCCAAATACAACATTTCTAAAATGAAAATAAACACTTCTGCTTCAAAATAGTTACAATGGCAAAGTGTTAAATCATAAAGCAAATGGAAAATGTGTAACTTGTAAATATCTGATCTTTAAAATATGTGTAAATGAGGGAAGAAACTCAAAAAGAACTCCCATTCATTTACAGGTATTGATCTAAATAATTTTAGTTCACATGTGGTTGTTCTGCCTTTATCCTTTCTCAGGATCTATGAATTAGTATTATTTTTGAAGAATGGTAACTGACATCAACATGTACAGTTCCAACACAAAATAACTATAACTACTGTGTATACCAATAACACACTGCTACCCATACTATCAGTGGCTGGATAGTTCACTGACTGTAGAGCCAGAGGTTGGCAGTTCAATTCCTCACAGTGCCTCCTAGAAGAACAGCCAGCCTGTTTAATCATGGGCAAGCTGCACAGACCCAGGGCACCCCCAGAAGAAGAGAATGGTAAACCACTTCTGAGTATTCTCTACCTGGGAAACCCTAAAAAGGGTTGCCATGAGTCAGAATTGACAAGATGGCATGCAATTATTATTATATCCACACTATCCAGTCTGAGGCCACCGACTGAACAACTGATGCAACTGGATAGTTCTGAGACAATCCATCTCTATATCTGTGCTTAAAAGTAATGGATGCCAGATGCCAACGACAGATGATATTATGGCAAAACAACTGATACAGATATTTTGCTTAAATGGTCAGAAACCAATAAAGTAGTGTCCCTCTTTTTTGAATTCTGAGTTCATTTCCCTTTAATTTTATACTAGATACAAGCAATTGCATTTGTTGCCAGTTTACTTACCCATTCTTTGTTGTGACGCTTTTTCCATTTTTAAAATTCTTTACTTTCACCATATGAGTATCTATCAAGATTTGTACAGAAATTTAATCAGATTTCTAAATGCGTAAAAAATGTCACCTGTGTTAATCTGAAAGAACTGATTTTTCAATAATTATTGTAAGGGTTGGTACTTCATGAACACAAGCACGCAACAGAATTTTGAAACAGATGTATCTCTCACCTTTTTCCACATATATATTTAAACACTACTCCCACAAACATCTGTATCTGTTAACTGTTGGTAAAATATTGATAGCTACCTTTTGGTGCTAACCAGCGCATAGCATACTTTTTACAATTGTGTTCTTATGGCACTGTTTCTCATTTCTTACTAATATAATTTCTTGTCAGAAAAAACTAAAACCACTCTGGGGAGTCTGGTTCAGACATTCTCTTTAACTCATCCCAGCTAACACATTAATTCTTCTTCTCGGTACATAACTAAATCTTATAATGCCATGGTTTATCCATGTGAATTGCTTAACGGGCATGTTAAAACTTTCATTATAAAATTATATAAAAGAATCTAAAAGGATTTCATCATTTCAAGTCACCAGGCTGCAGTGACAACACAACCAACAGTTAAAATATCCTAGGCCAAACCATGCCAGTGGTAAACTAGTTGTATTTTCTGGCTCTGTAGTGACTTAATTTTTTTTAATTCCCCAGTCTTGATCAAGGGAACATATGGCTTCCCAGAAGCAGGAAACCACTTCTGCCAAATTTATTTTCCTTTAGTAACAAGACCACAAAAGACTGAAACATACAGCTCTGTTAGCCACCACCCTGTCCTAGATGATTGTAGTTTAATAGCTACAATAAAAACCATGCAAGTAAATTATATTCCACATTTTTTTATTCTCCAGGGCAGTAAGTGGACAGTCCCTTAAGAATATGATCTTTAGATGTATCCATTACTTTATGACTAAAAAAAAGAAGAAGCTAAGTTTCCTTTGGGGTGGGGATGGTAAGTCTTCTAGTTTTGAAAACCTGCCCAAACAGTTCCAAGATCAGAAGAAACTAAGTTATTAATGTCAAGGAGCCAAGATCTCTTTTGCCATGGTTGCTGAAGGAAGGAGGGAGAGTGTTTTGTACTCAGTGGTCCTTTGCTTCTGCAGCACAAGCCTGAGCCAAAGAAGCAGGACAGGAAGAAAGAAGAGACTGAACAAGATGACTTAAAATACAAAAACAAAATCACAGTATGAAATAAAGAAGTGAAAAGGCATCATTTTAAGAAAACAACAAAATTGCAAAGTTTTTAAAAAAACTAACCACTGTATCTTTAAGACAGATAGTCTCCCCTCAGAAAGATGACAAGCTAATTACAGTGTTTCTGCCAGAGGGAACTCACACATGCAAACTATTATGTAAAATATAAGGGTATTTTTTTTCCCTTCAAGAATGCTCAAGATCATTAGACATGGTTTTCTCAATGCTGGAAAATCAAGCCAAAAATGAAAATAAACAGTTTCAAGTATATGCAACATAATTCCCTCAGCATTTATGGCAATATAGTAAAACGAGTCCTACAAAAATGTGGCTTGACATTTCATGATGTTCTGGGTTTTTTTTTACCTCAATATTCAGTGTTTCCCTTCTTGAACTATATTATTCCCAACTCAATTCAATTTCATAGAGCACGGCTACACACATCCATGGATGTTCACTGAAATTTCAGCCCAGTGTCAGCTAACATGCTACAAAAAGCAACACTGGGAAAAACTGACAAAAATTTAATACATTATCAATTATTTTTAGAAAAGAACATCAGAATAATGCTGCACAATAGGAAAACATATGGAACTATATGCTATGATAAACAGCACCCTGCTTTCCTTAATTATCTGCTATGGTAATTTAAGGCCAAGGTGATGATGATTTAGTTGATTTAACAGCCAAGCATGCAAAATCTTATAAATTCTGCTATAAAGTTACAAGTGAGCTAATAGCAAACTGTTCATATAAATAAGTACAAGTATAAGGGGAATTTCAGTTCATTTTACTCTTACAAGGTCAAGAGGCAGTATTTTAATTGGAAGCACAGAAAGGCTTCAGTAGGTACAAATGCAGCTGCCCTTTTTTTCAGGCATAATGCAGGGATGCAAAGCTACAAAGGTCTACACTGTCTGTTTTTCTGCATCACCCTAATCTTTGCTGGCATTCTCTCATCATCCTCTGCTATTGACCACTGGTATTCTATCCACAATAGTGCTGTAACCAGAAAGTAAACCTCTAAATGTTACAGCCAAACCATTATTCATTAAACTGCATTAATGGCACGCTTGCCACTCAGGATGCTTTTGGTGAGAGAATCTAATCCAAAAGGAAATAACAGCCATCTTACTGAATTTATTTTTGGCTTTAGTTGGGAAAGGATTCAATATAATGTTATACCTGATGCAGAATTTGTAGGTTTAATCCCAGTCTGGCAATAATTCACAGTGAATTGAAAATGACACAACTGTGTTATGCTTTAGATGGGTAAAACTTTCTCATTAGGAAATATGTGAAATTAATTCATATAATATGCATATTCTTATTTGGTATGTAAAACAGCAACATTGATTTTTATTGTCAATACTTGGTACTGTGTTATAGAGGCAGGATATTCTTGTTTGTCCAGTTTCTTTTTATCACAGTGTTTTTGCTCAGAGAATATATTTGGAGAACAGGAGATGGCAAAACACTGGGTTACAGATGGCCCATCTAAAAACACACCCAGGGTTAGAAATGGACAAGAGATTTTATGTTTCCGGTAAGAAGTGGTCCACATTTGCTACATAAAACTAGGATAGCTATTGTCATGCTGATGTGCATAAATATTCTGCATACGTTATAATAATCATGTACCATAAAGTCAATTCCAACTTATGGCAACCTCTTCCAGGGTTTTTCAGGTAGAAAATACTCATAAGTGGTTTACCATTCCCTTCTTCTGGGGGCGCCCTGGGACTGTGCAGGTTGCCCAAGGTCACACAGGTGGGCTCTTCTCTCAAGGCACAGTGGGAAACTGAACTCCGAACCTCTGTCTCTGAAGGCAAATACCCAGACCACTGAGCTATTCAGTCAGCTTCTGTTTAACTATTACATTCCCCTTAATATTTACTCTATTAATGTTGTATCATCAACAGAATATGGGAACTGAACAAGAACTGCCCTCCAAAATTGGGAATCTGTGGATTCTCCTCCTTTCCTTCCTGGCCTCATGAAAAGACTCTTACTCCTTCCATTTATTAATTTCAAATTAATTAATTTATTTTATTTTATTTTTTAAAAGAAAAAAGGCTAAAGGAAATTAGTTTACTATCTTTTCATAAATTGGTGGTTATATCAGACAACTTTGTCAACCTATCTGCTTAGGCTTGGGAAGGACTAACTAGTTTGCTGACAAAATTTTAGTGATGAACAACCACTGTTGATGTAAATGAATTCGTATTCTGAAGTACTGTTTAAAATAGGAATGTATGGGCAGGTCAAAAGATGGCAAGGGTGCTTTCCTGAAAGTCAAACATGCAACACAGCTCTGAAAAGTCACTTTTTTGGCCTACAGCTCCCAGAATCCTCTGACCAGTAGTCTAAAAAGTAATTTGATCAAGCTCTGGTAAATGTACAGTGAATGCACACATGAGAGATAGAGAATGAGACTATGGTATACACATTGGATGTGCAAAGGTTTGCTAACATGATCAGGATCTTGCTTTCAGAAGGGCAGTTTCCTCTACATACAAAAGTCTATATATGTGTGTGGACTGTACAGAGAGTCAAGGGGTCTCACATAGAAGTAAGAAGGGAGAACTTGCTAATGTATTCAATTTTAATCCACTCTGCTAAGGACAATCAGTGGATTTATTCTGAACATCCGAAGAGAGCTCAGGTTATTCCAAAATCAGGTAACCTTTAAAAGCCTAAAACAAAAGAGAATTTTAAAAATATATTTGGTGGGAGACTGAAGTAGGTAGAACTGGCATAACCATTTCCCCCCTGGGTTTTAACTCACATGTGATGACATAAAGCTAAGGGGGGTGGGGCAGTGTGGAGTTGAAAATGATTTAAATTTGTGAACTCCAAACTTTTTGGGAGATTGCCAGGCTTAATTTGGATGTGGGCATTTCTAAGTTTGTACAGCTCTAACTTTATCCTGTTATAGTCTAAAACAGAAGACTTGGTAACAGTTTTGAAAAGATTTTATATTTATTCATCACAACTGTTCCCAATATAGTAAAGCAAATAATCAAAATGTGTGTTTTTCTAATTGTTTCACACCAAAAGAGAGCAAAAGGATACCGGGGCCCTCTAAGGAAAAGCATCCATGGAAAAATAGTGGGTTAGAATAATACCCAGTATCATGTAAGGATAATCGCCAGGATTGGTTACCTGAGTTGATGGGAAAAGCCGCATCAGACAATCCAGGCAGATCCAGCTTCTCTCCTTCTTTTCACCCACCCTGGCAGCCCTCTGCACCACCTGAAATTCTGCTTTGGAAGGTTTTTCAGTTTCCCAGAGCAGACATTAAGAGTGCACAGTGGCGGTGGGGTGTGGGCGTGGCTGTCTCCTGCCAGCACCAGCTACTCAATGGAATCCTGGCAAATAAGCACAGGAGGAAATAGGACACTTTCCCCCTGCTGCCCAGGTCGCACCTGCAATTTCTCCCTCCAAGCCTCCACATTCAACAGGTACCCCACCACCACCTATGTCAATTTTCAGATTAAAAAGTTCAACAACTAGAATCAACTATGCCCAAGCATTTATTCCCTGTCAGAAAACTGTTTACTGTACATCTTGTCTACTAAAATATGCAGCAGCTCTGTTGGTAGCCATCCTGCTATTAATGGAGCAAACGTGTAGCAAAGCAGTGCTTAAGAGATCCTTAGAAGAGCCTTGAAACAAATATTCTGATAGACGTCAACAGATCTCTCAGGATTCAGGGCTGAAGGTCAGTTAAATTAGTAAAAACTGTCTTTTTATACACAGATGAAAAACAAATATATATTTAGTATATTTATCATTATAAATTTATTCCAATCCAACTAATACTGTATAGTGTTCTTATTAACACACAGTTCTGTACAAAAACAGTGGGTAATAACTTGCCTTCTTCCCTGCTTTACTTCCTTATAGTGAATTCAGTGTTACATCTCGTTCATTCTATAAAGTTTGAGATCCGAAATGAAATAACAGAACTTTGTATACCCAGTTGCACATCACAGACTTTTAACAAAAAGTTTATCAGCGAGCCCTCAGGGAGACCAGCGCTTGGAAAAATCACATTTTGGTCTACAATTCCCAGAATCCTCAGCCATAACTATGCAGGCTTGGTGGCTCACAAAGGCTAAAATAAAATACACAGAAGAAAAAACAAACACAGAAAGCTTATTGAGTGCATCTAATGCTTTGCCCTGACTTCTTTAACAGAGATCACACAAGCATTTTCTGCACAGAGAGTTGGATGTGCATAGCTTCTGACCACAAAAGAGACAACATTATCATACTCCTACAAATGTCCTTGATTTCTGTGGTTGTGGATTCATAAGAATGGTGGGCCCTTAACTAAAATTTAGACAGCAGTCTCTCTAGTCAGCCAGAACTGCCACTTCATAATCTTTTCAGAAACCTCCAATGACGTGGTTTTGGAGGAGGTAGCCATGTTAGTCTGTGCAAGCATATCAGGCAAAACCCAAAGAAACAAAAGAAAATAAAACAAAAGACAAAAACATGTGACACCTTAAAGATTATTACATTTTAATGTAAGCTTTCGTGGACATATCCACTTCATCAGACAAATGGAAACAGAATAAAATGTTGAATGAAATATTAGTTTCACAAGTAGAACATTCTAAATATTCACTGGTGTATGGTACATCTACATACAGTAATTTAGCCTATGTTGTTTTAAGATACTGTTGTAAATATAAACATTCCTCCAGGAGACAGAAAACAGACACCAGGCCTGAGCAAAGATGAGAGGGGAGAGAGAAGAGAGAGGAGGGGTGTGTGGAGAGGAGATCTGGAAGACTGGGGATTCAATTAAAACCTAAGGGAGGGGGGGGGGAGAGAATATATAAAAAATAAATATAGAAGTGAAAGAAGACAGCAGAGGAATCACCTTTTTTAATGAAGGGAATATTGACAGTTTTTATCTTTGAGCCTTGTGATGAGATGGGCTTGCTAGTTATGAAGAAAGCAACAGTGGCAGTAGATAGCAACAGAATATCTGTGAAGATTCTCAATCATCCAGGTGAGGTTATCTGGAAGTTGAGTCATGGCAACTGGATGTATTTTTTCCAGTTGCCATGACTCAACTTCCAGATAGCAGCAGAAGTGTTACATTTAGTAATGACTTAAGAAACCTAGTCTTATATTCAATCTATTTATATGGGTGTCTATCATGCATATAAATTTTTTCTCAGCTGTTTCCCCCTGTATTCTTGATTTGTAATAATTCTGTTCTAAAATAGTGATTTTCAAATCTTCCACAGAATGTCCTGGTAGACTGAAATGGTTCGACACAGGTTCTGTGTTTTGTGATTTCTGATGTCAGATTTATTACTGTTGACCCATTTCCGTAGAGACTATCGTGTTTGTTCTATGTAGAGTGCAAAAGGGCATTGCTGGCAAAAGATGGCATAGATCACATTAGCTGAGGAACAAGTGAAGGTGCCTTTGATATTGTATGTGGCATTATTGGGTCCCATAATCATGTTGTCAGAATAGATGCATGGGCAGAGTTGGCATCTGGGTCTGTGGCAGGGTTTAGTCCCCCTGTCCATGTTGCTGTTTTGTGGTCCATTGTGTGTTAGTATTTTCTTGAGGTTGGAAGGTTGTCTGTAGACAAGTATGGGTCTCCCACTGAGGGCTTTGGAGAGTGAAATGTTCTTGTCAAGGATGAGCTGGACATCACTTAAGATGTGTGTGAGTGGTCTCAGTTGTGGACTGTAAGTAACAACTAGCGGTGTTCTGTCATTTTGTCTTCTGGATCTGTCTTGCAGTAAGTTACTTCTGGGTATGTGTCTTGTTTTGTTGATTTGTTCCTTAATAATTTGGATTGGGAATTGTAGTCTGGGGAATGCATTTAGTAGATCCTTGAGTCTGGAGTCTCTATCCTGTGGGTCAGAGCTGATGCAATCCATTGGGCTTGGCGGTACACGATGGATTTTGTTGTGTGTTCAAGATGGAAGATGGAAGACTGCAAGTAGGTATATTGATCAGGGGGTTTCTGGTACAGCATGGTGCTAAGATGCCCATGTTGTAGTTTCACAGTGGTGTCTAGAAAATGCACCTGTTGCACATATTGTTCAAAGGTGAGGTTGATGTTTGGTGAAAGTTACTGAAATCCTGGTGGAATTTTTCTAGAGAAGCCAGCTATCTAATGCAATAAAGTAGACAGTCTTGATATCAGACACTTATCCTACAGCACTGTATCCCTGTATTTGTGTGTAGCGACATTTTCCCTACAATACATGGAAACTTGTAAATACATATCAAGTGAGATCTTCTTGAACCAGATTGGGAAGAAAAAAATGAGACCCATTATACGAAATTGCAAAGATCCTCACAACATGGACACAAATGCCATACTGTTCTAGGAGAAATGTTAGACAATACATTTTCCCGTCAACTCTAGCTTATGGCTTGCTTGTTGTGCAAAGGTGTTGGGAGCTCTGGAATTTCAGAATGGAATCCATCTGCTCACAGGGGTCTGCCACTTCACTGGTGACCCAAACAGCAAGTGCAAAAAACAAAACAAAAGCATGTCTTTCATAAAGGTAAATGCCAGCAATTACAAATACATGACATGCCTCTGAGTACATGCAGGCTTATAGAGTCTTCCCACATAGCAGTTTTTTTCCATGGCTCAAATATCTAATTTTCAATGCCAGCTACAAAATTATTTTTCTTATTTGTTTGCATTTTTTCTCATTTACTGGACAAAATCCTGTGGTATAAAGTTTTGCTGGTGTAAACTCGATTCAGTGCTGATAGTATTTCATTTAAATGAACTGAAAGCTCCCTTGGCATCTGTTTCAGATTCGGAGGCTCCCTAGGACTCACCTTTGCCCTGCTGAAGCCTTTGGGAGCTTTGAGATGCCAGGGGAGGGGGCTTTGATAGCCAAAACTCCATGTCGGATGGCCACAGTCAGGACTGGGGCACCTGATTGCGACCAGGCAAAAGGGACCCCAGGGAATCTCAGAATCTGAAAGGGGAAGATAAGAAGCTTTCAATTCATTTAAACTAATTATTTCTGGAGCCAGAGCTACTTAATGCTGTGTTACTTTACGGCAACAAGATTTCACGCATTATATTTCTCAACACCCATAAGATAGTTCACAGAATATAAAGATGAAACAAGAAATACAAAATATATTAAATTAAAGCATAAAACTTTTAGAAGATGGACCTATTAGTAGTCTGCAACAAAGACATATTTAAAGCTCATTTAAAACAATCAGGGAGTGGAACATGCACACTTTTTGGGTAAGTCATTCCCTGAAGATGAAGCCACCACTGATAAGGCCCAGTGTGCTTCTATCTAATACTTTAGCTCCAAGCCAGCTATCTAATATAGAGATGGGCACAAATTTTTTAAAAATGGCAATTTGTCATAATTCATCAAGATTGATGGAATATGAATTTATGAATTTTTCCAATGGATCAATGAATCAATTTGTCTTTACTTTAAAATGCTATAAAATTGTGTCCCCCACCCAAGCACCTAGAGGCACCAATATCACAAAGAAGCTTCCTCTGACTCTCCTCTACAAGCCCTGTAGGATTGGTGAAGTTTGGGTTTCAGATGTTCGAGTTATATACCCACAAAGTGGGTCCCCCAGGGAAGTGCACCCCAGGCACCTAGAGACACCAAAATCACATAGAAGCTTCCCCTAACTCTCCTCTACAGGTCCTCCAAGTTTGGTTAAGTTTGGTTTCATGGTCCCCCCATGAAAGAGACAGAGGCAGCTGGCATAGTTTGCCACCAGGCATAGAAGCAGATGGCACTGAGGTTGTTTGGTTTCCCACCAGGCATAGAGGGTTTTGCAAGAGGCGTAATTTAGTTTGCCTTAAGGCACAGAGGCTTTTGGAATAGACATACTTTACAGAGGTGTTTGCAAGAGGCATACTTTAGTTTGCCATCAGGCACAGAGGCGGATGGCATTGAGGTAGAGTGGGAATCAGGCACCCTAAATACCTGTGTGATTCCCCTGGATTAGCAGGATGGGACATTGAGGCAGACAGCCAGAGACAGAGTTTGGTTTTGCACCCAGGTTGAGAGGCAGCCGGCACAGAGTTCTTTCCGTGCCCCTGGGTAGCACAGATTGCTGGCAGAGAGTTGTTTGTGCCCTGAGTAGGCCATAGTGCAGGCAGAGAGTTCAGTTTGTGTCCCTAAGTGGGACATTGCAGGCATTGCAGTGTGCTTGCCGTGAGTCATTATTCAGAGAGGTGGTGTGGTGGACCTGGGTGTCTCAGACAGCAGCACGCAGGCAGGCGGTGTGGTAGCAGAGAGACTGTCATAGGATCCCTACCTCACTGGGTTCTACGAGGGGAAGCCTAACAAGGGAAAGTTCACCTTTATGAATGGCATCCTCTCCACAGTTACAGGAGCGGTGGGATCGGAGCACGGTCTCTGAGATGGGAGAAGACACACTCGCTCTGTACACTGGTGGGGGTGGGGATGGAAAGGAGGTCCATGGCCACAGTAGACAGCTCTGGCCATATTACCATTTTCCGGGTCCAGAACTGGAGGGGATCTGATGGGGGAGCTGGGGGGGGGGCTCTGCCAGGTACTCCCGCACCATGGACTGTGCCAGGTCTTTATCTGCCGCCTGTCTGCCCTCTGTGGCAACCACCCAGCTCCAGTAACAGGGTCTGGTGCTCTTGCCAGAAGAAGTCCCTGCCTGTGGCTCCTGTGAACCACCTTCTCCCTCGTCTGACTTGTGCCCTAGCATCTCTGGTTCCCCAGGCATGCATCATGCTGCTAATGCTCTGCAGACCTCAGTGGAAAGCTCTATTCTCCACTCCTCCAACACCAAGTATGCCGCCAAGCTGCCCTTGATGCGAGGATCACACAGGCAGACCATGAGGTAAGCTTTGTCTCTGCAGACAGGATGGAGTAGCTTCTGCATGACTGCCTGCAACCTCTGCACCAAGGCCCTGGTCCATGGAGGAAGGGAGGATCCCTGCACCAAAGTGGAGTCCAGAGACCAGTTGAGGGCATGAATCAGGGGAGATTACTTGCCCCAGGCTGGCAGTGTGACCACACAGGACAGCAGTGGTCTCTTGGAAGGGCTTGAGCACCTCCACCATCTGGGAGAGGGCCAGCCAATCCGTGGCACTGATGCCCACCTTTCTTCCCCTGAGCAGAATGGGCATGGAGGACATGATGTCCTCCAAAACGGACTTCTGCTGCACCAGGCAGGACACCATGGTCAAGGTGGAGTTCCACCTGGTTGGCAGGTCCGTCATGTGTCTCTTGCCTCAACTCCTTCTGCTTCTCACAGAGCTGGCAGGCAGGCTTCAGGCTGCAGGAGAAATGGCCCACCAGTTGGCAGTGTTACTCCAGGAGTGCCAGCATCTCCTGGGTGCCTGTGTCCCACTCAGGCTTGATGTGGCTCCCCAGGACAGTGACATCACACACAACAAAGTGTAACTTGTGCACCATGCACACAATGCCCTCAAAGCCTGCCATATTCAATGCTGCCAACATGTTCTACCCAGCATCCATGACCATGTGGCCACAGATGACCTCCCCCTCTGGTGCCCACTACTGCAGCGTGGACAGGAACTCACTGGCGATGTTCTTCCCTGTCACCTGAGCCTCCGTGTACCACACTTGCAGCAGAATGGATGTGCAGCCTGGTGGCAGGACAAGGGCCTCCCCCTGCGGCCCTGTTGCCAATGCCCTGCCACTCCTCAGGTCCTCTGACTGCCACCAGTGGGCCATGAGTGAGAGGTACCTGTGGTGACCTCCACTCCACAGGTCTGTCGTGAAATGCAACTTCCGCCCCTGTGCTCATGAAAGCTGGTCACGGACCACCTCCTGCATGGAGTCACAGACAGAGGGCAGGACTCTACAGCTGATGGTTTTCCATGGGGGGATGTGTCATACCACAGGGTGAAAAAATGCAGCAACCAGTGGAAGGCTGGGGCTTCCATGGTGGACAGTGGAAGCTTGAGCAGGGCAATCATTTCAGCCACAAGATGAGCCTTGCCCTTAGACCACCTACTGAGGGTCAGTACAGACCCATTGAGCACAACTTTGTGGAGTGTGGCCTGCCTCATGCTCCCAGACCTACCAACCCCCCTGGCTGTTCTTTTGGAAGGAGGTGCCTCCTTCTACCTCCCCATTTCTCCCCCTGGTGCTGCTCTTCCCCCAGATGGCGGTGATTTCCCCAGACAGAAGCCTTGGGTGGTGCCTCTCCATATGTTGGTGGAGGCCAGTGAAGGACTGATGCCTGGGATCTGACCCCCTCCAGACCACCACAAGGCAGGCATTGCAGTGTGCCAGCCATGGGTCTTCATTCACCATGGTGAAATTATCCCATAGGGACCCTCTGCCCTGTTTGGCACTATGATGACCCATTGCCTGCCTCTGTCTGCTGCTGGCCTGAGAAGACTTTGTTCCAGTGGTGCTGGTCTGGGAGGATGCAGGAGACGAGTCTGGGGATGTGTGTGTTGGGGAAACCTGCCCTGCTATTTACTGGTTCCGAGGACACGGAGGTTTCTGGATCCTCTTGAATCAGTAACTCCTCAGATTCCTCAAGGAAAAGGAGTGGCAGTTCTTTGGGCACCAGAGGAAGCTCTGCTTCCACGCCCACCTTCAAGGCCACTGGGGGGGCAGAACAGTGATGGTGGCTGGTCTAGTCTGGGGTTTCTTAGAGACCCCACTGCCCTTCATTTCCACCTACTCTTCTAGCCTGCTGCCTCCTAGATGACACTTAAAATAAAGGGGAGGGGAAGGAAAAATAAAGTGGGCTAATATAGGAGAGGAGAGGGTATAATAATAAATTATATTTTTAAAAGGAGAAACAGGTGAGGGAGGAATTGCAGAGTTTTAAAAAATTTTTTTAAAGAGTAATGGGGGAAGGAGCAAGAAAACTAAATACCCCTAAATAACTAAAGAGACACCCAGTGTCCCCCCGCCCCAGCAAACACTTTGGAATTAAAGGAGGGAAGGGTAAAATACACACACAAACCTAGAGATCACCCACCAGTCCTGAATGCACACCTCAAACATAACGAATTCTTAACTAAAATGCACCTGATTTTAAGAAAAGCCCTCCCTAGTGTTCAACTAATGGAAATAATAAAGAAAGTATTTTAAATTGAATATGTGCTTTGAGCACACAGTAGTACTGGCTAAAGCACACAAGCACCAGCGAACAAGCAACCAGCCAGTACCCTCCCCACACACACAAACACTCTGGAATTTAAGGGAGGGGAAGGGTAAAACACACCCACCCACCCAGAGATACCCTAACTCTAAACCTCAAAAAATAAAAAGCCTATACTAGAACTAAAATGTACCCAGCTAAAGAAAGCCCTCCCCAAATTCCCAGTATTTCAAATAATAATAAAATAAATGTAAAATTGTAAAATGTATGCTTTGCTGCCACAACAATGAAAAAAGCAATGGCTGCGGGAAAATGTGTTATAAAGCCTCTGAACAAGGAACTCCTGCACAGCTCTTTCTGCAGCATATTTGGCTGGCTGCCCTGCCAGTCCAGGAATCTCTAGGTTCCTCCCTTGGTTGCCTAGAGCTTCTGATTGGCTTCTGGGACAGGCTGCACGGCATAGGAGGCCCAAAGAGGAGTAGACGAATCGACAAATCAAAAATAGGTAAAAATTCATTGCCTTGTATTTGTCGGGCTCTCCCTACTGAATGAATGCAAAGTGATGAATCTGCAAAAAATTGATTTTCAACAAATATCACACTTCGTTTTTTGATTCGTTCCCATCTCTAATGCAGTTGTTCCCAACCTTGGGTAACCCAGGTGTTCTTGAACTGCAGTTCCCAGAACACTTCACCACAGCTGTGTTGGCTGGGGTTTCTGGGAGTCGCAGTCCAAGAGCACCTAGGTTACCCAAGGTTGGGAACTACTGATGTAATATCTTAGCTCCAAGCCAGAGAAACAAACAGCATTTGAAACTGGACTTAGAAATGCACCAATAACAAGTGCAGATGGTAGAGAATTTATGCTATATGTTCTAATTTCCTAGCCCCCAAAAAGCAACTGCATGGCTAAAACCTGACCTTGGTGACTGATACCTCCAACACTAACTTCACACCTCCACTCAGATCACCAGATTTTTCTCCCCTCTAAACGTCTATCATAAATTATGCCTCAGTTTGTTTTGTTCTTATCCATCCCCAAATGGCCTCTAGGCATCTGATGAGGGTTTTCACAGCTTTCCTGAGACTAACTGTAGAAAAGAGAGGGGAAGCCATGTGCATCATCTGTATGTTGATGAAATCGTTAACGAATCCATATAGTTTGGGGGATTTCATGCAGATTTTAAAAAGGTTGGGGAGCATGCCAAAACTTTGTGGTAATGTCCATGGAACAAAATAGTAGTACACTGGAACCATATTCCAGATTACTCTCTTGAGGAAACTGTGAGGGCACGAAAACAGTGTGCTCATCTCCTATGCTTAGTTCTTCCCCACACAGGTGTCCTAAAAGATTTCAGTAGTCAAAAATATAGGCTGCCAAAAGGTCCAAGATTTGCATTCCACCACCATCACTGTGTACATCATCCACTGGGGGCCAAAGCTATTTCCATCCCTGAACCAGCCTAAAAACTGGAATAGATATAATAAAAGTACCACCCAAAATGCAAGCACCTTTTAAAGAATAGCACATTAGATACTGCATGACAATTACCAAGAACCAAAGAATCCAGATTTGGTTTTGTAAATAATTGTTTGATTACTGCCCCTTATGTATAGTGGAAATTGCAATCTTCCTCAAAGATGTGTTAATGACTCTGAAATCCATAGCCTGTGATTAGAAGAACATATTTAACTAATGAAAGGGTCTGAGTGTCACATCAGAAGCTTCTCTAAATCTCAGGAATATGCAAATTAGTTTGCTTTGTTTGATTATTGTCTTCATGGGTGTTTGTGTGTAAGCATTGATTTTGTATGGGTATATAAATAAGTGTCTGATATGTGGCTTCCACATTCATCAGTAAGTAGCAAGGTTCTGAAGAGTGGAAGAATAGTTCCTATGGAAAAGTAGACAAGTTTTGGTCTAAGATTCACAGTGGAAAAATGCATCAGAAATGGAAGAGAGCTTGTCAGATCAGCAGATGGAGTGGCAGAATAGCACAATTGACAGTGAAGATGGAGAGCATTTTGACAGTGTGACTGATGGGGTAACAGAATCAATGCACAGCAGCCTAACTGGGGTAGAGCTGAGTAGCCAGCAAGCATAAGCTGCACAACTTGCTTGCCACAGGATTCTCCACGTGATAAATTCTCTACACACTTTCATTTCAGAATGACTGCTAAAGTTCATTCTAACTGGTGCTGTCTTTTGAGCGTAAGGCCAGCGGCTGTAAGGTCACAAATTCCAGTTATTTCAAAGTACCCTGCTGGCGAATCTCACTTGAGAGTATCTGCTGTGATGAGTATAGTAACTTAATGTGAAAACTGATATTCTGGTGGCTCCCAGTTGTTCACTGAAGAAAAGCAAAGGTTTATTTTATTGGCATATCCCCAACATTTATTTCACTCTGTATATGTTCAGCTGTATGTCTTTTTAAACATTACCCTTTTCCACATGGTAGTTACAGGCCAACATATGAACCCCCAGTTCAATGTGTATGGTAGACTCTGGGAAATTTGTTTTTCATGTATCATTCTGAATAGTTGAAATGTACACTTGTATAGTCTTTTAGACCTATTCAAGTGATGCTTATGCTATTGATCTTGTGTACCCATCATAGACTTGGTTCTTTTTCTTCTTTTTTTAGTGTTGCCCTGCAGTGTAATAAATGCTATATCTAGTTTACTTAGCAAAAAGCTTGAACCTGCTATAGTATGAGTTTTGACAGACTTAGTTTTTGTACATGGCCTTGTACAATCTCAAAAAAGAGGCCAGCAACATAAAATATATCTGGACTCTATTGTATTATAGAATTTTCTTGTTCTTGAATATCCTTGACATTACAACTGATGACTATGTATTTCAGAACTGTTCTCTAAAATCTTTTAAGCTAAAAATATCACATGCAAGAAACAAGTTTACAGCTACTAATTTTGACACCTTTTAAATCTGTGTTAAGGCAGCATATGGAAATTAATGCTGCAGTTTTTTGAATATTTAGTTTTATCTTTAGTTAACACTAACACAGTGTTGTATTCATTTATACCATCTAATATATGACACATTGTTGTAGTATGGCTAATTTTGTGATCTTTATTTCCCCTTTGTATTCATTTAAGAATTACTGTATTGTATTAATGTAAAGATTTGCTTTACACATCCCTGTTTCTCAAAATGTGCCTGATGACGCTACTTTTTGTTGAAAAAAGCAGACATAGATACTCAAGTTGATGTCTTGAGAAAATGCAAGATTTCTATGATGTAGTCTCGTTCTAATAAAAAATAAACTGCTAAGGTTCTGAACCAGATACTGGTTAAGGTAGCATTTCTGAAATGGCAAGTAGGGTAAGAATTTCTAACAAGTTCAAGAATTTAAAAAAATATAAAAATAAAAGCATAGCTAAAAGTTTAAATATTGTCCTGCACATGAAATATATCTATAAAGTAACCTTGAAGTCAGGGGAAAAACTTGTTTATCATTTCTCTTGTTATACACATTTTTGTTATGAACATTTAATCTCAAAAGTTATTTTAAGAAATAAGCCTCAACAAGGAAAGAGCTGTAAGATTATGTTATCATACAATTAAGAAGCAGCAGAAAATATAAAGAGCAGTCCAATCAATATCTGTGAAATTTCTTCAGGGAAAAACAACCCATCATCTTTAAATGGTTTATTAACAAATTTGTTATCTCCTGATCAGAAGGCATGTTAGGCGCTTGTTTCTGTTTGTATGGATACAATGGTACATCACATTCCAGAACAAAAAAACATGGCACATGACATTCCATGACAAAATACTACCGTCTGTACTGCTGTACAGAAAAAAAAAATTGAGTTCAAAGCATAGAGCACATCAAGTTCATGGCACAGAGCACATCAAGCAAATTAAATATATATTTGTGCATGAAAATGCTACCGCCTGATAAGCTGGTGTAACTGGACACTGATGAGCAATAAATGTTTTGATTTCACCATTTTTATAGTGATTTAAGTGCAACCATTAACATTAATCACTGCCTTAAAAACTGCTTTGAAATGTAATTAATTACATTTGGTAAAGGTATTTATAACTACTTTAGTGAGTATTTTGAAATATTAAGTAATTGCAGCTTAGTTCTTTTTAGACTATACCCATGTTATTCCTTAAAATGTGCTGTCCAGTATGCCATTGCTAATCCCAATTAGAGAAGACCCAGTGACTGACTGGGATTTACAAAAGTGCTGATTTGCAATTCAGCAATTGAGACAATGAGTCTACCATTCAACTGAGATTAGCAGTAGGATACTGGCCTTTGTTGCCATTAAAGAGGTTAAACAAAACACCCAGCATATATGTACTTTATGCAAATATTGTTAATACCTTGAATACATTTGAATGTTATGAATGTAGGTATTAACAGTATAATCACATAATTCCTTTTAGTTTGTATAATCCACCAATGAGGACTGCAACAATTTCATGCATATTTGCTATGGTCAATTAATGACTTCATGGCCATTCTTCCAGTGACAATCTGCTCCATATTTAGCTAGACTAATTTGCTGATAGCAAACACTAGTTTTTTGCGGCCTTACCAGCCAGCCAGGACCTGCCAGAGCTTATGGTCTCTGGACATATCCTTCAAGAACCACAGAGTATTTTTCTGTTCCAGCTGAACTTCAAATAAAAGTATTCTCCGACACACAGAAGTCATAAAATATAATTTTTATATTATGAAAAGCCTTCTCCAGATAGATGCCCCAAAATGAGCTAGAATATAACTCCCATAATCCACAGATGGCTATGATTAAAAATGGAGTCGAAGACATCTGAAAACCAGGAACTGCTGCTGTAGTGGCCCATCAATTAAATGTGGGAATGGGACTTAACCCTGTGGGATTGCACAGGCATGTCTATATTATTCTTAGTGATTAATCTGGCATCAATCTTGGCATTGATATGTAGTTTCCAGTAGGATAAAAATGATGGGTTATTCGAACAGTACACATTTGTTTTCTATTCATGGATGAAAATAATTACTGTCTAAACAGCAGTCATTAACTATCAACATTACTTTAACTACATAGTTTGAAATATATTTCATGAAGTTGTGCAATTAAGATTTAAGCAACATAAAAAAATCAATTTAGGGTGCAACTTTGTATAAGGTTATTGGGACTAATCCTCACTGAAAACAGTGAGGTGTAATTCTGAGAGGTCATGTATATGATTGGACTCATAGTTTAATTACTACAGACAGACAGAGGAAAAGCATAAAATACTCATGGACTTGAAAATCATTTTCAGAAAGGAACATGAATTACTTTTTAGTTACTTTGTATTTTAAAGCTGTCAAAGCTTTCAAAGTCAGTAGTACTGAGACCTCAGCATATTTAATAATATAGCACAATTACCATATTTTTCCGTGTATAAGACAATGCTTTTGTCTAAAGTCTTTAGACTAAAAATTGAGGGTCGTCTTATACACAGAAGTAAGCTGCGGAGAGAACCGCACAATTGCAAAACTGCCCATACCTTGCCTCTGCAAACAGGCTTCCTTCAATCACGAGGCTTAGCTTCCTAAAGTCACGAGGCTTAGCTGCCTCCAATCACGAGCCTTCTGTAACTGACGTCAGCTGATGCTGAACAAACCAACTGGAACACATCTCCTTGGAGGTGGAGCATGTAGGCAGTGCTCAGATGCAACAGGGACTGGTAATGTCTGAGCGTTCTGAGCCCAGAGGCTGAATAAAGTGATATGCTCAAAGCGACATGTGATGCATAACATGATAGTACTGGTATATAAATGTTTCCTAATTACTAAATAAAAATGTGTTCTGTTTTATGTTTATAATATTGATTTCTTAATTCTGGGTTAGAAAAGTGGGGGGTCTTATACATGGGGGCATCTTATATACAGAAAAATACGGTATATGCCAATGTTTTCAGTCTTTGTTCCATACCTTGGTCATTCCATTCTTGTCCAATTAAACAAGCAGTGTAGCCAAAGATTCTAATCAATATGCAAATTCTTCCTTACTAACAGTGCCACCTAAGAACAAAGTATCGATACCAACACAATTGATCAAATATTATTTAAGCACCTTGAGAGAATATACAGCAAAATAGTGAGTTCTTCTACACCTTTTAAACTTCCATCGCTGCCCATAGGCCTCCCTATGTCTGAGGAAAAGGAGATTTGGGGGTCATTCAGTTACACTTCGGTTATAATCTGAGGTGAGATCTGGAACTCCAGATTTTCATGCATCCCATGATGTATCAGTGGAAAGTTGCAGATCATGTCTTTTTTTGGTAAAGTTGTAACACAGGATAAAATTTGCAAACATGGTAAATTCTTCCTCAGAAATGAGGTCTGTTAAATTTTTGTGCTCAAACAGCAGACTTTGCAGAAAGGAACCTGCCAAGCTACAAAAAAGTAAAATACAGGACTTTTGTTCTAGGGATCATTAAAGTTTATCAATGCTGGAAAGTCAATGAAGGGATTTATTCCCTCCCCCCCCATCTGAGATTTTGAGGAAATAAATGGATAGCTTACACCACTTTGCTCAGTGAAATAGAAAATGAAAAAAAGGAGTTTGCTAAAGCCCTCGGTAGAAGGACCCTCTGTGGCAGTAGTTCCCTACCTTGGATCTCCAGATGTTCTTGGACTAAAACTCCCAGGAGCCTTCACCACTATTTATGGTGGCCATGATTTCTGGGAGTTGTAATCCAAGAACATCTGGTGACCCATGGTTGTGAACCACTGCTCTGTGGGAAGGAGAACATGAAGGAAAAATCTCAAACCTGTTTCACCTTTCAATCAGAGAATTTTAAGACAGTGAGAAAAATGACTTAAGATGAAGATAAAGAACCACTTCTGCACACCACTGTGATTGTACAAGTAGAATTTAGACCCTCCAGTCACTCCTCTCCTCTCTATCTACTGGGCAATTTACACATATGGAAAATGTCAAACAGAAGTAGCAGATTTTTATAGACACAGTGGCTGAAAGTCTGATGTTTAGTATAGCCAGTTGCTACTAGAGTAGACCCATTGAATCAGTGGAAATTTGATGAGTCAGCTCTTTCATATGTGATTTGACAGGTCTACTCTAACTGCTAAGCAACAGGATTTCAGCCAGAGGTGGATTTTTGTTTTTTTTAGGAATTTTGGTGGTCCATTCAAATGTTGATCTTCTTTGAGATCATCCAGGTCTGGTTCTGTTCACTTCAGAGGCAATCTAACTTCAGCTCAGAGAGCCAACAAGCTCTCTAAATAGGTCAACTTTGACTCAGGCTTTTATCAAATTCAATGCACATTGCTAGTTCTACCTTAGCCTTCTCCCTGACATTTTAGATTCTATAGTCAGAGAGGTTTTCATGACAGGGATGATTCTAGCATGTAAATCACCATCTGGAATATACAACCACAAGAGGGCCATTCCATGTGCTTTGCCCAAACACCTTGGGTTTAGTTCTTACTTGGCTTTTGTGGACAAAAAGGCCATTCACAGCAGAAATCAATGAAGAAAGAGGGCAGGGTCATAATAGTTTCTGGCTTCTCCATCCTCTCACAAAGTTCTTCCAAAGGTTTCCTCATCCTTTATAATAGTAAGAGAAGTGGAGTTGGGGGACTTCAGAATGAGTAGAATAAAGCTGGGGTGCCACTGTGCCGAATGCAAGTCTGGCTTGGTGCTTCAAAACTATGCTATTTCATTGTCAGTTAATTTTCCACTTTTGCATCTTAAGGCTCCTTTGTACATTTTTAGAGGCTGACATCACACAAATGTTTCCTGGCAGCCCAATAGCTTACCTTCTGTTTTAGTGTAATTGCTTCTAGGGCCTGTACTATATTTTACCATTATGATGGCTTCCCGCACAGACTCAACAACAAATTGAACAGGGCAACAGGAACAGGACAAACAAGGTTATTTGGAAAGAAACTCAAAGATGAGTCAGAGTAAATCCCAAATTTTTATCAGGTTGTTGTGTTTTTTTAAAAAAATACACATGAATGACTGAAGCAAACAAAAGAGGCAGGAGTATCACTTATGGGTAGTCCTAATAAAAGCAAATAAAAAGCACTGTGTGCATATCATGCCATGCTGATGAATACTTCAGTTACTCATACTGCTACATTGATCAGTGATTAAATTGCTGTCTAACAGATAAGAGCATAATGTTGCTTCCTGACTCACAACTATGAGCATGGAGCTTGCCTACAGAAAATGTGTTAAAATTAAGCAAGTAATGGCCAATTAATTAGTGTTGAATCAATGGGTATAATAGATGAGCAAAACAAATTATCCTGGTATTACTTGTATTCATTTATATAGAAATTTATATTTTTCTAGTGCCTGCACGTAAAGGCTCACATTTAAAACCACAATACAATATAAAGCCACACATTCAGTGAAAAAATACAGGGTCAGAGACCAGAGACAACTTTTAAACAGAACACTCAGCAGGCAAAACCCAGCCAGAATAGCACTGTCTTCCGCTATTTGGTAAACACATCCAGGGAAAGGTCGGCTACCCACATTTCACAAGGAAAGATGTTCCATAACCCAATATCACGCTCCCTCCTTCAGACCACAATTCCTGAAGATCATCCTCAGAGCAGTCTTCAAATACCCATCCAGTGATGTGGAAAAATCAAGAACAAATTCAAAGGCAAGACTGGTATTCAGCAACAAACTACTATAACACAGATCCCAAAGAAAAAAATGACAGAATACTACTTGTCACCTACAGCCTCATCTCGCACCACTCACATATATCAATGAGGTGCAATCCATTCTGGCTCCCCTCTGACAGACTTTGAATGGCAGGACTGCTTCGTTGCAGGAAGCTTCCCAATCTAAAAAAAAAAAAAATCAAGAGGCCACACAACAAAGATGTACCGATAGGTTAAAAAGATTTTGCTGCAGACCTGGATGCGAACTGTATCTCCTCATCTACACTGGGAGAACCAACAATTTCAAGGGCTCATTTACATGCTCATCTTCCAATGTATTTATGTCATCTTCTACCAGTAGTGGGCCTTCCACACAGAAACAGGACAATTTCTATGCAAAAGAAAAATGGACAAAACCAGAAATGGTACAATACAAAAGCTGAATGAGAATATATTCCCCAAGGAGGGAAATTGCTAACACTTGGGCTCCCGCCTGTTTATGGTCTCTCTATCAGACTTGGAACAGCGTCCTCCATACAGAGCTGAGAAGTGTGGCTGAGAAGGCCAATTCGAGAGTGACAATCCCTTCCACACTGAAGACAAATACAATCTGTCCCCTGTCCAGCTCCCTGATTTTGCTGGTTTCGGGACTGCCTCTTTGCCTCGGCCTGCTGGACAAGGGTCTCTTCAAAATGGGAGAGGCCATGCTGCACCACCTGCCTCCAGGCTGAACGCTCAGATGTCAAGGTTTCCCATCTGCTGAGGTCCATTCCTAAGGCCTTCAGATCCCGCTTGCAGATATCCTTGTATCGCAGCTGTGGTCTCCCTCTGGGGAGCTTTCCCTGCACTAATTCTCCATACAGGAGATCTTTTGGAATCCGACCATCAGCCATTCTCACGACATGCCCGAGCCAACGTAGACGTCGCTGTTTCAGTAATGTATACATGCTAAAAATTCCAGCTCGTTCTAGGATTACTCTATTTGGAACTTTGTCCTGCCAGGTGATACCAAAAATTCGTCGGAGACAACGCATATGGAACATGTTCAGCTTCCTCTCCTGCCGTGCACAAAGGGTCCAGGACTCACTGCAGTACAGGAGTGTGCTCAGGACACAGGCTCTATAGACCTGGATCTTGGTATATGCCGTCAGCTTCTTATTAAGGCAGACTCTCTTTGTGAGTCTAGAGAACATGGTAGCTGCTTTGCCAATGCGTTTATCCAGCTCGACATCTAGGGACAGAGAGTCAGAGATTGTTGAGCCAAGGTACCCAAAGTCATGAACAACCTCCAGTTCTTGTGTGGAGATGGTAATAGAGGGAGGTGAGTCCACGCCCTGGCCCATGACTTGTGTTTTCTTCAGGCTGATTGTTAATCCAAAGTCTTGGCAGGCCTTACTAAAACAATTCATGAGTTGTTGGAGGTCTTCAGCAGAGTGGGCAACAACAGCTGCATCATCGGCGAAGAGGAAGTCCCGCATGCATTTCAGCTGGACTTTGGTCTTGGCTCTCAATCTAGAGAGATTAAAGAGCTTTCCGTCTGATCTAGTCCGGAGATAGACACCTTCTGTTGCAGTTCCAAAGGCGTGCTTCAGCATGACAGCAAAAAAGATCCCAAACAGGGTCGGCGTGAGGACACAGCCCTGTTTCACTCCGCTTCGGATGTCAAAGGGATCTGATGTTGAGTCATCAAAAACTACAGTGCCCTTCATTTCCTCATGAAAGGACCTGATGATGTTAAGGAGTCGAGGTGGACATCCAATCTTGGGAAGTATTTTAAAAAGGCCATCCCTGCTAACCAAGTCAAAGGACTTTGTGAGATCTATGAAGGCCACAAAGAGTGGCTGTTGTTGTTCCCTACATTCCTCTTGCAACTGTCGGAGGGAGAATACCATGTCAGTGGTGGATCTATTAGCTCGAAATCCACACTGTGATTCTGGATAGACTCTGTCTGCAAGCACCTGGAGTCTCTTCAGCACAACACAGGCAAGCAGCTTCCCTACAACACACGTCGTCTATTTCCTGCAGGTCGTCAGAAAAGCCAGGGGTCATTGTCCTAACATTCCAGGTGCCCAACTTTAGGGCAGAGGTTTTCTTATGATTGTTGCATGGTGCAGGGTTATCGATCTGCTTGTCAGCTTTCACACTAAACCCCATGCACCCCGTGAGGTTAAGAGACCGTGGCGAGGTAGCACCTTACTGGCTGGGGACTGCCCAGCCTAAGGCGGGTGGTAGCTACCTAGTGAGGTGCAATGACCTCTCCCACCATCGGACATAGCCCCTGGCGTCATGCTCTACGCCAATCGAGCAAAGACTTATAACCGGTAACTGCTACTCCTATGTTGTTTCGATGCTGTATACGAAGCTGTAGTGTCCTCTCCAGAGCACGAAGCCTCGGTAAAATAATATGGAGGATAGGCTGTTACCCAAGCAGCAAATCCCCCCTCTCCACGTTGCTGAAATAGTCCAATGGAAAGGCAAGAGCCAATACAACTGGTTCCAGCGACGTTGCAGGAGTTGCCAGAACGACACGAACTGCCTCCGGGACTCCGGCTCTGAATTCTGCCTCGAGGTTAACTCCTGAAGCCTTTTCCATCGATGGATATAGCCACAAGGCAGTGGAGGTTTGAAATCAGAGTTTTCCTTCTCCTAGATGGGCTGCCTTCCAAGGCTGATGAGCCCCACCTACCCGGCCTGCTCCCTAATAGTGCAGAGATTAGAGCACAGGCCTCCAGCTGCCGGACCTTGTCTTCCAAGAGGACCACCAACTAACACTTAGAGCATTTCTACCCAGGCACCTCATTGGCAAGAAAACAAACATGCCACAGGTGTTACAAGTGCAACAGATCCTGCACTCTCCATCTCGACTGATTGTTCAGTGAATTTAAAAAGAGAGGAAGTCTGATCCTACCCCTAAAACTTTCCTGCCCCCCAGGTGTATGCAATACTATTTGGCTTTCCTATTTACCAGATTAGAGTTTAAAAATAGAATCAGAGAATTTCACGCGCCGTTAGGCGCACGGTTCTGCTCACACTCATTTAAAGCCAAAACCCCGCCCCCTCAGACCATGCGGTCAGGGAGAACAAAGGTCAGCCTAGACTTACAGTACAAACAAAAGTGTCAGCCGTAAACTCCATGAACTCCACTAATTCTAGTGAATAGGTGGTGATGAAGCTGAAACTAACTGCAATAAATGACAGCATGCAATATGCATATATCATACATTATATGATTTATTATATGATATATATTATAATGCTAAATAATACATCAGTTAAGGTTGTGACCCTTAACAGCTGCAACTTCCTGGCTCTGGAGTTTAAGTGAGCATAGAAGCTCATAATTTGTTGTTTGTTGTTTAGTGCAGGAGTAAAGCAACACTCCCAATTTCCTTGTAAATCTGATGCCTATCCTTATCCTGAAATTTGTCTACAAGGCGCTCTCCATGGTTCTCTCATCTGTTTGGCTTACATCTTACTAGAACTCCCCACATATTCTGGTAGAAAACATAACATTATGCAGCCAATATTTCAAGTGTTCAATTCCCCATCACTCTTGTTTTGTCATGTATGTTTTGGAACCAAGGGGCTTCTTATGAACACCTATTATTATTTTACTGATTTACAGGTTAGGTGGCCTATATGACATAAAACATGTTCAACATTTATCTGTTTATACATCTAGATAGTACGTATACAACAGATTTGGAGACACGGACAAATCTGGTAAATCATATACTGGCATTACATTGGATCCAGACTTCCCTACAGCTACATATTTTTATACATATAATTCCATACCTGAATAATAATAAAATATATTAGTTTTCCAAATTACACATTTATGACCTAATTTAGAAGAATATTATATCTTTATTACTTTTAATAGAGCCATTTTGATAAAACATCCTTGTAAATAAACCAAGAAAAACATGGTAACAAGCTCTATTGGTGCATTATTTTTTTTATTTTTTATAAAAAAATGGTAATAAAAGAACACATTTTTATGACATTTAAAAACAATATAGCATATTAAAATAAATATTAAGAAGTTGGCAGGACTCCTTTTTATTTTAGTTTTCCATTATGCAAAGTTTGGTAGTTATTGGCTTAGTATTAATTCAACTTAGTTGTAGTTACACCTGAAAACAGGCCAATGACATTAAAAAAAAATTGCATGTTTCCATGCCTATAATTAAAGTAGCTTGTTTAATTTGCTTTGTTCAAAACACAACTAGCAGTACCAGTACCTCTGCAGTGTTGGATGCCTACTGTACACAGTGGTGTTCATAACAAGAGTCTACAGATTTCACCCTTGTAAACAAACCAATAATGGAAGCCAAAGCAGCCACTACAAAAATAACTGTGGATTGTTCCTACCAAATCTTTGTAAATCTTAGTTATTTTTTCTTATGGATAATATATTTTTGCTATTGTTCAATTCTCTTCATTTTTGCAACAACAGTAATTGTAAGTATTTATATTCCAAATACTTTCAATATATAATACAGTGACTCTAGTCATTATATAGATATGGTTCATGACAGTGTTGGCTTGTGACTGGGGCACAGGGGTGATCCCTTGAAATTTTGGGATGTAGAGTGCCCCTGCCCCAGTCCATGAATTCCCCATGATTGATTAAATGTTTCTGTGTTATCTTTCTCATAGAAATGAACTGTAGAGACTGTACTTTTCAATATTTTTTGCAACCTTCTGATTTGTTGTTGTTTAGTCGTTAAGTCATGTCCGACTCTTCGTGACCACATGGACCAAAGCATGCCAGGCCCTCCTGTCTTCCACTGCCTCCCGGAGTTGGGTCAAATTCATGTTGGTTGTTTCGATGACACTGTCCAACCATCTCGTCCTCTGTCGTCCCCTTCTCCTCTTGCCTTCACACTTTCCCAACATCAGGGTCTTTTCCAGGGAGTCTTCTCTTTTCATGCGATGGCCAAAGTATTGGAGCCTCAGCTTCAGGATCTGTCCTTCCAGTGAGCACTCAGGGTTGATTTCCTTCAGAATGGATAGGTTTGATCTCCTTGCAGTCCAGGGGACTCTCAAGAGTCTCCTCCAGCACCACAATTCAAAAGCATCAATTCTTCGGCGGTCAGCCTTCTTTATGGTCCAGCTCTCACTTCCATACAACACTACTGGAAAAACCACAACTTGGACTATGCGGACCTTTGTCAGCAAAGTGATGTCTCTGCTTTTTAAGATGCTGTCTAGGTTTGTCATCACTTTCCTCCCAAGAAGCAGGCGTCTTTTAATTTCGTGGCTGCTGTCACCATCTGCAGTGATCATGGATTCATTTGATTCTGGAGTGTTTTTCTTCAGTAAAAACAGCACACTAAGTGTTTTGGGGGGATTTGTGAATACAACTTGTAGAACACAGGACTTATCTCTTTAAAAGAAATGCTCATAGGGCAACTCCCTCTCTTTTGTCAGTGGATGTGGTTTCCTTAAAAATCTAACTGTCTGAGAAGTTGGAGAAATTAAGGTATGTTGTTGCTTTGCTCAGGGCACTTTGTATGCTTGCTTGCTTTCTACCTGAGCCTGGGATCAAACTCAGGTCGTGAGTAGTCTTTGTCCAATAATACAGACTCCTGAGTATTATAATATATAATCAAACAACAAGTTTAATTACCAGTGAACTACTGGAATCCTAAAACAGAACAATATATCATTATGTATGGTAAGCTAAAGTAATGAAATGTTTGGTCTTTCATCTTAGGAACAGAAAGTGCCCTGAAATAAATACCAGAAACACCGAACTTTTAAACTGTTGTCAAACCATCTGCTTTGTCTGAAGACAAAACCTTCCGAATTTGTAAAAATCATGAATTTCTGGGAAGGCTACTTTGTGGACCAAAACTTACCTAAATGTTTTAGAACAATTTCTTAACATGTTTTTATTGAAATGTTTAATTTTTTTAAAACAATCATGCATACAACACAGAGTTCTAAATCTGTTTATAAAACAGTTCTCCACATTTCAACTGCACTTTGCCAACCCTGTCTTTTAATATTAACACTTTCAGCATTTAATTCCCTAACTCCGTATCTTTTAGACACAATAAAGCCCATTCAGAAATACAGCTACCGAAGATTAATAAAACTGTCTATAATAAATTAAACAAGTATCTATTTTTTTCTGCAAGTCCATTTGCGCATAGTTTTCTCCATGGATTCAGTGTTGCATTTGAAATAAAGCAACAGATAAGTTGGTTCTGATCATTAAATAATACCCCTTCCTAAGCAGTTCAGAACTAAGCTAGTGAAGACCAACAGTAGGAATGTGTCTTTATCCACAGGCAGCAAAAAATGTACCATCTCATCTTGGAGTAATTTATCCCATAAGATGATTTAGGGGACAGTTCAATGGCACCAGTTTTGGAAGGCAAAAGTAGAAGGGAAGGAATATAAATCAAAGGTGACTGGCAGGTAAAGGATATATGCAGCAATCAGCCAAACCATGTGCACACTGGCACAAATTCAACAAGATCATTTATAAAAATTTTAAGTTGGGAATACACAAAAGGGGGTCTGGTGCTAACTAAATCCACAGATAGATTACACGCCACTGAAATAAACACTTCCAGATGCTGGTGTACAAAAACCTTTCACAGAAAGAAATGTTTTCTTTCATAAATTTGAAGGGAGGAACCTTGGGTAAAGGAGAGAGTAAAACAAGGGCTCCATACTGAGTCCCAACTTCCTACTGCTTTTACAGAACTGGTCATTTTTTCCAAATACGAAGTGTAAGGACCAAGAATACAACACCCTGAGATACAGCACTAATTAGCTACATTTTATGATAATCATGTTTTGGTAGCAAAAACGGTGCTGATGGTTATTTTATAAATCACTTAGAACTGATGCAGCCCCACTGACTTCAAATGTAGTTCTTACCGATGTTCTATATGGCAATAATGTTGCTCTTAAAGAAAATTATGTGGAATTTTCTCCACCTATCTATATAAATGTCTTGTATGTTTGGCAAGCAATTAATGAATTATGCAAATTATATAGAAAGGCTCAAATTTCCCAGCATTTGATCCAAAAAACATTTAACAGCACAGGCTGCTGAACAAATAGCACCCATTTTACATTGCAGTGCTTAACTCTGCTTCAACAGATATGAAACCTCAACATTTGTGTTTAGTTTCAAATTAAGAAAGCAGAATTCTAAATTCATAAATCTGCTAAACAAAATAATATCTGCATTGCCTGCTATCATATGTCTGTTGTACTCACTTTTTTCCTCCTTACATACTTATATTCAACATGTTCACATGCTAATATTACTTAATATTAGTTTTTATGTTTTTTGGCAGTTGGTTCATGGGTTTTCCCTGGAAATGCTCTTTTCCTTCTCAGAGGCCATCCAGTTGTGCAGCCGTTAATTTTGAAAGGTAACAGTTTATGGATCTCAGTTGCACCATCCCATAGTTTTCTGTTAGGCACCTACCATTTCGCCGTCACTCTTCAGATTCAGCTAGCATCTAAATGTCTAATCAATTTCTACCACTACCTTGGAATTCTCTAGCTTTGCTTCATTTAGGCAGGCACAGAACAGTGATATCCACAGTTCAATGTATCTAAAGCCTTAAGAGAAAACAATGGAACATTTTAAGATTGTGGGGGAATATTTTATATCAAGTCTTATTTTTAAAATCTATTTATACAATATGCAGCATTCTAGCCCTGACCCAAGTATCTGCAACCCTCATGATTACAATATAGACTACTAATAGATTAAAGACTACTAATAGTTTATATGACTTAAAAATGACAATTCTAAGGGAATGTTCAACACAAGTGGCATGTCTCTACTAAGAGCCCAAAAAGAAATGAGAAACAAAAATAAGGGGGACTTTTCCAGTTTTTTAACACACATTTTGTATCTATTTTGATGTGGCTGTAAAAAACCAGGGACTTATGAGGGAGAGAAGCAATAAAATAAGGAAGTGGCACACAGCCAATAGAATATTCAGCCAAAACAAGCCGCAAACAGCAGCTGTAGTTTGGAGTTTGTGTGGGTGCGTTGGTGGATTTTCAGGAGAGAAGGGCATAAAAATTAACCAAGAAAAGAATAAATGCTGATGGGAAGACAACAGGTTCTCCAAATGTCTAACAATATGAGGAGCAGTGGTTGATCTACCACAACTAGGGCAAAGGAACGGGGAGAGAAAAAGCAGGAAAATCTCACTGTTCCTTAATATCCACAGGGTAGACAGTATTTTCAGTTTCCGGGTTCTACTGGAAACATTTAATTCAATGTTTGGGATAAAATAATGGCCATGTCAAATTATATTACAGTGCTTTACCATAGCAATGTGTACTCTAAACGTAAATGGCAAAGCCTGAGTATTAAAAAATGCACCAGGGAACTCTGGATTTATGATATTTATGGTTTAAATACTCTATTTACATTCTTATTTACATACTTTTGGTCTATAAATGTATATTATGGAAGGAAAAGCCACAGCTAAGCACATACTTTACGTGCAGAATTTTCAGGTTCAGTCGCTGGTATCTCTAGGTAGGGGAGAAAAAATAACTCCTGTTTAAAATGGAAAGCCGCTCTACCCCAGTCAGTGTCAATAATACTGGAGTAAAGAGATCAGGGATCTGATGCCACAGAAGACAGTTTCCTACGTATAAATGATCAACTGTGGTTTACAGGGTTTCGTGAGTGCAGGTCCTTCATAAAATAAATATCATGACAATGTAAACTAGTTGTTTAAATCCACAAAGTTCAAATAGCAGTTTCAGCCTTTGGTTTACCATTGCTAAAACAAAACAAAACAAAACAGGCTAAATTTGCAATGCACACTTTCTGCATGTGAACAAATTTCCTTGCTGGGTTGCTATATGTAATTTTGTTCTAAAACAGAAATGGAATTGTTAGGAACAGAATATTTGACACTTATGAATCAACAACAACATTGTATTTGTTCTGGCAACTACTAAAATAGTTGGAAGGTACATTCTGTTCCTTGATTTGCCACCACGGGACTATTTATCCATTTTACATGGATATATGACTGTAGAAATGGGAAGGCTGCTTTAAATGGCTCTCCGTGGTGGCTCTCTCCATGTGGAAAGCTATTTGCATGCACTAGCCCACCTATTTCTCTTTTTTATCCTGAGTTTCAGGGAGAAAATAGCCCAATGTATGTACACAAGCAGCTTCACTGGGAGAAAGAGGATATAGTGAAAAACTTAATGCAGTTGCCATGCGGTGGTCGTATTATGTGCAACGACCCTTAGCTTTCCTATTCTGTGTTACATCCTGTATTAAATTGATATGAAACTTAAACTCAGGCAAAGGGCCAAGAAGGAAAATACTTTGCAAGTTTAGAAGTCTATATATTTCTTTTAAAACAATTTCTATCCCATAGCATCAAGTTATTCCCAGCAGAGAATGCCAACTTATTTTTCATTTAGAAGATTATTTTTCATTTAGTTAGAGACACTTTTTGGCCTACCGCCAGAACAGCTTCACCTGAGGTGCTCAATAATCTCTCAGAAACTCATGGCCTGTCAAAATTTTATGTTTTAGCATAAAACAACACTGTTGGATTTTTTTTATTTTTATTTTTTTGAATGACTATATTGTCAGCGTAAGTGGATTAATTTTAAACTAGCAGCAAATATGAGGGAGAACTGGACAAAAATATTGGCACTGCAAATCAGGCAGTCATGCACTTGAAATGAAGATAGATTGGGAAACAGTAATTTAAAACTGTGTTTCAAAACTGGGGCTGCTAACTAACTAATTATTTGTTCAGTAACCATCTTCTTCACTGTTTGAAGACAATAAAATAATTATTCAAATTTTAAAATACTGATGACAATTATTATTATTTTTTGAGAATCCTTAGAAAAGTACGCACTTTATGGTAGGTTCCAGATAAATGCACAGTACAATCTCAACCTGGAATCAATTAATTAATGTTTTCTTCTTCATCACATTTTGCAACAAAGGGTATAGCACTTTTCCATGTAAGATAGACACAGTGAACATCCTACAGATGCAGAATGTTCAAAAGTCTCAATCAGACTTCAAATTGAGTTAGTACTTTAACTGCTTGTGATCCTATTCAAAACACATAAGGAAAAGCATTCTAATTTTTTTTAGGATAAAGTCCAGAAAGGTAACCTATTCCCCTATTTCTACGTACACTCTCCCATATGCCTCCGACCTATCCTTCAACAACGTCCAGTGAAGTTATTTATGATCCTACAGATTTAGCATAAAGTAGTATTTAATGCCATTGTACGAAATAGAAATGAAAATGCACTTTATCATCAGAATTACGTAGTACAATCTATTTAGAATTATATTTAGCTATTGTATTGAATTAGGATTCTGTGCTTTAATTATATGGAAGTCACATTCTAATTACTAAGAAACTGTACCAATACATTACTTAGTATACATAATACTAATACACTACTTAAGTGCTTCTCATCCAACACTTGAAATCACTGCATTGCCAGCAACACCTGCAATGCATTATTTTTATTTATTTTTTTCATAATGAGGGCTTTAACAGCCTTGGCTGAAATCCAGTAACATAACGTTACACCATATAGGTCTGATGAGGTCATCAGTCAGGATGGTATTTTGGTAATTTAAAGTTTCCTATCATCCCCCAGAAAGATTCCTAATTTTATAGAGGATTCCTTTTGTCCTGGGGAAGCCCTTTGGGGGCTGTGGGACGGCGAAGTCTTAAATGTCTGAAAATCACTGCTGCCACACTCTTCTGTAGGGCCTTCCTCTGGAGCTCCAATTTGGGAGGATAGAGGGGACTGCAGAGACAAGGGAGGAAATAGCAAACCTCCTATTCAATCATTTAATGAAAAGCAAATTCTATGAGCCTGATTGTGCTTATGGAACCTTTAGATCCAGCCTATGAATGTGAGACCTGTTTTCATTTTATATGTGAACTAGGAGTTAGAAGAGTAGTAGCAGAAGCAGGAGCAACTGTAAGGAGCATCATCCCAACAGGCTACTAAAGCAATATTCAGCACTCGATACTGACAAAGAGTATGGACACATGACTCAGAGGTTTTCTGACTGGTTAAACTCTTAAGAACTCTACTCCTTACTGAAGAACTATACTTTATAAATATGATTTGGCTAATTTTAAATCTTCTTTTATATTTCTGTAGGAGTTATTGCTAAACCACAAAATCCACTGTAGTTTGATTGTACACTACTTACTACATTACACTTTAATATAAGGTGAAGGCTCCATGAAAACCAATATTTCTGAACTTTTAAACATTTCACTTCAGAACTAAATCTTTGTTAGAAGCAAGATTTAGCAGCCAGCTAATTTTAGAGCATTCACTCTTCACAATATTGCAATACCTATAATTTAAAGTAACTATACACTTAAACTTCATAGAAATCAGGCATATTACAAATAAACAAAATGAAAAATTCAAAATTAAAAGGAAACAATATTTAAAAGGGGAAAAAAATCACCTTTCCAAAACAAGGAAAAAAGGAGGTAGAAAACACAGTTTTATTTCCCCAAAGAATTATGCCATTTTATAAAGAAAAATTATACTTCCCAGAAATTGCTCTTAACAATTCCAAAGCTTCTTCATTTAACCACTTGAAAATCAAAGTTACTTAAGATTATAAATATAGCTTCTTAAAACTGTTATTACATACTGAGAATGGCGAAAGGGGCCCAATCTTGTTGCCATAGCGTCGAATGGCCTCTCTGATGTGGGCAGGCTGGATGGCATCACTCTGGGACTCTGGGCCACAAGCTGCAGTACTCTGCAGCAAAAGAACACATATATTGTGACTAAATAAAAAATGTATAAGCATGCACAGTGCATTAATTAAGGAAATACTATTTACAAAATGGACCGATGTATTTTCTTCTTAGGTCTGTGATCTGTTGTCACATACTGATTAAAACAAAATCCAAACACTGCCAGTAAATCAAAGGGAACATTTATATGACACTTACTGAAAGATCACATTGTCCTGTAATCTCCTACTTAGAATTTTAGTGTAAATGAGAAATTCTTAAGCATCAAGGAGCTACCAGAAAGCTTGCTAATTTTTGCTGCAGGCAGAAGCTTGTAGTAGCTGCTCCTGGAGTGGTGCAAGGAACTGCAGAACGGAAAATGTATAAAAGAGCTATTGGTCCCACCCAATCCTTTTCCATCTGTTTATTCCACTGTCAGTGACTGCTCACTTGGAACACCATGTTAAAAGAAGACAGATGCTGATTAGGGTCAACAGTTTGAACTTGGTGATCATTGGCTTTGCTGTCTCCTACAATGCAAAGCTACTCTTCTCTTTAAATCAGGAACGAGTCCTTTTATTTGGTACCCCAACCTGAACAAATATCTATAAACTTTCCTTTAAGGGTTTTTTTTTTGGGGGGGGGGGATGTGTTGGACTCCCTCACCTCTCATTTGCTCTTTTTTTTCTGAGTTAAATTCTCAGGAAACCCTTGTGCGGTACATTTAGGTGGCAGAGCAAACACATCACTACATATCAGTTACTAGAGCACTTTAAGCTATATTTGTGAAACTAAAAGAAGATCAAGCCTAGTTTTGCTAATGTGTACTGACTCACAAGAGACACTGGGCTCTGCATAGCTGATGTTCTACACTTTTAGTGATGCAATATATGCATTTTGAAGACTGAGAAAATGATTTTTTTTTTTCTGATGTTTTGGCAGGGATCTCTGGCTAATTGAGATCTCCTTTTACCTTCTCTGTGGTCAGATATGTTTGCTTCTAAATGTGCACACTGCCAAAAAAAGTAATAGCTAGCATTATGTACCTGTTATGCCAAGCTTACATATATTTATCCTCCTGAAAGACTGGTAAAATTCCACCAGAGGAGGTTCTTAATGTTTGTTCAGCAGTGTTTGCTCTTTCATGCAGACCACTTATCTTTAATTCTGTGACTTATATAGCATTTCATTTTCAAGCACTGTTTCTCACGTCCCTTCTAATAAGCCAATCTTGAGTGTAGAAGCAGATAGTTACAAGCCACTAGTTACTCATCATTACTTTTTCCATTCATGGAAGTCTATTTATTTTACAGCTGCAACCGAAAATACTTTTTATGTAATATCACTCAAAAGTTACATGTTCTGTTCTATGTCCCAGAAAACAAAACCTATATGTGAGACTAGGCCTGGGAAAGAGTAGGGGCATTTGTCATGTCACAGGCATTTAACCAGCTCCCATAAGATATGTATGTAGGCTCCAGCAATCCCTAGCATCAGTTTTTGAGAAACATGTTGTAAAATATTGTGAACTGGGATGTACATCTTTATTTATCTTGTTCTTGCATGCAAGGATGAGGAATTACAACATTCTCTTTCTCCCCAGAGGATGAGGAATTTCCTGACACTCTCAACAGAATTTACACACTGGTTAAAAAAAAAGCTTGCACACAAAAGTTCAGCAGTTTGTACAAAATTGCAGAAAGCTAGGCTGGTGAATTATGAAACTAAGGGTCATACTTTGTGTATATTATGAGAAGATTCAATGGAAAAAACAACAGTGCTAAAAATGTTGAGGGCAGCAGGAAAAGAGGAAGACCAAATATGAGACGGATAGACTACATAAAGTAACCATAGTGTTAAGCAGGGCTCTTAATGAAGGAGGACATTTTGGAGGTCACTAATTCATAGGGTCACAATAACTCAGTGATCACTTGATGGCACTTAACAATACAACAGGCTAGCTGCTGCTTTAATTAATAACCTGTAATACTAGTTTGCAGCTTTCTTTATAATCAACCAGTTTTTCTCTATGTGTCCTTTGCTTATCAAAGTTAAAAGACACTGGAGACATTTTATACAAATTACAGAGACCATGAGGGGGAAAAGAGTTTTTTGTCTTGCTCTCAGCTGAACGTGAGGGATCTAACATCTCCAAAATTCTTCACTGAGGCTTCTTGCCTTCTGTCAAGATAGCTCAAATGCATAAGAAAAAGGAATTTGGCAAGTGTTCTTTCCATCACTACAGTAGGGGGAGAAATCCTCCTTTTTCTCATCCTCACATACAACATAAAATTATTTCCCTTCCCTGCATGAATGTGGGGTATTCTGTGGTGCTCTTGACAAAAGGGGAGAAGGAGAATAATTATTCTGCAAATTAAGCAAAATGCAGCAAATGATGCTTAATGCAATGCATTGTTTTAAGGGAAGTAATGCATTGCTGATTGCACAAAATGATGAAGATTGGTGTTTTGTTTCAGGAAGATTTAAAGAATAGAGGCATCAAAAGAACTGTTTGCCTCTTTTAAAACAATCAAATAGTATTTTTATATACTGTCTATGTTATATACTTTGCTTCTCAAAAGGGCACTAGTTTTACAGAAAGATAGTTTGAGCAAACTGCAGAAATGCTGCCAAAGAAAAGAGCACTCTCTCTTTCTGACTCGTCCTAGAAGGTGAAGAATTTCTCAGAGGTTTGGAAATGTCTATGGAAGGATCCTTGATGAGTCAATACCGTCTAAATCGACAATAATGAAGAAATCAGTAAATATTGTTTACATCCTCATGCAACAACAAAGCCAGGCTAATCTCAGACTTCTGGAAGTTGTTTCATTTCTCCCTTACTAGAGTCCAGCATCCACTGATGGACACCTGGGCAAGGAGACACTTGGAATTAAAGAATTTATGAACCCAGCAATTTGTTTTGAGTATCAGAACTGAACAGAGCTCCCAGACTTTCCAAGCAAAATCTACCAGTTATCCCCAATGCCCTCCATTTGAGCAGTAAAATTTAGGGCATCAGTGCCGGTGGGGAAAGGGACGGGACCAAAAAACTTTTTTTTGTAACTGATAAGCAATTGGGAGTCAGAAATCTTTGCTGATGGTTTTAACACCCCAATCAATCTTCTGCCCATTATCTTTTATCTACAGTAAAATGAATAGTAAAATGAACAGCCTTGTTGTTTTCAAAACATCTTCACTAATTAACAAAATAAAAACAAATCCATGTAATGTCTATCAAAAAGTATCATGAGAGCTAGATACATTTTCAGATTTAAGTAAACATTTCCTCCCTAAATCTTGTTACTCTTAGATTAAGTTGAGGGTAATGGTGTTGAGGTTGCAGTGTCTATTTCTTCTTGTCTTATATTGATGTGAATTAAGTTCAGCTTCCATTTTACTACCTTTTCATATGTTTACTAAGTGCTTAACCTGAATGCTTTAAAAATGTTTATGAACAGCCACAGAATTTTACATATCTTCCTAATACTACTGCATACCCAGTATACAGTCATATGCTATGCATAATCAAGTTGTTAAAAGACAGCTTAGATGCTGTATGAATAATGCTATTCATATTGCATAAGGGCCCATCCAGCAGAAGCAAGTTGGTCTCTACATTCCCTTTATGGGCATCAGTCAGCAAAGGAGGAGAGCTGAATGGAAGAAGCATGTGAATGTATCTTAAGGTCTGCCTCTTCATTGCTTCTAAGAATAAGGCAAATCTTGAACCAGACCCAGCTCCAAAGAAAGAGTTTGACAGATTTTCAGCACTCCCTTGGATATGAAGTTAGCTTTTAATTGGTACAAGCAAGGCACTTGAACTTGGGAGGGGGGAGATTCTTTTGTGACAAAACCATTACACTACCTTACTGTGTGTTAAACTGAGCTCTTAGAACTGAATGAATAATGTGATTCCCCCATAATGCCCTTTTCTGTTGAAAAAGATGAGCTGCTCACAACAGTTTTTTACATGATAACACTGTCTCATGAACACTGCATAAATTTCAACAAACTGTACAAACTGAAGTTGGGTCAGGTGGGAGAGAAGCAGTGGTTCTGTCACCTCATAGTAAGTTCTACTGGCTAATGCCAACCAGGGTAGAAATAAGAGGCTCTTCTTTTCCCCCTGGCAGGGACCATTTAAAACAACAACAATAATAATATTTTTATGGATTACAACAGACTGGCAGATGTTGGAAACCTGTTTTCCAGTCTCCTCAGGTGGCAGAAAGCTATTTGTTTTTTTCTCTGTATTTGGGGGGGGGGGGTGAGACAAATGTTGGTGTCTTAACAATTCACTGGGTGAATGTGCTCTTTTTATCAAATGTGTGTCTGATGGGTTTTAATATTGGGATATTCTTCAGTTAATGAGATCACTACATGATTGTGGATGGGTGTCCTGTACTGAAGCTACACATAGGCTGAGGAAAATTTGATAAGGAGAAAGGAGGGGGGTCATAGTGACAAACAGATATACAAATAATTTATACACTGCTTGCCCTCTCTGGTTCCTTCCCTAGCCCTCAGGTACTGGGTTTCACTTCCACCAGGGCTCAGCTGGCTCACATTAAGACATTACTCATTCATGAGGAAGGAATCAAGCTGGCATATATGTATAACCGTGACCTGGGAGGAGTTGATCTAGTCTGGTTTTGCCCATCTTGGCACTCAGTGTTATACCAGAACAGGCTGCAGGATCAGGGGAGAGCCTGATGTGGCCCTCAGAAGCTCCACCCTTTTCATCCTGGGGCTAGTCGGAATATCTGCATCTGGTGCCTGGCCAAAGAGGGATAGTTCATGTACCATCCACTTTTCTGCCCAGTTGCCTAACTGAACAAGCTAACTTAGATCTTTTCTGGCTCAATGTTACAGAAAAACCAATGATGTTGTGGAGACTTAACACACATGATTAAGTTGCTTCTAGCAGACTGGCTCGGGACTTCTTCTCCATGATAACCATAGGGTTATCTCAAGTTGTCATCAGGTCTTCTTACTTATTGGGTCCTACCCTTAATTTAATCTTTGACCCATATTGTGAGTTGGATGGTCTGAAGACTGGTGTGTGTGTGTGTATGTGTGCACATGCAAACTGCAACATCTTGATCAGATAATTTCTTTGAGGTTTGGACTCATAACACCATTTCCTCCCTGCAGTATAAGGGAACAATTTGGATTGTTCACCTCCAAAGACTAATGGGATAAATTCTCAATTGCTTTAGGGTTCTGATGGATTATCTCACTTTGGAACTGTGAGGTTTGAAGGGCTATAAATGTAATGGACCAAGTTCTTTCTCCAGTGCCTGTTTGGTTCTAGTGTTCCTGTTTTTGGCACCTGCTGGGTTTCTCTGTATTTTGGGGGACTGCTACCAATGAAGGAACCAAAGACTATGCCGTTTAGGGCTTTGAATGTTATCATCATAACCTTGAAGTCGATGTGGAAATGAACCGGTAGCCAATGAAGGGCGGCCAGAGTGGGGGAGATGTGCTGGAATTTCTTCACCTCAGTTATTAATATGGCTGCCGAATACTCTTCCCTCTGATACTGGACAGACACAACAATTTTCATTTCCAGTTTCCCCTTGAAGCTAATTTTGTAAGACCTCTGGGTTGTAGTTAAATCTTATTTTATGGCTAATGTGCATTATCCAAAAACCATATATTAGCATATTTCAGATGGGGCTCTAAGGAAATAACTAGTACTTATCAGTACTACAATTCTCCCAACACTAATAGCTAGAGATGGGAACAAACTGAACCACGAATCAGGCTGGTTCATGGTTCATTTCATGAACCATTTTGGGGATCCTGTTTTGCCGAAACAAATTGAAGTGCCAAACTTTTTCCCCCCTGGTACTTCATTTTGATTGGCAAAAGTGGATGCCCATCTGCCCCCTTCCTACTGTCCCCATCACTTCGCTACCTGATCCTGCCACTGCTGCCTCGTCTTTCTCCACCACCACTGTGGCGGCTGCCATAGTCAGAGGCAGTGGGCCTGGCCTCCCTTCCTTACGCCAGGCCTGCTGCTTCTCCACATGCACCAGTGGCAGCAGCAGGACCAGGTAAAGAGGTGACTGGGGCAGTGGAAAGGGGGCAGGAGGGTGGCGGAGGGCAGGAACAGATAGGTCCCCCTCCCCCAGGCATGAACTAGAAAAACGAACTGCGAACTGATTCATTTTTCTGGGGGATTGTGGTTAATCATTTTATACTCCATGGAATGCAATTTTATTAAAAGATTTACTGTCTATACTGCCATCTTAAACCTACTTTTTTCCTCTTTCGCTGTTTGATTTTGGAGGAATCTTGTCCAATGCTGCCATTTCCTATGGTTCCGGATGGAATTTTCCCAATATGCTGTGGACCTGCTGATGGAGGGTTGGGTGTTGCTGGTGGTGTATTTTCAGGAGATTCTGGGCTGGTCTTTACACTTGCAGTCTGTCCTAAAACATGCATCTAAAAATAACAAAAGATAAAGTAGGGATGTAAGCATATTATTCTGTAAGTATATACCCTGAAGCTGGCTGGATAGCTCTGTGAGTTAAGTATCTGACTAAAGAGCCAGAAGTAGGGAGTTCAGTTCTCCACTGTGCACTCCAGAAAAGTCAGTCTGTTTCACCTTGGGCAGGTTGCACAGTCCCAAGATGCCCCCATAAGGATGGAATGGTAAACCACTTCTAAGCATTTTTTACCTGGAAAACCTTGAAAACGGTTACCATGAATCAGAATTGATTGGACAGCACAAAGAGAGAAAAAGAGACCCTGAAACACTACATGTTTGGAAATGCAGGTAATGAACTCAGAGCATTTTGAGGAATTAGTCAGAAGATAAGCATTCTAAATAAGGGAATAAGATGGCATGTTACAACCTTAAGTAAGTTGTATTATCACAAGAGCGCACGGCAGGATATAACACATACAGATATTATCATCTATGGTAGGAAATAACAAGTGGCTTACCTGCTATTTGAGTAGTTCATTGAGTAGTTATCTAGGAACTCACACTCATGAGATTTCCTGCACTTGCACAGAGTATTCGGAACTTTCCAGAGCTGAACTAGTACATTTTGGCATGATCCTCCCCCATTCCAAGCACTGAAAACCTCTAAACAATCCCTCATTAAATAAGAAATGGCATGAGATGCAATTTTCTTTTTTCACTGATTTGTTTGTTTTTGCAGGCAAGGAGCCTAAAATGGTTTCAAAAGCAGCCATATAACTACATGAGGTCTTCAGGCTGCATGGTTCCCTTCCATCACCTAAATGAAGGAACACCTTGATCTCCGGGTCTATTGTCTCTCTCCTGAACAAATCCTGAAGCTTCAGTTTTTAAACGTTAGGTGGATACAGGTGAATTTTGCATCACATTACCAGATGGAGGAATCTCAGGCTCGTATTCTGGAAATCTAGCACATATTTTGATAAGTATTTTTGGAGCCATTTCAGACAATCTACCTGCCCAGGAATAATCTGTTCAGGAATTCGATCTCTGTGAGTTCCAATAAGAGGTGATCTCATCTGGTAACTCTTAAGACTAATTTGCAGATGAGAACTATTTATTTATATTTATTTATTTATTTATTTATTTGATTTATATCCCGCCCATCTGGTATATTCTACCACTCTGGGCGGCTACCCATTGGCTTATGCAATTCCAAACATTCTGATTTTTATTAATGAAAATATCCCCTTGCCGGTGCCATCATAAGTTATGCAAAAGGATTTAAGCCATAAATGCACTCAGCACACTAACAAAAAATACATGCAATATTTATTTCCATTCTTATGAGAAAAGCAATTGAAAATGTTATGTATGAATTTACCTCAGCAGAACTGTGATACTGAATGAAAGTAGCAGATATTGCATGGCTAAAAGGGTCCCCAGCTTTGCTAGTCATGTCCTGCTTGACCAAAAGGGCTAGGTCCACCAACTAAGTAAAGAATGAAACAACAACAAAACATATTTAAAGAGGCAGAGTTTGTCATTTGTTAAGCCATTTAATTAACAAGATGTACAAGAGGTATCATGTGTTAAAGCAGAGGTAGGGAATCTATGGCCCTTCAGGTATTGTTAGACTTGAACCCCCACGTAGTCAACGATCAGATGTCATGGAAGTTCTTTTTTAGCAATATTGAGTTGGCCTCAGGTTCCCAACTCCTGTTTTAAATTTCAACTTTCAATTTAGTCTTGGAATATGTAAGACTTATAACTCATAATGCACTAGAATAGATATTAGACTCTGTTAGTAAGTTCCTAAGTGAATTTCCAATTATGTCACTGTCGCGCACCCCCAGTGTCCCTAGTTTGTTTCCCTCAAACCCAGGTCCACCTTTGGACACGACTTGCTTATTTCTCCTTTCACCCACTGCCACCAGTGGATCTTTATCCACACTTTACCAATAATGTTGCATAGACACGTGTTGTCAAATATAACTGATTATTTATTATTTAGTTGTTGAATCACACAAGTAGGTTCATAGATGTTTTATTATGTTGCACTCATTAAACTTGGATATTAAACACGTTTCTTTATTTGTATTACTTCACATCAATCACTGGAATAAGATCTGATGACTGTCAATCTATTTTATTTTACTTATATCTTTTAACTATTCTTTAACACATAAACCAACTACACCAACTTTCCAATCTCCCTCCTAAACCTTTCAAAACTTCCTCTCTCCTTCTCTCTCAGTCTCCAACTCTCTCTGACTCCGCCCTCCTGTCCTCTCATAGGCTCCAGCTCTAGAGCTCCACATGACGGACAGGTGGGACATGGGCATTCCGCCACAGTCACATATAAAAATGGATGAATCTAAAACATCTTGCATATTATTCTCTATTTGACCATAGTACTGTATATTAAACACTTCACAAGATAATACATAATTAATAAAAGCTGAAGTACTCGGTATAGTTAAGCTTCTGTGGTATGGAAAGTAACAGGTGGGTTTATTTTGAAACGGAGTAAGAACAATTATTTCCTAGAATGATCTTATTCATACAGTATATATATATTTACCTGTGCCACAGTCTCATAGGCTAAATAAGCCAAAATTTCCATGGCAACTGCATTGGGTTTTATTTCCATGCTGCTACAGTCCAACCAGTCCCGGAATTTGGATGCTTTCTTGGCTGTACAGACAAAACACACAAGAGTTATATTAATGTTGACTATTCTCTTACATGTTACTACATACTGTATGTATACTAATAAAGGCATCTCCTACAGGGTTACAATAATCCTGCAAACAAGCTGCAAACAAGGCTTCCTTTCTTTTTCTCTGTGTGGCCACTTAATACAAACAGACCCAGGGAAACCCGAATATCCCGGTGCAACTTCACAGCAAGGGAATTCCCATTTCCCTTACTGTGTAGTACCACCCATGGCTAACAATCTGGTTGCTTCATTTTGAACCAATTCTGGTTTCCAGAATGTTCTGTCCCACAAAGTGCAAGTTAAAGTAGTCTCCCCTACAAGTAATTAATGCATGAATTCCCAAGGCCAGGTCTGTGGTTATCAGGGAAGTCCAAGCTGGCATATTGACTAGAATGAGGAAGAAGCATGCATACCAGCTACCTACAACACCTGAGGATCTAAAAGTAGCATCAGTTCCAAGAGAACCATTTGATATTACTACAATGGCATGCATTTATCCCAAGAGGAAAAGTTGGTATGTGGACTGAGCTGAGATGGCATATCAGACCAAAAAAATTGAGGAAGAGGGTACCTCATTCTCTGGCCATAAATCTCTTATTGCCGAGATCATCAGAAAGCCCAACAACTAGTATCTTTGTAATGTCTAGATCATACTTCTGTTTGTTCAATTCATTATTAACTTCAGACACTGATTTAAAGCCTTCAGTATCATTCTAAGTCCAGAGAGAGGATAGCAAGAAATAGAGAGAGATAGGTACCTTCAGAATATTTATGGTGCAGCAGCCCAAATCTCTACACATACTGCACACTGACTTCATAGGAACATCAAGTACCCCGAGGGCACATTAGGTGCCTATGGTACCTCCTGCAAGAGAAGCAGGAGTCTACCAGCACAAATCTTTAGTAAACCTGTCCAGAGCCGTCAGGAAATCATTAGGTACCCTTCACATTTTGCAAGCATGGACCAAAATATAACCTAACACTTAAAAAAAGACAAAAGATGTAAAATGTAATGTGCATCAAAGTAAGAGATATTTAAACTATACCACTTGTGTCACTTAAATATTTTTAGAAGACCAGAAAATCTGACATTGTAATCACAGAAGAGGGCATTTACATTCACATTCACTCAAGGGCACTACATAGCATTTTGATAAGCTCTAGTTTCCAGTTCAAGCACAAGTAACCTGGTCCTCAAAGGCAATGTAGCTTTCATGACTTGGAAAACAAAAGCAAATAAGAAACTCATAAACTAGCATGGAACAGCACTAATGAGTTGTTGATGTTTGACCAAGTTCATGTGAGCCTGACCACACTTTCTCCTTCTTTATACAAATTCTATATGATACTTCCCAGTTAGAAGACTATGGCTGAAATCTTGTTTATACAGCTATGCCATGTAAGGCTGATCAGATGTCATCAACAATGGCAATTTTTCAGAAATAAAAATTTCTGATCCCCCCTTGAAAGTTCCAATGCTCCTGTGAAATTCTTTTCATCATGAAGTTGCTGGGGGCCACAAGATGAGGGGGAAGTCTTTCATTTCCTAAAATTGCTGCCCCTGGTAAAGTCATATGGGTAGTGGCAATTTTCAAAAGTGAAAGACTCCCCTCTCCCCTCTCCCATTCAGCAGCCTTCAGTGGCTTCCCCATGACCAAATGGGACCTCAGGAACATTGGTGTGTGTGTTGTTGTTGTATGTACTGTTGAATTCTTCTATTTCTGAAAAATTGCCTTGGTTGCTGACATCATCAGCCTTATGCAGCGTACAGGGTTTCAGCCAATAAATCAGATTATTATACTGAATTATCACTTTTGCTTTCGTTTTGAGTTTTTTGAGTAAATGATTTTAAAGCTGCCTTTCATCTTTATTACTATTGTGGTGTTGCACAAATATAATTAAAACAATGCCACCCCCCTCAATGCACCATCATAATAAAAACAAAGAAAAGCAGTAGATACATTAAGACAGAAATGCCTGGGAAAGCAACAATGATTTTGAGTCGGCAATTGAACAACTGTATTGTGAACACCAATCATACCTCCATCGGGAGATACACTATGGCAGAGGTTCTTAACCTTTTTAGTGGTTGGCACCCCACTGAATCCCAAAATACATTCTCGCACCCCCTTGAAAAATGCGTACCAATTTATTTGTTAGAAAATTACATTTATTGAAAAACAAGTTATTTAATGAAAAACAGATAGATATATATGTATTGACATAAAATTAAAATAATGTCTCAATTTTTAGTGGCCAGTTTGTTGTTTACTCATAATAATTAGCAAGCAGGGATCCTTTTTTGAAAGAGGTATGTGTAAGTCATCACTTGCATTTAAGTGATTTCTGATTTTTGTTTTTATATACAAAAGTGATGACAATCCCATTTCACACACATAGGTGGTAGTAAATGGTATAAGTGTCTGCAATGCTGCCTTCGCCAGTTGTGGAAATGGTTTGAACTGAGCACACCAGAATTGTTCTAAGTCCAGTTTTTCTAATTCCATTTGAATACGTGCATTTGCCCATATTTAAATAAGGTCGTCTTTTGTTAAATGACTGTTGTCTATAGAATTAAGGTAAAAAAGAAATGGATCCAGTATCCATCTCTGCTCTTTGCCAATATCTCCAGTGGAAAAATATCCATGAAAAGATGCACTTGATTGTTGCAAATGTACTACATGTTCAGGAAAAATTGTGATTTTCTCATTTTCAAGAACGATTTCATCAAGCAAGGGAAAGTTTGAAAAATTACCATTTTCAATTCCTCCAAAATTTCCTTTTCCTTTATGTATCGCACAAATACTAATAGCTGACTGCAATTATTAACATCAGTTGACTCGTCCAATTGATTTTTTTTTATTATTGAATTGAATACTCACTTTCAGAGGACTGGCTTTAATATCTTATACTACTTGCAGTAAAATATGCTGACTAATATCTTGAATGTGTGATTGTATCACATCATTTGATAATGGAGTCTGCTCAATTTTTTTATGTGCTTCAGAACCTAATACCATTTTCACAATTTCCAAGCACATGGTTTTACCAATTCCTCAGCTATTGTATGAGGCTTTTTTTTTCCTAGCACAGGTATGCCACCTGATAAGAAGCTTCTAATAAAGGCTTCTGGACTGTCACAAAGTCAAATGTTGTGATAGTACCACTGGTATCAAATCATGCTTTCTTAGACTTCAAGATGTCAAGTGTATGTCCTGCAGCTTCACCACTATGCTAACTGTTGAAATGTTCTAACAATTTAGACAGTTTGAGATTGCAGTTTGAAAACATCTTGCAACATAAAATGCATTGTGGTTGTTGGGTACCATCTTTCTCTGTTGTAAAACTGAATCCTTAAGGAACATAATCATCTTTCCATTGGTGTATTTTCGACATGGCAAGGGTTACTACAAATAATAAAGTAATGTTCACACATTATTTTAACTACATATCTTAAGTAAATTATAAAATGACAAAACAAAAATTAATTACAATTCTTACTGAAAACAAAGAAAATTAGCGTTCATTTGTGCGTTGGCCTGCTTCGTTAACATTTGTGCACAATGAAGTTCACATTTCAAGCAATTTCCGGTGGTACTGGCGAGTGCACGTGCAGTGACAAAAGTAGGGTGGGTAATAGTGGTACATCTGGTCATAGTCTTTGCCAGTACGTACGTATTCACATCAACCATGAGTACATAGTACAGTCAAGTCAAATTTATAGAGAGAGAGCTTTAAATTTTATATTATAAATCTAGAAGTTAAAAAAACAACTGTTACCACTTGCACCACTAGAAATGCTTTCTCGCACCCCTGGTTAAGAACTGCTGCTCTATAGTTAGAATGCCACAACCAACAGGAGTCTCTCCTTTCCAGATATATAACCTAGCCCAGAAAAGACCTCCCAGCCCCGTCTGTGCTTGTGGGATTGGGTAATCCAAGTCATTTCATGACATGAAGCAAAGGACAAGACTGCGGTCCCTCTCTGACCCATGTACAAAAGTTCATTGGACCAGCAGCTGACTCTTCCTTCACCACAATCATGGGATATCACCTTCCACCACAGTGAAGACAACAGCTAGATTGTGGAGCCCAAGGCAGGTTGTGTAAACCACTCCATCTTCCAACATAGAAGACAAGCAGGGGAGTTCAGGGGAACAACCCTCCTCCCTGCAAAAGGCCGTCTGATTTGCCTCACTCTGCCTCAGAGTGACTGATGTCTGCTACTGACCAACCTGAGTCTCAGGATAATATTGTTATGCCTTCATTTAAAACCTCTTCTCCAGTTGAAGAGCTGCCCGAAATATCGTTTAGCATGCCGAAGATTTACATTGCTGTAGCTTTGATTATAATTACTACGTGCAAAATGTGATTTTATTTCAAGCCTTTCAGATACTAAAACAAATTTAATCTGAAGATTCCTCAGCCTAACCATTTGCAGATGTCATGAAATGCTCTAAATGCAGCTCACAAAAAAAGTGCACTGAAATAGCAAAAACACCACCGGCAAATCAAATTTCCCTACTGTTTGACATTTACAGAAGACAAAACTGTGGATGTGTCATTTATTTTTCACATTGTGATCTGTGAATTAATTAGTCATTCCCCCAAATCAAATACTTGTTACAGAAAACAAGATAAGTGCCTTTTATTTTAAGATGCCACTGTTCTTCCATTTATTACTGTGTCATGTGCAACTTGGTCATGCTTTTTACAGGCTTTTACTGTGCTCTCTTTTTGACTTTTAACCCTTTAAGGTCTGTTTAACTGCTTCTGGAGTGATCTGTTATAATATGACGAAGACTATTCATTGAGAATGAACTGTAATTGTGTCTGACAAACACAATGATGTGTGCTGTTTTTCAGTGATGGTAGGACCTTAATGTTTTCATTATGTCATTTGGCATAATGGCAGCATGCACTAATGATTTCTGTAATTTAAAATAAACCCTGTGGAAGGAAGCTACAGATTTTAATTCAGAAAACATGTTTGGTAGAAATAGAAATTAAGTGACATTTGCTAACATTAGCTAACATGAATGGATGATTAATGATTAGGAACTTATCACTCACAACTGAACCTTCTCAGTCCTTAGTAATGAGGCACATATTGTTACTCAGAGATATATTCATCCCCCTGCTGTTCCTTCACGTCTGGGGTCAAGACGCATATGGTTGACCTAACTTCCTGTCTAATTCATCCTTTCCCCCCCCCACACACACACTTCGTTTTGTAAATTTTATGGTTGTATTGCACCAACCTGCTCCCATAGGCCTTGAGCTGCACCACAACCTGAAGTTACATTCTTTCCTATTACCCATGATCTCACTTTTTCTTTCCTTGCTTAGAAACCTAATGGGGATGCAGGTTGAACAGTAAGGCTGAACAGTAAGCCCTTTGTAATTTCAACCACTGTTTCTACCTAGTTTCTTTAAAACTTGCAAAATTGTTCTAGCTGAGAGATTTTTTTAAACAATATCATGGCAGTTAGCCAACTGATATCATACACCAGCAGTTTCTGCATGAAACCTGCCAAAACCTTTTTATTCCCCAGGTCTTGCCTCTGCAGACACTAGAAATGTGTATCTTTGTGCTTCTGGACTACAATTCTCAGAATTACAGGAGTTGTAGTCCAAAAATACATGTGCCCACCTCTAGTAGACACATAATACATTGAGACTGGGTGCATGAAGGAAGATAGATATCATAAGAAGTGGCACCACTGCTATGAAAATAATACACATTTGTTCACCACTACATCATGGAGAGTAACACTCAGAGAGACTGAAGGGGCGTGAGCATTTCTCCCTAAAAGAAGAGCCCTGGAATATAGAGAGCCCTACACTCAGCTTGTACAGCAGGCTTCACCAGGCAAACTTTTGTGGACAGTGCCTTGAGGATAAAACAGTTGAAAATTCCTGGAAGAGAAGAGAATGTTCCATTTTCTAGGACAGTTGTTCAGCAATAATCAATAGGTTTCCTGGCCTGCTGAAGGATGCTTAGTAAGGCCGGCGAATCTTCCATGCCATCAGATGAACCGCTGAGAGATCTTGGTGTAGGAACCGTGCTTGGTCCTGAGTGAGAAGACAAGAAAGGTGTGGAAGATGGCAGTCTTTGGACATGAGATGCTGTATGGTTGGGAACCATGGCTGGCGGGGCCACCAACATGCCACCAGAATGGTGTTGGCCTTGTCTTGATGCAGCCTGATGATAACTTTTCGAAGGAGAGGAAATGGTGGGAACAAATAGAGTAGACTCTGAGGCCAGTGCTTGACAAATGCATCACCTTGAGAGCCCTTCCTGACCCCTGCTTGGGAGTGGTAGTAACAGCACTTCTGATTCACCCATGAGGCAAACAGGTTGACCTTGGGTGTCCTCCACTGGGCACAGATAGATCGAAAAACACATGGGTTGAGCTCCCACTCATGTGCCTGATTGTCTTTGCAACTGAGAAAGTCCGCCAAGCTGTTGCCCTGACCTGCCACATGCACTGCTGTGAGAAGTACATGATGAGCCAGACAAAACTCCCACAGGTCCACTGCTAGGTAGAGCAAGTTCGGGGAGTGGGTCCCTCCTTTGTTGATGTAATATATTGCTGTGATATTGTCTGTGGCAATCTGTACCGTCTTGCCTTGGATGTGGTTCTGAAATGCTTTGTACACGTGATTGTCACCAGGAGCCCAGCTCATTGATATGGAGTCTCTCGGAGACCACACCACATGCACCTGGAGGGTTCCACAGTGGGCTCCCCAGCCTCTCAGGCTTGCATCAGAGTTGATTTGAAGGCGAGATCACGGCTGCTTGAAGGGCCTGCTGATTGTCCTGATGTGTCCACCAGGAAAGCTGGGCAGCCAGTTTGGGAGTAAACGTGAGAATGGTGGAGAGATGAATTGGATCTTGGGTCGAACAGAGCCAAGAATTGTGCCTGCAGAGACCACATTTTCAGAGAGACATGAGGAACAATGGACGTCATGGAGGCCATCATCCCCAGGACACACTGGGCTGTGAGAGCTTCAACCCTGGCATATGGGATGAAGGTATGGAGTAGAGAGACAACCCTCAGGCATTTCTCTTCTGGGAGAAACACTCTGGCTTTCCAGGAATCTAGAGATGCACTGATGTCTTGGGTGCGCCTTGTCGGTTTTAAGAAAGACTTTACTGAGTTTACCACAAGACTGAGATCTTGGAGAAGTCACAGTGTGGTGGTGATGTGATGCTGTGTTTCCGAGTGGGAGTGAGTGACTATAAACCAGTTGTTGATATACAGAAAGACTTGGATATATTGAAGCCTACAGTAGGCTGCCACCAGGATCATGCATTTGGCAAATACATGAGGCATAGTGGAGAGGCCGAATGGAAGCTTCTTGAACTGGTAGGCTTGGCTGTCAAGCTACAAGCAAAGGAATGGCCTGTGGGAAGGAGGGATCTATATGTGAAAGCAGGATACTCAATAGAGATGAAAAAATGATAACAGAAGACAAAAAAAAAAAAAAAAAAAAGAAGACAGAATTGCTCAATTCCTATTTTAGCTCAGTCATTTCCCAAGGTACAGACTATAACCCTCCAGTCAATTATGAAGTGCAGGTGGAGGGGACAAGATTGCAGCTGGAGATTGATAAACAAATAGTCAAGGAATACCTTATTACCTTGAACGAGTTCAAATCTCCAGGGCTGGATGAACTGTATCCAAGAGGATTGAAGGAGCTGGCTGAAGAGCTCTGAGAACCACTATCCATTATTTTCTTGAAATCATGGGAAATGGGTGAGGTGCCAGATGACCGGAGGGGGGCTAATGTTGTCCCTATCTACAAAAAGGGCAAAAAGGAAGAAACTGGGAACTACAGGCCAATCAGCCTGACACCAATCCCAGTGAAAATTCTGGAACAGATTATTAAGTGGTATAACTATGCAAGCACCTAGAAAACAATGCAGTAATAACTAGAAGTCAACACTGATTTGTCAAGAACAAGTCCTGCCAGACTAATCTGATCTCATTTTTTGATTGGTTCAACTCATGAATGCTATAGACGTAGTATATCTTGACTTCAGCAAAGCTTTTGACAAAGTGCCCCATGATTAGCAAGTCAACTAAGCATGGGCTGGATAGAACTGCCAGGTGGATACACAGGCTGCCTACAGAATGGTGATCAGAGGATGATGATTAATGGCTCCTTCTCAAACTGGGAAGAGTTAACAAGTTGGGTACTCCAGGGCTCAGTCCTGGGCCCAGTGCTACTCAGTATTTTTATTAATGACTTGGATCAGGGGATACAGGGAATGCTAATCAGATCTGCAGATGGCACAAAATTGGGTGGAATAGCTAATACCCTGGAAGACAGAAACAAAATTCAGAATGGTCTAGATAGGCTGGAGCAGTGGGCTGAAAACAACAGAATGAAATTTAACAGGGATAAGTGCAAAGCACTGCACCTAGGAAAAAGAAACCAATTGCACAGATACAAGATGGGGGATACCTGGCTCATAAATACTACAAGTGAGAAGGATCTTGTAGATCACAAGCTGAATATGAGCCAACAGTGTGATGTGGCTACAAAAAGGCAAATACTATTTTAGGCTGCATTAACAGCAGTATAGTCTCCAGATCCTGTGAGGTACTAGTTTCCCTCTGTTCGGCAATGGTTAGGTATTGTGTCTTGTTCTGGACACCGCTCTTCAAGAAGGATGCTGATAAATTGGAACAATTTCAGAGGAGGGCAACAAGAATGATCATGGGGCTGGAAATCAAGCCCCATGAAGAAAGACTGAAAGAATTAGGCATGTTTAGCCTTTAGAAAAGAAGACTGAGGAGAGATAGGATAGCAGTTTTCAAATACTTGAAAGGCTGTCATTCAGAGGAGGGGCAGGATTTGTTCTCGATCATCCTTGAGTGCACGACACGCAACAATGGGCTGAAGTCACAGGAAGCCAGATTTCAGTTGAATATCAGGAAAAACTTCCTAACTGTTAGAGCAAGACAGCAATATAATAAATTACCTCAAGAGGTGGTGAGTGCTCCCAACACTGGTGGAATTCAAGGGAAATTTAGACAACCACCTGGCAGATATCCTTTGATTAGTATTCCTGCACTGAGCAGGGGGTTGGACTCAATGGTCTTATAGTCCACTTCCAACTTCATTATTCTATGACCCTTGGTTGAAGCTGGAACATGATGATTCCTGAGGCTCTCAATACGGCAGTTGAAAAGAACTGAGGGGAGGGCGCCAAGGGGGAGGGCAGGATCTATGCTAATATGTATGCTTGCTCAGTGCAGAAGCTCTAGAACATTCTGAAGAAGCTTTGTGCATGCATGAATCACCCTAAGTGTGATTCATAGAGGCCATGAAGAAGAACAACTCATTAGATCTGTTGAACTACTTTGACAGAGGAATTTAAAATGATAGAACAAATATGGTACAAAGAAATATAGACATGACTCATCACTCCATAAACCAAAATTTAAAAAAAATGTGTAATCAACACTGGCATTCAAACCATTTGGAATAAGAGACTTTAATCTGAATATCCATGCCATTTTCTGTTGTGGGAGATATTTGGACATTGCTTCCTCACCTGTCTTTTTGGTAATATACAGAACAAAAAAAATTAAAGCTATCTTCTTTGTGACCCATTTCTACAAAATGCCTTCATATTGGCGTGCCCATCACTTTGTTTCTAATTCTTGATTGGTGTTCTTGCACCTTGATTTCAACTGGCCTTGCTGTGATCCCCAGATACGTTTTTGAATCACAGATTATCAGTTAAACTAAACTGGATGTTGAAGACGTTGAGAATGACCTAGATCTAAAAACAAAATCAACCCCTGGGAAGTCAATTGCAGCCCCTCAATAGTTTGCCAGCACACATTACACCTCCTACATTTGAAATGTCCTGTTGGTAAGGTACTTCTCTGGGTCCTAGAGCTATCTAAGATGTCAGTGTGAATTAAAATGTCCTTTAAATTCCTCATTCTCTTGAAACCACATTTAAGCATTTCCTTGCAATATGGAATATTCCTCAAGAGGTGCCAATTTCTAAGAACAATTCTCTTTAGTTCAGCGGTCCCCAACCTTTTTGGGGCCGCAGACCGGCTGGGGGGAGCGAGCTCAATGTGCCGGGGGGCACCCCCGCGCGAGCACGACACGCCCACCACGGGCGCGACACACACGCGCGAGCATGACATGCTCACCGCGGGCGCAACACCCCCTGCGCAAGCATGACACGCCCACCATGCAAGCGTGACATGCCCACCATGCGTGCGTGCGGGGCGGCGGAGATCCGTATCCGCGGCCCAGTTCCGGCAAGCCCACGGACCGGCGGTTGACCACCCCTGCCTTAGTTGACTAACCAGGGGAGTATAGTTGAAAGTGTAGACCAATCTATCTTGGGTGATCTCTTCTTTACCTCTCAATAGCATTTTCCTATCCACTGCCACTGCTCTATTTCTGGCACTTGCCACTATTTTTTTTAAGATAGCCTCTACTCTTGAAGTCTGCTACCATCTTATGCTTTTCTTCCAAAAATACCTTCACCTCTGTAGAATTTCTTTTAATTCTAAGGATTTGTCCAAAAGGCAAATTCCTTCTCATGTGCCAGGAATGAAATGACTTGTCATGCAGGAAAGTATTACAATCTATCTCCTTTTTAAATTGACATACAAATAATCTATTAATTTGAGGAGCAAAAGACTGCCAAATATGAGATGTAATGACTATCCCATTTCCAGGTAAACTTAATATTCTTATCAATTGTGTTAAGCCATTCACAAAAATAATTTACCTTAGACCTAACCCTGAGCAAAATGAAGATATCATCAATGTTATGCCAGAAGACTGCCAAACCACCAAAAAAGGATTAAAACTAAGGTATTAATTGAATTCTGTTCCATATCTGACATGGCAATGCTGGGAGCAGTGGTGCACCCCATAGCTACTCCCTTAATTTGCAGGGGGGGGGGGGAATTATCTGAGATTTTTAAAAAAAATCTGAAGATTTTAAAAAATACAAAATAAGAAGTTATTTCTTTGTTGCTTTTGGTAATACCACTAGCAAGAGAGCTATCCAGACATTGTTTTAATTATGCAGAAGTGAAACATGGAATTGGGACTACACTCTTCCTGCAAGTTCACCACACATCTTTCTACTTCATATAACTGAAAACCACATAACATCATTATCTGAAGAATAAAAGGTTCCCAGGCTCCACCTAGCAAAGCTGGCCATTGGCTTTCTTACTGCTGAGATAAGGTGCATTTATAGGGCAATTACTGTAGGCAGTGCCAAGAAGTGTACAGATGCCTCTGCAACACCTCTCTCCTCCATAGTATGGCCAAACTCAACCACTGCTATAAGGGACCTTCATAATCTTCCAGCAAATCAGGCTAGACCTTTCTTATGCCCTAAGGTAGATCCTGTTTTCTGTGTCTCCTAGATGAAACCTGGCACCAAGGTCAGGTTTTGTCAGATTATACAGGTACCGGAGATTGAACCAGAACCATGAGAAATATCATGTGCACCATGATTTCAAAAGAATCCATGCAAAAAGTACAATGACTGAGAAAGCCATGGAGATAATGCCTGCCTGGGAACTGGTAGCATACACCCTTGCCCCTGCAAAGTCTTAACTTTCTACCATGCCTACTTCAACATGCCTAGCTTCCAGAGGACTGTGGGATAAGCTTGGAATGGATTCTTTCTTTCTTTCTTTCTTTCTTTCTTTCTTTCTTTCTTTCTTTCTTTCTTTCTTTCTTTCTTTCTTTCATTCAATTTGTACACCATATGTTTCTCAGTAATGGAGATGCTGGGTAGCTTGCAATAAAACAAATATTTAAAAAACTGGAACAAAACAGATAAAGGGAGGAAAAGCTTTTAAAAGCTAACAAAACACCAAACATTAAGGGGGGGGGGGAGAACAAAGATACCCACAGATGAAAAGCCTCTTTTGCAGTTGTAGAGCCTGACTGTCAAAATAAAACAGACTTTGCCTGATGGCAGAAGGACCACAGAGAGGGAAGCATCCTAGAGTTCCTCGGGACCTAGTTCCCTAGACTGCAAATGGTCACCTAGGAAGTTGTCTTTCATGTCTTCCTCTAAGACAAAGGGTGAAGGTAACAACAGCTTCTGACACAGGCACTGAAATCTGGGCAGGCCTGCATAGGAGAATACAGTCTTTCAGAGAGGCTGGATTCAGGTCATATGAGGATTTACAGGCCATCACTAGCACTTGAATTATGTCTGAAAATAGACTGGTAGTGAGTAAAGCTGTCATACCAAAGGAGTCACATGCTCCCTCTATAAATGGAGCCAGACAATTGTGTACAAAAGTTTGGCCCAGTAGAATTTTCTGAACTCTTTGCAAAGGCAGCCCAACACAGAACATGTCACAGTATTTGGAAAGGAATGTAACTGAGGCATTGTAGCTACATCAAATATCTCAAGAAAAGGGTAGTTTGGGCACATAAAGCTCAGTTGTGCAAATGCATTCATGGCATTTTTGATGCGTCTGGGCATCCAGGATCAGGGGTAAATTGAGGAACACATCCAAACTATGAACGTTCGGGGGAATGTAACCCCCATCCAGAACACGATCAATTCCTATTCCCTGATCTCCTTTTCACTGAGCAGAAACGTCTTTGCCTAGTTTGAATTAAGCTTCAATTTATTTTTCCATATCCAATACATTATTGCCATTTATAACTGAAAGAGCTTCCTTAGGTTTATCTGGAAGTTGAGCCATGGCAACTGGACTTCTTTCTTATTAGGTTAGCTACCTGGATGAGTAGTGAAACGTTTCAACCTAATAAGAAAGAAGTCCAGTTGCCATGACGCAACTTCCAGATGACTGAGAATCTTCACAGATTCCTTAGGTTTAGTTGAAAAGGAGAGACAGTATTCTCCTAGTAGTAAAAGGAGGAGAAAGAATACTCCTGAGATAAAATAATGAAAGTAGAAATGTGAAAAAATATTGCCCAATCAATAGCTAGGGAGACTACAATCTGGAACATTCACTGGACAACAAAGGGCTCCTGAACTCCAGTATGACTCTACCAGTAGCTCTATAATCTTGAAAGAAGTGGAAGCCAAAGTTTTCCTGGGCTGCAAAAGATCCAAACCAGGTCTGGCCCCTGATCCAACCTGTGAGTCCTTGCTCTTAGTCCTCAACCCTTGGATCCCACTCAATGATTGCCTATAGCTCAACTCTGGCCTCTTTCGCCCCAGCCGTCAAAGAGACCATCCTGCAGGCACAGGAAAAGTTGCTTTCCAGTGAGCTTTCTTCATTCTTTCTATGAAACTGCCATGACACGAGGGAAAGGTACAGGATATTTTCTCTCTTGTCTAGCAGAAGTGGAGACCAGGGTGTGTATGGGATGCTCCATGCCTGATCTCTTTGCAATCGCAAGATGTTATACTTTCAGGTGAATGGGTTATCTAAAATTATAAACATATATTGTGTAATTATTATGACATAACAATTACCAAAGCTTAGTTGACGACTTTCACAGAATTCTGCATATTGTGTTGAGTCCATCATTCGTGCTTGCCTTTCTGCCCTCTGAAAAACAAGATAAACAACAATTGTTTATTGGATAGATCTATATATCTGTATCTATATAATAACAAAAAAAAGGGAAACTGCATATTTTAGCATGGTCACCTTAATATTACTGTAACCTACATAATTCTCATTACACAGTTGTTGTTTTCTGTTTGTTTCCTGAGCAATCTGGAAGGACAGAATTTTTTAAAAAATAACCATACCATATGTATCTTCCATTTCTCTATAGATTCCTATACTTCCATGAGTTTCTTACCAGTTCCGTTCTTGTTATTCAACATAGAAGACAGAAAGAAATATTTGTCTCAATGTTATGTGAACGGTGTACCAATTTTGAATGAGATTACTTTGAGGAAAACCCCAGTGATTTTAAAATTGATCTTATTTAACCAAATATAGTTTCTCAGAATCACTGCTTTTCTATGTCTATTACTATATGTCTAGTACTGTCTACTACTACTGATATGGTACCCTATATCCCGAACTAGCTTCAGAATAAACTGTCTAATACAGGAATGCAGGTTTGATTGTAGCCAATTTTTAAACAAAGTAACAACAGGAAAACAGTGGTCTATTACCCCATAAACATGGTGCCACAAGCAGCAATGGAAATTACTTTAATGTAGGTGAATATTCCTTCCAAAGTAACACAAAGGGCCTTTCAGAGGATTTGACCTATCACAGGAGGAAAATGCCTTCAATCACATTTTGATACAGTTTATTTAATACCCTGTAAGACACTGTGCCAACTGTTTAGCTGAAGAAGGGTGGCACTGTATCTGTTTGCTTAGTGGGATTATCATTCATCCTGAGCAATTTAATTAATGAATTATAGAGCATGATACACAGGAAAAATACTTTGCATGCTTTCTTTAGACCGTACTAATGATGCAATAATTACAAGCTGGCATTTGTGATATAAGTTTATAGTTTAGAAAAAAGGTAGATTACATAGATCTTTACTTCAGTATAGGACAATGAAAATTACAGCCAGATCGAGGACTAAAAAATACTTGCATTCCACCAGAAATCTATTCTTGATACATTCAGTTCTTTGGTGAAAAACAAAAGAACAAATATTGTTTAATTCAGTATTTAGAAGATATTTATTATTTATTTATTTATTTAAAATATTTTATCCCATCTTTCTCCTTTATAAGGGCTGAAAGCAGCTCACATCATTAAAAGACAATATTTAAAAGTTAAAAACAGTAAATATAAAAATATTTTAAAAGAATCGAATACCACACTAAAAATGGTAAACAAAATCAATGCTAAAAACAGATGCAAAGCAATAAGGCAGAACACTCCATTTAAAAACTCCTCTCAGACCACCCACCAGTTATGAAGGGAAAGCCTGTCTGAAGAGAAAGGTCTTCATCTGCTCGCGGAAGGCCAGCAACGATGGAGCCAGCCTGGCCTCCTGTGGGAGGGAGTTCCAGAGTCTGGGTACAGATACAGGGAAGGCCTTCTTCCACATCCTCACCAAACATACTTGTGAAAGTGGTGGAACTGACCGAGAGAAAAGCCTCCTCTGATGATCTTAACACCCAGACAGGCTCATAAAGGGAGATGTTGTCCTTGAGATAGCTTAAACTCAAGCTGTTTAGGGTTTTATAGGTTAAAACCAGGACTCTGAATTGTGCCCAGAACCGGATCAGCAGCCAGTGGAGCTGCTGCAACATTGGGCTTATGTGATCCCTGTAACCAGCCCCAGTTAACCATCTTGCAGTGATTTGGACCTATTGAAGTTTCCAGACACTTTCCAAAGGCAGCCCCACGCAGAGCGCATTACAATAATCTAGACAGGATGTGTCACCATGGCCAGATTGAACAATTACCTACTATACATTTTGGAATGAAACTATGCATCTCTCCCACGCTATTTGACAACAATGTTTAATAAGAAGCCATTGGCTTGCAACACCATAATTTAAAATCATTTACAACTTCTGAAGATTCCTTCACTGTATAGATATCACAGTGAGTATGAATCAGAGTTTGCTGACATCATTCATCAGCTCAAGTCACCCATTCAAACTGATGTGAGATGAGCTGCATAAAGAACCTTTTGACAGGTTATAGAAAATAAAAAAGCTCCATTATCATCCCTTCTTTCTTGATCACATCTTTACTGTAACATACTAAAGGGAGACACACAAACAAATATGGATGAGAAGCCATGACTGATCATTACCTCCACAGTAGATTCTTCTGCTTATATTTCAGTTAATTTTGCTTATATTTCAGTTTATTTTGGTGTTTATGGTGAACATAAGGAACTGAGCAGGAAAACCAAATTCTAATGTTGATGGGTGCTAAGAGTGAGAAAATACACAAGCCAGGGCAACTGCAAGAAACTCCCTCTCAAAGCCCCATAACTTTCTGCACAATGAGATTGCCAAACAAAGGCCTTGAAGGACATTTGCAGCTCACAACAGTTCCCAAGTTGAGGGAAGATCTGTTTTTAATAAAATGAAAAATGAAAAAAGCTACTATAAAGTAATTAAATATCACTGAGCTGAAAAATTCCATTGCAAATCCTAGAAGTCTTAAGACTTATCTCAGCACTTTCATTATACAATTTAACTAACTTGCTCTGCTTTAAGCCCACTTTAAACTAAAGTGGAAAAGAAAGGAAAAGGGGCAGAAGGGCAGAAGCCATCTCAAAGATTAGACACACTTTGAGTCTTAAACTGAAGCTAACAGAATTTTTTTTAATGGCACATTGATGGATGTTGTGATAAAACTGAAGATTTGGTAGTAAAGAACAGATACACAGGCAATTCTTTGTTATCTTACTTAACCTTACATTATAAAGCAGACTGTTCTTTTGTCCAATCCATTATTTTGAATGAGTATGTAAGAAGTAGTGGTCTTTGATGTCATACAGGCACAGTGTCTTGAATCTTCTCACCTAACAGGAAAACCTCCTGTATATCAAATGCAGGATAAGATCTCAGCCTTGAAAGGTTGAGATCTTATCCTACATTTGGTATACATAAGAAAAGGCTGGATAATCCCAGAAACTCTTCTTTCCTTTTCCATTTACAATAGTAAGTGGAATTTATTTATTTATTTATTTATAAATAAATAAATAAAAAGAATCCAAGGTGGTTTACAAAACTAAAAACACAATATTAAAAGCTAAAAACAGAAATTTTGTCTCTTTGGGTAACCAGGAAGAAACCTAACTAGCTTGGCAGTAGTTTACTCAATCAGGTGAGCTACAAATAGTAAAGCTTGCAATGATCTGGTATTTTTGCTTTCTCCTCAGGGGTAACCTGATCGAATTCCCTTACCTCCATATTTCAACCCAGTTCCTATTATTTTCTACAGCCATGGGGCTCACAGATGTTTCAGACTTCAACTCCCAGAAGTATCAGCTATCATGGCTAATTGTCAGTGATTCTGGAAATTGATCCAAAATATCTGAAGAATCAAAGCTTAAGAATCACTATTCTACAAGATGTTCAAATAATTACTGAATCCGGCAAACAAACAAGATCCTATCCTTCTATGGTTTTATTCGAACTCGAGAAATCTGATTTAAAAAGCTCCATAGTTTACCTAACATATATGATTACTATAGGCACGCTGGTATCAGTATGTGTGTTTCATACAGCAGATGCATGAAACATAGCTTACATATGGCCAACTTTATTTTTTAAAAGCTAACTGACCTGACTTTGCACAAATTAAAGAGCCCATGACTTCTATCCTCATTCCAGGCCCTCTCCAATCTTCCCCTTCAAATTCTTACTTTTGCACAGGCCTCATTCTTGTTCTCTTCTCTATTCTGGTTACTCATTCAGTTTACACCAGCTTAATGGAAGAGTCCAGCAAATGTCTATGACCAGTTATTTAAAAAAGCAGTGGCCCCAAATGAGTATTTGAGGGAAATAATTTGAAGATATAATCAGTCCAGTTATTTAAGATCTGTAGTACCTGTTGAAATTTTTGTATTTCTAGCTCCTACTGTTTCAGAGATCTTTTTTAGAGAAGCAAAAGGATAAGGTTGTAGAACAAATTTTGAGGTGTAGCCAACACAACTACTGTATTTTTCTGTGTATAAGACACCCCATGTATAAGACCCCCCACTTTTCTAACCCAAAATTAAGAAATCAATATTCTAAACATAAAACAGAACACATTTTTATTTAGAAATTAGGTAACATTTACATACCAGTATTGTCATATTATGCATCACACTTTAACTTTATTCAGCCTCTGGGCTCAGAACCCTTCTGAGCAGTGCCTACATGCTCCACCTCCAACAAGGTGTGTTCCAATTGGTTTGGTCAGCATCAGCTGACATCAGTTACATAAGGCTTGTGATTGGAGGAAGCTAAGTCTCCTGACTGTAGGAAGCTAAGCCTCCTGATTGGAGGCAGCCTGTTTGCAGAGGCAAGGTATGGGCCATTTTCTTCTCTCCTTGGCTTACTTCCGTGTACAAGACAACCCTCAATTTTTAGTCTAATGATTTTAGGAAAAAGGAGTGTCTTATACACAGAAAATTACAGTACTTAAGTTAGTGTATTAGCAATATCTGTTCCAAATCTTCTGTTTCTAGCTCTCATCAGGACAAACCAAGCTACCAAAGGGGCTCTGAGGGAATAGATTTCAAAATGTAACCAGTCTGGTTCTTTAGGAGATTGACTACATGGGTATTTAGCCTGCTCTTTGGTCTGCCACAGGAATGGGTTGTTTGCTCTTAAAGATGGCAACCAGAAAACATCTTTATTGGAGTGACTAATGAATTAAATCAGACTAATGAATTAAATCAGATACAGGTTAAAAGAGCGGATGTTTTAGACCTAATTGATAAATTGAAGATCAGCATGTCACTGGGCCCAGATGGCATCCACCCAAGGGTTATTAAGGAACTGAGGAATGAAGTTGTTGATCTCTTAACTGAAATATACAACTTGTTCTTAAAACAGCCACAGTGCCAGAGGACTGGAGAAGGATAGCATATGTCACGCCAATCTTTAAAAAGGGAAGGAGGGGGGACCCGGGAAACTACAGGCCGGTTAGCCTAATGTCTGTTCCAGGGAAAATGGTGGAAAGCCTCATCCAAGATAAAATCTTAAAACACATAGAACAAGCCTTGCTGAGGAAAAATCAGCATGGCTTCTGTAAGGGTAAGTCTTGCCTCACAAACCTTTTAGAATTCTTTGAAAAGGTCAACAGGCATGTGGATGCGGGCAAACCAGTAAATATTGCTTATCTGGATTTTCAGAAGGCGTCTGACACGGTCCCTCAGCAAAGGCTGCTGAGAAAACTCCACAGTCAGGGGACAATAGGGCAGGTCCTCTTGTGGATTGAGAATTGGTTGAGAACCAGGAAACAGAGAGTAGTTGTCAATGGGCAATTTTCACAATGGAGAGAGATGAAAAGCGGTGTGCCCCAGGGATCTGTCCTGGGACTGGTGCTTTTCAACCTGTTCATAAATGACCTGGAGACAGGGATAAGCAGTGAGGTGGCCAAGTTTGCAGATGACACAAAACTTTTCCGGGTGGTGAAGACCAGAAGGGTCTCTCCAAAGTGGGAGAATGGGCAGCAAAATGGCAAATGCATTTCAATATAAGAAAATGTAAAGTAATGCACATTCAGTCAAAAAATCAAAACTTTAGTTATCAGCTAATGGGTTCTGAGCTGTCTGTGATGGATCAGGAAAGAAATCTTGGTGTGCTGGTGGACAGCTCGATGAAAGTGTCAACCCAGTGTGCGGTGGCAGTGAAGAAGGCCAATTCCATGCTAGGTATCATTAAAAAGGGGATTGCAAATAAAACAGCCAACATTATAATGCCATTGTACAAAACGCTTGTAAGGCATACAGTTCTGGTCACTGAACCTCAAAAATACATCATGGAACTGGAAAAGGCGCAGAAGAGAGTGACTAAAATGATGACTGGGCTGGGGCACCTCCCTTATGAGGAAAGGCTACATCATTTGGGGCTCTTTAGTCTAGAGAAAAGGCGCCTGAGGGGGGACATGATTGAGACGTATAAAATTATGCAGGGGATGGATAAAGTGGATAGAGGGAAGCTCTTTTCCCTCTCACGCAATACCAGAACTAGGGGACATCCACTCCAACTGAGTGTTGGGAGAGTGAGAACAGGCAAAAGAAAATATTTCTTTACCCAGAGTGTTGTTAGTCTGTGGAACTCCTTGCCACAGGATGTGGTGATGGCATCTGGCCTAGATGCCTTTAAAAAAAGGGGATTGGACGGATTCCTGAACAAAAAGTCCATCGCACGTTACAAGTCATGATGGGGATGTAGAATCTCCAGGCTTAAAAGGAAGGTACTTCAAAACACCAGATGCAGGGGAGTGGTATCAGGAGACAGGTATCTAGTTGTCTCGTGTGCTCCCAGAGGCATCTGTTGGGGGCCCCTGTGAGATACAGGAAGCTGAACTAGATGGGCCCTTGGCCTGATCCAGGAGGGCTCTTCTTATGTTCTTATGAGTGAACCGGCCTGTAGCGTTCACCCTTTTCATGTTAAATAGTCATGCATTATTCATGTTGCAGGCTAATGTTGCTAAGAGGCGGAGCTGAGAGAAATGTAATAAAGAGGCGGAGTCAGAGAGTGCGGTCAGTGAGTGAGAATCAGAGTGAGAGAGTGGAGAAGGAGATAGAGTGTGGTATTTGGGAGATCTGAGGTGATTAGAGTGAAAAGTGAATAAGAATTGTAATAACAAACAGAAGGTTGTGATTGATGATAATAGAAGTTACCTGTGATTAATAATAACATCTGTAATCAATAAAAATGTTTTATTTAAAAGACAGTGAAGTTTGGACCTGCATCTTCATCCTTCCATAATTAATGTTGATTCAGTGATCAACTGGTGGCAGCAGGTAAAAAGGAGTAGTAGTTTGCCCTCGTGTGCTCTGTGTTTGGGGAGTCAGGCAGGGGCCTCGAGGTGCGAACGCCACACAGCCCGCCCCCAGAGCAGTCCTATCTGTACTTCTCTGAGCCACTGCCAGGGGCTTCTACTTTTTTGGTGCAGGTAGGATTGCTTTGGTTTGGATCAGTTCCAGCATGTGTGATTGCTGGAACTGATCCAAAGCAAGCCTTCAGTTTTTAATTTGCCAATATCGTGAAGTAGCTTAATAATCAAGTCACTTCAGAGTACTGGCAAATTGAACACTTCCTCTGCTCCCTGGTGAAGGAGAAGAAGTGACAAAAAAATTAAGATGTGTAATAGATCTGATGTATTGCATCCATTATAATTTTTTTCCCCTTTGCCTTGTCTTAAAGGGCTGGTCAAGAAACTGCCCACAGTTAAATCTGCCGCCATTGGATTCAGTGCATCAGAGATGGTCTATTATACAGTCTTAATTTTTTTTCCAAGTTGCCTGCCCCTCTGATATGCCATTTGGATGTGAGGATCACCTCCTCATGACCCCAAACAACCCTATTTACGCTGCACCAGCCCACTCCAAAAGAGCCTATGCAGTTATACACCCTAAGTTAGAAAATTGGTTGTTTCTATGTTGAACGGTCAATCAAACATCGTAGTTAGGTTAACCTATTCAGTAATGGTTGCAACAGGCTGCTAGAGCACTTCTAGCCACCAAGACCACTTGAATTTCTAATTACAGGAAGGAATTCCATAGCATCTCTAAACTATGAAAATGTTCTTTTACCAGAAGTGCAACCCCAGAATTGGTAAGTCCCCCAATTAACCTCACCTGGAAACCACTGAGCCTTATCAGAATTCACTTAATTGGGCCTTATTCAGGCCACCATTGTGATCAGGCACTGATCTTTAAATGCTATACTAAGGAATTCTGGGCCAATCAAGATTCCCAGGTATGTGTGCATATCTTTTTAAAAATGTTAATATTTACTCACAAATTTATATATTTGTTATAAGAAACATCAGTGTAATGCCAGCAAACTGGCAATCATAAAACCTATGTGGATTTCTGTTCTGAAGGGTTTCTGGGCCCAGTACTTTACTACCACTACTCATGTCTGGAAAATTTCTGGAAGTAGTTTTTAAAAGATTTTAAAGCCTTAAAAGGAATGTAAAGGATGAGGGCCTATTTATATGTTTTCTATCCCATGTTCTGCCTCTCCACCAAAAGCTATACAAAACCAAATAACATAAAATAAAAATAGTTCCAGAAGCCACCTTTCAAAAGAACAAAAGCCAAAATCTGCCTTAGGCAAATGGTTGTGACACAAAATAGCTGGTTCCTTTTGTGAATGAGGAGTGACAGCCAAGAGCATCATTCCAGGAAGGGGTCAAATGGTAGCCTATTCTTTCCTACAGACAGCCATGATCTGGATAAGGCAGAGGAGTTTAACAGGGACTACAGAGCCATTTGAATCCTTACCAGCATTAGAAAGAAGGCATTATATTATATTGTATTAAGGAGAGTTCTGCAAGTGTGGTTCAGGAAGGAATCAAGGGATAGTCTGTTTCACTTTCATTCTATTTTCAGCACCAGTCAAAGATTCCATCTAGAAATGCCTGAAAGCAAGCTGCCAGATGCATGCTATTGCACACTGAGGCCATTTGTGCTACTACCTGCAGAACAGATTACTGCTAGGTCGGACTACAAAGTAGGGTAATTTCAGAAGGGAGCAAAGGCAAGTGGAAAAGGCCTGAGAGAAACCACTTCAGGATACAAACTGCCTACACCAATCCAGTGTGCTTTATGTAGCACTTCCTTTGACTCTCAAAAGGACCTGATAAAATGGCTTCTCCTATTAGATAGACAGATGTAATAATTTTTTTGACATCACAATGAATCAAGAAGAGCAGCAAGTGATCTTGACTAGTGGATATCTTGGCAGAATCTCTTATTCCTACCCTGAATTTAATCCTGCTGAAGGGGAACAATCTTTTTTCCTATACTTACTCTTCTCCTTATATTGCTTAAGATTTCAAATAATTTTTTTTTGTTCCACTTGCTATTTTGTTTTTCTTCTTTAATTTCCAAACATAAAGTTTGCTGAAAAGATTTTTAAAAGGTCATTAAGCATTGTGGGGCTCGAATCCTACCAGCAGTCTCATCTGGAGTAGGTCCAGTGAATCCGTGGGACTTACTTACGTAAGTGTTGATTTACCATTCAGAATCAATTCAAGGGATTCTCTGCATATTAGGCCTACCAGTAAGATTCTGGCTTTGGTGAAACTAGCCCAATTCACATTAACACATTACCACCTTGTTAAAACTTGTATACTTACTGTTTTTAGCTTTAAATGTTGTCTTTTAGTAAACCGCCTTGAGTTCTTTTTAAGGAGAAAGGCTGGATAAAAATATTTTAAATTTAAAAAAAAAAGCAAGCTAGGGAGAGGAATGAAGCCGTATATTATAGAATATGGTTGCTATGCATGAAGTTGCAAAACACTAATTTTGAGGGTTTGCTGCAAAAAGGTACTGAAGGATGATGCAAAGTAAAACCAACAAAAAAAAACCTCATTGCATCCAACTATGTATGTAATTATCCTACGTCATTCACAAATAACATATCTGAAACAGCCTATGATACACAAAGAAGTTACAATTCTGGAAGGAGTATTCATACATTTGGAAGAATACCAACAGTGAGCAAAATCTGTCTTTAGTCCTTGTGATCAATGTACTGTTTCATAATATTCTAAATATGTTATTTAAAAAGTACAATTCCAGACTTGTATAACAACACAATGGTTCTGATAAATGTTTATCCTGGGAAGCAGAGGAGAGTCCAATGGGATGGAAGAGGAAAGGGAGTGCAAAGACCTTCAACTGTGTGTAGATTCATTAGCATGAGCTTTACTGTTAATTTATCCTGTTTCCTAATGAAAGCAAAAAACCTCCACCAACCACCACCATGTCTCTATTAAAAAGCAATCAGATTTGGTATGTTGGTGACACTTTAAAGAGCACATTATGTGGGAAAACAAAATAAACATTTACCCTGGCAAATGAAAGTAGTCTTGGGGTTTTGACATACTTGGCAGGGAGGCAGAACTATATTCACATCAAGCATACAGAAAACCTAATTTAATATTTAAATATTTGCTTAAGTAATATGCTGTTTTAAAACAACACATTAGAAGATACATTTTTGTCAAGATGTCTAAAGGTTTCCAGGAAGAAACTCAAACTGAAGCAATAACTCAGGTGAGATCACTGGCTTTTGTTTTCTTCAATATACATATCAATTACTTTCAGAAGATAAAACCCCCATCTCAGTGTACAGCTTGTTTCAACGTAAGTTATTTTAGAACTATCATTTTACCCATTTTGAACTTTACACAGAAGCAATTTTGATAAGTATATGCAGTAAGAAGGGAAGCATTTATCAGTATTTATGCTGAAATATAGCCCACAGTCTGACTCACCAATGTAACAAATTTGGTCAAATTTCATAACAAGATACTTACTTCAAGTTTCTAATATAGTTAATTTTAATTTTAAAAAGAGTCTTCAGGTGGCATGCAAGTGACAAGCCATGACAAAACCAAACCAAGCCAAAGGTTCCTACGCTCTGCTGCCACCAAGGTGCTAATCAAGGTAAAGCCTTCTACCTACCCCATCTCAGACAATGTGCCAACCTGAACTGAATCTAAGACTTGGTCATTGACCAAGCAGCATATTTTCCTTGTTCAGTTCAGTGTTTGCTTCCCTTAGCTTCTTCTGTTGTCTTCCTTGTGTCACTTTTTGGAATGCAAGCTTTTTAAAAAGCAATTTTTACTTCTGTACTTTTGTCCTCGTGCACTTTTTATAGAATCGTGTGCATGGGAGATACTACATAAAAATAATAGAAATACTATTTGTGTTTATCTCAAACTAAAACTTAATCTCAAGCACTCACCACTTATTTAATATTTTAGGCTGAGATCCAGTAGTAGGTCACAACTACAGTAAGCTCATTGAATCAGCTGAACATTTGGAGTTGACTCACCAAATCTCCACTGGTTCATGGGCCTACTCTAGCTGTGACTTACAATTGGATTTCAGCCATAACATACTACAACAACGGACAGGATTTTTTTTTTCTTAAAGCGAAGCATTTGGTCTCAAAATAATGCTAGCCCATGAAGCTTTAGGGGCAATATTAAACCCATGTGGAACAGTATGGGCCATTTTGGTACCACTAGGACAGTGAATACAACTGGGGCATAATGAAAATATGGAACGCCAGGATTCCTACCAAGGGATTAAAACCCTACTGTCTAGGGAAAAAACTGCCATAAAACTTTAGCTCTAGTTCCATTCCAGCCAGATGATCCAGAAATGATATAATGGTGATGTTACTGAAAGCTTAGCAGAAACAAGTCTGCACTCCCCTGTTCAGTTTCCAGACGAACATCTATCCCCTAAACTGGACCAAAACCCAGAAATTCACAGAAGCAATCAGCGGTCAGCTGAGGGGAGAGGCGGGGAAGCACAAGCAGGACTATGTGCACGATTGCTGCGATGTCGCAACTGACAGACATGTGTGCTCTGAGGAGCCCAGTGAGTGAACTGGACAAATTCTGGGGGTGGGGGGGCATGAATGAACTGCCCTGGCACCTATGGTGTCGAGGTTCCTATTTGTACCCCTTAGGATACAAATATAGAGTTTCCCATGTCTAATCAATATATAAATGTGGCGATCACCCACATCACTCATGCCATTCATATTCATGAGCTGATTTGCATGAACCTATGAGAGGACTGGAGAGGCGGAGTCAGCAGCTACATGAGGCTTGGCGGGAGAAGGAGGAGTCAGATAGGGCTGGTTAGTCAGAGAGAGAGGGAACAGATACTGAGAGAGATAGGGTTAGTTAGAGAGAGAGGGAACAGATACTGAGAGAAATAGAGCTGGTTAGGAGAATAGGTAGAGGAGGTGGTAATGATATAGCAAGAGTAAAGTATGTACTGAGAGAACTGTTGATGAATTGCTTATGTATAACGTGTATCTGAAGAACTTCTGTTATTATTCAATCTGCTTCACTCCAATAAATAAGTTCTGTTTCTGTTCACAAAACAAGTGTTCTGACAAACGTCATTTATATTGTGGATTGAGGTAATCCACTGGTGGCAGCGAGAAGAAAACGTGACGTGAGCCTTTGTGAGGGAAAGACAAGCAGGGGCCACAAGGGCAAACGCCACAGTAAGTACAGTGGTGCCTCGCTAGACGATTGCCTCGCAGGACGAGGAAATCGCTAGACGATGCCTTTTTGCGAGCGCTACTGCGCTTCGCAAAACGATGTTTCCCTATGGCGATTTTCGCTAGACGATGAGGTTTCCCCATAGGAGTGCGCCGACTAGTGGTGAAAAGCTGTCAGTGCAGCTGTCAGTGCATTCCTATGGGGACCCGCACTCGCTAGACGATGTTTCCCTATGGGAAATTTCGCAAGACGACTGCGTTTTCCCTTGGAACGCATTGAAGCGATTTCAATGCATTCCAATGGGAAAACGTGCTTCGCTAGACGATGTTTTCGCAAGACAGCGATCTTCGCGGAACGGATTAACATCGTCTAGCGAGGCACCACTGTACTTGATTGAAAACTTCCTATACCCAACTGAGCAGAAAGAGAACTTAAAAAAGTCAAGAAGCACGAAAGATCAGCTTATTGAAAAAATGATATTAAAGAATGCAAAAAGACAAAAAGCAAATCTTAACATGGCCTGGATAGACTATAAAAAGGCATTTGACTCACTGCCACACAGTTGGATTAACACCTGCCAAAAATTTTGGAGATTAGTAAGAACAGTCAGGGGTTCCTCAAGAAAAAACATGGAAAACATGGAAAAATGTCTTAATGGCCTATGGTGAAGAAACTGGGGAAGTCAGCATCAAAAGAAGAATATTCTAAGGAGATTCTTTGTCACCACTGCTGTTTAACATCTCACTAATATCCATGTCAATAATTTTAAATAAAACTGGATTTGGCTACCACATTTCAGAACAAGCAGGAAAAATCAATCATCTGTTATACATGGATGACCTAAAACTATATGCAAAAAGTTCCACTGAGATAGAATCACTGCTAAACACAGTGCAAATATTTAGTGAAGATATCCAAATGAAATTTGGAGTTCACAAATGTGCAGCTCTGTCTATACTACGTGGCAAGATCCAAAAATGAGATGGAACAGAGTTAAAAATTGGCAATATTATAAAATCACTATGAAGTGATGAAAATTACAAATACCTTGGAATATTAGAAGCAGATAACATTCTGCACACAAAAGTTAAACAACTGACTGAAAGAGAATATATCAAAAGACTGTGAAAAATCTTAAAATCAAAATTAAATGGTGGAAATACAATCAAAGCCATAAACACATAGGTATTCCAGTAATTAGATACCCAGCTGGAATAATAAATGAGTAAGATGAATTTGACTGAAAAACACAGAAATTAATGAACATGAATCAAGCACAACATCCAAAAAGTGATGTGGACAGATTATATTTACCATGAAAAATTGAAGGCCGTGGATTACTGCAAATGCAGTAGGTAGTAAAGGAGGAAAAAAGAAGCGTAAATGATTATATTAATACAAGTAGAGAAAAATTACTTAAGGCGGTGAAAATAGAGAATATTTTGAAAACAACAGAAACAAAGTCTCAATATAAGAAACAATTTGAAAATAAATTAAACAGCTGGAAAAATAAACGACTACAGGGACAACACCTGACCAAAAAAAAAGATAATGGAAAGCATAATAATAATTTAACATGGGCATGGCTAAAACTGGGGACCATTAAGAAAGAAACTGAAGCCAAGATCCAAGGAATTAGTGCTAACTGAAAATGTCAACTCTGCCAAGAAAAAGATTGAACTGTGTCACACCTCATCTGCAAATGTCCAAAGACTGCACAAACAGATCAGAAAATTAGACATGACAGAGTGGCAACATTAACTGCACTTGTCATTATGCACACACACACAAAAAACAAACAAACAAAAAACCTATCCAGCTTCCAAGAACCCATGGAAACATCAGGTAGAGAAGGTGTCAGAAAAAGACAAAGTCAAGATCTTGTGGGATTTCTGGATCCAGACTGATAGACACATTGAACATAACACATCAGACATAGTAACAGAATGAAGAAATGTCTGGATCATTCATACTGCAATTCTAGGGGATGCCAGAGTTGAAACTAAAGAATTGGAAAAACCAACAAAATTACAGAGATCTGGCTATCGAAACATCCTGCTTGTGGATGAAGCACACTTCAGTGGTCCCCATCATCATCGAGGCTTTGGGAACAATATCACAAAATGTCACATAGCAGTTGCAGATCTCAGAAATAACACAACCAGAGCTACAAAAACCAGCAATATTAGGAACAGAATACAGTGTCAATATTTAACAGATACTTAGGTTTTTGATTAAAACTTGTATCTGTTATATAACACCAGTCAATGCTTTTATCGTTTTGATTGACTATGTCCGGTATTTTTGAATAATAATAATAATTGTCTTTAATTCTTGCTGGAGAAACTGAAATTACAAGGACATAAAGTCATTAATATGACACACCTGTACACATAAAAATGAAAACTAGAAAATGACATGAATATAATTTGTACAAAATTGTACCTTATTAAAAACAAATTGGATGGGGAAAAAGGGAACATATTATATTCTTATAATTATAATTAATGAGAAGGCTGGTGCTGCATTTCACCTACAAGCCTTGTTATATTGGGCTTAATAGCTGAAACTTGTATTCTGAATTCTGACTCTACGTTTTTCAACCAGTCTCTATATTTATTTTTTAGGATAAATGAGAGCAGAGAATAATTTTTTGCACAAGTATGTTGCTACAAAAGAAATATCATGTGCTGTCTCTCAGCCACTCAGCATCATTCACTTGCATGTTCTCACTGTGTGCAAAAATATCGAACAGTTATTTGCTATCAAACAGTTATTTTCATAACCAATTTTTTACTTTTGTTTGTTTTAAACGGAGGTGATAGGTTAGAAGAGTAAAATTTTACACAAACAAGCAAAAGAAATTAAGGTTTTGTTCTACGTTTCCTTTTCTTTCTTGCTATCATTCATTCATTCTTTCTTTCTATTTTAACTGCAAGGGATCATAGCATTTCTTCAAGCCTTCGCAGACCCCTGTGAGGACATCGCACACGCCCCCGGGGGGCTGCAGACCACAGGTCAAGAACCTAGGTCCTCAGGTGTTCTCTCAGCAGTGGGAAAAAGGGAATGGAGGGATCTATGCAGGGTGGGGAGCATGCATGTGGAGAGAGTGTGCTTTTTCACTTCCCTTAGGTACCAGAAGGTTCCAAGTGCAGGTGCAAAAGGAACCTCATATATGTGATTTCATAAAGACTACAAAGAAGAACTGGGTTGCATCAAGGTCCTAGGCTATGTTGCTCTATACCAGTGATGGCGAACCTATGGCATGCGTGCCACAGCTGGCATGCAGAGCCCTCTCTGCGGGCATGCGAGCCATAAGTGGCCGGATTGCTCCCCCCCCCCCTGCAGCCAAACCTGCAGCCACGGTGCTAGCGCCCCAACAGCCAGTGGGCCAGGATCCGGAGCAGCTGGCGCTGGAGGCAAATCCAGAGTGGGGTCTGGAGGCACCTCCGTGCCTGGGATTCCTCCTTCCGCTGCCACTGCCACTTCTGCTTCCACCGTCACCCACTAGTTTTTTTTTTTTTTTTTCAGTTTGGGCACTTGGGCCCAAAAAGGTTCGCAATCACTGCTCTATACCATATGTCAGCTACTTCCTTTTTCTTGTTTTCCCCCTCACCTATCAAGGTGGGACAGTACCACAACCAATCTGCCTTTGAATGGGGCAGCTCTAGATAATGGTCTTCCATCCAAACCATAATTTAAAGTTTAACAGACAAGATGCTCTTCTCCTTTCTGAATTTCTTTTCCAATTTATTTCCCCCTGGATGATAAAGTGTAATGATCTGAGTTTCATTTCTCATTATAGCCAAAATATTGTGAGTGCATTTTATGTATTTCTGATTTGTTGGTTGTTATCCATTCACCTTTGTACTTCCTTGCTGGTCACCCTCTTGATTCAATACATTGCTAACAACCTGCGATAACTCGATTTTCAAGTGCTTCTTTGTTTTATAATAGCCTATGTTAAAGCCCACTGTTCCATGCCATACAGTAGCACCATAGAATTGTAAGTTTGTATTGCATATCACATTCTTCATCTTAAATGAGCTGCTCTGCTCCATCTCTGTTCTGACTTTTATAACATGGCTATGATCCTACTGTTCATTCAAACACATTCCAAAGTACTTATATTTGTCAACATGCCCCACACTTTCATTTAGGACCTTCAACTGCACTGGGAAATTCCCCAAGAGCTATTAAATAATTTGTCTGGCTGTATGTGTCTCCAGAGGCAGATCATTCTGCAAGGTTTACCATACTTCTGTACCTGACTTGGTAAAACTTTATAAACTAAAATAGAGCTAATGTTATTTTTCCAAACCCATAGATAAGAAACAGGTATGTGAATGAATATGTTTCAGCTACTGGTTTAGGTATGCAGAAAACACTAAATATTAACTATATGACACACTGACAGCTCTGATAGAAATGGAACCACTAACAAGAAAAATGTGCACAATAAAGTATGCAGACTATTTCAAAAGGCCATATGAATAACTGCTTTGCTTCCAAATGTCTTCCTGAAGGGGGAAAAACCCCGTTCAGTAACTCTAAAGCACAAAAGTGTTTGAAACAGCATATCTTCACCATGGCCTAAAACATCTATAACCAGGCATCAATACAGTGTGCACCAATGAGAAAAAGTTGGTGAAAAATGTATGTAATATCCCTTTATATGGATTCAGAGATCTATTGGATGCAAGTGTGCATGGAAATCATGTAAGCTGATCCACTTGGTGATTTGTTTATGTATTATCTTTCTGTGAAACTAAACTTATTCTGTCTAGTTATCTTTTGGTTTGTAATGAACATTGCATGTGAAGTAAGAGACTGGATATAGATTTTATTATTTCTACATTACTTTGGAATTGCTCAAGAAGTACACTTGTTTTTGCATGCATGTTCCAAGAAATTAACAGATCTTATTAATAAAACGTTACTAAAAAAGAAAATAAATAGTGCTATTTTTCTGCCTACCTTTTTGGTGAAGCTATCTCCTTCAAAAGGTATAATTCCACAGCACAGCAAGATCAGAAAGGAGGAAATGGAATCTGACTAATTTCTTGGATGGAGTTTGCAGAAAGTTTGGGTAATATGGAAGCACTTCTCTGTTGGGGGAGGCAATCAACATGGCATCTCCATAGGCATATATCTACCACCAGCAGTAGTAGACATTATGCTCCCAAATAAGAGCAGAACAGAAGCAGCCTTGGATCAAATGGTCCAACTCCTTTGCTTACTAGACCTTCCTTGCTGGGACAATGTCTATTCTTCCACTGCTATACATCCCTCCTTATGTCGTAGCTATGGTGCTCTCAGCTGGGCTTCTTTGTGCTTAGGGTTTTCTTCTGGCTAGTGTCAGATTATGGCCAGGACAGAGAAACCCTCACAAACCACTTGGCCACACTACCCTGACTTTCCTGGTATGGATAAGCTCCATATGCTGATGGCTGGGGAAAATCTTCCTGTCTGGTTTCCCACCACACTCAGAGTTAGCCAGACCCCTCAGTGCTCTAGGGAATTACCAAAATTGAAAAGGTTGCACGCTCTAACTTGCACACCAACCCTGCCAGATAGGAATACAAAAATACCAACCAAGTGTACCAAATACCCACAAAGGATCCAATAGGGGCATGAGGCAGTACCAGCAAACTCTCTTCTTTTCAGAGTAACCAAACTGCTGTAAGATGTTTTATTATTTTATAAAAGATGTTGCAAAAAATTCAACAAGAAATAAACTCACAAGCAGTTTCAAAAATTTCTTCCAAAAAGTCCAAAAGCAGTCAAAAAGTTTCTGAAACAAATATACACTCAAAAGGTTTGAGGCTAAGGCAATTTCAGAACAGTTTCCACCAAAAATAAGAAAGCTAACTATCCAAGAATACTTAAATTGAGACAGATCTTCAGCATAGCTCCAGAGCATATGCAGAGTATAAATCAATTAGAGAGTGTAGCATTCTCCTCAGAGAAACTAGCTGAGTGAAGCAAATTCCCCATGCCATTTTTATACTCATCATCAACCTTTCCAGACCTTTTGAGTGCATTCCACCAATCACAACCCAAATCACACTGAAACTTCCAGAAGTGAGTAACCTTTGCCAAAATAACTTCATTCTTTCCCCCATCTTCTCAGCTGAAACCAGTTTTCACTAATTAGCTTGGTACCAAGACAGAGTGTTTTATGAGTTTGAAAATTCCTTCTCACACTGATAAGACATAGCTGATCAAACCTTCCAATTAACAGGCAATTTCTCCTTCTCTTTTCTGGCCTACCTATCCTAGCATCAGTTATGCTTCAAAGCCAACTGAAACCATTATCCCCTCACTTCCCAGTCTCTTGACAACAGATTTCTACCCTGTTTCCCTGAAAATAAGACCTAACCTGAAAATAAGCCCTAGTATGATTTTTCAGGATGCTTGTAATATAAGCCCTACCTCAAAAATAAGCCCCAGTTAAGTGAAAGCCCGCCCTCCACCACTGTGCAGCAACCAGAAGAAGATTACATGACTGTATTTGAATAAATGTAGATTGTTGTACATGGGAAAAAAATCCCCTGAAAATAAGCCCTAATGCATTTTTTGGAGCAAAAATTAATATAAGACCCTGTCTTATTTTCGGGGAAACACGGTACCTTCTCAGTGTTTGCACCACCTGAAGCAGGACAGGTCTCAGAAATTAGGTGTAGGCACTGCTCACCATCATCACTGCTAACCATTTCAGTTCCATGCCACACAGATTCAATTTACACCACTTCTCCAAAGAAGGACACAACACAAATAAGGAGTGGCCACTCCTTTCTGCTCACATTACTGCCTTGATGTTTGAAGAGGCTGAGTGAAGAGAGAGTATCCATGAGGAATGAATAATAGCAAGGACTCAACAAATGAATCCTCCATTTTAATACGAACCTTGATAGGCCTCAAATGTTGATCTGAACTAGAGATGGAGGTATTCGTATACGAATACCCCTGCGCAGGTGGACATAATGAGGGTCCAGCCCCCTGGGGCCGGACTGTCCACTCACCTTCCACTGTTGCTGTGAGCTCCGCACTCCCTTCCTATTGCTCCGGAGCTTACGGTCTGCGAGCCACTCTTCAACCTTGCAGCGAGGCTTGTCGTCCCGCCTCCTGCCAGGAACGGCTTGCATATGAGTGCGAATACCCCTATCTCTAATCTGAACCTTTCCTGTCTACTCTCTTATATTTTATTAAATCAAGTCTCTTATTTACTTTGATAAGCCTTTAGTGGAGATAAATTTGCCTCATCTAGTTAAAATTTTCATTACATTTACAGTCTACCAAAAATAGAGCCAACTATGCTTCAATGAAACACACAATCCAGTTCTGCAACCCATCAGAGTCTTAGGGTGGAAAATAAAACACGTTCCCCTTGTTAAAAACTGGCTCTTTAAGGTGTGGGTGGGCAGTTAAACATTTGGAAACCTGTCTAACTATTATAATCCATCCAAATCAGCATTTGATACAAACTGATAACGCCTGCACATATATTTTTAATTATTTCAAAGCGGATGTGATGTGTGCATCCGCTTTATGCTACTCAAAAGTTATTTGATTTGGTTTTCGTAAGGATCTCCAATTGCCAGATGCTTGTGAGTAGCACAATGTTTTTCCTACAGATGTCTGCAGCCTATGAGAATCAGCATTGCTTTGAGTAACACCCCCTGTATAACAGTGCTCTTGTCATCGGTACTATATATTATAGCACATGAATCCCACACAAGTGGATGAACAGACTTTAAATAATACCATCTGACAATGAGAGAGAAAAAAGTAAAGTCTGAAAAAGCTTTGGAAATGGTTGTTAGCCTTGGGAAATAAAATCCAGGCCACTGAAGTGGAGTGGAAAGAGGCTCATCCTTCTTTCCTTTGATCAGACCCAAACCTTACTTTAAATATTGTTTCCTACAGTTCATGGCAAAAGATTTTGACATCATTTAAATACTACTTAAGAAGTTATAGTCTTTCCTTTTACAAATGTTATTTAAAATCCCATTTCCTTGTGAAGAGAAATATTCTAACTCTTTAAAGGCCACTTCACTCCTTGTAGTCCTCATGTTGAAACCAGAAGACTTGAGGCACAAAAACTCTTAGTATATGAAGGTTAAAGGAATAAGTGTATATATGGGATCCCACTTGTGTAGAATCCCCTCCAGAATCCATGTACACCTGTTTTTCAAAAGATGCACTTTTCTGTAATTATGTAAAGAAAAAATGAAACCCTGTCTCGGGATTGTGCCACTTAACTGTAAACATGCTTAACCCATATTTCTGATACACTAGGTGAATGTGGTAGTGGTGACAAGGGCTTGAAAACTAATTCTGCCCTTGAAGCTGTATGCTCCAATTAGATCTGTCCCCTGCCTCTGTGCCTACAAGCAAACCTGAGCTAACCTTCATGTGAGCCTACATGAAAACATCCATGTGACATACAACACCAACTGTGTACAAGATTCCAAACTGCAAGGAAGCTTTCGTGAGTACAGCTCCACACAAGACATGTTGTTCTGTATGCAGGGACCCTAGTGGTACAGATAGTGTACAATTTGTTTGGAAGGAGGCTAGTATTCCCACTAGTATACCTGCCCACTTTTATCTAAATTACATCTGTTGTAGTCTTCTAAGAAGAGTAGCTAATTTTGGCTGCTAAAGAGGCTGTTACAGAAGAACTATCCCACCACTTGTAATTCAAGTATCAATCTTACATCTTCCTCATTCCTATTCTAAACCTTTCCCAATAAATAGAAGAACAATGACTTCTCTGATCCACTCTTTCCTACATTTTTCCCCAAAGAAGTTATGTGGATTCTTCTAAGCAATCTATCTTCACTTCTTTGTGACCCTGAACCACCATCATAGTTCCTAAATCTGAATCCCCCAACAACTGGATGTCTTCTGTAAAGCTCACAAGGGTACTTTCTGTCGTAAAGGCAATAACATGGAGCTGCAACCAAACACAGGTGTAAGCAGTAACATTTGTACTTCTATCACTGTCTTTATTATTCCAATACTCTCAAAGACCTCATCTAGGCAGACCATTTGCTTCCCCTGGCCCTTGCACGACTTGGTGTTAAATTAGCATGCATCTTAGCAAGGTTTCTGTCCACATTCATTACTAAATCCCTTCTCCTCTTCTCTTCTTTCTAAAACTTCTGTAATTTCCCACAATTATTAAGCACATTTATAAGGGTTCGTGCCCTCTTATCCACGCCAAGATACTTTATATTATGGTACATTATGTGTTTGCAAAGAAGTTTCCAACTATAGAAAAACTACACAGAGAATAGAGGGAAACTGAACTGTTTTACCCCAGTAATTTCTCAGGGTCTCAATAAAAATGCAGCCCCCTTAGGATGAAAAAAAAAAAAAAGCAAAATGCAATACTTCATATTCTCTTCTCTCTTCAAAATGAGCAATCACTGCTCATTAACAAGTGGAGAAGTAAAGAAATAAAGAAACAGTAAATCATAATAAGTCATCACTTATGAAATAATCAGTTAATGCTGTACAACCTATATGCTGTATCTATAAGGGAAGTATTTGGTCTGCAAATTTGGTCTGCATTTGCTGTGATGCTAGCTGAACTAGTAATTTCCTCTTTTGTACTTGGGCACCATCTTTTAAAATTCCTATCTATCTATCTATCTACCTATCTGTCTATCTGTCTATCTGTCTGTCTGTCTGTCTGTCCGTCCGTCCGTCCGTCCATCCATCCATCCATCCATCCATCCCCCCGCTTTTCTCCTTAAAAGGACCCAAGGCCATAATGTTCATACACTGCAAAATAAAAATAAAAATAAAACTATATTGCTATATCCAAAGTATCTATTTCCTTGGATTTCTGTTCTGAAACTGTTACCAATCAAATTCATTCAGTTTTGTTAGGTTTGCATGAACTGGGTCTATACCATTATTTACAAATCCATCCATCAAAGAGTCCACAGGGAAGAACATGGATCTATGGATATAGATATGCACAGAAATACTAAATAGTTATGAAAGTCATATGCATTTTCTACCAAAAAAGGGAGGACTTTTTATATACCATCTTAACCTTTTCTACCACACTTGAACAATCATGTGGTCTAAAAATCATACTTCTAACAAATAAATAAAACCTATATGCTGGCTGATTCTGGACATATTTAATGAGCAGAACCACAAAGAAAAACAATCTAGCACATGACCTCAGGAGCAATGCCTGGCTATTATCCATGGTTACTATTGTTAGCTCTACATATTTAGAAATCCGGCTAAGTGTACACTAACACAGAAGCACTGAAGTAGACAAAGCAATCCTTCTGCTACTATCAATAGCTTCCTTGTTTAATAAGCAAACAAAAGTTGTTTGTTGTTAATGGAGCAGCATCCTTCAAAAGCTGTATTTTAAGAAAGGTGGGGTTTAAAACCTACTTGTTAATATAATTTTTGGGGAATTTTGAAGGATCTTTTAGAAAGTCACACATTTTCTCATCAAGCTGTCTCCTCGTATCAATTTGGTTTGGCTAGGTGCCTGTTTTTCAGGTACTATTTTCTTCTATTCAAGTTACTGGCCTTCCACTGTTTATTCAAACATGAAATGTACTATGAAGGCAGTATGGTGCCTGTGCTGCTGAATTATTGCTATGTAACACCCAAGAGTTGGAAATATATCCTTAAACTAGAACTCGGAGTGACAGATGAATAGTGTTCCTTTTAATCCTCAGGGAATAACAACTGAAACGCAGCATTCACAGAGTGCTATATTGTTTGCATTCCAGTTCAGATTTCTGATGGGAAGGACTTTTCTTCCTGTGTATTTGGTGGAGCTGAGGGAGAGATTCCCCATTATAAAACAAATGACAGCAAGCAATTTTATCTAAAAGGGACTTTTGCCCCAATAAATCATATTTTTAAAAGAGTTTTTATGTCCTTTCAAAAATGAATAATCCATTAAGTTTTTAGAATCTTTTTTCTTATCTTATCATAATATAGCTTATAATGGACAAAGAACCTTTCATACAGAATACTTTTAAAATACTATGTTAGAATTCTACACTGGAGAATTTCAAACGGGTATAAAGAGCAGAAATCCCAATGATGTTCAGTAAGACTTTGGTTGCATTTAGATGCCACGTTTCTGGGAATGGAACTGTGCTCTTTGCTCTGTCCCTCTGCTTGCTCAGCTTTACATAATACCTGCAAGCTTAATCAAAGAAGAGCTTGCCATTATCTCCAAACTGGTGAACAATGACGAGAAAACTATAATTTGAGTGATTCTGAAAATATTCTATAAATTTGAGGACAGAAGCTTCTAATTTTATACAGCCTGTGGTGTCAACCTTTCTGCTGGAGTAAAGTATGCTGGCTTGAACATTAGAATGTTTTAATATAAGTTCATTTATGGATGTACATCATTTGAATTCTTATTATATATGTGTGTGATAACTCTCAGCCAAATATGTGAACTAAATTAACCAAAAAGTATTGCATAATAGGTAATATATGGAAGTTTGATCCGAGCTATTAGATCATAGAATGATAGACAAGTGAAGTTGGAAGGGGCCTACAAGGCCATCAAGTCCAACCCCCTGCTCAATGCAGGAATACAATCAAAGCATATCTGCCAGGTGATTATCTAAGTTTTTCTTGAATGCCTCCAGTGTTGGAGCACTCACCAACTCCCAAGGTAACTGGTTCCACTGTTGTACTGCTCTAAAGGATCTTTCAGCAATCATTCACACATGTTGTTTACTCCTCGGTACTGCATCCATCTGGTGATGCTTATGCATGTGAGAACCAGCTCTTATTTCTGTTATAGAAATCATAAACAAGAGTAGGATTTGACAGGGAGAAAGAGTTTTTATTTTAAATCAATTGCTTTAGCGTTTCTGTTTATTGCAATTCCTTTCTGAATGTTCAATATAGCATCAAACATGAGTTACAAATGAATAACCACAGTTATTCACAAGTAGGATTGTGAGGAGCACTCAAAAAGAACTGTCATTCTCAGTGATATCTTGAGTAATACCAAGATGAGACTCACCGCCAAGACGACCTCCTGCACTACCAAGACTTTCCAACTTCCTGAGCAAAAGACACTGCAGTCTTGTTCCCCCACCTTCTCACCTTGGTTTTTGCCTACTATTCTGCAAAGGAATTTCCATACTCTGCACAACTCAGTGCCATTTCTGGTGAATCCTGTGCAGGAAAACAGGCTGTTCTGTGCAGGAATGATAATAATCTTGTACTTCTTGGAACTTCTTCTGCCCTCTGCAGATGAATCCTGCAGAGGGCATGAAAACATGACATTCTGCACAGCTTCTGGGAGTGGGGCTCTCATATAGAGTTCTCTTGCACAATGTTTTCCCTCCACCCTCAATATTTCAGCCAAGAAGAGGCTGCAATTTTAACATCTAAATTCATGAGATGGTAGAAGCAGGTTAGCTGACACCCTGGAGTTCAAATACCATAAGAGTCTGTAAATCACTAAGGCAGCTCTCATTGCTGAATGCTTCTTTTCAATTCCCACTTAGTACTAATGTTTAAAATGTTAATTGGTAGGACATAGCTCCAAAATGAAAACATAGGATCTTGTATCTACCAAAAAATAAGTAAATAAAAACTGAGGTTTTTTTGCTGATATTGTATGATTTTTGCCTTTTCCCACACTGATTCCCATCCTAGTGTCAGCATAGCTCCATAATCTTAGATGAAAGTTGACAAAAATATATTTGGTATGTGGCATTTAATGGGTTAAGCTGATATTTTCAATCAAATTAAATTCTTCAATTTTGTTAATATTTTAGAATTGTCATAGCATTTTCTCTGCATCAGTGATGCAACTAAATGATGGCACCTGGAAAAAAGCACACATATCATTCACTTTAAAGTATAATTTAAAAAAATAATTTCACAAAGGAAGTTTTAAAGAAATACAGCATAAACAATATTTTCTTTCTGTATAACTCATCATAAGTGAAACCAGACGACTAAACAATCATATCCTGTTTGGACCATAATGACATCAGAAATACATGTTTATCATCTTTTGGACAACTTAGCATGTTTTTTGGCCCTGGGCAATGTAGAACTGAAACCATTTGCAGTTGGCCAGACCAAGATAACCACATATTTCTGAAGTAATTGATACCTAAAAAGAGCATAGCCTTTAGATCACAGTTCATGATTTAAATACACTAATTTTTTAAAGGAGGTTGTTAAAGATTTTAAAGAGCACACTGGACTTCCTCCAAAACTTAGCATGCAGAAACCATACAGTACTAAATGTGGCAAATGTCAGTTTGTGTGTGTGTGCACGCGCACAAGTGCATGCACACGCGTTGTTTTTAAAGGTTTCTGATATTTTTAAAGAACTGAGGACATTTTAATCAGCTTACAATAACGATATACTTTCCTGATAAATCAGTTTTGAGAAAGCAGCATTTCTTTTTCTCATTTTCTAGTTCATTTTAATTTTACCTTTGTTAATTATACGAAAACAGGTTTGTTTTAGTACACCTTCCTTTCTGAAGCTTGCATACCATACAGTGCAAATAACTTATCCTCCCAACATTAATATTAACATAGTTCATCACTATATCTTCATCAATACAAACATGCATTTGAACTGAGCTTGCAAACTGAACTAAGAAGAGACCTAATTTATGCATCCCTAGTTTGCACTAATAGAGAAGTAACACTAAACCATGTATTAGAGAAAACTAGGAAATGAGAGTTTGGGTTAATGTATAGAAAATTAATTGAAAGGTATGATCTCCAATTGTATTCAGGGCAGATTTCCTTCCTTCCTTCCTACCTACCTTCTTATCATTTGTCATTAGTTCCACCTTGACTTCACACTTCCTTCCTTCCTTCCTTCCTTCCCATGTACTTTCTGTCCTTCCATCCATTTTCAGCTCCTTCCTTCCTTCTCTTCATAAGCAAAGTGTGCTGCTTATATACCACCCCACAGTGCTTAAAGCACTCTCTGGGCAGTTTACAAGTTATGCAGTCTACACACTGCCCCCCCCCCCAGCAAGGTGGGTACTCATTTAACTGACTTCAGAAGGATGGAAGGCTGAGTAAACCTTGAGCTGGCTACCTGGGATTGAACCCTGGGTACTGAGCACAGTTTTGGCTGCCATACAGCAGTTCCCGGCCAACAGCCACAGATTAATCATTAGCCAAAACTTATTCTGCAGAACTCTATGCACTTAAGCTTTCCATGGAATCTGGAGCCCTAACTGTGCAAGATATTACTCTGCACTGAAAACCTACAATAGTTTCTAAGCCTAAGTCTTCCTAGAATGGAACATATGTAGCATGGATGAAAAGATCTACTTTTTTGTATCACACAATAATCATCATACAAAAGTCCAAGCTACTGTTTTAGGGAGGCAAACTTCAGAATCAGAAAATTCTGAAAAGGGTTAAAGTGTCCCCTTCATGTCAATAAAACTGAACAAAGATGTCTGTGTTGGGATACTTGAAGTCACATAAGAAAAGAATGGAGAGGAAAGGTTATGCTATGGAGATCTTAACTAGCATTTCTAAAAGCAGAGAGCAAAAAATTAGCCTAGAGGACAGGAAAGCTATAGAAATTAAGATTAAATGTATGTCTTGCTTGCTAGAAGGTTTTATTTTGCAGATGTGGCTATTCAGCCTCACCTGATAAGAAATACATCACATCTACATTTTCAACTTTAGAAATGTTTTTCTCATATCCTAAGATAAAATATAATATGGAAACATATTCCACATTCTCTAAAATGCTGGTCAATAGGTAACAAACAACTTCATCTTGTTGGTGAGACTCCCAGCAGTTGCTTCACTGTCTGGCAATCTGTGGTCGACTGCATGGTGGATACGTGTGCACTGTGCCTCTATAGGTTCTGACAAGCTTCTTGTGGATCTAAACTGCTGCTTTTAATAACTGGTAATTACATTAATGTTTTAAAAATAACAATGTGAAATAAAAATTGCAATATCAGCTAAAGAACTCTGTCTCGTGGTGGAATGTTTTGTCAGTGCAATTAGGAAAGCGAGAGGCCAAAGTATGGCCTTCAAAGATGCTGCTGGACTGAAACTCCAGCAATCCTAACCACAGGGTACGCTGGCTAAGGCTGCTGAGAGCTGCCATCCACCAAAGAAGGAAGGCCACACTTTTCCCACCCTGCTAAGTGCTCTCTCTTGGGCTGGCTGAGGTGCCATTTACATGGGTATGGTTATCATTCGAGAAAGAGTATTTCATGATCACTTATGTGAATTAGCATGACATGCAAACAGAGGCAACAGGGAAGGATGCTGCTGAAGAGGAAGGAAATGGACTTAAATGACCTTCAAATAATTCTCTACGTGCTTTGTTTCAGAAAAAAGATGCAGAAAGTACCTCCATTCTCTCTTGTTTTACATCATCAATCTCATCATCTTCAAACAGGGTTAAGAGTTCCCCAGTCTGATCAATAGAGATAAGAAAGTCTTGAGCAATTTTCTGACGTTTGTTGGTGCTGCTGCTGAGTTTATCTGAAAGAGATTGAAGAGAAAAAACAGTGCTATTTTTGTACAATTGCTGAAAAACAATACAGGCCATAATCCTCTTGCACAGCCACACAAATGGTGCATCATTTGAGGAAACTCAGTATGTAACAGATAAGGCACAAGTGATTTGTGTTAGGTGAGTGTAACTAGGAAAGAAAATTTGGACCATGGTATTACACCTCTTGCAGACGGAAGGGCTCCTCCTGTTCATGGGAGGCTTCCAGTTTAGTGGATAATCATGCTGCAAGGAACTAAGCTATTTTTATTGCCTCCTGTTGCCTTGAGCAGCATTATATGCTTAACAGTTGGAGTGCCCTCTGAAACACCAGGTCATGTAACACTGCAGGCTGCAAGATGGGAAGATAGCAAATTTTACACTGTTTCTTAAATATGACTCTCAAAATCTCATTTGCATTGCAGCCGGTAATACCAAAAAGCCCAACAAACACATAGATAAAAAGAACATCCAGGCACTGATTTAAATGTGACTTTCTAAGACAACTGATTTTAAAGTGACCCTTTATTTATCAAATAATCATTCAATTCCCTTGACTGTACGTCCACTTAAAATGTGATATTGTCTAGTAAGCCATGTGAGAATACAAGAATTTTTAAACCTGCACAGTGATATAACACTGTTGATGGCTATGCCACATATGTCTAGAGATGGAAAAGTTCGTAGAAAAAGGTTAACATTTTAGTTAATTGCTAGTGAGTTCCGAAATCCAATTTAGCTAATATTAAATTGGAGGGAGGAATTTTAAACAGCAGAGGCCCTGGTCACATGAGGGAAATGTTCTCTAGTTATCCCCCAGCTAGTTCACTGGGTTTTTTTTTTCCTGGTCACACGATTCACAGTCAACTTCGAAACATTTTCCTTGGCAGTGGAGCATTTCCCCTTCACCGTATGGGTTGTGTTATTTTGTACCTCTGTTGTACCTGTGCAATCCTTACCAGGATTGCCTGTGTGCATGACCAGCCCTGCTTCTTTTCAGAATCAAAGCCAGGAAGGTGTCCGCTATTATTGTGATGCATGTATTGATTTTTATTTTTTGCAGTCAGGGCATTGAAATGTTGGTAAAAGGATCTCATAAGGGGGCACCGCCATTTACATTACTGGTAGGTAATACCTTTAAAAAAAATCTGTGGAAGATACATCAAACCATTGGTATGCCAATGTCACTGGGGTGTGTGGGATTGCCAGTATTGCCAGACATTTTTTCCATTGCCTGTGCATAGCTGCCTGTTTGTACATATGTCTAGGTAGCAGCTGCCCCCCTTTCTGCCAAGTGTGTTTCTTTTTTTTTAATGGCATTTATTTATTTATTTATTTATTTATTTATTTATTCCTTCCTTCCTTCCTTCCTTCCTTCCTTCCTCTTGGAATAGTTATGGCCGGCTACACCATGACTGGTTTATTTTCTCTCCTGCTTCAAGGAGCAATTCAGTGCCTTGATTTTTCATATAGATATATAAATCAAGGGGCTGAATTGCCCCTTGAAGCAAGACAGAAAATAAACCAGTACTATGGTGTAGCCGGCCATAACAATTCAAAAAGGAGGAAATAAATTGGTAATGCTACAAGTTTTTGGGACGTTCACCCTAATATATATATACACTGCATGACCGCGATTCAGTACAACAGAGGTATGAAAAGTATTGGAAGAACTAGAGGACGTTCCCTTCATGTGACCAGGGCCTACGTTGATGTTAAATTGCTGTTTAAGGTTACATTAGATTACTGCAACTTCATCAGAAAAAAGCAGAAGTAGAAATCCCACCCCCAAAATTGGGGTTTTGGCTGACATAGAGAAGCTACCTGAATACTGCACCCTCCCTCTCTTCAGGCTATCCCTTTTCCGTGTTGAAAGCAAAGAGGGAGGGGGTCCAAGCTAGCATATACCCCTAAATGCATGGTCTCTATTAATTTACTAAAGGACAGAAGAAGACACCTATTTAGACACAACAGAGCTTACTTATAACTGGAAATGTATAAGACTGCGGACAGCACTATAGTGGAGCAAAACACATGAGCTCCTATTCAGTTCTTGGTAAAGCTGGAGATTACTTTATTGGCAGTGGAAGCAAAATGTAACACAATGGCTGAGGGAGGAACAGAGGTATAGTTCTCCTATAGTTGTATTTGTTACATTAATACATTGAATAAATGTTTTCATCAACTAAAAATATTCCTTGGTAAAACAGGAAGCAGATTTTTAAAGAAATGTGTGAAGTCTAACAAATGTACTTACAAAACCTGCAGATGGCAAGCACCACCTGTAAGACACATTCCCACTTCTTCCTTCAGAAGGAAGGGAATGATGTTTTGAAGATAAGTTAAAACAAAATAGCAAACAGCAAGGGTAAGTGATCTACTATAGATGTCAGGAGATTGTGCTACAGGCTTGTATTTACTAGGGGTCAGGCCAAAAGACTGAATATTTTACAATTTGCTCAGAAAAGGGTAAAAGATAAGTTTTATCAGCATACAATGGCTACATAAAATTTAAAACACCTCTTAGCGACTGATTCAAATTAACTAATTTTAGATTATGGCTACACACTAAAATCTACTCAGTTCATTGATATTAGATTATGAAATAGGCTATTCAAATGAATTTTGGGCTTACACACTTTTCTCCCGCGTCAAAATTACAGATGCTTAAGTCAAATATATCTTTCAGTTAGCACCAATTCCAAAGTTCAACAAAGTTCTTGACATGAAAGAATTTTCTTTAGTTATCATTTGGCTGAGAGATCAACTTACTGTACTTTTATAAGTAATTGAAATGGAAAAGTATACAGTTAAATTGAATTCCCAATTAAGTAAATATTTTTGGATGTCTACACTATTTACATGAGAAGTATTTTCCATTTGATACATAAAATGCATATGTTGAATATTCACCCAGAAGTTTTCCTACCTTCAAGAAGATCCTCCTCCTCAATGCCTTTGACAATTTTAGATTTGTAGTCACGGAAAAACATATATTTCAGCAGCCTTCTAAGCTTTTTCTAAGAAGAAAAGGAAAACAGGTCAGGCACTAATTACATTTTAATACATACAGTACCTGCCAAAGTAAGACTCAAACAAGCGACTAATTTTATGAATGCTGCAAAATTAGAATGCAAAATTAGGTATAAAGCAAATCACAGTAATTTATGGGATGTTGTTCAAAGGCATTCAAACTTAATAAAAGTTCAGATATCTTATATTTGTTTGTAGACATACAAATCAACAGAAATTTATAATGAACATAAAATCAGATCTGTTTGTACAAACACCTTTTAATTCTACCCTTCCTTATATAGTCTGTACTGTGTTTAGCTAGAGCCAACTTTGCTGGACACACAAGCAGAAAGTACTGAGTAAGCCAATCAGTGAGCACAGTCAAGACCTCTAATGGCAGTCCTTTGGTTTCTTCAACATCCCCACCCCCAAGACGTGGACAAGGCACAAAGAGAATGACATGTTTTTTCGATTAAGTGAATTTTACTCCTTCCCAAAAACTGAATAACATCTTGCATTTATCTTATCTTTATGCAACCTAAAGAACATTTAGTGCTGATTCAATTTACTACGTGTTTTTAAAGAAGCTAATTGTCTGTGCAAATTACACTTTGGATGAAATCTTGTCACTTAGCGTAGTAAGTCACAACTTAGAGTAGGCCCATGTGAATCAATCCTTCCTACTCAATTTATATGATCTCAATTTAAAAAAAACACACCTCCCTGTGAAGTATTTTTAAACCATTACACTTTAATGTGCTTCCACCAAGTAGCAGGTTCACCCTTGAGGGTAGTTTTGCTCCAGTTTTCATTACCTTGCACTTGCCTGGAACTGCCAGGCATTTATCCATCATATTTTAAATTATACTGGGTTCCATATTTGCCTCAATGCAAAGGTAGGCCATTCAGGTAAAGCCTGTTCTGTATCATGAAAGAACATTTGAATTACTTAGGCTCTATTAACATGGTGAAGTAAAGAACCTGAGATACCCAGAAAATTGCAAACACTGTGCATACTTGAATGGGTGAGCTGACCTACAAAGGTCAATTTATGTATGCTTGATTCCCCTTCCCCTTTCTGTAAAGAAAGTTTAATTCCACTCAGGTTTAAGGTAAATAATTCAATTTAAACCTCAAACCTTTGTACTATCTGAAATAAATATGTGATGAAAAACAATGAAGCAAAGCACAGGAAACAAAGGTGAAGAACTAGTTATAATAAAACGATTCTAATTATAAATAGTTTGTTTTAAAGGTAGGCACACATATCAACTCTACTTTTGCACCAACAAATAATTTTAATCATTGTACCTTATCCTTACGCATCAAAAAGATAAGATCTTCTGCAGAGATGACTCTTGCTCCTCTCATCTGAGAGACTTCAGAGGCTTGCTGCAACTGGAAGCAAAGGGGCAAGTTGAGAGGGGATGGTGGCAGTGCTGTCTTTTGTATGACTGGGCTCTAGCCACAGACCACAGACCCACTGGGCCATAAAAATTCCAGGCTGAAGGCAGACGTTTAGGAGATAAAACACAAGTAAAATTAAAACCTGAACACAGACTAACTAGTTGTGGATTTTCTATTAACAGTGCCTACTGCAAAAGCATTTTACCTTTGGCCTTTTTCCCTAGAAAAAAATGTGTGATTTTAGCAAGATTGTGTACCATGTGAATTTTCCTTTAGAATCAAAGAGAACAACCTACAATTCTTGCCAAGGGAGAAACGTCCCTAATCTCCCCAAAAACAGCACTGCAATTCAAGGCTAATAAGTCTGGTATCTCCTCCTGGCAGCTTGATCAGGGCTGCTTAAAATGGAGGATGAAGAAAGTTACTATTATTAGCTCACTGAGGATTTTCTCAGTTTTTAAAAATATTGTAATAAGGTGAGAATCTTATGGTTTCAACTAACACACTATCTCTTTTGGGTTTTTGGAGGACGGGCTTGTAAGCTTCAGTGTGTATTCATTTTTCTGAATACAGCGGTGCCTCGACTTACGAATGTCCCGACATACAACCATTTCGAGTTACGACCAGCTCCGGCTGCAAAATTTTTGCTTCTACTTGTGACCAGAGCTTCAAGTTACAACCAGAAAAAGGCAGGGAAAAAAGGCGGGGAATTCAAATTGCTAATCGTTGGTGGCGAAGAGGCTGCTTCTTTGTAGCTCTTTCGCCCCAGCAGTTAGAGAGTGTGCGATTGGAGGAGGCTTCGGACTGCCTGGTAAGGTGCTGCTTTCTACTTTTTAAAAACTGTTCTGGGTGGGTTTTGCAGCATGGTTTTGGGCTGGGTGGTGGGATTATGTTTCTGTGCTGTGATGGGTCTTGCAGGGTTTGTTTGTTTTTTGGGTCCCCCCCCCCATTTCCGATGGGTCTTGCAGGGTTGGTTTGTTTTTTGGTTCCCCCCCCCCCATTTCCGATGGGTCTTGCAGGGTTTTTTTCCCCCCATTTCCGAAGGGTCTTGCAGGGTTTGTTTGCTTTCTGCTTTGCTTTTTTTGCATTTCCGAAGGGTCTTGAAGGGTTTGTTTGCTTTCTGCTTTGCTTTTTTTGCATTTCCGAAGGGTCTTGCACGGTTTGTTTGCTTTCTGCTTTGCTTTTTTTGCATTTCCGAAGGGTCTTGCATGGTTTGTTTGCTTTCTGCTTGTTTTCTGCTTTGCTTTTTTTGTATTTCCGAAGGGTCTTGCACGGTTTGTTTGCTTCTCTTTTTTTCCCCCTTCGGCTGGAACGGATTAATCGCGTTTCCGATGGGTCTTGCACGGTTTGTTTGCTTTTTGCTTTGCTTTTTTTGCATTTCTGAAGGGTCTTGCACGGTTTGTTTGCTTTTCTTTTTTCCCCCCTTCGGCTGGAATGGATTAATCGCGTTTTCGATGGGTCTTGCAGTGGGTTGTTGTTTTTTGGGGGTTTTTTTTTTTTTTTGTGATTTTTTTTTCTTCGTCCGGAATGGATTAATTGCATTTCAATGCATTCCTATGGGAAATGGTGCTTCGATTTACGACCATTTTGAGTTACGACCAGAGTTCCGGAACCAATTATGTTCGTAAGTCGAGGCACTTACGAACTTCAGTGCACACTTCAAAAGTGTTCAGGGAATCAGACAGCAACTTATACGGAACAGATGTGGATAAGAAGAATTTAAGGAATCAGAGTCACAAAGTAGCCATTATTTTTCTTTTACGTATTCAGGTAGGCAATGGGAAGTCCATAAACATAGAAAAGTCCATGAACACAGGAATAAATCACAACTATAGTACGCACAGTGATTCAGTGTGTATCTGGTGAATCAACACCTATGCAAGTCCCATTGGTTCAATGGACTTACTGTACTTGTGACTTACTGCTGGACTTCAGACACTGTCTCACATGTGGAGGTGAAGTGAAAGACCTGCCCGCCTACCCCACAAAGATAATGCCCCAAATATTAGAATTCTAGAGAACTAAGCTATATTAGAGTTCATTTTAATACTGATAACATGGAACAATAAACTTACTATTTTTCCATTAATTTTTTTTTCCAAACCTTTCACAAAGGCACCTGAAAATTATTTGAAGAAATTCTAACCGTTATATACTATCCTAGCAGCGATGGCTTTAGTTTTGGGTGAATTACTATAGTATTAATCTGAGATCTCGTGCTGGTATGACTTCAAATAGGCCTATTCAGGAGTTTAAAAGATCGACAAAAACAGTAACTGTTTTTAATATGTTGGGGGGAGGGAAGGGGGAAGCTTTCACTTTTGGCAAGTTTTCAGCAGGAAAAAGATTCAGTCAATAAATCATAATACGGACTGCATTAATTTTTTTCTCTCAACTCTAATCACGCACATACAAAACGTGAATTGTATCTGGTATGCACAACACAAAACATACTGCATGAAAAACTTTATATTTTTCCTTTGAAAAGCTCAGGAGGGACTTTCAAGCTACAAAGACAAGGAAACTTTCAGGAATTCAGAAGTAACAGTAACATAATCTCACTTAAAACTGAAGTGGAAAGTAAAAGAATGTGAAAAATGATAGTTCTACTTCTTTGGCACAGGAAAATGGCTTCTTATTCTGATTAGTTTAAGGATATACAAGATACTTGAATTTCCAGCAAAAAAATACAGAAAAGTTGGTTAAAATTATAATGCAAAGAGTAGGATGAATGCCTCACTGGTGTAATTTGGATGAGCCCAGTGGATTTATATCCAAGCATTCAGTGTATCTAATAAGGACTTAGAAAACTGGTATTAATATGCTGATAACAGAACACATCTTTCTCAAATTTAATCTAGACTTGCCAGCCCTTTGAACTAAAGAGAAATTGTAATGTAAGTTCTGCTAGACCGAAGGTAACACATTTTTCACATGCTTGGCCACAACCCAGTAATGAGTTGAATTTACCTATGCCCATAATTTCGGTACCCATCTATGTCTGACTGTATACACAGGGTGCCTACTAACCTTAATAAAATGATAAAAGATTTGGTATGGCCACTTACTTCAATGGGACAAGATAAACTTACAAAATTCTTAAACATTTTACTATATAGTTGCCCCCATATTCTAACTTAGAATGCACATACCTCTGCTTTACGCACAGTTATTTAGATAAATACTACACTACTATACCTGGATAAGTACTACACATCTTATGGCCCAAATTCAGTGTTTTGCTTGCACTGTAGTGCCAGCTTGGTATAACAGGATCTGACAGCCCTGCCCTCCCTCTGCAGCCCACAAAGGTACCGAAAGCTGGTTTCAAACAGCTTCCTTGCCCTTCCTAACTCTTGGTGAGTTTGGGAGGCTGCACTGTAGAGATTATCCCCACCCCCCGAATTAAATTAATTCTGATCACTAGATCACAGTTTCCCACCTGGGGTTGCAACCCCTAAGGGGGGCGCAAAGTGTTTTCTGGGGTGGTCACCATCTTTTCTCTATGTTAGAAACCATTGCTAGGGCCCAGAGAAGCCTTAGGCCCGAGTCTTATTTGCAGGTCTATGGCACATGTGCAGGAATCAAAAGCATGACCACCCTGGAGATGGGCACGGGCAGAGTTCCATGTGGGAGAAGCCAGACGTAGAGGAATGGATATTACATTGTAAAGGAAAGACCCTGGACCCTCCGATGAGATAAGCGGGCCAGTGGTGGGAGTGGGCAAGCCCCTGGCCCATAAGCCCCTTGGGCAAGGAGGGTCATTCTCCTCAGGAGACTCCTGAAAACCTTGGGCTGAAGAGGGAAGGGAGCGCTGGATGGGCACATAAAGTTTGAGTGGTCGTTGAAGCACTGTAAAGTAAAGCTGCTGCTGAGGGAGATGTGCTCTTGGCTTGCCTGCTGGCTTGCTGGCTGGCTTGCCCTGGAGGCAGAGGCAATGAGCGAGAGAGACCACCATGTGTCCACTGCAGCTCTGGCAGAGCGCCCTGGGGTGGCAGAAGGGTGCCTGAGGTGGCGGATGAGGGAGCAGGGCACTGTCCTCCGGACTAAGAGGAGAGCCCACCTCAGGCTTGCCTAGGCAGTGAGGCACCCCTTTGAGGCACTCAGCCACAGAGTTGGGAGGTACCAACGTCATTCTCGTGCCTCTTGGCATTGGGTATCCACCTCGCCTCTCAGCAAAGTTTGACGCAACCAAACAGCAACCAGCTCAGGCTTGGGGATGGAATAAGCACCAGTCGCTTTGGGTGCCAAAGTCGCTCCAGCACGTGTGTACCTTGGTGGCAAAACTTGGGCACTCCGCTTGGCTCTGCATGCCCACATGTAAACAGTTGTGGTTTCAAGCAGGATTTCCACATGCCTGGTGTTTTCACCCTCATTTTTTTCCTCTCTTTGACTTCCTAGCATTTGTTATTGCAGGCAGGTGTGGAATTCATCAAGGAACCTCTTGTTCTAAATAGTTCAATATATCTTTAGAAATAAGGGACATGGTGGCGCTGCGGGTTAAACCGCAGAAGCCTCTGTGCTGCAAGGTCAGAAGACCAGCAGTCGTAAGATCGAATCCACGCGACGGAGTGAGCTCCCGTCGCTTGTTCCAGCTCCTGCCAACCTAGCAGTTCGAAAGCATGTAAAAATGCGAGTAGATAAATAGGTACCACCACGGTGGGAAGGTAATGGCATTCCGTGTCTAGTTGCGCTGGCCACGTGACCACGGAAACTGTCTATGGACAAACGCTGGCTCTATGGCTTGGAAACGGGAATGAGCACCGCCCCCTAGAGTCGGACACGACTGGACTAAATGTCAAGGGGGGCCTTTACCTTTATCTTTAGAAATGTTTTTGGTTTGTGTAATTGTGTTGTCTGTCTGAAAGTTAGGAGAACTTGCCTAAAAAGAAAAAAAACAGTGGTTGCGAGAGAAATCTTAACTGGGAACATTGTCACTTTCCGCTTTAATGGGTAGAGAAGAGATAAGTCTTCTTTGATCTTCTTTAGCCTCACTTGACTCCAGGACCTTTTTAAAAAAAGCTCCAGGACATCTTGGAAGGGGGAAATTTCCTCAGCAAATGAGGATTACTCTACTTTAAGGAATCATCCTTGATGATCTAATTACAAAGCACAGAGTTTGTGTGTGTGTGTGTGTGTTTTCAAGACCGAAAGCATTCAGAGAGGGCAGGTTCTCAAGTAACAGTTCCGAGTATGCAGCCCTGGATTATCTTTATCATGGATGCTGATGTTTTTAGGTATCAGGTTAATGAAGTGCAAGAGTAATTAGGAAGATGGATGGTATAGGATAATAGCGGTGCCAGAGAACCAGGGAAAAGTAGCTCAGTGTTTATCAGAATGTCTTAGCCTGCTAGCTGGTGACGAAGAAGCAAATACAAAAGTGGGTGCTTGTTGTAGGATACTACTGTTTTGACCAGGAAAAAAGTATTCAGAATCTTACACAGGCTTCAGAAACAGCTGATGCTGCAGCTAGTTCTGTATAGAATTATTCTATAATAGTGCCTTCCAGTCTACTAAAATGCACTCATACACAAACAGCACCAGCAAAGTTATTCCCCTCCCCACATACCAAAGGGAGCTGTGTTGTCAAGAAAGGCCTGAAGGTTATGGGGGCGGGGCGGGATTTGTTACCAAATAATCAATTCCACAAAGTGAGTGTGGGCAGTCAGCCATTTGTTCACAAGTTCAGGATAAATTTAGAAGTGTTTTTCTACTGCTGAAACTGATACACATTTTATTTTAAATTCTCTTTGTTTTCATGTGATGTATAAATAAAGAAATAAAATAACAAACTGTTATCAAGAGGGCAGTACACAGGAATCCACAAATAAATTATTGCTGATTTTTCTAAGCATTATTGATATACAATGTGACTTTATCTTTACTGAATGCCTACAGATCAAATATTTTAGGATTCCTGGGGGGAATATTGTAGGTTTGAAGAGAAGCTCCAATTATGGGATAAAAGGTGCTACAGCATGCTGTCCCCAGATACCTGCTTCGAAAAGATCTGGCTAGTAACACATGGTTCTTCAGACTCCACTTTGGTTAATTGCTGAAAGAAGTAACACGTCTACAGGCTCTTCTTCCATCTTAGCTGCTACTTATTTACTAGAGGATATTTATGTCATCTCCCAGTCTCTAGCTGGTGCAATTATGTAATCATGTTTAGTTATAACTATCCCATCTGCTTTAAAAAAAAAACATATTCCTGAGTCAGAGATAAACAATCCTGGTATTTAAAGATGAAATTTGCTGAAAATATATGGAGAAAATACATGGTATTTTAATAGCACTATTTGAATAATTATCTAAGCATACTAATCTCAGACATATATCAATGACTAATACAACCATCTGGAAAAAATGTAAACATTTTCAGAATGAATAACTGAGCAAAAGGAACTAGGAAACATACACTGTTAAGTGACAACCTGAAAGGTGAAAAGGACTGTCTGAGACTCAATATATCCCATGGAGCAGGGAAGGAGGACAGCCAATTTGAAGCTGAAAGTAGGCACCATTTCCTGGGCTAGCCCCAAATGGCTGCTGCCATCTATGTTGGGCCCCACTGCCTGTGCAAGGAAGAAAGGAAGAGAGCACCTTCAGCATCCACTCATTGCTTCCACTATTGCCTCTGCTGCGGAAGTAAGATAACTCAATGCTCCAACTCCCGACTACGTTATCTAAGCTAATCATCTCCACCATGCATGGAGTGACAAAAGTGGAAGAGCCTATAAAAGCTATTACAGAGTAATATGTCTTGCTTTCATGTATATAATATAGTGGTTCTATAATTCACGTTTTGTTCCATGTTGCTTTTGCAAACACTTGTTCCTGACCTGAAACAAACTACTTATGACTCATTTGGAGGTGTTGCCTTCTTAACATGCACAAGCCCTCTGAGATCAGGCTTCCTTTAAGAAAATGACCAAACCTTGTCACAGAAATAATTTATAGCAGCTCTTTTCAATATTTCACATGGTTATTTTATTTATTTCTTAATCAAAAGCTGGCTTCTTGCAACTTGAGCCCATTATTGTGTGTCCTGCACCCTGGAATAATTGATTTAATACAGATCCTGCCCCTCCTCTGTATGACAACCTTTCAGGAATTTGAAGGGTGTTATCATACTACTCCTCAGTCTTTCTCAAGGCCAAACATTTCCAGTTCTTTCAGTCTTTCCTCATACGCCTTGGTTTCCAGTCCCCTGTTGCCCTTCTCTGAACTTGTTCCAGTTTGTCTGCATCCTTATTAAAATGTGATGTCTACTACCTTCTGAACTTGCCTCTTCCAGAAGGAATGAAGCTGCTGTAAAACAGGACTGCCAGATAACATCCCAGATGACCCAGAAGGATACCATGATCAATGGTATATAAAAATATATAAGTCCAGTAGAAGGAGGGAGGAGGAGGGAGTGCTGTGGAAAGCGGCCACAGTGGCAGTGGTGGCAGGCCCACGGGTTAGGAGGTGCAGTATTTTACTAGGAGGGCTTGTGTCTTGGGGTCTACATTAGCTTGGGGGAGGAGGCAGAGGTGGAGGCCTGCAATGAAGTGTATTGTGCTGCACAGTACCCTGATGGGTCTGGTAAAGATGCATAAACTACACCTCCATTGGAGTGCAAACACTGACTTCCAGGTGAGGGGGAAAGGAGGGAGGTTGGGATGGACCCTAGGTGGTGGAAAGGGTGATGAGTGCCCTGTGGTCTTCCTCAAACTGCCCTCTCTCATGCGTAACTACAAGGATGGCTACAGGTGGTTCAGGCATGCTTTTAAGGGCAAGAAAAAGTCAGCTCACTGGGTCAGTAGATCCAAATCTAGAAAGAGGAGACCTGAAGTCCTTTTCCCACCAAAGGCTAACTAACTGCTTTCAGGAGGAGCTGCAAGCATCTCTGTTATTTGTTAAGTCAAGAACCTTTATTGGCATCTGAAAAGAAACATATAACACAACAGGCAAGAGTCCTCGCCCAGATGAGAAGTGTATGCCCAGTTAGAAAGGAAACAAAGAGGACGAGTGGCATAAATACTGATGAAACATAGCAAAACGAACATAATTCAAAGATAGCGTGTGTGCGTGTGCAAATGGGCCAAAAGGCTTCAGCCAGTCCGGTCTCTTACTCATCAATGCCAACCAGCTCACTAAATATCAGTTTGCTGCAATCCTAAGGACAGACCTAGCAGTCCTGGACCAAATTCTGATGACTTTGGGGTTCACTTATTTAGAATGTGAACAGCCACTGTGAATGCTGACCTCAGTCCCCTGGAATTCCAGACAACAGCAATTAGTAGATGGCTATGACAAGCATTTAAAACCTACATCCATCCAGCTTCACTATCTCAAGAACAATGCCTGTCTTCTTAGTTTCAGCACACATTGGGATGGCATAGATTTTCAGGCACATCCTGGGGCTTAAATATCGCCAATTCAAGAGGAAGCCCATTTGGGCTCAAGGAACTAGTGTGGATCTCTTGGCAGCAAGGAAAGCACTAGGAGTCACTGAAACCTGTTCTCATCGACAGGATCAGGCAACACACCATCAATATTCTGGTCATCCTGTTTTATAGGAAATGACCTTGAAATACAGTTTGACTTTATCAATGCTGCTGAAAAGGCCTTAATTTATCCTGTTCCTTAGCATTACCACTTGCTGGTTGGCTTTTAATTAACAGTCAATATGTCCGAATCCACTAAGAGAGAGAGAAAAAATAAAAACTTGGTAAGGATGGGCCTATACAACATGTGTTTTATGGAATAAATACTGGTTGTCCTATAACCTCTTCCATCAGCAACTGTTACGATCTTGAAATGATCTCTTCTGAAATGCCATGCTTTATTCTCCTCACAAGCATAATCACACATTTTTGAAGGCTCTACTCCTGTTCTGTACTTATATGTTTTATTTTATTTTATTTATATACTGCGCCATTAGTGCAGAGGCACTATTCTGGGCGGTTCTAATCTCCCCCCTGTCCTCTTCTGATTTCCAAGGCAAAAGGACTTTTATTTGGGTTAAAGATATATTAGAAAAGTATCACTGTTCTATGATCTGACTTAAAATAAACTGAACCCATTCAAAGTATAAAATTTATGCCATGATTATGGCTTAGCTGTTATGCCTAGGAATTTCTCTCTATGAGCATTAGCAATCATACACACTATCTCTGCTGGTAAGGCTTAACAGCTGGAGACTGCAGGAAGGAATTGATCTCCAAGAAAACCAGGCTAGCAAAGTGCATAAAAAGACAATTTTAAAGAGCCAGCCTATTAAGCAAAAATAGAAACAATGATATATCAGGGAGAAGAACCAAAACAGAGCAAACAAAAAAAATCTTAAACCTTTGTAGATAAACAGGAACAGCAATAGCAGATGGAATATACCATCTCCCCATTTGCTAAGTTATACATATGCACTTTTGGACAAGCACATACACAGGGTGCTCACACAGAGAAAGCAGAGCTCAGATTTATAGCTTGCCAAGATAAGAGTTCATCCCAAATGCAAGGTTAATGTTTGTCATATTTCTAGAGCTTGTTTAATGTCTTGATTTACACGATCTCCTATCCTCTTTCTAATATTTTAAAACACATTTGAAGAACACACACAGGCAAAAATTTGCATCATTTTGAGACAGTGAGTAAAATGTTCTTTTGTTGGCTGCAACTCATGCTAGGTGGCGATTACATGCTATATTATAAACTTATGGAAACACTTCCTTCATTGCTGTAGAGAGTACCATTTATTCAAAACCTGCATCCTTAGATTGTTTACATAAGGAAACTGCATACTGATTTATCAAATTAAATGCAAAAAAGTAGAATGCCCTCTCTAGAATTAGCAGTGCCCTTGTGCTTTCTTCTAGGCTGCCTAGCATATCTCAAAACAGATTCTGGCCCATTTCCAACAAAAGAAAAGCACAGAACTAAATCAAAAGATTTTGCTGATATCCCAGATATGAAAAATCACATATACATATGTGTGTTGTAAAAACAACACAAAACTAAATATATAAGGCATGGGCTGGAATCAGAATTTCTAAACTAAATATATAAGGCACCCAGTCTTAAGGCCCACTGATTCCTCTAGCACACTTCAGCTATATTGTGGAAAGATAGCAAGGTGGAAACTGATAGAGAAGTTTCTTCACCTTCTACCTGAAGTGAACGTTGAGGGTTCACTAAAGCTCTTCTTCAGTCATGCTTAGGGTTTTGGGAGCTGGCCAACTGACTGACAACCAGTCTTCCCTCTTCTCTCTTTCTCCATTAGGCTCGAAGGAATCCCACTGGGTTACAATACCACCACCACCATTAGTAGTCCCCATTGTCATCAGGGTTTTTGGGAACAATATCAAGAAATTTCACACAGTATTAGAGGTTGTTGCAGATCTTAGAATTAAGACCATCAGAGCTACTAAAAACAGCAATATAGTGGTGCCTCGACTTACAAATGTCCCGACATACGACCATTTTGAGTTACGACCAGCTCCGGCTGCAAAATTTTGCTTCGACTTGCGGCCGGAGCTTCAAGTTATAACTAGAAAAAGGCAGGGAAAAAAGGCGGGGAATTCAAATTGCTAACCATTGGTGGCGAAGAGGTTGCTTCTTTGTAGCTCTTTCGCCCCAGCAGTTAGAGAGTGTGCGATCGGAGGAGGCTTCAGACTGCCTGGTAAGGTAAGGTGCTGCTTTCTACTTTTTAAAAACTGTTCTGGGTGGGTTTTGCAGCATGGTTTTGGGCTGGGTAGTGGGATTATGTTTCTGTGCTGTGATGGGTCTTGCATGGTTTGTTTGCTTTTCTTCCCCCCCCCCCCCCCCTTTGGCTGGAACGGATTAATCGCGTTTCCGATGGGTCTTGCAGTGTTTTTGTTTTTTTGGTGATTTTTTTCTTCGGCCGGAACGGATTAATTGCATTTCAATGCATTCCTATGGGAAATGGTGCTTCAACTTATGACCATTTCGAGTTACGACCGGAGTTCCGAAACCAATTAAGTTCGTAAGTTGAGGCACCACTGTATTAGGAACAGCATACAGTGGACCCTCGACTTACGGAATTAATCCGTATTGGAACAGTGGCCGCAGGTCGAAAAGTCTGTAGGTCGAGGGTCCATTTCCCATAGGAATGCATTGAAAACCTATTAATCCATTCCGGCAGAAGGAAAAACTACCCCCCTCCAAAAAAATTAAAATAACAGCAACACTGGAGCAAGTCCCACGCTGGGACTGCAAAAAAAACAACAACAACAACACAGAAACATACCCCCCCCAGCCCAAATCTACCCTCCAAAACCCACCCAGAACAACTTTTTAAAAAGAAAAAACAGCAGCACCTTACCAGTCTGAAGCCTCCCGCGCTTGCAAAGCCGTGCTTACTCGCGAGTAGACCCGCGCCTTTGTCGGTGCTTACTTGCGAGTAGACCCGCGCCTTCGGGTTCAAAGGTTCTCATCTGTCCTTTACAATTTTAAGTGCACTTGGAAAGCAAGAGCTCTCTCAACTGCGACACACCCTACACACAGTAATGGCCGACAGACCTACAGCACAAAGAAGCAGCCTGGGCGCCACCTATAGTTAGAAAGTTGAATTGCCCGCCTTTTCCCCCTGCCTATTTCTGTTCTTATGTCGATTCTTCTGCCGGAAGTCGAAGTGACATTTTGCGGCTGGAGAAGTCCGTAACTCGAAAAGTCCGTAAGTGGAGCCGTGCGTAAGTCGAGGGTCCACTGTACATACTGCGCTGATATTTAACACATACTTAGGATTTTGGTTAAAATTTGCATCTGTTATATAACACCAGTCAATGCTTTTACAATTTCGATTGATTCTGTCTGGTATTTTTTAATCATCATCTTAGAACTGCAGAGCTGGAAGGGAACCTATAGGTCATCGACTCCAGCCCCTATCAAAGAGACACAGTGTGGAATCCAACTCACAACCTCTGGCTCTGCAGCTAGAAACTAAATCACTGAGCTATCCAACTGGATAATAATAATTTCAGAACTACAGAGGTTGAAGGGACCCTATGGATCATCAAGTCCAGCTGCTATTAAGGAGGCACTCCCAAATTCTGCCCTGTGCAGCCAGATACCTAAACCACTGAGCTATGCAGCAAAAGGAGTCTTCTTGATTTCTCTCTCATTCTCCCTTACTGGTGGAACAAAATGTAACTCCAAGTAACTTCGGTTTGTGAATGAAGAATGCTGGGACAGAGCTTTGGTCTTTAAAAAATGAGTTAAATTTTATTCATATACAAAAAAGTTACATTAACACCTTTGAAACTAAGGTTCACCTGGAAACAAACGGACACACAAAAACACACACAGAGGAATGACAATGTTCTGTCTGGCAATAGCACAGCTACCATCAGCCATCTTATAGAGCCCAATTACCTAGGGAAGAGGAACAAGGCCAACCTTATTTTTACCAATTTGCCTGCTGGATTTAATTTACCTTAAGACTTGCACTGCCTGGCTCAATTTCATTAATCTTGTTACAGTTAAGGTTGTTGTCTGGTGGGAAGATGTGCTTCCATAAAATGAAGGGGCGATGAAGGCTAACAGGAAGGAGCCATCGTGACTACGGTGGTCAGGAGGAGGAGCTGAATGGGGCAACAGAGAAGGGTGTTGGTTGCTCCCAAACTGTTCACCACTTCAAAAACCTGGACCATCTTGAAATAAGAACTGGAAAAACACACATTTTTCATTGTAAGAATTACCTTGTCACTAAATTAAATCAGACACACGCACACACACACACACACACACACACACACACACACACACACACACACATATGTGTCTGATTTAATTTAGTGACAAGGTAATTCTTACAATGAAAGGATATATATGAAGGATATTAAAGCATTTTACCCCACAATTCACCCCAAAAAGTGTCCCAGAGAAGCCTACACAAGACCCGTTAAAAAGCCATCCTCACTTTCATGTTTACAGCATAAAATGCATGATACAACATGAAATACCTTTCTGCTAAATGGTTTTTGCAATTCATTTTTTGTTTGACATGTTTTAATATACTCTGTAACAGATAGTATAGTAAATTAATAATTACTTAAGTTCGAGTTTATTAATAGCCCACAGATTTTCAGAATCAACACCAAGAACAATGGCTGTTTTCCCCCCAAATATGAACATCCACTAGTGGAAAAGTCACTGCAAGAGATCCCTTGTCTTCTATTCAACACCTGCACTCATCTGCTCTGCAGAAACTGGGGACGGAAGGGACATCAAGAGCAGACTGAGGGATACACTGGGAGGGTGTGTGCAAAAGCCTTGCTGTGCAAGGGTAAATCCATTCATGTATTTGAATCATCATCTCAGTACTGCCAACACTGGATTTCAATGCATAGAAGAAAAGGAACCAGAAAAGGGGGTGCTGCTAAAATGCTAAATTAATCTCCATTGCCCCAAAACTGTAAACACGTTTAAAACAAGGCTAAAAATAATAATCTCACTATATAATTCTGCATAAGTTTTTTATTTTTTAAAAATTAATCTTACTAGCTTGGAATATAAACATTGCTACTAATTCATTACATGAAACAGCACATCCATGACCAGGAAGGCTGGAGAACAAAGTTTCTAGCGGATTATAAAGATGTCCTGCTAACAAATGGTTTTGCACTCTTAAGGTATTTCCTTATGGGGGGAGGAATAAAGTACCATCACAATGACTAGATTTTCTTCAAGAAATCATAAGAACATAAGAAGAGCCCTGCTGGATCAGGCCCAGTGGCCCCAGCTACTCATTCAAGCTACTCCTTTAAACAGTCTCTGCACACTAAATTAAAAGCTGCAGGCATGAAAGATCCAGCCAAGAGCCAGACTTTGCCTTCTTCTGATATCAGACTATCTGAAGCCCTTGTCACTGTTAATGGCACAATCCACACACCAAATGTTTTGTGCAAAATGTTAGCCAGAACTGACCCAAGTTTAGCATTAAAGTTCTTATGGTGTATGCCTGCATCCCTAGGAATTTCATGCAGAAGACCTAGAAGATAAAATAACAAAATTGGACCTCTTCTGTAAAATGTAGCTGTTACCTCAGCACTAATAAATATCTTCTGTACTTAAATCTCTCCACTTGCTCTATAATGAACCCATCCAAGACCCATCTGCTATTCTGAAAAAGGTCATAACCTTTGTTTTTGATTAATCTCTAGCAGCTGCTTTTGACAATGTGAAGAAAAAAAATTATAGAAATCCCCTGCCAAATCTTAGTTATTCCCAGTAGTACCATGTCAACAGTGAAAAAGATTGCTATCTTGACACCTGCCATTACAGGGGGTTGCAGTTCCTTAGCAGTAAAACAAGAGGTTTACGTTAGGTTTCTTCAGAACATAAATAATGGCTGCTAGAAGAAACAATAGTCTTTTATTGAATGAAATTTGGGGCCATTTATTCCAAAGCCTCTCTACAAAAATAGAGACAAATGCAGATTTCAGACCTATGAGAGAATATGAAAGAAGTCTTCCTTTGGAAACTCTAGAATAGAGTCAATCAAATCAATTAAGACAATATGATGATCCACAGCCAGTTTCAACCATATATGTCCAGCCTCTCCCGTCGGTTCAGACTGAACCCAGGTATGAAATCTATAAGAATTGTGCATATAAGTTATCATTGAAGGACAGAAAACTGCATTTGAGTAAATACATTTATATGCTTAGGGTCCAGGCAACTATGAGGATGAAACAGGTAATGAGCACTCTCTCAGTTCTCATACTTGGAAGAAAGAAGATGCAGAGGAATCATTACTGGTTGTAAGCAACATTAAACTTTGTAACACATTATGTCCATGCTCTGGGAAGATGACAGCAATACTTCTTAGAATGTGAAACTTGGGTTTAGTGGCAGTGAGCACAGAAATGAATTGTGTGAAGGAGGAGTTAGTGAGAGTGAGCCGTCCGCGGTGATAGAGGCTGTAATAGAGGAGGCAGAAAGCAGTGAAGTGAATGTGACCAAAGGGAAGACGCTGACTGTATCTGAGAGTGGGGAGGTGATGTCAGAGGAAAAGAGAGGGAAGGCGGAGATTTGTCTGGTGGAGGAGAGCGCGAAGGAAAAGAGGGAGGAGCAGAAACTGTCAGTCTGGGAGGAGAGTATAAATGAACAGGGGGAACGTTGGTTCCGGGGAGAATTAGAAAATGAAATGAGGAAGAGAGAGGAGGAGAGACGTAGAGAACATGAATATAAAAAGACTCAATAATTGCTGAAAGACTTTCCAAATCTAAAGGTGGGTGGGCTGTTGCCAGATCCTGCGTCCAAGCCTGAGGGAGAGTCTGGGATAGAGACCCAAGAGTGGATGGTCATCGTGTTTCCGCGTGGACAAGGGAACAGGAGAAAGGTGATCCGGCCAGATTCGAGATTCAATACACCACCCAAAGAAGGCGATTGGGCGCGGCATCCATGCTGCGGAACGATCTGTGCAGCGCGGAGTGCTCCTCTCCGGAGACCTACCGACCAGGAACGGTTTGGCCGAGCACCCCAGTGAGTTCTTTGGACTTTGGAAGAGAGTTCATATCCCCTAGTTATGGCTTGTTGCCAGAGTTGACATGTTTTGATCCTATTAGCAATATAGTTGGAAGTTGTGAAGTCAATAAAGACAAGAACATGAATACTATTAAACCGTCTCCGACTTTATTTCCCGCCAAAGGTGTGGAGTTGCCCAGAGATTCAAAAGAACCCGATGACAAATTGTTTTAGGAAAAAATTAAAATTGAATTTTTAAAAATTTAATTTGATTTTTACAATTTTTACTATTAAAATGCTTTTCATATTTCATGTGATTAGTTTTAATTAAAATGTGCTATACCTCAGATACCTCGTTATGGAATAAGGATAAATTATGATTCTATATTATGAGTCAATATATTCAAATAATCTTTTCTAAAATGCTTTGCAAAATGGGGTCCAATAGTTCATGGATCAGGGCCTCAATTTTATGGGATTCCACAGGGTTCTGTATAGATTATTTTTCTATCTTATTTAAATTTGGTATTATAGGTAAAAACAAAAGAAAATAAAAATAAAATAACAAATAAAAAAGATTAAAATGTGGTTGCACCAGTTTCGTAGATACCATCAGAAGATTCTGCACTCCAGAAATTAACAGCAATAAATGGAGATTAGGAATTAAAAAAAACCTAATCAGCCCTATTTTCCAACTTGAACTGAAGTGATACCTGGAACATTCGTCCCACCGTCAAAATGAAATAACGTTTGAAATCTTTGAAAGCACCATCAAAATATCCAGGACAGTTTTCAGTAGTTTCCTTAACTGATACTCTTTTAAGAGTAGCATCCCTTGACTTGTTATTTTGTTATTTTTATTTTTAACTTAAGCATTTGTGTTCAACACTGTTTTATACGTTTTCCTGTAAGCTGCCCAGAGTAGAGGTTCAGCACTAGCTAAGCAGGATATAGGTCCGTCCAACCAACCAACCAACCCACCCACCCTAGCTACATTGCCTCTGCAGGTTTATGTAGACAAAGTCTCAAGTGCACAATATCAGACATTGGAAGTGCCAGTGAATGGAGGATTCTTAAAGATACAGACAACTATGCTAATGTTCATGATATAATGCTCATGTACGGAAACAAGACAGCTATCAGAAAGATTCCTTTTTCGATTGTCAAGCCTGCCAAAGCTTCTTTAGCAGCTCAAGCATTTGCTGGCAAACAGAAAAATGAACCCCTTAAACCCTATTGATTTATTGTAGTATACAGATATATCCATTAGGATTCAAGAGACCAGGGTTTCAATCAGTGCTCATCCATAGAAACACACTGTGTATGTGGCACAGGTAAAACTTCTCCTTAAATATCTTGCTTACTTTGAAAGCCCTACCAGGATCACTATAAGTTGGTCTTAACTTGAATGCACACATCATACATAGAAGCCCTATTTACTTCTCAGCACTCTCCCCTAGATCCTATGATATTTCAGCTCATTGCCCTTTCTTCTGTTATCCCAACCACACTAATCCTCCAGTCCAGAAAACACTACCAGCTTTTTCTCCACCAACCTAATATTGGCTGGCCATTTTTACACTTGGCTCTTAGAACTTGTTCACATAGGTTCTGAACCAAGTGGCCATTTGTGGGGTATCTCTTCTGTTTTCAAAGGTTTAAAGGCACTCAGCTTTCCTAGAATTTTTAGAATAATAAGCTTATAACAAAATGAATAGCAACAAAAGTGGTCAAGCATTCATGGACACACAAAAACAGTGTATCAGTGTAAAACAAAGTCATTACAAAGATAAGGGCAGGGGATACCTTTATTAGACCAGTAATTTTTTTAAAAAATAGAATAACACCCCAATAGTAATATTATCAGTTTGGCTTCACCTAGTGCAGAGGTGTCATACTCAATTTCATCTTATTTATTTATTTATTTATTTATTTATTTATTTATTTATTAGATTTATACCCCGCCCATCTAGACCGAAGTCTACTCTGGACGGCATTGGCATTATGGTTGCCCTCAAAGGGCCGGTTGTATCTGTAAGACTATATAAATGTATCTACTCTTTATCATATTAAATATAATTCTCCTCATTCAATTATTGCTGGTTTTAGTAATAACGAAAGTAATAACTAGATCTGAAAGTAAAAGTCTATGATCAAACTCTGGAAATAATGGCAAGCAGATATTCAAGTGTACAACTATTGTACAATTTATTGAAAAGTGAGTTTTAGTAACACCCGTTGACGCTCGCTCCACAGCCTCATCCATGTTTGTTTGTTTTGTTAATTATTCATGGCAGTCTCCCACCTCCCCTCGCGCTTGCCACGGCCCTTGGCCCTCGTTATCACCTGGCTCCTCACTCACTTCCATAGCCGATGCAGGAGAGAAGGCGGAGATCGCAGCTGCTAGGCGACGCCATCAAACAGTCCTCGCCGGGAGCCGTAAGAACGGGAGTGGGCAATTGTGAGGACTACATTTCCCAAGGTGCTGTACGCCGCCCAAGTGGCTGCACTTTCTGACTCTTTGCTGCTTGGAATGCTGGGATTAGAAGTCCCGCTGGGCGGATTCCTAGCATCCTTGCGGAGCATTATGGGTGACCGAGTAATTGCCCACGTATTGTATGCTTCACAGTAACAGGCAACACTGTGAGGGCCACGTGAAACCTAATGGATAGACTGAATTTTATTCCCAATTCTCTGATAGGGGATTGCCACAATTTTGTGCAACTTTTTCCCCTGGCCGAATAGGAAGACTGAGTTTCAGAAGAAGGCAATGTGGGAGGGTGAGATGCTGAATATGAGTTGGGATAGAAAATCCAACCCATGGCCACCAGAGGTGGAATTCAAAACCTACATTCCAGACCTATGTTTGCAGCTGGCAGTTTTTAAACTCACCTTTAAGAAACAGACCTGGCACAGACATCTGCCATGATTTGGGGAGGGGAGGGTTTTGAAAAAAATTCTGCACCATCCACAACATATTGGTGCACAGCTTGCTGAAGACTAGTATACATTGAAAGCTATTTAAAATAATAATAATAAAGGTATCACCTGCCCTTTCTTTTGTACAGTATATGAGAGTATGTATAAACTCATTTATAGCTTAACTTCTCAAGCATTAGAACTTGTGTGTTGTGTGTTATCACATTCACAGTTTATACTTTGTGTATAAACTAATGAAAATTGTTATCATAAATATAGTCCCTTAAAACATCCCATGATGCACTTTTCAAATGTCATCTTTATAGCACAATATGGTTTGTTACCTCTCAGGTTACAGCAAAGCATGTTGTTGTTGTTATTGCTGCTGCTTTTTTGTCTTATGTATTGCCCCATGGTGCTAGAGCACTCTCTGGGCAATCATGCAAGGAATATTTTGGCCCCCAGTGAGTTGGATACTCATTTTACCAACCTTGGAAAGATGGAAGGCTGAGTCAACCTTGAGCTGGCTACCTGAACCTGTTTGGAACTGAACTTAAGCTGTGAGCAGAGGCTTGAGTCTAGTACTGCAGTTTAAGCACTGTGCCGCATGGCTTGCTGTGTCATATAAGAGGAAGCATCTGTCTACAAATGATTAGACTACTAATAGGGGTGAGGTTTTTGGTTCTCATATTGTTAGCCTAGGATTCAGAAATATATTTTTATACTATGTTACAAATACTGAAACTGCATACACATTATGGACTTTTTATCTTTTTACCCATATCTAACATTTTGCCATACTTTCTAGTGAAAAAGATTCTCTTTTACTTTAGCAGACTGATATTATAGAACATACTGGCAGAAAAATACAGTAAATAAGAAGCACTTTTGCAGATAACGTTGAAATGTGTATATTAGAAATGAGAAATGACCTTGGCCATTTGCCCTGTGTGGTATTCATGAGCAAGATTTGGTTTTCCTGAGAAAACATTTGCAGTAAACAAATCATTCTCAAAGCCTTTTCTGAATTTCAAAATATTTTCCTCAGAGAATCAAGTTTGTCACTTTCTATTTCAGTAAACATGATTATGGGCCTTTTTTTGGATTTTGCTTCATGCCATTTTTTTCATCATAAATATGTCAACATTTATAATCTTGAAGACCTTGTTATTATCATATACATACCCTGTGATACAATTTATATTGCAGAAATAGCTCTTTTAGTACTTGACTGTTAATATGACCATTACTGAAGAGACTACGATTAATTTGATCAATTTACACCAAAGTTATTAGCAATATACTACTATATTTCCTCTTAGTCCCATCTATTACAAACACCTCCCCTTCATATGTTCCAACTGTCCCTCCATTCATCACTTCATATCCTACCTAGGTAAAGGTAAAGGTTCCCCTTGACATTTAGTCCAGTCGTGTCCGACTCTAGGGGGTTCTCATCCCCGTTTCCAAGCCGTAGAGCCAGCGTTTGTCCGAAGACAGTTTCCGTGGTCACGTGACCAGTGCGACTAGACACGGAACGCCGTTACCTTCCCACCGAGGTGGTCCCTATTCATCTACTCGCATTTTACATGCTTTCGAACTGCTAGGTTGGCAGAAGCTGGGACAAGCGACGGGAACTCACTCCGTCGCGTGGATTCAATCTTACGACTGCTGGTCTTCTGACCTTGCAGCACAGAGGCTTCTGCGGTTTAACCCACAGCGCCACCACGTCATATCCTACCTACCATCACTTATATCAATGGTTCCCAGCAGTGGGTCCCCATATGTTCTTGAACGACAACTCCCAGAAACCATCACTAGCTCTGCTGGCTAGGATTTCTGGTACTCCAAGAGCATCTGGGGACTCAGAGTTGGAAACCACTGACTTCTATTAACCCCAAAAGTGAAGTATGGGAGAAGGGGTGTAGAGAGGATAAGAACTGCTGCGAGTGAACTTAATTAGTACTTGGGGAAACCTTTTTTTTTCCCCTTCTGAAAATTAACAGAATAGGAGCTAGTTCAGTGGCAAAACACATGCTATGAAGACATGAATCACCATTCCATTCCTCACATTTCCAGTTAAAAACCAACATCAGATAGTAGGATGAAGAAAAGCCTTGACAACTTCAGTTTGTCAGGGTAGAAAAAAGTGAGTGAAACAGTTCAATGGCCTGACTCAGGCACAAAGCACTTTCCCATATTTTTAATCACACTACATTAAATTAAAATCATTTGGAAATTACTAAAATTAGAATTTGTAATAGTGGAATGTTACTGAGAGCCTCTAGAGGAACCAAAAGCAAATATTTAAACAGGAATACACGACAGCTCTGTGCAGGTATTCTTCACATTGCATTTTATGATTCACAGCACTGCACACTTGTTTGGAAAGTTTTTGCTGCTGAATGTATTACATTTTGTATCTTAAGTATTTAAAAAAGAGGAGGTTTTTATTATGATGTTTACATTTTTGGTCTGCACCAAAAATATACTTATTACAGCACACTACAGCAATAAATGAGCAATTATTTCTCAGTAGCATATAAAGCATATAGTGATGTCAGTAGCATTAGATTCCAGTTCCATGTTAGGAAACAGCTACCTTTAGTTCAAACCTTTTTTTAAAAAATCAATATTATACAAATTTTAATAAGAGAGGAAAGGTTTACTTTATTTTGTGTTCAGACATGAAGTCATGTGCAAGGAAATTCAATATTCACTGTAAAAAATATGAAGTATGAAAATTGTTTTACAGCTGGTTTTAATCAGCTTCCTTTGTTTAACATTAGAAATAACCTCCAGAAGACATATACAAGCTGCATATCCTACAGGTAATGGCATCCAGATGAGATGCTCTTATTGAACATCATGCTCAATATCATAAAGAATATACTGTGAAACAAGCACCTTGGCATAGATTTGATGTTGACTTATTCAGCTCATTCCCGAACACTTGTGTATGCTGAAACTATGCAGAACTGCTCCTCCGTACAGCAAAGAGACTTTCAGATGACACTTTAGCCAACAAGTCTGCATCACTAAATGATATCTTCCTAATTACATCTTTATTAGTGAAGTATAGCTATTTACAATTAGAGATGGGCACAAAGTATTTCCTGCCCTTTCATCATGAGTTGTCTGTGTGGCAGCACAGGTGCCATGCATTCCCTCTACTCACCAGCTGGCGCACATTGCTCCTTCCCTCCCTGTCATGCAATCTTCTAGAATCTTCCCTTCTCCGTCTCCTCCAGCAGCTGGCCACTCAAAGGCAGCACTGCAGGAATTCCTGCCCCACCTCCTAGTCTGTGTGGCCAGCTGCTGAAGGAGGCGGAGAAGGGAAGTCTGGGCTCCTGCCCAGATTGGAAGACTGTGTGATGGGGAGGGGGTAAGGAGCAATGAGGTGCCGGCGAAGGGGGTGGGGAAAGGGAATGCATGGCAGCTGTGTTGCCACACAGACAACCTATGATGGAGGGGCATAAAGTACTCCGTGCCCATCTCTATTTACAATATTAATATCTACTTCAACAGCCATGCAACCCAAAGCACTTTATGGGCTTTATGTCATTGCTGCCACAAGTACTTTGGGGAAGGGTCTGTAGCTCAGCAATGAAGCACATGTTTGCATGCAGAAGGTCTCAGTCTCAGTCTGGCAGTTTTAGGAAGACTTGGAAAGATTCCTGCTTGAAGCCCTGGAATACCCATGTTTAGAGAGGGATTCAGCCATGGTAATCTCGAAGGAAGGAAGGAAGGAAGGAAGGAAGGAAGGAAGGAAGGAAGGAAGGAAGGAAGGAAGGAAGGAAGGAAGCTGGTTTTCATTTCCACCTACTTCTCTCTCCCACCCCCCTGGATACACTGCAAGAAACTGTCTTGTTATCTATGAAGCCCAAAAAGGCTCCACAATTATAAAGCTAACATATCATTGGAAGTTCATTCATTCAGCCACATGAATGCCATCATTTATCCAGAATTCTGGCAGAAGTGTTGCTCTCCACCACATCTATTCTGGAGATCAGACTGACAGGGACACAAGCCAGTGATGCCTTTAGAATTCTCTTCATCAAGAAAGTTGGATTAACATTAAAGGCTAAGCATATTAGTGAGAAGACTTTTTTTAAAAGAACAGATTTTTGTTGGTTTGTTGTGATTCTCTTATTTGGCTTATTTCTGTTTTTCATTATGCTTTATATTTTAAGGGAACATATTCTAAGAATGCAAGGCAAATTTCAGACTCTTAATATTTAATTATTTGAAAGAAAATGATGCTGTGATAATTGTGCAGGAGATGTACTGTTACTAAATATATAAACATGTTCACATGTGCATTATACTTAAATATCAACAGGAACATTCAAAATGCCAGTGAAAATCCAAACTATGTAATGAATGTCTACACCAAAGTAACCCATTCCATTTTTTAAAGAGAGAATATAATTTAAAAGTTGACATTTTGCAATCGAAACATAAGGGCAGACAATAAAGCAATAACATATGAAAGTTATTTTATTCAATGGTCCTGGATACTGTTTTTTAATTATAATACAGAGGCAAGATCTTAGAGGATTAATGAGAAACTGGAAAGTACAGCAGTCTTAAAGGCTGGCTACACAGGCATTTATCCTATTCTGTAGGCTCCTGCTACAGATGATTGGGATCACTGTAAAAAAAAACAAACGATGAATACATGATGTTCCTGTTAGAGTGTTCCAACTCATCCTTAAAGAGGACCAATCCACACAGCCTACTATTTATTTGAAATGATTAGGATTGGTCCAAATAAACACGGATTTCTCATGGGGCTGAAACATGGTATTCCATACCCTCTTTGTGTTCATAAAACTCCAGCACTAATCCCCACCCACAAGCAAATGGAAGCAGGCTGTTACCCAACCAGTTGGCAGCTATTGCAAAAGAGAAGGCAGGAGGTGGGGAAGGAGAAGGGGAGGGGTACATGGCAACAAAATGGACCAAAATGGATCAATCTTAACGTCAACATGTGGTTGACTACATCACAACTACAAGGGCTCCAGGAGCAATTTCCACGTGAAAGGAAGGAGTGATCTAATCAAGCCTCACCATTCCAAACCATTCCAAAGCAACCTAGACGAAATCAGTGCCTATTGCTTATGTAACCATACCCTTCAAAAGTTTTAGCCACCAGATATTGAGAATGCAAAATAACAGGGGAAGAAAACTGAGATTCTCTGATGCTTTTAAATGGTATTATCACTCTGTGAATATATTTACAACATCCATTATATTAACAAGAGTTGTATAACATAATGTATGGTGGCTACAATTTCATGATGCATTAAAGGATGGATAGAAATGTATCTGCTAGCAAAATAAGATGTTATATAAACCTGCCTGAGCACTGAGAACTACATCAAAGCCCCTAAGTCAGGCTCCTCCTTTTCTCAAAGCTGCTGCAGATGGGCAGAAGGCACAGGCTTATTTATTTGGTTGTTTAAAGCATGTTTACTCTGCTGTTCAGCTTGAAGGGCTCACATAGTAGCTTACAAATACCAGAAATAATAATAATAAACACCCAATACTTTCTGAGGCATATCTCAAGCACATTGCTCTCCTGGAACAGTGCCAAATTGTTTCATACTGACAATCTCCCTTAACTTTGAGAGTCAAAAAGTATAATAGTTTTAATAGCAAAAAGAAAGAAGATACCAAAACTGATAAAAAAAATGCAGGACCTGCCAGGATATGTCTTATGCTATGTCGTGCTCCCAAATATAAAGTAACTTAAATGTGTCCCTTTCAATGCTGTCAGCTGATTTGCCTTGAATTGTTAAGTAACTGTCCTAAAGAAAGAAGAAAATAAGGTAATATTTCAAATAACTTTGTTAATCTCAGTCTATTAAGGGAAAATTTTAGGTATCAAATTTTATTTTTAGAATTTACAAATTGATTGCCTCCTAAGTTTAGATCAGTTGTCTATTCCAGTTAGAAACCCTCACACAACAAAAGAAAGGCATCAATCACATTGAACCTGGCATGCAACAAGTGAATGGAAGTTTGCTTTACTAGTATTTTCTTTTCTCCCTTTGAGCTCTAGGTGCAAGAGCTTGCTAAAACTGCTGCAGCAGTCAGTTATTTTAAAGCAATTTCTGGTTCATTGTTTTATCAAGCCCAGGAGTAAAATATTCTAGGAATATGGCAGTTTCAAAAATCTAGTAAATTAGAACTCTGAATTGTTAACAGGAGTTTCAGTGCAATCTAAAACTGGGTGGAATTCTGCTGTTCGTACATTTTTACAGGAATTCTGGTTTTCTATAAACTGGAAGCATATTCAACTGAAAAACTTATTTGATTTATCACGTAATTAATACTGGAAGAGAAAAACAAAGGACAACATCTTAAAGCCCAGTACTGCATGTACTCAAGATTACTTAGCGTAAAGGCAAGTGTGCATACAACTGCAGCTTTACCTAAAAACCAGCTCATTGCAACATGCTCCTTTTCCGTTAACCCACTACCAATAACAAGGCTGTAAGAGGAGACCATTTACGTCATGACTACTATGTATCCTACAAAGTATTTGAAAAGGAACTGTCATAACTCCTGTGCACAAGCTCACTGGTTATCTACAGGAACCACAGAAAAATTAACAAGGACTAAACATTTGCAAAAACTATGCTGATTCATCTTCAGTGGCACATGTCCTTCTTGATTATCAGAGACTGAAATTATGTTATATTTAATAATATTTTCCACTAACTTACCAAAACTGATGTCATGCTCCCTGTCCTGTAATTTTCTGGGTCCCCATGGGATCTACTTTTTAAAAATCACAGCAACTCAATGGAGGAGTGTGCTTTCATGCTTGTCAGTATATTCTTTCTAACCTATGAAGCAACATTAACTTTTTGATATTAACTACCAGCACTATGATTCCATTCTGGCTCAAATAGAGCCTACCTCTTCTAGACAGGCATTTTTGTATTCCATCTGAGCTCTGTCTACCAAGCTTTTCCAGATGATTCATGGGATCCATATTCTTTGCATCAGACAGGTAAGTGACCATGTACGCTACATGTCCATCACATAACCTCTTGCCTAGGCTGCTAATGACCAAGTCATTCACTTCCAGGAGAATCCTATCCCATAGTGGGAACATATCCGGTCAATCCCCAGGTCCTTTTCAAAAGACTGGTTCTCTTTTCTGAGAGCTTCATTTTTCCTGGCAGAGGAGGCTATGCCACCCTCACCGGGAGTTCTGATATCACATTACCCACATTACTCCATCCAACTTTCTGGCCCACTTCTCTATGTCAGCTGCTTTGGTCACAATGGGCTGAACTGTGCAGATGAGCTCAAAGCCACAATGTCTGCAGAGCAGGCAGCTAGTCATATGCAGAAGTGTGACATGACATACTCAGCAATGCACAGAACAGGACTTTATGCCTTCTTGGTCGTTCTTCTCATGAGGTTTATTTACTTGGAAGCTATGTAATTTATTAGTAGTATCAGGGAATACTCAACTGCCCTGGCCTCTTTGTCCTCTGGATAAACTCACATGGACCCTTAAACATTATACTTTATTACTTAGATTGTGATGCTGAAAAGATGGCCTCACATTCTTGTTCTAGTTTCTGGACTCATCTTCTAAATCCCACCCACCCCCACAATCCCTGTAAAGTTCCTCCTGTCCACTTGCACTAAGTCATGAGTACTCTAAGATTGGGCACATTATTTGCACAGAGCTGCAGATTAGTTGACCCAACCCCAACTACTCAGTGATTGCTCACAAGCAACAAAAGTCCTACCAACAGCTGCATGCTAAAAGAGGGGGCAGCAGCCCCTCTTGCAGAACTAATATGCAAAATTTCATTTGCTACTCCCATCCTCTTGTTCTGGACTCCTGTAGTCTTGGTTGAGAATCACTATAGTCCATCTGTTCCTATAAATCTGTGCATATGGTAGAAGATCTCTTTGGAACTTCTTTTAAGTACTAGTGGGTGCAGCATCTGGAATAATGCCAAGGATGCATTACACTCAACATTACAAACTCTCACACTGTTTTCACTGTAACATTATCTGAGCCTGATGTTAAATGTTGATGGCAATACATATTCCAAAATATGCAACTAATGCAGGCCATAACAATGAGGTTACAGTTCCTTTCCACACTTCTCAGTCACTCTATTATGCAAATTGGCTTTCTTATGCAACTTTATTTTAATTTTCCTTTTCTGGGGGAATTTCGATTAATCATTACACAGATTGCAAGAAAAAAATGTGACATGTTCTCTTAGTTGTGGGTAAGTAAAGTAGCAAGTCATATCTTAGTATGCCAGCTCTGTGTTTTCAGAAAGATATTTCCCTAGCCTTCCCAGAAAGTCACTAAGGACAAAATTGAGTGTGTAATCCTATCCTAACTATTTCAGAGGAAGCCCATGTTATTTCCCTCAAGTCCCAAAAGATCCTACTTCTGAATAAATGCAGTTTCACACTACTAAGTGTCAGAAGACACAGATACAGTGAACACTAGGTGTCAGTGTAAGAAATGGAAAAAATATGAAAAACCTGTTGCTTCCAATCAGGTGAATAACCTTTTTTTTAAAAAAAAAAATCCAGAACCAGCTGTGACCACATTTACTTGTAACTGCATAATACTGTTAACAAGCCAATCTTCCCTAGACAAACTGATTCCCAAACCATCAGGTTCACTTGAAATCAGATAAGTTGAGTATTACGAGCTACAATGATACCACTCTATTAAATACCACTGAAGTGGTTTTTAAAAATGCATCAAGTATTTTAGAACATTAGGCATTAATTTAATCTGTCAATACTTGTCAAGGTTCTATGCAAATGGCAGCTGCCTCTACCAACTGTAATTCTAAGAAATGAACTTGAGAAAGAATAATCTGGCACAAGGTTTTTGAGCTATAGTTGTTTATCTGGAATGTGCTGCTCTTGCTGCTCTTGCTGGTTCAGTTGGTCAAATGAATATATGTGCTGGTTTTAGTATCCTTGATGATGCAAAGCTATCCATATGGAATCTCTGGACAGCAGGAGGGAATAAAACGATCAACTCTGAAACAAATTGAGCACAAATTGATGGAAATAGGGTGATTCCAAGATGGCACTACTACACAGAACTGCTTCTTCTCCTCTGGTCCTGATGTAATTACAATCTGTTTTTCCCTAACCCACCTTATATGCACCTGGCTACAACTGGCACAATCAAGGAACTAGGAGTAATAGTGTCAGGGCCACGGTAAAGAAAGGAAACCATGTCATGGGGCTACTATTTTTAGCAATGATTTTGTATTTATTACAACATACGGATTTGCCCTTGAATTTTAAAGTTTCAGGAATCCAAAGCCATTCTTTCCTCTCCCAAATGATGGTCAATCTTCTAAGTTCCCCTCTTCTTTCATTTTCCTTCTCCTTCCTCTTTCCATTCTGTCATGGTGATCTGCCATGACCTAAATAGTTCATTTGGGGCCTGGCAGAAGCTGCTGTTATATTACCTGTTCTCTAAAGCAGTGGTCCCCAACCTTGGGCCTCCAGATGTTCTTGGACTTCAACTCCCAGAAATCCTGGCCAGAAGAGGTGGTGGTGTAGGCTTCTGGGAGTTGTAGTCCAAGAACATCTGGAGGCCCAAGGTTGGGGACCACTGCTCTAAAGCACTCATCCTGCTGCAGCAGCTGAACTGAATCACAGAATCATAGAAAAATGAAGTTGGAAGGGGACTATAAGGCCATTGAGTCCAATGTAGGAATACCAATCAAAGGATATCTGCCAGGTGATTGTCTAAATTTATCTTGAATGTCTCCAGTGTTGGGATACTCACCATCTCTTGAGGTAATTGATTCCACTGCCGTACTGCTCTAACAGTTAGGAAGGTTTTCCTAATATTCAATTGAAATCTGGCTTCCTGTAACTTGAGCCTATTTTTGTGTGTCCTGGACTTGGAGATGATCGAGAACAGATCCTGCCCCTCCTCTGTATGACAGCCTTTCAAGTATTTGAAAAGTTCTCCTCTCAGTGGTCCCCAACCTTGGGCCTACAGATGTTCTTGGACTTCAGTTCCCAGAAATCCTGGCCAGCAGAGGTGGTGGTGAAGGCTTTTGGGAGTTGTAGTCCAAGAACATCTGGAGGCCCAAGGTTGGGGACCACTGCTCTATATGACAGGTATTTGAATCCTGCCAATAGCCCGTTTTCTGAAGCAGCAAAAGCCAGATATGTAGTATTGTAGTGGAGAGGCATGCACATTGTGGTATCTGCTTCATTCTCTGCACTTTGAATCCTAGCCACTGAAGACATCAGAAAATAATGGTTATTTGAGAATTATCTATCTATAAACTGCTCTGGGATAATCTGCTACCTGTATTTAATAGTCAACTTTTCTCTCTTAGAAATAGTTCTTATTTTTATAAGAATAGAAAATACAGACAAGCAAAAAAGAAAAAAAATGAGATACAAAAGAATTCTGTTGTATCTTAGGAAAAAAAGTTAAATCCTATTCTAAAGTGTATTCTGGTACAAGATAAACAGTAAATTGTACCCAGACCTGCTGCTCACAAATGGCAGGCCTTCTTTCATGCATGGAAATTAACCAGGTACAGTGTTTTGGTGTAGACTGGACGCACCCACAAATACCAAACTATTTACGGCAATATTTAATGATTTATACTCCTTATGAGAAATTCCTTCCTTTCACCTCCAGTCCAAAATTTATTTATTGCAGTGTACACAGGCAGACATGCATCCCACTAGTCTGCAAGAGGTTTAGTGTGACAAGAGGTAGAGTATGACTGCCAGACTTGGACTCTTTGCAATGTTCTGGAGGGCAGCCTTTCTAGGCTAGCATGCAGCTCAGATAATTGTTGCTTATTTTTATCTAATGCTGCTTCCGCAAATTTTAACAGAATTGGACACCCTAGACGTGCAATGATAATCTAAATGCAATGGGATATAGGTCTGCATAAACAGAAACTTAGGTGTGTGTTTTTTAAAAAAATCTAGCATTATTATACCCAAAATACAGAAGACAGGGCTGTGGCTGCAAGACTGTGGGTCATGCCAGTCCAGCAAAGTGATCTACTGCTGTTATCCAGTGGGGAATTGGAATGCTCTGTGACAACGCTACAGTATAATCCAGTCTGGTTATTCAGTTTCCCAGTGTGCTGGCTTTTTGTAGGGAAATGCATGGGTGTGGTTGTGAGGTTAACAGTAATAGCAGTGTATCTAATTAAGGGTCAGATGGCCACTACATTAAGTGAAGTGAATCAGAGGGGGGAAAGGAGGGAGGGCATCAGCTGCAGGTGGAAAGCCATATTCAGAAAACTAAGTCTGCTTACTGGGAAAAAACAGAGAAACAAACCTAGACTGGATCTATCTATGTTGTACCTAGGCACCCACCTCCACTGGAAATGGTTGACCTGTTCAACGACACTACCTATATCTTTTCATACACAAGCGTGCAGCCTCAAAAAAATCCTCTCTTCAGATCTTTGCAAAACAAAATCTATACAGCTGAAAGTTAAAGTAATGTAGTCTCAGCACAAGGAACACAGAACCTGCTTTCCACCAAGGCAGATCGCTGGTACTGCCGGCTCAGATTGACAGAAGCTCTTCTTAATTTGTGACTGTTCCTGGACCACCTTGTAAGACTGTAGGTGACCTATCGCAGACTACTCTCTCATGGGAAAAATGAAATGATATCTCCATGCAAAATACTATGCCAAAGACAAGGTAAGAACATTTCTTCTTATTATCGTGTTTTCCATGAGTAGGAAGGCTTGTATGCTGTTCAAATATATGGAACCATTCAATCATGCAGCACTTCATTACAAGGCAGAAGCAGATGCTCCATCAATAAAAGACGGAATTCCTTAACTACTAACTGCACAGCTGAGGGGCTTTTCATTTCACATGGTTCGCAATTCAGCTTGGTTTGGCCAGAATCCTACTGGTGTTCACATAAAGTTACGCAGCTCTTAAGTACTGCAATTTTCCATCTGATATTCTGTCTCCTACTCTTCTTCTTTTTTTAAAAATGTCCCTCAATGCACATTTCCCCAATTTGTTATGGGAATGACTCCCTTAGGAGAGAATTGGGTACCACACATTTTGTTATAAAACATATTGGGCCCAATACCTCCACTTCTACTGGGGTTTCAACAAAATAATGCAAATACAGCCATATTTTCTCATCTCCAACTGCATTCTACAGCAATGTTAAGGCTTTATTTGATAGATACCAAGACACAAGTATAATGTTATTATTTCTTTAATTATTACATGGTTAGAAAAATGTAACACCAGCTGCCACTCCCTTCTCCTCTGACATCTTGACAAATGAAAATACTAATTTTTATAGAATTTTTACATTAACCAAGTTCACCCTACACTAAGACAGGTGTGTGGTATGTCTGTAGTACCACGTACATGTTGATTAGCTAACTATATGGTAAAAACAGAATGAAAACTCCAAGGATTTTGCCCAGATGGTGTTTTTGTGACCTCCTTTATCCATTCATGTAAACACACCATATTTTCCGGTTTGCTGAGTTGTATATACACTCTGTGACTTTGTACTAAGCCAGAATGTTTAGTTAGCCAGAAGATTGTTTCCATCCTGTGATTCATTAGATCCCTAAGGGATCTCCACTTCCTTTATTTTATGCAATCACAAATTATATTACTTTGTCCTATTTTGATAACCCCTTTAATTAATGTCCTGCACAGGAAGCTTTATTACTTCTTTAAACAATCTCATAAAACAAGGACTTTTCCTAGTACTCGTCTGGTGAGAACTGACAGCTGCAAATAACTTTCTAAAGATGGCTGAGTAGTATTTTTCATGCAATGCTGATCAACACTGGTTGATTTCTGACTATGCGTTTAGCACTTGGACCTTCCCATTCGCTAAGAATCTACAACAAGCATGTAATTACATCCCCTATCACTAGTTCACAATGTAAATGTTTATTTCAATTAAGATGTACAAGCTACCCATATATCACAAAATGGTGGGGGAGATTTTTTTTCTTTTCTCAGGTCCTAAAAGTTCAATTAAGAAATCACACTGAAGTGTGACAGTAATCATTATTTAAATACCCTACACCATAAGTTTAAGCATTCAGATTCAAAAGAGGCAAATTATGTTATCACCCTTTGTTTTGCATCTGCTCAGCACCCTGCCTTCATAGTTTACACTCAGTGCCACAGTGCAGCAAATGAGCAGTCACAGAGATGGCAGAGACAAGAAACCAACATCAGACAAAGAAATAGTAAAATCCTAGCTTCTTTAACAAGCCAGAGAAAAACAAACTACGTCTGAATATGACCCCTGAGTAGGAAGAAATTTCATGGCAGATATGCAGAACATTTTACTTTACAACATTCGCATATGATGTTTAGAGCCACTTAGTTGAGTGGTAGTTCTCTTTTCTTAGAGCTGCCTGTCTCTGAAATACCGTGTTCTGTTGATAATATCAAATAAACCTGGGCTGATGTTACATATGAGACAATGCTTACAATTTTCAAAGCAGCGGCTGTTGAAGGCACTGCAGGGAAAGTGAGGTATAACATTTTCTTCCTAATCCTCTTCCTAGTGATGTTACGTTGTAATATAATTGCCTCTGACTGAAACTGTGGAATGTATTTCTTTTTTTTTTAACTTACCAAATTAATCAGCTGGGTATGGACTATATCTTCCACCAATACTGCTGATTCATGTAGAGGCCTCCGAGCATCTCCTAAAGAAAACCTAAAAGATAATTACTCAGAGTTATGGAATATTGCAAATATGCAAACAAACAAAGCAACAAAAATTCCAAAAGAAAGTATATTTATTAAAATGATAATAAAGATCACATGAGCCAAGAGAATTGTAAGAATAAATTAAAATACATATTAGATATGACAACCAATAGAAATAGATTGAACTATTTATTTGGTTCACTTGGAAAGAACTGTCTCCTTGGTTTAAAAGGATATCCCCTTCTACACTATCTTCAGGACAGCTTAAATAATCAAGAACATAAAAATATTTAAAATTCATAGAATACAAATAATACTTATCAAATAGCTTGATGGAGATCAAAATAAAGCAGAAACTGAGACCAAAGGGAAAAAAAATACCTGAAACAGATAAAAGCGTTTTTGTGCTGCTAGTTCAGGTGTATGTCCAGGTACAACTGCTCCTAAACTTTCCCAAGTATTTAGAACTGCTGGACAGCTCAGTGGCTTAGGTATTTGGCTGTAGAGCCAGAGGCTGGGAGTTCATTTCCACACTGTGCCTCCTTGACAGGGGCTGGACTCAATGATCCATAGGATCCCTTCAAGCTCTGCAATTCTAAGATTATTATAATATTTAGGTTTGTCATTTTAACTGAGCCCCCCAGCCAGTACCCGAGCTGATGTTTATATTCTGATTTATTATGAAGATGCCAATTTAATTAAAATTCTGGCTGCTGTGGCTGCTGCTGTAGCTGCTAATGCTTCATAGCCTGCAGACCCATCTGGGTTTGGTTCCCATATGTTCTCAAATAATGTGCAAACATTTATACAGAAACAGAAGCTATTGTTTAATAAGATAGGTGAGGCTACTTTGAAATGGTTTCTATGTTTTAAGAAATTGGGGTGTAACAATCCAAATTATTTTTAAAAGTCTGATCAAAAACCTGACCAGGTTAGAAGTGGCTGGCAACATTGTCTCAAAACACTGACCATCCCAAAAAAGGCAAGAAACCCTGTTTCAAACAGATTAAACCAACAGCAAAGCGTCACTGTAACTCATCTGAAAGGGAAAGGGTGATAGCATAGATAAATGTTAGTTGGAAAACACCAATCATTGTAACTCAGCCCCAGTGACAGCAACAAATATGGAAAAGTGCATTTCAGGTCAGAGTCTCTTTCAGGAATTCAGTTTTAGAAGCTGAAATGGAATGACCAACTTAAGAAATCCTCTCTCCTTCAGATTGTAGTTTGCTACTTGAGTACTGTCATCACTTTACTTCATAGCATTTTTGTTTTTCCCTTCTGTATACAAAAGGATCCACAAGCATTTTGGGCTTTTTGTATTTAATCAAAATGTTTTTGTTATAGTCCCTTAGTACTAAAAAGCTTCCACATGGAACTATTACAGATGCAAAGAAAGTATTTCCTATGCATCAGCAATATGAAACTAGAACAATTTAATTTTTTTAAAAAATGTACTGCAATATTTTCCTCCATTTTACATACAAAAAGTCTGTTTATGTTTCCTCAAGGCACTTGTAACTGACGACAACCCTATTAATTAGTGACGTCCTACCATTAACAGCCTTGCTCAAGTCTTGGAAACTCAAGGCTGTAACTTCTTTTGCTAAATCACTTAATCTCATATTCAGTCTTCTTCTCTTCTGCTGCCTTCAACTTTTTCCAAAATTATTATCTTTTTCTGAAAGCCACCCCTTCTCATAATAATCCCTGTAGCGAACACCCTGTCTTCCTATATATATATGATGGTATTGGCCAGCACCAATGGGAGCTGTTGGGAGGCGGAGCCGGAGAAACCAGGAGGGAGGGGGTGAGTCAGAGAGAGAAAAAGTCACTTCAGTCAGAGACAGAGAAGGGAAAAAGAGTTTGGGGGTTTGAGGCGGAGAAAATGTTTAAGGAGTGATTAGTCAGAGTGTGACCTGTATTAATTAAGATAGAAGAGGTTAAAGTAAAATACTGAAGCTTTGTGTAACTTTAAGAATGTGCTTAAGAACTACTCCTAAAACAACTTGTAATCAATAAACCTGTTTCTGTTTAAAAGTTCAGTACTGAATGGACCTCGGTCTTTCATAGGAAATATAGGTTGATAAAGAGATCAACCGGTGGCAGCGTGTTAAAGGGCGTGTTGGGATACCTTCGTGAGCTCTGTGTTTGGTGAAACAAGCAGGGGTCACGGGGTAAACGACAATAATAATCCCAAACTACAATTACTTCAGCTTGATGACTTCTAGAGTTGATTTGATCTACCAGCCACTTACTTGTCTTTCTAGCAGTCTACGGTATCCATGAAGCTCTCTTCTAATGCTATATTAGCATGTTACTGTATTTTTCCATGTATAAAACGACACTTTTTCCTAAAATAATTAGAGGAAAAATTGAGGGTCATTTTATACACGGTAGTAAGGGGGGGAGGGATCAAAGCGTTTTGATCCCTGCTTTCCCCCTCCACTTTTTGCAAAGAAAGTGGAAGGGGAAAGCACCCCCTCCACTTTCTTTGCAAAAAGTGGAGGGGGGAAAGCAGCTTTTTGCAAAGAAAGTGGATGGGGAAAGTGCTTTCCTCGCAAGAAAGTGGAGGGGGGAAAGCGATCCCTTCTTTCCCCCTCCACTTTCTTGAGAGGAAAATGCTTTTCCCCTCCACTTTCTTTGCAAAAAGCTGCTTTCCCCCTCGCAAAAAGTGGGGAAAGCGGGAAAGCACTTTCCTCTCAAGAAAGTGGAGGGGAAAAGAAGGGATCGCTTTTCCCCTCCACTTTCTTGTGAGGAAAGTGCTTTCTCCCTCCACTTTCTTTGCAAAAGTGGAGGGGGGAAAGCAGCTTTTTGCAAAGAAAGTGGAGGGGGGAAGCACTTTCTTCCCAAGGAAGTGGAGGGGGAAAAGCAGGAATCAAAGCGCTTTGATCTTCGATTCTTGCAAATACTTATTGTGTCATGATGGAGGGGGCTGTGGGGGCCGCTCATAATCACTAACTAATTATTCAATTATTTTTATTATTTCTCTGATTTCAGCAATGCTGAATTAATTAATTATGTCTATACTGAAATTAAAAGATTTAACAAATTAATGAATCACGTCAGTTTTGATCTTTTTCTGAAAAGAATACTCTCTTCTGTAGTTAGTGATTATTTGTGACAAATACAGCTGCGAAGTAGTTTTAATGTATGGGAAACATTCCATCACACTGAATAAACAAATCTATAGCTCCTATTGGTTACATTTTTCTACTTCTATATTTTCTTCTATTGTGCCTCCAATACTTTTGAAAGTTTTTCCTGCAGCTCCCTTTCTCTTCACAGGATCATATAATTATTTTCTTTTTTCCTTTTTACATCTCTTGTATCACCCTCTCTCAAGCCCTTATATTTCTCTCTGATGGGTGTCTCTTGGATCCTCATTCAACTGAAATATCCCTTGGAGATTTTAACTGATCATCACTGCACTAAAACATCAAGGGTTGATGCTTTCATTCAAAGCTTCTTTTTCCCTGCCCTCTTAATTTCAAGATTTTTTTATTTCCACAAGCCTGCACATCACTGTACAAGTCCCCTTTCCCAGTACACACATATTCCAGACTCTTAAGGGGTGGCCTAGCTTATGACTACTATGCTATAGCTGCAGTGCTGCCTCCTTTTCTTTCTTCCAAAAACCTCCAGTCATGATCATCCTCTCTAACAGTGTCCTCACTTAGGACTGACAGGATTGAAGTCAAATTAGGGACACTTATGAAAAAAAGGGTATACTGTAATGCTATGGATGCAAAACAAACAAACAAACCATGAAAATACAATCCAGTGAGAACTCAATAGGTGGGCAAAGAACATTCAGGAAAATTTTGGAGAAGTATGTGGCTGTCAGAGCTGACTGGATAGCTTAGTGGGTTAGGTATCTGTCTGTGGAGTTAGAGATTAGAGATTGATGACTCATGAATCTATGACTATTTTCTGACGAATTAATGAACCGATTCATTGATTCATTTTGCCATTAAAACCTTATAAAATAGGGTCCCCAGGTACCCAGTGACACCAAAATCACAAAGACGCTTCCCCTGACTCTCCTCTACAAGTCCTCCAAGTTTGGTGAAGTTTCAGTTTTGGATGTCCGTGTTATACACTCACAAAGTAGGTCTCCCTTGGAATGTGACAGAGATTGCAGAAACATAGGTGGCATAGACAGGTGTGGGCATTTTCCTCTGACACTCAGAGGTGACACAGTGGCAGGTGTTGGCATTTTCCTCCAACTCACAGAGGTGGCATATGGGCAGGCATAGCTGGACATATAGACCGGCATGAGCTGAATCTTATGGGCAAAATGGCAGAAATCAGCCACATGGAACAAAGATGTGGCCTTGGGGGTGTTTCAGATGCTGGTGACTGACCATTTCTGTCCAACTTTGCGAAGATAGCTGTTGCGGAGGTTTGCTAGTGGGCAGGTTTCCTTACTCCCCAGGGTTACATTGGTTTCTTACTGCAAGGTTCCTCCGACTCACAGAGGGAGCAAATTCAAGGGGCATGTTCCTCTGAATTCACAGAGGGGCCATATTCAAAGACAGGAGGAGGTGAAGAAAGGTGGGAAGAAATTATAACAGATGATCTATGGACAGGGGAGTGGCAGACAGGTTTCTTCTTCCCCTGGGTTAGCAGGGTGGCTGGTGGAGAAATTGATTTCTTTCTTCCTTTCTTCCCCTGGGTTAGTGAGATGGCTGGAGAGCAGGATTCTCCTTCCTCTGGGTTAATGGGGTGGCTGGCAGGGAAAATGGTTTCTTTCTTTCTTCCCCTGGTGGCAGTGACAGAAATCAGCCACATGAAACCAAGATGTGCCCTTGGGGGTGTTTCAGGTGCTGGTGACTTGACAATTTCTGGCCAACTTTGTGGAGATGGGTCAGAAGGGTGGCTAGTGGGCAGGATTCTTCTTCTTCTTCCCCCTGGGTTAGTTAGGGGCAGAGCTGGCTGGGAAACTGAGGCAGGCTTCTTTCTTCCCCTGGTGGCAAAGTGCAATAAATCAGCCACACGGAACACAGATGTGGCCTTGGGGGTGTTTGAGGAATTGTTGACTGGGAGGAGATTGTAAAAGAAGACCACTGGATGGCTTAATAGGTCGAGGTCAAGGTGCCCAGAGAGGATGCAGAGCAGGAGTGGAGGAGCCAAACCTATAGGAAACCCAACACTAAAGAGAAACTGAAGAACGGGAGACACATAAGGAACACGAGTGGCAGGCAAGAAAGGCCCACAAGAGAGAAAACTGAGCATATCAGGAGCACCATGGGAGATTGCATGGGACAAGTCTCTTTTGACCCAGAGTATGACCCTCCCCCCCTTCACGGATTGCTGCCTTGTCGTGGCAAAGGGGCCTGAGTAATTCAGAGAAGCTATGGGCTATGCCATGCAGGGACACCAAGACGGACAGGTCACAGTGGAGAGTTCTGATTAAACGCGATCCACCTGGAGCAGGAACTGGCAAGCCACTCCAGTATCTTTGCCAAGAAAACTCCATGAACAGAAACAAAAGGCTAAAAGATATGACGCTGGAAGATGAGCCCCTCAGGTCGGAAGGCGCCCAACATGCTACTGAGGAAGAGCGGAGGACAAGTACAAGTAGCTCCAGAGCTAATGAAGTGGTTGGGCCAAAGCCGAAAGGACACTCAGCTGCAGACGCGCCTGGAAGTGAAAGGAAAGTCCGATGCTGCAAAGAAAAATACTGCACAGGAACCTGGAATGTAAGATCTATGAACCTTGGTAAGCTGGATGTGGTCAAACAGGAGATGGCAAGAATAAACATTGACATCCTGGGCGTCAGTGAACTAAAATGGACGGGAATGGGTGAATTCAATTCAGACAATTATCATATCTACTATTGTGGGCAAGAATCCCGTAGAAGAAATGGAGTAGCCCTCATAGTCAACAAAAGGGTGGGAAAAGCTGTACTGGGATACAATCTCAAAAATGATAGAATGATTTCAATACGAATCCAAGGCAGACCTCTCAACATCACAGTAATCCAAGTTTATGCACCAACCACCGATGCTGAAGAGGCTGAAATTGACCAATTCTATGAAGACCTACAACACCTTCTAGAAGTGACACCAAAGAAAGATGTTCTTGTCATTATAGGGGACTGGAATGCTAAAGTAGAGAGTCAAGAGATAAAAGGAACAACAAGTTTGGCCTTGGAGTTCAAAACAAAGCAGGCTCGTAACATTGTACAGGAGGCAGCAACAAAAACCATCCCAAAGAAAAGGAAATGCAAGAAAGCAAAGTGGCTGTCCAACGAGGCCTTACAAATAGCAGAGAAGAGAAGGGAAACAAAATGCAAGGGAGATAGGGTAAGTTACAGAAAATTGAATGCAGACTTCCAAAGAATAGCAAGGAGAGACAAGAGGGCCTTCTTAAATGAACAGTGCAAAGAAACAGAGGAAAATAATAGAAAGGGAAAAACCAGAGAGCTGTTCAAGAAAATTGGAGATGTTAAAGGAACATTTTGTGCAAAGATGGACATGATAAAGGACAAAAATGGTAGGGACCTCACAGGAGTAGAAGACATCAAGAAGAGGTGGCAAGAATACACAGAGGAATTATACCAGAAAGATCTGGATGTCCCGGACAACCCAGATAGTGTGGTTGCTGACCTTGAGCCAGACATCCTGGAGAGTGAAGTCAAGTGGGCCTTAGAAAGCATGGCTAACAACAAGGCCAGGGGAGGTGATGGAATTCCAGTGGAACTATTAAAAATCTTAAAAGATGACGCTGTTAAGGTGCTACACTCAATGTGCCAGCAAGTTTGGAAAACTCAGCAGTGGCCAGAGGATTGGAAAAGATCAGTCTACATCCCAATCCCAAAGAAGGGCAGTGCCAAAGAAGGCTCCAACTACCGTACAATTGCACTCATTTCACATGCTAGCAAGGTTATGCTCAAAATCCTACAAGGCAGGCTTCAGCAGTATGTGGACCAAGAACTCCCAGAAGTACAAGCTGGATTTCGAAGGGGCAGAGGAATTAGAGACCAAATTGCTAACATGCGCTGGATTATGGAGAAAGCCAGAGAGTTCCAGAAAAACATCTACTTCTGCTTCATTGACTACGCAAAAGCCTTTGACTGTGTCGACCACAACAAACTATGGCAAGTTCTTAAAGAAATGGGAGTGCCTGACCACCTTATCTATCTCCTGAGAAATCTATATGTGGGACAGGAAGCAACAGTTAGAACTGGATATGGAACAACTGATTGGTTCAAAATTGGGAAAGGAGTACGACAAGGCTGTATATTGTCTCCCTGCTTATTTAACTTATATGCAGAATACATCATGCGAAAGGCAGGACTGGATGAATCCCAAGCCGGAATTAAGATTGCCGGAAGAAATATCAATAACCTCAGATATGCAGACGATACCACTCTGATGGCAGAAAGTGAGGAGGAATTAAAGAACCTTGTAAGAGCGCAAAAATTGGTCTGAAGCTCAACATCAAAAAAACTAAGATCATGGCCACTGGTCCCATCACCTCCTGGCAAATAGAAGGGGAAGATATGGAGGCAGTGACAGATTTTACTTTCCTGGGCTCCTTGATCACTGCAGATGGTGACAGCAGCCACAAAATTAAAAGACGCCTGCTTCTTGAGAGGAAAGCGATGACAAACCTAGACAGCATCTTAAAAAGCAGAGACATCACCTTGCCGACAAAGGTTCGCATAGTCAAATCTATGGTTTTTCCAGTAGCGATGTATGGAAGTGAGAGCTGGACCATAAAGAAGGCCGACCGCCGAAGAATTGATGCTTTTGAATTGTGGTGCTGGAGGAGACTCTTGAGAGTCCCCTGGATTGCAAAGAGAACAAACCTATCCATTCTTAAGGAAATCAACCCTGAGTGATCACTGGAAGGACAGATCCTGAAGCTGAGGCTCCAATACTTTGGCCATCTCATGAGAAGAGAAGACTCCCTGGAAAAGACCCTGATGTTGGGAAAGTGTGAGGGCAAGAGGAGAAGGGGACGACAGAGGACGAGATGGTTGGACAGTGTCACCGAAGCTACCAACGGCTTGGGCCCTGGATACCTGAAGGACCGCCTCCTTCCATATGAACCTACCCGGCAGTTAAGATCTAGCCAGGGGGCCCTTTTGAAAGAGCCGTCCCTCAAGGAGGTAAGAGGGATGGCTTGTAGACAAAGGGCCTTTTCGGCAGCTGCCCCCAGACTATGGAATGCCCTCCCGACTGAGATTCGTCTGGCGCCGACGCTGATGACATTTCGGCGCCAGGTCAAAACCTTCCTGTTCCAGAAGGCTTTTAATTGAAATGATATCAGCTGTGGGTCCGATGGCAATTTTTTAGAGTATATATTTTAATTGCATTTTAATTGTTTTGTCTTTTTATTGTATTTTAAATGTTGTAAGCCGCCCAGAGACCTCTGGGTAGTGTGGGCGGCATATAAGTTAAATAAATAAATAAATAAAATAAATAAACAGGAATTTGACCAAACTCCGGGAGGCAGTGGAAGACAGGAGGGCCTGGCATGCTCTGGTCCACAGGGTCACGAAGAGTCGGAGACAACCTAACGACTAAACAACAACATGACCCTGCCCAGGCCAGAAGGTATGGGAACCCTTTAGGGGTTGTGTCTACCACCCCCACCAGCTGTAGATGTCAAAGTTGAGCCAGAAAAGCCAGGCCCAGTGTTAAAGCAGGAATATAAAAATCCCAGTTCTACCCCTAAACCAGTTGTTAGGGAAGCCTTGTTGGCTGAAATGCTGTTGCAGTGACTTTGAAGAATGAGGACCCTTCATACAAAGAACCGGTTGTTGTGAAGTTGTTAGAAATAAAAGATTTTCCATTGTTACAAGAGGACATGCCATTGTCATTGTCACATTCCCGCCTGCCCCTTGGTTGTTTCACCAAGCAAGAGCACAAGCTACGTGTCGTTCAGCTGCCACCAGTTGATTACATCAATGTTATTCACTATTAAAGACAGAGGTCCAGTCCACGTATCATTTAAAAACCAAGTAGAAATTGTTTATTGTTACAAGTAATAAAAGTTCAGTCAGTGTTGTTAATTCTCAACTAAAACAACCTTCCTTTCTATTCTCTACCGCCTTCCCAAACTCTCTCTACTCCCAAACCCAAACTCCAACTGCCTCTCTCCTCTTCTAATCTCCCTCCTTTTTTTCTTCTCCCTCCTTAACTCCGCCCCCCACCAACTCCCATTGGTGCATGCAAATCTCAACATGAATATTGATGAACAGGGTGAGTCAGAAGAATGACTAAAGAGGAGGTAAGGGGTCTGGAAAATGGTCACACTGGCATAGATGTAATTTAGTTCGCCCCCAGTTTCAGAGATGACTGGAATAGAGGTTGTTTTGTTTGTCCTCAGTTTCAGAAGCAGCTGGAACAGATGTAGTTTAGTTTGCTCTCGGTTTCAGAGGCAGCTAGAATGACCCTCCCCTGCCCTGAAGGCAGCTGGAATAGAGGTCATTTCGCTTGCTCCCCATTTCTTTCTTTTTATTTTTTTAATTTTTTAGTTTATATAACAAACACAAAAAGAAAAAGACAATAAACATTCAAATATAAACTATAATACACTCCTTAAATTCATTATTCTTGTACACTATCATTTTTTACATTTTCCTGCCACTCTGTGCCACTTTCCCCTTCGGCACTAGGTTCCAATCCTTTAACTTTACGATTCGTGCCACCCCATATCTCTCCAGAAATATATTGATTCTTCTTTTGGTGTGTACCCCTTCCCTTTAATCAGAACATGTTCCATAGATGGATTCCATATTTCTCTAAAATAATTATTTTTTAACATACGTCTTCTAATTTGCTCCCAGTTTCAGGCCGGAGTGGAGGAAGTTTTGTGCTCCTGAATGGCACATGGTGCTTGCTAAGAGGTGATTTTGTGTCCTAGGTAGCACAGAATGCTGGCAGAGAGGCGGTTTTGTGCCCTGGGTAGCACACACAGGCAGGAGCTTTGGGTGGTGCCTTTCCAGATGTTGGCAGAGGGCGGTGGAGGATGCTTGGGGTCAGAACCCTGTGGGCCACCACAAGGTAGGCCTTACAGTGCACCAGCTGCTGGTCATCATGGACAGTGCTGAAATGGTCCCACAGGGAGCCTCTGCTTTTGGTCTGACAATGGCCCACTGCCTGCCCCACCTGCTGCTGGCCTGGGAAGGCTGGTCTCAGAGGATTGGGGCACGCTCATGACGAGAGGACTCTGGGGATGGGGTAGCGGGTGTGGGGAAACATGCCCTGTAACTTCCAGGTCAGAGGAATGGGAGGACAGTGGACCCTCTGGAACCACGAACGCCTCTGATTCCTGAAGAAAGAGAAGTTGCTATTCTTCAGGCACTTCAGGAAGCTCTGCTTCCACCTTCAGCTCCAAGCCCACCAGAGGAGGAATGGCGGTGGCTGGATCCCCTTAGAGAGCCCCATGCCCTTCATTTTCCACTTGCTCTAACTAACTCCTGCCTCCTAAACCACAGGCACACTTTAGGAATAAAGGGGAGTATTTTAAAAATTAGAATTAAAAAAAAGAGAGAAGGCAGATAGGGGTAGGAAAAAAGATTCAACTCCCTCAGTGCCCCCCCCCCCATGGAGTTAAAGGTGGGAAGGGTAAAACATGCATGCACCCAGCCAAACACACGCCTCAAAATAAAACTAGAACTAAAAACTACCCAGCAAGAAAATTCCCTCCCAAAGTCCCACTAAATAATAATAATAAAGGTGAACTGTAAAGTGTCTGCTTTGCTGCCACAAAGACTGGAAAAAATGCTGCCTAACAAAGGATAACAAAGCTACTCTCCCACAGCCCTTTTAGCAGCATGATTGGCTGCCTGACTTGTCAATCCAGGAGCCTCTAGGTCCCTTCCAGGGTTGCCTAGAGACTCCAGATTGACCGGAGAAGCTGCAGATGGCGGGGGGGGAGGGAGGGAATGGAGTGAGAACAGAGTGAAAATGGAGGTAAAACAAATCAATGAATTAAAATTCGTTATTTCATTTTTGTCATGGAGGAATATGAATACGAATCAACGAATTTGCAGTTTTTAAAATGAATTTTTAATTTTTTTTTTAATTTGTGCCCATCTCTAGTTAGGAGTTCAACTCCCCACTGTGTCTTCAGGAAGAACAGCCAGCCTGTGTGGCCTTGGGCAAGCTGCACAGTCCCTGGGCACTCCCAGAAGAAGAGAATGGTAAACCACTTCTGTGTATTCTCTACCTAGAGTCAGAATTAATCAGGTATAAGGAAGGAAAGCTTCAGGATAACTTCAGTCAGAGTTGTAAAATGGGGCTGATCAGGGCTATTATGTCGCATTTTCATATATTGCTCTTAACAAGTACGTATGTATCTCTTGGGTCAAATGCCCATTTGTATCTACTAGACTAGGTAGTAGGGGAGACACAAAGAATAACAAAGGTAATCTATACAGAAGCTCATGGAACCCCAAAAATATAGGCACCAATAAAAGAAACAGTAATTTTTTTTAAAAAAAAAATCTAATTTTAATTCTAATATTCTGTCTATAAAATGTTATTTTTATTTTAACTGACTTTTATCCATTCTGCCCTCAAAGCCATTCAAGTTGTATCTACTGCTATATTTTTTCTACAATTATCTCATTTATCCTTCATTATTCAACAAGCATTTAGCACTGTCCCAATAGATTTCCCTGTGTCAGATCACGTTTGAAGTCTTTAACTTACATAATATTTTCCAAAATTTTATTTCTTCTGTTTTTAACCACATTGCCTCTCTAATCTTTTCATAGTCTATTTAAACTCTCATCAACTTCCGTATGTCCTCTTTCTCTTATTTGACCATATCTGTGTATGTGTGCAACGCATCAACACAGAACATATCCCTATCCTACTGCTATCCCAGGATATGACTAGGCCATTTTCTTAAAATTAAACCTATATATATTTCTGTTCCCAGAATGTCTCTGCCACCTCCTCTTCCCTGCTTGGGAAAATAAACCTCCAAAGATAACTGAGTGGTTTTCTTGTAACCAGATGTAACCATAGTATGATGAAATAACAGGTTTGCTTGAACAAACAGAAATATTAACATATGTATCATGATGTACTCAGTTCTCTTACACATAACTATAAACTCATTTAACTTTTGTCAGTGTTTTTAAACTCATCTTTTGTCATGTTCACCGTGTTTGTGGAAGAAAGCATTATTCTTCTTCCATCACCAATAGATAAACTCGACTCTAGTCTGATGAATTCCATTACATATCCTTTTCTATGTCTTCATCCCATCTGACATGATGTACTTCACTCCAAGTAGTCTGAGCAATGTATTCCAATCTATGATACAGTTGTTCTTCAATTATCTTTGTTCCTATAAACAGAAGTAGTAAACTGATGTCATCCAAACCACCAGTTTATCATGCAATCTAGAGCTGGGAACTTCAGCAGTTTGTGGTGGTTCGTCCTTTGGACGAACAGGTGTTTGGTGCTTCCCAGCCCTACCTCCTCTGGCAGGCACCCACTCAGAAGCCGCGCCTGGAGGAGGTAGGGCAAGGAAGCCAGGACGCTGCCCCTAAGTGGGCACCCTCTGGGTCCCAGTAGGGCTGGAAAGCACCGAATACTTGTTCATTCAAAGAAAGAACCAACAGTTTGTGCCCATCTCTAGCTGTGATATTTACTAATCACAGAGTGATTCGTTTACTGATGTTTTTACTAATATGATAACACATAAAATGGCAAAAGGTCACAACTGAGTTTTGCATTTTCTGTCAAAACAGCATTTTCTCAATGCCAAAAATCATCCCCTAGAAAGTCATTATCTAGAAAACATATAGGCCTAAAACGTGTTGCATAGTTGTATAAAAGTCATAACTTTTAACTGTAAATTACTCTAAGTTATGAAATCTTCTCAGGCATTGTCTGTTTTACATTGAATCATGTAACTCAATATGCAAGAGATAATACCTGTGGAGATTTCTTAATTTATAGCAATTTGCCACTGAAAGTTACAACTTTTGTGCAACTGCGCAACAAACTTCAAATGTTTATTCAAAACCACTGTATATGTTATTTTAACAAAATATTGCAGAATTAGGTGCCACAAAGCAGGTGATATATAATTATGGTGCATTTGAGCCATCAAAGACAGATACAAGAAACCAGAGATCACCCATTTTGACCATTCTCTGTGTAAAATTTCAAAACAGATGCTACGCTCTTGGTCTGTGACCTTCTAAAAAAGAATGCATTTATTACTAGAGCCAGCATGAGTTAATTAATAGTAAGTCATGGAATACCAAACTTTTCTGGGTTTTGATAACATTTCTAATTTGGTAGAACATTCATGTGCCACGGACACAGTGTATCCTCACATCAGTAAAAGGATCTGGTAAAGTTCCACACAATATTTTTGCAGAGTGAAGAGTAGTAAAATGAAGAGTTGGTGCTGCTACTATATGAGCTGCAAATAAAACTCCTTGCAGTGAAGGAAATTGTTATGTTTAGCCTGCAGGAAAGTAAATAAATAAAAGGAGACACAATCTTCTTCCTGTTCTTCTTCTCTTAGTGTGGTTGGATGTCATCATGGCCATGCTGACTATGGATGCAACAGTTGTAAAAATAATGCTGTGTTACAGCCAAACCACTCTGTAAGGTTCTTCAGCAAGTAAGTTCTTTCAGCACTTTTCTTCATTTATTTTACCCCAAATAATCCCCTGTAAGAATCTATACTTCCATTTTCTCAATATGTAAGCAAAGTACACTGGACATTATGTTGTTGTTATACACTATCGAGCTGCATCTAATTTACGATCACCCAAACTGAGTTTTCAGATTATGTGAGATATTTAAGGAATGGTTTTACCAATGCACTTAGTTCTCGACTCCATTACACCACACTGACTCTCATATTGTTGTTGTTGTGGTTGTTAAAAAACACCCGTCAATCAAAATTATAAAAACATTGACTGGTGTTATATAACAGATACAAATTTTAACCAAAAACCTAAGTATCTGTTAAATATTGGCACAGTATGTATGCTGTTCCTAATACTGCCATTTTTTGTAACTCTGATGGTGTTACTTCTGAGAGCTGCAACTGCTTATTATACTGTGTGAAATTTCTTGATATTGTTCCCAAACCCCCAATGACTACGGGGACCACTGAAGTGTGTTTCATCCACAAGCAAGATGTTTCAATTGCCAGGTCTCTGTACTTCGTTAGTTTTTCCAATTCTTTATATTCAACTCTGGCATCCCCTGAAATTGAAATGTCAATGATCCCAGACATTTCTTTGTTCCTTCACTACTATGTCTGGTGTGCTATGTTCAAGGTGTCTATCAGTTTGGATCCAGAAACCCCATAGGATCTTGACATCATCATTTTCTGACACCTTCTCTACTTAATGTTCCCATGGATGATGATACCGTTCCTATTACTCTGGGCAGTTTACAATAAACATAAAAAATCATAATAGAGTTATATTAAGAGTAAGAGCTTTTGAACTGTAGACTAGAATGCCTGAAAAATACATTACACAAGTTGGGCAGCCATCAGTCAGAGATGCTGCAGCCATATTCTGAACAATAAGCCTAACTGCATAATCTCCTTGTTGTAACAACAGAATATTGCAAAAGGGAAATTGCATCTAGTGGTGAATCTGGGTAATTTGTACTAGTTTCTCTGGCTCCTAAATATTTAACAACAGCAATTCTACATCTACGTTAGACTTTCAGGATTCTTGAGTTTAAGTAAGCCAGATGCTGGCCAGAATCCTATTTGTTGATATATGCTGCCATATATGCCACAAACTGTGGCAGAGAATTGCAGTTAATTGATGGGTTGATGCTCACAGTCTTCATCGTGTGACAAGTCACATGACTGACATGTGACCAACACAGCAAGCAGCAACTTGTTAATTAGCAAGTTTGCCATCGTGATTTATGGCTTTACACTGACTTTGACGCATATTCACAATATGACTGTGGCTATAGATTTTTATTACTCCATATAAGTTATCTCATTTAGTGGTTCATGATATTCAACAGGAGTAAGATTTTACTGCCTGAGCAACCATTTTCCATCTGGCTCCAGATTATGCACTTTGGGATTCTAGTGAAAAAGCTGATTATGCAGGCCTGAAGTCTGCCCTTCTATGCCTTAAGCAGATTCTTTACATTTCTTGGATCTCCGGAGAATCTTATATTAACTGCCATCATTGCACAAAATTTTGTTGTGCACATGTGAAAAGGCAACTCAATTTACTATTTGATTTATACAACAAAACAGGAGCAAACATTACCTTAGTCAATCCCCAAATTGTTATAATTCAAGTTAAGCGCTTTCAGCATACATTAACTGTATAAATCTTCTGACTAACAAAAAAGAAAACATATAATTCAATCCAGTTGTAGAATCTAATGTGTTCCATTTGGCACAGAGCACTTCAGTCTGTATCAAGAAAGAAATGAGACAATAGACTTTCTAGAGTATGCAGACTGGACTGCGATCAATCATTTCAGGAAAGTAAGGAACAAGTTTGTCTCAGTCTCAACAATACTATTCAATGATAAAAGAATTTAGCATGGCCTAGAAAAGATAACTGTTCAAATGTTTCTCTCAAGGGAATAGGATGAAAAAAGAGATAAAGAGAAAAGGAAGTCAAAACATAATCCCAATGTATATATACACAGTAAGTGTTAACTAAATGTAGAAATCCTTGGCTATTGTCAGTTTGAATTAAAACTGCAAGCATGTTGTAAACTAAAAGTTCATACAGCAAAATACAAGCATTTATGAACTGTTGACATGAGTCTTTAAATGTATTTTATAGTCATTTTAAAACATTCTCCTTGGATTTCTACACACTAACAAAATAAGCTTTTTGAGAGGGCGAATTTAACCAAGATGCTGACTTTTAAGCTGCTTCCTTCCTCTTGTCATTCTTGTTTCTCATTATTTCTCTTGAAGGCCTGTTTAAAATCTCAGTTTAAAAACAACAATGTCAAAACCTAAAAACACAAACAGCATCACAAGTCAGCAGCAGTACAATAAAACAGTTCACTAAATACAATCAATTTTCACCTGAAGAGAGAACAGCTACATTTTAAACTGATTCCCAGACAAAAACAGGTTGAGGAAGTCAGTCCCCTAAATTTGGTGGTACACCAATTGTTCAATAGAATGTACAATTATTAACTTTTCTGGAAACAACACAAAGCATTTGACATTTCTTCATATAGTTTATTTCATTTGGGTGAAGATAAGTAAATGTACAGGAAGCTTAGTACACACATTTCAGGCCACACATGAAGACACCATAATAACATTTCACTGTGCTGCTTAAGTATCTTTCAGTTTTATCTGCCTGTTAAAGAAAACTAGCTGGAGCTCCTATATGTTAGTACCACAGAGCTTCTTCTATCCACTTCTAATTCCATCTCACTCTTGTCAGGTGACTCCCGTAAAGCTACAGCTATATAAATTAGCTTATCTTTCTGTCCTCTAAGGGCACAGTGACTCTTTGTTACTTCTGAAGGGTGTCAGCTACCCAGTGCCACACTATGTGGCCACTTTGTCTCAGTTTATCTAATCTCACAATTTGTGATGGCACAGGAATCTCTGTAACATTGGTCTAAACAGCTGTTTTTCTCTGGGGCAACAGGAAATCTTTGATTCTACATTCTGAAGTCTATAGCTCTGGGCTACAACAAAGAGAGCTGGACTAAAATTATGTCAAAGTCTTTTCAACAAGCATCTTGCTGGTGCAGCTTGGATAGTTTTGGAGCCTTTGCTGGAAGGAAACAGGTTACTTGGTGGAAGTTTAGGAAACAGTATAAATTCTAAACATCATTTGCCAAAGGAAACATAAATGATTTGTATCCTCTGCCTCTCTTCAATGGCAGGAGCAAGAAGCAACTACTTCTAATCCTATAAATCATCGTAACCTTTATAGCGTGGGTAGTCTGAAAATAGAGCAATAGCTTCCAATATGCTGATAGCTGAAATTTGCGCTATACCTTGGATTGGAATCTGTTGCAAGCAGGAAGCTCACTCGTGATTTGTTTCATCAAATGCTGGCCAGTCTCCAAGGTTCTCTGTAGTACTGCTCTGCCACCATGTCTTGTTTTGTTTTATTTCTTGCCTCTCTAGCCAGCTGCAGAATTGGTGTGGTGTGCATGATGATCACATTCTACGGCTCCAGCCGAAGTCCAAGGAAGTTACCATGCTTCTTTGGATCTTCAGGTGGGGCAAGAATTCTCCAGGCAAAAAGCAATGAAGGAGAAGACTTGGGTGCGAGGTCACGTTAAAGCCTGGGCACACATTCCTTCTGGTGACAGGGCCCCCTGGCTCAGTATGAAAGTGTATCTATTTATGTTGTGTTTACTCAGTATCAATCAGCAGACCAGAAATCAGGTAAGCCTTCCAAAAGTTCCAGGAGCAGTGGAGTAGCTGGAAAAATTCTCCATGTGTCATGAGTACTATATGTAAGTCAACAGGATGCAAGCACCCTGTAGCTCTTGGACACATTTTGCTTCCAGTCAAGCCATATTGCCATATTATCCAGTTTTAACTGGATTCTGGGCCCACTTACCTAGATTCCACTCATGCCTGTTTGCACAATAAGCCGGCCCAGTTCTAGTCTTCCTCCCAACCACACCCTACACTAACTCTGTGACATCATAAGAGCTCACCGCTATGACATCACAGGGGCTCCCTGCTCTGTATCAGGTTTTGGTCCAGAATCTAAGGAAATGAGATACTGCAAACTGGCAGTATCTGAATCTGACCACTGCTCATTAACTGTTGCACCAATATGACATCGAGTGTACAGGTCTCTCCAAACATCATCAGAGCAACTGAGATTTCTTAACATAGTTAGCACACAGTTTTTCCTAGTCTTCTCCACTGAGATTTCTGAGAAGCACATTGTCATTACAATTCCTATCTGATTACATTGCTCATGGGCTGGGTAAGAAGGATTGCACTACAATTTTTGTTTTGCTATGCAGCAGGATCTGCAGCAATGGGTCTTTCAAACTATCCAGCTTAAGTTTGGGTTTTATTTGCAGGAGTTCAATTAACTTATGCAAAAAGGTTCTTTACTCACACATCACACAATAGCTGTATTTGCATTTAGTGCTAAGGAGGAACAATGGCTTAATAGAGAATGCTATGAACTCAACAGGATGAACAGACCACCAAGGCAACAGATTAATGTAACTTGTAGTTATATCTAAGTATGTCAGTGGAAGTCAGTTTTAAACCAATTTAAATCAAAATTCTGGCTTTTAAGGGCATATTTTAACCATAATCCCAGCTGCGGACATCATACAAGGCTATCACTTTCCTTGTTTGCACAGTGGGACAGCTCGTCTAATAGAAGGAGCAAACTAGGTCCATGCATCAGTACACAGCTCATTCCCATTATAGTTCATTATGTTAATTTTCCTGACATACAATTTTGGGCAAGTACTGGTAGCTGAAGTTATTCTCAAAGGTGCTGCATGTTACTGGTACAGTTACATGTCTTTTAAATAAATTTTAAGTATTTGAAATGCTTTTTTTAACTGAAATGTTACATGATAAAATCTCTTCAGGAAAAAAGTTTATTTTTACATTAAGACTTTACAATACCTTATCCAACTTTCAAACATTATGTATTAATGTTTAAAAATGTTACAACCTATACTTTACTATAGATTCCAATGGAGGGGAGAGGGGGATGTGGCCTGGAATCACTTTATGGGAAATATTATTAAGATAACAGAACAGTGAAATTCTGGTTCAATCTATTATAAATACCTCAATTTTTCTTAAAATCACAAAAACATATTTATAGTTAAGAACTCAAACATGCTTCTCCAAATACTTCATTTAAGTGCAATTTGGCAAGATTTTTGGAACAAGAAGAACTTTGAAAATAACCAATGTTTTTAAATCACTTGAGTTTTGAAATATTTGTTGTAAAAACAAAGGAAAAAAGTTTGGAGTATGACTACATCTATTACCATTAATTGTATTTTTGCTCCTGAGTTAACTGTGGAGCTTTGTCGAAAAAAGCTTATTATTAAACGAGAGAAGATTCTACAAGTCCAATGATGCTTATTTTAAATGATTAAATCGGGATTTAATTTAAATCTAATCCATCATGCTCCTAGCTCTTATTGATTCTTACAAGTCACAGTCTGTAGCTACTTTCTGGATTGTGGCTTATCAGAGAATTAAGAATTTATTCCTTGAGGATTTTGCTCAGGAAATGCCAGTTATTTTTCTTAAAACAAATGATATTTAAAAGATTTCCTGTAAAATATTATGAGCTGTATCATGTGAACTTGTATAATGTAGCCACTCAAACAGTTCCGTTCTTGTAATCCAGAAAAGTTAAAAGCACTGGTGCTGTCAGAAACCACTGACACTTTCTATTAAAAGATGCTCAGCCACAAGTCACTAAATATTTACAAATAATGTCTTCTATAATATCATTTATTGCTTGGCTTATGTGTGAAGTTGGTAATACTGTATGCACGACACAGCTTGCAAAACTAAGTCTGTATTAGTGGTACGGAGAATTGACAAGCTGTAACCCACAGACCCTCCCTTCTTCCAAATAAATCTAAGAACGTCTTAGTAAGGGATGTACAGATAGATACAAATAAAAATTCTGTTGCTTATTCAGAATTTTTTTTCTTTTACATTTACACATATTCAATTTTTTAAACTGAGAATTCTTCTAGTGCAAAGATTAATGCACATTCATCTTCACATAAACATTTTCAGTACTTGCACTAAGTGCAAGTTAATGTCAAAGCAGAAACACATATGGTAAGGGCTGCTTCAACCACACACCTAATTTTCAAGTAGAAAAAGAGGTATACTTGGAAACTATTATTAAATGCAATTACTTCTACTTGACTCAGAATGTCCAGTCTATTTTGAATGCTGTTCAATCTTCTTCTAAAAGTACATGTTTATCAAAAATTATGAATATGTGCATGATACCATAGTTAATGAGTATATATTTTTTCCTTTATGCTCTTAGGAAAGTTATGAGAAACAGACCCAACTGATGTGATTTCATATGTGTGTATACTGTGTGCTTATGCATGCATGAAACATATGGAGGGACAGGGTGCACCAAACAATGTCTTGTCCAGTATTGACTTCAGGTGGTGAGTTTCAAAGAGCATCTACCCAAAACCATTGTTAGAACACAACAGGAATATAGCAGTATGTTCATGGGAACCTCAGAGTTTACAAAAATGTAAATATACATTTTTGTATGTAAATATATATATATTTACATTTTTGTAAACTCTGAGGTTCCCATGAACATACTGCTATATTCCTGTTGTGTTCTAACAATGGTTTTGGGTAGATGCTCTTTGAAACTCACCACCTGAAGTCAATACTGGAAAAGACAGTATATATCTGGGAATATACTGGAAAAGACAGTATATAAAGACAGTATATATATTTAGAAAAACAAGTCCTAAGGGACAAAATAAAACCAATTAGCCCAAAGAGGATTGAGCTTGCTCAGTGGAGCACAAAAGAAACAACTGAAGGGCAATGAAGAGAGACAGGGCGTGGCTAAGCATGTTTAGTGTGTCTATATTATATCTCATTGTGAGTTGTTCGTTCTTCTGTTACATGTTTTTATGTTGTCACAATTGTGACTTACATTTAACTATGAGAAAAAATGTCAAGTGTTGACATTGTTTCAGTAACTACTTGTGCTAGCAAAGTAACAAGCACGACTAGAACAAGTAACATCTAGTTGAACGAAGCTGTAATGAACTGTGCAGCATCTTGTCCAACAGGTTGTGTAACTTCTTGCACAACTGGTTTACAGCACTCCGAACAATGTACTGATATCACATTTCCAGAAGGAAGGAAACACAGAGTTTTAAATCCTGCTCTTTATTCTACAGACTTTTGGGGCACCTTACCAGTTCAAAGGATGAAGGCAAAAGCAACATAATAATTTATTGAAAAAAACCAGTTATCTGTAGAATATCAGTGCAATGAGTCACTGTGTAAGCAATGCAATGCACAGATCCCAGTCTCTGAGGCAAAAAGAACATGACAAACAAATGTGCGTACCATGCAACAAATAAAATCAGACAAAACCAGGCAACTGAACTAGTTTAACAGTACTAGTGGAGAAGCATTTTAATCTTACTGAATGCCTGCATTCAGAATCATAACATATAAAGAATACCTCTGCAGACATTCAGTACAATAAATTATGACCAAGGCCATGGTCAGTGAACATGAGAGACAACCATGCAGGGAGAACAGCACCAGAAAGATTTCTGTGCTAGCAAATAAGCCAAATTGTCACAGAAGAGAAGTCAAGGAGGCATTGGACTAAGCAGTTGAAACTAAACATCACAATAAATGAGCAGTTTAAACAACCAATGCTGTTATTTGATGGAGTCTAAATGACAGATGTTACAAATCAAATTTGTAAACCTCCTGAGGGTTTTATTCCACAGTCTCAGGATTTCATTCCATCCATATGACTGAAGCTAATATATTACACTGAAATGTATCAACCCTTGTTTTATTTGGCTCTATCTGGTTTTATTTATTAAATTTAATGCACAGTTGTAGCTTTTCTTGTTATTTCTTACATTTATACCCCAACTTTCCACTAAAAAAATAGCAGTCAAGGCAGCTAACAAATTTCTTAAAAGAAAAAAAAACCCAAGTAAATCCAAGTTTAACTATAAGATCATAAAATAAACAAACAAATCCCACTATAAAAACTATCAAGATCAAGTAAATATATTAAAAGCCTTAAATCAAAATGGATACTGTTGCTGGCCGTGCTTTGCTTTTGCAAAGAAAAAAGTTAAAAAGTTAAATCAAAAGACATCAGATGGTTCAAAGCAAACCTCTCTGGGATTCTCACAGCCAGAGGTCACAGAGAGGAATCTTTCCTCTTTTGCCACCTGCCAAAAAGGTGGATAACCTGGAGAAGGGCTTCCAAAGTTTCTCTTGGAGCAAAGACAAGTTCAAGCACAAGGTATTAGTGCATCTTGATTAACTTGATGTCAATACTGGAGTTTAGATGGCGTACAGGATCTCCTCTTTGCTGTGTGGGAGGGATGGTTGAGGTTACTAAGTTACCCTGTATTGAGATGGCTCACTCTGAAGTAATCTGGTTACGCATATGGCTCCAAGCTCATACAACACCCATGCAATACCAATTCTGGTTTAAAATAAACAGAAGAGTGTGCTGTCAAGTTTATTCTGCCCCTGTAGCCAGACAGAGCTACCCTGCCATTTTCTGGCGTAGAGATAATTTAAACTAATGACCTAGCCAGGGACTTCTGTAGCAATCTCGGCCTCCCAAGCACCTCTCCCAGTTATTTATATTTTACTATTGGGTAGATGCATCTTAACTTAGATAATCTGCACATTCTGCACATGCACTGAAAACCTAGACACATACACAGAAAGGGATTAATACTATCCATAAACGCAAAGACAAGGAGGAAAATTGAACTTTCCTGTCATAAAGAATTAAAGATCTCAATACTAAACAATAAAAACCCAATACTAAGAATTAAAGACATCACTGCCACACCTAGAATACCTATCAGATCATGAACACAGGGAAATTTAGGGGTATTGCTTGTTTTGCATACTCAGCTTGTTTCCCTAGCATCTGGAGCAACCAAGCCTGAAGGAATAAAAACAACAACCCACATCCTAAGCCACAAACTGCAGACACCTGGACTTGCTGTTCATATTGGATGACAACAGCTTTTCAAAGTTGCTAATGTCTAGTAGACATCCTGAACTTTTCTATAGAGTTTTTAACTAACAAAACTGGAATATCCTTCCAGGGACCTATTTCCATGAGATACTAAATGCAAAAACTCCATATGTCATTTGAGAGCCTGCTTCTATAATATTAAAAACAATGACTGGAAATTAGAACAGCATTTCCCCCCTCCAGCTCTCTCATTTAAGGACTGAGAAATGTAATAGGATTTAACACCTATTCCACTTTGCAAAATCAGCATTTGTTTACTTGAAAATGTAACAACTTGCAGTGTAGTATCTCAGGAGCACATTTGTAGGCTCTTCTGCATAAAACACATGGATATTTTGTTGACTTCCAGGTGACATAGGAGCATGGGGGGCTTATGCCATGTGCCCCCAGTGGATGATGATCATGTCAGGCAAGTGGAATGCTACCCACTCAGGCTCAGATATGTCTCCAAAAACCCCAAACCAACCCATGTCAATATAAGGGGCAAACTGATAGTGATAATGCATGTGCTCAATTTTCTCTGCATCCAGAAAGTACATTCCTGAGATTGTTGCAAAGTTACTATGGCTCCATTTTTGCTACTCTGCACTTGTTCCTGTGAGGCAGACAGGCATTAAAGCAGGTGGGTGGAGAATGAATAACGGAAATAACACAGAGGTTGAGAGAAACAATAAATAAAGTTTTATCCAGTTTGTGTCTGTTTGAGAAGTACTTGGTAAAGCACAGAAATGATGTGACTGGATTTAACATAGAATATTTTGAATGGGTAATTTTTCCAGGCAACATCTAACTCCTGTTCTCTGCATGTGTGCATACATTCTCTTTGAACTGTGGTAGAAATACTACTTTAAATGAAGTGTTTTGAATTCTACCTTCAGATTCCTGTGGGACAGTGTGCATTTGCTTGAAAAAAAATTGTGGATGGAGTAGATTTGCTGGAAAATTTTGACTTCTGTTGGGTGTGTGCATTCTCTTTGAGCTTTGGTAGGAGTAATATTTTGAATGTGATTCTTTTCCTCTCCAGCCCAGATTTCTGTGCATATATTACATTTGGTGGGGCCAGCATGATGCAGTGGTTAAAGTGTTGGGCAAGGACTGGTGAGAGCTGGAATCCTATTCCTACTGGCACAAAACCCATTGGTTGCTTTGATCTCTCAGTTTGGCCTATCTTCCCATATTTTTATTTTTGTTGTAAGGATAAATACCTCTGAGCTAGACTGGAAGTTTAATTCCCCACTGTGCATCCCAGGAGAAGAGCCAGTCTGTGCAGCCATGGGTAAGCTGCACAGTGCCAGGGCACCCCCAGAAGAAGGGAACAGTAAACCACTTCTGATCACTCTCTACTTAGAAAACCCTACAAGTGGTAGACAAAAGTGAGAATTGATTTGATGGCATGCAATTAATCTAATTGGACAAGGAGAGGAGCCAAGCATGTTGACTTGAACTCACTGGAGGAAAGATGGGATACAAATATAAAAAGTAAGAAAAGAATAAAGTATTTTGAATGGCTTTCATTTGCTTGTGAGCTGATTCCTACTGAGCAGGTTACATTTATTTTCTTATTCCCCTCAGTTCTCAGTCTGGAACATGCAAACTGTAGGGTGGGTGGATGGCATTAATCATTTGTATGTCTAACTACCTCAGAATTGGTTGGATTACATCCCTGTGAACTACAAGTGCTGAAGAGGAGCTGAAAAACTGAATGAACATCTGTAGTCATTGTGTACCTTGATTACTCATATGGTTTTGTCTGCATTATCTGCTTTATGTTTGATAATGAGAAAAGAAAAAAATGTTAAAAAGGCAAAAAAAGTACTGATGTTCTTAACTGGTGGCTGGAGTGGGTGTGGCTACATAACCCACCCTTCTGAAACAAAGTAGGAGGCTTCTTTAGTTTGGTTGTTAGTGCTGAAATGTCTTCCGTTTCACTGTCTTTTCTCAACCAATGGAAGCGTCTTCAACATTATCTTCAGTGCTGCAAGACTACTGCTATAAGATTAGCCTCTTCAAAGCCATACACAGCACACATTGATTCTGATTTGCTGCTGTGCTTTGGCATCATTGTCTTGCTACATGACTCAATTTCAGTCAAACTTTAGCTGTTGGACAGATGGCCTCACATTTGACTCTAGAATACTTTGGTACACATAAGGAGTTCACAGTCAACTCAATGACTGCAAGATGCCCAGGTCCTGTGGCAGCAAAACAAGCCCAAATCATCACCCCTCTACCACTGTGCTTCACAGTTGGGATGAGGTGTTTGTGCTGATATGTCTTGTTTGGTTTTCGCCAAACGTGGAACTGTGCATTATGGCCAAACTTCTCTACTTTGGTCTTGCATGTCCAAAGGATGTTGTTCCAGAAGTCCTGCGGTTTCTCCAGATGCAAGTTTGCAAACTGAAACCATGTTGCCATGTTCTTTTTAGAGAGAAGAGGCTTTCTTCTAGCAACCCTTCCAAACAATACTTGTTCAGTCTTTTTCTAATTGTACCGTCATGAACTTTAACATTTCACATGCTGAGGCCTGTAGAATCTGAGATGGAACTCTTGGTTTGTTTGTTTTTTCAATTTCTCTGAGCATTGCACGGTCTTGGGGTGATCACAGAATCATAGAAAAGTGAAGTTGGAAGGGGCCTACAAGCCCATCAAGTCCAACACCCTGCTCAGTGCAGGAATACAATCAAAGCATATCTACCTGGTGATTATCTAAGTTTGAATGCCTCCAGTGTTGGAGCACTCACCAACTCCCGAGGTAATTAGTTCCACTGTCGTACTACTCTAACAGTCAGGAATTTTTTCTTGATATTCAACCGAAATCTGGCTCCCTTTAACTTGAGCCCATTGTTGCGTGTCCTGCACTCTGGGGTGATCGAGAACAGATCCTGCCCTCCTCTGTATGACAGCCTTTCAAATATTTGAAAAGTGCTATCATATCACCCCTCAGTCTTTTCTCAAGGCTAAACATGCTCAATTCTTTCAGCCTTTCCTCATAAGGTTTGGTTTCCAGCCCCCTGATCATCCTTGTCGCCCTCCTCTGAACTTGTTCCAATTTTTTAGCATCCTTCTTGAAGTGTGGTGTCCAGAACTGGACACAATCCTCAAGGTGAGGCCTAACCAGTGCTGAATAGAGGGGGACTAGCACATCGTAGGAATTGGAAACTATACTTCTATTAATGCAGCCTAAAATAGCAGTTGCCTTTTTTGTAGCCACATCACACTGTTGGCTCATATTTAGCTTGTGACAATTCCAAGATCCTTCTCACTCGTAGTTTTGCTGAGCCAGGTTGTAACTGTGCAATTGGTTTCTTTTTCCGAGGTGCAGTACTTTGCATTTATCCCTGTTGAATTCATTCTGTTGCTTTCAGCCCAGTGCTCCATCCTATCAAGGTCATTTTGAATTCTGTTTCTGTCTTCTAGGGTATTAGCTATTCCGCCCAATTTTGTGACATCTGCAAATTTGACAAGCATTCCCTGCACTCCCTCATCCAAGTCATTAAGAGCACCAGGCCTAGGACTGAGCCTTGGGGTACCCCGCTTGTTACCTCCTCCCGGTTAGAGAAGGACCCATTAATCATCACCCTCTGAGTACGATTCTGGGCTTCTAGTTATTACTGCATTGTTTTCTAGGTGCTTGCACAATGACTGCTTTACGATCTGTTCCAGAATTTTGCCTGGGATTGACGTCAAGCTGACTGGCCTGTAGTTCCCGCGTTTCTCTTTTTTTCCCTATTTTTGAAGAGAGGGACGACATTAGCCCTCTTCCAATCCTCTGACACCTCACCCGTTTCCCATGATTTCAAGAAAATAATGGATGATGGTTCTCTGAGTTCTTCAGTCAGTTTCTTCAGTACTCTCAGATGCTGTTCATCCGGCCCTGGAGATTTGAACTTGTTCAAGGTGGTAACAACTATTTGTTTATCAATCTCCAGCTGCAATCCTGCCCCCCCCCCCCCCCACTTGCAATTACAATTCGTTTGGAAGTTCATCGTCTGTCTTATGGGAAAAGACTGAACTAAAATAGGAATTGAGCACCTCTGCCTTTTCTTTGTCATCTATTATCATTTTTCCATCTCCATTGCGGAGCTGTGCCACTATGTCTTTTGTTTGTCTTTTGCTACTCACATACCTGAAGAATGCTTTTTTATTGTTTTTAGTGTCTCTAGCAAACCTCAGCTCATTCTCAGCTTTTGCCCTCCTAATGCCATCCCTGCATTTCCTTGCTACTTGTCTGTACTCCTCCTCGGTGGCCTGGCCTTCTTTCCACTTCCTGTACATATCTTTTTTGGTTTTTAGGTCCTCCCTGAGCTTTTTGTCAAGCCACACTGGCCTGTTTTGTCGCCTCCCACCTTTTTTTCTTGTTGGAATTGTTTGTAGCTGTGCCTTTAGAATTTATTTTTTTAGAAGCTCCCACCCTTCTTGGACTCCTTTTCTTATTAGGTTCTCCTGCCATGGGATCTTACTTATCTTTATTCTGAGATTATTAAAATTGGCTTTTTAAAAATCCAGCAGATGTGTGTGGCTACACTCTGCTTTCGTTTCCTTTGAAATCAAGAATTCTAGAAGGATATGGTCACTCTCACTGAGAGTTCCCCTTACTGCCACTTTCCCCACCAAGTCATCTCTGTTGGTCAGAATCAAGTCAAGGATAGCAAATCCTCTAGTTTCTTTCTCCACTTTTTGTAGGAGAAGATTACCAGCCACACAAGCCAAGAATTTCTTGGAAGGGCCATACTTGGTAGAATTTGCTTCCCAACATATATCTGGATAATTGAAATCTTCCATCATTACTATGTTGTGTCTCTGAAAACCCTGCAATTTGTTTTTTAAAAGCTTCGTCCGCTTCCTCTCTTTGATCGGGTGGTCTATCAATGAGTTCTATCAATGTAGGCTTCATCTTCCCTTATAGCCTTGAGTGTGGGTACTCTCGCTACTCCAGGTCTCTGACTTTCTCTTCTAACAGTGCCACACGTTTACACTTATTACATGTATACAGCGTTTTACACTCAGGAACAAAGACAAACATAGCACAAACTTTGCAGGTAACCACAACTGAATTGTCTCCACCCTCCATAATCTCTTCTAGCTTTTTTACTTTCAACTGTTTGTTTAGGATACCTGTCCCTCTTGTTTTGTTAGTTTAATTGTAGTTGTACATATACCCAAGGAACCAAAAAAAATTGTTAGGGGCCTCCCCCTTGGTCTCCTGTGGCAAACTCCCTGTTTGTTCTCCTGTTCGTGAGCTCCCTGGTTCTGCCTTTAGCTTTATTTGTCAGCTGTGCTCTGCCCAAAGTCAGGAATCAAAAGTCAGGAATCTTGAAGTAAATTTCCTGGACATCCACTCCTGGTAAATCATCTTCATCACTGTAGAACAGGGGTGGGCAATTAATTTCTATAGGGGGCCACATGAAAAATCTGAACTGTGTTCGGGGGCCAAACCAACTTTACTTAAAAATGAAATGAAACAGTGATATTATGATTGTTTTTATTTTAAACTTGTTAATCTTCACAAATACTAAAGAGGTTTTTTGCGGTATGTTAAAGATAAGCAACTGATCAACTTTAGACAAAAAAGCTATAAATGGTTTCGATGTCCAGCGGGCCGGACAGGAGCGGCTCGCGGGCCGTATATGGCCCTCGGGCCGCACTTTGCCCAGGTCTGCTATAGAATGATGGACTTCACATTGTTTGGAAATGGCCTTATAGCCTTTTCCAGATTGATGGGCAGCAACAATTGCTTCTCTGTGATCACTGCTGATGTGTTTCCTCCTTGGTGCTATGTTAACACACATGAATGTTTTAGACCAGCAAACTGTTAAAACTTTGGCTTTTACAGAGGTGGTCAGACTTGCTGATGATCATGGGTATTTGGTTAGCAGCACCTGGCTGCTACTTAGCCTCTTAATTCCTATGGAAGTAGTAAGGGTGTACTAAGCTTTCACACATGGCTTATCCATTTTGGCTTTATTTCTGTAAAATAAATCATGACACAGTGTAATATGTCATGTCTTGTTGTTCACCTGAGGTTGTATTTACCTAATTTTCTGACCTGCTAAGGACCAGATGATTTTTATTATGTCCTGGTATGTAAAATCACAGAATTAAAATGTACACAGAATGTACTTTCCTTTTCAGATGACTGTATGCTCATTTGGAATGAACAAATACTTTATATATATTAAAAAAGGCTGCACAAGTTGACCTAGTATAGCATGGTTTGTCATGAGGACCCATGAATTTTATACTCTATACATAAAAAACAACAGTCTTGTGGTATTTTACACCATTTTTTGATGGCATAAGCTTTTGCAAACACTGAACATTCTTTAGAAGGATCCAGTCTACTCAGTCATGTTAAATAGCTGGAAGAATATGCAGTGTAAGGTTAGGCCAGCAAAATCCACGTTTTATGAAACTTTTGTCCCTTCTGCAATAAAAAGAGGACAAACCTTTTGCCACAATCTGCTTTTCCTGTGCCAAATGGCTCCAATCTTTTTTACATTAATTAAGAAAAAACAGATTTACCGAGAACTACAGTGTTACTATTAAACACTTCAAGTTTTATAAGTCATTTCTCACATTATTATTTCTTATCTGTTACTTTCAATAAGCTGGCAGGAAACTGATTAAAATGATAAATTCAAATCTGTTGATTTTTCATTTCTACTACATTCTCAGCACATTATCTGAACTAACAAATAATTATTTGTTAATACTGATATGAGTGAATACTGGTACAAAATCAATATAACTTTAAACATAAAAAATTAACATCAAAATTTAAAAAGCATTTAAGTTGTTTTATTGGTACCACTAAACCAATTTGCTGATTCATGTACATTTCTTTTCAGCACTATAATGTAATTCCAATTATAAATCATTAAAAAATAATAATCTCCCCAGTCAGGAAAATGGAAAGAATCTAAATTTCTTAGTACTGGGACTCAAGACTATGTTGTGGTATGTTTTGTAGAACAGACACTGAGCCCTCAAGAATTATAGATAACATTACATAGGTTGGATAGTTTTTAAAGGTCTCTAATTAAATAACACATGACATCGGCTGTTAAATCGTGTTTTTAAAATTTAGGAACGTCTTTAGATTCTTGATTCCTGTTATTTCAACCTGCCAGTAAGCAAATCACCAATGCTTTAGTAATGTCTAGACTCTTAATGCACTCAATATTATCAGCTGCTTTCTTGAAATACTCCGAAGTGGGCTCCTAACAATTTGTGCAACAGTACTGTAAGAACTGAAGCAATAAACCTATGTTCAGACTGCATCACTTCACATGAAGTCACACCTGTAATCCGATGGAAAAGAATCCTGCACTTAGAAGTTCAGGTAGAACTCTAATATGTCTATTTTCTATGTCGACAACATGCATTTATTTAGCATGAAGATCTCACAATCACGTGAATGCTCATCTTAAAGCTTAAAGAAGCATGGTTTGGACAAAGATTACTCCCTGAGTGAACCTTAGACCATGAAACTGAAGCAAAAAAGGAGCAGTTCCTGCTGTCTACAGTCAGCACCACTAGGACAGTATTTGACCTAGGGCAGTAACTTTCATTTCATGTTATTTATATGCTGCCTTTTGTTCATTTCAGGAACTCAAAGCTGCTTTCAAACAAAAGGTGATCCCCACCATTAAAAACAGCTGCATGAAGAAGTGACATGCACATGTGAATTGGCCGACATACAATCAAAAGGACAAGAATTTCGAACATTATGTCTGAAAATTAATTCACTGGTGTTGAATGACAGAAATGGGGAAATTAATTTGTTGTGATGTTTACATCCAAAAATGTTTAATTCGTTGTTGTTTAGTATAGTAAGTTCCACTAGAGTAGGCCAGTTTAATCAGTGGGGATTTGATGACTCAGCTCCTGTTTAAGTTATATTGATTCAAATCGGCCTACTCTTGTTGCAACTTACTATGCTAAGAGTAAGTCACAACCAGTCAGCTCATTTGAATCCATGGAATTTACAGAAGGGTTGACTCACAAAATCCCACAATGATTGAAACAGCCTACTCTACTGCAACTTAATACACTAGGCAACAGGATTTCAGCCCCTAAATTAATGTTATAATCTCTTAATTTAATTGTTAATTTTTAAAATAAACAATGAGATTCCCAGAGAATGGCATGTAGGGTGTCACTATAATCCTCTAGTAGCACAATTATTATCGGCCCCTTCAGAGCCTTTTTCATTAGCTTGAAATTATCTTCCCCATATGGCATTTTCCCTAAACGGATTACAATTACCACAATGCAACTGTTATCTAAATATGATGGTTCCAGTATGAAAACTGGTCCAAGTCAGACTCTCATCTCCTCATCCACAGAGAAAGAGACACACAGACACATCAGTCATGATTTACTCTATATAGACCCAATAATTCTTGACCAATTTCAAAGGTGCTTCTTTAGAAGGAGACCAGAAAAGCTTTGCCTAAAAATATAGTATGAACAAAAGGCTCCACAGCACATGCACACAGGCTGTATCACTTGCAGTGACTAATCTGTGTTCTCAGCTGTGGGACTGCTGATGTTTTGAAGCTACAAGTTAAGAATCATCTATGTAAAGTTAGTTCTCATGGGAAGAACAAGCACCTTTCTAGGAGCATATAGCACAATTAATGGTTCTGACACATAGAAAATGTATACACTTTTAAAAAAAAGCATTATTTTAATGTGTTAAATAAAGTAATGCTTACTCTTCTGTTTGATGAAGAAAGCTATAGATTTAATTCTACTGTGTTAATTCACAAGTTATTTCCAAGCTCTGGAAAAAACTTGTATCTTACCTCACATCACTCCAAGACACAGTAAATTACAAATAACCAAGTTAAATACACTCATTGTGTACCAGCTCAATGAAGGTTTAAGGATTGGAGGAGCTCTTCAGCAAGATACTTCTAGAGAGATTCACTTAACAAGGAAGAAATTGGATGGAATAAACTGAATATTTCTTCATACTGACAGGCCCAAACACAGTGAGAAAGAGTACACTTTACGTAGGCCTGTAGATCCATGATAATGGTTTATCCAAGCTCCAAACAGTGGTTACTAGTTCTCACTGGTACTGGTCAGGCAGGGTGGCCAATGAAAGGAAAGGAAAAATCAACAATGAGTGAGGCTTACCAGTTTTAACAAACTCAGGACAATAATAAGAAAGGTCCCATGGCAGAAGATCCTAACAAGAAAATGAGTCCACGAAGGGTGGGAGTTTCTAAAATGGGGATATCTAAATACAGAGCTACAAAAAATTCCAACAAGAAAAAAAAAGGTGGGAGACAAAAAAAGGCCAGTGTAGCTTCACAAAAAGCTCAGAGAAAACCTAAAAACCAAAAAGACACATATAGGAAGTCAAAGGAAGGCCAGGCCACAAAGGAAGAGTATTGAAAAGTAGCAAGGAAGTGCAGGGATTGCATTAGGAGGAGAAAAGCTGAGAATGAGTTGAGGCTAGCTAGAGACACTAAAAGCAACAAAAAAGAATTATTCGGGGATGTGAGTAGCAAAAGACAAACAAAAGAAATAGTGACTCAGCTACTCAACGGAGATGGAAAAAAACCAACAGAATGAAATTAAGTGCAAAGTACTACACCTCAGAAAAAGAAACCAAACACACAGTTACAAGATAGGGCATACGTGGCTCAGCAATGTTATGAGCAGGAAGGATCTTGGAATCATTGTACAACACAAGCTGAATATGAGCCAAAAGTGTGATGTGACTACAAAAGAGGTGAAAGCTATTTTAGGCTGCATTAACAGAAGTATAGACTCCAAATTCCACGAGGTATTTGTTCCCTTCTATTCGGCACTGGTTAGGCCTCATCATGAGTACTATGTCCAGTTCTGGACACTGCTCTTCAAGAAGGATGCTGACAAATTGGAACAAGTTCAGAGGAGGGTGACAAGGATGACCATAGGAAACCAAACCCTATGAGGAAAGACTGAAAGAACTGGGCATGTTTAGCCTTGAGAAAACTGAGGGGAGAGAGCACAGCACACTGAAGACTGTCATTCGGAGGAGGGGCAAGATCTGTTCTCAATCATCCCAGAGGGCAGGATATGCCCTCTGGGATGAGAACAAGAGAAACTCAGACAACCACTTGGCAGATATCCTTTGATTTGTATTCCTGCGTTGAGCAGAGGGTACAAATGGCCTTATAGGCCCCTTCCAAATTCATGATTCTGTTCTATTCTATTCTAATTCATCCTGGATTTCTTTCCTTCCCTCTCCCTTACAATGACATTGTTCTGTAAATTCTTAATATTCAACAGGGCCTCAATATTACACGCCATTGTATTTGAGGAAGTCTCACAGTGAAAGAAATCTTTATTTTTTAAGGTGCCAGAACTCTTTTGTTTTCATTTCTGTTAAACCAAAGAATAATATCTGAAATTGGTTCAGTAAGCTTCCATACTACTGTACTGGATTTCTGAGAGAGAGAAATGTGGTCTCAGAGAAATTATCAATTTGAAGGCTATTCATTCCTTGTTGAGGAAATAAATCCTATTTTGATTGTGAGGATCTTTACAAAATGACACCCACACACTTTTGCAAGTAAGGTTGTTTGATTTTAGTTTACACAAAGAATTCCCAGGCATGAGAATCTAAATGAAAAGTTTTCCATTAAGATGAATGTGAACATGTTTTGTTTTGTGTTTTTTGCAATTGTAAGCAGAACTAGAAATGAAAAATATTGTTATAGCTTGTGAAAACATTTTTTGCATATGCAAGTGGATTATGGTAGCTTTTTCTGATGACCATAATTTTTATTTTCCAAAGGATTAAAAAATGTGTTTCTGTATATGTGTTTGTGTATACATATATATTCTTTCTCACAGGAATTGGAGACTATGGAAATAAAGTATTTTGTCCGGTATCAGAAAAGGCAGAATAATTATTAAAATCCTGGATCCCTGGCAACTTTTAGAGTGGATGAAGACTAGGTACAACTAAAAACTGTAAAAGGACTTGCAACCTTTGTCAAACTGGCACACAAATCGACACATAGGTCACCAGTCATATGCTGCAGTCCTGGCAAGAGCCCTGACACTCCTATTTTCCCTACATTGTAAACCGCCATACATAACCATGTTTATGTTCAGCTTGATGGGCTATATTTTGCAGCTCTGAATATTACTGCAGTTTGAAGTCATTGGATGAGTTTCCTCTATGGCTGAGATGAGACGCTAGGGGAAATGCCATGATTCATTTATCTCCTTTTCTATATATGGTGAGGCACTGCAGCAAATACCGTGTTTCCCCGAAAATAAGACAGGGTCTTATATTAATTTTTGCTCCAGAAAACGCATTAGGGCTTATTTTCAGGGGATGTTTTATTTTTTTTCATGCACAACAATCTATATTTATTCAAATACAGTCATGTCATCTTCTGGTTGCTGCACAATGGTGGAGGGCAGGGTTTCACTTAACTAGGGCTTATTTTGGGGTAGGGCTTATATTACGAGCATCCTGAAAAAACATACTAGGTCTTATTTTCGGGGAAACAGGGTATGATAGAATATCAGTTGTAGCATCTTAAGGACCACCCTTATTACAACATCAATCATAGTTTGTTCAGAATACAACTTAAAGACCTAGAAAACAGATCACAGAAAACTTTACAGTACACTGGAGTAATTAATGATTTTGTGCAGCACAGCAAATAAACATTCCACAAGGCAATTCTAAAAATCGGGGCAGACCACCCCCCCAAATTGTAACTTTTAAACTGGGCTTCAGATCAGCACAACATTTGGCACAGAAATAGTACACAGTCTCATTTTGCTCTGTGCCACATTTGGGAAAGTTTTGACAAAGGATGTTCAACTTACGATTTTTTAAAAAAGTAAAACAGTTTTATACCCTGTTCAGAAATTGGCAACCCCAAGCTGCACCAGGTTTAAAATAGTTCACATAAATTGAAACTACAAATCTTGCCTATCTTAAAAGAGAATTCTTGGCCCTATCTACTTTCATAAGAACATAAGAAGAACCCTGCTGGATCAGGCCAAGGGCCCATCTAGTCCAGCTTCCTGTATCTCACAGGGGCCCCACCAGATGCCTCTGGGAGCACACGAGACAACCTGTCTCCTGATACTGCTCCTCTGAATCTGGCATTTTGAGGTACCTTCCTTTTAAGCCTGGAGATTGCACATCCCCATCATGACTTGTAACCTGCGATGGACTTTTCGTCCAGGAATCTGTCCAATCCCCCTTTTTTAAAGGCATCTAGGCAAGATGCCATCACCACATCCTGTGGCAAGGAGTTCCACAGACTAACAACACACTGGGTAAAGAAATATTTTCTTTTGTCTGTTCTCACTCTCCCAACACTCAGTTGGAGTGGATGTCCCCTGGTTCTGGTGTTGCGTGAGAGGGAAAAGAGCTTCCCTCTATCCACTTTATCCATCCCCTACATAATTTTATACGTCTCAATCATGTCCGACCCCTCAGGTGCCTTTTCTCTAGACTAAACACTGTACCCTTTCCTCATAAGGGAGGTGCCCCAGCCCAGTAATCATTTTAGTCGCTCTCTTCTGCACCTTTTCCAGTTCCACAATGTCTTTTTTGAGGTGCGGCAACCAGAATTGTACGCAATACTCCAGGTGCGGCCTTACCAGTGTTTTGTACAATGGCATTATAATGTTGGCTGTTTTATTTTCAATCTCCTTTTTAATGATACCTAGCATGAAATTGGCCTTCTTCACTGCCGCCGCATACTGGGTTGACACTTTCATCGAGCTGTCCACCAGCACACCAAGATCTCTTTCCTGATCTGTCACAGACAGCTCAGAATCCATTAGCTGATAAATAACATTTTGATTTTTTTGCCCCAATGTGCATTACTTTACATTTTCTTATATTGAAATGCATTTGCCATTTTGCTGCCCATTCTCCCAGTTTGGAGAGATCCTTCTGGAGCTCTTCACAATCCCTTCTGGTCTTCGCCACCTGGAAAAGTTTCGTGTCATCTGCAAACTTGGCCGCCTCACTGCTTATCCCTGTCTCCAGGTCATTTATGAACAGGTTGAAAAGCACTGGTTCCAGGACAGATCCCTGGGGCACACCGCTTTTCACCTCTCTCCATTGTGAAAATTGCCCATTGACACCTACTCTCTGTTTCCTGGTTCTCAACCAATTCTCAATCCATAAGAGGACCTTTATTTGGAAAGTATTCAGGTTGTAGGGCTGAAATATTTGTCCTGAGCAAAAAAAAGAGGCTTTTCAAATGGGAGAAACAGCAATTTATTATAACACTGAGCATGTGTGGCACTTGTTTGTCAGAATGAAGATCTTCAACAAAGGATACATTGTCATTTAATGGGTGGGGGAGAACTGCAGGTCAACTAATTCACAGCCCATATGAAAAGGAGCAAAAGAGAGTCTGCTTTACAGAAAGTAGTAGTGTGACAGGCCTCCAGAAAGGGGAACATTTCGCAATGTATCTTCAGGAAATTAGAATACAGTTTTGTAAGGAATATGCAAAGAATTTATCGATACTTTTAAAAGCCCATAACAGTTGTGTGTTATCCTACTGATTTCAGTAAACTTTATCTCAGGATTTCTGAAACCTAAGAGTCTTCTGACATAAGATTTCAAAGGATACACCTCTCTGGCAATCTGAACGTTTAACTTGGAAAACAGAACAAAAAGTATTTCCAAATGAGGGAAATTTCTGTTGGAATTTGTGTGTATTATATGTATAGTTCTGTTTTAAAAAGCCAGGAAATTCAATTCATCAAAAAACCGCCTTGTCCACATTTGGCAAAAAGATGGCAGACTGGTTTGAAGCCCATTCGGAGGAGTTGATGCCAGCCATCAAGGAAAAGAGAAGAGCTCTAGCAGGATACAAAGCCTGTCCTACTGAGTACAACTTGCAGGTTCTTCGAGTTGCTCGTAGCAAAGTTCAACAGACTGCCAGGAGATGGTCTAACAATTATTGGCTTCAGCTCTGCTCTCAGATACAGACAGCAGCAGATACAGGTAACATCAAGGGAATGCATGACAGTATCAAGGAGGCTTTAGGTCCAATACAGAAGAAATGGAAGATATGGAGGCAGTGACAGATTTTACTTTCTTGGGCTCCATGATCACTGCAGATGGTGACAGCAGCCACGAAATTAAAAGACGCCTGCTTCTTGGGAGGAAAGCAATGACAAACCTCGACAGCATCTTAAAAAGCAGAGATATCACCTTGCCAACAAAAGTCCGCATAGTCAAAGCTATGGTTTTTCCTGTAGTGATGTATGGAAGTGAGAGCTGGACCATAAAGAAAGCTGACTGCCGAAGAATTTATGCTTTTGAATTGTGGTGCTGGAGGAGGCTCTGGAGAGTCCCCTGGACTTCAAGGAGAACAAACCTATCCAGTTTGAAGGAAATCAACCCTGAGTGCTCACTGGAAGGACAGATCCTGAAGCTGAGGCTCCAATACTTTGGCCATCTCATGAGAAGAGAAGACTCCCTGGAAAAGACCCTGATATTGGGAAAGTGTGAAGGCAAGAGGAGAAGGGGACGACACAGGATGAGATGGTTGGACAGTGTCATCGAAGCTACCAACAGGAATTTGACCCAACTCCAGGAGGCGGTGGAAGACAGGAGGGCCTGGCGTGCTCTGGTCCATGGGGTCACGAAGAGTCAGACACGACTAAACGACTAAACAACAACAACAGGCGTGATGATCCAGGACCGAGTACAGCAGATGGAACGTTGGGTGCAGCACTACTCTGAGCTATATTCTAGAGGGAACGTAGTAACCGAAGAGGCATTAAATAACATCGAGTGCCTGCCTGTTTTGGAAGAGTTGGACAGCGAACCAACTTTAGCAGAAATAAAAGCGGCCTTGGATTCCCTCGCCTCCGGCAAGGCACCTGGGAAGGATAAAATCCCTGTTGAAGTGCTGAAGTGCTGTAAAGAGATCACCACCATTGAGCTGTATGAAATCTTTTGTCTTTGCTGGAGGTCGAGTACCACAGGACATGAAGGATGCAAACATTGTCACATTGTATAAGAACAAAGGCGACAGGGGCGACTGCAATAACTACAGTGGCATTTCTCTTCTCAGCGTTGTAGGGAAGCTGCGTGCCCGTGTCCGTGCTGAAGAGGCTCCAGGTGCTTGCAGACAGAGTCTATCCAGAATCACAGTGTGGATTTCGAGCTAATAGATCCACCACTGACATGGTATTCTCCCTCAGACAGTTGCAGGAGAAATGCAGGGAACAACAACAGCCACTCTTTGTGGCCTTCATAGATCTTACATAGGCCTTTGATTTGGTTAGTAGGGACAGTCTTTTAAAAATACTTCCCAAGATTGGATGTCCACCTCGGCACGTTAAGGAGCCACAAAGAGTGGCTGTCATTGTTCCCTACGTTTCTGTCAACATTCAGGTTACCCTTTGCTATGTAAAATTTGGCAGCCTTTTTTACTACTGGCAATGCAAGCGTGATATTGCACAATAATTTTTTGCCATTTCCTGGTGTTCCGAATAATGGATAGAGAAGCATAACATCATAAACCTGAGGTATTTTGAAGAATTGGATTCTATGCCTGAGCAGTTTGTTTTCTTCCTAAATATATACCATTAAAATCAGTATTTCTTTCCACACACCAACACAGGAGGAAGTTCAAATATATGAATATTTTTCTTCTCTAAGTTACCTTGTGGAGGCGATATGATAGGTTGTTTTATGTTCCTACATCATTTCATTTTCCTGGTCACTATATCACAACTGGAAATTTTGTAGGGGTAGTTTTAATATGAAACAAATTGCTTACAAAATTCAGTTTGCTCGTCCAACTCTTAAACATCCAAAGAATTATACGGTTAATTACTTCTTTTTCTGCTGGAATACAATATTCTGGAAAGATGGATTACATGCTCACTAGTGTTTTGTACTATACCGATGTGATTGAATGTGACATCTTCCAATATATGATAGGCAGATACCCCACAATGATCCAAAAGGCAAAGGATGCCCAAACCACAGGAGAAAAATATCATTTTAATTCAGAAAATCTAGGTCTATTGATAGTGCTTATACTTTGGACAGTAAGCAAAGCCTTCCCATCTCATTTTGAATTTTGCAAGTTCTTTCAAATATGGATTTCCCAAACCTGTCATGCCCATTTTTATCATTATTGATTTTGACTGCCTTCCACCACAGGGGCTTAAGGTACACAGGTTTATTTTTTAAATTCAGGCCAGCTGTTTCAGAGATGTTTCCAAGGCTGCAGCATGTAGCATGTATAGAACTAGAAATACCATGGATTAGTGTATTATCAGGGATAATTCTAAGAAAATGTTTAAATATTATGTGATTGGCTATTAGTAAAGGGATCTGCATAATGTAAAGTGGTTGTGTGACCATAAGTTGAACAAACAACATGTAAAAAACTGGTATATGAAACAAGTCCAGCCACATTCAGTTTAAGTATTATAGAGTCTGAACAAGCACAGATTTATTTTAAGCTTCCTAGAAAAAAAGCTTGTTTGACATATGTGCAACATTTCTGCATATGAAAAATACTGTGCCATCACTCTGGAACTTTACAAAACATAACTGTACTAATATTTATACCTTCACAATTTTTATTCAATGTTTCAGAACTTATATACAATGGAACATCAGTTTATACTGAGTTTCTTTCAAAGAATAGAATGTTATTGGGCCATCTAATTATACTAAGATCTTGATCCTTTGGCCATAATATTTCCCATGAAGGTGACTGTATGCTTTTACAATCATTAAAAAATGTAAGACTTCCTTCTGAAGTAGGATCTTGCAATGTCAGCTTTACACTAACAGGATAGACAACATGTGACCCGTCCCTCCACACATTTTTGGACTACATCTCCCATCATTCTTAGCCAAGATAGCCAAAAGTGAAAGGTGATGGGCATGGCCGTCCAAGGCCATTTGAAGGGCTACAGGTTGCCTACTCTACTTTTCGATTTTTCTCCCATCCATATATAATTTTTCTACATCTTCTTTCATCTAGTAAAACAGAGAAGTTTCAACCTGAAATATTTTTTACCAGGACTACACTTGTAATTAGATGTACAAAAAAATAACTTAATGTACTTGACAAATACCTAAATTTGTGCCATCTGGCTATACTAAGTCAAATCAACAATTGATTTGAGCTAACCTTTTTTTCAAATGAATGTAGGAAAAATAAGTTCTCATTATTCACCTTGTAACTTGATAGTGGACCATACAATCAATTATCTGCCACAAATGAGTCACTGAGCTCTGTGGTTGTTTGATGGAAAGCATATCAGAAGCATACACAGATATTTTAAGTTAATTTGTTCTCATTCCCATAAATTTGCTGACTGTGTCTGATGGCTGTAGACATGAGTTCTGAAACTAATGCAAATACAAAGGGTAACCAAGGCCATTGTTACCTTGCCCTTGGGACAATCTAATAAGTAAATGCTACATTTTCTGAGGTACCCAGTGTGGTGTAGTCGATGGAGTGATGCACTAAGACTCAGGAGATCTGGATGTGAATCCCTGTTTGGCTGTGAAAATTCACTGGAGGGGGGGAGAGCTACCATTGGTTAAGACACTCCTTACATATCTCACTTACCTTGAAAGCTCTATTAGGATCACTATAAGACAGTTCTGACTTGCCAGTACATAACATACACTTTCTAAAAATTTTGAGATATATTGAGTGGGGACTGGACACACTAATTTGAAAATAATTATCTGTATCAAAAAGTTCAGTATTTTTTACATGTGTGGCCACTGGACTGTATTTAAATACCGCTGTACATTATATGCATATATTATTGAATATATTTTACATAAAGAAATACATTTTCTACCCATTACATATGTACATACGATTAATAATTTTATTTAAGGAACCTATTATTTACAATGAGAAGAGAAATAAACACTTCTGAAAATGTCTGAAGTATTATTTTCATGCTGAAAAACACAGGGAGATGAAAGAGGCATCTTTGGGCTAGTTCAAAATTATTAGGCCAGAATTCAATGTAGGGAGAATAGCGTGTGCACACACACGCACACACACAATGTCTACAAACATAAATGAAAGCACAGCTGATTCCAAGTTTTTGGTTAAGTCTCAGAAGGAAAAGTTTCTTTCTTTCCTTTTCCTTTTAAAAGAGTTCTTAAAAAAGGAAGCCTGGTGTTGCTCTTTCTCAGGAAAAATGCAAGACTGAGGTGCCCCTTTCAAGCAGTGAAAGCAGTAGACCACACAAAGACATTTTAACTGGTCAAAGCTCAGAAATTCCAAAAGGAAGTCCTGTGGACCAAAGAAAACAGCACCTTCTCCAGGAGAAACCTATTTGTGGGACAAATCTAACTAAACCTCTTAGAGCTCAAATCCTTCTTAGAGTGATCCATCTACACTGATTATCAAGGAGCATAATTCCTTCTGCAAAATAAACACTGGACCTTTTTCTTTGAGTGATAACAGATCTGTTGATCTCCCAGAAAGAACTACTATGCAGGAAAATAAGGACATAGTCAGTGCAACTCCTACTTAACAATCTCACAGTTATGTTTAACTGCCAAATACACCACCCAAACACATCACCCATGCTAAACAAAGCTATCATCTCTATCTTTTTAAAGTATTACAAATATATAATGGGGCTATAAGCAAAGAAGATCTGTTTTAATACAGAATGATTTGTGGAATTTATTTGGGTTAGATTTCCAGATCCTCCCAAGGTCCAACCAAGCAAAAGGCCTTAGGAAAAAAGTAAAGAATCATAGGAAATCTTCCATTACATTTCTTACAAAAGTTAACCACCATTTGAAGAGAAATGGTGAAATATCTATTCTATTGCAACAGGAACTGATATTTCTATCAATAAAGAAAAATATAATCACTGTACCACAGAGGCTAGGAAGCAATATTAGGGCTAAAGCTTAGAACTGAAAGCAAAGCAAAGCAAAGCGTGCTGCTTATATACCGCCCCATAGTGCTTCAAGCACTCTCTGGGCGGTTTACAAGTTAATTATGCAGGCTACACATTGCCCCCCCAGCGAGCTGGGTACTCATTTTACTGACCTCGGAAGGATAGAATGCTGAGTCAACCTTGAGCCGGCTACCTGGGATTGAACCCCAGGTCGTGAGCACAGTTTTGGCTGCAGTACAGCAGTTTAACCACTGCGCCACGAGGCTCTTTTTATCTCACGAGATAAAACGAAAACGTTTTATCCTGAATAAGCCATATTTAGATGCTCTTTCTTTGCAGTAACAGAATGCAAGGGAGAAGAGGAGGACCAAACAAGGGTAGTATCCGTAAGTTTAACGTAAATGGCTGATGATTTAACAACCCCTTATGAGATAAAGTGTAATCCACTGCAGCAACAGGAGCACTGGTTAGGCCTCATCTGAGTATTTTGTCCGCTTCTGGACACCGCATTTCAAGAAGGATGCAGAGAAATTGGAGCAAGTTCAGAGGAGGGCAACAAGAATGATCAAGGGACTGGAAACCATGCCCTATGAGGGAAAACTGAAAGAATTAGGTATGTTTAGCCTTGAGAAAAGAAGACTGAGGGGAGATGTGATAGCACTATCTGAAAGGCTGTCATTCAGGTTCAGCCCAAAGGCACAGCCCACAAGGAAGATGCCTATAAGAAGGATGATCCAGGAAGACTTGGTGGGCTTTGAACAGCGCTGCAACGTTGCTCCCATTGCTCTTACTGAGGGACTGATCAACCATTGGGGAAGAGTTCTGTGTGTGAGCATGTGTGAATGTGAAGAATGAAAGAGGCCTCTTGATACCTTTCTCTTATGTGTATGAAAGCAATAAATGTTACATGAATAGTGTTTAACCTAAAAATTTGGTGTACAGTCTTCTTGTCAGTAGTCTGGTCAGGGTCTCTCTCCTCTCCTGGTCCTTCTCCCCAGGATATAAAGAACATTAATCCCGCAGGTAACACACAGGGCCATCCAGATGCCTGTGAAAAGCCCCCAAGCATGGCAGAAGTGCACAGCAACCCTCTGCTTGTGTTCTTCAGCAGCTGTTATATGAAGGCATATCACCTCCATATGCAAACAAAATGAACAAACATCCAATATGAGAAATAGTTACTGATAGCCTTATTTTCACAAATTGGTCTCAACAATCTTGCACTTGCAAATTCCCTACGTTAAAAATGTGCTGTTGGAAGAAGTACTTCCTTTTATCTCTTCTGAAACTCCCACCATACAGTTTCACTAGGCAAACTGGTCTCAGAGTTAAGATACAGTAGGAAAAACTTCCCCTTATCCACTTTTGTACATCAGGCATATATCTATACATGTCTAGCATGCCCTGCATGATACTTTTCTGCCCCAACCTAAACAACCCCACATAATCCCTTGAACACTTTGCTTGCCCATTCCTGTACCTTTTCTTGTTCTACAATATCATTTTTCAGGTGTGCTAACAGCATCCCAAGGGAATTCATACTACGTACATGCTTGCATAAAGGCAGTATGTTACTGACAATTCTGCTTTTCTACTCTTTTCCTAATTATCTCTTCCATAGATTTTACCTTTATCTCTGCTACTACACATCAAGTTCATGTTTTCATAAAGCAATCCCTCTCCAAGATCTCCTTTCTGATCATCATAACCCATTGTTAGCCAAGCCATTTCTCTGGATGATAGTTCATTTACATTGCTGGATTCATTATTTTAAACAGAATTATTTCATCAAACAAGAGAAATCAATAACGAAATAAGAACTGTTAGTGAATAGATGAAAGAAAATACTAACTGGCCATAAGGTTCTCTATCCAACACCATGAGAGAAGATTTCCATTTGAGCAGCAGGTTCCCCAAATTCCACAGCGGTTTTGGTTGAGGAGAATTCATTACTCCTGCAGTTTCTGTTTCAGTTGTGGGTCAACAGGACTGGATACAATTTATCATATATTCTTCTATTAAGAAGTAGACATGCAACCCCATTTTGAAGTGACTGCAAGAATGTTCTAGAAATGCAAGACTCCAGTTATTTACAATGGTTTCGGGAACACAGATCACTTCCAACATCATGAAAAATTATTTCACAACCTATGAATGTTTTTCAACATTAAAAGCAATTATTTTTGCTTAAAAGGCTTTTCCAGTATTTTACTCCAAGGACATAGTTAATAAAAGCAGCTTTCACCTATCTTAAGATGAATTATATTTCCTATTAATATGCTTGAACAAATCAAAAACTCAGTGATAAATTCACAGTAAATCTAAAATGAAACCACCACCCAATTTTAAATAATTAGCCCACAGCACACTCTACTCAGCAGGTTTCTGTGTCTACTAATAATATGGGCATGATCCAAAGTTATTCTACTAATTTATTTTTCCCTAGCTCTCATGTGGTCACTCTGTATAGATTTTAAATCTGAAGAGTTGTTTTTTGCTCTCATTCATCAGTTGAGACATACAAGGGTTTGTAACTATTCCTTTATTTTATGTACATGCTTATTTCTCAAAAGTAACCAGCTGCCTTACTGCTGCAATTTATAAATTAACTGTAGTTCTTTCCTTCTCAAGAGTAATTGAAATAGTCACTTTAGTTACTTTTAAAAATAGGTATTAATGATATAATTTGTGGTTATTGGTATAAAGTTTACTCTCCTCTCTCCCACTTGTCACGTCAGCACCTGCAAGAAAGCATGAACCAGTACCTGAAACATGGAATATTACTCCACTACATTAAATAAGGCCACATTTCAGTTACTACAGAAGTAAAAGCTACAGTTAATACTACAAGTAAAGTAAAAGTATCCTTCATAATTACTGCCAAGCTCTGAAACACAGTTCGGAAACCTCAGAGCAGCGTTGCTAGGCTATTAGCTAGGACTCACTATGTAGGTTATATTTCAACAATATCTTTGGTTGGCTGGTTTCTGGATATAATTCGAAGTGCTGGCTTTGACGTATAAAGCCCTAAACAACTTGGCCCATAATGTGCTTGTCAAAAACCTGAAACAGTGAGCTCCGGCCCTGCATGACTCCACCTCTGGAGAGGTAGCAATCACAAATAGGGCCTTTCTTTTTCATTATGATGGTATGGTTATGGCAAATCCTAAAAACATATTCATCTGGTGTTCATCCTATTCCCCTTTAAAAAAGTTGAAAGTTTTCATAGTCCTCCAGGTTTTTGGCAGAATTAAGAGTACAGAAGTCTTTGTGGCTTCACGTTTTACAATACTGATGACATTATTCTGCATTATTTTTCACTTTATCCTTCCCTTTTAAATTCAGTAAACTGAACGGCCCTTGAAACCACTGGTGAAAGTCACAGTATTTATTTATTTGATAAATCAGAGTAACGTCATCCGGATTTAATCCAGAAAACCTGATTCTTCTTAGATAAATGAACATTTTTCTGTGGGGCAAAATTCATTCTATAGATATTAATGCAAATTTGAGGATAAGAAGATTTTGAATTTTTATAGTCAGAACTGACTGGATAACACTACTATAGGCATGGCTACCACACTTTCTTTATAGGGACTCCTACCATTCTAAAAATACTGTCTCACAGCTGTTTAAAATTTATTTTTTAGACCATAGCACCACTGTTTGGTTGTTTCCAGTTTCTAAAACCACAAATAGTAAAAGTGTACTCAGTCTACTGCAAACATAAATAGCAAATGCACGCTTCAGCACTTTTAAAAGGATATGGAAATTGGCAACAAAAATGCAGTTCATGTTGAAAATTTATGTCGGTCTTGCCATATTTCTTCAGAAATACAATCAGGTAAAATTAGGAAGATCTCAACTAGCTGGGTGGCATTTTTGCATTTATGTGTTTCTCTTTCAAAAAAAAAAAAAAACCCTGAAAGACATTCATTATGCAATTTCTGGCACTTGATAAAATACAGCAATAGTACCTTTGCTAAAACCACACGCTCTACACTTATGTTTAGCATTACACAAACATCTTTCACCTTAGATATCCCCTGGCATTAATACACTCAATCAAAATTCTCCCACATTTAGGGGAAAGGACATGTTTTGCTGTGAAAGGATCCTAGGTTCACTCCTCGGCATCTTAGGAAGGATTCGGAAAGACATCAGTCCTGGAGCCATGAAAAGTCACGACCAGACCGAGCTAGGTCAATCTGTGACCTGACTCAGGAGGAATACTTATACCAAAACACATATCATTAGTTGTATCAAGTTCAAATTGGGTTTTTTATTGTTGGATTTTTGTTACTTTGTTCTTTTTCTTTTTTTACAAATGTCTATATTTACTATGAGCTCAAAAACTGGATGAATGTGTCTTCTTTAAAATTTAAGACATTATACTCATCATAATGAAGCATACTACTTGATCATAAGGTTGAATTTAGCATCTTTGGCAACCATACTCCTATAACACCATTCAACTGGATCTATTCATATAACTGGTCAACCCCATGCCTTCTGTGTATACACCTAACTTGCTCATCAACCAAGACTTCGCCTTCATGCTGTATAAAATACCCAGGAAGGTCAGGAATAGAAAGAGCTACTAAGCAGTACATGAAAGTATCTGTACTGTCTAATAAGTATCTTTAAAAAAAAACCTGGATCATGTTTTTGTACACCTATCTGCATCTGTTTCTTCCAGATGTCTCATACCTACCTAGGATATAAGGCCCACTGTATCCAAATTTGAGGCTAGAACGGTATCTACTAGCTGCAGGGAACCAATATAGTTCTTCCAGGATATACACTGCCTTTTCACCAACTCAGAGCTTCAGTAATATGAATAAAGAAATGGCTTTTTAACCTACTGGAACAGTGGTGGCAAAACTCTACTGCGATTTTTGAAATAATATATATGAGGCAATTAAAAAAGGAATCCAGTTTGAAAGCTGTAGAAAAGCTCTCTGTCCAAGGCCAATAAATAAATCATAAATCTGGGGTTATTGGACAAAGAGAACTTCATTTGAGTCTCATTCTGCTTTCTTCTCCAGAGTTAAAATAGTAGTGAAAAGAGACCTACGTTGCTCATTTTTCTCCAAGCTGAGCACTAAAAAGTGTTAGGTCAGAGTTCCAAAAACCTATTGTCCTCAAAGTACTATTGTGGGGAGTCGAACTAAGCTCTAGATAAGTGATGTATGAGAAGATCCTGGGAAAAATGCCTGGCCGTGATGGCTAACCCACAATCCTCCATGCCAAGGTCTGATCAGTCATTTGAACTGAGCCATGTAGTTTCTACATTTTCCTGAAAAATGAAAATTTACTGAAATTGTATACAGAAGGGAAGATATGGAGAAATGTTGCATCCTAGTGGCACATGGAAAACAAGCCATGATGTTAAACCATGTAGGTATGCAGGCTTCATTCTATGAACAGTGAAGCCTTTTCCAAAGATATTTCAGGCAAGTGAAATATATGTGGGTCCTTGTCTAGAAATGAAAGCTGATACTCTAGGCCTTCCATACTACTTGTCATGTTCTGAGCACTCTTTTCTGAAGCCAAAGTTTTGTACATTTAAGTCCTACTGATATCACTGGTTCACGTCCATTATGGCAGTTTCCACAGAGCCATCAAGCTGTGCAGTTGTCAAAGTGAAAGCAACATTGAAGCTATTTAAGAATAAAACCAAATGAAAGATGTATTTGATTCTCAGAATGCTAGTACAGGACTTCTCAGCACCATTCTATTCAGCAGCAACAGCCAATCAAAGGGCAGAAATCTTTTGAAAAAGAGCCCCAGCTTTTTCCAGGGTCACGATATTAACTGAAATTGACTGCAGTAGGTAACCTTTCCTTGAAAATATCAGCTTTATGTTGCCAACTGTAAGAAGGCAGACTAAAATTAATACTTATGTTCCAATTTAAATAGCTGGAGTAACTGTGCTTTATTTTGATGAGTTTGTTCATTTAATTTAAAAATAATTGTAGCTCAGATGCCTTCAAAGTCTTAACTAGTGAGCTCATTGCCTTAATCACATACTTAGATGGGCTAGCTGCCTTTGACATTATGCTTTGTTATGGAAAACTAATGCCAAACGCTCATTAGAAGAAAAATATTGGTTTAAATTTTAAAGCTGTTTGCAAAGGATAATTTTAAGTAGGAAAAATCATGTTGTAAATATGTAAGACTTAATATGTGGTTTCCACTTCACAACTAACACAGACTACTGCATAATTTGAATCTCAAGACAGGATTCTGCATCACTATGGATCAAAGTCATAACAGTAAAGACTTCTTTTTTTTTACTGCACCCCTTTATTAAACATTCACTAAAAATTGTGGCAAATATACTAAGATAACCACTTGCTAAAGTGATCCAACATATTTGCCCATTCTGCTTTACAGAAGTATGCAGACTGCCTGCCTGTTCCACTATGTGCTTACACTGACATCATCATCATCACCACCACCACCATCTTAGAACTGCAGAGTTGAAAGGGACCTATGGTCCATTGAGTCCAGGTCCAGTCAAGGAGGCACAATGGAGAATCCACCTCCCAACCTCTGGCTCTGCAGCCAGATATCTGTGCAGTCTGAAAAGTGATGTGCACGTTGTCAAGCTTCCTAGTACAAATACATTACTCAAATCAAGCTTTAAATGTCTGAAACATTTTACATTATGCTAACAAACCAAATCAACATAGCTGCAATATTTATACACCAAAATATATTTGCATCTTTCTTTAGGTTGTTCACCTAAAATCAAATCTTACTTTGCATGTTAATATTTAAGGAATGGCTTTATTATCTATATCTGGTTCAACATCTATCTGAGAAAACCCTCCATGAACTCTTGAATGAAAAACAATTATTTTAGCCATCCCATCTTATGTGTTCAATACAATTTCTCTGTTAACCATAGAACCTGCGAGCAGAGCCACGTCTCCAATTGCATGCCTTACCTTGTTCTTTGCCTTAAATCACAAATCCTCAATATAAATAAATTAGGAGCAGAATTAATATTTTAGAGCCAAACTATGCATCACACATAGTTACATCTCTAGTGTCATTTCAAATTAAATAAATAACTAAAAAACTGCTACAAGAGACTGCAATCTTAAGCAAAGGGCAAGTAGGAGGACAAATTGTTGCTAAATCATTTCTCTCAGAACATTTCTTCCAAACAAAGCTATCCAAATACATTTCCCCATAGGGAGAAAAGGGGTGACTGAGGGGGAAAGAGCAGGAAAAAAATTGGGATAGGCAGCCATCATCAGTTTCTCTCATATCTGTCAGATGATGGTTACATACAATTGTATGCAGTGTATAGTTTGGCTCTCAGGGCAAGCTTAAATCTGTTGTACTGAATTTTCAGAGCAAGAACTGCTTATTTCCTGCATTGCTTCCTTTTCTAATTTTTAAACTAGTTTTAAACTTGAACACAATAGTTTCAATCCAAAGTGATGCCGGTGGTAGTGTTGGGATTTCTAGCCCCTCAATGATGCAACCCTTGGAGCTCCAGAGGAGTTCCCTGCCCTGGAGTAGATTTTTGGGATTCTAAGAAGGCTGCAGTAGGGAGGGAGATTGTCTCCCCTTTATGCTAGATTCAACTCTATCATGAGCAGAAGGCTCAATGTTGTCTACTGCCTGTGTCAACACTAGAGTATGCTGAAGCCCATGAAGTGCCCAACTGTTCCAATGACATATGATTGTTTATTCTGTTTTTGTCATAACTCTACCTAAACAATTTTCAAATTGTATTTGAAAATATTATTCTAAAAATTATATTTTTAAGATTATAAAAAATAAGCTGTTTCCTGATGACACATGTTATTTGTTGTTGTTGTTTAGTCATTAAGTCGTGTCCGACTCTTTGTGACCCCATGGACCAGAGCACACCAGGCCCTTCTGTCTTCCACTGCCTCCCGGAGTTTGGTCAAATTCATGTTGGTACATACAATTCATGATACATCACTATTGTGGACAACATAATTTGTTAGATATTCTTTTCTCTATATGATTTTGACATTTATCTTGCTCCTCTTTATCTCTATATTCCATTCAATTTTTCATACAAATTTGCCATTGAGAGAAAATGTCCAAGGTCCCAACTCTTCCAAATCTGAATTTAAAACCAGATCACCATTACAGAGTCTCTGCATTACCTGAATGCTCTGTTTACATACAGCGGCACTCTGTTACTTATTTCATTGAGACAAGCACACATACTATACATATCAGTATTCATTTAATAACAAGTTTAAGAGATTAAGTGTCAACCTGACTAGGGTACTTTTTGTCATATGCAACGACACTTTCATGCCCCACAACATTTTGTGGCCACAATGCAGAGAAACTGCTATGAGTGTTCAGATGTGAAACAACCTCTCCCACTGTCAAAATAAAGAGAAAGTGGAAAACAACTATACTCTGAAATGCTGCCACCTGCATAAACAGCCTGTTGTTTACTGAGACTGTGAAATCTCCTGTCTGTGAAGCTGGAAATACATAATTAGCTGCTTTGCAGCCAGGCACAATCAGGAGCCCCTCAAAGAATCAAAAATAACTGCAGAATGAGCCCTTTGTTGCCCCATCAACAGTAAATGGGTGTTTGATTTTCAAATTGTTTTGCTGTGGTTTGGGTGGCATGGACAGAGATAGGAAATACAACACTATTGCTTCATACAGTGTTTCCCCGAAAATAAGACAGGGTCTTAATTTTTGCTCCAAAAATGCATTAGGGCTTATTTTCAGGTTAGGTCTTATTTTAGGGGAAACAGGGTAGTATTGTAGGTTGGTGAGCAGGGCAGATTTGATTTAAATCAAGTCGATTTAAATCATGATTTAAATCATGATTTATATCACTAATCAGCAAGACTCAATTTAAATCATGATTTTTAAATGTAAAGACTCATTCTTATTGCTGGTTATAATCTTTAATCTTTGCAACCAGATGAAGATTTCATATTTAGAATCATAACCTGTCAGATTAGTAAAACAGCTATTTCAGAACAGATTTTAGTTTATTAAGTTAATCATTCATATTTGAACAAGTACTTCAATTGTTTTACTTAACTAAAACAATAACATTATATAGCATACATATTCTTGTATTTGCTGAAACATTAATGTGTTCATTGTAGATAGATTTGCAGAACAACAATGGGATTAAGGTCTTTTCCTGAACTTTGTTCATTTTATACCATTTTTACTGTGAAAAAATGCATGTTATCTCAGTTTGGATAACTTCGATTAACTGAATTAGTTTACAAAAAAAGTAAATATTGCATGAATATACAGCTTCATGCTACATCTATTTCATGATGAATAACCTTTGAACTATAATGTATCTTAAATAGAAAACTATCTTTAGATAGATTTTTCCTCCAAAAGCAGTTCATTAAAATAAATTTGTTTTAAATTTTAAAAATTCAATTCAAAATCTTAAACATCTTTTTCTTATGTTTTTTTTTAATCATTTATTTTAATCCAGCCTATTCGTGAGAGATGTCAGTTCTTACTGGTAAAAGCAGAGCTGGGGAAAGGTTCACTAGGCCATAGCTTTCAAAGGAGTAGCTGCGTTAATCTGTAAAAGCATATCAGACAAACAAACAAAAACAAAAAAACCCAAGAAACAAAAACACTGTGGTACCTTATTTGTTTTAATTATTTATATAAAATATTCTTATCCTTTCTCATTAAAAAGGACCCTTGAAGGGTTAGGGTTAGGTTACCTTAAAGACTAACTACTATATTTCAAAGTGAGCTTTCATGGATGGGAGTCCACTTCCCGAGACATAAGAGTGAGAGTATATGGCTGTGATATTTATACGTGGCCTCACAACCAGGTAATGGACAAAGTGTCAATAGTTCATTAGTAAAGGAATAGGCTATCAGATTGTGAATAATCTCAATGTATCAGTCTACAAGGTAACAATAGCATAGTTGACACAAGGGGCAAACTGTGTAAATCAATGTAGTATTTCACACTTGGTAATGTCTTGAGAACCCTTCAGTCATTTTAAGGGGGTCACTGGCATCCATATATACCTTATCTCTGCTGTTTCTCTCCCAAGTCTTATTCTGTAGTATCCCTCCCCCAACAGTGACTTTCAGGCATGAGGGGAAAAACAATTATTTTTTAATAATAATTATAATTTATTACGGTCAATGACCAGGAAGATAAAAAATACATTATTTAGATAAAATCACATAATATCAGAGACATTATTTAAATCATGTATTTTTATCTTCCTGGTCATTGACCATACTAAATAATAATAATAATAATAATAATAATAATAATAATAATAATAATAATAATAATAATAATAATAATAATAATAATTGATTTAAATCACTATTTAAACATTTTAAATGATTTTTTATTCAAATTGTAAAAAAAATCTGATTTTTAAAATTTAAATTGTGATTTAAATAAAGTTGATTTAAATCAACTCCACCCTGCTTTCAGGTCATTCAAAGTGTGTCCAGGTAGACTGAAGTGTTTTAAAATAGATTTCTGTATATCGTCATTCTTGATGTTAGATTTTTGTCCATTAATTCTTTTACACATACACTGCTCTGTTTGCCCTATGTAGAGTGCAGAAGGGCATTGATGGCAAAAGATGGCATAGATCACATTAGCAGAGGAACAAGTAAACACACCCCTGATGTTGTTGGGGCTTGTAACTGCATTACCAGAGTAGATGTGGGGATAGAGCTGGCATCTGAGTTTGCAGCAGCGTTTAGTTCCTAGATATGGTGTTAATCCTGATGGGCTTTTTAATGATGTTTTTATGATGGCCTTGTGCAAAATTCTTCTGGTTACATGCAAATATAAGGTGAATAGCAAAAGTTGATGTAGCTAATTGACAAGGTGCTGAACACATGCCAGCAGTGTACAATCAGGCAGGCAACTGTCATGCAATGAGCACCTTGCCAATTGCCACACCAATATCTACAATCCCTTTTATGCAGGTATAAACCTCAAGTAGGATTCTGGGCACTGTGAGTTTTTGAAAAATTTACATTTTGTTCTGTGGTTTCTGCAAATGATCCTGAAATTACGAAAAACAATACAGACATTGCCATAATAAATATGTAAAGTCCAGCCTCTATCAGGGACACATGGCATTTGCTAAAATCTTGGTTCTCTTCGATTATAGTTGTTTCAATTCAACAAAATACTTAATAGGGCATTTTGAAGCCCTGCATGATACCTCTCTATCATGCAAGAACAAGAGAAGCAAACAAACAAACAAGTTGTGTAGATATATTTACCTTCTGATTCGCAGACCAAAGCATTGATATATCCTAGCGTTTGCAGTTACATTGTTCCAGCCATTCCAAGGGGAAAACAAGTCTCATGAGAAACTCATTTCTTTATTTATTTAAAATTCCAAGCCACAGACTAACTGCTACTAATGGAAGCCTGACCTCTTGAATTTGCCAACCAAAATAAAACTCGTGCCTCAAAAATTATAGTTTTAGGAGAAGACTGTATTCCAAGCCTTTGTTTGTAAGTACATCAGGCAGATTTTCTCTTATGAAGGATCAACATCATTGTTAATACCTTCTTACACTACAGACTAAGTTGTACAATGTGAGGCTTCTCGTGCAGCAAGATTATTTGAAAGGAATGAGTGTGCAAAAACATGAGGCGAGGAGATATGTTTCATTTTTCTTTCACCCATGCTCAGCTAAACTCCTCAAGACTGAGAGAGAATCCTCATTGCTGGAACTTATTACTTACCTTCTGATTCAAAGCCCAGTCCTTTCAGCAGTCATTGGTACTTACATTATAAACCTGAAAGGAAATCTATCATGGCAAAAAAGAAAATATTGCCCAGCTGTTTCCAGGTTTGTCAATTAGTGATGGGCAAACTCTATCAAGCTCAAGCCAGTGTGCCTTAAAAATAAAGGGAGCAATTTCTTACAAAATGAAAAAGAGACATTCCAAACTGACCTTCAAAGCCCCTTCCATTCATTCTAATGTTAACAGCTTCAGAAGAGGACTATGGAGACAAATGACAGTAAATAAACAAGTCATTTATTGGCTGTCTTTTGTCAGAGGCAAAAGACAAAGTCCATGGCTGAGCAGAGGCACTGGTGTGGCTTCTGTTGGCTGGGTAGGGCTGTAAAAGTAGGCAGATTTCTTCCCATAGCTGTTTCTGACAGCTTTGCAGGAATTCTCTTGGCTGTGGGAAGCATCATCATACAGCTCAAAATCATGGGTTTTTTGTAAGATTCCAAATCCCCTTATTGGTTTTGATGGTTTCATTGGGATGCATAAAGCTGGTGTTTGGAAGATTTGTGGACAAAGTAGGTGGAAGGGAGAGAAAACCAGGAATTATTCTGCAGTCAAAGAAGGAACCAGAACAATAAGAGTCATTTCTTCTTTGAGGTGAGTTTCAGATGCCCCTGAAGATTGTAACCAATCTGAGATATGGCAAGCTTCACCATCACCTCTATAAATAATGCTATGCTTCAATAATAAAACTGAGGTATTTTGATGAATAAATCCATCTCAGCGATAATTTTAAAGCATTCAGATATAAAAACCCAAGGTAAACAAGACACGTAAATCAAGTAAAAGATAAGCCGACCCATGCAGAAACAACATTTTCAAAAGAAATGGGAAATATGATATACATAAGGTGTAATTGCCTCTCTAATAGAAATAATTCAGCATCACAAGCTAAAGACATTAGAACATCCTCCATGCCCTTCCTGTCTTCAATTACACAAATATTTAGCAATGTTGATATTCTTTACATTCATATTTAGAATTAGTTACAGATTACAATATTTAGCAGCATTTTCAAAGCAATAATTTATTTTAGTTGGCTAGGCAGCAGGCTTAGGGGGTTTTTTTATTTGCTTTCGGAATTAACTAGATTTTATTAAATTAAATGCATGAAACCTATCATGAAACGTGGTTGTCTTTAACTTGTAACTATTTTTCAGTTCTAATTCACAAGTATGTTGCTGGCAAAAACATTAACTGCAAACAGTATAATCAGTCATATATTTTTATAGATGTTTTAACGTGTGCTAGCTACAACAGAAGGAAATACATCATTGTAATGTTATACCAGACATAGTGATTTTTCACAGAATTTCTTATTCTGCAGTATGGAGTGGATTATAGAACATATAATTCTCGCATGCTGTTTCTAATTCAGAGGGAACAACAGACTAGGATGTGGAGCACTTCTAACCAAATCTTCATCCAGACTCCAAGATCACGGACGCCACAGTAATTGAGAAACACTCACAACCAGATAGCTGTAGAATTTTTTGTTTAAAATAATACCTCTTCTACACCAGTTCCAACTAAAACATTAATGTTCTCAAAGGTTTTTTTTTACCAAGATGCCTAGAGCTGAATTTCCAGAAGATTACAACTTCTTGTTTTAATTTAGTCTTTCCTTTCATAAAGAGAGTATTGCTCAAATCTTAAATATGTAGCTATTTTCACATTTTAAAAAACCTGAAAAGTTTCTACCCTCATCTTTCGAAGTTGTGCAACACTCTGCATAACTAATTACACTATGCCATCAGAACTTAACTTGCTTTTTGAATTAACTGGCATTTCAGAGTGGAAAACTAATTATACATCCCTTTACAGTGGTATGAGTAATTTACCATATAAGTTATTTCAGTTTATGATGGCATAGCCTTGCAATTCTTCCAATACTAATTCAAGAAGTCCAGAAACCTAGATAGGTGAAATGGCAAGTTAATCTTAAAACAAACACCTCTAATACTTTCGGATTAATAGAGTAACATCAAGTTCCAACTTTCTGTATATTCATGGTCTTCCATGTACCACAGGCACAATACTGGGGTATATTTGTATTGGCAGTTTACCATTGTTTCATTGATGCAATTGGTGCTGGATGTGCTGCTACATGCTTGGACAATCAAGCGTGTTAAATTACACTTGGAATCTCCAGAAGTAGTATCCTGCTGTTTCCTCTCTTGGATAACATTGTGAACATGAGCTACCTACTTAGTATGAAATAGTATCATTTCTGAAGCCAGCTACTCTCTTGGAAAGAATTTTCCTGAGTTTATATTTCAGATACAAGTAGATTGCTGTAAACAAAAATAATACTCATTAATAGATAAGGATTTTGATCTTTCCAAAACAAAAAGCCAATTCTAAGCAATAAAATCATAGCACATCCTTTAGAATGTTTTGGCAACAAAAAGCACATTGCAAAATCTTTGTAAAGTGTTTTTAAAGTGATATATATGTAATAAGAGCTCTCCACCCTTGTACTTCACATGGCACTCAAAACGATTTGAATGACGAAGACCTCAGTTATTTTTAAGAAACCAGTAACAAGTTTTTTGAAAACAATAAAGATTATCCTACAAGACTGTAAAATCAAAATAATACCATTGAATTACATTTTATGACAATACACTGTCACAACAGTTTATACAATATCTAGTTAGAAACCAGTTAAGGAAGATTTTAAAATCAGCCTCCATTGTTTCAGAAATCAAGCTCTACTCTTTTCTACAATTATTCAAGTTCATCATAAAGGTATTTGCTATAAAATGGCAGCCACAAAACACCAAAATTGTATATATTTTTCACATTCTGATATCTACGAACTATTAAAAAAACTAGCTGCTTATGGAACAACTCTATCATTCTGTTACAGATCACTGCATATGTCATCAGTAGGCATGGGATATTCATATTCGTATCTCTAAGAATATCAGCACCAAGGTGCCTGTAGAAACCAGATGCCTCTCCAGAATCATCTGGTCCACTTACAGCTCTTCACGCAGCATGCGCAGCCACTGTGATTCACATGGCACCAATTGTAGAAGTAGCCTGGCCGGCACTTCCCCACCTCTCCACACAGCTGACTATTCTGGCAAGGAAGCAGGATGACTGCGGCGTTAGCCCTTGTGGCCCCTGCTTGTCTTTCCCTCACAAAGGCTCATGTTGCATTTTCTTCTCGTTGCCACCAGTGGATTACCTCAATCCACAATATAAATGACGTTTGTCAGAACACTTGTCTTGTGAACAGAAACAGAACTTATTTATTGGAGTGAAGCAGATTGAATAATAACAGTTCTTCAGATACACGTTATACACAAGCAATTCATCAACAGTTCTCTCAGTACATACTTCTTTTCTCTTGCTATATCATTACCACCTTTTCTACCTATTTTCCTAACCAGCTCTATCTCTCTCAGTATCTGTTCCCTCTCTCTCTGACTAACCCTGACTCCTCCTTCTCCCACCAAGCCTCATGTAGCTGCTGACTCCGCCTCTCCAGTCCTCTCATAGGTTCATGCAAATCAGCTCATGAATATGAATGGCATGAGTGACGTGGGCGATCGCCACAATGACGAATCTCCCCGCTCAGCCGCTGAAAAGTGCTATCGTATCTCCCCTCAGTCTTCTTTTCTCAAGGCTAAACAGGCCCAGTTCTTTCATTCTTTCCTCATAGGGCTTGGTTTCCAGTCCCCTGATCATCCTTGTTGCCCTCCTCAGAACTTGTTCCAATTTGTCAGCATCCTTGTTGAAGTGTGGTGTCCAGAACTGGACACAATACTAAAGATGAGGCCTAACCAGTGCTGAATAGAAGGGAACAAGTACCTCATGGGATTTGGAGAACAGACTTATGTTACTGCAGCCTAAAATAGCATTTGCCTTTTTTTTACCCACATTATATTGTTGGCTCATACTCAGCTTGTGATCTGCAATGATTCCAAGATCCTTCTTGCTCGTGGAACTGCTGACCCAGGTTCCCCCCCTCTTCTAACTGTGTGTTTGGTTTCTTTTTCCGAGGTGGAGTACTTTGCATTTATCCCTGTTGAATTTCATTCTGTTTTTTTCAACCCAGTCCTCAAGCCTATCTAGATAATTTTGAACTTTGTTTCTGTCTTCCAGGGTATTAGCTATTCCACCCGATTTTGTGTCATCTGCAAATTTGATTGCCATTCCCTGCACTCCCTCATCCAAGTCATTAATAAAAATGTTGAAGATCACTGGACCCAGGACTGAGCCCAGAGGTACCCCACTTGTTACCTCCTCGCAGTTGGAGAAGGAACCATTAATCATCACCCTCTGACTACAATTCTGTAGCCAACTGTGTATCCACCCGACACTTGGTCTATCTAGCCCACACCTAATTAACTTTCTAATCAGGATATTACGGGGCACTTTGTCAATAGCTTTGCTGAAGTCCAGATATATGATGTCTACAGCATTCCCTCTATCAGGAAGGGTACCCGATCAAAAAATAAGATCAGATTAGTCTGGCAGGATTTGTTCTTGACCAATCTGTGTTGGCTTCTAGTTATTACTGCTTTTTTTTTCAAGGTGCTTGCAGAGTGACCACTTTATAATCTGTTTTCCCTGGGATTGAGGTCAGGCTGACTGGTCTGTAGTTCCCAGGTTCCTCCTTTTTGCAGATAGGGACAACATTAGCCCTCCTCCAATCCTCTGGAACTCACCCGTTTCTCATTATTGCTAGAAAGTAATGGTCAGTGGTTCTGAGAGCTCTTCAGATAGCTCTTTCACTACTCTTGGATGCAATCCATCTGGCCCTGGAGATCTGAACTCATTCAAGATGGTAAGGTGTTCCTTGACTTTTTGTTTATCAATCTCCAGCTGCAATCCTGTCCCCTCCACTTCACATTTGTCTGGAGAGTCATAGTCTGTCCTTTAGGAAAAGACTCTCAGGGTTCAGTAGAAAAGGCACCAGGACCCAGTCCAGAGCAAGACCACAGGAACAAGTTAGAAACAACCCCACAGTCCGAGCAGAGACCAACCAGCTAAGGTTTTGAATCCAAACAGCAACCAAGTAGAAGGATGACACAAATCATGGTCAGACAGTCCAGGAGTCTAAGTCAGGAGGAACAGTATCAAGGCAGCAGGGTCCAGGTACACAACGAGAGACAAGGCAAGAACAACAAGGTTGGCAGGCCAGGCGAGGCAGGAATAACAGCACAGCCATAGACCTTCGTTGCTGAGGCAAAGGTCTGTAGGGAAAGCCTGTTCTCATATAACCCAGTACTCAGACTCCACAGGTGGCACTCCTGAGGAGCTGGGCAACAGCTGCAGGGAAAGGGCTCAGTCCTGCAATCTCTAGAGCAGTTCTTCCCAGAGGGATGGGACCGATCCTGCAAGCACTAAGGTTGCATGGTTCCGGCATGGCGCCAGTCCTGACAAAGACTGAGCTAAAATAGGAATTGAGCATTTCTGACTTTTCTTTGTTGTCTGTTATCATTTTTCCATCTCCATTGAACAGCTAAACCATTGGGGTTTTTTTTTTATTTGTCTGTTGCCGCACACATCTCTGAAGAATGCTTTTTTGTTGCTTTTAGTATCTCTAGCTAACCTCAGGTCATTCTCGACTTTTGCCTTCCTAATGCCATCCCTGCATTTCCTTGCTACTTGTCTGTACTCTTCCTTTATAGCCTGGCCTCCTTTCCACTCCCTATGAGTGTCTTTTTTAGTTTTCAGGTCCTCTCTGAGGTTTTTGTGAAGCCACACTGGCCTTTTTTGCTGTCTCCAACCTTTTTTTCTTGTTAGAATTATTTGTAGTTGTGTCTTTAGAATTTCTTTTTTGAGAAACTCTAGTCCTTCTTGGACTCCTTTTCTTGTTTGGATCTACTGGCATGGGACCTTATCCTTGTTCTGAGTTCATTAAAACTGGCATTTTTTAAAAAAAGATCCAGCATATATCTGTGGCTACACTCTGCTTTAGTTTAGTCCGAAATCACGAATTCTAGTAGAACATGGTCACTCTTGCCCAGAGTTCCCCTTATTGCTACTTCCTCCACCAAGTAGTCTCTATTTGTTAAAATCAAGTCAAGGATAGTTAATCATCTAGTTTCTTTCTCAAATTTTTGTAGGAGAAAATTATCAGCCACAGGATTTAACAGGACATCTTATTTACTTTTTCATTTCATTGAGAAATCCATTTAACACTGTTGACAGCAGAGAATGGGCAACAGCTATAATTTAAAATATGCTGAATCTGGCTATAAGAATAGGAATCCATCAAAAAGAAGTGCTTTCTCATACTGTTACAGACTTGCTAGACAAGTCCTCCAGTAAGGATGACTGGAACCCCCAACTGTGACAGAGAAGAGGAACTCATGGATTCCACAGAGCCGGGACTGTCTACGGCCCAGGAGCTCACACATCCAGAAAAAGACATGTCAGTGCCTGAGCTACAGGAGATGGTTGGGCCAACACTCAGACCATGAGAACTGAGGTTGAAACCCCCAGGTGAAGGGCCTGGCTTCTTTCTTTTACCGAAGTCTCTTTTTGCTCCAGACTCTGCTACTGTGTATTCTTTGCTGTGTATGATTTTTGAACTGCCTGATATCTTGGACTCTTGCCATTTATTTTCCCACAAAACTGGACTGGCTTGATTCTATATTGCTCTTGGGCATAGCCTTGGGATCTCTATAGGAGTATATTTGCTAGCCTGATTATTGCTTTTGATCTGATTCTGAACTCCTCTGGCCTTGTTTTGTGATAAATCCTGCCTGTCTTTGGGGACAGCTCACCTGGGAGCAGGACGGATATTGACCAGAGTGCACCCTATGACTCAAGTAAAGACAGGCCTATGCCTACTATCAAACTTGTCCCCTTTTGTGTCAGCTCATCTACTCCATCATATTGCTTCCATGCATCAATATCACAGTGCACCAAACATCAGATAACCCTGTGCAAGACAAATTAGCCAAGCACTTATCCTACCTCACGGAAAAATACTCCACGGACTATGGAAAAAGATTGTGCTACACTCTCTCCAAAAAACTACTGAATCATCTATAACCCACATCTTACCTTGCCACTCACCAAACTACAATTCTAGTAGAAAAAAAATCAGGTACAAAATGTTGGAAGCAGTGGCTACATTATAATTGCAAATAATAATCCAGGCTAAAATACATTTTGAAGTCACCCATGGTGCCACTCAATAGCTTTCTGCAATAATATTATGTTCCATTTTGTGATTGTAGTCACTATGGTATGGAAAACACACTGATCTCTTGCAGTCATGTGGTTGGCTTGCAACGCCAAGTTACTGAGACACAACTGCAAATTAATATGTTAACAAGCTCAACGGATTCTTCTGTCCTACCAGTCCATACTATTCCATCTAAAAATCTTGATACGCTGTCATTAAAAATAAATTAATTAAAAAGTGACACCTAGTGTGTAAAATTGTCCAAGTTCTATGCATTCTGGACAGCAATCAATATATAAAAAATACAGATAATCAAAAAAGAGAAAATGTATTTTTGCAAAGAGAAAAAAATTAGTGACCAAGATCCTATTGACAGCTGATGGAGTAAAAAGCCCTGACAATGTAGAAGCACAGGGTTACTGCTTGTCCTGAAGCAATGGTCACTATCAGTACACATTAGTGTTGGATACCTTAGTGCATAGGAGTCAAAATGTCAAACTAAACAGTTTGCCCAGATAAAATCTTGGCCAGTGACTTTCAAAATTGTATGAATACTGTAAAAGGAGGGGGAAAGATTCACAATTCTATTTGTTCCAGAAACACCTGAAGTTCAGTTACTGTTTTACTGATCTGCATATGTTAGCCTCTCAATAAATTCCAACAGAATGTTGACATCATGCAGTCAAAAGTATTCAGAATCCTGAAAACTAAATTTTATAAAACTGAAAGAAAAAAAGACTCTATAATGAATGCAATTAACTGCAGGAAGAAATTTTAAACAATAAAGCTATATAGAAATGAATGAGTGTGGCTCACACTTAAAGCACCAAGGCAATGACCACCCATGCATAGAAACACTTAGAAATAATATGCTTCCTCTAACAATTTCAAAAACATCTTTATGACCACACACATGCACGTGCAATGTGGCAAGAGAAAGATACATTTAGGTTTTTCCTGAAATGATGAACTAGCCTCCTGCTCACCTTTATATTATATCTATAAATTGAAAGAACCACTCTAGCAAAATAATAGAAACTGTCTGAAATATTAAGTCACAAACACGTAGTTTTTTTAAAAGATTGTAAACCAATTAAAAAGACAGAAAATATATAATTCTTGAAAAATACTAGAATTCCAATTGTTAAAGAAACATTTTCTCATTGCTAGAATGTAGAGCTCTCACATTTCCCTGAATTTTGTGATACTAAACAAATCTAATAAAACTGTACACATTATGAAACTGCACACAGGAGAATATATGTATGTATTTTGCATGCTTTTCTGCTCACGTGCATTTTGGTAAACATCAACTGAAAGGCATACAAAATGCAAACAGTAGCAGATATTGAAAAACATGCATGATTTTTTCTACATTTTTATCAAAATCATTATATTGACAGGAAAATGGAGTACAAATTTGTGCTTCACAAATTACAGTGACTGGGCTGTATTGTAAATGCTAAGCCAAGCAGAGTTGTAAGGGTCTTGGTGTACTGACTGTGCTCATGCATAGTAAGAAAACAGAAGAATTACTCTATATTAAAATAAATGAGAAAGCACACTTATGGGCCTATGTTGGCATCTCATTCCAGAATAAGATAGTTATTAACTAATAAGATAGTGATTAGGAGCACAACATGGGTGTAGGCACTTCTTTTCAATCACTGTGAACACTTGTTGCTTCACCCAGAAAGATCAGGACCATACCCACCAGAAACCCCACTGTCAACAACTGTTAACGACCCATGACAATGGGTGGAGAAGGATTGCAGAAGTGGGATTTTCACTCACCCCCCATCCTTTGTCCATCTAATGAGCCTATTCAGACCAGGCGGAAGTGAAAACAACGAGGAAGATATATCAGGGGCCTCCTACCAACTCTCCTCAGACTGAAGAATCTACTTGGATGAGTAGCAAAACGTTTCAACCTAATAAGAAAGAAGCCCATTTGCCATGACTCAACTTCCAGATAACCTCACCTGGATGACTGATAATCTTCACAGATACACCCGGTAGAATTTCTAGCCAGTGCTGCTTTGAAGTGTGTAGAGCCCACGTGTCCTGAGGGGAGCGTGTTGGTCCTGCCCTGTCACTTATCACTTTAGCCATGAAATCTGATAGCATGAAGAGGAGGAGGCAACAGTATCCAGGAATCCTCTCTACGTCAGCAAGAACTCTGATTTGGGGGGATAGGAAACTTGGATACAACAGCCTTCCCATCAACAAATAGCTGTGCTTCCATGATTAAAGTGAAAATGGAAGGGGCAGGGTTAGTGTGCTCCTCTCAGTGTGTGCAGGGTCAACATGCTTCGAAGCATGACTGAATAAACCTCATGTTTAGAAAAATGCAAGAGCCAGCTTGTTCACTTATCTTTATCTCCTTGCAGCAAGACAAGCATGAGAGTGTGTGATCCTGGGCCCTGAACTTGTTCTCACACAGGGCAAGATCTCCAGGTTAGAGATCCAAGTGAAATCCACTTAATTTGCATTTTTATACCTTACCAACCTAATTTGCAATTGTCACAGGAATACATAAAGTAAAATACAATTATTGTTCACATTTCACTGAACTTGGTGATATAAATTTCCAAATTATAAATGCATTAAAATACTTGTAAATACATCAGCAAAAAGTGAATAAAGGATTTGTCGTGACAGAAGATTCATCTGTATCATTAAGCAGTGATGTATGTCAAGAGTGCTAATATGAACATTATAGGCTTACAACACACATATCTAGAAAGACTGAAAGGGTTAACATCCAAAGAATGATAGTTTGTTATTACAGTAGTGATGCTACTGATGATTCAAGGTATCAGCTTACTGGGCCGATTGAGCGATTTTTAAATATTCAGGAAAATCTTCCTGCGTTAACTGTATCACGGATTCTGATTTTATTTGGCTGAGTTGACCACCCAGAATGCTTGCATGTATTTCCTTATTTCTTATGCCACTTTTGTAATTTTAAAGTTGTTCCCAGAGACCTGTCTCTGTGATTTTTCTACCTCGGAGAAACTTTGTTGAATATGTTACATTCTTTTTATTTTAAGATACAATAACATTCAGTTCTTTCTTAGAAATAACCCAGCCTGTTGACGCCTTCTGCTTGGTTCACATACCAGAGAGTTCCCCAGTTAGGAGAAGGAGAGCAAGCTCTAGGCTTGAACTATTTTTGGCTTTTCCTGTTGTATCCTGTACTTCCTGATCCAGAGAGGGAGATGGACCCTCAGCAGAATTCCTCCCATCTGTTGAGGGGAAAAGGGGGTTCCATTAATCTTTTCTAGCTCACGTACAAGAATTTCCTCTACTTCTGAATGTGTTACAGGGCTCTTTTATATAGTATCACTTTAGCCAATTTACTTTTTTACAGCTCAAATTCATCTCCTTGATCCTACTCTGTGCTTCCTTAAAACCACTACCTTAGAATTAAAAAAGCTGTTCCACTTTATTTTACAATTGATGCTCACTGAAAAGGAAAGGTTCAGAAACCTGCTTCGCAGTATGCCACTGATGAGCATATTATTGTTTTGGTGAGATCACCTATGTGTTGCCCAGGCACAAACAAGTGTAGGGGATCTCTTAGACTTTGCGTCACCTTCAGGAAAGAAAGAAAAGCAAATTGTCACCTTGCTTTCTGACCCTTTCTGAAGTAAGGGAGATTCTCTATGTTCTCCAGAATAACGTTTCAAATCTGATACAAGTAAAATAACTTCACAAGTCACATTCTACTTTCAGTCTCTGTAAATTCTTGCCATAATATATAAAGTTTATTCAGGCAGTTTCTGGTGAAAAGATTTTCATTACTAGAAGTGCTTGAGTGTTGCAGTTCAGGTGCAGTGTCTTGGCAAAGCTAAAATACATAAGTGGGGAACTTCCATAGACACTCCCTCCCCCCGCCATGCTAGACTGCAATCACAACTATGAATCCCTCACTTTCATGAGCACTGAACTCATACATTTTAAAACATACCTGTTCCATATGTGCAATAAACCACATTTTGGAATAAACCTCCTTTACTTTGCTTTTCAAATATCCAAAGGCAATAGTTCACATAATGTTTCACAAATACTTTAATGGTTTGCAGAATTTTCCCCTTGAAGATTGAACCAATAGTATTTATGCTACCTTAAGAGCTCTTTCAAAAGATTACTGGTTGCATTTTGTTCTCACACCTTGAGACATAATCCATTACTAAGATGTTTCATTTCAAGTTGGGTACTTTAATGTCTACTAAAAAAAGAAGAAGTTAAATATTTGCAATAACCACTGATAGCCACAAATGTATGAAATATGGACATCTGTCTCATGAGAAACTCCAACTGAATTTAAACATCCAAACCAAACTGAAAGAGTTGCTGTGTTACAATTTCTATTGCGTGAAAATCAAACACCAGGTCTTCAAAGGACACATGCTGGCAACTGACCAACATTATCAGTAATGATCTGAGCTGGTCCAGAGCAGCACCTGAGACACAAGTCCCCCATTCCACCCTGCCATGAATTTACTATCTGGCCTTAAGTAAACCACTCTGAACTCTACTCAGCCACACATCTATAATAGAGTGGCCAACTCTAGCAGATGATTTATTATTATTATTATTATTATTATTATTATTATTATTATTATTATTATTATTATTATTATTATTATTATTATTATTATTATCATCATCATCATCATCTACATCATCATCATCATCATCATTATTATTTCTGAATTCCGGATTTCTGAATCCAAACTGATAGACACCTTGAACATAACGCACCAGACATAGTAGTGACAGAACAAAGAAATGTCTGGATCATTGACACTGCAATTCCAGGGGATGCCAGAGTTGAAAATAAAGAATTGGAAAAACTAACAAGAGACTTGGCAATCAAAACATCTTGATTATGGATGAAACACACTTCAGTGGTCCCTGTAGTCATGTCATTGGCCCTATGGGAACAATATCAAGAAATTTCACACAGTACGATAAGCAGATGCAGATCTCAGAAATAACACCATCAGAGCTACAAAAAATGACAATATTAGGAACAGCATACGTACCGCGCAAATATTTAACAGATAATTAGGTTTTTCATTAAAACTTGTATCTGTTATATCAGTGGTTCCCAACCTTTTCTGAACCGCAGACCGGTTGGGGGGGGGTGTCTGTGCATGGGGAGGCACCCCCCAGGCTCGCGGGTGGGTGGGGTGCGCTCACAGGTGGGCGGGGTGCTCAGTCGTGCATGTGCGGATGGGGGTGTGTGCTCACGGATGGGCGGGGCATGCTCGCGTGCATGCATGGATGGGTGGGGTGAGCTCACACGCATGCGTGGATGGGTGCGCTCGTGGGTGGGCGGGGCACACTCACTGGTGGGTGGGGCGTGCTCGCGTGCACACACGGGTGGGTGGGGCACCTGTGTTTGCAGGTGGGCAGGCCGTACGTGTGGGTGTGCGTGGGGGGAGTGCATGTGGGGGGCGGGAGATCTGTCTTCACGGCCCGGTCCTGCCAAGGCCATGGACTGGCACCGGGCCGCGGACCAGGAGTTGGGGATCCCTGTGTTATATAACACCAGTCAATGCTTTTATAGTTTTGATTGACTATGTCCAGTATTTTTGAATCATCATCATCATCATCTTAGAACTGCAAAGCTGGAAGGGACCCTATGGGGCCTATTCTGTACCCATGGACTGCCCTAACCTCCAATATCCCTCTGACATCAAAAATGGGCAAGAAATATTCTTTTCCTCTTTCCAAATCAAATATGAAGGGTTCATCACCATTTTATTCTGCATTAAATGTGCATGGGCTTCTAATTGTAGTTAAAACATCTATTTTGATCACCAAAACAATCCCAATTACATAATGAAGGATCTATCTATCTATCTATCTATCTATCTATCTATCTATCTATCTATCTATCTATCTATCTATCTATCTATCTATCTATCTATCTATCTATCTATCTACCTAACTTGTATCCTGTCTCATAATGCACTCTCTGGACAGTTCACAACCAATAAATCACATTAAAATCAACAGAACAATGACTCCAAAAGACATAAAAAATATGGACAAAAGATATTCAAGTCTCTCTTGGAAGTGCCAAGAAGCTGAAGGCTCATTCTACCACATGTGGTGGTCTTGCAAAAAGACAAAGAAATTCTGGAAGGAAATTCATTCCGAAATGCAAAAGATTCTGAAATTTGAATCTGAAATGAAACCAGAGACCATGCTCTTGGCAGTAAGACCAGATAATTTGGGAAAATCTTCACAATAACTTTTCAATTACATGTTGCCAGTAGCTAGGGTAGTAATGGAAACAAAGTGGAAAATGGAGACATGGCTGACAAAAGAAGACTGGAGAGATAAAATGCTTGAATATGCCACAGCGGCAAAACTCACAAATTATGTAAACAGAAGGTCAGTTAGAGAATTTGGAAAAAAAAGTGGGAAAACGACTTTGATTCTTATAAATAATTAGAAGTGGTACAGAACCAACTTTGCAACAAGTACTATGTAAAACAAGTAGAGTTCACATTCTAAAAAGTTAACAAAATTAAAATACAGCATTGTTTAGAAAAATATGTGTAGTATATATGTCAAAACAAGAAGGCTATATAAACTATGTAAATAGACTGTCAATTGTCCTTGATACATGTGAAATGTATGAAAATTTTTCTTTATCTGTAGTTTTCCTTTTGTACTTCTACATATTTCAAAAACAAAAATAAAAAATAAGAAAATCAACAGAAAAGACAATGTGCAAGAAATACCAAAAGAAATAAAACATTGTCACTAGCTAAAACTCCCACTCCCACTGTCCTTTTCGTTGGCAATAAAGGCTGGGGATTCTGGGAGTTTTAGTCCAAAACATCTGAAGTGCCAAAGGTTCCCCACTCTTGACTAGTGTATTGTACTGACTGTCAAAAACACAGCAATATGGCAACAACACAAATGCTATAGGTATACAGTAGATGCTGAACTGGATTGAAATCTGGGGAATTTGGAGGCCAAGGCAATATCCTGAACTCTTTGTCATGTTCCTCAAACCATTCCTGAATAAGTTTTGCAGTATGGCAGGGTGCATTATCCTCAGGGCTTGAAAAATTTTAAAATGTCTCACCAGTCAGTCAAAAATTTCACCAGTCAGCATGACCAGACTATAGCCTTGCAATTTATTGGGATTGGGAATCACTGATTTATACCCTCAGACTTGGGTTGCTTTATTACCTGCGTGCCTGTGGGGTCATGAAGCTTATATTTTGAATGTTTTTCTTTTGAATGTCTCCAGCAAAAATAAAACTGAAAGCAAAAGCGCCCGGCCTCTTAAGGAGCCACGGTTCCCTCCTCGTTTGGTTGAAATTGGGAGCAGGGAATATCCATATTCTCCACCATGGGACTACTCTACATTCTCCTGCAGAGCTATATCTCTATGTGCCGCTTGAACTCTCTTCTCGCGAGAAGAGGGCAGTTTTCCTTTTGCAATGGGAGTGGGGAGGGGAGGATTGCAGGATTAGAGAGAGAGAGAGAGACAGACTCATCGAGCAGCATTTTTCACTCGTCACAGACGAGTGGACGAGTGCATTTTTCAAGCCCTGATTATCCTACTGAAAGAGGCCACTGCCATCAGAGAACACCACTGCCATGAGGGGACGTATGTGGTCTGCAACAATCTCTTGGTAGGTGGTACATGCCAAAGTAACATCCACATGAATGCCAAGACCCAAGGTTTCCAAGCAGAACACTGCCTCTGCCGGCCTGCCTTCTTCCCATACTGTATCATGCTGCAATCTCTTCCCCAGGTAAACGATGCACACGTACCCAGCCATCCACCTGATCTAAAGAAAACATGATTAATCAGACCAGGCAACCTTCTCCATGGTCTAGTTCTGATGCTGACATCTGCACTGTAGATGCTTTTGGTAGTGGACAGGGGTCATCATGGGCACTCTGACCAGTCTGCTGCTATACAGACCCATATGCACCAAACTGTGATGCATTGTGTGTTCTGATACCTTTCTATCATGGTCAGCATTACGTTTTTTTAGCAATTTGAGCTACAGTAGCTCTTCTATGTGATCAAACCAGACGGGCTAGCCTTTGTTCCACACATGCATCAATGAGCCATGGCCCAGACACTGGTTCTCCAGTCTTCTTTTCATAGTTTGTCAGAAGTGAGAAGGAGACTTTGTTGAGATTTCACCCCCCCCCCCCGATGCAAATCAACCATGGCCATCATCTGTGTCTGGACATGGCAAATATGGTCAGCTTCAGTCAGAATTACTACACTGTTTTAGGCTGAGTAAGGATCAAGATGTCCTCCACAGTACTGTAAATATATCTCATGGAGGTGCTAGTTTACAGAAGTTTCCAAAAGGGAAGCATTTTCCGTGCAATACTACAGTGTGTTTTTTTTCTTATCATAGATCAAGAGGCCATTTCAGAACCACAAAAGCATCATTGCAAGTCTTAAGTAAGCCACTCAGAAGAAGAGAGGTAAAGGAGCAAGGAAGAAAATATCAGACAGCCATTCTCAACTTTTTTTTTGCCACAGCCACAAACACAATATGAAAGAAATATAGGCCTTACCAGAATTGCATAAGTCATAAGGAACCTTATAAGGTAGTGTGTGAAGAATTGTTTCAAGTCCATTGTCCCCTTCAAATATACCAGGGCCCCCACTGAAAATGGCTGCACAAGACTAAACTTGTAAATTATGGAGGAATGATGTGCTCTATAAAAGGAAGTTCTTTGCTCCACTAACTGAAGATATGGAACTACATAATACAAATTATACGTCTGGATGATTATTTGTGTTGTAAGTAGAGATGGGGGTATTCGTATATAAATACGAATATCCCCCCACAGGTGGAAATAACGAGGGTCTGGCCTAATGGGGCCAGACTGTCCACTCACCATTCCGCCACTGACACAAGCTAGACGGACCCTTCCTATCGTGCCGTTGTCCACAATAGATTAGCCACTCCTAGCAGGAGGCAGGATGACAAGCCTCTCTGCCAGGTCGCAGAGTGGCTAATCCATTGTGGACAACGGCACGATAGGAAGGCTCCATTGAATGGGCATCAGCAGCGGAATGGTGAGTGGACAGTCTGGCCCCATGGGGCTGGACTCTCGTTATTTCTACCTGTGGGGGGAATTTCGTATTCATATACGAATACCCCCATCTCTAGTTGTAAGGCAACAATAACCTAGTGCCAGCCACCAAACTTGAGAGAGACAGTGCATCTTTACCTCCAAGATATGGTAGAAAATAGTGCAAGTTATATTATGATCATCATGGTGGACTCAGATGTACTGATGATTCTGGTGCGCATCTCTGAATTGACGATTCAGTATCTTGCTACCCAACTCTGAGTGGTATTTGGAAAAGGGAAACAGACCACAGGAATTTAATTCTGAACTGTCATTCAGAATGTCACCTCAGAAAAAATGTTGTTGAACCAAGCAAAAAACACAACCAAAGAGTTATCGGATTCAATATTTGGATGTGTGGAAAACTGCCAATTGAGTCCAACAGTATCATATTTGACTACAAAGGAAACTTCTCAAAATGGTTAGACTGGTCATTTCAAGACAAGATGCAATGGAATCCATCTGGTGACAGAGACAGCTCCATCAGCAGAGGTTTGTGTGGGTGACTCCCTATCTTCAGGATGTTCTTTCCCCTAACAAAGCCTTCTGCTCTGGAGAGTTCACACCCTTCTGGAACTGAAAGAAAGGTGCACAGGGGCTGTGGATAAGGAGCGAGGGGAAAGAAAATGGCCTCCTCCTGGTTTTGTTGATGAAGCAGCTTCCATCAGGGGAAGAACACCACGGAATACTAGCCAGGATATTGAAAGGTAAAAAGTATTTCCAGTGTTCACAGTATTAAAAAATTTAGTAAAAGAAGTGAAGTCTACCACATATTCAGAACTAGCAAGTCCAAGAGCATACCACTGAGGTTAACTAGCAGACTCAGGGAAGCTTGTTCAAACAAGAGCAAGAAAGAATATAATCCCCGTCAAAACTAATGATAATTTATTTTTCTTCAGCAAGGTTGGGACATTTCATAAGTTAATCCTTAATAATTTTCTGATTGCTATGCCTTGTCTGCTAAGGAAATAAAACTGATGGTAATGATGTGAGTATACTTTCCTTGAGATAAGCAGTAACAATTTAAAACACACACCCCCCCCCCCCCACAAAATCCTGCTTCAATATAAATTTAGAGTTCTATCAGAGCATTAACAAGCACATGATGATGGGGTGATCCGGAGCAAAACTCAGAATGTAATTTTTTTTAAAAGTAGCTCATGACTTCTTGGTTCCATTATCACTGCTATCGCTCTGCGCATACAAGTAATTCATTACGTTGCCTGTTACTAATGAACTGCACTGTGGTTACCAACAGGCCAGAAAAATACAAGGAAATGCTTTCTGATTCCCTCTACTGGCCAGTTCTAAGACTGTACCTTGGAAACAGCAATATAAAAGACAAAACCAAAGGATACTTCCTTTACAGCTTAAGGGCTGGTGAGAGAATGCATACATGTAATACTCCTATTGAAATGCCCTTGAAAAGCAAAGTTTGACTTAGGCATTACTTTTTATGCCAAAGTAACCTTAATCCTAAAATGTAACTTTACAAATATTCGCTTACATTATTCTTTTTTTAAAAAAAGAACTCCTTACAGGTAACTATGTCACTTCCAGGCTCTGACCAGATTGACTTTTAAAAATGTCTCTTGGCAAAGTCTGAGTTATTATCATAGATAAAAGGAGGTGTCCTTGTTAAATAGAACTGGTTAAAGAACAAGAAAAATAGGATGAAAAATAAGACAGTTTTCACAATGGTGGCAAGGAATGAGATGCTTTTTGAATCATTCAGAAATTACCTACAGTTGGGAGCAATGAACAACATCCTAAATTTCTGGATAACATTAAATGGTGAAAATCCAAAAAGACAGTGAAGATCTCTTAAAAATGGATAAATGGGCAACTGAGTGGTGGACACTGAAATAATCCTTTCACTAAATTTTTCTACGGATTGAGTGTGAATAAGTGCTTCATGTTAAATTGATTCAAATGTGAGTCGCAGATTTTGCTCTAAGGAAATCTTTTTGTTTCTTTTCCAAATTAACATTCAGGTGATTGAACCTCCAGTACTCCCCACTCCTCACACCCTGCTCCTCTTTCCCCCTAGCTAGCAGAGCACATTGTGAGGGATGATGGAATCTGCAATCAAATGAAATAAGGGCCACAATTTGTCCACTCTTTGTTTAAAGTCAAAATGGCCAGAAGGGCAGCAGGAAGAGAATATGAAGGGGGGGGGGAGGCCAGACCCTTCTCTCTTCCCTTTGAGGTGCCAACAATGTACCCTCTCATTTTCAGTCCCGCTGGGCAGGGCTCTGCCTCTCTCCCGTGCAACTCCGCTCCGCCGCCCCCCCCCCCCGCACAGGGTTCTATTGCAACCAGAACCAAAGGGGTTGAACCCAATCGCTGTGCGGACGAGGAAGAGAGCTGCGTGGCGGGAGGCAAAGTCACCCAAGCCCGTGCCCGGCTTAGAGGGAACCTTGGTTGCCAAGTACATGGCATACTAGTTGTGTTTAATCTTAGAACAGAGCATCTAAAGTGTCTCTGGAAGAGTGTCTAAGCAGCATCAAGTATAGGGAAACCAGAGCATAATGAAAGGTAGATTCAGTAGGTCCTCCACAACAGTGTTATTCTTATCCCAGAAAGATTAGGTCTCAATGGCTTTCAGACTGACAAAAGATACCAATTTATTTGGGATGGTTTCCAATGGGCAGAACATGTTATAAGTTTGCCTATATTCAATGTTGTTATGTGCCGTCAAGTCAGAACTGCGTGCATGCAATCCATATAAGTTCAGAAAAGGACATGTATCTCTTGATCAGCTCTGTAACACAAACAAAAAACATCCTATGATAAAATGATACCTAAGCTTCATATAGTGTAAAAGCTGTAGAGGAGGAGGGAAACTCACAAGACTTCAAGTCCAAGGATTTCCACTGCAGTTACCATGCAGTATTTTGTACTTACTTGAGGTTTAGAAAACTTAAGAATCTCTGTTCCTTTTAAAGATGATAATAACAATAAGAATACTGAGTAAAGTGTATTAAAGTTTCTCAAAAAATTATTCTAAGTTTTTCCTGGTGTGCATTATTGGCGTTAGTACAATCATTAGCTCAAACAATGTACCAAACATACCATCCAAGAGCTCATGAATTTTTGTGATTCACTTTCTTTAATCCAATGATGAAAAAAAACCGAAATCAGCACAATTACACCCTTCTTCTTTATAGGAAGGGAAAGTAGATTGACAATTTTTGCCCAATAATACACAAACTCAGTGCTGGTGTACAGGACTCTCACAGGTAAGCAAGGCTGGTGACTTCTAAAGAACCTACCTGCAACCACCAATACTAGTAAAGGGCCAATGTTTTCATTCTTAAAGATTGAAGTGCTCAACACTAAGAAGGTCTAGAAGTACAATAACTTGCTACAGTCATTTTCAAAAACTGCAAGGTTTGTAAAAACTCAAGATGCTAGCTAGATATTTCAGGAGGGCAGAACGGGGTCAAAAAGATATATATATATATATTTATAGAACTAGTAAAATTGAGTAAAAGTAGGAATTGAAATATTTCTAATCACCAGTTTTACATCTGTAGAGCATCATTCAATTTTTTCCAAAGCTGCTCCCGGAGCTCTGATTGCTAAATCATCATTAGTAACCACTCCTTTCACTCTTGTCAGTGCTATCAATCCTTGATACCAACCACACACTCATATTCTTCAAATGTTTTATACATTTCATTATATCTTCCTCTATGCTCAACCGCTCATATGTACGGGTAAACAACCCATACATCACAAAAACAGCATAAACCTCTATTAAAGTAAAGGGTAGCCGTCTGGTCGAAACAAAATAAAATCCAAATGCAAAAGTAGGCAATACTTTATAGACAACTAAAAAAATCATCATAAAATACACAAACCTTCGTGGATTAAAATGAAAGGTTTGTACCAGTGTGAAGAACAAGCCCCAAAGTTCATGGCAAAATGGATTTTGCCACGAAAGCTGCCCTTATATATTAAATCCAGCAGTTCTTGGCAATATGGATTTCACCAGGCATGTCTCTCTTTTAGATGTGAATCAGGAGTCTGGTTGCTGTTTTATGGTTACAATTAAGCAGCTGTGGATTGAGTGTAACAACCCAGTTCTCCAAACAAAGAAGCACAGGCCATGTGCTTACCCAAACCTCTCCATTTGGTTTTTGTGTGAAATAGATATATTTCTGTTTGGTGGCGGCTTGTGTGCTTGTCTCCTGCTCAGCTGATGCTGAGAGTTAATGTGTGTTCTTTTTGGTATTGGGGGGGCGCGCGTGGTTATTTCTTGGTATCTCATTAATTCCATTAAAGTAAAAGGTAGCTGTGTGTCCAAAAAAAATAAAATACCAAGGCAAAAACAGGCAATACAGTGGTGCCTCGACTTACGTACGTCCCTACTTACGACCATTTCGACTTACGACCAGCTCCGGCCACAAAATTTTGCTTCGACTTGCGGCCGGAGCTTCCACTTATGATCAAAAAAAGGCAGGGGAAAAGGGCGAGAAATTCAAATTGCTAACCATTGGTGGCAAAGAGGCTGCTTCTTTGTACAGTATCTCTTTCGCCCCAACGGTTAGAGCAGGAGTCCCCTAGCCAGTCCAGACCCCTGCAGGCTGGGGGCATCTGGGAATTATAATCTAAAAGGTACCTTTTCCAGATCCCAATGGGCAGAGTGGCAGCGGTGGCGGCTGAGGCACTTCATTGCTTTGGGTGCACTCGTCCTCTGCTATGTGCAGAGGAGTGAACCCATCGCCCTATTTTGCAGCCCAGTTGCTTCAAGGACAGTTGCCCAGAGGGTGAGGCCGGGGCGAGCGGCTAGAGAGCCCTGGCCAGGCTCAGCCTCCCGACGCCGGGACGCCGACACCCCACGCCCCGTCCCCGGAGGAGCCCGTCGGGTTGTTAACTCAATCCACAACTGCCTAAGATGTAATCATAAAACAGCAACCAGACTCCTGACTTACATCAGGAAGTGGCAAGGAGGCCCGGTCCCAAAGGAAGAGTAGAGACAAGGAGCAAGGAATGGCAAGGATGGCATTAGGAAGGCAAAAACCGAGAAAAAAATGAGGTTAGCTAGAGACATTAAAAGCAACAAGAAAGCATTCTTCAGGTATGTGCGTAGCAAAAGACAAAGAAACGGTGGCTCAGCTACTCAATGGCAAAGGAAAAATGATAACAGACAACAAAGAAAAGGCAGAAGTGCTCAATTCCTATTTTAGCTCAAAGGACAGACTGTGACCCTCCAGGGACATTTTATTTGCTGTGGTATTTTTTTCTAGGCTTGTGGATTTTTAGGCTTGCAAGGGTGTGCTTGCTCTGACCTTTGTTCTCCCTGACTGCATGGTCTGAGGGGGTGGGGTTTTAGCTTTAAATAAGTGCTACCAGAAGCTTTAAGCCCTTTTCCTGCAGAGGAAGCAGAGGAAGAGGAAGCAGGAGGAGAGCTGTGTCTGGGAGGACATTTTATTTGGTGTGGTATTTTTTCTAGGCTTGTGGATTTTTAGGCTTGCAAGGGTGTGTTCGCTCTGACCTTTGTTCTCCGTGACCACATCAAATACTCTGATTTTATTTTTTAGACTCTAATTTGGTAAATAGGAAAGACAAATAGGAGTGCATAGACCTGGGGGAGCAGGGAAGTTTTAGGGGAAGGATCAGACTTCCTCTCTTTTAAATTCACTGACCAATCAGTCAAGATGGAGAGCGCAGGATCTGTTGCAGTCACTTGTAAGGGTTTAGGGTGAAAGCCGACAAGCAGATCGATAACCCTGCACCATGCAACAATCATAAGAAAACTTCTGCCCTCAAGTTGGGCACCTGGAACGTTCGGACAATGACCCCTGGCTTTTCTGAAGACCTGCAGGAAATAGACGACGCATGCAAGACAGCTGTCATCAACATGAAACTGAGTAGGCTGCAGATGGACATTGTTGTCCTGCAAGAGACGAGATTGCCAGACATGGGATCTGTCAAAGAAAAAAACTTCTCATTCTTCTGGCAGGGAAAACCATTGAATGAGACCACGGAATATGGTGTTGGCTTTGCAGTCAGAAATACTCTATTGAGATCGACAGGTTACCCACCTGTAATTGTAGTTCTTCGAGTGGACCTCTGTGATTCACACCCTGAATTCACACACAGGCGCGGATCACCTCATCGGAAGATTCTAGAGCTTCTGCGGTAGCAAAAAACATATTAGAATAACCACCACCACCACCACCCGTATAAGTACCTTGGTGCCAAGACTCTCCTTTCGGTTGTGTCAACCGCCGCCAGATTAAGCAGTATGGCATGACAGTGGGGAGGTCGGGCGGGATGTGTGAATCACAGAGGTCCACTCGAAGAACTACAATTACAGAAGGGTGACCTGTCGTTCTTCTTCGTGGCCTCTGTGAATCACACCCTGGGTGACTAGAAAGCTGTCTTACCCAGAGGCAGGGTGTCATGCCAAGGTAGAGGCTAGAACAGCACTTCCAAAAGCCGCATCAGACTTCTGCCGGAAATCGAGTCTATAGTGCCAGATAAAAGTGGACGGCTGTGCCCATGTGGCAGAAGCGCAGACGTCTGGAAGAGGTACGCCGCGTAGAAATGCTGTAGAAGCTGCCACTGCCCTGGTGGAGTGAGGGCGAATCACCTTTGGGACTGATTTCCGAGCAAGTTGATATGCTAGGTGAGTGGTTGAGGCAACCCACCTAGATATAGTTTGAGAGGTCACCTGACGACCCTTGGTAGATGGTTGGTGACTTATAAAAAGGCGAGGTGAGCGCCTGAAAGGTTGGGTGAGCTGCAGGTAAAAAGCAAGGGCTCGTCTAACATCTAACGTGTGGAGAATTTTTTCTTCAGCTGAAGATGGTGATGGGAAGAAAGAAGGAAGGACAAGCGGCTGGGAGAGATGGAACTGAGATACGACTTTGGGGAGGAAAGAAATATCAATGGATAACTTTACCTTGTCTGGAAAAAAAATGTAAATAAGGATAGTCGTAACGTAGGGCTGCTAAATCACTGGCTCGTCAAGCTGAAGTGATAGCAACGAGGAAAACTGTTTTGAAGGTAAGTAGTCGCAGATCAGTTGCAGCTAAAGGCTCAAAAGGAGCTTTAGTAAGCTGTTGTAGTACAAGGGTTAATGACCATTGTGGAGAGGGTGGATGAGTATCTGGGTATATATCAGACAGACGTTTAAGAAATTGTTTCAATGTCAGATGCTTGAAGAAATCAGCTGCTGGAGAGTTGGGAGGCTGATAAGAAACTATTGTGGAGAGGTAGACTCTTAATGAGGAGAGGGAAAGGCCACTAGATTTGAGATGAAGTAAGAAACATAGAACGGTGGCAAGTGATGGATTGATAGGAGGCAATGAGGAAGCTTCAGTGAAAGATTTAAATTTCTTCCATTTATACAGGTAAGCCTTCCTAGTGGAGGTTTTTTTCACTTGATGGAGAATGTCCATTAGTGAGGCGGAATCCTCCACGCTGCCAGGTGCAGAACAGGTAAGTCTGGGTGGAGTACTTGGGAGTTGTTCTGCGTGAGGAGGTGTGGCAGGCAAGGGGGATGGTAAATATCTGATGAGAGATTGTGAAGGACTGGGAACCAGGGTTGCCTCGGCCACCAAGAGGCTATGACGATGGCATCGGGTTTGTCTTGTTGTAGGCGAACAATGGCGGAAAAAGGAAAGTGAGGATTTTGTGCCATCGGCCGACAAATGTGTCTCCTTGGGAGTGCTTGCCAATTCCAGCTCGGGAGCAGTAATGCTTGCACTTCCAATTCACGTGGGAGGCAAAGAGGTAGAGAGTTGGCTTGCCCCATCGCTCGCAAAGACGAAGAAAAACTGACTGGTCTAATTCCCACTCGTGCGCTTGAGAATTTGTGCGAGTAGGTCTGCCAGGTCGTTGTCGTGGCCAGCTATGTGTAAAGCCGTGAGACAGATATGATGTGTCAGGCACCACTCCCAGAGGTCGACTGCTAAATAGAGAAGACTTGGAGAGTGGGTGCCGCCTTGTTTGAGGCTATAGTACATCACTGTGGTGTTGTTGGTGGCAATTTGTACCATCTTGCCAACAAGAAGATTTCTGAAAGCTTTGCATGCTTTTTAAACCGCCTGTAGCTCCAATTCATTTATGTGGAGCAATTTCTCTCTGTGAGACCATTTGGCATGGATTTTGAGGGACTTGCAGTGTGCTCCCCAGCCTGTGAGGCTGGCGTCGGTGGTGACCTGTATTTGTGGATGTGGTTGTTGGAACGGTCGCCCAACGGAAAGGTTGGGAGGAAAGCACCACCATTGGAGTTGGGAGGCGAGTTCTGGAGTGACCCTTAAAAGTGTGAGGAGGGTCTGTCAACGGGTCGAAAAGGGCAAGAAACTAAGACTGGAGAGATCTCATTTTTAGATGTACATGTTGTACAACTGATGTCATAGAGGCCATGGTGCCTAGTACACACTGTATGGTTAAGGCAGGTATCATAGCATGAGGGGTAAAACCTTGAAGCAAGGCGATTACATTTTCCCTTTTGTCTGTAGGGAGAAAAGCACGGGATTGCACGGAGTCTATGAGTGCGCCTATATAGTGGACAATCTTTGTAGGTTTTTAATTTGATTTTTGTTCATTGACAGCAAGACCGAGACTGCAAAGAAGGGTAAGGGTGAAATGAGTGTATCGTTGAGCTTTGCGATGGGAGTGAGCTACGAGGAACCAATCGTTGATATATGGAAAGAAGTGAATTTTTTGAAGTCTGAGGTAAGTGGCTACCAGTGCCATGAACTTGGTAAATACTCTCGGAACTGTTGCAAGGCCGAAAGGAAGTCTTTTGAACTGGTAGGCCTGAGATCCTAGTTGAAACCGAAGGAATTTTCTGTGTGCAGGATGTATGGAAATATGGAAGTATGTGTCTTTGAGATCTATGACAACGAACCAATCATTCTTTCAGAGTAAAGGAAGAACTGATTTGAGGGTAACCATACGGAATTTTGTAGTAATGATGTATTTGTTTAATTCTCTTTAGTTCAGGATGGGGCAAAGACCGCCATCTTTTTTGGGGACGGTGAAATAGCGAGAGAAAAACCCTTTGTTGTGTTGATATACGGGTTCTATAGCATCTTTGAGAAGTAAATTTTTTATTTCTTCTTGTAGGGTTTGCGAAGGTGGAGTGATGTCATGTGTTGGTGGAGGAAGTTGGAGGAAATGGATGCGGTAGCCGTTTTGGATGATGGAGAGTACCCAGGCATCTGTAGTGATGAAACAGCAACGTCTAGGTTGAATTGGGCATGTTGTGAGAATGGCTGATGGTCGGATTCCAAAAGATCTCCTGTATGGAGAATTACTGCAGGGAAATCGCCCCAGAGGGAGACCACAGCTGCGATACAAGGATATCTGCAAGCGGGATCTGAAGGCCTTAGGAATGGACCTCAACAGATGGGAAACCTTGACATCTGAGTGTTCAGCCTGGAGGCAAGCGGTGCATCATGGCCTCTCCCATTTTGAAGAGACACTTGTCCAGCAGGCCGAGGGAAAGAGGCAGTCCCGAAACCAGCAAAATCAGGGAGCTGGACAGGGGACAGAATGTATTTGTCTTCAGTGTGGAAGGGATTGTCACTCTCGTATTGGCCTTCTCAGCCACTGTAGACGCTGTTCCAAGACCTGTATTCAGAGCACGTTACCATAATCTCTCGAGACTGAAGAATGCCTAATCTATCTAAGACCCTCCAGACAAATCCGAAGTGCAAGTGCAGGGAATCATAGAATCATATGATAGAATTGGGGGACACGATTGCAGCTGGATATTGATAAACGACGTCAAGGAATATCTTACTATCTTGGATAAGTTTAAATCTCCAGAGCCGAATGAACTGTATCCAAGAATATTGAAGGAACTGACTGAAGAACTCTCAGAACCGCTATCCATTATTTTCTTGAAATCATGGGAAACGGGGGAGGTGCCAGAGGATTGGAGGAGGGCTAATTTTGTCCCTATCTTCAAAAAGGGCAAAAAAGAGGAACCTGGGAACTACAGACCAGTCAGTCTGACCAGGGAAAATTCTGGAACAGATCGTAAAGCAGTCATTGTGCAAGCATGTAGAAAACAATGCAGTAAGAACTAGAAGCCAACACAGATTGGTCAAGAACAAATCCTGCCAGACTAATCTGATCTCAGTTGTTGATGAAGTAACCTCCCTGATAGAGAATGCTGTAGACATCGTACATCTGGACTTCAGCAAAGCTACCCATGATACACCAAAGTGCCCCATGATTTTCTGATTAGCAAGATAACTGGGTGTGGCCTGGATAAAGCAACTGTGAGGTGGATACACAATTGGCTATAGAATCGTAGTCAGAGGGTGATGATTAATGGGTCCTTCTCCAACTGGGAGGAGGTAACAAGTCGGGTACCCCAGGGCTCAGTCCTGGGTCCAGTGATCTTCAACATTTTTATTAAGGAGTTGGAACAGGGAGTGCAGGGAATGTTAATCAGATTTGTGGATGACACAAAATTGGGTGGAATAGCTAATACCATGGAAGACAGAAACAAAATTCAGAATGGTCTAGATAGGCTGGAGCAGTGGGCTGAAAACAATAGAATGAAATTCAACAGGGATAAGTGCAAAGTACTACACCTCGGAAAAAGAAACCAAACACACAATGGAGGATACCTGGCTCAGCAATAGTACAAGCGAGAAGGATTTTGGAATTGTTGTAGATCACAAGCTGAATATAAGCCAAAAGTGTGATGTGGCTGAAAAAAGGCAAATGCTATTTTAGGCCGCATTAACAGTAGTATACTCTACAAATCTCATGAGGTACTTGTTCCCCTCTGTTCAGCCCTGTTTAGGCCTTATCTTGAGTATTCTATTGTGTCTAGTTCTGGACACTACATTTCAAGAAGGATGCTGACAAATTGGAACAGGTTCAGAGCAGGGCAACAAGGATGATCAGGGGGCTGGAAACCAAGCCTTATGAGGAAAGGCTGAAAGGATTGGGCATGTTTAGCCTTGAGAAAATAAGATTGAGGGGAGATATGAAAGCACTTTTCAAATACTTGAAAGGCTGTCATTCAGAGGAGGAGCAAAATCTCTTCTCAATCATCCCAGAGTGCAGGACATGCAACAATGGGCTCAAGTTACAGGAAGCCAGATTTCGATTGAATATCAGGAAAAAAAATCCTAACTTTTAGAGCAGTTCGACAATGGAACCAATTACCTCAAAATGTGGCAGGTGCTCTAACACTGGAGGCATTCAGGAGAAACTTAGACAACCACCTAGCAGATAACTTTTTATTTGTATTCCTGCATTGAGCAGGAATTGGACTGAATGGCCTTATAGGCCCCTTCCAACTTCATTATTCTACGATTCTATCTAAGAGCAACTTTCCTTGCAAAATCCATCTTGCCATTAACTTTGGGACTTCAAATTTTGGACTTTAAGTTCTTCACACTGGTACAAACCAGATGAAGTGGTGTTTTAATACACGAAAGATCGTATATTGTATTGTGACTTTTTAATGGTCTATAAAACATCTCCTATTTTTGTATAAACCTCTAGTTACCCAAAACACTTAAGAAATCCACAACTGGAGCTCTTACCACTTTAAGAATCAGAATACAAAGGCAAAATACTGTACCATTTGGACCAGGGAGGAGTCTTTAACTCTCTCAAATGCAAGAATCCACTCCATGCCCCATCAACCCCCCTCCCGGTAAGAACTTCATTCCTCCTTTTATGCTTGGATTTTACAGAAGGCAAACATAGTATAGAATTTTGCAGAACGTAGATACAATTACCCTGCTGTCTTCTATTAAAGCCAAGCACCAAGAGAGGATGATGAGCTCTTTTGAATCTCCTGGCACACACAGAAGTCTGAAGAAAGGGTCCTTTTTATCCCCCCCCCCCAACTAGGCATTGGAGAAGAGAAGAAGCAGCCACTATCTCAAACCTTTTTCCTTTCCTAGCGGAGGAAACAGATTTCTGAATTATCCGCCTTTGCAAGATAAGGAGATGGTCATGGCACCAAATGGCCTTCAATCTAAATTATCACCTTAACTGGAAGCTGGACAGGATGAGCTACTGGTTCCACTGGACCACGGACTTCAGATACTGCCAGTGATGGTATACTGCTGTACTGCAAGATGGACCTTTGAGATGCTACTTATGGTGGCTCTAGTTATTTCTTGATGTTAATTTCTAGCTGTCAGAAAGTGGCCCTGGGACACAGGGTTCCTTATTGTCCCCATTCCAGATGTTTAACATCTCCATGAAACTACCAGAAATATCTTCAAACATCTGGTATGTGATGTCATTGGTACACTTCTGATACCCAGCTTTATTTAAGTAAGTCTGCCCAGGCTCTCCGTAAGCATTATCTGCTATCAGCGAGACACCAGAAGGTAACATTGAACTGAGGCTTAAGCCAGGCAGAGTAGAAGTACTGCATTTTTGCTTGGAAAAAAAGTGATCCTAAGTAAAGTCCTTAAGGAGAATGGTTCCTCCTGGCTTACTCCTCAACAACAAGGCTTGATTTTAACTCATGAGCACTCATGAGCACTCAAGTAGTTTGCCAGTAAAAGATGCCTCATGTCTAGAAGGGGAAATGGAATGTGTTCAACTTTGAAATGATCATCTGGATAAGCTCTTTGACTGAGACGTACCTAACATTTGCTTATAAGGTAATATATTTCAATATATATTCCCTTTTATCTGAACAATAGTTTTTTAATGCAGTACATACTGTTTGCATTCTCAGTAAAAGAATTAACATTGCTAGACAGGGTGGGTAACAGTGACATTAACAACAAAGTTGCATAACACTTTTACATATTATCTTCTTAGGAGTTTTACATATTATCTCCTTTTTTCTTCTTCCAAAGGAATTTTTTTTTTACTTTAGAGGATTTTCTAACAATTAAGAGTCATCACTGTGCACATCTAAAAAGATGGAAAACACACTTGTTCAGAAGCAATGCCTTGAAGGTATTGGAACACCATCGTATTTTGACGTTATGTTTTTAATTGTAACTGCTCCACATCCAGGTAACTAGACAGTACCTGACCACAAGCCAGCCATGTGGTGCAATTATTCATACTATTGGTAATAATCACGTCTGTGTATCTACTGTATAAACCCCCTAATTACAGAGTAAGTACATTGCCAAGGCTTGGGAAATAACATTAGCTTCACAATATGAATTTAACAAGCTGAAACTTATACATGCTTAAGAAATCTTTTGAGGAAGCATAAATCCTGCAAATCTAGAGTGGCAAAAAAAACAACCCTTTAAAATATTTTTTTAAAAATCAGTTCCAATATAATTTTAAATTTCACTGTTATTGCTGTTCTTTGCTGAAGACTAAAATCATGAGGATTTATCCTTATGCAAATTTGGTTGCAAATTATATCCAGGTAAATATAATGAGTAACAAAGGTAAAGTCTCTCATATATATAAATTAAAATAAAGTACAATTACATCTAGAAGCAAACATATCCACTATGAAACACATTTACAAGCCCTTTGTGCTATTTTTGTTTGGCCTACAAATGTATCACTTAACTTTATCTCCTAAACTTTATTATTTACAATAATTACCACTAACACTCCTATATCTATCAAATCCTGTTGTAGAATAATCTCATGGTATTACATGGTAGCTCTGACAAGTATGCACTTACAGTTGATGGCAAGTCTTCTGTGTTATCTCTCACATAAATTAATTGGTGAAGACTATGAGGCCCTCTTTTCGTTTTGGGATTTTTTAATATTATGGCTATTGTTTGTTTGTTTATTTGTTTTATAGGCTGCCTTTCTTCTGATTAAGGGATCCAACGGTTATCAACAGCTCCATATCTCAACCTGAAGGCTCTTCTTGGGCTTTTTCTCAAAGAGACAACATTGACTTACAACTATGGTGTGAAAATTGTGGCAGTGCAAGCTTTTGGCAGAACATGTCTTACACTGGAATGAGACCCCGGAGGGAAACTTTGAGACATACAGCAACATCCTATTAAGGGCTGCAGATTTCTAAGCCAGCTACTTTCAACCTTTTTTTGGGGGGGGGCCTTCAGGTTTTAAGCAAAAGGGTACAGTTGAAGCTTTACCTAGAGAAATTTAAAAATACAAATTACAACTCAACATCCCCCCCTATCCTCACTCAAAACCCAGGAAACACTGGTGCATCCTTTTTGCACCTTAAAGTTCAATTCCAAATAAATACAAAAGTGAGTTCCATTCTTTGATTTCCTAAGCCAGGATCTGAGGGCATGGTGGCCAGAGGGTCGTGATTAATGGGTCCTTCTTTAACTGGGAGGAGGTAACAAGTGGGGTACTCCAAGGCTCAGTCCTGGGCCTGGTGCTCTTCAATATTTTTATTAATGATGAGGGAGTGCAGGGAATGCTTGTCAATTTTGCAGATGATACCAAATTGGGTGGAATGGCTAATACCCTAGAAGACAGAAACAAAATTCAAAATGACCTTGATAGGATGGGGCACTGGGCCAAAAGCAACAGAATGAAATTCAACAGGGATAAGTGCAAAGTACTGCACCTCAGAAAAAGAAAGAAACCAATTGCACAGTTACAAGATGGGGGATACTTGGCTCAGCAAAACTACAACCGAGAAGGATCTTGGAATTGTCATAGATCATAAGCTAAATATGAGCCAACAGTGTGATGTGGCTACAAAAAAGGCAAATGCTATTTTAGGCCGCATTAATAGAAGTATAGTTTCCAAATTCTGCATGGTGCTAGTCCTCCTCTATTCAGCACTGGTTAGGCCTCACCTTGAGGATTGTGTCCAGTTCTGGACACCACACTTCAAGAAGGATGTTAACAAACTGGAACAAGTACAGAGGAGGGCAACAAGGATGATCAGGGAGCTGGAAACCAAGCCTTATGAGGAAAGGCTGAAAGGATTGGGCATGTTTAGCCTTGAGAAAAGAAGACTGAGGGGTGATATGATAGCACTTTTCAAATATTTGAAAGGCTGTCATACAGAGCAGGGACAAGATCTGACCTCGATCATCCCAGACTGCAGGACACGCAACAATGGGCTCAAGTTAAAGGAAGCCAGATTTCGGTTGAATATCAGGAAAAACTTCCTAACTGTTAGAGCAGTACAACAGTGGAACCAGTTACCTCGGGAGTTGGTGAGTGCTCCAACACTGGAGGCATTAAAGAAAAACTTAGATAATCACCAGGCAGATATGCCTTGATTGTATTCCTGCACTGAGCAGGGGGTTGGACTTGATGGCCTCGTAGGCCCCTTCCAACTTCACTTTTCTATGACTCTATGATTCTATGATCAAAAAGAACAGAAGAAAGACTGGAGACCATGAATACAGAGATGGGAGAGCTAAAACGGGGAAGAAAGCAAGATGAAATTACTCTGTTAAATCTACAAATGGAAAGAGCCAGTGCCATGATTCCAGAATCTCCCAGAACAAAAAGGAGAAGATAGAGTGCAAGTGATTACTACTTATTTTGTATCGCTCATGGAGATGCGCCCAGAGGATGTTCAACAAAATATAGACACAGCACGAAGAATTAATACAGCATACACCAGAAATAAAAATCTTCCTATAGAAAATCATGTTAAATTTACAAGAAAGATTTTTCAAGATAAAGTTTTAAGAAATATACAAGGCAAGGAACCCAGCAGAAAAGATAAAGAAATGAAGATCTTGAAACATATTCTGTGGCAAATAAGACAGAAAAGGAGGCAATATATGGAGTTGACATCCCTCTTGAGAACAAACTCAATTATGTATAAGTGGTTGGTGCCTGAAGGTGTCCACTTTGAATTCCACGAGCAGAGTTACTATATTAACTCAAAAATGAAGGCAGGAGATTTTATGAAAACAAAGGGGAAGTAGCTGGGCAGAAAAGAAGAGAAAAAAGCAGTTGAGAAACGAGAAGAGGAGAAATCAAGTGGATCATCAGGATCAGAAGTAGAAGAAAGCTCAACTAGAGTAGAAGAGCAAGCGAGAAGCACACGATAGAAACAAGAAGATGCAGGAGGAGAAAAGAAAACCTCAACAATAAAGAGGAACTAAATGAATAAAACATGACTGTGAAAGATGAAGTGGTTAAAGACTGTAGGATAAAATGGGTGTAAAATGGTAGAAGAATATTAATGTTAAAAAACCAGTAACTATTAAAGAAAATGTAGATAAGATGTTTTATAGATGGTACATAATGCCAACAAAGATTTTTTTTAAAGGTACAAAAATGTTTTTAAATAGTGTGGGAAACGTAAAATGCAGGAGGGCACTTTTATCATGTTTGGTGGATATATAGGAAATTATTAGAAATGAAATATTTGAAAATGCATGTAATTTCTACAGCTAAGTTATTAGATGGAAAATATTAGAAGAAAACAGATATCCCAGACTTAGAAGAACTGACATAAAAGACACAGGAAGTCGTGGAGATGGAGGAAACAGAAGTAATAACGAAGATTACCTTAAAAAGGACTCAGAAACAGGGAATGATTTCATAAATAGACTCAAAAGATAGCTTGGAAAGCACAGATTAAAGAATAATGTGAAGGTCCAATCAGGGAATAGATAGATTAGTAACTACAGTGGTGCCTCAATTTACGAATTTAATCCGTTCCAGAAGATGGTCGTAACTCGAAATGGTCGTAAGTCGAAGCACCATTTCCCACTGAAATGCACTGAAATGCGATTAATCCGTTCCAGCTGTTTTTTAGTTGTATCTCAAGGCGCCGGTTGCAAGTCGAAGCATTCGTTCCTATAGGAACCAATGCAAAAGCAGTTAATCCGTCCACTACCACTAGGGAGAGAATTTTTCTTCTTTTAACCTAAGATGACTTAGGTTAAAAAAAAGGGCAGGAAAGGAGGGAGGGAGGGAACAATGGGGAAAAGAGGAAAGAAAGAAGGTCATCACTGGGGTACACAGACCCCTCAGACAAAAGTTTGTGCTGTTAAGCACAAAAAGATAGAAGAGAGAGAGAGAGAGAGAGAAGACAAGGGGGGGGGAAAGACTTGAGTCTAAACCACATTTTACACCATTCCAGCAAGCGGAGCCCCTTTTCTGATTTTAAAACAAAAAGACTTTGGAGTCTAAACCACATTTTACACCATTCCAGCAAGCAGAGCCCCTTTTCTGATTTTAAAACAAAAAGACTTTGGAGTCTAAACCACATTTTACACCATTCCAGCAAGCAGAGCCCCTTTTCTGATTTTAAAACAAAAAGACTTTGGAGTCTAAACCAGAGGTCCCCAACCCCCGGTCCGCAGCCTGGTGCCGGTCCGTGGCCTAAGCTGGACCGGGCCGCCAAGACAGACCTCCCGCCCTACCCCCCACAAGCACTCACCCCCGCACAGCCCATTTGTGCCTGCGCGCACGCTTCAGCACGCCCGTGCGAGTGCCGCGCCGCCGTTTGCGCATGCGCACGAGGGCAAGCGCGCCCAGGCAAGCGCCGCGCCACCATTTGCGCATGTGCACGAGTGCGAGCGCGCCCGTGCGAGCACCGTGCTGCCATTTGCGCATGCGCAAACGGCGGCGCAACACTCGCATGGGCGTGCGTGCGAGAGAGAGTGCGCTTGTTCGCGGATGCACACGAGTGCGGGGGTGCCCCGCCTTCCCCAGCCGGTCCGCAGACCGAAAAAGGTTGGGGACCGCTGGTCTAAACCACATTTTACACCATTCCAGCAAGCAGAGCCCCTTTTCTGATTTTAAAAGAAAAAGACTTTGGAGTCACATTTTAAACCCACACATTTTAAAACAAAAGAGAGGTCACAGTACACAAACCATAAGAGCCACAGAATGCAAAAATAAATAAATAAATAAATAAATCCAGCAACCATTATTCCAGCAGACCTCTCAGTCTAATTTTGCATTTTAAAATTACAGTCTAATTTTCACATTTAATTTTAATTTAATATTGAAGTCTAATTTTCACATTTTAAACCCACACTGCAAGACCCATCAGAGCACAGAAACATAACCCCCCCAGGCCAAAACCACGCTGCAAAACCCACTCAGAACAGGCAGTTTTTAAAAAGCAGAAAGCAGCACCTTACCTTACCAGGCAGTCCGAAGCCTCCCTGCAAACGCACACACTCTCACTCAGAAGCAGAAGCCAGGCACCAAGCCTCCTCCGACGCACACACTCTAACCATTGGGGCGAAAGAGCTACAAAGAAGCTCTTCGCCGACCAACGGTTAGCCCTCTAATTTGAATTCCCTGCCCTTTTCCCCTGCCTCTTTTGATCACAACTCGACGCTCCGGCTGCAAGTCGAAGCAAAATTTTGCAGCCGGAGCTGGTCGTAACTCGAAATGGTCGTATGTCGGGACGTTCGTAAGTCGAGGCACCACTGTATAGTAATACTGGGAAAATTTACTGTTTTTCTTTTTATCTCACTTTGTAGTATAATTGTATAAGTTGATGCAAATGAACTATCTCACACTCTGGAATTTTACCCTTTCTCTATCCATAACTACCTCCCCAACCCTAAATTCTCCTCCTCATAACCCTATCCCCATTGAAAAGAATAAAAAATTAATGACAATAGTGATCTGTCATATAGATACGGGCACTCCTCACTTAAGAACCGAGTTCTGAGTTCCATTCCTACAATTAGGTCGTTAAGCAAACTGGTCGATAAGCAAGGAGCTTAAAAATGGAAGCAGGAAGGAGTTGGAGCCGGAGCCAGCTGGAAGAGCAGCAGCAGCAGCATTGCCGTTGGCTCAGTGAAAAAACAAAGAAAAACTTCCATGTTGCTCCTGGCTGGTTTGAGAGCCGCGGGGAGCTGCAAGGGGCGCAGGGACCCCTTTTGGAAGCTTGGGCATTGGTCCTGGCTGGTTTTATGGTGGGATGAGACAAAGACTGAGAAAGGGGATTCCCAGCGCTGGAGAACTGGTCGTAAGTCCGAGCAGTCGTTAAACAGGTAGGTAGTTAAGTGAGGAGTGGCTGTACTAGCAAGTGATGCAGATGATACTGTAATCTTATCTCAGAGGCACCAAGGACTTAAACAATTAATCAACAGATCCACTGTGTACATATTAAATAATAAACTATAGTAAATCTAAAATCATGGTTTTCATCAAAACATTGAAATTATTCAGTTGGAAGTTCAAGGGAAATAATGCTGAACAGGTTAAACAATTTAAATATGTAGGTATATAGTTTTACTACAAACACAGCTGGCTTCAGCATCGCAAAGCAGTACAGAGTTCTGCTAGGGTGACAGCGTAGGTAGGCCATTGCCTGTTTCCATTTCAACAGAGGCAGTTCTTATCTGCCAGCAGCTCTTAAAGTGTTTAATGTCAAAATTATACCACAAGTGTTATATGGCATCCCCATTTGGATGAGTGCTATGGACTGCTCAGTGGAATGGATCCAAGCCTTTTTCTTACAGAAAATGTTAGGGATGCCAAGATGTGTCTCACTCTGTGTCTAGAAGATCAACCCTTGATAGATATGAGGGCGTCATTGAGATCAATAAAATTTTGGCTGACAGTCTACTACAATTTGGACCAGGGCAGTCTGCTTTATTGACTTCTAGGGGACACGATTGACCCCACAGGATCATCCAATTTGGTTTAGAAAATTAGATTGATGGGCATCGCAATAAACTCCTTGGGTTTGATGTCCCAACTGGAAGAATACTGAACGATAGAATGTAGACTATGGCACATAAAAACACAGGAACTGCAGACTGTTGTGAATAAGACCTGATGAGCCTGCAAATTCCCATCAAAGTTGGTCAACCAGCACTGTATCTTTACCTGCTAAAATGCTACCAGGATTCCATACAATGAGGAGCTGCTCCTGAGAGCTAGGTGGGGTGGAGTCACTCTCTCACATTATTTTGTATGGTCCATTCTATATGGATCTCTGCAGAAAATATTTAGACTCGTTTTTGTTAAAGAAGAGGGGCTGTTTGGATTGTGACACACTGATGTATATTTTGTCAACAGTACAGTTATCGTGGAGAACGTGGCAGCCTTTTTGAAACAGATAATGAGGAGCCACAGAATGAGACATAACGAATTTGTAGATTCAGTTAATTAATGGTTTGTTGTTATCCTGTATATGTGATTTTAGTGTATGCCAATAAAGGTTCTGACTGACTGACTAAGTGCAAGTGAGATTTTTACTTGAAGGAAATGAAGGCTTACACAGCGTATCAATGCACCCGTGTTTGGAGTGAAGAAGAGATGAACTCTGGTTTGAATTTATCTTCAACTATACCTTTCAGCTTTAAACATTTTTTTCTCTTTTGCAGCAATATTGTTTCGATCGCAGGCAGCCAGCAAAGTAAGTACAAAGGGTTCTTTGTACACCGTACAACAGCAGAAAGCGAGCAGAAGTGAAGGGCAAATAAGAGGAGCAGACTGCTGTTCTCTAGGTAAGCCCAGAAAAAAAAGGGAACACCAGGGCCCAGAAAAGTTGGCAGTGTTTGCTGGGATATTCTGAAGCTGCAGTACAAAAAACTATTTTTCCAAAGCTCTCAGGTAAACCTGGTGGCACTGGGGCACAGCAGGACAGGAGAAAGCAGAAAAGATCTTGGCGTACACACTTAAGTGGCCCTTGCAGAAAATAGAAATTATTATTAGCTGTGAATTCCAGTTCAGAGACAGAATGTCAGTACTGCTCAGTGTGCAGCCAGTAACCAAATGAACAACTTTCAGAAAAATGAGCCCTTTCCCATCTTTTAGTACTTTTGGTCTGGCAAACTTTGTAGCCACATTCTCATGTACAGCACACCCCATATCCTGAACTTTCCTGATGCCCTTGAGAACCAAGGGTGTTAATGCAAGTGTAACCCTCCCTGCCAACCTAGCAGTTCGAAAGCATGTAAAAATGTGAGTAGATAGATAGGTACCACCTCGGTGGGAAGGTAACGGCGTTCCGTGTCTAGTCGCGCTGGCCACGTGACCATGGAAACTGTCTACGGACAAACGCTGGCTCTACGGCTTGGAGACGGGGATGAGCACCGCGCCCTAGAGCCGGACACGACTGGACTAAATGGCAAGGGGAACCTTTACCTTTACCCCTCCAATAGTATGTTCATCCAAAAGGAAAGACAGAAAGCTGGTATGTTTTAACTCACAATCTATTTCACAAAACAAGGTGTGTTTTTCCCCGAGTTTGCAAATATTTAATAAAAAATTGTCCTCAGAGTATAACACACATAAATCCAATCATTCATACAACCATATTCAATTATTTAAAAAACCTCTGGTTTACAAATGTTCAATATTCTGCTTCTGTATCCGCAATTCAAAAGGCCAGGAAATGGCCTGATATTGTTGCACAATATCATTCTCACATTGCCAGCAGGAAAAAAAGGATGCCAAGTTTACACAGCAAAGGGCAGCCTGAATGTTCATAACATCAATGGCAGAAGTCAAAATGTACAGGATACCCTTTTGTGCTCATTGGGGGGGTGGGGTCCATGCATGGGGGGGCAGGGTGCGCTTGCATTGATAGGTGGGGCACCCTACCCATGGATGCGTGTGCGTGGGCCGTGTGTGTGCGGAGGGGCGGGAGATCTGTCTCCGCGGCCCAGTCCTGCCAATGCCACGGCCCAGTACCGGGCTGCGGACCGGGGGTTAGGGCCCCTGCTTTAGACTATCTTAACATGTGTGTTATCAACATTCAAGCTGCCCTTTGCTATGTAAAGCTTGGCACCCTTTTTCCTGCTGGCATCACAGGCATGATACTGTGCAGCAATATCAGGCCATTTCTTGGCATTTTGAATCATGGATAGGAGCACAATACCCCACATTTAAATACCGTAGACTTTTTAAAATGGAAGTTTAAGTATACGTACACTACACATAAACTTCCCTCATGTAGAATTACCCAGTGCTATAGGATCCCAGAAGATGTGCACATTATCTGTACGATGGTTCCTGGAAAAGGACAGAAGCATGAATAGCTAGGATGTGGCTGTAGTCCCTCTGTGCCAAAATATTTTGAAGTGCTTTTTTTTTTAACTTAATGCAATAGTGAAGCAAACATTTGAGTAAGTGCAGCATAGACAATGGAGAATCATACACATCCTTTAACCTCTCAGGCAAACTGTCACCATGCCCGTCCCACAGACTGTAGACTAGAAAGCTATGTTCCAATTTGCTAAACCCTTTCCTTGGGGTAGGCAACCTGAGGAAGAAAAGCTATATCAAACCAAAAGCATTATGAACATGATGTGTGTATGTTTCCCAAAAGATGTCCCCTCAGCTTTTGGGAAAAAAAATTAAAGGGGGGGAGAGCTGGAAGTTCGCAAAGATTGATTGCCACTGGAAACCAAAGTCAAAATCATACGTACTATGTGAAAGAAATACAATGAAGGAAAAAAAGGGGAAGAATCAACTAAGTTGAAATGTGATATTAGAGGAGACCCGTATTGATACCACAGATAGCCAGAAAGGCAGAAGGGGAGTACTCAGTTAAGTCATGCCTGAACTCTCATTAGTGCAAAAATGAATACATATAATGAAAATACAGAACTGACCAGAAAAGACAATATTGCTGGGGGGAGGGGCAGTAGGATGACAAAAACAACCTGAGATGCTGTTTGTTTGCAAGATTTGAGCAGAGCTGTTAGTGACAGAACATTTGAGAGGCCATTAACTCATATAGTCACCTACTTGATGGCACATTACATCTTTGGAATTTTTTTAATTACCAAATAATTCTATAGTGAGAAAACGAGTGGAATGGTTGACCCTAGGACAAGATATAGGCATCAAAGCACTGCTAACATTGAGTAAGACCATCACCAGCCACAAAGCAAAAACCAGTAATTTCACAGCTTAAATGAGTGAGTCTGTATACAGTGGTGCCTTGACTTACGAACGCCCTGACGTACAAACATTTCGACTTACTAACAGCTCCGTTCGCAAAATTTTGCTTTGACTTGCAAACGGAGCTTTGACTTACGAACAAAAAAAACTGCGGGGAAAGTGGGAAATGGACTTTGGACTGCCTGGTACTGCCTGGTACTGTAATTTTAAAATGTAAAAATTGGTTTAAAAGGTGCTTGGTTTGGTTTAAAGCTGCTTGGTTTTAAAGGTGTTCTGTTTAAAAGGTGTTCGTTCCCTCCCTCCCTCCTTTCCTGCCCTTTTTTTTAACCTAAGTCATCTTAGGTTAAAAAAAAAAAATTCTCCCCCTAGTGGTAGAGGAGGGATTAACCGGTTTTGCATTAGTTCCTATGGGAACTAATGCTTTGATTTACAAACGGCACCTCGACATAAGAACAAAAAACAGCCGGAACGGATTAATCGGTTTTCAATGCATTCCTATGGGAAATGCTGATTTGACTTACGAACGTTTTGACTTACGAACATCTTCTGGGACGGATTAAGTTCGTAAGTCAAGGCACCACTGTATTTGTTCTCTATTCTTTTCTTTAACATATTTTAAAATATTTTTTACAACCAGGCACATAATTCCTTTGCCAGCATCAATTCCAGTTTGGCCAAGAAGGGGCTCAAATCTTCTCCTCCTAAGAGTCAGCTAATTATGTCACGACTAACAGGATAAAAAGTTTAGACTGCCCCAGACCTGGAGCTGATTTCCACTTTGAAGACTTGTGTCAGGAGTCTGGTTTCAGAAATATTTATGAAAGCACTCTGGGCTGGGACAAACATAAATGTTCTGTGCTTCTGTAATACAGAAATACTTTGAAGATGCCTTACAAAATTGTATGCTAATTTCCTGGAGATATGTGCCAAAATGTCCCTTTCTGAATGATAGTCATTTCATTACTTTTTTAAAGCAAGCCTGTATTTCTGACTCTTTAAAGAAAAATTGTCTTTCGAGTCTGTCTCCCTAACCTTTCATTACTGTACAGCCTTTCTGGCAGAAAGCTGTAACAATGTATTTGCTTTGGAAGGCTCTTACTGGTAAACCTTTAAAACCAAGTCACAATTTTTCCCTTTTGAAAGGCCTTTTTGAAGATCAATATTTCAGCCCCTACAGCATGTATGCTTTCAAAACAACAACAACAACAAAAAGGGTGGGGCCAACCATTCTTTTTCAGGATGAGCAAGATTGGTCTTTTCAATTTATTTGGTCTGTTTTAAATCTGGGGACACTTAGGGTTGTTATTTCTGGACAGGAAGGGAACAGTTTTACATTTTAAAAATCATAACTCAAAAAAATCCTCAAATTATCAGAGCAAGAGCAGGCTGTATGCTAGATTTGTACCAAATTTGGTGCTGATTCGAAGTCCAGTTTCAAAATTTTATATATTTTTTTGTTTGGGCTGCCCCCCTTTCTGGAATTGCCTTGTAGAATGCTGATTTGCTCTGCTGCACAATAACGTAGATGCATTCTTGTGCAGTGATAGTTGAGAAAGAAGTGGACTGTGGTTGCAAGTGTGAGTTACCTCAGCTCCTGTAAGAACTCAGTATCATTCTACCCAGATTGCTGGGTAGTACAGATTGAAATAGAGGCATACATGACAAGAGAGCCATGCATGATAATCCTGCATGCAGCCCATTATTATTAAGTGTATATTGTTTTTCTTTAAGGAAAATATGATCCAGGAGAACTGCTGGCCATAGCACGGTGGGAATCAGAGCATACATCCCCCAAATGTGGTATGAGTGGGGATGATTAATTTCCATCCCATTCATATGGGGAAAGGGTAGTACTGTTATGGATGAATTGTTGTCACTAATATAAATATTCTTAAATCTATGAAGTACTTCTAGATATTAACTCCACCAAGCAACACTCAGTGTTACTAAAATCACTCTGTTTGGGGCAACTACATATACAATTGGTGCTTAACAGGATCCTCATGGTTAAACTGCTGTACTGCAGCCAAAACTGAGCTCACGACCTGGGGTTCAATCCCAGGTAGCCGGCTCAAGGTTGACTCAGCCTTCTATCCTTCTGAAGTTGGTAAAATGAGTACCCAGCTCGCTGGGGGGGGGGGGCAATGTGTAGCCTGTATAATTGTAAACTGCCCAGAGAGTGCTTTAATGGGGCAGTATACGGTGGCGCTGCGGGTTAAACCGCAGAAGCCTCTGTGCTGCAAGGTCAGAAGACCAGCAGTCGTAAGATCGAATCCACGCAATGGAGTGAGCTCCTGTCGCTTCTCCCAGCTCCTGCCAACCTAGCAGTTCGAAAGCATGTAAAAATGCGAGTAGATAAATAGGTACCACCACGGTGGGAAGGTAATGGCATTCCGTGTCTAGTCGCGCTGGCCACGTGACCACGGAAACTGTCTTTGGACAAATGCTGGCTCTATGGCTTGGAAACGGGGATGAGCACCGCGCCCTAGAGTCGGACACGACTGGACTAAATGTCAAGGGGAACCTTTACCTTTACATATAAGCAGCACACTTTGCTTTTGCTTTTAACAGATATGGAAATCATTCACTTTGGAAAACACTTGGAAGACTGCTCCTTCACTGCACACAGAAATGTGCTACTGGGAAAACTTGGTACTTTATGGATTCTGCAGGAAGTCAATGGCTTATAATTTATCATCATAATCATCATCAAAGCAAATAACATTAAGCTAGAGCACATGACAATATATAGTCTAAAATTATCAAAATCCTAGAAATGAACTTAGGCACTTTCATTCTTAAAACAGGCAGTGAGGACAACAGGTGAAATTCTCACTGAAGAGTTTGAATACCTGTACACCACAGTTTATAACGCTGTCTGTCAGTTACCAATCTACCTTATTTCAGTGGATGGTGACACCCCAAAGGAGAATCTCTGCAGCAGAATAAAATTCCCCAGCAGATTTATTTGGGCAAAGGAAACTGCTGAGATATTTTGGCCAAAACTATTTGCATCTTTAGAAATCAAACCCAGCACTTTGAACTGAGCCTTTAAAAAACTCACAAGCAGCAACCTAACCAACAGCATTCATTGGCTACAATACAAATTTAAGTTTTTAAACGCCTCTTAGACTACAACAGGTTTCTCACATATAGAATGTGATCCTGTGAACCACATGACATTTCTGCACTAGGACCATGCATATGCCCTTGGGTTTTCTCAGTGACTGCTAAAGAATCTGTTGCCCTCCACCCCTTTCTTGATTTAAAAAAAAAATGCTCCCTCTGGCTTATGAGCTGTAAGGAGCAGGCACAAACACAACCTGAAGAAAACAAGATCTGCAAGATCACCAGCCTATATATAAAGGTTCTTGAGCATTGTCTTGTTGATTATAACACATCTTTAAATTTGTAATACACGGACGCACGTGCGCACGCACGCACACAAATACACACGCTAAATGCTAAAGAAAGAATGCTTCCAAAGTCTGCCTTACAAATTGCTCCTTACATCAATGGTGCATTTTTAAATGAATCTGGGCACTGCACAGTTCAATTTAAAAAAGCTAGAAATAGTGGTTTACTAGACATAAAGCCCCTCTTATTAAAGATGGAAATACTCAAATAGACTCGGCGTCTTGTAAACCTATGCCCTACAGTCCACAAAGTGAAAATTCCTCTCCTGGGATTTTATTTTTTTTTAAGATACAGGGCATTTTAAAAAAAACTTCACAGAAGTAATTTTTAAAGAAAGGAGGAAAAACTTAAGTTAACCTAAATGTTATTTTAAAATACCCATACAATGTAGGATAAAGATTTATTAAATTTCTGATCCACATGTTTTAAATATGAGAGATGCTTGTGTTAACTACTGAAATGAAAAATAATTCATTAAAATTAAAACAGATTTCAGAGGATCTAAAACCATTTTATGGTGCCACCAAGTTCTATCTGTAGGTAAGTACATGTAAGGCAGGAGGAATATCAAGGGAAACCAAATGCACTCAAGCCATCTTGTAAATATTTAGTACCAATTTTCAACATCTGAAACACTGAGACGCTTCATACAGCCCTGGGGTGGGGGATGGGGAAGGTCAGTTTATAAACTGGGATCATGATTAGAAGATTTTTAGAATAAATACAAATATTGAATGCCAATGAGCTCAAAAAGATTAATCCCACCATACATCCTCTCTTACAATTTCCAAGCCACAATTAATCTAACAGTCAAACATTTAAATATGGAAAAGCAAACCTCCAAAAATATATCAATTTCAATTAGAAGTATGTGACTGAACAAACATATTATTGTGACTGCGTGTATGAATTAAACATCAAACAATGTCTACTTTGCTCGATAATGCAGCATGAAAGATTTCTGGGACAAAATAAAACCCATAACACACAAGTTGATCATATTGTTTTTAAATGATTTATAAAACACTTTTCAATTACAAATGTTCAATGCATTTCCCAATATAACCATAATAACAGACATGTTTCCATTTGTTTTTATTACATTTTTTCCAACTTGAATCTATTGGCAGGAAAGTGTCTTCTATTTTACTTTACTTCAAAAATTCAAAATTAGACCACCAATAATTGTGAAATTAGTACATACCCACAATAAGTGCCAAGCCTAAAAAAATATTTAAATCTGATTCCAGAAGCAGAAGTCGTCCAAACTCTCCCACCATTTGAAATAGGAAGCTATGCACTGCCCCTCACGACATGAAGCAGTGTCTCCATTGCTTGGGAATAATGTGTTAGAATTAAAATGTTACCAATAAATTCATTAATTTTTGGAACAATGCCAGAAAAGGGCTCTTGAAATGTAATATTCAAAAACTAATGTCTGTAGAATAACATTAACAAGTTTTACTTCTGGAAAACGTTTTTTGCATTCTATCTCCAGAGGGCATATCACTTTACTCTAACATTTTCAAAAAGGAATAGCTTTATGTCTAGTGTAATTGACATTTACACTAGACAGTTCAACCTTGGGTCTAAATAACTTAACTAGAATTCTCAACATTCTTTTGCATTTCCTAGGGCTACTGAGAATTTTAGTCTAAGAATATAAAGTGAACCACAGCTGAAAAGTCCTAATTACATTTCTACAGAAAAACATTATAAGACTGATTGACTGATCAATTTCATTTATTTAATGCACCCTATTAATGCAAAGATGATTTGACTAAAAACACAAACCAAAGCAAAGCAAGTTTCAGAAATGTTTCTACTCTCTAAGACAGCAACAAAAGTCATAGCGATCAATTGTTATCGCACCCATGACAGAAAAAAATTACTGGCTTGCTAAGTTTGAAAAACAATATTATTTAGAGGAAAACAACTACTCAACAACCTCTTTGTACAATGAAACTGGGATGATATGCATGGCCACTCCCCTGAAGATGTTTTTACACTAGAGAAGTCCAGACTATTTTGGAAGGCCCACTTAGATGGTCATAGGGTAGTTTGGATTTTTTTAAGACTCCAAATCCCACAATTTTCCAAGAATTTAAACAGAAATCCAGGAGTTCCAGGCCACAGACTCAATTCTATAGACACCTAACATTTCACTCACCTAGACTAGGGTCTTGTTTCAGAGGCTGCAGAGGCTTGGGCCTACTTTCTGTTGTTAATGTACAAAAAGAAGAAGAAGAAGAAAGTAAGTAAGTAAGTAAGTTGTGGTGCTTCCTGAGAGTTGAAGCCTCCCCTTTTAGGCTCTACATCTTGAAGAACTATAATTCCGAGGAAGCACTGTGGCAGCTTCCTTTTTTGTATATTAACAACAGGAGGTAGGCCTGAAATGGCCATGCAGCCTCTGAAACAAGGCTCTCCATCCAGGTGAGCAAAATGTAGGTGTTTGTAGGTGTGGCTCTGTGACCTGTAACTCCCAGAATTATGCCCTGGGACCTTTTCAAGAACTATCCACACGGGTCATCAGCCCCAGCTAGAGAATAAAACACCAATGGAAGTTGCCCCCCACCCAGACAGGGTCTGCTATTCCTTAAATGACTGGCTATGAGGGATACATCATATTATGGAAATGATGAACAGGAAAATCCTCTGGACCGCATCATAGGCTATCTCTGAAAGGTTATTTTCTACCCCACAACTAAAATACCTTTCACAGCCAGGCATTTAGGAAACTACATGTTTGGAGAGCTACGTGTAGCAGCAGCAACTCTTCATAGCAGTAGAAAGAGTGGTGAATTTGCCACTCTTTGTACTTCACTCCGTCTCATGGTAAAGCCAACTCTGTCCAGAATAGGTTTATAATTCTTTATTTACTTCATTTTTAGAGGTGCAAATGAAAAGTTTCACAATTTTCCCACCAATGAGATTTCCAGAATGTTTTTATTTTGTTTTGCTTCATTGCATTCTTCACATTTTTTGGACATTTATTTTGCAAAAACACTGTGGAAGTGTTTTCTTGCACACAAAAATTATAAAATACAAGTTTTCCTGCATTCCCCACTCTGACAGGTTTAGTCCAGAAATATCTGAAATGCCAGGGTTAGGATCTCATGTACAGAACTAGTTCTCGAGTGAAGGTGTCCAAGGACACCTTCCTCTCTGGGGGAAAAAGAAATGTGGAAACACAGACATAGAAAGAATAACCATTTTAATGAGTAGGAAAAGTGAGATTTGACTCATTCAATAAACTGGTACTTTTCCTCCCATTTTATGCAAAAAAAAAACAAAGCCTGATTTACTGTTAACAAGTTAATTACATCAACAGGACCTAAAATAAAGCATGCACATCAGTATATCAGTATGTAAGTCGCTGATCTAAATTCTCTTGCATAGTTATGCAAATAGTTTAGCAATATCACCACAAACATTATCACTTGCATGCTGAGTCACTCAACTCAATATGCAAGAGTTAATGTTTACAGTGATTTCTTACCTAAAGGCAATTCACCTCCAACAGTTAAGCCAATCTGTTACGCTAGTGTAAATAGGAAAGGGGTTTTTGGCCACTGAATTCAGAGTGCGATCAGCAAGTGCTGGAGAGGCCTGAATTGCTTCTTTTCGGGTATCAAAAGCAAAAAACCTTTCATGGATGCAGAGTGGGCGCAAGATGAATAGCTGCTATTTGGTCTCACAAACACCTGCCGAAGTGGGAAAAGATATATTTAAAGGAGTTTATAAACAGATGACAGAAGTCAAAGTCAGTTGCTAACCATGTTTACTTGGTTAGCATGTTTACTTGGTTTAAATGGCAATTTGTGAAAAGATTCTGTTTGATAACATAGCTGAACACAAATTCATTTCCACTAAATTCAACAAGGAAATTTTTTTTGAACCATTTGTTTTGTTCGTTCGTTTTTGAAGCAGGTTTTTTTGTTTCTTCTGTTAAACAGTAAAAATGAAATTGATTAAGAAAAATATGCATGTATTTGAAATAAGAATTCTTTCTCTCCCTTACTCCGTGAACATTAGAGAACTAATTTTTTTTAAAAAAGCTGAAAGTTCTTTAAAAAGATACAGACATGCATAAAGGAAGTAGTACTTCTCACAATATAGATTAAACCTTCCAATTGCCCACACCATCTCTAAGCACATAATCCCTTGCTGCAGTCGAAACTCCAAGTTCCATGGTAAATTAGCTGCTACTTGTAGTTACAGAAATCAAAACAAAAAGAAAGTAGGTGATTTATTCGGTTTTTATTTTGGTTTTTGCCAAGACACGCAAAGTGTGATCTGCAAAAAATTATGGCACTATTCCTGCCTGTCAAAGCAGGTGGTCAGACTGTCTCAAGCTATTAGTTGATGCAAGGTCTGTGCAATTTCTAGTGATTTTTTTAGCCTTCAGTTAACAGTAAACATTGTTAAATCCAACCCTTTCTGCTCTTCCTTTGCATTCCATATTTACACATTACTTCACAGCAACTGGTGATTATACTTAAAAGTGTGTTGCAACAATTACACAAGCATTTTGATCCCAAATTGAAAGAACAGAAAAATGTCCAAAATTGAAGATTGACCTCTTCTGATTAGTCCTCTGTATCCAGCGTAGAAACGGAGAATTTTCAAAAGCAAAAGCAGCAGGGCTTCCAAATGTAAAACACTAAGACCTCCCAATTTCCTATCACCTTTCATCATTTTGCAAAACACACAGAGAGGCTGCCAAGAAAATGCACCAGGAAAGCTTTATTTAATGATGTCCAATAAATTCTAAAACAACCCAGTGTATTTCAATAAGTGTTGAGGTTAAGAGCACATACAAACAATACTGGATTTTGAGAAGACTATGTGTGAGCACTACAGGACCTGGTAACCTCTTATATCAAGACTGAAACATTAGATGGTAAAGCAATACAGTGAACCAAAATAAGAATATCTAGACAATATTCTGTGACAATGACACATCAGTGGCACAAGGATGGAATATAATATGGAAATACAAACATCCTACAGTGTGTACAGCTGGAGGAAACTAGCATAAAACTTGTAAAAATTCACACTGATTAGCATTCTTTAACAAACACATATTATGCTGAAATCTGTACTTGTCATCAAATGCTGAGGGCAGTTTCCTGGTTGGACAGCACACCAACCCTCAGTTATCTGAATTCAATTCACTTCAAGATGCAACATGTCAACACAACATTAACTGCTGAAAAAGGACAGCTCTCCTTCAAACATACACATACTTGAATAAGTTCTGCTTTGTACACAATGTGATCAAATTGTTATGCTATTACATGCTAAGGTACTGTCATGACTCCTGCTTGTTCATGTGTACGAGGTGAGAGAAGCAGCTTAAGGCCACAATGATCTCATAAATGAGAACCAAATTTCAGGAGATAATTTTAAAGAGCCACCTCTGTCCTTTATTGACAATTCCAGGGATAGAACATATATTCATTGTGTTCATATTTTCCTATGAAGATATACTTCATCCAAGTACAGGTAAAAGCATATTTCCGGTTCAGAAACACATTCATTTCCAAGGTTTTGGCGAATTAAAAATGAACATAAAACTGTACATTGTTGTTTGTTGTTTAGTCGTTAAGTCGTGTCTGACTCTTCGTGACCCCATGGACCAGAGCACGCCAGGCCCTCCTGTCTTCCACTGCCTCCCGGAGTTTGGTCAAATTCATGTTGGTAGCTTCAATGACACTGTCCATCCATCTCGTCCTCTGTCGTCCCCTTCTCCTCTTGCCTTCACACTTTCCTGTGTACATACTTTTGAAAAATACACAGTACCAAAATTTGGAAAACTGTGCATAAACTTTATTCAAGGGTATGTATAAAACTAGGTACATGTACTTCTGAGATTTCAGCAAATTAAAATTACAGAACTATGTAAACTTTTTTAAAATAAGTATTACCAAAATTTGCAAAAATGTGCAAAAAATTTTATCAACAGGGAAAATGTGTAACAAAGAAAAAGCTAATAACATTTGGAAGTGCATATATCAAAATACACATTACCTGCCAAGCAGGAAGAAAACAAGTTTTCCAATCCAATATGAAAACAGATAGGAACAGTATCTCTGTGGGACTCCAAAAATGCAGTGGAAATGAACTGATTCAATTCCATAGCCCTCTTCTCATCTTCGTTCAAACTCAGAATCTGCATTTACAACAAAATGTTTAGACACAGCTATCTGTTGTGCCCAATGTTACTTAATACAGAACATCTTCAAGAATTTAATCTAGCTAATGCACTACTTTAGGACTCTGGCAAGAATAGTCTACATTAGCAGGTCCTCTATTTCTTGTGGTCTACACCCGCTTTATTCTTCCAAATCTTCTGCAATGTATGACAGAATGTCATCAGCTTCTGAAAACGCAATAAAGAAATGCTGAAACTATGCAGCAAAATAGAGAAAGAAAGTGCAACTAAATGGCCTAATTATCCCACCCTGGATCAGTCTACATTACGCTAAAAAGGATCATATGTCATTTGGGGCGATGCTTGCATGCACATGCAAGAAAGGATCAACCATACCTCATCTCAAGTAAGTAGAATCATAGAATAATGAAGTTGGAAGGGGCCTATAAGTCATCAAGTCCAACCCCCTGCTCGATGCAAGAATACAGATCAAAGGATATCTGCCAGGTGGTTGTATAAGTTTCTATTGAGTGCCTCCAGTGTTGGAGTACTCACCACCTCTCGAGGCAATTCGTTTCATTCCTGTACTGCTCTAACAGTTAGGAAGTTTTTCCTGATGTTCAACCAAAATTTGGCTTCCTGTAACTTGAGCCCATTGTTGCGTCTCCTGCACTCTCGGATGACTGAGAAGAGATTTTGCCCCTCCTCTGAATGACAGCGTTTCAAGTATCTGAAAAGTGTTATCATATCACCTCTCTGTCTTCGTTTCTCAAAGATAAACAGGCCCAGTTCTTTCTGTCTTTTCTCATAGGGCATGGTTTCCAGCCCCCTGATCATCCTTGTTGCCCTCCACTGAACTTGTTCCAATTTGTCACTATCCTTCTTGAAGTGCAGTGCCCAGAACTCGACACAGTACTCAAGATGAGGCATAACCACTGCTGAACAGAGGGGAACTAGCACCTTGTGGGATTTGGAAACTATACAGTGGTGCCTCGACTTACGAACTTAATCCGTTCCAGAAGATGGACGTAACTCGAAATGGTCGTAAGTCGAAGCACCATTTCCCATTGAAATGCATTGGAACGCGATTAATCCATTCCGGCCAAAAAAAAAAACAAACAAAAAAATAAAATAAAAATAAAACACTGCAAGCCTGTGAGACCAGGGGCGAGAGAGAGGAAGCTCTCGCTGGAGTGCCGTCCACCTTAAAGACAGAAAGGGAGGTGCAAACTTCGCCGATACTCATACCTAAAGGAACCGCTCAACGGGGAACTGACACCCGGGATTTAGAAAAGGAATTGCGCGGGATAACTGTGGCAGTTCAAACCCCAGACGAACTGGCAGGAAGAAGGGTGGTGGAGATTGAGGCGGGGATAGCGGATATAAAAGAGAGGGAAGACCCGATACCGGGGGGTTGGGAGATGGTATGGGTACAAGACCCATGGACCGAGAAATGGGAGAGGGTACGAGTACCCAGGGAAGAGGCTGACTACCGACGCCAAAAAGGCTTCCCACAAAGACCCTCGTATTGGGGGGAGTCTGAGGTTCGAGAGTGGCGAAGGAAACTGAGGGAGGAAATGGAGTTTGTCGAGAGGGAAGAGAGGGAACGTCGGGCATGGCAAGTGGAGGAAGCGAGGAGGAGGGGATTCCAGATGGACCCTGGACCACCTTGTGTATGACCCGGAACATTGGATGGGCTACCCCGACCGAGGATGAGACCACCCCCCTCCTGGATGGAGAAGCCGGAGAGGTACTGAAGGAAGAAAGGGGGTTAACCTGGCCAGGACCCTGGAACAGTAATGACACAAACCCTTTTCTGAACGAAGCTTGGGCACCCCTGTCTGACCCGTTGGCGACAGGTGACAAGTTATGGAATAACGAGTTGGATAATAACTTTCTGTTAAATACTCCAATAAACCTTTTCCCTAGTTCAAAGTTAAAGGAGACTCGCATTTTTGTTGTGGAGACCAACGATCCAAAAATCAAACCCTCACAAAGCCCCATAGGAACACGCTGGGGCTGCAAAAAAGACCAACAACCCAAAAATAAACAGAGCAAGCCCCGAAGGCGCTGGGGCTGCAAAAAACAAAACAAAACCCAAAAATAAACATCGGAGCAAGCCCCACGCTGGGACTGCCAAAAAAAAAAAAAAATCACCAAAAAACAAAACAACACAGCACAGAAACATAACCCCCCCAGCCCAAACCCACCCTGCAAAAGCCACTCAGAACAGTTTTTAAAAAGCAAAAAGCAGCACCTTACCTTACCAGGCAGTCCTAAGCCTCCTCCGATCACACTCACTCCCCAGCTGCTGCCGAGGCAGCGGCGGGGCCGGCCATGGCGGAGGGCGAGATCGGGGCGAGCGGCTGGAGCACCCCGGCCAGGCTCAGTCTCCCGGCGCCGGGGCGCCGCCCCCTCACGCCCCGTCCCCGTACGAGCCCGTCGGGCGGCAGTGGCGCTCGCCCGGCCGCGTGGCTTCCTTCGGCAGCGCCTCCGCACCGGCCGGCCACCAGAGCCAGTGCTGGAGCGGGAGGCGGCGCTGAAGGAAGCCGCGCGGCTGGGTGACCACCGCTGCCGCCTGATGGGCTCCTCCGGGGACAGGGGCGGGGCGTGGGGGGGCGGCGTCGGGAGGCTGAGCCTGGCCAGGGCAGTCCAGCTGCTCACACCGGCCTCACCCTCTGGGCAACTGTCCTTGAAGCAACTGGGCTGCAAAATAGGGCAATGGGTTCACTCCTCTGCACATAGCAGAGGACGAGTGCACCCAAAGCAATGAAGTGCCTCAGCCGCCGCCGCCGCCACTCTGCCCATTGGGATCTGGAAAAGGTACCTTTTAGATTATAATTCCCAGATGCCCCCAGCCTGCAGGGGTCTGGACTGGCTAGGGGACTCCTGCTCTAACTGTTGGGGCAAAAGAGCTACTGTACAAAAAAGCAGCCTCTTTGCCACCAACGGTTAGCAATTTGAATTTCCCGCCCTTTTCCCCTGCCTTTTTTTGATCGTAAGTGGAAGCTCCGGCCGCAAGTCGAAGCAAAATTTTGTGGCTGGAGCTGGTCGTAAGTCGAAATGGTTGTAAGTAGGGACGTACGTAAGTCGAGGCACCACTGTACTTCTGTTAATGCAGCCTAAAATAGCATTTGCCTTTTTTTAGCCACACCACACTTTTGGCTCATATTCAGCTTGTGATCTACAACAATTCCAAGATCCTTCTTGCTTTCAGTATTTATGAGTCAGGTATCCCCCATGGTAACTGTGTGTTTTGTTTCTTTTTCTGAGGTGCAGTACTTTGCACTTATCCCTGTTGAATTTCATTCTGTTGTTTTCAGCCCACTGCTCCAGCCTATCTAGACCATTCTGAATTTTGTTTCTGTCTTCCAAGGTATTAGCTAGTCCGCCCAATTTTGTATCATCTGCAAATCTGACAAGCATTCCCTGCACTCCCTCATCCAAGTCATTAATAAAAATATTGAAGATCACCGAGCCCAGGATTGAGCCTTGGGGTACCCGAGTTGTTATCTCCTCCCAGTTGGAGAAAGAGCCATTAATCATCAGACTGCGATTCTGTAGCGCTCACCCGTTTCCCATGATTTCAAGAAAATAATGGACAGAGGTCCCAAGAGTTCTTCAGCCAATTCCTTCCTCTTGGATGCAGTTCATCTGGCCCTGGAGAGCTGAACTCGTTCAAGGTAGTAAGGTTTCCTTGACTTTTTGTTTATCAATCTTCGGCTGCAATCCTGTCCCTTCCACTTCCACTTCACATTTGTCTGGAGGTTCACAGTCTGTCCTATGGGAAACGATTGAGCTAAAATAGAAATTGAGCACTTCTGTGCTTTCTTTGTCATCTGTTATCATTTTTCCATCTCCATTGAGTAGCTGAGCCACAGTTTCTTTTCTTTGTCTTTTGCTTCAAACATATCTGAATAATGATTTTTTATTGCTTTTAGTGTCTGTAACTAACCTCAGCTCATTCTCGGCTTTTGCCTTCCTAATGCCATCCCTGCAATTCCTTGCTACTTGTCTGTACTTTTCCTTCATGACCTGGCCTTCTTTCCACTTTCTACACATGCCTTTTTTGTTTTCATGTCCTCTCTGAGCTTTCTGTGAAGTCACACTGGCCTTTTTTGTTATCTCCCATCTTTTTTTCTTGTTGGGATTGTTTGTAGTTGCGCTTTTAGAATTTTTTTTTTTTAAGAAACTCCCACCCTTCTCGACTCCTTTTCTTGTTAGGATTTCCTGCCATGGGACCTTACTCATCCTTGTTCTGAGATTATTAAAACTAACTTTTTAAAAATCCAACACATGTGTGTAGCTACACTATGCTTTTGTTTCCTTTGACATCAAGAATTCTAGTAGAACATGGTCACTCTTGCCCAGAGTTCCCCTTACTGCCACTTCCTCCACCAAGTCATCTCTATTGGTTAGAATCAAGTCAAGGACAGCTAGTCTTCTAGTTTCTTTCTCCACTTTTTATAGGAGAAAATTATCTGCCACACAAGGCAGGAATTTCTTGGAAGGGCCATACTTGGCAGAATTTGCCTCCCACCATATATCTAGATAATTGAAATCTCCTATCACTACTATGTCATTTCTCTTTGAAATCCTTGCAATTTGTTTCTCAAAAGTTTCAGCTGCTTCTTCTCGATTGGGCGGCTGGTAGTAGACTCCAACTACCATGTTCCTTTTGTTTTTTGTCCCAACTAGATGGATCCAGATGCTCTCAATGGGACACCCAATCTCCCCCTCCTGTATCCTCGAAGGCTTTCACAGCCGGGATCCGATGGTTGTTGTAGGTTTTTGGGGCTGTCTGGCCGTGTTCTTGAGGCCTGGCTCCCAGCACTGAAAAACACAGCCTGCAAAAGGTCAACGAACTATAACCAGCCACAAGGACCGGTGATCACTGCACACAAAAGACCAGCTAACGACACCCATCAATCACAGTGATAGATCATCTCTCCCCCTTATCAAAACAATACACCCACAACAAAAACCACGTTGATCACCATAATCACCCAATCTCCTGAAAAGGACAAAAAGCTGATCCCACAGCTATAAATACTCAACTATCCCACAAACTGTACCAGAGCACAGATAGAGTTCTGACTCTGTCCTCTGAAGATGCCGGCCACAGAGACTGTTGAAACGTTAGGAAGAAAAACCCCAAGAACACGGCCAGACAGCCCGAAAAACCTACAACAACCCCCCTCCTGTCTTTCTGTGCAGGAATGCAGAATTGTTACATATACTGCAACTCCACCTCCCTTTCTATTCTCCCTGTTCTTTTTGAACCATTTATATCCTTCAATTGTTGTATTCCAGTCATGGGAGTCATCCCACCAAGTAAGTAGCATGATCTATAATAAAACCAGCATCACCAAAAAAAATCCTCCTCCTGTCTCTTTCTCCATGTTTTACTTAATCTTAATGATTTTGAGAAATGGATGCTTCCTACCGTGTTTCCCTGAAAATAAGACAGGGTGTTTTATTAAATTTTGCTCCAAAAAACGCATTAGGGCTTATTTTCAGGGGATGTTTTATTTTTTTCATGTACAACTATCTACATTTATTCAAATACAGTCATGTCATCTTCTAGTTGCTGCACAATGGTGGAGGGCAGGGTTTCACTTAACTGGGGCTTATTTTGGGGGTAGGGCTTATATTACGAGCATCCTGAAAAATCATACTAGGGCTTATTTTCAGGTTAGGTCTTATTTTCGGGGAAACAGGGTAGTCACATGCCTGCAGAGGGAAATGGAAAGAAAGTTTTCTGCTTGTTTTTAATTGTTGCTAGCTAACACAGTCCTTTCAAAGCATCACTGATCCATTAGCAACAATGAAAAAGAATGGCAAAATTTCCTCTCTCTTCTTCTGCACAAGTGAATGGCCAGGAAGCTTCCCATTTCTCAAGAGCATTAACAAAGGAACACTCAGTCAGCTGCTTTTGTTCAATTCCAGCAGTTAAACATGTTGGAACCAAACCAAAATGGAACCATCCTACCTGAACCAAAAAACCAGTAGCCTCTGAAAGGGACCCAAAAAGGTATGGGTAGGCATCGATTGTGGTGGCCTGGTTCTCAATGGCATGTACATTGTGTGGTCATTGGGAAAAAGAGGAAACCAGCCTACCCCACACAGCAATAGTCTATCCATTCCTCCCTTCCTATCAGCATCTGTTTTGGTGGTTTATGTGCCCTGTGCCTCACAGTCTTTTTCTTTTCTTTTAAAGCTATGAGAAAGTTCCATAAACCACTGGCTAGAGAATTCTCATATTAGCATGCTCAAGCCACAGCTCTGAGAGTGTAGCCTATGTTGTTCCAAAACAAAAAAAATGTCTTAATCTGTACAGTAGGGAACTACAGAATGTACATGTTCACATCTTCTACTTTAATAACAAGAATTCTTGTAATCTAGAATATAATAAGACTAGTCATTCTCAAATTCCAGTCAGAAAAAGGGGGGAAAATTCACTCATCATCCTCACATTTATATGAAAAAAAACACCAAATAGAACTTGGGCAGCAAAAATGCAAGAGGAAAAATAATTATAATTCATATATAACTTTACATAAAGGCTTTATCATATAATTAAAGGCTGATCATTCACAACTGTCCAAAAACTTCTCCAATATTCTTTTAAAAAAATAGGCAAGATTACTTTTTTAAAAAAATCAAACATATGTGCCTTTTTTCTGTTTATGTCTTCGGAAAGAACATTCCGCATAATGAAAAACATGACCAAATTTTTCACAGTACATCACTATAAAACCCTGTAATTGACTTCTGGGATTGGTTTATTCCATGTCTATTTTTGTCTACATAGAAAACAGAAATGATGTGGTGAAAAGACCAAAATGTAGGTCCCATTGCAGGATAAGGCTCCATCCTGATTAACAAAGTAGTATCATGTTTTCACTGGGAAACATGCCCATTTTGTAGACAGTCCACATGAACTTCCATTAAAACAGAGAGAGAGAAAGAGAGCCAGACAGACAGACAGAGGCAGAGACAGAGAGAATCGACAGACTTAATTTGTAAAGTCAAGCCTGCAGAGTCTGCTGTGCATTCTCGGCTTTGGTTGGATGAGAATAAATCTACCTAGCCCTTCTACTGAATGGAATGGAAGTCCATCTATAATTTTTATTAGAGATTAAACTAATATATACATTTCCAGCTATTCAAAATTTATTTCATGGCACAAGACCATGTTAACCTGCCATTCATTACTATTTATTATAACCTTAAATGACCTAGTGCTTAAGTACAACTTTCTACAATTTACTTTAAAAAATGAAATGTCCTGAGATTTTATATCTTACTGTTTCAAATTTATACTAAACATTGTGCCTGCTGTGTTATCTGCAAATTACAAAATTATATAATTTAAAAAAATCTTTCACTCTCAATACTACTCAAGTGGTGATTGTGCATGTGTGTGTTCTGTACTGTCAAGTTGGAACCGACATACAGTGACCCTAATTGACTTTCAAGGTGAGATATTTTAAGGAGTGGTTTTACCATTTCTACTCCCCCAATGAGTTTCTATGACCAAGTGGAGATTTGAACCAGGAATCCCATATATAGACACTTAATTTAGGCAGAAGATAAACAATTTAGGAGAATATCAGGCAAAATCCAAAGAAACAAAACAAAAAAACAAAAAAAGACAAAAACATGTTGCACCTTATATTTTAATGTAAGCTTTCATGAACAAGTCCACTTCATCAGACATGTTTTTGTCTTTTTTGTTTTGTTTCTTAGGATTTTGCCTGATATGCTAGCACAGATGAACACAACTACGTCTTCTAAAACTACAATTTAGCAGATTGTCAAATGTAAAAATTACTATGTCTGAGTAAAAATAATGTGGGAACTGCCAGAATGTTCCACCAGTTTCTTCCTAAACTACTCCAGCTGTGACTTGTACCGATACATGTTCCTCAACTGGATGAGAAGATTCTAAACAGGAAGAAGTACCGTGTTTCCCCGAAAATAAGACAGGGTCTTATATTAATTTTTGCTCCAAAAAACGCATTAGGGCTTATTTTCAGGGGATGTTTTATTTTACAGTCATGTCATCTTCTTCTGGTTGCTGCACAATGGTGGAGGGCGGGGTTTGACTTAACTAGGGCTTATTTTTGGGGTAGGGCTTATATTACGAGCATCCTGAAAAATCATACTAGGGCTTATTTTCAGGTTAGGTCTTATTTTTGGTGAAACAGGGTAGTACCCATGTATTACCACTGGGTTTGGTGAGTGAAAATCTTTTCCCATTTCACCAACACAAGGGTGTGCCACAAGGAAAAATTCTAAGTTCAAGTGTCTTGAGCTTTTCCCTTTGCTATCAATATAATTGCAAAGTCTGGCATGAATGGGCTGAGAGGTAAGGAAGAAATAATTGTTTTGTATCATCACTGTCACTGTCATAAAGATGTGTAAATAAGTTTATTTCTGGAACTGCAAGTCATAATAAGTTAAAAGTGAAACATACAGTAAGATGAATACAAATACTATAAATGAAACTATAAAATGGAAAATACAAAATAATAACTGTAGTCATGATGGAAAAGACAAAATGCCATAGCGAACCTTGGCACTACCATTTGGCCAGATATCTAACAGCCTTAGCAGATATAATAGCGTAATTTTAAGAGATGACAAAGTAAAAAATGGCCATTTGGTAGCTAACATAAGGCAGCATATTTGCCAGCCAGTAATTAAGCTGTTCCACTTCAGATCCTGTGAAATTGTCATTAAACTGTCCCAAAGTTCTTTCTTTTATGGTTTTGTAAAAGGAATAACACTGGACATAATTCTGAGATTCTCATTTTCCCTGGTCACAGCAGCAAAGGTTGTGGTTTTAGAAGAGTAGCTGTGTTAATCTGTGCAAGTAAAACCTAAAGGAAAAAAATAAGAGATAAAAACTCTGTGGCACCTTAAAGACTCATACTTTCATGAGCTTTTGTGGACGTCCACTTCTTCAGACATATGAAATAAAATACAGAGTTCACACAGTAAAACATTCATGCCTGGCTTTAAGATACAGTGGTATATGACTGCAATTCACACATGCAATAATTTATAACCTATGTCTGGTGTTCAGTTCTTTTGAAGTCTGGTTTTATAAACATTCCCACAAGAGACAGAAAACAAGGCAAGAGCAAAAAAGGGGGCAAGGTGTCTCTGTGTGGTTCCTTAAAGACCAACTGTAAGGAACAATATAGTTAAAGGAGACAGTGGAAAAATAATGTGTCAATACAGAGAGTATTAACAGTTTTTACCTTTGAGATGGGTCAGGTACTTGTGAAGGAAAATAACCATAGATAACTAGCATAATTATTACATATGGTAATGACTTCAGAAACCTTGACTGATAGTCAATCCATATATATGCATGCCCATCATGTGTATAAACTATATCTCAGCTGTTTCCCTCAGCTGTTGTTCTGTAGTTTCTTTTTCAGAAGAGAAACTCTCATATCTTGTGAAGAGTGTCTTGGTAGATTGAAGTGGTTTGAGACAGGTTTCTGTGTACTATGGTTTCTGATGTCTGATTTATGTCCATTGATTCTTTTGTGTGGAGACTGTCCTGTTTGTCTTATGTGGAGTGCACAGGGGCACTGTTGGGGGAAAAATAGCATGGATCGCACTAGCTGAGGAACAAGTGAAGATGCCCTTTACGTTCTGTGTAACATTGTTAGGTCCTGTAATTGTGTTGGCAGAATAGATGTGGAGGCAGAGTTGGCATCTTGCTCTGTGGCAGGGTTTGGTCTTAATGTCTGTGTCAGTCTTGTGTATTTCGTATTTGTTTGAGTTTGGGGGGCTGTCTGTAAGCAAGTATAGATCTGCCATCAAGGCCTTGGAAGAGTGATGATTCTAAATGCTCCCTAGCCCATTCTCAAGAATGGGCTAGGGAGCATTTAAGATCTGTGTGAGTGGTCTCAGTTGTGGACTGAAAGTGACAACTACTAGTGTCATTTTCTCTTCTGGGTCTGTCTTGCAGTAGGTTACTTCTGGTTATATGTCTTGCTTTGCTAATTTGTTCCTTAGGATTGTTCTAGGTCAGCCATGAATATATTTGCTTATCATGAGACCATGCGAGTGGCAGCAAAGGTGCTGTTTTACAAGAACTTTGCAGAGTCTAACTAAGCTCAATTTATGCTGACAGCATGGTTTGAAAGCACTAGATGGTCAATGACTTTTGTGTGAAGGTGTACTAGTAAGACTAACTAGGTACCATATGGTAAATCTAAGTTTTTTTAACTGGGGGGGGGGGAGGTACCCTAATGAGAATTTTGACTTATGGTGACCTTTTTCAGGGTTTTCTAGGTAAAGAGTACTCAGAAGTGGTTTACCCTTCCTTTCTTCTGGGAGTATCCTGGGGCCATGCAGCTTGCCCAAGGCTGCACAAAGTGACTCTTCTGGGAGGCACAGTGGGAGACTGAACTCCCAACCTCTGCTAAACTATCCAGCCAGGACAAGGACAACACATTTGCCCACTGATTTCCTTCCCAGTAGTAATAGGATTTTACTATCCAAGAGGCTATCAAGCTTCTTAAAATATGTCAATAGTGTCAAGAGTATACTCTTACAGAACCTGAAGGCAGGTCTACTTCCATCCTTTGACATGCTGCAGGGATGCCCTGAGGGAAACTGAACATTTTACTAAGAAATTGTTCTGGACTATTTCCAACTGGGTGAACAATTTCTCAATCTATATCCAGACTACACCCCTATACAGAAGCTGTGTTCTTACTTTGCCCTAAAGTATTTTAAATACAGGGGCTATTAACTAGCAATTATCAGAAACAAAGCTTTAAAAAAAATTACCTTCACAGCCAACTGGGCATATGCATTAAAAATGTGTTCCACAAGGCAGAGTCTCAGAATGAGATATACAAGTACAGTTTAAAAAGGGGGCATGGTTGCATTTGCCATTCATTGATTGCCCACTTGTGTTTGCCTCTACTGTTACCAAACACAAATTTTGTTCTATCATACTTAATCCTCAGCTTCTCCCTTTCACAGTAATCAGCTTGTCTAGCCAACATTCTTCTAAGCTTAACCTCAGCAAAAGACAGAAGTGCCATTTCATCAGCATATAGTAATCTTGCTCCAAATTAGGTTGATTGCTGCTTTAAGAATCTGAAGTACTAGATAGGCTACTGATGTTTTTCTTAAGCATCAGTCAGCCTGTTGAGTGTGAGAGAGCTTAACTTCTCTTAAGAGAACAGACCATAGAGGCATTTCATGAAATTACAGAGTTTTGGAGGTGAGGGAAGAACTCTTTGTCTTGCTCTCAGCTGGAGATGAATCTTGTAGGGCTTTAAAATTCTGCCTCGAGGTGTCTCACCAAATTGAGATAGCCTGGAGAATGAGGAATGTTAGTGAGCATTTTTTCATCCATATTCGGCATAGAAAAACAATTTAGGAAGTGAAAAATACAGTAAACAGAGAAGCACTGTACATGGGAAATAAGTAGGAAAGAATGAAGAGTAAAACTAAGGAAACACACACTACCTCATCTGAGAAGTGTTGTGAGACACATCAGCGATATCAAGCAGTGAAGTCTGTATCAATGGACCAGCAGCAGGATCACGGTTGAGAGATGAAATATTGAGGGACTGACAGGTGTAGAACAAGCTGAGTAGCTGAATCTGACAGGGCTTGAGGAATCCTTGCACAATAGAAACCAGAGGGAGAAACAGAAGAGTACCCTGTTTCCCCGAAAATAAGACCTACCCTGAAAATAAGCCCTAGTATGATTTTTCAGGCTGCTCGTAATATAAGCCCTACCCCAAAAATAAGCCCCAGTTAAGTGAAACCTCACTCTCCACCATTGTGCAGCAACCAGAAGAAGAAGAAGATGACATGATTGTACTTGCATAAATGTAGATTGTTGTACATGGGAAAAAAAATCCCCTGAAAATAAGCCCTAATGTGTTTTTTGGAGCAAAAATTAATATAAGACCCTGTCTTATTTTCGGGGAAACACGGTAGCCATGCCCCGAGCTGAAGTCAAAGCTAAAAGGAGATGCTGTGAGAGGAAGTTTGGAAGGCTTGTCAAATGTCATATGCCTGGCCTTCTTCTTTCACACCTCCTTGTCCTGTACTGGGGCATGAGGCCTGGAGGCAGTTCTACCCTCTTCTCAGTATTGGTGGCAATGACCTCCTAGACTCTAGGAGGTACAAGATAACAGTTGTAGATGTTGGTGATGGTGAAGCAGGATTCAGGATGGAGGTCAAAGCTTGCAAAAAAGATGGTTTCTTCCAGATATGGACAGAGATAGCATGCAGGGGCCAAATGAGGGCAGCCTCCTCATACACTTTAAAGGACTTCCCCAAAGAAAAAGTTTAGACTACCTAAATCTAAGACCTTGTTCTGTAAATCCTGTACAAGTTAGAACGGGATTGTGAGAAACAGGCCTCTCCACACACGGAGGGGGTACTATGGCCGAGTGTCTGCAAGGGCAAATTTTTCTAGCAGCCTTTAAATTTCTGAAAGAGTGGCTTAGAAACCATAAAAATTGCGTGAAAACCCAAGGAAAAGGACACAGCTAGAAGACTGATGAATCTAGAAGACTGATGAATATTGGGAGGAGGAAATAAAAATGTACTACTTAGCTAACAGATATCTGGTGTGGTGCAGTGGATAGAGCATGGGTTTTTTGGGGGGGAGTCACTTCAGTTATTTTTAGTATATAGTTTTATATTATATTATATTATATTCAGTATACACAATGCTGTTTTATTTTAATCCTCTTGACTCACAGATAGACAATTTTAATCTGAACTGGAATTGCAGGGAACCTCATTTTTAGTTATGTACTGCTTTGGTGGGTTTTCCTTTTATGTACAGTGGTGCCTCGACTTACAGACGTCCTGACTAACGAAAATTTTGACTTACGAAAAGCTCCGGCCGCAAAATTTTGCTTTGACTTACGGCCGGAGCTTTGAGGTATGAAAGAAAAAAGGCAGGGGAAAAGGGTGGGAAATTCAAACCGTTGGTGTCGGTGCTTTGGAAGCCCGGGAAGCCGGCACCCGGTGCGGCGGTTGGGGCAGCTTTCGGCTTCCTGTGCTTACAAAGCCGCCCCGACCGCCGCACCGGGTGCTGGCTTCCCGTGCTTCCAAAGCACCAGCACCCGGCACAGCAGTCGGGGCGGCTTTGGAAGCACGGGAAGCCTCTGCAGAGGTGGCGGGAGCCCCGGCCCGGCAGCGGCGGCTGGAGCCCTGGCCCGGTAGCGGCGGCGGAGGCCAGGCCCGGCAGCGGCGGCTGGAGCCCCGGCCCGGCAGTGGCGGCTGGAGCCCTGGCCCGGTAGCGGCGGCGGAGGCCAGGCCCGGCAGCGGCAGCTGGCGCCCTGGTAGCGGCGGTTGGAGTCCGGGAGGCCTCCTGGCAGCGGCGGTCGCAGCGGTGGAGGTAAGGTGCTTTTTGCTTTTTTTAAACTGTTTTTGTGGCTTTTGCAGGGTGGGATTGGGCTGGTGGGGTTATGTTTCTGTTTATTTTTGGATTATTTTTTTTTGCAGCCCCAGGGGCTTGCAGTGTTTTATTTTTATTTATTTTTTGGTGATTTTTTTCTTCCGCCGGAACGGATTAATCAGTTTTCAATGCATTCCTATGGGAAATGGTGCTTCGACTTATGAAAATTTCGACTTCCGGCACCGTTCCAATATGGATTAATTCCGTAAGTCGAGGCACCACTGTATGTGCATCATTCCTACTCCCTCTGAAAGAGCCACTCTTCCTCACTTCCCTCTGCTCCTCCAAGTCCACATTTGAAAGACCGATGTCACCGCTTCAGACCAGAGCATTAGCCCGTCTCAAAGAGCCTTGAATGAGGCGAGCGCACAGTGCACACTCAGAATGCTGACACCCAAGATGGCAGCAGGACTGAAACTTTGTTGCTGCCGCAGCAGGGGCACCATTCACTCCACCTGAGTCTCCCACTCTTTCAGGTGTGGCGATGGCAGTGCAGTGAAGGGAGAAGGGACCTGGGCAGGGAGATGCCTCTGGACCTTGCCTGAGTCATGGAGGAGAAAGGCAAGAGGAGCAATAAAGTGAGAAGAGGAGAACTGGGGAATGGGGCATAGGGGAGGACCCGTGGGGGATGTGTTTATTTGAAATTGAGGGGGAGGGGGCTCTTCACTGAGAGGGTTTGTTAGGGGGAGGAGAAATGAAGGGAAGGTCATTTCCACACCCAAAAAAATAAATTAAACTCCAAATCTACTGACCTTTTTTTTTCTTCTCAAATTTTATCTGGTAGAGGCAGATTTTTAGCACTCCTATAATTATGTATTACTACGTCAATAGTAATATATTAGTGTATAGTTGTTTTCTGAAAAAATCTATTTTTAATGTGTTTTCTTTACCCTATTAAAATGCCTTTTTGTGGAAATGTGACCGGGGGGGGGGGGTCGCAGGTTACTTAGCTATTATAAAAATGGGTCACGACTTGAAAAAGGTTGGGAAAACTAGGATAGACTGATGGCCTACGACTCAGGAGGCCTGGCTTTGAATCCCCACTTAGCCATGGAAACTCTGGTAAAACCATTCCTTAAATATCTCACTTATCTTAAAAGCCCTATTAAGGTTGCTATAAGTTAGCTAACTTAGCTAAGACAGGTTTCTGACAGTGTGTTTTTATCATTGTTGCTCTGGCAGCTGACAACATACAGCTCAGGGGCTTAAATTGGGGCAGTCTAGGCTAGCACCGTGAAACAATGGCAGCCGGTTCCCACTAAAAGCTACTGAAGCATAGAAGATTCCAGGTGTGGCTCTGTGCAGGAGCACAACCCATGTGTGTGAGTCACAGAGATTACAAAGGGAAATTTACTATCTTGTATTGCCCTTTTATGCTGGAGATTGGGAGTGAATGATTTCTCCTTTAGTCACTTTACCAAGCAAAGCAATCCAATCTTATGATAAATATTGCTGGACAGAATTCTATAAAAGATCCCTTGTTTTGGCCAAATCTTTGTGAAAACAAGGGAACAACCATTTGATGTTAGGAAGGTTGTTTCTAGGGGACTACCAGCTTTGTGTTTCAGCTGATGCTATTTAAACTGTTATATGTTTCACAAACATATCTTTCAATGTCTTTGACACTGGTCTGTAACTGCAGTAAAAGGAATATTAACTTTTGGGCAGAAGGACTGTTGGGTGGATGACATCAACTTATTTTGGCAAATGAGCTCAGTGTGCCAGCAGGCTGACAAATTAGCTTCCAGAAACCACTAACAGTAGCTCAAAGAGTCACAGCTGTTAATCTTAATGACAAAATGTTGATCTCAATTGAAATGTCTTATTTTCAGAAAGATTTCTAAGTACTTTTCAAAGCAGTGTCTCTCATAGGACAATAAAGTGAAATGAATGCACAGCAGAAAAGTAGATTTGTAACAACAATTACAAAGAGCCCTTTTATAATATGGAAGCTGGGTGATCTTTAAGAGTACTTTGAGTATTCTTGTTTTGGTGACTGGAAAAAATAGGAAATGTAAAGCCTTTTTTTTTGTAATTTCATCATGGTAAGGAGGATGCAGCCCTTTATCTAAATTAGAAAGCACTTAGAACAATCTTTTTTAAAAAAACACACAACATGCTTTTATTTTAGACAATTCTAAATTGTTGAAAGAGTCTCTGTTGTTGCATTGTTATGAGCTGTCAAGTCATTTCCAACTTTTGGGAATCCTAACAGTGTTTTTAAAGTATCTAAGATTTTCAATGAGTGGTTTACCATTTTAAACCCTATTTGCAGGGAGTTTCCATAATCAGAGACTCGAACCCAAATCTTCAGAGTCCTTGTTTGACATTCTATCCACTACACCACACTGACTATTAGAGCCACCAAGGATAATGAAATCAGTCCAAAGTGAGCTCTTTTAAATCTTAGCAACTTGGCTACTTATTACTATTACAGTACTTACCAAGTAGTAAGGATCAGCATCACATGCAAAATCTATGCAGAGAAGGTGCAATCAAGCAGCCACAACCATGGACTCAAAAAATCCTTTAGCAAATGTTGGGGTGTGAACTCCGCCTGCTTTCACCTCATTCTTGGCGGCTAAATTTGTTGCATCTGATACATAAGGCATCTGAAGTAAAAGAACATTAAGAGGAAGAAAAACAGCTGTGCCAGAAATGAACAGCCACAAGTCACTTATTAGGATCATAAAGTCAGCAAAGATAAGTCTTCTTCTGGACTGTACTCCTTTAGGTGCAGCTGCAGGCTGGGATTTTTCCACATAAGAGAAGCATCCGTACGCAGAGGAAAAGCAGGATGTCAAGAAGGCTAAGTTAAAGCCTTCTCCTTTCAGAGGCTACTTTTAAAAAACTTATTTTTTGGAAGCAGGGCATTTATTTCCACTCCTGCTATCGGAGGTGGCACAGACCTATAAACCTGATACAGTTCACTCTATGAACTACCAGATTACAGCCCACATTCACAACAACACACTGGGGTGCAATGAAGCATTCTTTGAAATCAGAACTATAATGGAGGACTGCAATTTTGTCTATTCATTTAACAGAATTAATACTGACATTTCAGGTATAAAAGTATCCTAAAAACAGTTGAAAAAACAAACAATTGCATTTATATATACAAGCATGTAGAATCTCATCTTCCTCAAATGCCAGAAAAAGTATGATTTATAAACAGAAGTCAATTGCCAAAGTTTTGTAGACTGAAAAGAGGAGGAAAAAAAATTACAGCAGAATGGTAAACTACCAGCCCTTTCTCTCTCTGCCCACAACCCCAAACCCTCAATGATTTTTTATAATTTGTCTGAAGTAGATCCAAATTAGGTATTCTTCATAGCTCTTTCATCAATACATGTTTAACTTGTAGATATGCCACAAATTTTTACAAGTGTTTCATTTTTCAAAAGTCTGGTATCATTTTTCTTGAAACTGAGCTGTAAACAATACTGCTACAGAATTACAGCAAACCACCCTAAACAAAATTGGGTACCACAATGTAACAAAGTAATATTTAACTTTCTTTAATAAGTAAAATATCACATAAATCAGCAAAAGAACAAGAAATTACATATTGTCCCATTAAATGCTGAAAACAACTTTTAAAACATACCCAAATACATTCTACTACAGTATTAACACAATATGCTGAAAAAGAATACTACTTCTAATTAAAATTTACTTTCTTATTTCTGAATAGAGAATGAATGCCATATGCCTTAGTCATGTCTAGAAGGGAACATGTACGTGTGATCTGTGACACGGCAGTTGTCCTTTAAAAGCCTCTAGAAACTTCAACTGGTCAGAACAAGCCAGCAAGGAAGGACGCTTGATGCCATGCTATGGAGAAATATTACACCCAATTTACAAATGTTACACTGTTTAGCTATAAACTTTGGGGCACAGTTCGAGGTACTGGAGATTACCTTTAAAGCCTTCAGAAACTTGGGGCTTGGGTTTTCTAAAGCAGGGGTCCCCAACCTCCGGTCCGCAACCTGGTGCCAGTCCGTGGGCTTCCCAGGACTGGGCTGCGGAGACAGATCTCCACCCCCCGCCCACTGGGCGTGATGTGCTCGCGGGGGGGTGTTGCACTCATGGGGGGGCGTGTTGTGCTCACGGGGGCGTGTTGCGCTCGTGCGCATGCGCGGAGGGCGTGTTGCGCTCGCACGACACGCCCATCTGCGAGCGCGACACCCCCGTGAGCGTGACACGTCTACCTGCAAGCACAGGGGTGCCCCCGTCCCCCCCGCGCGCGGAGTCCGACCCCCCAACCGGTCCACGGTTCCAAAAACGTTGGGGACCGCTGTTCTAAAGGATTGTCTCCTCACATGCCATCCTTCCCAGCTCCTAAGATCTGATGGGGAAACTTGTGTCTTCATCCATACTTTCACTAAATACAGCCTGTGCCCACTCCTAAATTGTGGAATGTTATTTCTCTGGGGCTCATTTAGTAGTCCACCTTCTCCACTTCTTCATTCCATTGCCTAATCAAGCTTTTTGTTCAAGAAAAGAAAAGGCCAGCTTTCCACTTCCTTCCCTCACTTTTTAACAACTGAGTCAACACTATTCTTTGCTCCAGCTCACATCAAAAGTGGTATGTGTATGTTACATAACTGTGTATTTAACATACATGACAGAGAAACATGTACCCCACATCAATTAACAACAGCAAAAGCCCTTCCATTTGGAATGATGTGTTCAGAGTTCTCCAACTTCACTCAAGTTCCAAAATGCCCAGAACCTGTAGATACAAACATACACTATGCCCTTGGCAAACAAAACATGGTATGATATCATACAGCGTATCTAGTTCTTGCTTCACCATCGCTGTGGAACTGGTTGGATGTCAATGGCAGAGGGGTGACACTAGGCTCCATGTTTGCCTGTGGATTGGAAGCAACACATGGAATATTCACAAATAAAATTACCACTCCACGTTACAAGCACCCAATTAATATCCAATATTATCCACACAGAATGCTAAGAATTGGGAGAGACCATGACATTATGTAGCCCAGTGGTTCCCAAAAGGTGCGCGGCAGCAACCTGGGGCACCGTCAAACCTCCACAGGTGCACCACAGAGACATAGAAGTTGGTTGGGGAGGGGGGGAGACTGAGCTGGTGCCCATCACCTCTCCCTTTGGCTTTACATCGCCCCTCCCATTTGCCATCCTCTCCCTTTCCTGCCCTCTCAAACCCTTCCAGGTGCTACTGGGAACGCGGTGGCGGCGGCGGCAAGACGGCTCTCCTGCTTGTCTGTGGCTCTGGCTCTCTGTTCTCGCTGCCACCCTTGCCATCACTGCTGCAGCCTCCCATGCTTCTGCTGCCGCTGTTAGTTCCGATGCCACCCCTGTCCAGGCCTTCATTGCTGCTGCTGCTGTGCCTGCTCGAGGCAGATCAGAGGAAGCCCTGACCTGGCCATGCTGCTCTCCAAGGAAGGGTGAGACAGGATGTGTGTGGCCTGGTTCTTCTCCAAGGGCTCCCTCTAGCTGTCCTTCTCCCACCACCAACAACCCAACCCCACAGCCGCCTCTCTGCCCATCCTTCTGCACAAACTTCCCTCCCTCCCTCTTGCCTTCCTTTCATTCCTCTATTCATTCAGTCCTCCACCTTCTCTGCAAGCCACTGCCACGACGCATTCCTCCCAGGCAGTCATGTGCCTCCTTCCCTCCTTTCATTATTTCCCAATTTTCCTTTCGCTTCCTGTGCCATCCTCTCTTTCTCTCTCCCTTCCCTCATCAGATCTCCATTTCAATCCTTTTGTTTCCTTTCTCCCCGAAGCCCAACTTCCTCCCCAAAGCCACATCCTGCTAGCTTCCAGCCACCCACCTCCCCCTGTGGAGCAAACCACCTCCATTCCCCTCCTTTCCATTCATTCTCCTGCCATCCCTCTCCCTTTCTTTTCCTCGCTGCTCCTTCCCTTCCTCCGTCCCCTCCCCCCTCCCTCATGGGGCTCCTTTACTGGCCACAGGCTGCAGCTCCCCAATACGATACTTTGGGGAGGGGGAAGGAGGAGGGAAGCCCAGCCTGAGTAGTACTTTGTTATATTCTATAATTATAAAGTATTTTTAGAGAGAAAAATGGAAGTAGTATTCAGACTGCGTTTCCCCCTACCTTCTCCCCCCTCACTCAAAGTATCCTATTGGGGAGCTGCAGCCAGTAGCCAGTAAGTCAAGGGAGCCACAAGTAGAAAAAGTTTGGGAACCATGGACCCAGCCTAACTTGCCAGGATAAAGAATCCTTCTTTTTATGAGAGAATGGACAGGACAGGAACCAACATGGCTGTGATGTTCCACCCAGTGTTTCCCCCAAACACAGGTTCACTCTCTGGATACGTTTATTCTCTTTTCCGCTACCACCAGTGGATCTCTCATCCACACTGCACCATATAAGCATCAGACACGTGCTGCCAATATAACTTGTTTATTTCTCTTTTGGTTTATAAATCACAGATGTTCTTTTATTATTGTTTAGGATCACTCATTAAACTTCTTATATATGATTACACGTTTGCTTATTCATTTGTATTTACTTATTCCCATTAACCAACTCATTAATACTCTCTGACTATCTAATTAACTTTACTATTCCATTATCTCCTTCTCATTCTCTCTAACTCTCCAACTTTCCAACACTCTCTTTCCTTCACTCTCCAATTCTCTTCTCTAACTCTCTCCCTCTGTCTAACTGTCTCCCTCTCTCTAACTGTCTGATTGACTCCGCCCCTCCTGTCTTCTCATAGGCTCCTGCCCTTGAGCTTCGGCTATGATAGACAGGAGTGACGTGGGCATTCCGCCACATACCTCCCCCCTAGGAAAAGTTTGTTTCATGGGGAAAACCTTATAGTAGTTTACCCTCATGAACAACGTATGAAGCAACCAACAATTTATTTCAAACATTTTTCCAATACGATTATGTTACTCTTTTAAGCAATATTTATATTCTTACTCTTTTATACAGTATCTAAGCATGCTTGTTATTATTGATTACTATTTAACACACATTAATCTTATTACTTTAAACATTTAAATTACATTAATTAACCTTTGCATTACTTACACTTTACTTAATACAAATCTGTTACTTTTCTTTCTACTTACCATTAATTCATATAGAAATTACATTTTTAATTACCTCTCATACTTATACATAACTAGAACATTTTATATAACATTACAAGTTACATCTTTCTTCTTCTCCATCTGTCAGTCTTCTGGTCTCCGAGATAACGCGTCGGCCACCATGTTTTGAGTTCCTTTCACACTCCGAATCTCAAAATCAAAGTCCTGTAGAAGTAGGGCTCATCTCATCAGCTTGTTGTTATTTGCCCTTATAGTTCTCAGCCACAGAAGTGGGGAATGATCTGTGCAAAGTATAAAATGTCTTCCCCATATGTATGGCCTGAGTTTCTGCAATGACCATACGATTGCTAGACACTCCCGTTCAATTGTGGACAAATGTCTCTCGCCTGCCTGCAGTTTCTTACTGAGGTAAGTTACCGGATGATGGTTTCCGTTGTCATCTGCCTGGCTCAGCACGGCTCCCAACCCGATGCTGGATGCATCTGTGAAGACGGTGAACTCTCTCTGGAAATCTGGAGCTCTCAGGACAGGACCGGTCATCAACACAGTCTTCAACTTATTACAGGCCTCCTCGCAGTCGCCCGTCCACTGGATCTTTTCAGCCTTTCTTTTGTGTGTCAAATCAGATAAAGGGGCGGCTATCTCGCTGAAATTTTGTATAAAGCGACGATAATAGCCAACCCTAAGAAAGATCTAATTTTTTTCTTGGACGTCGGTCTAGGCCAATTACTGATTACTTCTATCTTAGATTCCAGGGGTTTGATTATGCCTCCCCCTACTACATGGCCTAAGTATTTTAATTCTGATCTACCCAGTTGGCATTTACTAGCTTTTACTGTTAGCCCGATCTCATGTAGTCTCTGTAGCACTGTTTCTATATGGCTCATGTGATCTTCCCACGTCTGACTATAGATCCCAATATCGTCGATGTATGCTACAGTGAATTCCCTAAGCCCTTGTAATGTTTGGTCCATGAGTCTTTGAAAGGTTGCTGGAGCGTTTCGCAATCCAAAACTTAAGACCCGGAACTCGTACAATCCAAAGGGGCTACAAAAAGCGGTCTTTTCCTGATCTTTGAGGTCTAACCCCACTTGCCAGAACCCCTTAGTCAGATCTAAACTGGATATGAACTGACATCCCCCTATAGCAGACCTGGGCAAAGTGCGGCCCTCCAGATGCTGCTGAACTGCAAAACCCAACACTCCTCACTATTGGCTGTGTGGGCTAGGAATGCTGAGAGTTGCAGTTCAGCAACATCTGGAGGGCCACATTTTGCCCACCCCTGCCCTATAGTCTCGATCAAGTCATCTAATCGAGGCATCGGGTAAGCATCAGGCTTAGTGACGTGGTTCAGTTTTCTATAATCCACACAAAAGCGGATACTTCCATCTGGTTTATCCACGAGTACTATTGGGGCTGCCCAAGGGCTAGATGAAGGAACAATGATTTTTTCTTTCAACATTTCATCTAGTTCCTGGCGAACCTTGGCTACATATGGCCCCGTTACTCTGTAAGGTGTGACAGCTTGAGGAGGTGCATCTCCTGTATCTATTTTGTGTACTACTTCCTTTGCTACACCAGGCTTATTTGAGAAGACTTGCTTGTATTTCTGCAGCAAGGCCATCGCTTCATCTTGTCGCTCTGGGGTTAGCGTGTGACTAATCTTAACATCTTCAGGGTTTTCAGGGGTCAGGGGCCCTTCCTTAACTTGTTTAAAGCATTCATTTAAGGTAGGGTCTTCTCTTTGCTCTTTTATGATTTCTGGGGTTCCTCATAGAAACTAGATCAGCTGTTTCATCTGTTTCATTCCCCTCTATTATTTCAGGATTCCCCCGTATTCTCCTCAGTATCTTCAATTGGCCTTCCCTGGGAGCGAGTTGTTACCAAAACACTCTGTACATGCTCTGATAAATCTAGGCCGATTAAACAAGGTGCAGGAATTTGATCTGATATGCCTACTATCCAATTTCCTGTCCACTCTTTATATTTTATGGGGATCTTTGCCAATGGCAACTTCACTATTTCAGTTCCAATCCCTTTAATAGAAATGGTCTCATTTTCCAGCATGTTTCTTTTGGGTATGATCTCTGGATGACACACTGTCACTTGTGAGCATGAATCTTTGAGAGCAAGGTATTTGATATTATTAACATAAATCTCATCTCCTGAACTGCGCAGAAGATTTTGATCACATTTTATAAAATAACATCGAACTACGCGAGCTATAGGCGGCTCCTCCTGCTGGCACTCTGGCCTTTGTGTCACTGGGGTTGTCATGGCAACCGATTCAATGTTTTCCTTAGCTCCCTTCTGTTGTACATAATATACTTTCTTGGGCCGACTGGATCCCCCTTCTTTTTGCTGACCCACATCTCTATTCTTGGTGGTCTGGCACTGAGCAATAAAATGTCCTTTCTCCCCGCACCCATAGCATGTTCTAGGGACTCTGGGTTCATGATATGGGGACTTGTCACCCTTTCCTTTAAAGCTCTTATATTTCTGGTGACTCAGATCTGAGGGCTTGCCTTTAAAATGGCTTCCATATGCTTGATGGTTCCTGAGGTAATCTCTGGGCCCGTTCCTTCTGTCGTCCCACACTTTCCCGCCAATTTTTACCTCAGAGAATCTGGGGTTCTTTATATCCGTTATATAGTCAGCAGTTTCACTTGCCTCTTGTACATTTTTGGGCTTTTTGTCTCGGACTAAATACCTCAAATCCCCAGGTAGGATTGAATAAAATTGTTCAAGCCCTATTATATTTTTCATTTCTTCTAGTGATGTGACATTCTCCTGCTCTATCCATTTCTCCAAGCATCTAACCAAATTTGCCCCCAATTGAGAGTATGATTCCTCAGGCTTTTTTGTCAATGCGCGAAATTTCCGTCTCAGGTGTTCAGCATTGATCCCAAACCTCGAGAAAACCAATTTTCTGTAAGCCTCATAGTCTTTGGCTTGATCTAAGGGCATTTGGGAATAAATTTCTGCTAAATCCCCACTTATCTGAGACCTTAGCACAATCATTAGTTCTTCCCCTCTCACCCCAAAGTCCTAGCACGCCCGTTCGAATGAAATAAGGAATGATTCGGGGCAATCACCTCTTCTAAATTGAGGGAATTTCTTTAGGTCTAATTTTGAGACATTTCCCTCAGCAGCATTTGTGTTATTACTGTTGTTATTGTTTAGGGCCGTCACTTCTAATTTTTTCATTTCTAATTGATACTCCATTTCCCTTTCTCGCATTGCCATTTGTCTCGCTTCAGCCTCAGCTTTTTCTTTCATTTCCATTTCCCTGAGCTGTAGTTCCTTAGCTTTTTCCTCAGCTCTGAGCTGTAATTCTTGAACTTTTTCCTCAGCCCTAGCCCTTTCTTTAATTTCCAATTCTTTTAATTTAAATTCCTGCTGTAATTTCCATTTCTCAAACTCCTGAGAGGTTAAAACAGTTTCTCCTCCTGAGGCATCCTCCTCCTGAGTCTCCTCCTGTTCAGATATTTCAAGAGGGACTCTATTTCCCTCCTCCACTTCTTGAGGTAATTCTTGAGGGTTGGTTCCCTCCAGTGCCACCTTTTTCCCTTGTTTAGGAGGCATGTTTATTTGTATTTATTTGGATAAGCTGGTTAATTCTGCAGAGATAGTCAGTCAAGCCTGTTTAAAATGCTTTTTTTCCTTTCTGAGTTAGAGAGTTACTCAGTAGCCCTCCATTGGCAGCCACGGATTGCTACTCTGTTTCTTATGGCACCCAGCCACGCTGTTCCTTGTCTGAGACACTATATCTCCTTGCCTCCAGACACCAGACTGTTTCAGAATTATTATTTTTTTCAATTTTTCTTTCAAGCCTCTGCTAGTTTCAGTCACCTTAGATATCTTGACCCTGGCTTCCGCGTTTGTCCCCTCAGTGCTCCCTTCTTAGAGCCTAGGATCCACGCTAGCCCACTGGTCTTTCAAATCTAAGCATAAGGTAATTTCACACCACAGAATTTTTCCTCAGAGTCTTCTCCTTTCTTAGTCTCTCCCAAGATCTGCAATCCGGAGTCCCTACTAAGCTTTTCACCAAGAGCTCTAGAGTTACGCACTCTTTCATGACAGTCCCTGACTAACAGGTACCTTAGACTCAGAAAATTCTCTTTTTACTTCGGCTTACTGGAATCTAATCGTATCCCGCCGCTGGTCACCACTGTGACGTTCCACCCAGTGTTCCCTGTTTGTTTCCCCCAAACACAGGTTCACTCTCTGGATACGTTTATTCTCTTTTCCGCTACCACCAGTGGATCTCTCATCCACACTGCACCATATAAGCATCAGACACGTGCTGCCAATATAACTTGTTTATTTCTCTTTTGGTTTATAAATCACAGATGTTCTTTTATTATTGTTTAGGATCACTCATTAAACTTCTTATATATGATTACACGTTTGCTTATTCATTTGTATTTACTTATTCCCATTAACCAACTCATTAATACTCTCTGACTATCTAATTAACTTTACTATTCCATTATCTCCTTCTCATTCTCTCTAACTCTCCAACTTTCCAACACTCTCTTTCCTTCACTCTCCAATTCTCTTCTCTAACTCTCTCCCTCTGTCTAACTGTCTCCCTCTCTCTAACTGTCTGATTGACTCCGCCCCTCCTGTCTTCTCATAGGCTCCTGCCCTTGAGCTTCGGCTATGATAGACAGGAGTGACGTGGGCATTCCGCCACAATGGCCACAGTACCAGTATCTACGGATGCACTCCAGATTCAGAACTCCATTGTGCCAATCATTTTCTCTGTTAGGCCCCATTTCTGCAATACACAGTACTGTTACAAAAGACAGTTTATGACTCTCCAGGCGAATGTGAAATATAAGTGGAGGGGACAGGACTGCAGCTTGAGACTGATAAATAGTCAAGGAATACCTTACTACTTTGAATGAGTTCAAATCTCCAGGCATCCAAGAGTATTGAAGGAACTGGTTGAAGAACTCTCAGAAACACTGTCTCATTTTCTTGAAATCATGGAGGAACGGTGAAGTGCCAGATGACTGGAAGAGGGCCAACATCATTGCTATTTTCAAAAAGGACAAAGAAGGAAGAAAGACAGGTTACTTGCCTATAACAGTGGTTCTTCAAGTGGTCATCCGTGAAGTCACAAACATAGGTTAATCAGCATGCATGCACAAAGCCTTGGAATGTTCTAGAGCTTAGAAACAGAGAAACATTAGTCCCACCCACCCACCCCCAGTGTGCATGTACTGGCGTGAAGGAACCCAACCCTCTCAGTTCCCTAGGCTACCACTGATAGCAAGTGTACCAGTAGCGTGACAGCCCAAGGGGAAGGGGGTGGGTTGTTTGACTTCATAGATGACCACTCGAAGAACCATGGTTACAGGTAAGTAACCCATCTTTCTTCTTCATGGTCTCTGTGAATCACACATATGGGTGAGTAGCAAGTACCTGCAGGTGGGATATCACACGAGAAGAGAGGACAGAACAGCTCTACCGAAGGCTGAAGCTGATTTGTTGCGGGCATCAAATCTGTAGTGCTTCACAAGGGTGGAAGACTGAAACCACGTGGTGGATCTATAGACATCTCTCCTCTAAGAAAGGAAGTGGAAGATGCCAGTGCTCTGGTAGAATGATCCTTGACAGGCAGTGGCAAAGGCAAATGAGCCAGTTGCTAATCCAAAGTTATGGCTGAGACAATCCAGCAGGAGAAACACTGGGTAGAAATTGATGAGCCCTGATTAGGGGGACTGTAGCAGACAAAAAGCTGGTGCGTTTTACGGAAGTCATGTGTCTGAGTCGTATAATGTGCCAAAGCCCTTCTAACATCCAAGGAGTGAAGATGGCTCTCTAGATCAGATGTTGGAGATGGAAAAAAGGTAGGAAGAATAATAGGCTGATTGAAATGGAACTGAGTCACTAACTTAGGTAGGAACGAAACATTTGGATAAGCAATAACTTTATCTTATGTAAAATTGTAGGTATGGAACATTGTGATGGAACGCACAGAATTCACTCACTGTATGAGCCAAAGGAATGGCTACGATGAAGGCAGTCTTTAATGTAAGTGTAAATCAGTTGTCACAAAAGATTCAAAGGGAGGCTTTGCTAATCGGTTAATAACTAGTTGCAGGGACCACTGAGGTGGAGGAGGACAAACATCTGGATAAGTATGTTTTAAGCCCTTGAGGAAGAGCTTCAGCTTCGGATGCTTCAAAAAATTCGCGGCCTCTGAACCTTCCGGTTGTTTCAAGACAATTGCAGAAAGATAAATGCTGAGGGAGGCAAAAGAGAGTCTCTGCCTCTTCAGATGAAGTAGAAAACTGAGAACCATACATAAAGAGGGGTGAAACGACGGTTGCCTTATGGAATTAGCAAAGTGCTAGAAACAGAGAGGTTACTTACCTGTAACCATGGTTCTTTGAGTGGTCCTCTGTGAATCCACACGAATGGGTTAAATCTGCGCCTGCACAGGACTCCTCGGAACTTTCTAGAGCTTTAAGTCATGTGTTTAGTAGAACACTCCCTCATGGAGCGCATGCTCCGCCCATCCAAAGAGTCCCTCAGTTCCTAAAGAAGTCTGCTGCTGTCAAGAGAAAAAAATGGAGACAAAACATGATGGACAGAGGGGAGGGCAGGGCAGGCGAGACGTGTGGATTCACAGAGGACCACTCGAAGAACCATGGTTACAGGTAAGTAACCTCTCTTTCTTCTTTGTGGTCTCTGTGAACACACATGAATGAGTGACTAGCAAGCTGACTTACCGGCAGGTGGGACATCACATCAACAACGATGTCAGGACAGCTTGACCAAAGCTTGAGTCCTTTTTAGCCCTGGCGTCAAGTTTGTAGTGAGAGATTAATGTCGAGGGCCTGGACCAAGTAGCAGCCCGACATATGCTAGAAATGTCAACTCTGTGAAGCACGGCTGTCCAAGTAGCAACAGCTCTAGTAGAGTGTGCTCTAAAGGAGATCTGGCGGGGGCTTCCTCGCCAGCTACTACGCCAGAGTAATGGTCTGGACGGTCCATCGAGAAAGACTCTGGGATGACGCCTGACAGCCTTTGCGTGGTCCCTGATAACAGAAGAAAACACAGGGGGATTTTTGGAAATCCTTTGTACAAGAAATATAAAAGGCCAAGGAACGCCTGACGTCCAAAGTATGTAGCATGCACTCGAGATCTGATGAAAGCGAAAAGAAAAATGTAAGAAGGATAATGGGTTGATTGAGATGGGTATAGAGTGACCTTATCAGGGTGAAACTGCAGATAAGGAGGATCAGCTCTGAGATCTGCCAGTTTGCTAGCTCGCCGAGCAGATGTAATGGTGACCAAAAATAAAGGATATTTTTACGGATATTTTCAATCTATCCTTGTTGCAGTGTTCTGTCCCCACTTGCCTGAAGACATCTATTATAGTGCCAGTCCCCAAGCAGTCAACTGTGGTATCTCTCAATGATTATAGACCAGTAGCTTTAACATCTGTTATTATGAAATGTTTTGAGAGATTGGTGCTGGATTACATTAAGGCTAGTCTTCCACCTTCTTTGGACCCATGGCAATTTGCATACAGGAGAAATAGATCTACTGATGACGCTGTGTCCATTGTACTCCATACTGTATTGAGTCACTTAGAACAACAGGGAACTTATGCGAGACTGTTGTTTGTGGATTATAGCTCTGCTTTTAATACCATTCTACCCAATAGGTTGTTTTTTAAAATGATCAACCTGGGATTACCTCAGAAGATTTGTGTGTGGGTAAAGGACTTTCTGACAGATAGGCCACAGTCAGTAAGGATGGGATCTCACCATTCTTCTACCCTGGTACTAAGTACAGGAGCTCCCCAGGGTTGTGTGCTAAGTCCCTTCCTCTATTCCCTGTACACACATGATTGCACCCCACTGTACAACACCAACGCAATTATTAAATTTGCGGACAATACGACAGTGGTGGGGCTCATAAATAAGAACAATGAGTCTGCTTACAGAAAGGAAATACAAGGGTTGATACTCTGGTGTAAAGAAAATAATCTTACACTTAACATCAAAAAAACTAAAGAACTCATAATTGATTTTAGGAGGAAGAGAAATGTACATTTACCACTGTACATAAATGGCGAGGAAGTGGAGAGAGTTGGTAGTTTTAAATTTCTGGGCACTTACATCTCAGAGGACCTCTCATGGACTATAAATGCCAACATGCTAGTGAAGAAGGCACAGAAGAGGCTGTATTTCCTGAGAATGCTTGGGAAGTTAAATTTATCTCAGCATTTACTTCTGTCTTACTATCGTAGCACCATTAAAATTGCCCAGAATATCATCGGGCTCCAGCTATCAACCCTGGATGACATCTTCACATCCCGCTGTCTGAGGAAGTCACACAACATCCTGAGAGATTCTTCCCATCCTGCTTACAACTTTTTTGAACTGTTGCCGTCTGGCAAAAGATATAGAACAATTAAGACTCGGACCACACGTTTTCTGAATAGTTTTTATCCCAGAGCTATAATTGCACTTAATAATGAGCTTAAAGACCACCAGTAGTGAATAGTTGGACAGTGTTACTTAGCCTGCGGTGTAATGTTTGTATTCTTAGTGGGGGGGGAGTGTTTGGGGATTTTTTATGTGTGTGCATGTGGGTCTGGTCTCTGGGTGTCTGTGTGAATTTCGTTGTATGAGTATACTATGTATATACTTACAATGACAATAAATTTATTTATTTATTATTTATTTAAAGTTTTGAGAGAGAGGAATGTGTAGTGCATAATTGCAAGTGGTTCGAAAGGTGGACAAGTTAAATAATGTAATATGAGTTGAAGGGACCATTGTGGAAGTGGTTTTGGAGTGGGTCACATGTTCTGAAGGCCCCTGAGGAATCTCTTTAAAGTTGGATGAAAAAAGAGTAGCGATGCCTCCGAACCGGTGGACTGGTGTGCCAAAATAGCAGCAGTGTATACCTTCAAGGTAGAATGCGAAAGACCTTGGTTAAAGAGATGCAGGAGGAAGGCAAGGAGAGTGTCTAGAGTGACTGGTTTGGTAGCCAGACCTTTAGATAAAGCATAGGCAGAAAATGCTTTCCACTTATAGGAATAGAACAATGTTGTAGATGGCTTCCGGGCTCTGGCAAGTACAGCTGTTATTGAGGGAGAATTTGCCAGGCTGTGAGGTGGAGAGAGTCCAGGTCCAGGTGATAGATCGTGCCGTTGTCCTGGGTTAGGAGGTGGGGGTACATTGGGAGGCGGAGAAAAGCGGATGACATTGTTTTCAGTGGAGAGAACCATGGCTGACGTGGCCACCAAGGGGCTATGAGGATGGCATTTGTCCCCTGTTGACGCAAACGGATAACTATCCGTTGGATTAGGGGGATGAGGGGAACAGGTATAACAGGTTCGTCCCCCAGTGTGTCATGACCGCATCTCCCAGAGAGTGTCTGCCCCTTCCCACTCTGGAGCAATATCGGGCACATTTCATGTGGTCTGAGGCAAAAACATCCAAGGTGGGGTTTCCCCAGCGAAGACAAAGTTGAAGGAAGGTAGTGGGGTCTAGCAACCACTTGGTCTGCTACATCAGCATTCCCCAACCTTTTCCTTAGTGCGGCCCGGTGGAGCCTCTGAGGTAGGTGGGGCGGCCCCTCGCGCTCGCGCTCTCCGTGGCACACGCGAAGCGACAGGGGGTGCGCGCGCCACTTTGCGCATGCGCAGGAGCGCCTGCCCACCCCTTGGCCACCTCCCGGCTCTTGGCCACCCCCACCCCCGTTGCCGTCACCGCCGCCGGGAGGCCAGGAGCCGAAGCACCCAGCGGGTGCTTCAGCTGCTGGCCTCCCGGCTCTTGGCCACGCCCACCCCCCGTTGCCGCCGCCGCCGCCACCGGGAGGCCAGCACTGGCGGGTGCTTTAGCTGCTGGCCTCCCGGCGGCGGGGGCAGCGGGGGGGGGGGGTGGCCAAGAGCCGGGAGGCCAGCAGCCGAAGCACCCGGCCATGCTCGGCCTCCCGGCTCTTGGCCACACACACACGCCGCCTCGCCGCAAAGACAGACTTCCCCCCCCCACACGCACTTCCCTCCCCACAGCTGCTTTGCGCGCGCGGGCGCTTGCGTGAAGGAGTGAGAGAGCGCTCACGCCCCCGCTGGCACACGTGCGCAAACCAGCTGTGGGGAGGGGAGTGGGGGGGGCGGCGGGAGGTCTGTCTTCGCAGCCCGGTCAGTGTCTTCGAGCTCGACGTTGACTTCAAAGATGACTTAGAAGCTGATTTCGACTTAGGAGATGGGGCAGATGGGACTGGAGTAGGATCCACAGTCTCTGGTCTTGCTGAGGTAGGTTCCATAACTGTATGCCATTCATGGGATTGAGAGTTGCTCCTGCTGAGGTCATCTGCCAAGGTGTTTTCTTGTCCCTCTTAATGGATAGCGATGGGAAACACATGCTGCTCCATGCACCACTCCCAGAAGTGCACTGTCAGAAGGAAAAGCTGAAGGGAGTGTGTGCCTCCCTGCTTGTTTATGTAGTACATGGTGGTTGTATTGTCCTTGACCACCTGTACTACATTGCCAGAGAGGAGTGGTTGGAAGGCCCTGAACACTGAAAACTGCTAGCAGCTCTAGCTCATTTATAAGGATAGATTCTTGAGGTGTCCAAGAACGATTTATGTGGTGATTGAGGCAGTGTGCCCCCCAACCATGAGGACGGACACCTGTCCCGATTTGAATGGTAGGTATGAGGGAGCAGAAAGGCCTGTCCAGAGTAAGATGCACTGGACTGGACCACCAGTGGAGCTCCAATGTGATGAGGAGACATTTTCAGGTGTGGTCCTGGAGTGGGTCAAAAAGAGTTAGGAACCAAGCCAGGAGGGAGTGCATTTTGAGTCTGGCATGAGAGATAACAGTAGTAGTGGAAGCCAGGAGTCTCTAGCCTATATGAACCGAAATCAGGGACCTGGGAGTGAAACAGTTCACCAGAAGCACAAGATCGGAGCAGCAGTCCGGGGGAAGGGGGGCATATGCCCTGGTGATGCTGGAATTCAGGATTGCTCCTATGTAATGGATAACTCAACAAGGCTTGAGAATAGATTTGCTGAGATTTACCCGCAGGCCCAGGTCCTCCAACAGGCTGAGGGTGGTTTGAACGTGGTGGCGAGTTGGGATTTTGATTTGGCTACCACTACCCAGTCATCTGGGTTAAACCGCAGAAGCCTCTGTGCTGTAAGATCTATAGATCTGCAGCTGTAAGATCGAATCCACGTGACGGAGTGAGCGCCCGTCGCTTGTCCCAGCTCCCGCCAACCTAGCGGTTTGAAAGCATGCAAATGCAAGTAGATAAATAGGGACCACCTCGGTGGGAAGGTAACAGCGTTCCGTGTCTAAGTCGCACTGGCCATGTGACCACGGAAGATTGTCTTCGGACAAACACTGGCTCTATGGCTTGGAAACGGGGATGAGCACCGCCCCCTAGAGTCGAACACGACTGGACAAATTGTCAAGGGGAACCTTTACCTTTACCTTTACCCAGTCATCTATATACGGGAAAACCATTATTCCCTTTGTTTGTAAGTACACTGCCACAGGGGCCATACATTTCGTAAAGACCCCGGGAGCTGTGAAGAGGCCCAAGGGAAGAGCCTTGAATTCATAGATCATTGAACCAACCACAAACCACAGAAAAAAGGCAGTGGTCTAGCCTGATGGAGATGTGGAAGTACACATCCTGAAGGTTGATAACCGCAAACCAATCTCTGCGACAAAGTATGGGAATGATAGTTTCTAAAGTTATCATCCAGATCTTCCTGGAAGTGATGTATCTGTTTACCCCATGGAACTCGAGGATCAGTCTGAGGCCACCATCCTTCTTTGGGAGCCTGAAATAATAGGAATTACCAGCCCTCCTGGTAAAGTGAGGGATGGACTGGTTGAATGGCATCCTTGGACAAAAAGGCTTGGACCTCTTCAGAGAGGACGGGTGAAACAGGGTTAGAACGGAAATTTCCCACTGGAAGGGTAGAATGAAACTCAATAGTGTATCCCAACTAAATAATGGTTAAGACCCAATGGCTGGTGGTGATGTTGCACCAAGCTGGGAGAAAGGGTGCTAACAGTGGGGATAGGTCTGGATACTGAAGTAGGTGGAACTGCTGAAGAAACGGGGACCATTGAGGAGGGTCAAAGATTATGATTGGTCTTCTGTTCCCAGCATTATGAAGTTGGGGCCCACCTGTATTTTTGGTGCCTAGACTTTTGAGAATAGTAGTAAGTTGATGAAGAAGGAATACCTTTGGTGCTCTTGAGACAGTTTAGAGGAGGATACAGACACAGATTGCCTGCAGGACTGGCAGTAACTGTGCTGGTAATAATGGGGATAGATCCCCAGAATCTTGGCTGCACTGCATTTCTTTTGGAGGTTGTCCATAATGTCATCTGTTTTAGTATAGAAGAGGCCCTTACCGTCAAAGCAGAGGTCTTAAATCCTTGTACGAACATAATCCACAAGGCCAGCAGAGTACAACCAGGCATGGTACCTAATAGATACAACTGTAGCTACTGCTTTAGCTAAGCAATCTGTGGCATGGCAAGCTGACTCATTTGCTCTGCAGCAACAGCTATGGCCTCCTCATAGACCACTGTAATAGCATTTCAGCTGTCCTCAGATAGGATTTGCAGGTGGGGCTGTACCTTGTTCCAGAGGAATCACTGATATGCTCCCACAGAACTCTGATAGTTCGTGATACTCACTGAAAAAGATACAGTGGAATAAAGACATCTGCCAAAGTTGTCAAGTTTGTGCTCTTCCTTATCCTGAGGAACAGGGGCCTGATGTTCTTTAGATTTAGTCTGCGGAGCCTCAACTATAATGGAGTTGGGTTGGGGGTGCTTGAGTGGGAATATTTCGCCCTCGTCATGAATCCAGTAGAAGTGCTCAACCCTTGGGGAGGTGGGCGGGCAAGCTGAAGATCTTTTCCAAGAGTCCTCTGCTGTGCTGAGCAGGTAAGGGATCATCACAATGTGGACTGGTGCAGCCAAATCAGAGAATTGATTATAGAGATTATCAGAGTGTTGCATGTGAGGTTGGTGTGCTTCCAGGTTTAAAAATTTAACTAGGCATCATAACAGGTCAGAGTACTTCCTCATGTCCTCAGACGGGGGGGGGGGCAGTTGGGGATTCCCACCTTGGATCCGGGGGTCGTACAGGCCTAAGGGAATATCAGAATCAGAAATCGAATCAAAGAAGGACACAGAGCGTCTAGGATCAAGGTCCACTGGATGGGGGTTGTGAGAGGTGGCAGCTACAGAAGGCAGAGGAGGTGTCTGTTGGGTTGAAGTCGAGGCTGTTTGGTGTTGGTAGTTGGCACTGACGCCCATGTCGACATAAGGGAGAAGATAAGCTGATGGAGACCGATGTCTGGGATAAACTGCCCTCATCGGATCCAAGGACAGACAAATCCAGGGGCTAGACTAGTGGACATCCTTCTACAGGGGAGGCAAAGCAGAGAGGAGAAGCCAATGTTTGCAATGATGCCTCAGAACCAAAGGGTCTGGAGGAGCCAGGTTGCTCTGAGCTCAAGGGAGTACATGACTCACTGGGGTGACTGTGGACATTGAGGCCAACTGAGGAATCTTCAGTGTGGGAGCAGACAGAGACCACTGATGGAGCAAACTCTCTCCAAAGTCACAGGGCTGGCTGGGAACAATCACAGCCATTGCCAAAGAGGTTGAAGCCTGCAGGGCCAAGTGCAATAGCATCTGGCCCTGGAACGACAGCTGCAGCGAAAGACCCTGGCCCAGAATTGGGGAGTTGCTCAGCATAGAGGGATGCAGGATACAGTGTGGGACAAAACTAGGATGGTTGGTTCCCAAAGAACTAGAAACAGGTGGCTGGTGCTGAACTGTCGAAAAACCACCTAAGGGATCCAGAAGGGATGGGGTCCAGTCCAGGGAAGCACTGAAGGCGGGCAAGGGAATAGAAATTTGTGGAACCAAGAGTGGGGTGCCCAGTCAGACCATATCCACAGGTCCAGATATTGTATGGGGAGATGGTGAGGGAGAGTTGGCGTGGGCATGGGTTGGGTTGGGAGAGAGGCATGCTGTTGAGGCTGAGTCTTGTTAGACTTGTGCTTTTCTACTTTATGTTTAGGCTTCTTAGGGGGAACTTTCTTCCCTTTTCTTGTGGTTAAATCAGTCACTGACCTGGATTTGGGAGGCGGAGCCAAAGTCGAGGCTGTACACTGTTTGGTGGCACATTGATCTTTGCAAGCCCTCATCAGAACAAAACAGCCTACCCTGACGAGAAAAATAACGGAATAACTTTATTTTTTGCAGAAGAAGCAACTATCAAATTTCCAGCAAAGAAAGCGACTATGAAAAGAGAAGCAAAAACTTTGCTCTAGAAGTGTCCCTAGAAGCGAGCACAGCAGTGGCTAAAAGGAACTGAGAGGGTTGGGTTCCTGCACACTGGAATGTTTCTCTGTTTCTAAGCTCTAGAATATTGCGAGGCTTTATGCATGCATGCTGATTAATCCATGTGTGTGATCCACGACGACCATGAAGAAGAACCTGAGAACTACAGACCAGTAAACCTGACGTCAATTCCAGGAAATTTTCTGGAGCAGATTATAAAGTGGCCAGTCAGCAAGCATTTTGGAAACAATGCAGTAATAACTAGAAGCAAACACAAAGAACAAATCCTGCCAGACTAACTATGTCTCATTTTTGACTGGGTAACCTCTCTCGTAGATGATGGGAATTCTATACATGTAATTTATCTTGACTCAGCCAAAACATCTGACAAAGTGCCCCATAATCAGGGCTTGAAAAATGCACTCGTCCACTCGTCTGTGATGAGTGAAAAATGCTGCTCGGCAAGCCTGTCTCTCTCTCTCTCTAATCCTGCAGTCCTCCCCTCCCCACTCCCATTGCAAAAGGAAAACTGCCCTCTTCTTGCGAGAAGAGAGTTCGAGCGGCACATAGAGATATAGCTCTGCAGGAGAATGTAGAGTAGTCCCATGCTGGAGAATATGGAAATTCCCTACTCCCAATTTCAACTGACCGAGGACACATCCTGGGAACCATGGCTCCTTAAGAGGCCGGGCGCTTTTGCTTTCAGTTTTATTTTTGCTGGAGACATTCAAAAGAAAGGCATTCAAAATACAAGCTTCATGACCCCACAGGCACGCAGGTAATAAAGCAACCCAAGTCTGAGGGTATAAATCAGTGATTCCCATGTACATAATACAATTTATTTTGGGTTTGTACGCATTGTTACGTAGAAATAAAAGTGAACAAGTGCCTAGTTTAAATTTGTTAACATGAATTGCAAGGCTATAGTCCGGTCATGCTGACTGGTGAAATTTTTGACTGACTGGTGAGACATTCTAAAAATTTTCAAGCCCTGCCCATAATTTTCTGATTAACAAGCTAAACTAGGTGTGGTCTGGATAAAACACTATCAAGTAGATACACAGTTGATCACAGAATTGTACTCAGAGAGTGCTTATCAATAGCTTCTCTAACTGGGAGGAAATAAGAAGTGGGGCACCACAGGGCTCAGTCCTGGGCCCAGGGCTCTTCAACATTTTTATTAATGACTTGGATGAGGGAGTGCGGGGAATGTGTGGATGACACAAAATTGAGTGAAGATAGAAACAAAATTCAAAATTATCTAGATCAGCTTGAGCGCTGGGCTGAAAACAATTGAATGAAATTTGACAGGGATCAATGCAAAGTTCTACACCTGGGGGTTGGGAAATGAATGTAGAATACCAAGATATAGGATACTTGTGCTTCACATTTGCCTGGAGGCTCAGTAATACTACATGTGAAAAGGATCTTGAAATTGTTGTAGAGCACAAGCTGAATATGTGCCAATAGTATGACGTGGCTGCAAAAAAGGCAAATGCTATTTTAGGCTGTATTAATAGAAGTATAATCTTCAAATCACATGAAGTATTAATTCCCCTGTACTTGGCACTTATTAGGCCTCATATTGAGTTCTGTGTCCAGTTCTGGACACTGCACTTTAGGAAGGATGCCAACAAATTGGAACAAGTTCAGAGGAGGGCAACAGGAATGATCAAATGACTGGCAACCAACTCCTGTGAGGAAAAACTGAAAGTACATATTTAGCCTAGAGAAAAGAAGACTGAGGGGAAGTATGATAGCACTCTTCAAATACTTGAAAGACTGTCATACAGAGGAGGGGGAGTATCTATTTCAAATCATCCCAGAATACAGGACACATAATAATGAGCTCAAGTTGAAGAAGCTAGATTTTGGTTGAATATATCAGGAAAAACCTCAATGCAGGAGTAGGTAATACGTTTATAGAGTCCTAAGTAATTAATACAATCTGCTAGCTTTTGTGGATCAGGGCCCACTTTATCAGACTTACACCAATGAAGTTGGTCCTGATCCACAAAAGCTACTAGACTGCGTGATTTTTAGTGGTCCACACAGCTCTCTTCTACTTCAAGGAAAAACTTTCTAAATGTCAGAGCAGTATGACTATGGAACCAATTACCTTAGAAGGCAATGAGCATTCAAACATGGGAGGCATTCAAGAGAAAATCAGACAGTCATCTGCCAGATATACTTTGATTTGGATTCCTGCATTGAGCAAGGGATTGGACTCAATTGACTTATAGGACCCTTCCAACTCTATGATTCTATGAAATATCACTTTGCATATGTTTGAAGTTTTCTTTTTTGTGAGTCTGCAGAGGTGGACAATGCAAAAAGCTGTTGGTACAATGCTTGTCTGTATATGCAACAGTGTCTCATTCTTTCCTTTGGGAGTGCAAAGCCTATAATCACTAGTTCCACAGATAAAATTGGGTGATCTACCAATGCATTTAGATTAACTAGACAAGAACACAGGCATGCCAATGATCCCCCTAAGGGAGCTGTGCTAAAAGTAACTGACTAGTCCAAAGTTGCACAGTGAGCCTCATGGCCAAGTGGGGAATTCAACCTAGGGCTCCCCAATTCTAGTTTTAGTTTGACATTACAACCACAAACATTCCCTTTCAAATGCTTATAGACAGTTGGGATATTTGAAAGTTATTTCTCAGTAAGTCAATTAGACATAATAAATCAGACCCTGCTCCAATTTAGATGCAGAGGGGCATTGTTGGCCCTACGTGGGACTACACAGGACAATCTCTATGGAAAAGGATCAACAGCCACAAATCTGACATCAGACACCATAATACATAGAAACCTATCTCCAACTATTTCAATCTACCAGGCCACTCTGTGGAAGATGTGAAAGTCACTATTTTAGAACATTATCATTACAAAGATATTTTATAACATTATCATTACAAGAATATAGAGGGAAACAGCTGAAATAAAATTTATATGCATGATGGAAACCCTCAGAAATGGATTGAACATACATCTAGCTTTCTTAAGTCACTACCAAATGTAAAATTTCTGGGTTTTTTTACAACTACGAAGCCCATCTCTCATCACAAAGCTCTAAGGTGAAAACTGTCTATATTCCCTACATTAACCACTGTGATTCCTCTGTTAACTTCTTTCATTCTTTTTTTCCCCTCTTGAGGTTTAACTGCATCTTCAAACCCCTCCCCCCCCCCAAGCCTTCTCTCTCTTCCCCCCACATCTCTGCTCAGACCTGGTATTTATTTTCTGTCTTCTTGAGGAATTTTTACAACAGGACTGTAAAGCAAACATAGGCCTAATTATTGTATGCAACTAATGAACATTCAGAATGTGAAACTGATATTTCATCTACATTTCATTCCATTTCATTCTTTATGTCTGATGAAGTGCACATGTCCATGTACATCAAAACATAACAGTTAGTCTTTAAGATGCCACATGTTTTTGTTGTTTTGTTTTGTTTTGTTTCTTTGGATTTTGCCTAAGAAATTTATGCTTTGAGGGGGAAAGGAAAGTGAACAGAGAGGAAGTATTTGCCATTCATTTTCCTGATATTTATCAGTAGACTCACCACTAGATCTGGGCCTTGGAACAAATCCCCGATTGCTCTACCTTACTTTATGGTCCTTCCAACAGCATCCTTGCAGGTTATCTGATCGCAGGATGCTGCAGGACAATTCTTCATCTGATCTGCATAAAAGCTGTCACCATTTCAGAAACACAAAAGAAGTCAGAAGTCTTTAGCTGCATACTGACAATTAAGTTCTCTATACACTAAACAAATTATAATACCACATCTCAAACCTATATTAAAAGTTTGTGTAAAAAGTAAAACACGGAAACACATGTATTTTAAGTTGCTGCCACCCAACACCTATTACAAGGAATGCTTATAGGTCATGAATATTCATATGCTATTTGCATAGACCAATGAGAGTGCTGGAGGGGCAGAGTCACAAGGTATAAGAGACTCAGCAGCAGGAGGAGGAGTTTAGATAGACATAGATAAGGTTTTGAGATAGAGAGATTTGGAGTTTGGGCGGGAGAGTGGTGGTTGAGAGGGATAAAGGAGAATGTTTGTTTAAGAGTTAAGAACATTGCTTGTTCTGTCAACACCTGTATCAATAAACAATTTCTATTTGGTTCTTTTAAAATGACATATGGCCTGGACCTCGATTATTAATAATAGGTAATGTTGATGTATTCAACTGGTGGCAGCTGAGGGCCACGTAGCGTGAGCTCCTTTGTTTGGTGAAACAAACAGGGGCCACGTGGAATCATGACACACATGTATTTTAAGTGGCTGCCCCCCAACACCTATTACAAGAAATGCTCATAGGAACTGTCTGTCAGCTGGGATATCCTAAAATAATGCCAAATATTTACACTACAAGAGTAGCTTCTGTGCAGACTCTGATGTCTATCATTTAAACATTTTAAATTGATTTCTTTTACTCTTATTAAGTCCATCTCATGTTCTAAATCATCCTTCCTGATGTATCAGAAGCTTCTGGAACACATAAATGTGTATTGCTTAACTACACCTTTGCAAGAAGGGCTGGAATATTAAACCCCTGACACAATAGTTTGGATAACACGAACATTTGGCTTCAATATTTCAACCTGAATCTGTACTGAGGCTTTAAGAGAATTAGTTTGTATTTCTCCCTTGAGTATATGCTCTGAGGTAGATTTACAAATGCAGATAAAAATCTGCAATTGCAATTACTTAAATAAAGGAAAAAATCTATATGCAGCAGTGAAACTGGCATGTAACATTAAAAAAAAACTCTCAAAAACCATACTGCCTAAAAATAAGCTTACAATGTCTATTTTAAAGAGTGTGTGTGGTCCTACCCATATATTTTGGCAAGATGCACTTTCTCCAACCACAGTTAGAGTCATCCAAAGCAGTGGCACTGGAGAGTCTCTGTCTCACCTGTCAAAGTTGAAGAACGTTGTTCAGCAGACCACCATGAGTCCATGGATAGGATCCACAGCACCGCAGCAGCTGTTCTTGATAAGATTTCTTTCAGTACAGAGAAAACCCTTCTTCTATATGAGAATCGTCCCTAACATTTACATTCTTTAGCACGCACACGCACATATAGAATATCTATGCTATTTCTTTTATTATCCTTTATTTTAATATCTACGAAGTGATTCAATGATCTCACACCAGAATGTTTTTAGATGCCTCACCAGCATTTTCAGACACTTCTTTCATCAACTATATTCTTAAATTCATCTGACTGACTGTAGAAAAATATGCTGGCAGTCCTAAAAGATCACTCATGGATATTTTAAAGGGATTTTTTGCTCTTCCCTTTAAAATAAACTATTTCATATCAGAACATAAATTGGCTAAAACATTTAACATTGAACTGTTAAAAATGCAAGATAGGAGAGAACCGTAAGAGTATGATAAAATAAAGTAATCCAAAGTATACAACCACTGACTATATTTAAAAACCATAAATCCATATAGCCCATTTTCATAACATAGTTATTCATAATCTACACCTTTAATACCTCTTCAGAACCAGCAATTTGGTATTTCAACTACGTATGTAAGAGAGCTGCTGAACTTAGGTTAACAGACTGCAAGTTTTCTAAGGATGTGAAAGCTATCTAAAAATAGTTCAGTCCACCAGCTACGTACTAAGAAAATGCCTGTATTGGCAGTAGTCTATCCACTGTGCAAAAAGACTCTAGAAAGATTACTTTCATTTTTCCCAAGATATTTTTAGAGTACTAACTAGCATAGTTTGGATATTATTTTTCTTTGGTTTTGTCAGTAGCATGTTTGAAATAAATTTTATTAAGTGGTAGTGTAAGTAACATTGCATTGTGGGTAGCTGTTTCCTGCTCTAACCTAGCCACATCCTCAGCTGTTATATGAGACAAGTTTCCCATATTTTGAGCAAGCTGACTTTTTTTTTCCTTGCAAGGAAAACAAGACTGGAGGCTTTTTAAGAAGGAAAAGATGAATAAAAGCGAAAAAGATAAACTAACTAACTGATTGTGCTATGCCTATACTTAAATTAAAATATGTATATTCTACAAATTCAGAAATACAGCAGCATAGAAAAAATAGTAACAAGGTACTGTCCCCCACACACTATTTCTATTGCACATTTCTATACTGATTTGATTATCCTTATTTCTATTATGCAAAGTGATTAACAAAGTTATTCATTTTCACAGTGATCATCTGAGGTAGGGTCATTAATATACTCCTTGCTTAGTAATGACAGAAATGAGAAATGGCTTGCCACAACCACACAATGGGTGAAACTACATCTCCCAGGTTGCAAGGGTTAAAACATTTATTGTCTGATAACTGACACCAGCGTTAAAACCTTGCACCAATACAACCAGGAGTCTACTGCACATTAAGGGAACAACAACTGGAATACAGGGCCCATGCTTGCAATTCCCTGAAGCCAAGCTGCACTCTCTTTTAGTGAGCAGAAAACTCACATAAGTGGTTCCTTTACTTTGGAAGCTGCTGGGAGGCAAAATACTCTACTTATGCCCTAGCCAAGTAAAACAGAATACAAGTTGGAGACTTCTTAACTTTGCTTACTCCTAAGTTCCAGCTGAAGGAGTCAAGAGTCTTGAGGAAGCAGTCATCAGAGCTCCCAAGCCCAGGCCATTACGACATGGGAACTTGGAGACTTCCTCAAAACCACCCCTGTTTTCCAATGAAACATCACCAGAGGATCTAAGACCTGATCACAACCTTAAGTAGAACACACATACATCCACAACATAATTCTAATACACTTCTCACTTTCTCATCCACATATTCATTCAACACAGAAGGATACTGAGCTTGTAACCTCCACATCCTGAATGCATGCAAACTTCTCAGGTTGCCCCCCTTCTCAAAGATTCACGTTTTGGGATGCATGTCTTACTGCAGTATTGCATTTCTACTTTTTTAAAGCCTATATTTATATTCTGCCCAACATGTGAAGGTCAGGGGCTAGATATGCAGGCACAACCCCATGCTCTTCCAATGGATAGATTGAAGACATGGAGGACAGCTCAACAAGATGCACTCCACCTGATTAGTCTGCAGCCAAATGAGATTATGTCTCCTTCCCCTTTTGACCATACATAGGAGCACCATAGAAATCAAGAGGGGGAGAGAAAAAGCACTTCAACCTTCCTGAAATGTGTTGCAAGTCCACTTCATAATATTACATGTTAATCTTTGTTCAATATATTCAATATATAAACAGAAAGAAAAAGAATTATCAAAGAAATAAAATATTTTTTCTAGGAAAGTATTTTTAGTATTTCTTCAACATTTATTTATGAAGCCTTCAGATTTTCCTAGTGTGGCAGTGTAGCAATATTGCTTAGTGTTTGAATGGGACTTGGGAGATCCAGGCTGTAGCTTGCAGAGAGCCCACAAACTCATTAGGTAGTGATTCAGGCAGTCTTCCCATGTGACCTACCCTACAAGGTTGCTGTGAGGATAAAGTGGAGAAGAATAAAACAACCATACGACTGGAAAGTACACTAAGGATCAACCTGTCCACCCCCTGGTAATGTAGGAAATCTACATCTAGAACATTTCTCGCAAATTATCATTAACCTTGGTATCAAAGCTTCAAGTGCAGGAAAGCACCACCCTTCAAGGTAGTCAGTTTTACTGTCAAATAGCTCTTACCATCCAGAGGTTTTTTGAAAGCTAAAGAAGAGATATTTCAGGAAAAGCAGGAAATAAATGTACCTAAAGTTAGAGAGAGAGAGAGAGACAAAGACAGACAGACAAGTGTGGGAAGATCTTCTAGGCTACCACTGTTTGAAGCAAATACAAAAAGCAAGTCATTTTAAATTAGTTGCTTGGCCATTTGGTAAAATGGTTCAAGATAAGCTAAAACTCTTGGTAATAGCCAATCTATTTCAAAATTGGAAACTCAAATCCATGGAGAAACATGTTGATGCAAAATCCTGAAATACTGTAATTATATACTATGTGTTTGAATAATATTCAAAATAAATTAAGGGGAAACAATTATAAGATAACATCTGTCAAGTAGAGAATAAAAGATAATAATTTACATATGATTTATGTAACAAAGTCATGCTCCAACATTTTTTTCTGTTTAAAATTATGCATCTGATTCTAACAAAGTCAAAGTTGAAAGAGCGAATGTTGTAAGTTGGCAAAAGAGGGCAGGCTATACAATTGTACTGTATTTACTTATGTAAATAGCTACATGCTATGATACAAGAGAGTCATTTCAAATAATCAAAAGACTAAACTTGTTATAAAAACAAACTATTTCAGAACAAATACACTTTCTGAAACACATTAACAACATACACATTGTTTAAAGGGAACACAGACAAATGAATAAATGTCGAACACAAATTGAAGATTAAAGATCTTCCAATCAGATTAAAAATGTTGTAGTTCAACTAACTATACAAGGTACATAAACAAGGAAAAGCCACCCTGTTCACCATTTTAACAGCCAAATAAATCCAATTGCACTGATTGCTTCTTTGCAGTTGCTTTCAATATCAGGTGGAGAGCGATGTCCATCAGTACCTGCTACAATGCAAGATTAACAGACCTATTATTTTAATTATTTTTACATTTAGCGTGAAACACAATCTTGGAAAATTCAATTCAGAGTTTTTAAATGTTAGGTCAAGAAAAAAAAATACTATGAAGAAGTCCATCTTTGGAGTTGCTGTAACCAAGCTATGACAGAAATCTCCAGACACCAGTACTGCCATTTCTCAAGAGAAATGTTGTTTGTTTTGCTGCTTTACTCAGGAACTATAAGTGATGAGTGATAACTATTATCAATTTACAAATAAAATCCCATATCTTTACCTTTGTTCAGTTGTTTCTAAAATAAAAAGGACAAAATGCTTTCTCTCTTTCTACGAAGTACAAGCAATTGTATAGAAAACAAATCATGAAGAATTATGTACACTTAAAACATGAAGAATTGTGTGCACCTTATAAGAAATGGTCCTCACTTTTAAAACATATTTTCTCCAACATTTACTAATGCAATGTAAATTAACAAAAAGTACAACACAACAAATGAATGCAAAAGCAACTATAAAAATACACATAATGTCTATCTCCACTACACAGTAGGAAAGATACTAATTTTCTTTACACTCGGAAACATTTCACTTCCCTCGGCATGGAAACTAGACAAAGTGGACTTCAAAATCAAGGCACTGGCTCCCAAAATCATAACAAGAAAACTATATAGAAAGAAAAAAAAAGAAATATGCTAACGGTTACATAAATAGTGGAATTAAAAAATTAATAATTCTGTCATACTGAGGACATTTTTTTCAAAATTAAGCAGTCACACTGCTACAAGAATTGTAGATTTCAGTAAAAAGTCAAGCTTAACTTTGTTTTATATGTCAAAGTGAGAGATCTTGAAAGAAACTAAAAATACCAACATCTGATTCCAAAGTACTTTCTGAACACACAGATTTGCTTATTGAAGTTTTCAGTTGAAGAAAATGTGACAGATAATCACAGAGATAATCACAGACAGAATCCACTTATCAAGCCTACAATCCTATATGCACTTACCTAGACGTATATGCTACTGAACACAGTAAGGTTTATTTCAGAGTAGGCACTGACAGGATTGAACTGCAAGGCTGAAAATCCTGTACACTGTTAATAGGGCTTTTTCAAAAGCATCATGCCTAAGTATAAACTGTCAGCACCTAAAAATCTAAACTGCTGTTCTATTAATATTGAACAACATCGAATGGAAGTACCATGTGTGTGTAACAGGCTTAACTGGGGTATTTTTCAATTTAGCATTTTTTTTTTAATCTCTTTATCATTCCAAGTAGTTGATTTTACGTGGAATTCTAGCTGATGCTGCTCTTAAGTGGGTTGGGGTAGCAGATAACTGTGAGTATCTTAAAAATATATTGCCTATTACAAACAGTATTGGGGGAGGGGGAATCTTTATACATAGATGTAAAGATCAGGATCAAAATCATTTGGGGGGAAATCCTTAAGCATATATTTTTCCCAGTAGATTTGCCTCTTAGTCATTATATCTTCATCCCCATGTGCTTTACAAGTCCACATAGAAACAGCATTTCTAGTCATTATCTTATTTGTAGACACTGCCTTCCTTGAGTTCAAGTAAAAAGTCAACATCCAAATAGAACTTAGAAATGAGATGTGCAAAAGGTAGGAAAATATCTTACAACGTCATTTTTCAGGTATTTTGCTACACTCTTTGCCGAAAGACCATCAAAACTATGAATATCTAATATTCATCCTGTAGGATGAAGTCAACTAGATAATACATTTTAAACATGGTGACACATATGAAGGAAGACAGCAATCAGACAGTTGTTTCCATTTTTATCCTAAGTCCAAATGAACAAATAAAAAGTATTAACATGCAATGGGGGTGCATGTTATTTGTCAGTCAGCTCAGAACACTATATGACAAATTATTTTGAGGCATAAACTGTAGGCAGAACACCAACCTCATTTTTATGTATGCTAATGCAGTTAAAGCATTCAGCAGATAATCATATTTTGGCACCACAGAAACGCAGCTATGTATGTGTGAATCTGCTCAGGCGGAGCATCTGAATCAGATTTGCACTCACTTTCAACACAAGCATTCCCACTGCATGCTGAAATCTGTTTACAGTGAAAACTTAAATAAATACATTGGGTTTCTTTTTTGTTTCATTTTTAATTCTATAATACATTACGTATTTAACCATTAACCATTCAACTTCACTATCACAAAGAATATAAAATTTCCTGTATTCTGCATCCTCCCAGTCTCTATGAAAAATCTGCAAGTCACAATATGCAGATGACAGGTTCTCTATGAAACAGAAAAAGCTGGCACATAATTGCACTTAATGTTCATTACATAAAGCTGCCAACTAGCTTGGGGAGCACGTAAACTAGACAGACATGATTTAAGGTTTGCAAAGGAATCCCCAGACTAACACTTCGGTGACAGCCAATTACAGCCCCAAAAACACAGCCTCAGTAAGCAGTCTGCTAGCAGAACTTAAAGAAAGGTAAAGTTTCTTACAATGAGTTACAGATTCACAAGCAGAGGAAGACAAGAAGAAAAAGAAAAACAGAAGGAATCCAGCTACCCAGCAAATCTGAAGCAGACCCCAAGATCGTGATACAATCCAAAGATGTAAATTATTGTAAATCATCACTGTTGTTCAGAATTTCACACAGACATTTGTGCCAATTCTGGTATTCTCCTTCACAGACACAATAAGAAAGTAGAAAAGTTGGGTGGAGGGAGAGGAGAGAAAAAGGCAGAGAAACTGGGAGAGCATAAATGAAATTCTGCTGTCCATATGCTTTCAAGGCACAGGAGTTTAGACTCTTTTAGCATTTGTATGCTCTTCAAATCCTCATGAGTCAGAAAAATTAAAAAGCTAAAGCCTTCTGGATACCAGGAAGGACCTTACCACGGGCCTTTTGTCAAACTTTTAAGAGGGGGAGGAAAGGAAAAGCCACAGTGTTGGGCAGTCCCACTTTACTTGACTACTATGATGTCACAAACCACATGATTCTGTCTCTCCAGTAACAGTGCAAGCAAAAAAAAGGAGTTTTAAAAGCTTTTGCTTTTTTGGATTGTGTGAATGCTTCATTCGCCTCACAAACAACCACAGAACCACAAGTGCGGTGCAAACTTTCTCCAAAAGGACAGAGCAAGAAGACTTTGGTTTTTAAATGGTTAATCTCAACAGGTCACCAGGAGCCACCGAGACCAACACAGTCAGTAAGTGTTCTCAAACCACAGTCTATTCAGTAATAATAGATCTATATCCTATCTAATATTTGCTTGTTTTATGTCTCCCCCCTTTTGAGGGGGGAGAGTTGGTTTTGTTTTCTTGCTTTTCCCATGTTCTTGGGCTTCAGAACTTTTTGGCAGAGAGGAAGAACATATAGATTTTGTTGCACACCAACCATGGTGTAAAACTAAAATAAAGCTTGGCTATGGTTTGTGATTTCAGTTTAAGGCTTCAAGCAGTCTTTGCACCAGAAGACACACACGCGCTGTGTGATAGGCAGGGAAAGCTATGGCATCAAACAGTCTCTTCAGCTCAGTGACACCTTGTCAACAAAACTTCTTTTGGGGTAAGTTTGCATTTTCAAATACTATGAAATACTGCTCATTGTCAAAACTGTTTGCTATTTATATAATTAACTTTAAAAAAAACCTTAAAACTTGACCACAGCAAAAGCAGTACTGATCATAACAGTGGCAATTTTTTAGAAATTATAAACCGAATCAAAGGCTACTAAGTCCACAACTGCCTAAGCAGCAGGTGTGCTGTGGTGTTTTTTTTTGTTTGTTTTTTACAATTCTCTATATAATGATACATCTATATGGAAAAAGCATAGAAGTTGAGATCAGCATTCAAAATTTAGACTTGCTGTGTTAGCCATCACTTTCATGCATACCACACAAAGGACTTGCAAGTAAGATGCACCTATTTCCAATTTTGATTGTCACAAAACAGCCAAATTAGTGTAGAAGACCAATGGAACTGATTTACATAGATCTAAAGACTGAAATGATTAAGAAATGAACATCTAGCCATACTCTCTTACGCGGCTTCCCTTAATGCTGTGAAACTGGTCTCTTGCTTTCCATGCAAACAGGTATTACTAATTTCATTTGAAGCTTACCTCCAAGCAAGTACAGTTAGTATCACTGTATTTGCTAAATATATGTTTAGAGATCTTAAATTCTTATTTTGTTTTTATTCTCTACATAATTACTACATTCTTTAACAAATGCACCAAGACTTAAAAGGACTAAGTCATGCTGTTCCGAACAACTATACCTAGAAACTAAGAAACTCTTTGGCATCAAAATTAGGAAGCAGCAAAACAGAATAAAGGCACAGATCAATGTAATTCTTCACGTGCAGTAGTGTGTATAAAGAAGCTCTTTAAAACAGATGTCTTAAAATACTATCATGGGATAATAGGTAAACTCATCAGATATTTTCCACCTTTTCAATGTCTTTGCATAAGGAAAACTCCCAAGCTATAAAACTGCACATCTAACAGCCCTTTGATCTTTCCCATCTATGATCTGTTTTTGAAATTATGTCAGTACATATATTAATACCACATTAAATAAAGGATTGCCAGGTTTTGTTTAAGAATATACAATATTACTAAATAACTCCACTGACCCCTGCAGAGCTTACAATGTTTTTGAGATATAGTTTCTAAAGATGTAGTTAAAAAAACAAAAACCAGCTTAAAACTCAAAAGCTATGCATATGTACTTTAAATCCATGGCAAGGGATTTTCCTCCCACAGAAACACTACAAAAAGATATGTTTAAAAGTATCTCAACAACATTATCAACATACATAGAAAGAAACAAAATTCAGAACACTTACAATATTTTCTTAATGTTGTCCATCTGGTCAAAATTATATTGGGGCTGTAAAACAATGAATTTTCTTTTTCCTTCTAATGGGGAAAATACCCTGATCCATGCTTGAAATGCTTTTAGAGTATGCACCTACATTGAGCTTGTATTCCATCTAGCTGATGGTCGGAGTTCCTTTTACCCCTCCTACTTCACACGTTTCAACTGGCTCTTGTTGAAGCATATGAATCCACTGCAATCTGTGAGCACAATTAGATATGAAGCAAGATTTGTATTCATGGAACAGAGAGACCTATTTAATTTCTGATATACAAAGACATCCGATGCATTACATAGGCCTATGTCTCAAAACCTACTCTCTGCAAGTTCGTCACACTGAGTTACACTGTAATTAGGCAGCTAGCGTGCTAAAATATGGCACAGAAAAACAAGGATTTTTAAAGTGGCAGGTAATTTTTTTTCCTATCCAAACTTGTGCTTTAATGAAGCACAGCATAAATGTAGCCAGACCACATTATCCCAGTGTTTACAATGGGAAATACAGTTTACATATATATGATTTTCTTTTGCTTTTAACATTCAGAAAGAGATCACAAGAAATATACCTGGCTAAAATTGAAAAACATGCAGTGCTGACTGCCTAATTTATTTTGAGACACAGTTTGAAACTACCTGAAAGGTCCTGGACATGGGCAAAACATCCTTCAAAATCTGTAACACTTAAAATAAGACTGGCTAAGCAAATATGTCCTTACAAACAAACAATAACAAAATTTTAAGAGAAAGGATATTATAAGCTCCTGACAATTTGATGATGGCAATATTTTGTTAGACTTAAGCTATTTGTTCCTGTTTATTGCTGTCTTGTAGTAGAAGAGTAGCTGGATGGACAGCTCAGTGGTTTAGGTAGTATCTTGCTGCAGAGCCAGAGGCTGGGAATTCAATTCCCCACTGTGCCTCCCTAACAGAATAGCCAGCCTGTGTAGCCATGGGAAATCTACACAGAAGAAGGAAATGGTAAATCATTTCTGAGTATTCTCTACCTAGAAAACCCTGGAAAAGGTCACCATAAGTTGGAACTGACTTGATGGCACACAATTATTATTAACAGAAAAGTATTAGCTAGTTCAATCATCCAGACATACGACATTTACAGCTGACGTGTTAAAGAAATGCTCCAATTCATGTAACTGGAAATGTTTTATTCACATTGTCATGTGGTCCAGCATTAGACTATATGCATTTAGTTTGGTAACCTGTCCAGCTGCGGCTCATATAATTAGACTTTATCAGCCAAATTATCAACACTCAGTTATGAAATAACAAAGACTAATATTGAGGATGGAAAGGAAATATCGAATTTCTTCCACTTGAAACTAATATCAGTTTATGTAACCTTAAAAAAAATCCTCATGACAGGGGAAGATATAAATATATCAGTAGTTGCAATTTGTATATCAAATACTCCATGTAATAATCAACTGTAAAGTTAACACTTATATCTTGACCTACTTATAATGAAACTTGTTAATTTACTGCACATACAGTAGCAGCAACAGTAATCATATAATGAAATACTGTATCAAATTCATGATCATGATCCACTGGATTCACTCAAATGAATAGAAGTCTTACACAGCCCTATTCCTTTCACTGGGTCTTGTGAAGAAAGAGATTACACCCACAATTTACACCTGATCTTCCAGAATGTATGCAGACAAAAATGAATGGTATAAAAGAACTAAAAACTTTCCTCCAATACTTGTCTTGTTCATTCCCATACTGCTTTTAGCAGACACTGCCCAAGGTACAAATTGAAAGGGTAGGTTCACTTTTCAGAAATCTGAACACTATGCTCTCTCTCTCTCTCTCTCTCTGTGTGTGTGTGTGTATCATGCTGATTAGACAAATCAAAGTTCATAATCTACTAATAAAAATTCACATGTAACAATATTCTTAATATGATTTCCCAATCTGCTTTATTTACTCCAAAGTATTCCTATCACAGTCAGTGGGCACATGAATAAATACACTGCTACCCCTGTTTCCCCGAAAATAAGACCTAACCTGAAAATAAGCCCTAGTATGATTTTTCAGGATGCTCGTAATATAAGTCCTACTTCAAAAATAAGCCCTAGTTGTGAAACCCCGCCCTCCACCATTGTGCAGCAACCAGAAGATGACATGACTGTATTTGAATAAATGTAGATGGTTTTACATGACAAAAATAAAACATCCCCTGAAAATAAGCCCTAATGCGTTTTTTGGAGCAAAAATTAATATAAGACCCTGTCTTATTTTCAGGGAAACAGGGTACAATAAAGCAGTCCTTTCCGAAACAAAAATGAAGTAACACAGTTAAATATTTCCATTCAAAAATGTTGAAGTCCTTTGAAATGCTTCTAAGTGGGGACTGTGATTTCTAGTCACACTAAAGGCTTATCTCTTTCTAGCACAATAAAGTGTTATTTCATGTCATTCATATTTAGAAACATTTGAAATGCTACATAGAGAACAAAATAAAATGGTCTGTTTATTGATCCTATAAGTATTGAAATTTCTCTTATTATTCAAATCCCACAATCTGAGGTAAAATTCCCCAAAAAGGGAAATGTTTTATTTAGTTAAAAGAACATCAAAATATTTGATAATTAAACAAATAAGTAAGCGAAAGAAGCTAATTCGTAGGAAAGGCTAAGATTTTATCAGGCATACAGGATTAATCTTTATTGAATAGAACCATTCACAAATCAAAACTTATTCTACTTCAATACTTTCATACAGCACTAATCAATTAAAAACCTTTTCTAGTGATTCAAAATCCATGTGCTTTTAATTTTATACACTGGTGGTCTAAAATATAGAAATGAGGCTCAGCAAAGTCGGTCTGTATAGAAACTTTTGCTTTTTTCCCAATAAATATTCATCTAGAAGTTTTCTTAGAGAGAGCTGCTCATATGAAGTTTGTGGTAATATTTTTATACTGTACCTCCTTGTTGAAGTAAAGGTTAAGGGTTATCAAAATACCTCAACTGTATATACAAAAAAGAGAGGAAAAGTTAAGTATTCACATGAAAAATCCAAGGGAACTATATTATTTATTTTTGCATTTCCTATGATTAATGATGCACCAGTGTATACTTGAAAAACTGAAGTCAAAATCAGGATAACACCTCAAATTCCTTTATAAACTGAACAAATGTCAAATATGGTAGGCTGCATTAACCAGTCTACCAGAAACCCTAAAATATCCTGCCACCCCAATTTAATATGCTAGAGCACTGCTGAAAATCCTCCCATGTACTGTGATTTCTTCAGAGGTGGTCTAATAATGGCCTTTGAATGAATTTTAATCGGAACACTTTAAATTTGTTTTCGAACTGCAGCCTAAAAAAGGCCAATTCCACTTAAAATTATCCTGCCTCCAAGCGAATAATAGAAAAGATGTGTAGACAGTAAATAATGTTGCTTTAAAGCTCTGAGTGGAGATAGGGACTTCCAGAGGCCCCAAAGGTAGGAAAGGCCAGACTGGCAGGTTGAATTTGGCCCAGAGGTCAGAGGTTCCCCATCCCTACTTTTAAGTATCTACATGGACATTTTCCCCATCAAGCTAAACACTGTCTGTTCAGGTCCAGCTTTTACAGGCACTGAGCATGTCACAGGTTCTACATTTCCAAGTTCCTTCTTTAAATTGGAGGTAGAAGCATACAAATAATAATCTCACTAGAGATATCCAGTGAACTCCCACACTGAGTTTTGCAGGAGATGACATTTTAAAAAAATATATTATTAAATATATACCATTAATAAAACATTAAATAAACTGCCCGTTTAATATAATCTTGTTTATAAGGGATGCCTATGTGGTGTAGTGGATAGAGTGATGATTAGGACTAAGGAAACCTGGGTTCGAATCCATGCTTAACCATGGCTCTCAGGAAGCAATCCTATATGTGGGCTTATTTGGAAGTTCCACCGGCCAAGCTACAACTCGGTTTTACAGTTCTACAGACAGCAGACCGCCACAGCATGCGTATAATTCAACTAGTATGAATGGATTTGTTATAATGCAATTATACTTACTGACAATGGCTATCACTATCATATATTATGCAGCTTAACTCCCATTGACTTCAAGAGGATTTGAAATTTAACATTTAAGCAGAGTAGCTGTCTGCAGCACTAAGTTTCTTTTTCTATGCTGCCATTCTACATTAAGTTGCTCTGGCTTATTCTTTGCATTGTATCAGGCATCCTCAGCTTCACACTACATATTGCTTTTCATTTAAAAAACTTTTTATACAGATTACAACTGAGTGAACACAATTTCTGATCTCTTCTTTGCATATCATAAGGAGTGCTCAAGTGCAATAAAACTGTAACACAATATAAATACAAGAGCAGGAGAATCATGTGAAAATAAAGAGGAAATGTTCAAAATAAAATGAAACCGAACCAATCTTACAGCCTAATCAAAAAAGGCGAATCAACAGAGGTAGTTTAGGATCGTTAAGCTCACTGAAGCCACTGATCTTACTCATACGCAGTGCCGTGCCAAATCATACCCATTAGCTCACCCCCCTTACGCATGCTCGTTTTAAACATCAGATTAGGCAAAATAGCTTTTATATGCTTCCCAAACCTGCTTTAACACTTCCAGTAAAAGTACTGCTTAATCATGACTCTGTACCTCTCTCACACTCACACACAAACCCACAATAGTGTGTGTTCATGACTACAGATACACACCTTTTCTCTTCAAAAGTCTTCATCTCAGTATTCACCTCGCTGCTCTAGACTTCAACATGTAGCTAACAAGCTTCCTATTTCATTATAAAATTGCCCTAGAGATTTAGTGAGGTGGATACAAGAGAGGAAATGGGAATTGTGTACTGACTTTTTAAATTTAGCCAACAGGGAAGGAGTAGTTTGGATTTTTTTTAAATGTACATTTCTTTTGATTTTTTAAAAATCATTCATATATATTTACACTGAATGCTATACTTTAGCTCAAAGCCTGTTGTACAGCTCTGCCCATGCAATAGGAATTATGTTATTGCCAGCAGCAGATTGCCACTAACTAAAAACTTCATTTCACACCTTTGGAGTCTGCACAGCTCACACACAACACAGCAAAGGCACGTGCACTCTGAAATCACAAAAATAAACTTAATCGGGGGCAGTCTGCCACTGCCAATGACACTATGCCTGTTGTCCAGGAGAACCCCATCCAACAGGATTTTTGCCATAACATTTATTAGCTATGCAACTAGTCTGTAGACTTAACTTGTGTTATCAGAAACATACATAAATTCTAAAATTTGTATCAATTTCCATTTTCCAAAGCTGTTCCATTATGTTAGATGAAGAAATGTGTTTAACACCAAGTCTCTGCCATCTCCTTTTAATAGACACTGAATAGCATAGACCCATCAAAGCAATATTAACCTGAATTGTAAAAAATAGCAAATACCATACACTTTCAACACTAAAAATTATTTTGAAATATTAAATATCTTCATATCAAGTTTCATATGTTTCCAATATTTCCAACAAGATGGATCCAGAATATTATCTATAATTATTATTAAAACAATTCACACAATTAAATTGAACTTAAAAACCATTACTTCCTCCACTGTCTTCTTTGAGATACATTCACTAAGGTCAGGGACTTTTAGAATTAACAATAGCTTTTAGTAGCTTTCAGATTCTAATATGTTAGACCTAAGAACCCTGCGGCAAAGAAGTTTTGGCAAAAATGCAATAAAAATGAACTGTTACTGCATATTTTTGATAAACATAGGCTGCAATAAGTGTACCCTTCTGTGCAATTTCTAGCTATATCAATAGGACTTGCTTCCCAAATCATACTTCCCCCTATCTAAAATACATTGTTTGGAAGCATACAAACCAGAACGTAAAATACATTATTTGAGAAGTACATGCTCAATTTTTTTAGCAATAACTAGGAAGCAAGTTTACACTACCAGAAGTACCAATAATGAATGTATTTATGATCATTGTACTAGGGGCTTTTTGTATTTTAAAAAATTAACTTTTCAAAAATTATTCGGAAAACAATGGCCAAAATCCAGTTGCTCAGTATAGTAAATTGCACTAGAGTAAGTCTATTGAATCAATAGATTTAGTCAGCCCAAACCTCCATGTGTTCCATTGATTCAAAAGGCTGTACTCTAACTGCAACTTACTATGTTAAATGGGCCTACTCTAGTGCAATTTATTATGGTAAGCAACAGTATTTTGGCCTTTGTCATAAAAAGACTATTGTCTTCCAAAGCAGAAAGTCATATGAACTGTAAGCATATGATAGTTTTCCACAAATGTTTTGAAACCAGGAAAAAACAAAACTAGTATTAACATATTCTGTAGCTAATTCACTTCAAGAAAACCAGAGAATAGATGTACAGTATAGAGAACAGATGCATTGTTTAGAAGAAGGATGAAATCCTGGCACTTGTAAGAAACAAATACTAGGGCTGCCTCAAGAACACAGTGGAATAGTTCATATCACTAACAGAAACATTAAATATTAGGCACTATGAATCTCCTGTATGTGGAAATAATTTAAACGACCATGCTGTCCACTTATGCAGATGGATTGCTTTTCAAGAAGAGATGTGAACACAATTTGTGTACATTTACAGAGAAACCTCCCAAGGTCCAGCTGAGCTGTAGGAAATCAAGAAATGTCTAAGCAAAAGCAGGGCATTAAAAATATAATTGGCATATTTTGGTACAACTCTAGATATAACTAGAACATTTTAATATATGACCAGTAGTCTACATTAATAAAAGTTAAATTATTTCCTTTTATTTGTATAATGGCTTTTCTTCAAATGAGAGTGGGGTGGGCTTTTTAGAAAAGAATAAAATATTAGATAAAACTATAGTTGAATATAGGCAAAGCTTCAGCAAACTTAATACATCACATGCTTTCATATCATGCTGTAGTCTTAATTACTCTCATCATAATCCTGCTCTCATGTTTCACAACTATAACAGAGGGGTCCTTTCCAAAAAGATAATAAAATAGTCCAATTAAGCAGACATCAACAATACAGTCCTAAACAAGGGAGTAAACCTGTTCATTCAAAACAAGATAACCTATCACACACTTTCTTCACCCATAAAGGAAACACTGTTATAAAAAAACATTTGAAGAGCATACTAAAACATTTAAGTAAATATAAAGGTTGGTATATAAATCAAAGAGTTATCACAGGATAAATTTAACCGAAGTAGAATATTTAAAAATGTCTAACTGAGCTGGTATTAAGAAGCAAAAATGTCAAAGGATACAAGTATTTCAGCATTTAACTGAAAAGCACGCTGCTACAATCATGTGAAAACCTATGAAATGAGTTACAAACACACTTTAGAAAATACTAGCCAAAACTGTAGTTTATTTATGTAATTATTTATATAGAACTTTTTGAACAATTATCAAAGTTCTTTCTATTATGGAGCTGGTTTTCATTTTATAAACAGCCATCAAAGAACAACTGGAATATTGCTTCTTTGGGATATCAAATGAGGTTCACAGGACAGTACTGCAAAACATTTTTAAAATAAACAGAGGTGTAGATTCAGTGATATACAATACAGAGAACAAACAAACTATTGTAATAAAAGTAGTAGGTGCTCACACTTTCTACATGCTGCAAAATAATCAATCCTACTTGCTGCTCTCAAATAAAACTTCACTAAATTCTATTTACAAAAGAACAGCTTCCCAATTTTACAACATTCAGTATTAAAATTGAATTCAAATGCTCTTTTGCATCAAGCAGTGTAGCAATTGTAACAATGAATGATTTCTTTAAAATGGCAAAGTCTCAAAAGAGTGCTGTTTTCTCAGACAGCATAGCCTAGTACACATTAGTAGATCTTTTCTCTTTTTCCCTAAAGAATTTTCAGTATAAAGGGTATTCACTTCATTTCACTTCCTTTCCAAATCACTCCCAACAGCTACTCAGTTCAGGAAGCCAACAATCTTTTTTGTTATTTAGCACTCTGTTTAGATATTTTATTGATTCTGTCACCTTTTCTGTGAAACTAAAAATGAAAAAAACTTTAGAAGCATTAAAAATTCAAGACAAGCACATATGTTTAATAAGGTTTTGTTATATTAAAAAGTGGAAGGGGTAAATAACATACTTCACACTATTTTTCTTGGTCAATAATGAAATACCAGGCAAAATATTGTGCTGAATTTTAAACTGTAACATCCCAGAGGGTCTTTAAATGAAAACAATTACTTAATTTGGTCAAACTAATGCTTATCATTAATGCTTCCAAACTTTGGGTGTATGATTTTTTAAATATTTGCTGCATTCATTGTCAGTGAGCTTGTTACAAAACATATAACACATGACAGATTTTTCTGACACTGTTCTACATAATGAGTGTGTTATTTTTGTGACTGTATACATAAAATACTTTGTTCACAGTGCACACAATTCCTTAAGTAGAAACAGAGAAGGATTAACAGCTATTCAGCAAATATATATTGGACTGTATTCCCATTCTGTCCTTTCTTGGAAATAAGTTCCAATTAACTCATAAGAACTTAATACTTCTGAATAAATATATACATCGCTGCAATAACATTAATTTGCTAACGCAAATCCGCAGGGTACGTACATCTATACACATGCAGAATGACCCTCCTCTATATTTAAAGAGGAGATAGGATATTCCAATTCTAACAAAAATGTTACTCTTCAACAATTTTCAGTAATTACTCAAAGCTCACATTATTTAAAAAGAGTAACTGTCTTTTCATATGCATCCAAAGAGCATCTCCCACCCATCTCTTCTGTTATAAAATACTGATGTTAAAAGTATTTAAGCCTTAAGATGTAGAATAGTTTAAGCAGGTGGAAGGAGGAAATCAATATTAAAATGTCAGTACAAACCTGGGAAATAATCAATTATGAGCTGCCATTAAAGAATATATGGTGGATAAACACAGAACAAGGCTGAAACCTTATACATCCTAACTTGAGATTAAGTCCCACTGTGTTCAGTGGGGCTCACCTCTGAGTAGGTATGTACAGAATAGCACTGCAACTATAACAGCTCCAAGATGACATATAAACATTGCACCAATGAGACAAAATGTGACTACATTGTAGAGAAATATTCTGCCAAAATGGACACACCATTTAAAGAGTTCCTAAGCTTTACTAGACAAATGCTATTCATTAGCAGTTACATTTCATCACATATGCAGAAAAGGCAAACGTTTGAACCAAAAGGATAGAGTGTTTTTTATTTTCTTTTTGTTTGCTTTTTGGTTCTGAAAGAATGCAACAAAATCTCTTGGCTTCCAATATTCTTGCTGCTTCTGCTTTTTCTCCCTCCCGCCACCAGCCCTTTTCTCTGATGAATGCAGTCCTTCACATACCTGAGTCTTATCAATTACTGAAGTATCTTCCTCCTCTTGGGTGCTAAAAGATCTATACAAATTACAGCAAGCACAGTACAATTTTCTTATGTATATGCAAGGTCAGAAGATAATGTTTTAGATATATATGCATGATCTGACACTTTCAGGCTGATGATACCTTCTAGAAGAAATACAGAGTCTCTGTATAGAGTAACACGCCTTGAACAAACCCTTTCTGCTGCACCATAATGATCTGATCCAAAAACTCAAGGGTACCTTAAACAACAGGCTACCTGTTCTAGCCATGCTTAGGAATGTGGCCAAATCATTTTTATTGATTTAACCTTTACAGGAATGCTACATATCCTCAGAGCAAAACATTTCTAATGTATTTATAATACGATACACCCCTGAGAAGTCTACATTTTATATACATACACACACACACACTAACTTGAGAGTAAAGTATATATAAAGGTGAAAGACAGTCTCCCTCACCCCTCATGATATGTTCATTTTTCCAGAATGATGATTAACAAGTTTTCATTATTTTTAAGCCTCCATTTAATTATACTGGAGGGACACTGAAAAGCAATCCACCAAATGCTACTCCTATGCTGCACCAAGTGAAATAAATGATAGAGTAAGAATACAAGCTCATAGATAATAGCCAGAATCTTATTTGGGACTTAGCCAATGTAAGTGTAATTGCACAAACTGTGGATTGCTACTAATTAATGAATCACATTCATTAATTAGTTCACATTCCTGGGTGCCTGCCAAGTTGCATGCAGCAACTTGTTAATTAGCTGCAATGTGCCACTGCCATTTATACAAGTAAACAACCCCACCATAAATCCCTAATAGCATTTTGGCCTATGCCTATAATCAGATATCAATAAACAATTACCGCTTGTTATCACTAAGCCCCAGTACAGGTTGTAGCCCAAGACATTCTGGCCATGTTCTTCACCTTCCCTAGTTTTCTACTACCAATCAAGTAGCTAAAGACTCAGCTGCATAGATCTTTTCTGGATACAAGTTGTGCAGGTATAATAGAAGTTGAAATAATCCCTCCTATACATTCCTAGCACTACAGTGAAAATCCCAAACATGCACTGGAACTAGATGAAAACATATGGAAGATAATTTTAGGTTTGTGGTATTTATATATAAATGCAAGTTAGATCCTTAGCTTACACATGCATTGTGATATACCAATCACAGAAGTTTAAGCCTTCATAGTTTAGACTAGAAAGGGGGAAGAGAGGAGAGCTGCATACTAGTTTATAACCAGAAAATTGCAGTTCATGCCAGAATTCTGGAAGTACTATTTTTATACATGTTTTCTGCTGAAAACATTCCCGTCACAAAAATTTATTTAAAAACTATATCCTAGGTGATTCTGCTGAACATGAAAATCAGTTATTTAGAATTCAGCTTTGATAATACCCTTCACACTATTGTGTTTATTATGTCCTCAAAAGCTGGAAGTCACACTTCAACATTGACAGCTATGAGAAGCTTACTCTGACCCCAGATAATAAAATAAAATGCATCTGAGCTACTAGCATTTTATGATGTTTGAAAGTCTGGCCAAATAAGATGAGAGTGAAAATCAGCCAAAAATAAGTCAGTTAAGAAGCCCATCAGCCCATAAAATGGAGGACCTGTTCATCTATCTGGATTTCCTGAACTGTGATATCAAAAGAGACCACAGAGATCATGGTGGAGAAAAAAGAGATCTGCAGGCAACATGCTAAAAACTACAGTAGAAATTAAGCTTGAGAGGAAGGAGCTACTGCAGCTCCTAGTAACCCAATGTGCCAGGTTCAAGGCATGCTCAAGCAGCTTCACACACTCTTAAGTCAAGCAAATGTGTTGTAATTGCATGAGGCAATCCTTTAGGCAAAATACTCCAGTGCACAATTAAGTTGAGGGTGTTGACTGATTCCCTATGTGAATTACTTCTCCATTTGCAGCAATAGAATGTCAACAAAAAGTCTGGCTAAACCCTTCTCTTCAATACCCCAGCCTTCCAACACGGTTAGTGGTTTTACTACCAGAGATCAGAGCAGGCATTTAATACTTTGTCAGTCTCAACATGTACACCCTGAGTATGACCACATGCCATTCTGTTCACTTGATCTGACTCTTAATTGTTCCTCTTTCTTTTTCTGAAGGTAGAGTGGGTGTGTATTTGGCTATAGTTGGTGTAGAATGAACAGTCATCATACTGTAGTATAACAGGTGGGCAAACATATTTTCACATAAAGCCGAAAGATAGCCAGTCAGCATGCTGTATCTGCAGAGATAGGGCTTGAGTCTTCTTTCCCCAGTAGAAAGAATAAAATAATCTAAAGAGTAGACAGATAGATGAGAGATCTCATATTAGATTCAGGAGCTGGATCTCAAACTTTTGTAGTAGAAAAGATGGTTAGTGTTGGGTTTTGTCCCACGGTGTCCTTAACTGCCCTTTCGTAATTCCTCTTCCCAGGATAGTTAGCTTTTCTTTTTTAATTGTTTTCTTTGTTTCAAATGTCCAAAGGAACTCTGCACTGCAGTTGCCCCAAAGATTAAGTTAGAAGATGAGGCATTTCTGGAGGACACTGCAATTGTGCAAAGTTCCCAATGAATGTTTGATTCAAAATGGCTTCCTCTGCACCTAAACTTCACTTAGCAATAGGCGCTTTACAGTTATTGCTTATTTCCAATGTGCAGTGCAATTCCCCTTCTCCTCCCTCTTTTGTGGAGATGAGCATTTAGATACTTCCAATGAAAGACAATTTGTGCAAAAATGAAAAAGAATCAGCAAGGAGAGGAACAGATGAGCTCTGTAGGCATCCTAGGTATGGGTACACAAGCACCCAGCATGGTTTGACCTTAGGTACAAACCAAGCCCATTTAGTATACTACCAGAGACTGCTGAATAGAGATGGACACATGGACACACGGACAAGGACACACACACACACACTTTAGAATATCCTTCACTCCAGGATAATGTAAATTGCCAGCTGGACCAGTAAAATTTTTCCATTCTTCATTCTCTATCTCTCTCTAACATGTTTCCAAAAATCTAATGCTTACCAGGGAGCAATGATCTAGCTCAATTCTCCAAATGCTGTTCTTTCTTTCTTTCTTTCTTTTTTAAGAAAAGTCAATAAACAAACACTCTACCTTTCTAAATTTACAAACAGGTTATAATTCTGCATAACTACACAGTACAAAAATAGGCAGAAAAGTCTACCTTGTCTTTTAATGGCTCTTTTCCTCTACCAAGATGTAAAATTCATCAGTTCCTCTATGACAGCACCCAATCAGGATTGTTGACCAATTACAGAGAATGTATAATTATTACAAAGCATTTTGAATTCTAAAGTAGAAGTGATTTATTGTCATTATTCTTACAATACATCAATGGGTTGAACACCATTTATTTTGCAAAACACAAACTAAAGCTACAATAGAATAGCAGCTTTCCAAAGACAGCCCACATGACTGATCTAAGGCCGTATAATAAAATAAAGGCAAAATGAACAGCAGGGAACAACACAGTACAAGGATTTAAACACCGTTTTAAAAGGTGAGGAAATGAAAAGCCTGGGAGAACAAATGGAGTTCTATCTAATATTCAAAGGATTTCAAAGCAAACCTAGGTTCCTCTCTGTGCATGCCATTCCACAGCCAAGTTGCCACCACTGAAAAAGCCCTTTCTCTAAGCAGCCATCTTCCTTATATTATTCAGGGAGACTCATTCACAAAATAAAGGCCATCTAATATACAGGAGGTAACCTGTGTATTATAACCGTCTAATATCCTTCTGGTAACCTGGCCCCCAAGGTATATACAAGCAGCTTTGTCAGACATGGTTGATACATCATGCATCTGAATTAGCAAAAAATACTACAGAGCTGCTATTGCAACTATGCAGGAGTTATTGGCCTTTATTTCCTGTATCAATGTAATTTGTACAGCCAGAATTCCAAAAGTGTATGGGAAGCATTCCTTTGAAAACAAAAGAGAAATCAGGGAAGGTGGGTGCTCTAGGCTTTCCAGTCCAGGAAATGAGATCAGGACTAGTCCTTACTAACATTGCAAACCTGAGCTTCGGCTATACCACCAGGGGGGGACGGGGAGGGGAGGGGGAGGGGGGGAGGCAGGCTCATATGAGATAATGTTCCAAAATACAAAAGCTTTCCTGATTTACCTGGTAAACTACAAGGAATGAAAATCAAATGCAAAGCCTATTGGCAATAGGAGGAAAGGCTGTCACATCATACAATGATTAAAAAAAACAAAACCTCTAGAGCTTTAAAGTGTGCTGAAAATGACATGCCTCATCTTCAAATCCAAGCACTAATTCCCACTGGTCTTATTTTATATTTTGAAATTGAAAACCACCTGAACTATACTTTCTGCAACTCTGGATAAAACAGGTGAGGTGGGTTACAAATGTTTTTATCCCATAGAGACTATCTGAAGTTTTACGATTTCACTGCGAACTAGCAAAAAAGTCTCAAATTCTCTAAGACAGTAAGGAAATAACCAATATATTATGAATGCCAAAGAAATAAAACTATTACAGCAATTAGCCATACTGTACTGTAAGAAGATATCAAGTGTTCGTGATAGCTGTCTATTTGCATTTCTATAAAACATCACAGTTGCACAGTGAGCTATCAAAATGCAGGTGCAACAGAGAGTTTTATCTAAAATGTCCCCATACATACACCATCCATGGAAAGAATATGCTTGACAGCAGTGCATCAAAGAATCACATTACAGGGACAAAGAACAGAATAAAGAAGCTTTTCTTTTTCAACGTGAAAACCCTCCACTCTTAAAAAAAAATTTGAAAGTTATGGTTCACAATTTCATCTTTTGTCTTTGAACAAAGATATTTCAAATCATGAATACAGAAGAAATGTATAGGGTTTAAAGCAGTGGTTCCCAGCTATTTTTGCATTTTTTTATTCCCAAAATCCTCAAACCAGCATGGAAAGTCAGGAATTCTGGAAGGCAGAGTCCAGAAATGTCTAGGCAAACAAATTTAAAGGCAAATAAGATAATTCAGGAAAAAATTGGATTCCCCTCCTCACCTCCAATTCAGATTACAGACTACATCAGTCATCCAGTGTATCATCTACTGGTTTCCTTTTGAGTGGTCTTTCTGGAGCATGGATCTCTGTAAACTTGTGGGCAGCTCTTTGTGCAATGACTATAGGATTCCAGCCTTGATAATCCCAAACTGAGCCCATGATCTATAAGTGCAAATGTAGCAAATGGGTGTACAGTAAGACCCCCATATCCATGGGGATCAGTTCCACAATCTGCCGTGGATGCCTGAATCCTCAGATACGAGGGAACCATATATACAGTACAACATACAAGGGGTGGAACAAAAGCCACAAGGGGGCATGCTTGTATGTTGTGCACAGGGCAACAGGAAAATGTGGATAATAGAAACTATGGATAAAGATCCTGCAGGTATTACTATATTTGAGGGTGTTTCGGATGCATTTTCCCTACCAATCCACAAGAGTGTTGTCTCTCTTTGACCTCCTAAGGATCAATACTTTCCCCCAACTCAGCCAAAGCAGCTATCACTATAGTACCAATTATTTAAACAATTACCCACATATTTGCTCATTAGATTAATCATCATCACCTTGCATATAAGTAACATACAAGTAATCAAGGAATAGAGCCGCCATAGTTTTCTGGATTGGTACATTCAGGTGTGGAGCCAGGGATTGGGAAGAGACATAGAGATGAATAAAAAAAGCAAATTGCGGTATTTGTGAAATATTGCTGATTCATCGGATACTTGTCCCTTTGTATTTGTCAGGTCCGGATACTCTGACAAACACAAAGGGACAAATATTTACCTGTTTTTATTCCTTTCATGCAGGCTGGCAAGGCAAACCCCAGTTTTAGTTCCTGCACTCAGCCTGCTTGTCAATGACCCACCAATCAGCTGATCAACGGGACATTGACAAGCAGGCTGGCTATGGGAATGAAAACCGGGGTTTGCCTTCCGGCAGCCAGCCTGCTTGTCAATGTCCTGCAAATCAGCTGTTCAGCGGGACATTGTGTTTTAATGACAAATCGATGTATATTTATCGATTTGTTACTAAAATTTGGTGCTTCACTGATTTGTCCATTCATTAACTTTGATGAATGATGAATCATGATGAATCTCCATTTTTCTGATTCGTCACCATCTCTACTTGGGAATTCTAATCTCCACTGTGTTTTTTGGAAGAGAGGTCAATTGAGATCATCTGGGGAGTGCATGGTTGGTGGGGTTATGTGCTGCCTTCAAAAAGCTGTATGGTCCCAGAGCAACACTGGAAGGTGGGAATGGTAAGCCACTTCAGAATACTTGATACCTAGAAAACCCTGGGAGGGGCCACAAATCAGAGTCTACTTAGTGGGTCATAACTATTATTATCAGAGAATAACACAAAATAACTGTGCAATGTTGCAACCCCAGCAAAGTTAACCGGGTTCATGAGATTAAAAGGGTGTTATTCAACAAAGATGTTTTATTAATAAATGGCAATCCATTTTATAATATGCAAAGAAAATAAATGGACTTAATATAATATACAATCTCATACCTCCCAAACCCTACTAATTTCCACACCTGAATGGCCCCCAGCATCAGAACAGGAAGTGTGCAAATTTACTGATGTTCTAGCAACAGACAAAGCACCTGGTGAGGACATGATCCTGCTAGAGGTATATAAGAACAACCCGGAATGGTGGGCCCCAATTCTAGCACAACTCTTCTTTCATATTAAAGCTACAGGAATTTTCCCCAAGGGGTAGAGGCAGAGCATAATTTTCCCAATTTATAAAAAAGGCGATAAATCCATCCCCCAGAACTATCACCCAATCAGCTTACTGGATATTTATTTATTTATTTATTTTATTCTATTTTTACCCCGCCTATCTGGTCAGACGACCACTCTAGGCGGCTTCCAACCAATATCAGTTCCAAGCTCTATACCCGCCTTCTTTTCCAGAAGCTGGCTAAATGGACGGAGGAAAATAACATCCTTCACCAGGAACAAGCAGGTTTTAGGAAGGGCTATAGCACAGTAGATCAAATCTACGTGCTACATCATCTTGTATGCAAATATACCACCAGGCTATTTAAATGGCTGTTTACAGCTTTTATTGACTTTTCCTCTGCATTTGACACAATTACTAGAAATCGCCTGTGGAATAAGCTCACAGAGACTAACATCAATAAGAGACTGCTAACCCTAATACAGGAACTATACTCCAACACAACGTTGAGGGTAAGGATTAGCACAGACAGAAGGCTGACAGAGGAAATTCATACTAACAAAGGGGTAAAACAAGGGTGCTTACTTGCACCCCTACTCTTTAACTTTTATATTAATAATATTGTAACAGCTTTAAACCATCCAGACCATTCCCCCCCTCAATTGGGAATTATAAGATTGCAAGCCTTATATATGCTGATGACACTGTATTACTATCTATGAACAAAAAGGAACTGAAGAGAAGCTTAAATAAGTTCCAAGCCACCTAGAGCAACTAAAAATAAATTATACAAAATCTAAAGTGATGATTTTTGGAAATCATTCCCCCAAATTCAGCTGGACTATAGGCGAAAATAAAATAGAACAAGTCCAGACCTTTAAGTACCTAGGAGTGCATTTTGATAAGAGAAACTGCTGGAAATCCCAGATACAGAGCACCAAAATATTGGTTCAGAAATCTAGCCATGCTTTGGCTAAATCTTTCCATTCTTAAGGTGGTAACCTAGTAACCCCAGCTTTAAAAGTCTTTTCAGGGAGAGTGATCTCTCAAATGCTTTATGGAATTGAGATCTGGGGTATGAATCAGAATAACCTACACCATCTTGAAGTAGGACAGAACAAGTTTCTGAGACACATCCTCGCGGCACCTTGGGGGACCCCAGCAGCCTTCCTTAGAACAGAGACAGGCATGGTGTCCATTAAAGCCAGGGCAGCTCTAGCTATATTCTCCTACTATAAGAGGGTGATGGATATGTCCGATCACCGTCTACCTAAATGCTGTATGGTAGAGCAATGGAAGAGTGGTGGCTGGGCAACTTCAGTTCAAACCTTACTAAAATCTAAATCCCCCTCCACAGACATATTTTTTTTCTGGGGTTAAAAGAATGTTGAGGGACTGGATCTACAAATTGGATAATGACCAGGACTTAGCCTTAATAGATTCTTCGAATTTCTCTCACTGGTACCATCTGCTGAAAACAAACCACTCAAGGGCGCAATACTTACATACACTTACTTTTGCCTCCCTGAGAACCGCATTCACAGAACTTCATTTTCAAACCATGCCAACTGCTGTCTTAGACGGCAGGTACATGAATGTCCCTAAGCATCTAAGGCTATGTATTTGCGAAGCAGGTGAGATAGGGAATGTTGTTCACTATTTACGCAATTGTCAGCTCTATAAAAACCCTAGAGAAAAATTATTGGAAAACATTTTGGCTGCCCTACAGGAGGAAAGTCCTCAGATAAAGGTGGGCAGGTTACTTTCGGACTGTGACCCATATGTTACATACAGAACAGCGCTGTTTGCAAAAGCGGCCAGAAAGATCTGCGCTAATTTCCTGAGAGCCATCGCAATCAATTGTGCGGGGGACTCCCAGATATGAAGAGGCACTCACATGTGTCCCCCTGATTTTATCTTTCCTCCTGTGGATAGGCCTCTTATTATTTTACATGTCTGTGATTTTATCATGATTTTACTTGATCATATTTGTATCTCAATCAATTGTGACGGCTTTTAGCCAATACAATAAACTTAAACTTGAATACAATCTCATACATTAATACATTTTACAGTATATAACAAGAATTGGTAAATATTCAACTATATTTAGCTTTTAGATATAGATTAATTTCTTAACAGGCTAAAATAATACTATTTTTGACAGAAGTCCTATTTTTTGGTACAAAAGATGGACAATTTATGGTGTACACATGCTGGAGTTAAACATATTCAATACACTACTGATCTGTACTAGTTGCAGTGTGTGTGTGTGTGTGTGTCTGTGTGTGTGCGTGTGATATTTGAGAAAGTATAAATATGTATTTTGTAAATTTTCATTTAAAATATATTGTATGGATACTGTGTAGATACGTATTTTTTAATGATAAAGTACTTTAATTTTTTTTAATCATACAAAACAAGGATGACTCTTTTATGTCCTAAATTAACACAATTATAGTTATTTGCTCTAAAAAACATCCCCCATTACTAGCTTCATGGATCTAAAAGTATTTTATTACATTGTTCTAGCTCAGTTCTTCCCAACACTGGCTATCCAGATGTTCTTAGACTACAACTCCCAGAAATCCTGGCCAGCACAGCTAGTAAAGAGGGCTTCTGGGAGTTTTACTCCAAGAATATCTGGGGAACCAATGCTCATGATTGATTCACTTGCACTAAAACAGATAGGAATGAATTATCAATTTTGAAAGATAAAAACTCTTTCCTTATACTCATTAACATGGAAGTGGCTTCTATATGGTCCCTAGGCACTACAAATTCTTCTGAGTGCAGTTCACTGGACTCTTACTCTGTTTGACTCTCCGCCATTAATAATCACCTAGCACTTCAAATTATTTTGTTTTTCTTTGATCAGTAAATTGTAACAGAGTTTGTGTGATATTATCATTCACCTGCCTTGGAAATCCCGAAAAACATGGAAGTTATACATGCTTTAATTTTTTTAAAATTTCCATTTATACCCGTAGATGTCAACATGGCACTTGGGGGCTCAACACCCCTCTGGGCATCCACCAAGAAGCCCCTTCTTACTGATTAAAAATAATAAGAATTTGAAATATTTAAAACCAAATCCCACAAAGCAAATCATAAACTGGAGCTGTTCCACTTATTTCCACTTCTTTCCCTAGCATGTCTCTGGACCACACAAAGAGCCCCAGTTAAAAACCAATTAGGTTGGAACATCTTTTCCTTTGAATTTTGTATGCTGTGGATGCATATTTTGTGTCTGTTTGTTTTGTTTTGTGTGGCTAGGTAGTTGTGCCTGTCTTTTTATTGTTTTAGTGTCTGGCGGGTAAATGTTCCTCTTTGTCTATCCTTTGACAACAGTTTTGCTCCCCTGTTTTCTTTTCTGGAGTGGGGGGGAAACTTTTCCGGACCTGTTTTGGTTGTCTAGGGGGCAGTACTGCCTGCGTTTCTTCAAGGTTCTAGGAGCCTCAATACTTTTCTTTCTGCAAACTTTGTACTTTGTTGTGCTTTGAGGGGGCTGCTCATTAAGTTGGGAAACTTGCTGCAGAGCTAGAGGTCAGAGGTTTAATTCCCTATTATGCCTCCCAGGGAGTAGGAAGAGCCAATCTGTGTAGTGTTGGGCAAGCTACACCCAGAGCACTCCCAGAAGAAGAGAACATAAATCACTTCTGAGTACCCTATACCTACACAACCATGGAAGTGGCTGCCACGTCAAAATTGACTTGACAGCATGTACTTATTGTGTTGTCAAGTCAATTTGGAGGGGGGAAATGCAGGGTTTAGCAAAGGGGAGAACCCAACCATGATATAATATTTATGAGGATAATATTGCATAGACAAAAACCAATTCCCATTTTGTACCAATTTGAGTGGCTCTCATCAACCAGTTAAACATAAGTGCTGAAGTAGGCAGAGTTCTGGCCCTTTGATTGTCTTTCCAACCCAGCTTTGCCCAGAGGATGGCACTACCATTGTTGTGTGTCTTCCCGCAATTTCTTTAAAGATTCAGTGATGATGCCTTCTCAAAGACTCTACTTTTGGAGTATGGCAATTGTAGAGCCTTACAAGTCTCTACTCCACAACAATATTGCTAGATTTTCTGAAGCCTATTTCAGAAATGTTTGATATCAGCTGACTTCTGGTGATTGGAGTTTAGCATCTATATGGAAAAGAGATATCACAGCATACTTTCTTGAGTGTCATTTTTAGTTCTGTCTTTTCTAACTTGGCAAAACCAGAACACAATGCACAAGGCACAAGTCTCACTTCAACAGCATGTAGAACGAGATCATTAAAACACTAATGTGATAATGTAATTATTAATACTTTTGATTAACTGAAAATAATAACAATTTCCATTTACAGTGGTGCCTCGCTAGACGATGTTAATCCGTTCCGCGAAGATCGCTGTCTAGCGAAAACATCGTCTAGCGAAGGACGTTTTCCCATTGGAATGCATTGAAATCTCTTCAATGCGTTCCAAGGGAAAACGCAGTCGTGTAGCGAAAATCTCCCATAGGGAAACATCGTCTAGCGAGTGCGGGTCCCCGTCGGAATGCACTGACAGCTGCACTGACAGCTTTTGACCACTAGTCGGCGCATTCCTATGGGGAAACCTCATCGTCTAGCGAAAATTCCCCATAGGAGACCATCGTTTTGCGAAGCGCAGTAGCGATCGCAAAAAGGCATCGTCTAGCGATTTCCTCGTCCTGCGAGGCAATCGTCTAGCGAGGCACCACTGTATTTTCCAAATATAAGTTTCAAGCAGGCATGGGATTTTCAGATTTTTTTCACTATAACTATCACAATTCACCAAGAATTCCTCCAGCAAGAATTCTGGCAGGTGTATCCAAAAAAGTCAAAGTTCTTAGACGACTTTCAGAACACACACCTGAGGCCCAGCATGTTCTTCTCTGCAGTGATTTACACAGGGTGAGGGTGGATGGGACAGGTAGTCTCTGCTCATTAGGCTCTGTACATGATGTCTCTTTAAAAACTACCAATATCCCAACCCCTAATAGTTCCCACAGAGCTTTGCAAGTCTCATCCACGCTCCCCCTTTGTAATCTCTGTTGAGAACATACAAGGCCTCAGGTGTGTTTTGAAACCCCTCTGAGGACTTCAGATACTTTGGCTACAACTGCTAGAATTCTGGCTGGAGGAATTCATGATGAATTGTGGTAGCTGTAGTGGAAACAATATGAAAATCCCATGCCTACACCAATGAACACAGCAATAGCCAATAAACTTGGCAAACTGTGTGTCACAGGGGGATTCTTGCCTTGCTTCAGCTTCCTCTTCAGTAGAGGATTCCGTCATATTACTAGGCCTGTGCTTCAGCTGCCATCTGCAAAATGGGAACAGTAAATAATCTTCATGGAGTTGTGACACAATATATTAGATAAGACACCAGAAGAAGTATACGATTTTGGCATTTACTATAATTACTAACCCGTGGAGTGAGCTATTTAAAACCCAAGAAGTACATTGTACTCTGAAACTAAAGCCAGCTTGTTACTCAGAAGTGCAAAGATACATGATTCTCTTACACACACTTCTAGCTGTATATTCAACACAGTATATAAAAACTACAGACTGAGTCATAGCTAATTAAGTTACAAGAAGATTCAGTACTCCAGTTCTGCTTCACAGGGCACTTAAAAGTGTTTTAACCAATGACTCTGAATCATAACAGGGAGAAGACAATGAGACATCTGTTAATAATGCAAGAATAGTTCAACAACAGAGTAATTATTTATGGGTCTCTTTCCACAAAAGACCTTTAAAGACTATGGGTCAGCAGTATTTTCCCTTTGAGAGTTATTTTTAGAACCAGAAAGCCAGTGAGTCCCCATCACTCAGTCTGAGAAGGTGGTAGAATCACAGAAAAAGATGACTATACAATTTTTTAAGGATATAAACATTACATTTGGAGAAAAACACATTGCACTGAACAAGTTAGAAAAACAGTTTCACTCAGAAAGAACACTCGATAACCATACACAACTGAATACTATGACTATTCATTTTCATTTTTAAAACAGCAAGAGAAAAGAATTTACTTACTTATTTATTTTTATTTTACCCCACTTATAAATCCCTGTATAAATACTAAAGGCAGCTTAAAAAAATTTCATCATGCATACAAACAAGTTGTTCTGTATACTGTAATTAACACAGTATTTATGACACTGATATCCTGTTCTTCCTCTAAGGAGCCTAGCCTCCACAGTATTCCCCCATCCTCACCCTCCATTTAACTTCAACTGAAAATGACTGAGTTTCATGAATGGGTGGGATTTGAAGCTGGAATACAGCACGTTAAACATGTGGGGTATCTTAAAGTACTGCTAATATGCAGTATTGTTGCTAGGTGCCCTGAGAAGGTAGAAGGCAGTTAGAAATAAAATAGTATTTGTAACATAAATGAAAAAAGGTATTTGTAAAATATTTTTTTAATCATTTGCTATGGAGAGTTCATTAATCTTAGTTATAGTACTAAATATCTCAACGTGTCTCTGTAACCAGAATGCTTCTCATATCATTGAGAAATTACTCAAAGATATTAAGAATTTCAGAATAATGAAGAGATTACGACTTACACACAATCAGGGCACACTAATCACCACATCATGATTCGTGATGAAAAATGCTTCTGTATAGTGCAGCGATGGCGAACCTATGGCACGCGTGCCACAGCTGGCACACAGAGCCCTCTCTGTGGGCATGCGAGCCATAAGTCACCCTCAAGAAATACCCGTCCTCCGATCCCAGATTTTGGCACTCCCCTCTGCTGGTGCAGTGGTCCAGTGGAGGGGTGCAATGGCGACCATTGCACGTCTAGTCCAACGGGGGATTGGAGGACCAGTAAGTATTTCTTCGTTAATACCGCCCATAGAAAAAAAACACAACCTCTAAAACCTCTGAAACTAAAACCTCAGTATATGGGTTTTAATTGCAGTGTTGGCACTTTGAAATAAATAAGTTGATTTTGTGTTGCCGTTTGGGCACTTGGGCTCAAAAAGGTTCACCATCACTGGTATAGTGTATACTCCTTTATGGTCATGTACCAGAATGATCAGGGACTGGCTTATTTTCTTTCAAAATAAAAAGACGGTACTAAAGGACCCACTGAAGAGCGGTAGCTCAAACTCTGCTCTGATGTTTGCCAATGAAAATCCTGCTTTTAAAATCCTGTCCTGATAATCATCCAATGAGAACTACTCATTGCACTCAACAATCCAGCATACCAGCCAAGTCCAACCTGGTGTCTCTAGGTATTCTTATCAGCTTCTCAATACTGCACTCATTATGCTAGCTAAATGAGTCACTTTCCTCCTGTAAATGTGGAACTGAAACAAAAACATGTGCCTGAAAAGCAGTCTTTGGCCAAAATCCTCTTGCATTGTTACATAAATTGTGTAATTTTGGAGGCAAATCACTCTAAGCATTCACTATAGACATTATGCATTGCATGCTCAGTCACACAACACAATATGCAACTGATAATGTCTATGGCTTAACTTGAGGAAATTTGCCTGCAAAGGTTACACTGCAGTGCTAGGTCAGCATAACTAAGAAAGAGGATTTGAACCTTTGCGTGCTGCTTAAGTGGACCTCATCAGTGGTGCCACTCCCTGTAAAGTGATAAATTTTGGGGTATTCTTGGAATCTTATGTGCGATTCTGAGTAATTCAGTTATTTTTCTACAAGCAGAATTTTTGAACTGTTCTGCTTTTTACTATTTTTTCTGAATGCAGTGGATGTACCACAGATGTCATTTGGGAAATGCTTTGCTGATGCACCTATTCTGTGCAGTGCCTAATTTCCGACAAAAATATACAGCAATTCCCTACCATTCAGTCCACAGGAACAAAAATCCCCTGCAGAATTTCTTTTTAATTCTACACATTTTACTCCACAATGAGCATTGTGAGAACCTGATTCAAGTTTTAAAAATATTTTTGTCCTTTGTTGTTAGATATGACTGCTGTGGGTAGAGTGAATATATTATGGAGTAGAAAAAATCTTGTTGGCATAACTTTGCATGGTGTAACCTGGATTGGGCACCAGAAATGTCCCATCCCCTTCTTTTAAGTCCCAAAGTTTCCTATGGCTCTCATTTGCCTTGGGGAAACCTTTGGGAGCCTCAGAATAAGGAGAAGTATTTAATAGTAAAAAAAAACTGTTGCCAAATTGTCAGCAGTGGTCCCCATTCCAACAACAGCAATCTAGCAGTAATTTTTCAATATTAAAGGCTCTTTTCCCCACATCCCAAGCTTCCCAAAGGTTCCTCCAGGGTAAAAGGGAGCCAAAGGGAGCCTCTGAACCTAAAAGGAAAGATAGTACAATTTTTATTACTGTAAATTAGACACTTCTGGTTCCTGATTTAGGTCAGGTCAGAACAATTACACAACAGGATTTTGCCCAGTCTCTTATTAACACTATACAGTGGATATAAAAAAGTTTACACACCCCTGTTAAAATGTCAAGTGTCTGTGATGTAAAAAAATGAGACAAAGATTAAATCATTTCAGAACTTTTTCCACCTTTAATGAGACCTATGAACTGTACAACTCAGTTGAACAACAAACTGAAATCTTTTAGGGGGAGGGAAGTAAAAATAAAAAACTGAAATAATATGGTTACATCTGTGTACACACCCTCTTATAACTGGGGATGTAGCTGTGTTCAGCAGTAAACAATCACATTCAAACTCATGTTCAGTAGGAGTCAGTACACCCCTGCCATCTTTTAAAGTGCCTCTGAGGAATCCCAAATAAAGATCAGCTCTACTAGTAGGTCTTTCCTGACATTTTCTTAGTCACATCCTACAGCAGAAACCATGGTCCGCAGAGAGCTTCCAAAGCATCAGAGGGATCTCATTGTTAAAAGGTATCAGTCAGGAGAAGGGTACAAAAGAATTTCCAAGGCATTAGATATACAATGGAACACAGTGAAGACAGTCATCATCAAGTGGAGAAAATATGGCACAACAATGACATTACCAAGAACTGGACGTCCCTGCAAAATTGATGAAAAAACTAGAAGAAAATTGGTCAGGGAGGCTGCCAAGAGGCCTACAGCAACATTAAAGGAGCTGCAGGAATATCTGGCAAGTACTGGCTGTGTGGTACATGTGACAACAATCTCCCGTATTCTTCATATGTCTGGGCTATGGGGTAGAGTGGCAAGATGGAAGCCTTTTCTTATGAAGAAAAACGTCCAAGCCCAGCTAAATTTTACAAAAACACATCTGAAGTCTCCCAAAAGCATGTGGGAAAAAGTGTTATGGTCTGATGAAACCAATGTTGAACTTTTCGGCCCTAATTCCAAAAGATATGTTTGGCGCAAAAACATCACTGCACATCACCAAAGGAACACCATACCCACAGTGAAGCATGGTGGTGGCAGCATCATGCTTTGGGGCTGTTTTTCTTCAGCTGGGACAGGGACCTTAGTCAACGTAGAGGAAATTATGAACAGTTCCAAATACAGTGGTGCCTCGACTTACGACCGTCCCTACTTACGACCAATTCGACTTACAAACAGCTCCGGTCGCAAAATTTTGCTTCTGCTTGCGACCGGAGCTTCCACTTACGAACAGAAAAAGGCAGGGGGAAAAGGCGGGAAATTCAAATTGCTAACTGTAGGTGGCAAAAGAGGCTGCTTCTTTGTAGCTCTTTCACCCCAACGGTTGGAGTGAGTGCGATCGAGGAGGGACTGCCTGGCTTCTGCTTCTCAGTGAGCGTGTGTGTGTTTGCAGGGAGGGTTGGGACTGCCTGTTAGGTAAGGTAAGGTGCTGTTTTCTGCTTTTAAAAAACTGTTCTGGGTGTTTTTGCAGCGTGGTTTTAGGCTGGGGGGGTTATGTTTCTGTGCTGTGATGGGTCTTGGGGGTTTGTTTGTTTTTTGGGTTTTTCCCCCCATTTCCGATGGGTCTTGGGGGTTTTGTTTGTTTTTTGGGTTTTCCCCCCCCCATTTCCGATGGGTCCTGCATGCTTCCCTTGCTTTTTCCTTTGTTTTCTGTGCATTTCTGACCTTGTCCCTTTGTTCTCTGTGCATTTCCAATCTGCTCCGTTTGTTTTCTGTGCATTTGCAATGGGTCCTGCATGCTTCCCTTGCTTTTTCCTTTGTTTTCTGTGCATTTCTGACCTTGTCCCTTTGTTCTCTGTGCATTTCCAATCTGCTCCGTTTGTTTTCTGTGCATTTGCAATGGGTCCTGCATGCTTCCCTTGCTTTTTCCTGTTTTCTGTGCATTTCCGACCTTGTCCCTTTGTTCTCTGTGCATTTCCAATCTGCTCCGTTTGTTTTCTGTGCATTTGCAATGGGTCCTGCATGCTTCCCTTGTGTTTTCCTTTGTTTTCTGTGCATTTCCGACCTTGTCCCTTTGTTCTCTGTGCATTTCCAATCCGCTCCGTTTGTTTTTTGTGCATTTGCAATGGGTCTTGCACGCTTGATTGCTTTTCTCCCCCCCCCCCCCTTCGGCCAGAAGGGATTAATTGTGTTTCCAATGAGTCTTGCAGTGATCTTTTTTTGTGTGATTTTTTTGCTTTGGCCGGAACGGATTAATTGCATTTCAATGCATTCCTATGGGAAATGGTGCTTCGACTTATGACCATTTCGAGTTACGTCCATCTTCTGGAACGGATTATGGTCATAAGTCAGGCAACACTGTACCAGTCAATATTGGCACAAAATCTTCAGGCTTCTGCTAAAAAGCTGAACATGAGGAGGAACTTCATCTTTCAGCATGACAACGACCCAAAGCATACATCCAAACCAACAAAGGAATGGCTTCACCAGAAGAAGATTAATGTTTTGGAATGGCCCAGCCAGAGCCCAGACCTGAATCCGATTGAATATCTGTGGGGTGATCTGAAGAGGGCTGTGCACAGGAGACACCCTTGCAATCTGACAGATTTGGAGCGTTTTTGCAAAGAAGAGTGGGCAAATATTGCCAAGTCAAGATGTACCATACTGATAGACTCATACCCAAAAAGGCTGAGTGCTGTAATAAAATCAAAAGGTGCTTCGACAAAGTATTAGTTTAAGGGTGTGCACACAGATGCAACCATATTATTTCAGTTTTTTATTTTTACTTCCCTCCACCTAAAAGATTTCAGTTCGTTGTTCAACTGAGTTGTACAGTTCATAGGACTCATTAAAGGTGGAAAAAGTTCTGAAATGATTTATCTTTGTCTCATTTTTTTACATCACAGACACTTGACATTTTAACAGGAGTGTGTAAACGTTTTATATCCACTGTATATAATTTTTAAAAACTCTACGGAGTCTACATTTGTGTGCAATCTTAAGGTACTCAATTGTGTTCATACCACAATCCAACCATAGGCCTTGTAGCATTAGATAATTGGGGGGGGGGGGGAGAAGCTAAAGATGATTATTTCAATTACTTTTAAAACAGGGTAAAAAGCATTACTTTAAAAAAAATAACCATATCTGGTAGAAAAAAGCTATTTGCTTCTGAGTTTGTTTTTTGTTTTAATTTTGGAACTGTAGCAGCAAATATTCACTTTAAAAAATAAGTTTCAAGTTCTGCTATCCTCACACCATCTGAAACAGTAGCAGAAACCTAAGGGCCACACTAGCTTTTTGGTTTCATTAGCCAGTCTATTTGTCAAATGATGCCTTCATTTGCCAAATAACAATTTGGCTCTTGAACACGACTTTTAGCACAGTAGCTAAAGCCAATGCCTCTTCACTATCAAGGATTAGGCACCCAGCCTAATCAATAGCACTGAGCAATATGACTCCAGAAAAGCTGCAGAAGGGGAAACTTCCTGTGACACTCCATACCTAAGTATCAGTTCCTATTTTGCTCCCCATGCATAGTTAAGTTAAGGCGTAATTTTGACTAGAACTTCTTTAGGAAGTTCTTTTAAGAAGCAGCATTTTACTTTCCTCCCAGCTCTCCCCAGTCCTTATTAGCTAACTTTCCTTTGCCACAAGGTTCTGACAGCCTGGTCATAATGTGCAGCAACCAGTGACCCTGAATTTTTTTCTAATTTTCATTATAGTACATGTATACAGAACTATTGCTTAATCAGAGTCTATCATGTTCCTGTTCTGTCTTTTAAAGTAAATGTTCTACAGCAAGAAAGTACTGAAACAGAACTCTCTCTACAGTCATATCAGACATTCCCAAAACAGATAAAGAAAAAACCAATGATGCAAAAAGGCAGAAAAGAACGCAAACTACCATCCTTATTACAACCTTCATCAATCTGAATTTCCAAGTTCAGATTCTACCATCTTAGAAAGACACAATGTTATCATCTTAAAAGCTGAATGCAATACAGACCTTTCTATAGATCCACTTAAAAAATCTAGCATTTCCCTTACAGCAGGTACACACCTTCTCTTAAATTATTCTCTTGAAAATAGATGGTGGAGTTTCAAATGGGTGTGTGTGTTTAATCCTACATAGTTTTAAAGGCCCACTCTTATGTACAGTAAGGTTCACCTTATGAGAAAGAAGTATGGAAGCACCTGGTGAGGTTTCTTCTTCTTTTTATTTTATTTGAAACATTTTTACACCGCCCTTCATCATATTGAATTTCAGTGACTTGTACAGCTTATCACAAATACATGAGCAAGAAAATACTAATAAAATCTTATGACAGATTAAATTTTGCTCCATTGAATATAGAAAATCTAGGGAAATGCCTGGGTAAATATTTTTGCCTATTACCTCAATATCAGCCATGTTGGCACCAGGCAAGCTATGAGGACATATCGAAAGTGCTGCACCCCTGTAAAAAAAGCCCTCTTCTTTTAGGTGATCATTGTAGCTCTGATGAAAGAGATACATGAAGAAAGGATTTTAAAAATGATCTCTTTAAACCTCATAACACTAACAGCAAAAGGAAGGTAGATGAAATAATCCCTTAAGGTAAAGGGATGTGCACCTTGGCATGCAGCTATTTGTTTACAAACTGTATTCACTCTGCATCTAGAGCACTGTGCCGAGCAGTCACCAGAAAAATAAGTGATCTTTATAAATAATCACTGTGAAAAGGGTTCAGAAACCCTTGTTTCCTCCTTAAATGGCATTCCTGATTTTAAAAAATCAGCAGTTTTCATCCGCTGAGCTTTAGCATTAACTAGTATTTTACCAGTCTCTACTATCTGTACCAACAATTTCCTGTTTGTCTTACTGTATGTTCCATGGAAGATCTGATAGTAGCGGCCTCAAATGGTCTTGATGTTGACCATTATTGGGTAAAAAGTATCTGATATATTTATTAACTCTGCTGTGGGGACGTGTTTGCAAATCCAATGTATCTGCAGCAGTGTTGAGGTTGCCCCATGAATGTGACAAATGGGAACATAATTTTTCTTATGTATCATAGCAGAACACTGTCATTGGCAAAAGGACTGACATTTAAAAGCACCTTGAAAACTAACACTTTTTATTTGGCATAAATATTTTTAGATTGCAGCCCACGCTCACCAAAGAAAGCTTGCTAATCTTTAAGGTGCTATAAGACTCTTTTACTCTGACAGCAAACAAAGCTACCTCCACAGCAAGCAAGTTTCAGCAGGTTATACTTTGAAGTATATTTTCCTACCTCTTAATGGAGTTTTGGAGGGGGGCACAAAGATAGATTTTGCATGGGGGACAGATGGCTCTTAGGAAAATAGACACACCCACCCACTCGTCTTTCAACGCTTAATTTCCAGGAAAGGTTCAAGTAGTTGCCTCCACTACCTGCTTTTGTATGTTGCTTCCCTACTGCTTGAGGGGTGGTTCTTCTTTAATTAAGAAATGCACTCAACTTGCTCAGGGGCACTGTATTCTTCTAGTATGCACTTTCTTAACCTGCTATCCTTGTGGATGACAGCTCCCATGATCTCTAACTGGCACTGAGAAGGTCACACTAGATCGATCTAGGGTGCTGTTCCACTAAACAGAAGTAAAGTATCAAGCTGCCTTTTGGGTACTGGCATTTTGAAAAGGGCCCGGCCCTGTTGTTGTTGTTCAGTCGTTAAGTCGTGTCCGACTCTTCGTGACCCCATGGACCAGAGCACGCCAGGCCCTCTTGTCTTCCACTGCCTCCCGGAGTTTGGTCAAATTCATGTTGGTCACTTCGATGACACTGTCCAGTCATCTCGTCCTCTGTCGTCCCCTTCTCCTCTTGCCTTCACACTTTCCCAACATCAGGGTCCTTTCCAGGGAGAAGCCCTAGACCAGCCCTAGACCTAGTTAAATTGTTTTGCTGCTCCGAGTGAAAATTAACATTCCTCTTCCCCTCCACCCCTGCCATCCCTCCCAGCCTTCATATTTGGTGAGTGGCATTGTGTTCTGTTTCTGCTTTTTCCCCAATCCTTGCTTTCACCGCCTGTTTCACTCACCATGTTTTTGTCTGCTCCATATATATTTTGTTCCTTATATTGAAAATGTCTGATATTTTTATACGGTATATGATATTTGTTTATGTAGCATACTCTGTGTGCATGGTGCATTACAGGCTGGCACGGAAGGCCTTTGACTCAAAGGACTTACAGTTTGAACCACACATAGGAAAACCTATATTGTTTGTTTGTTTTAATACTGTAAGTTGTCTTGTGTCCTCTTGAGAAAAAAGGAGAACAAATGAATGAATGAATGAATGAATATCTATACTTTGAGATGGGATTTCCTACAGAAATCTATCTCAGACCCTGTCCCCCAAAATCATTATCAATGCTCCTGCACATTTGGAATACTATGTAGGATTACTTCCCCTTCAGCTTCCTCATCTATGTCCCTTCAGGCTGAAGTAGAGGGAGACACACATGCATTCATTACAAGTGAGACTATACTGAAGTACGGTATCAGCCTGATGTAACTTGCATTTTATTTGGGACTTGACAGATATGAGTGAGAATTCGAAGTGCAGTAGGCTACCCTCGGGGATTCTAGTCATCTCCTTCCCTGTACAATCTGTGATGTGGTGTTAATAAACTTGGAACAACCTTAAAGTCTTTCTACAGAATTTTAAGAAAATGTATGAGCATCATTTTAAATACCTGAAATATGCTATATAATTGCTAAACAGTGGCCCAAGAATAGTTTCCAATTTTTAGGAAGTTCCCTTCTAGTAAAACACATCTTCACTGTAGTGACTGAGCAGGGTATGACTAGGAGCCTTATATAATGCAGCCTAAGGGGGAACTTGTGTGAATGTGCATACAAAACTACTCTTTACCTAGGAGTAGTTTTTGATGGTGGAGGGAGGGAAGATTCCTGAAGACTATAGACGCTGAACTATTTTCTTCCTTCATTCAGGAACTTTTTTTAAAGTTTAAAACTCAAGTCATAAACAAGTCATTTGGACTTTCAATAGACACATTGGTTATTTTTGCATAATGCAGTCTCAGCAAAGCTTCTGGGTTCAAATATGGTAAACAAGAACTGAATGGAATGGAGAAATCCTGTACAACCTCAAATTACAGTTTGGTCTACCAGCATTCTCATGGGGAAGATCATTACTGCCGTTTCCTTCCAACATTCTCCAAAATTAACTCTCTAAAGCAAGATGCGATTTTACAGATGGACAGAACAAAAATGACAAGCAAATTTGAATGGCTGAAATTTTAGGAAATGAGATAAGGAAATAGCAATGTCAAACCACAGAATGCCACATCCAGGCTAAAAGGTAGAATTCCTGTTGCCTAGAATAGGAATGATCAGCTTTTCAGAACTTTGTGCCTTTATCTAATTGACAGTTTCAGCTGGAATGGTTGTTGCTGTTATAGGCTGTCAAGTTGCCTTCAACTTACGGCAACCCTAACAAGGTTTCCAAAGATTGTGAGGTGTTCAGGGGATAGTTTATGACTTCCACACCCCCAATGAGTTTCCATTTTCGAGCAGGGATTTAAAGTCAGATCTTCCAAGCCCTAGTCCAACATTCTGTCCATTAATTTTCTGTAAACTGAGGAATGTTGGGTTGACACTTACATGAAATTTCATTATTTGGTGGGTGTACTCCAGTTGAAACTAGAGTAGATTCCAAAGTAAAGAGTGAAATGTTTTGCACCACCATCTTATGCGCAGTGAAGTGGTTACTACCTAGCAACACAGACTGCGGCAGGGCATGGAATACATGCATCCTGAAATGACATGATTTTTCCTGACATATATACTGTGAAGAACCAGAAAACACATGGAATGTATCTGAATTTCACAGCTAATTTTGTTTACAAGTAGAGAGCCAACCTTTGAATTACAATTTGACCAAAATCTGAGAGTTAAAAGTCAGAAAAGAGTTGTAGAGGCTGGAACCTCCTTGTATGCCATACCTGCCTTACAAAACTGTTTGAATCAAGTTATGCTAAAAGTTCCTCAAGAACTATTCACTTTCTCCCACATTCACACCTACAGAAGAGAAAGTTATCAAAGGGAGGACTAGAATCTTCATTCAAGTTTAACTGTTGTTGTTATTTAGTGCTAAAAGTACTGAGACACTTAAAACTTAATGCTGAAGGGAGTAGTTCACCACCATGTTTAAAACACAAGAGAACTCACAGATAAGAATGTAACTTTCTCTTTGAAACAATTATTTGGACTAGAGAAGAATAAAAAAGAGTGGAAGACAAAAAGCAGAAGCAAATAATATTATACAACAGTTTGGGAGAGACATGACTACTATTTGCCATAAACTTGCACAGGTGTCATTTAGTGTAATTTATCTTACTTTTTTTTCTTCACAAGTTAGGATGTCTTGGATATGTTAGTAAAATGTTTCCTCTTGTGTTTGTGCATTCTTTGGCATCTCAAACTGTTCTAGCAGCTGATAATGTTTCTCCTGTTTTGGATATTATTACTTCTCCTGCTATAATCCCCGAAAACAGATTACTGAAAACCAAACTCCCTCCTTTTGGAAACTACTTTATTCCTTCTGACAAAACATGAACTTTCTTGGGTAGAGAGCTCCACATGTACAAATACCTTGAGGGGGAAAAATGCTTTTTTCATCATTTCAAGTGTGTAAAGAACACACTTCCTAAACAACATTAATTCTATGCAAAACTGAAAATACTAGGCTCTGTCAGGCCCATTCCTTATTTACTTGGATATGCAGTATTTGTTTCATAGTGCTTACAAAGTACAGTATATTACATCTGGATTTCAAATTTTTCATAACGCAAAACACAGATGACACAAATATGGCAACTATTATAAACAGTAGATGGCTTAGCGTTTCCTCTCTGTCTGTTTCTTTCTCCCTCTCTGTCATCATTCAGCAGCTTCAGTTTAACTGAAAGCATGGTTCAACAAACACACGTCCTGAACCTTCTGCAAGCAGGAGTTCCAACAAGGACATGGAACTCATTGACTTAAAAGGGTTTCACAACTCATTTCAGTGAAAGAAACGGTTCCATGTGTATAAAGGAACACATGCACTGACCTAACTCCCAGTCCCCAAACACATTTGTGCACCAAGGTGTCTGCACTGGATCCAGTACTTAAAGCTGTGGGAATATTTACTACAGTGCATTAGATGTTCGGAATAACCAGCAGGATGAAATCACAACGTAGCTTCATCAGATTTGCCATTTGTTTGGTGTGAAAATTCAATATGGAATTATAGTTTGAATTGGGACTCAAAATCCTGAAGTTTCATAAGATACTAGAATAAAAGTAGGTTTCAGCTGTCATTTCCCAACATCTAGACATCTTGTCTATCAGGATTAGTATTTTGAGAGTCAGGCCAACTATTATCTTGCAGTCATACCAGTTGTCCACCAAATGTTTGTGACAGTATTGTAAAAGAATAAAGAAATCAGAAGTAATCTCCACTCTTTATTTTATTTTGTCACTCAGTGTTATGTTTTACATTGATGGGCAAATGGAAACAGCATAAGGAAGGAGTTAAAAAATCCTTCAATCAGTACTGAAATCCAAAACTGTTATTCAACTTTCTAAAAACAACAGGTAATCTAGTTGCAGAATTCCAGTTGTCATCTTTTGTCATGTCCTCACTGTATTACTGCAGGCATGGAGACACATATTAAAAATATGTTAGCTTATAAAAATGTTGCACTATCCAGTCTGTTTGTACTGATGGCTCTGTGGCCGATGCAGCAAATTTGACATGCAACATGCCTAAATGGTCCAACAGCAATTCTTTGCTAGAAATATTAAAAATTACTTCTACAGCACTATAGAACTTCTTTAGGGCTGTAAGATGGAGGAAGAGTTCATTGAAATCAATATCTCTTGCTTCAGATTAACATGTTTTAAAACAAGAATGTAAATTACATGTTTTTTTAAGCCGCTGAAGGGCTCTAGAACCGTTATTTTAAAGTGGCAACATACTATAAATCAAAAGCCAAAGGAAACAATTTTAACAGTTCAGTCCACAGTCTATTCCTGTCATGTAATTATTTTTCTGCTAATAATAATACTTTTTTCAAGAAGAAATGCAAAATAAAACTACTGGAAGAATTCCATCAGCCCCAATGAAATCAACAGAACAGTTGGTGAAAAGTATCTCTGAAGCAAAGTCAACTTATTTGGATAGCTTTTAAAGAAGAAACTTGCACTAAGTCTGAAACAGTAAGAAGACGTCTAGGTCTTCCACTTGTATAGCCAACAATAACTTCTACATTGACAGGAACTATGTGTATACTGGCGGGGAGGGGAATTTCAAAAGTGCTTAATCAGGAAGCTCATGACTATGTAAAAATAGAGACTCCTCAGCATCTTCCAAAGGATTGGTCTGGCTTCCACAGCTCCCCAACTCATGCCTTTCTTTGATTTCCAATCCTAAGCAATGTTCCATTATAGTGCCTTGCTGCTTGAATAATAAAATATGCATTATTCAATTGAGATGACTTAGATTTCAGAAAGCATTCTTTTTAAGAGTCTGAGAATCACCAAGAGAAAGGAAATAGAGTATAAAAATGCATCTTAAATGAAATGCAATATTATGATTTCCAAATAAAACTGAAGTCTCACTAGAGCATAGAAATTGTATGGATGAATCCACAAGCAGGGATGGGATTTTTGGTTTTCTTGAACTACATATCCCATACTTCACCATTCTGGGAGTTCCACTTGGCTTACTGATATCTAAATGTGGCTCACTTGGTAGTAAAAGCCTACACTGGCTCTGCCTAGCTTCCTACTCAGAAAGAAAGCTTCCTGCCAACACCAGCATAGGAACAGGACATTTGGGTAGGACGAGACCTAGCTAAGTCTTGAAGCCTTCTAGTTTAGGCCTTTTCTCCCAAGTGAGCCATATTTAGGTGTCTATAAGATGTCTGGGCCAATAAATCCAAAAATTCCATCCCTATCCACAAATTGCTAGATAGTGTTTTTCATTGACACATTTGATGCCCTATGTTAGAAGACAGAATGGCACAATTGTTTATTTACACATCTTAGTTGGGTTTCTCACATAAAGGAACACACATATGAATATTACTGAATATCTGGGAAAATGTGTGTCTTCAATTGATACAATGGGTATACTCTTAGTCAGGACCAGAAATAGGATACTGGCCACTGTGTCCTATTTATTTACAAAAATCACCAACTGCAAATGTCACACAGTTTTCACTTATTGCAATAGACTAAATCCACTGTGTTGCTGGCCCCACAGTCTTGGCAGAATAGAATTCCCTCCACCAGCCCCTGGAGTCCTCTGAGCTACCCAAAAAACTGGAGGATTCTCCAGCCCTCTGGAGGGAACTTTCTGAGGTGAACAGGGGTCTGCAGTGGAAATGGGAGACTGTCCCCACCCCATTTCCACCAATTCGATTATAGCCATTAAGATTATAGCCATTACTGGATCCTGCTCAAAAGCAATCAAGCAGTCAAGATTGAAAACTTGCAAATTACACAAGTAATTATGACATAATGAATAATTTATTGGAATGCATATAGGCTCTGATTCAATAAAATTATACACTGGCAAAAATCCTCTGGTGTATTTACACTTATATAATGTTAGCAGTGTAACTTTTGGAGGCAAATAGTCTCGAGTTAAGAAATTATCATAGACATCATCTGGTATGTACTGAGTCACACAACTCAGTACACAACAGGTAAGATCAATGGCATTTTCTTAGCTTGATGCAGTTCACCTCCCAAATTTATGCCATTACCATCACATTGATTTAACAACACAAAACAACCTGGACCATTTATTAAAATGCCAATGCTATTATTTGGGGTTACACTAACACATTAGACAAGATTTTTTAAAAAGATGTAGAATTCTCTTCTGAGGGATGAACTAAGAGTTTTAGACATATTACCTTATTCCTAAAAGAAATCAGAATGCACAACTAACCTGCACCTTTTCTGACAATAGTAACCTATACAGGTACATGCCAATCCACATTATGGAAGAGCTCGGTAGTATCAAACTAATTCTGACCTAATGCTATGCAAAAATGTATCAACCTATGCCTTAGCAAGAGGTAAAAGTTTTTGGTTGAAAATTCTCCTTAAATTACTTGATAAATCAGAAATAATGATCCATGGAGAAAGAACTCATTAGCTTGAGTTCTCCCAACTTTCTGCTGATCAATGCATCTTGGACCTATATAAAAGAGAATATGGCATGTGCTGGCAGGTTAAACTCTCTGATTAATAGGCTACCTTCTACCAAATCAAGATTTGTAGCCTGGCCCATTGCAGAAGGCAACTAATCAAGATTTAAGTACAGAATCCTCCAAATTATGACATTTTTAAAGATGAATCCTACAGCTTTAAGAAAATCTAGATATTTCAAAACACAGAGAAAAGCTTCTAGTCTCATCACAAAGCAAAAATAGATTCCTATGTCATTATTAATACATTACTGTTCTTAATAATGATTATTCTTATTGTCAAGAGCAGGAATAATCAGTACCAAATGCTCTACACATGCTAATTCAATCACAAACCACACTACTTTATCATAGCATATCATTTTGCATAAGAACAAGAAGGCAACTTCAAGCCTACTATGTAGAAAATAAGTAAATTTAACAACTAACAATCATTTCTTCTGATTCTAGGAATAGTAGCTCAAGTTCATGAAATGTATAGCAAAAACAAAAAATAAAATTAGCATTTTAGGTATTTCCTTTATCAGTATGTTTATTCCAACTGTATGCGTTTCCAACTCCATCAAGAAGAATCCATGCTAAAATACATAATCCCTCTCGAAAACCACTTCCAGATTACTTTTTCCACACCAAATCATTAACATGCAGCAAATAAGTCTCTCTTTCCTCTACTGATACTTTTTCCAAGTTCTGTACCTTATGAACATCATAAAATAGGAAAACTGAATTACACTTACATCATACTCTGCAGTTCAAGAGTAAAGTTTGTTGACTTCCCACTCCCTCTTCCACTGCTTGACGGACCACCTGACATTGGGCTAGTTCCAGTACTGCTCATCTGAATAAGCAAAAGAGAAAAAATAATTATGTTTGTAGATATACATTAGCAAACATATATAATTTGGGGGGGGGGGAACCCCACAAAACACCCATCATGACCAGAAGGATACTTCAAAATTATCAATCTTAGCTTTGTTTCACTATGAAGCTCATAATGCCTTCTTCAGCATCAATTAAATTGTTTTCTTCCTTTATTGGGTAATCAAAGCAATACTTCTAATTGCAGCAAACAGCTATACAAGAGCAATTATTAACAACAGCATTAATTACAGTGAACTTGTGATAGAAGTCATCCAAAATGTTACATTTTGCAAACTAACTGAAAGAATATCAAGAAAAAAATTAAGCCTCAAAGAATACCTGCCCAGATAACCTATCTATGGCATTATCTGCATGCCTCCACCAGCTAACATAAAGCAGGTGGCAATCAGAGGGAATCTTTATTGTGATATCATTTGTAGACATCTCTCCAGGAAGTCCTAACATTACCTAGGTGCCAAGGTTATATGCCTTTTTAGTAATGCTTGATTTTAATCCAGGATCTCTATTCTACTATTTTATTCAAGCTGAACAATGAAATTATAAGCCTGTTCAGATGTAATGTGCATTGAGTTTAACAGAAAGTTTGCATAGAGTTGTAGCCGTAGTAAAAGTGTTAGAACTAAAGCTAATTATTAGTTGCAATTAAAGTAGACCCACTGAATTAGTGGGGCTTAAGTGAGTATTGACATAACACTCATTCAGTGAATCTAACATAATTGGGACTAACAACTGGCTATAACCATTGGTTGTAATTGCTTGCTGATTAAATAACTCTGCGGACTGGAGCAGCAGAAGTCAAGATTCAATTCCGCACTGTGCCAGCCAAAAGCAGAACCAGTCTAAGCAGCTTTTGTCAAGCTGTGTGGTCCCAAAGGAAACCAAGAATGAGGAATGTATAAATCACTTCTGAATATTTTGTACCTGGAAACCTCTGGCAAGGGCTGAATTGGAATCAATATCACATTACTGTTATTATTCATAACTGCTTTCATTATATTGCTAGCTACCCCACCAACTACAATTTTTCCGCAGACATACCATCTACCAAAACACATCTTAGACACACGCCCAATTGAGCAACTGAAATATGCCCTAGCATCTCATCAGTTAGCCACAATTAGCAGCAGCAAGTTACACAAAACATACACAAATACCAACAGAATTTTTGCCATTAATATATCAAAGTAGTTTAGCTACGTAAGTAGTCTCTGTTTTTAAAGATATTCTTATCATTACAAACATCCATCAAAAGGTTTCAGCCCCACAATAGTGGCCAGAGATAATTATTTCTTCTTGGTGTAATATCACTACAAGAGTGCTGCACATCCAATTTTTAAAAATTATCAAGAATAATGAAACTTAATGATTTTCAAGTTTTTCTTCTACAATTCATAAAATTAGAGACTGAAACAAAAAGATGCAAGGCAGCTCTGTTCAAAAGAAGGCTTCAAATTACACAGTATACGGCATTCAGTATACAATATTGAATAATAATACGGAAAGACCTTTGTAATCAACATTGATCTGCAAGATAAGTAAAACTGCAAACAACTCATTCAGTTAGTGTCTGCATCCCTAAAACAATATTTTGTACAAACCAAAGATGTACTACATGATACTGTGAGCAGATCAGCTTTTTGGCCTAGCTGTAAATGGTTCACAAGACATGTTAGAAAATAACTTGTGTCCTTTTGAACCCCGACAGAAATATGTTTTGAGTCAAATGAGTATTGCACACAAATTAGAGGAACTCAGCACATTAAGACTCTGGCTCAGTCTTAATGAAATCATACTATTCAAAGTGCTGCTGACATTCCCTTCAGCAGAATTACTAATTTTACTTTCTAATTTAGGTAAAGTTAGCAACACTTGACAAATGAAATTATGCCATCATTATTATGGAAACCCATAGAAAAGTCACCAGACACTGCTGCACTAGTATCTAATTTTAGTTTGAGGGGAAGGTTTTTCTCACTTATGACTCACAGACTGTGTACCATTCTCTCTCCTCTTTGGCTTTTCTTGAGGAAGCTGATGATGCTGAAATGAGTTGCTCAAGCTATTACATTTATCTGTGCACTAGTAACTGCTTGTAATAGATGAAATGCTAGAGGCGATTTAATTTTCACGTTCAGGAAAAGGGATGGGCAACATGAAGCCACCCATTTGCCTCCACTGCTGATATTGCTGTAGCAGAAGGAAGGAAGGAAGGAAGGAAGGAAGGAAGGAAGGAAGGAAGGAAGGAAGGAAGGAAGGAAGGAAGGAAGGAAGGAAATAAATAAATAAATAAATAAATAAATAAATAAATAAATAAATAAAGAGAATACTGCTGCGAAAACAAAACAAAGACCTGTAAAACCGTAAAACTGTGCAAAAAGAAAAAACCCTTGCAAAACCCAGGCAATTTCTTCCAAAGCCAACATTACCAGAACTACTTTCTACTTCCTCTCCTGACTTCTTCCTTAGAGACCTAACCATAAAACACCCACTATAACAGCCACCAAAATTTGATGGCAACTGCAGCAGAAACAAATTTGTTGGCAACCCCGTGCCAATGCCCCCACCTCAAGCTTGTAACTCATGCCTTCCATGAGAAAAAATCTTTTCAGTATACGTGACAGTACTGTCAAAAAATCACTGAACCTTAAGAGATGGTCGTAGCATATGATGTAGTAAGAGGAAACAACTTATCTCTTGGTCATTCACAGGGCTTGAAAAATGCACTCGTCCACTCGTCTGTGACGAGTGAAAAAACGCTGCTTGACGAGCCACAGCTCCCTCCCTCCCTGCCTGCCTCCGCTCATCTATCTCTCTCAATGATCCTGCAGTCCTCCCCTCCCATTGCAAAAGGAAAACAGCCCTCTTCTCGCAAGAAGAGAGTTCAAGCGGCACATAGAGATATAGCTCTGCAGGAGAATGTAGAGTAGTCCCATAATGGAGAATATGGAGATTCCCTGCTCCCAATTTCAACCCAATGAGGACACATCCTGGGGTGGGAGGGAACCATGGCTCCTTAAGAGGCCGGGCGCTTTTGCTTTCAGTTTTATTTTTGCTGGAGACATTCAAAAGAAAGGCATTCAAAATACAAGCTTCATGACCCAACAGGGACACAGGTAATAAAGCAACCCAAGTCTGAGGGTATATTTATTTTGGGTTTGTACGCATTGTTACGTAGAAATAAAAGTGAACAAGTGCCTAGTTTAAATTTGTTAACATAAATTGCAAGGCTATAGTCCGGTCATGCTGACTGGTGAAATTTTTGACTGACTGGTGAGACATTCTAAAAATTTTCAAGCCCTGGTCATTCAGTAAATTTTAACTCAGTTCAACTGAATTGACTCAGTAATTTGCTACTTTGAGAATCATGAGCAACTTCATTTTCAGAATTTTGTTAAAAATGAGAAATTGTTCATCTTCCAGATTCTCAAGAAAAGATTATCACCAATTGTTTGTTCATTTTCTTGGTAATCCTTACTGTAAGGTCTCTTCACTCTGTCAGTAAGTTTGCAAACTTGATGAACTCAGCAGTTTCTCGTTGAAACCAAACTAGGTGTATCCTTCACCCACAGCAAAATTTGTATATCAGGGCATTACTGATGTTCTGTTTTGAGAAGCAGTGTTCTACAACAGTAAAGGATAGATTTTCTATTGTAAGCAGAAACCTCACAACATAAGATGAACACAGTAACAGGACCCATAGAAAAAATAATTAGATTGCGAATATTACTGGCAATTCTTAATTATAGACGCACTTTAACTAAAACACTCCACATTCTACACGGCACTGCAACCTGCTTGAAATGTTACACAGACCTAACCAAAGTGTAGTTCACACCACTACAACAATTTCCTAAACTCAGTTTCAATCTGAAGAACCACATGTATTCTAAACTAGTTACCACATGTCGTTTCGTACAAAAAGAAAAAAGACTTCAAACCCCATTACGTTAAATGGATGGCCATAAACAAATCTGGTCTAGATCCAGGACTCATCTCTGAAAGAGAGAGCCACTAACTCTGGGGCTGAAACCAAATAAAAACATGGTTCTGTTCTCCAGAAGTATCACTGGGTACTTAAACACATATGCACCAAATTGCCAGCGACCAGGAAGCAAAGTTGTATAGGCAGCTCCAGCACTCTCCGGCTCTTGAGAAATCTGGATAAGACTACACTTTAAAAAAACCTTTTGACTTCTCATTCCTTTATCCAAAGGCATTTGGTTTAGTTTTGGGTATGCATCATATCAAGATTTTAGTTCAGTTTTTCTTCCTCTTTCATCTCCTTCTCTTCATGTTCTATTTCTCAAGAACAAACCCATCAAGTGTATTTTGTCACCTCTCCTGCTAAGTAAAGATTTTCTTGTTTTTGGATTTACAGGGGGAAAAATTGAGTATGCCTCTTGTGGCATGAAGTTATGAGGCATGTACTGTAGTAGTACATAACTATGCAGAAAATGAGCAGGGTGAGTTCCACGCCACTCAAAAAAATCAAGATGCTCCTTCCATCCTTACACAGTCTCCATAAATCAGTGGTTCCCAACCTTTTTCGAGTCACGGACCCCTTTTATTATAGCTATGTAATCTGCAACCCCCCTGCCATGTTTGCATTTTTAATGGGGTAAAGTCATCCCTTTTCAGAAAGTACGTAGATGCTTCTTTCTCTCCCCAAGGGCCTGTTTCTCATACATACACATACACACTAACTTTAATATCTGGCTCCAAAAGATCAAGGGGAAAAAAGGACTACAACACATATAAGGGTACCCACGATCCCCCAGAAAACACTTTGTGACTCCCTTGAGGGTCCCAACTCCCAGGCTGGGAAACACTGCCCTAAACACTAACTTGTGCTTACAATCATTACAAATATTAGCTTTGGGGTGGACCAAATTGATACAATAGACCTATAGGATTTTATTCATGAGATGGGGCTGAAACCAAATAAAAACATGGTTCTGTTCTCCAGAAGTATCACTGGGTACTTAAACACATTGTTGAACACATTTTTCATTGCACGTATCTATTTCATTATAATACCACTCCCAAGATACTGTAAACTGGAATTTTCTTACAGCCCTTGCACTTCTAGCAGCACCCAATAGTCCAGCCATTCCATCAAAATTCTTCTATACCAAAGGCAGTTTTCCCATTCATTTAGCACTTTGGGTCCTTTATTAGAGAAACACCAGCCGAACTTCTGTACGGGGTAGCCATTCGGATAAAGTGTGTTGCGATCTAGAGAATCTCGTCATTCATTCTTAGATGTATTATTGGAGTGCTTAAATGTACAACAAATGCAGTTTTCTGTTTGGTAAATGTTCAAGAATGTTGTATCTTCTATAGCATGGCTTTCAATCTTTTCCAAATGGATCAAATGTTACTATAGAAAAGAGACTCCCAATTACTGCACAATGAGTATAGAAATACCCAAGAACATGTAGGACAGAACATCAGTAATTGTTTATTCTGAATGTTTATAACTAAGGTTTTCCCCAGTGGAATTTCTTTCCCTTGGTAAAAAATGAGCTATAACATTATTTCTCCACACATATGATTCTGATTATCAGGACCTTGTTGTGTTGGCATCTAAATGTGCCCTCTTGTTTATTCTGGCACCCTTTCTTCACATGGAAGCCACTTATTTAAGAAATGTGGTGATTACTTACGACTTACTAAATGCAAGAAACAAAAATTAGACAGGTATCTATCTACACATTAAGCTCCATCTAGTTCTTTTACTATAATTTTCCTTCCTCAAAGAAAGTCCTCAACCTTAAGCACTTTCACCATAGGTCTATACTGATAAATATCCCCGTGAATGTTATTACTTCAAGGGGGAGAAAGAAAAGAATACTAATGACAACCCTTTCCCTTACTGAGGTACTATGATTACTCATTCACGAACACCTTCACAGCTGTTTGGATTCTACCCAGTCATACTGTGGAAAAGAAATACCCAGTGAATAATACATTCTAACAACCTTTTTATCACTGGAAATTTTGCACCCACTACTGGTACTATATATATAACACAAAAATGACTTGAAAGAGGGACGTTAGCTACATGTTTTTTTCATTCATTTGTTTAAAACTACTGTATAAGGAAGCACATATATAACTGATTAAAGCATTTGCATTATTAATTTAGTGTCACTATAAGAGCACTGAAAAATACTTAAGCTTCTCTTCAAGCTGACTTGCTTCCAACATCCAATGAAAACACCACCCTCCACAAGCCTTGTCCTTCTAATCAAATGTAAAGCAAACAAAACTCATACTGACAGGTATGCCTCATAAAAATGAGACAAAGTATACTGTTGCTACTTACCATTGACTCCCCCCTCCCAACTATTCCTCTACATTTTATCATGCGTAGCGTCACCACACAAATCTTGAAATTTGCTGTCACAGTTTGGAAAGCCACTCTAATATTTTCAGGGAAAAATAAGGTCACAAACTATATTACTCAGTACTCTCTCTCTCTCTCTCTGTGCATGTGTGTGTATGCAGTTACACACACACACATACACATACATATATTTATTATACATCTAATGCCAATAAAATTGTAGAGATCATGCATTGCACATCATACGTCCAACAAGAAACAACCGATATATGTTCAGAGTTCATATACTTTCAAGCCCCGATAAACATTGTCAACATATTCATGAATTCACATGTGAATGCCTGTACCTAAAATGCATTATCTTTTGGTATTTGTTGTTGTTGTTTAGTCGTTAAGTCGTGTCTGACTCTTCATGACCCCATGGACCAGAGCATGCCAGGCCCTCCTGTCTTCCACTGCCTCCCGGAGTTGGGTCAAATTCATGTTGGTTGCTTCAATGACACTCTCCAACCATCTCATCCTCTGTCGTCCCCTTCTCCTCTTGCCTTCACACTTTCCCAACATCAGGGTCTTTTCCAGGGAGATTTCTCTTCTCATGCGATGGCCAAAGTATTGGAGCCTCAGCTTCAGGATCTGTCCTTCCAGTGAGCACTCAGGGTTGATTTCCTTCAGAACGGATAGGTTTGTTCTCCTTGCAGTCCAGGGGACTCTCAAGAGTCTCCTCCAGCACCACAATTCAAAAGCATCAATTCTTCAGTGGTCAGCCTTCTTTATGGTCCAGCTCTCACTTCCATACATCGCTACTGGAAAAACCATAGCTTTGACTATGCAAACCTTTGTCGGCAAGGTGATGTCTCTGCTTTTTAAGATGCTGTCTAGGTTTGTCATCGCTTTCCTCCCAAGAAGCAGGCGTCTTTTAATTTCGTGGCTGCTGCCACCATCTGCAGTGATCATGGAGCCCAGGAAAGTAAAATCTGTCACTGCCTCCATATCTTCCCCTTCTATTTGCCAGGAGGTGATGGGACCAGTGGCCATGATCTTTGTTTTTTTGATGTTGAGCTTCAGACCATTTTTTGTGCTCTCCTCTTTCACCCTCAGTAAGAGGTTCTTTAATTCCTCCTCACTTTCTGCCATCAGAGTGGTATCATCTGCATATCTGAGGTTGTTGATATTTCTTCCGGCAATCTTAATTCCGGCTTGGGATTCCTCCAGTCCAGCCTTTCGCATGGTGTATTCTGCATATAAGTGAAATAAGCAGGGAGACAATATACAGCCTTGTCGTACTCCTTTCCCAATTTTGAACCAATCAATTGTTCCATATCCAGTTCTAACTGTTGCTTCCTGTCCCACATAGAGATTTCTCAGGAGATAGATAAGGTGGTCAGGCACTCCCATTTCTTTAAGAACTTGCCATAGTTTGCTGTGGTCCACACAGTCAAAGGCTTTTGCGTAGTCAATGAAGCAGAAGTAGATGTTTTTCTGGAACTCTCTGGCTTTCTCCATAATCCAGCGCATGTTAGCAATTTGGTCTCTAGTTCCTCTGCCCCTTCGAAATCCAGCTTGTACTTCTGGGAGTTCTCGGTCCACATACTGCTGAAGCCTACCTTGTAGGATTTTGAGCATAACCTTGCTAGCGTGTGAAATGAGTGCAATTGTACGGTAGTTGGAGCATTCTTTGGCACTGCCCTTCTTTGGGATTGGAATGTAGACTGATCTTTTCCAATCCTCTGGCCACTGCTGAGTTTTTCAAACTTGCTGGCATATTGAGTGTAGCACCTTAACAGCATCATCTTTTAAGATTTTTAATAGTTCGACTGGTATGCCATCACCTCCACTGGCCTTGTTCTTAGCCATGCTTTCTAAGGCCCACTTGACTTCGCTCTCCAGGATGTCTGGCTCAAGGTCAGCAACCACACTATCTGGGTTGTCCGGGACATCCAGATCTTTCTGGTATAATTCCCCTGTGTATTCTTGCCACCTCTTCTTGATGTCTTCTGCTTCTGTGAGGTCCCTACCATTTTTGTCCTTTATCATATCCATCTTTGCACAAAATGTTCCTTTAATATCTCCAATTTTCTTGAACAGATCTCTGGTTTTTCCCTTTCTATTATTTTCCTCTGTTTCTTTGCACTGTTCATTTAAGAAGGCCCTCTTGTCTCTCCTTGCTATTCTTTGGAAGTCTGTGTTCAATTTTCTGTAACTTTCCCTATCTCCCTTGCATTTTGTTTCCCTTCTCTTCTCTGCTATTTGTAAGGCCTCGTTGGACAGCCACTTTGCTTTCTTGCATTTCTTTTTCTTTGGGATGGTTTTCGTTGCTGCCTCCTGTACAGTGTTACGAGCCTCCATCCATAGTTCTTCAGGCACTCTGTTCACCAAATCTAGTTCCTTAAATCTGTTCTTCACTTCCATTGTGTATTCATAAGGTATTTGGTTTAGATTATACCTGACTAGCCCAGTGGTTTTTCCTACTTTCTTCAGTTTAAGCTTGAATTTTGCTATAAGAAGCTGATGATCAGAGCCACAATCAGCTCCAGGTCTTGTTTTTGCTGACTGTATAGAGCTTCTCCATCTTCGGCTGCAGAGAACATAATCAATCTGATTTCGGTACTGTCCATGTGTAGAGTCGCCTCTTGTGTTGTTGGAAAAGAGTGTTTGTGATGACCAGCTTGTTCTCTTGACAAAACTCTATTAGCTTTTGCCCTGCTTCGTTTTGAACTCCAAGGCCAAACTTCCCTGTTGTTCCTTTTATCTCGACTCCCTACTTTAGCATTCCAGTCCCCTATAATGAGGAGAACATCTTTCTTTGGTGTCACTTCTAGAAGATGTTGTAAGTCTTCATAGAATTGGTCAATTTCAGCCTCTTCAGCATCAGTGGTTGGTGCATAAACGTGGATTACTGTGATGTTGAAAGGTCTGCCTTGGATTCGTATTGAAAGCATTCTCTCATTTTTGAGATTGTATCCCAGTACAGCTTTTCCCACTCTTTTGTTGACTATGAGGGCTACTCCATTTCTTCTACGGGATTCTTGCCCACAATAGTAGATATGATAATTGTCTGAATTGAATTCGCCCATTCCCGTCCATTTTAGTTCACTGACGCCCAGGATGTCAATGTTTATTCTTGCCATCTCCTGTTTGACCACATCCAGCTTACCAAGGTTCATAGATCTTACATTCCAGGTTCCTATGCAGTATTTTTCTTTGCAGCATCGGACTTTCCTTTCACTTCCACGCACGTCCGCAGCTGAGCGTCCTTTCGGCTTTGCCCCAACCACTTCATTAGCTCTGGAACTACTTGTCCTTGTCCTCCGCTCTTCCTCAGTAGCATGTTGGACGCCTTCCGACCTGAGGGGCTCATCTTCCAGCGTCATATCTTTTAGCCTTTTGTTTCTGTTCATGGAGTTTTCTTGGCAAAGATACTGGAGTGGCTTGCCAGTTCCTGCTCCAGGTGGATCGCGTTTAGTCAGAACTCTCCACTATGACCTGTCCGTCTTCGGTGTCCCTGCACAGCATAGCCCATAGCTTCTCTGAATTACTCAAGTCCCTTCGCCACGACAAGGCAGCAATCCATGAAGGGGCTTTTGGTATTTAACTGCACTCAAATAATGGCCAAAACCCATTGCTTGTGCCTAATGTATCAGTCACTGATAAACTGCCAGAAGTAGGCACTTGCTCTTGTGTGCCCAGTTGTATAAACTCAGCACACAACAGCAAATATCTGGAAGTTGAGTCACGGTAACTGGACTTCTTTCTTGTTAAGTTGAAACGTTTCTCTACTCATCCAAGTAGCTTCTTCAGTCTGAGGAGAGTTGGTAGGAGATCTCCGATATGTCCTTCACATTGGTTTCACTTCCCCCTGGTCTGAATAGGCTCGTTAGAAGGACAAAAGACCGGGGGGGGGGGGGGTGAGGGGGTGAGGGATAATTCCACTTCTGCAGTCCTTCTCCAACCATTGTCATGGGTCATTAACAGTCATTAACAGTGGTCTTTCTGGTGTTTGTGGTCCTAATCTTTCTGGGGACGGATGAAAGGGCAGCATGATAAATTGTAGACAGATTGTATCTAAGGCCTCCACCCCTGCTGAGTGAGGGATTTATTTTTATATATATAGAGAGAGAGAGAGAGAGGTAATATAGATTCTATAAAGATAACCTCAACTGGATGACTGAGAATCTTCACAGAGACAACAGCAAATACTTAGGTTAATGCCTTAGCTTGCTGCAGTTTGCCAACAAGACTGGTGCCAACTGCATTACAGCCGTGTAAAAACTCAAGAGGCTTTTGGCCAAATTTTATGTAAGATGGTAGTATGCAGAATTTTGAATGCTGGTTCTTCCTTCTTTCTCTAATCTGACTTGCAAAGATCTGGTAAATCTTCATTCATACGAACTCTGTTCTTTCTTTACATTATTATTAACAGTAGCTTTCAGAATGAACAGCAGATGTTGGCATTATTTGTTCTCAGTCAGCAACCTTAAAATATATGAAAGCATGTATTTGCCAATTATTGTTTTACCTTTGCCATTGCATTCTTAAAGCATCAAATTCCTTGTAAAGCTGGACAAATTCTGGGATAACGAAAATGACTCAGATAAGCAGGTCTCATTGGTGACAAGTCTATTTTAGACCTTTAAAGTAGTGAACTATCTGAGGGGAGCAAGGACCATTTTTCAGATTTCTCAGCAGTGCAAGAGTCACATAGCCAAGGACGTGGGGTGTCACCAAAGAGGCTAATTTTCATGTTCCTTTATTATTTGCATTACTTAAATTTTAAAATAAAGGTTGCTACAGTGGGGTTTTGATAAAGCCATAAAACTAGCTTAAGATTAAAAAACTGCTTTACTCTTAAACTATCTTGCACCTTCTACTGCCCACATTTGTTTTTGTAATAATAACAATTTGGTGAGTTATGGCGTGCAGAATTGGCTGGATAGTTCAGTGAGTTAGGTTGTGTAGTCACAGGTTGCAAGTTCAATTCCCACTGTGCACCCCAGAGGAGTTGGCCTATGTGACCTTGGGCAAGCTACACAATCCCAGAAGAAGGAAATGGAAAATCACTTCTAAGTATCCTCTACCTAGAAACCCCTGAAAAGGGTTGTTCTAAGTCATAATTGACTTGATGACACACAATTATTATATGGGGTGCGGGGGCACAATGGGAGCTAAAAACATGGCAAAATCGCTGCCATGCTCTCTACATGGCACAAAGCGATTTTCTGAGGGAAAAATATTATCGCAAAATTGTTGTAATTTCATTTGCAGGGTGGGGCACTCCAGGAGTGCTAAGGACTACAAAATTGCTCCAGGGGCAACATATATTACATGAGCCACCCTCCACTGCTTTAAACAGATTCTGAAGCATACCTTCTTTGTAGTTTCTCTTCCAACAGAAATACCCTGAGCACTCCGCTCAGTTCCCCTGCTGAGCTATCTATCTACTAAGCTGAAAAAGGTAGACGACATTCAGCAGTATTATACCAACTAATTGTGCTGAATGTTGGGAGTAAATCCTGATAGCAGCTGAACAACCATCACTTGCTTTCACATGCATCATTCTCCCAATCAGGGAGAATTGTGAGGGTGAACAGTCTCTTCCCCCTCACAATTTCACAATGGTAAGCTAACTCACCATTAGAGAAATGTCACAGTGAAACAGCCTGTAGGGGGAGGATTTCTATGACATGTCATATTTTTTCTGCAACCTATGTTTCAGCTTATGAGTGGGTTTTAACATGTTTATGAATGAGTTTTAACATGAATGGGTTTTAACATGTTATGGTGAGAAAGGCCAGATTAATTATAAACATGTTTGAACTTGCTTATGGGTTCAATTGCAGAGAAAATGTGAAATGTCATAGAAATCCTCCCCCTACATGATGGCCTAAGAAAACTTTGTATTAGACAATGTGCATATTGTTGTTACATGCTATCCATAACTTCCGATTTACGAAGACCACAGTAGGGTTCTCTGGACACATGCAATACCAATAACAACAATAATTATATGCAGACTCCAACTTACAACAGCTTTTCAAGGTTTTCTAGGTATAGATTACTCAGAAATGACTTACCATTATATTCTTCTGGAGCACTCTGAAACCATATAAGTTGTCCAAGATCATACAGGCCAGCTTTTCTTCTACAAGCCAGAGTGGGGAATTGAATTTCTAACTTCTGGCTGTGCAGTCATATGTTCCAGCTAACAGAGCTATCCAGACAGACACATAGACGCAGGCCTATAAAACCCCAAATGCCACAATATCCAAGATATTATACATTTGCAGAAGTATTTATAAGTTTACAATTTTGACTGTTTGCTACCTGGAGCTGTGGTTTTGGAACAAACCCTTAAATGTTAAGATAAGATATGGATTAACAAGCATATTTAACTTTAACACATCAGGATCTGAAATAATCATGATGCTACACAAAATACTAGCCACAAAGGAGCTGCCTAGGTGCCAGCACCCTTTTGAATGAGGCAAGACTTCCCTTGTCATGTGTTGAAGACTATGTGATAATTTCCTTCTCCCCATTCTTCATTTGTTAAGAGACGCTTTCCTGAGTTTCTGAACTTTACGGTGAATTAGAGAGGGTGCTAACAAAGGGGCTCGTAGGGTACTCATTTGTGTCCCACAGCCCTGAATGGGAAATCTTGGTAATCCTCTTTGATTCTAAAAGCACCTCAGAGCATAGCCGACATCCTTACTGCCTACTGTGATCAAATAAATTGTCTAAACTTTCAGATATGCCCAGCTTCTAACAGTCACATCCACCAAGCGAGCAGTGTAGAGTGTTTTAAAAAAAATTATACAACATTGTGTTAACTGAAGAAACTGGTAAAAATTCCTGTCCAGTGCCAAAGCACCGAGCTAATCCTAGAATGTAATAGTTGGGTGGGATGCCAAGAGAGCAGCAAAAGGACTAGTTAGAAGTAAACCAGACATAAATAGCCTGCCTCGGTTTCATCCTTGCCAACATCATCTGGAATGACAGTGCTTTCTGCATTACTTGCACCCCAACTCAGGCCAGCCACAAACTCATCCACAACTGAGTCATTTGGAAGGTGCAGCATTAGGAATACAAACTAATCTTATATTTACAATATTTACATCTATCATTCATAATTCAGGAGACCACATTACATGCGTCTTTGACAAATCACTATTGTACGAGTCAGATAATAGTGCACCTCTATACAAGAGCAGAATTTTTCTGTTCAGAAGAATACAAAATACAGTACAGGAATTGGCAGAAAATAGCCTAGCGAAAAAGGGACATGGTGGCGCTGTGGGTTAAACCGCAGAAGCCTCTGTGCTGCAAGGTCAGAAGACCAGCAGTCGTAAGATCGAATCCACGCGACGGAGTGAGCTCCCGTCGCTTGTCCCAGCGCCTGCCAACCTAGCAGTTCGAAAGCATGTAAAAATGTGAGTAGATAAATAGGTACCATCACGGTGGGAAGGTAATGGCGTTCCGTGTCTAGTCGCGCTGGCCACGTGACCACGGAAACTGTCTTCGGACAAACGCTGGCTCTATGGCTTGGAGACGGGGATGAGCACCGCGCCCTAGAGTTGGACACGACTGGACTAAATGTCAAGGGGAACCTTCACCTTTACCTTAGCCTAGCAAAACAGCATAGGCAGCTAAAGCAAGTGAGAGATATCCTACAGCAGAGATGTGGGGCAGAGCATTTTCTGGATTTTTTTTCTGAAGGTTTATTTTTCTGCAGAAAATTTTCCACACCAATCTGTCTATATTTGTCTACAGTTGTTTGAGCTGCTCTACTGCAATCAATTTTGTTACGCAGACTAAACACAGGATATAAAATTCTTTAAGTTATACTTCAAATGCAAGCACTGACAAAGCCTAGCATTCCATTGCCCAATCTCCTGTGCACAATGCAGTTAGCTTCTGGTTGGGTCTGGACCAGACCTATAAAATGTATATTTGTCCTCTACTGCTTAACATTCTTCAATAACAAACCAAACATGCTAAATCAGTCACTACTTCGAACTCAATAAAATTTCCCAGTTCTACTTTTTCTAGAAAACCCACATCGTACTCTACATAGTGCAAGGCATAACAAATAATCAAACTAATAATCAGCCAGTTTCACCAGTCATTGCCATTTCAATATTTTGTAGCAACATCTTGCAAACCTCAAGATACTAACAACCAAATAACCCACTGCTAGAACTAGATTAAGATTGTGATTCTAAGCATACCAAGTCCAATTTTCAAGCATTTATGTGTGGATTGCAGAGTTTCTATTATTCTGTAATAGCATCTGTACAGCTTCCAGAAATGTATCCAGTTTAGATTTCCATCTTCCTTAAGATCTAGTTTAACTCTCCCCACCCTAGCTCCAAGGGATGCGGACTTGACGTGCAACTTGCTGTCAAGTCACACTTAAGTCACACCAGTGACTCGACTTGGACGTGACTTGTGTGGTTTTTTTTTTAAATAACTTGGACTCGACATGTGACTTGGAGCCTTTTTTCTGAGTCAAGTCCTATTGTTTTAGTTTTTTAAAAAAATCTTCCTTCACTTATCTTTTAAACTGCTCCATTTTCTGGCTGGAATCCTGAAGAGAAGCTGCTTCCGATTCGCACATGACCCCCCCCCCTTTTGCCCAGGCTCCTCCCTCCCTCTCTCTCACTGTGAGAGAGGGGGGGAGGGGGGGAGAAAGGGAGGCTGCTTCTCCTGGACCAAGTGGGTGGAGCTACTAATGAACTCTTGGGGTGTCTGCAAGTTTTTGCATCATTTTGCAGTGTGTGTGTGTGTGTGTGTGTGTGTGTGTGTGTGTGTGTGTGTGTGTGTGTTTATGCATGTGGGTGACTTCCTCTTGAGCTGACCTCCTGCAAGACATGCATACACTCTCTTTTTCTGCAAAATGATGCAAAAACCTAAGAGACACAACCCAGACAGCAAAAGTTTAGCAGCAGCTGCACCTACCTGATCCCAGGGACGCAGCTTCCCCCCTCTCCAGTCACTCAGTCACACGCAAGCATGCACACAAACAGCCAGCAGCAGCCTCTCTCCCTCCCCCAGTTTCTCACACGCACAAACGCACACACATACTGCAGGGCAATTTCCCTGTCTGCAGCCGATTAAACAAGAGAATTCCAGTCTGAAAATGGAGCTGTTTGAAAGATAAGTGAAGCAAGACTTTTTTTGTAAATTTTAAAACTTTTAAAAAAGTTTTCAGGGGAAGGCAAGAGGGGAACAAAAGTGAATGGTTCACAAGTCTCAGACCTACACACACAAAGCCCACAACACCATCCCACCCTCTCCCTTTTTGGGGGGGAGGCTTCTTTTTCATAGGAACTTGAGACTGGGACTTGGGGCTTGATACCAAATACTTGGGACTTGACTCGACTTGCCAATATCCCTGCTATCCCCCCACAAGAACAGGCTGTGCTGGCATTGGTCAGCACCGAAGGGTCACCTTCTGTACCCAAAATCAACTCTGTTTCACACAAATACGACAAAACAGTCATATAACATAGGCCAAGTCAGCTACTGGTGCACACTGGTTCAAAGACAAAGACCATCAGAAACAGAAAGGTTTATCACTAGCTAGCAACTTTCTTCTGTGACCAAGTTATTTAATTTAAAAATCAAGTAGACGGATAGCATTTTATTTAAATGAACAAAACTCATCAGTGTATTCTCGAAGGCTTTCACGGCCGGGATCTGATGGTTGTTGTAGGTTTTTCAGGCTGTTTGGCCATGTTCCAAAGGTTTTTCTTCCTAACGTTTCGCCAGTCTCTGTGGCTGGCATCTTCACAGGAACACAGAGAGAGTTCTAACTCCTGTCCTCTGAAGATGCCAGCCACAGAGACTGGCAAAACGTTAGGAAGAAAAACCTTTGGAACACAGCCAAAGAGCCCGAAAAACCTACAACAACCAAAACTCATCAGACCACCCTATAACCTTTAAAATAATGTGGGGGGTTCTCCAGCCAAGATTTGTTAGATGGTTTAGATAATTAACTTCTTTACACATCAAAGTCACATCACATGCATGTCCTATTTCCTTTCTTCCAGACATTAAAAAACTCAGCCAAAAGCAGAAGCACTCAAATCAATTTTCTCCAATAAATCCAACTAACATGAAACTCAAAACCTACTGTAATATTCAGTGGGTCAATATACTGCAGTTCTTCTTGCTTTGTATTTGAATGCAGCTGCATGCCATATTCTGCAAAATGAATTCAGATGTTCAGATGGGATTGTAGATTATTTCAACATGCTGTAGTTTATACATGAACCCCCTGCAAGAAGATGGTATTTGATTAACACTATTTAAAGCTACTAATTATGAAGTTCTAACTAAATCTGCATGATATTTGCCAAATTCTTTTCTACTAGAACAAAGTCTGGTATTCATAAAATAATTTTGAAGGAAAGGAAAATATCATTTAATTTTTAAAAGTTTTATTTATAGTAATCCACACAAAAACTATCACATAGCAATTCAACATATGTCACTTTGGACAGTGAACACTTACTAGTTTAATCCCAAGCTCAAATCGGGACATACACAATTAGCAATGCAATTGTTCTAAATTCTGGAGTAACCAAAATTGAATCTTCTCTAACTGTAATTAAGAAAATGATATACCTGAATGTGACCAACAAGTGCTTCAAAGCTGTGGTGTTGCTCAAACGGCAGTCAGAGCCCAAGTGGGAACATTATCCTGGCACTTTATCACCTTAAAATCTTCAACCATGGAGATGATAGCTTTCTCCTCAGAAATTCTTAGTTCCAGTAATCATACTTATCACAGAAATCTGTTTTAGACTAATTTAAAAAAAAATTATAAAAATTTCACATCCTCCTTGGAATTTCTTCATGCGCCCATATTAGTTAGGGAATCTGTGCAACAGACACTGTATTGCTTACAGTGTGTTACGTAGATCAAGCATCTATTATCTTCAAGATGTATTGAGGAGAGTTCCCCTCCCCCTGCAGATGCTTTTATTCGCTCAAAAGTAGGGAATCATTTCTCACTATCAACTGTCTTACCACTACAAAATCATCCCTCTTTTTCTCTCAATTCTCGCTCTTTTCGAACACAATTTACTCTAATGAGAAGTATTTCTTGTAAAATATCATTAAAATTGTAACTTCAGAATATTTTAAATCTTATTCATCCTACATAGCAAGAAATGTAACCATAGTTTTATACTTGAGAATATAAAGTGCACCAAACTTGTATGAAAATGTCTGTGTGTGGCATTTAAAAAAACACATCAGTTAATTAACCAAAATCACCAAACATTCCCTGAATTCCGAATCTCTCAGCTTTTCAAACATGTGTTTGTAGAAGCTTTACAAATAAGAATCATCAACAGCTATATATATTTACATGTGTGTGGTCTACTTTTTGCACTCAACCTCAGGCAATTTCTAATAAAGTACAGCTATGCATGCTTATAAATGAGAATGAAGTCTGTCCTAATCCTTCTTGGGTTCATATTGGCCCTGGCATGTGGCAAAGCGAAACTTCAATTATTAGGGACATTAGTGCTCTTCCTTTTTGAATACCACATTATTAAAGTCCACTTTTGTACAAAGAAGAACACTTGAATGCTAGGGTAATGCTAGAATCAGTACTAATCAATATTAAAAGGTGTTCATCTGTCTTCTCCAACAAATTATCACACTTTCTCTATTCTGTGATACATACTGTGCAGGGGTTTACTATTAGCAGCAGATAAGAAAGCCTCAGTACTCACAAACTCTCAAAAAGCTTTAACATTTCTAATAACTAACACTACCACACCTTTCACTGTCACAGTAGTGTCACAGTGCATTAAGGAATCTACCAAAGGTAGACCTCATAATAAGAAAATACAATAACTCACTTTGCCGCTATATCCATATCTGACCTGTTATTTACTGCATGATACAAGAATTGATCTTCAGCTTGCAGGAGGGATAGGGTAAATGGCACAAACACAGCAGGATGTGGCTGAAATATTGTTTGCACCGTTACACCACACAGGAGTAATGACATCATTGGCTATGACAATTATTCAGAAATTAAAAAATAATAATATTCCCCCGACACTCCTGAGGTAAGGTGGAATCCCCTATATCGTAGGGAAAACAGTGGGAGCTACAGGATGAGTGGCATAACTTACTAAATAGGATATTGTAAGTCTAGACATGGTGTGACACTGGGGATAATGGTGCACAGTACACAGTCAGGAAAACCTTGAAACCTTGAAGGGTGGTTTTGATTTAAATCAAGTCAATTTAAATCATGATTTAAATCACTAATCAGTAAGACTCGATTTAAATCATGATGTAAGGACTCAGTCTTACTGGTGGTTGTAATAGTTAATATTTGCAATCAAATAAAGATTTCATATTTAGAATAACCTGTCAGATTAGTAAAACAGCCATATCAGATTTTAGTTTAAGGTTAATCATTCATATTTGGAGAACTACTTCAACTGTTTTACTTAACTAAAACAATATTATATAGCATACGTATTCTTATATTTGCTTAAACGTTAATGTCTTCATTGTATGTACATATATTTGCAGAACAACAATGGGATTAAGGTCTTTTCCTGAATTTTGTTCATTTTATACAATTTTTACTGTGAAAAAGTACATGTTATCTCAGCTTGGATAACTCGGATTAATTGAATTAGTTTACCAAAAATGTAAATATTGCATGAATATATAGTTTCATTCTACATAACTAAGTTCTATTTCATGCTGAATATCCTTTGAACTACAAAGTATCTTAAACAGAATCACAGAATCGTCATACGGTTGGAAGGGACCTTGGAGGTCTTCTAGTCCAACCCCCTGCCCAAGGCAGGAGACCTCATACCATCCTGGACAGATGGCTGTCCAATCTTTTCTTGAAAACCTCCAGCAATGGGGCACCCACAACATTGGGAGGCAAGCTGTTCCACTGCTTAATGGTTCTCACTGTCAGGAAATTCCTCCTTATTTCCAGGTTGGATCTCCCTCTGATGAGTTTCCACCCATTGGTTCTTGTCCTACCCTCAGGCGCAATGGAGAATAAATCAATGCCCTCTTCCCTGTGGCAACGCTTCAGATATTGGAAGACTGCTATCACGTCTCCCCTAAGCCTTCTCTTCGTTAAGCTAAACATACCTAGTTCTTTTAGTCATTCTTCATAGGATTTAGCCTCCAGTCCCCTTGTCATCTTTGTTGCTCTATTTAGGTTATTGGATCGTGGCATAACTCAAAGGATCAGGCTTCCAATGCACTCATAACAGTTATTACACTACCCAAGATTGCTGGTACTTCACTGACATCTGTGTTTGTTGCTATATGGCCTGGCTAGCAATGTTTAAGCAGATCCTCAACCCATGCCTGCAAATGCGACCCTTACCTGAGCACTTCAGTCATGATGCACAAGCACTAGTCCACAATGATGTAGTATGTTATAGTTTTGTTGTTGTTGTTTAGTCGTTAAGTCATGTCCGACTCCTCGTGACCCCATGGACCAGAGCACACCAGGCCCTCCTGTCTTCCACTGCCTCCCGGAGTTTGGTCAAATTCATGTTGGTAGCTTCAATGACACTGTCCAACCATGTCGTCCTCTGTCGTCCCCTTCTCCTCTTGCCTTCACACTTTCCCAACATCAGGGTCTTTTCCAGGGAGTCTTCTTTTCTCATGAGATGGCCAAAGTATTGGAGCCTCAGCTTCAGGATCTGTCCTTCCAGTGAGCACTCAGGGTTGATTTCCTTCAGAACGGATAGGTTTGTTCTCCTTGCAGTCCAGGGGACTCTCAAGAGTCTCCTCCAGCACCACAATTCAAAAGCATCAATTCTTCGGCAGTCAGCCTTCTTTATGGTCCAGCTCTCACTTCCATACATCGCTACTGGAAAAACCATAGCTTTGACTATGCCGACCTTTGTCGGCAAGGTGATGTCTCTGCTTTTTAAGATGCTGTCTAGGTTTGTCATCGCTTTCCTCCCAAGAAGCAGGCGTCTTTTAATTTCGTGGCTACTGCCACCATCTGCAGTGATCATGGAGCCCAAGAAAGTCAAATCTGTCACTGCCTCCATATCTTCCCCTTCTATTAGCCAGGAGATGATGGGACCAGTGGCCATGAGCTTAGTTTTTTTTGATGTTGAGCTTCAGACCATTTTTTGCGCTCTCCTCTTTTACCCTCAGCAAGAGGTTCTTTAATTCCTCCTCACTTTCTGCCATCAGAGTGGTATCGCCTGCATATCTGAGGTTATTGATATTTCTTCCGGCAATCTTAATTCCGGTTTGGGATTCATCCAGTCCTGCCTTTCGCATGATGTATTCTGCATATAAGTTAAATAAGCAGGGAGACAATATACAGCCTTGTCGTACTCCTTTCCCAATTTGGAACCAATCAGTTCTTCCATATCCAGTTCTAACTGTTGCTTCCTGTCCCACATATAGATTTCTCAGGAGATTGATAAGGTGGTCAGGCACTCCCATTTCTTTAAGAAATTGCCATAGTTTGTTGTGGTCGACACCGTCAAAGGCTTTTGTGTAGTCAATGAAGCAGAAGTAGATGTTTTTCTGGAACTCTCTGGCTTTCTCCATAATCTAGCGCATGTTAGCAATTTGGTCTCTAGTTCCTCTGCCCCTTCGAAATCCAGCTTGTACTTCTGGGAGTTCTCGGTCCACATACTGCTGAAGCCTGCTTTGGAGGATTTTGAGCATAACCTTGCTAGCGTGTGAAATGAGTGCAATTGTTATAGGTTACCTCTTTCCTATTCTCCTAGGGATAAAGAACCAGCTTATAAAACAGCGTCATCATCTTTTTCTTTCCTGAATAGTTTTTAATTCAGACTAGTCACCACCTTGATTTTTTTCTTGAAGCAGATCCATCTCTCCTGGAACAAGTTCTAGTAAAGCAACATCTTAAGCACCTCTGAGAGAGGGAGAGGCAGGGAAAAGGAGAGAGTGTAGGGTGGTATATTTTCAGAACTGTCACCTTAATACACCCCAAGTACAGCTACATGTGCACAGATTGACACAGCCCTGTTTACACCTTGATTCTCACTATGAACCTGACCATTTATTAGGAAATACAGAAAGCCCTTTTGAGCACAGACCTACTTGTAGAGGCCTCCTTGTCAGGATCACAAGATAGGGCCTTCTCTGTCACTCCCAACATATGGAATGCTCTCCCTTTAGAGTGACAACTGACCCAGCTCACTCTGTTCCTAGAAAATAAGTCAAGACACACCTCTTCACCTGGCATTTGAACCTAACATTAGTGTTTTATTATAATATTAGCATTTTAAGTTGTTTTATTGCATTTTGTAGGTTACTGATTACTTTTTTATGCAATGCCTTTGTAGTTTTTAGTAGAAGAATGACATAAAAACAATCATTCAATAAAATTAACCTTTCAAGTATCAGGTGCTTGACAGTAGGCAAGAGAAAACCACTACCACTTTACACTCAATGCAGCTCTGCAGCTGAACAGGGATAACTGCATAAAATGGTTCACCCTAAATCTGACTGTATCTGGCCAGATGATAGGATCTTTCCAGGAAATACATCCTATAAGAGGTCTGATGCAAGCAAAATGCACAAGAAAGTGCTCTGCACGTGCTTTGTGTAACTGTGAAAAAAGAAAACTGGAGAATTGAGATAATGTTAGAGAATGGGGCTATGGACTTAATGAGATCAATTAAGGTTTCATTTGCCATTACATTTTGTCTGGAACGCTATATGGTCTCCCCCCCCCCCCACTTTTGCATTGGAAACGTATCTTATATATATTTAAATATATCACCTGTATTAAATGTTGAGAGAGAGAGAGAGAGATTACACACACAAAGAGATATATACACACAGAGAGACAGATATAAGTACTGGTCAAATTAATTTAAATAAGGAAATGCATGAGACTCCAACGCACCTCCCGTTCATTTCAATTATGGATGGGGGAGACTGTGGGCCCTCAAGGGGTACGGGAGTCCCACTCCCATCTATCCCAACCAGCATGAGCCATAGTCATGGGGGTATTCATATACGAATATCCCTGAGCAGCTGGAGTTAACGAGGATTCACCCCCTGGGGCTGGACTGTCTACTCACGCATCCAGCAGCAGCCTCGCTCATCCTTCCAGTCACTCTCAATCACTACTCGGCTAGCCACTCCAGGCAAGGGGAGGGAGGACGAGTCTCCCTGCATGGCTGCCGAGTGGCCAGCCAACCAGGAAGAGAGCGGAGCTCCAGGAGTGATTGGAAGGATGAGCGAGGCCGTCGCTGCTGGACGCAGGAGTGGACCCTCATTAATTCCAGCTGCATAGGGGTATTCATATTTGTATATGAATACCTCCATCTCTAGTCATGTATTATTACCCTGGAGCCCAACCACGTGTGGCCAGCCGCTGCAATAAGTAATGTAGAAGCAGAATTGCCCAGTATTCTACATGTACAACAGAAAGGAGCACTGCAAAAATTTGTACCTGAGATATTCCATCTCTTCCTGAAGCAAATCAGGGAAAAATACACAAAAATACAAAGCCTTATTGATGTAGTGCAGCCATCATAAAACTATAACATTTTTGTGCCTAATCAGTGGAAAGATTGTAGAAACGTAAACTCTCATGCTGCATTTTTACATAAATACAAATGAGAGGGGGAAATTGGGCATATTCTTAGTTTGGGAGGAATTATGCTTTGAATTTATCTTAGCATGATGAAATACCAGTTTGACGCATCTTTTCATTCACACAGTGGACTTGCACTTTCTTCTCTTCCTGCAACCCCAGCCTCACTGGAATCTGCTCTAGAGGACTCCTCTAACTGTCCAGAGAAGATCTGGGGAACACATCATGTACTGCAGAGTCAAGGAGGAATCCATGCTGGAAATGGTGTCTGTTCCACTGGTGGGCAGACAACATGACTTCGCTCCCAAGATAAATCAAACCCTGGTCACATGTAACACTTATCGCCAAGTCAGGGATCACATATTTTCCACAAGACAGGAAAGGATAGATTAAACATGCTACAGAATCAAATGTCCTTTGCCTTTAAATTAATGTCACAGTTATAACAATCTAAAGTGCTGTTTCAAGCAGCATAAGTACTAAACCAGTTGATGTTTATTTTGTATTTTTTACATAATGTCCCTGCTTTAAAAATATTTAACATTATTTTACAGTGTTCGACAAAATGTTCTTTGACTGGTCAAATACCTAGCCCTAAAAACATTGTGTGCAATCTTAGGATAATCAGAGAAGCCCGATGAGTTATGATGCTTTTGTAATCTTCGTGTGAAGTACAGCATCATTAAAAAATTATTAACTTAAACTTCTTCAGCAAAACAAAGCACAAGTAGAAGCACATGTCTAGCTAGTTTCATTCCCTATCCCAACTTGTACATTATATTACATTTCTCAATAGCAACCAACATTCCATCCAATTAATTTCTGGGGGATTATCACACTTCTTGGGTTTGGCCTTATGCCTTAATATGCCCCTTGGGGTGCATATAATCACCAAGAATGCCGTGCCTAGCATGTCTTATTGCTTTAAGAGATCATGCAGAAATACCATTAGCCTCAAATTCTTCATAAGATTATTATGCAAATATAATTGCTAAAACATGTGTAAGTTGACTAAATCACACATTGCTGCAGGATGACATGCAACTAATTGACTAATCACATTTCAGACATTTCCTCTGTGTTTTAATAAGCCCACAAAAGTCATTCTTCTAATTTTGACACTGATCTTACACAAGTTTCCACAGATCTTTACAAACCTTTAAGCAACAATAAAAACAAAAAGCAAATCACAGATTTTGTCTAGTCAAAATCTCAGCAAAACAAATACAAAGAATGATTAAACCAGTCAGCTCCATGGCTGAGAAAAGAACAAGCATGCAATAAACTCCAATGCAAGGTGAAAAGAAGTAGAAACACTTTATAAAAATGTCTTCTATCATAACTTTTAACATCAGAATCTAAGAAACAAGACAATGCTCAAAACAGGGAGCAAGAGAACCTTGTAGCTTTGCAGGAGGATTTCAAACAAGGTATTCCATAAAACACCTCATCAACTACATTCATTGCCCATTGCCATTAAACTCCAGCTGTAAACCACCAAGTTAGTTCAGACCTGGAAACATTCTGAGATCCGTGCCCTTAACAATGCACCTTTAATATTTCAACATTTGGCTTTAACACATTCTCAGATGTTTCCTTGTGGAATGCATAATGTGTTACACATATGCAATGTGATCTTTTCTTGTTGTTGTAAACCATGTTTATGTAACTTCTGTAGTTTCAAAAAATATATACGAACTACTGGGTGAAATCCAGGAATCGGGGTGAAGGTGAGGGAGAGAATATAGTAACTGAAACCTTCTGAGTTGTTCTACATACAACACAGATAATTTGTTCTCTCTTCAGTGGATGTAAGCTTTTGTTGCTTATAAGGAACCAGAAGCATTTATGCAACTATATTAGTACCAGGTACCCTTTTCTACAGAAATAACAATCCAGGGTTATCATGTACAACTTCTCACACAGCAGTTTCTTCATAATATTTCTCATTCTCTATCATACTCTTATGCTCCCATTTCACATGGGAGGCTGACAGAAGTTGCTCAAGGCCATCCTCAGAACCCAAGGTTACACTGGGATTTGAAACCCAGGCTCTTTGATATAAACCTAGAACTTACGGTGCACATAGGATACTATAGGAAACTTTCAGTATTACAGTATTTCAGTATTCACTGTTACATATATGTCCACATTTCAGCACTTTTGTTATTTCAATAACTTACTTAACCAATGTTTTGCACACATTCTGAAATAGAAAACTAACACCATTGCTCTCTGACAGAGTTGGCAACGTACTCAATCTTTCAATTTCAGATTCTTGTTATATAATAGTAAATAGCTCTTTGAGAAATAAATGTTATGAACAGTTATTTCATTGTAAAGATACACAGACTTGTCCATCTTCACAAGTGCAGCCTGGATCATATATTTTAGAAGTGAAAAGCAAACACAACTGTTTAAAACAGAACACTGACAAATACATTAAAAAGTTACATATGATGAAATTTATCAATAAACAAGGCAGTGGTAGTGTGTTAGTGAATGTTATGGATATTTATATACCTGCTTGCTATAATCCCTCAATAAAAGAAATTAGCGGAGCCACCACTGAAAGTCACTTCTAAAATCCAGTATCAGATCACACCTGATCTTATGGGCAGGTATACTGATAGTTGCAAAATCCAAATAAACACAGTTTTTTCCTTCCATTTTAAGTTCATTCTCAGTGTAGTATTATATTTGTGGAAAAGAGGGGGAATGTTAAGAGGCACACAGGAAGTCATCATTATTCTTCTAACTCAGGAAGGCAGTGCTCTGCAGGTAGCAAACGCAGCTCTCCCTAGAATATCTAAGCGTGGAGGGAGGATTTGGTCTGACTCTCCTGGGGCCAGCCATGAAACTCCCCAGGTGCTCTGAGAGGCTCCCACCTGCTCCCTCTTGTCACTTCTGACTAGGGGTGGACCTCTGGAGCTTCAGAGGGATTTTCCCAGCGCTCCCATGAGACGGGAGGTATTGACCCCCGAGAACTTTGCCGTGCAATGTACCCCCCTCTTGAGCCACCGGGTGACCCTTTCCCTGCTACTTTTGTACGTAATTGTGTTGCAAAAACTATCACGGACAGCAAGGGCCAGAATTCGACAGGACCGTCTGGACCCACCACACGGGGCCAGCCACGCTTTGGTCCCAGCCCCTTTTCTGGGTTGCATTTTGGGGCTCAGGTGAAGAAATCTGTCCAGACAGCGATCACGAAAATTAGCAGGCAACCTCGCCAAGCGTGTTTTTTATGTAACATACTCATGTCGCTAAGTTAGTCTTTCGCTCCACCTGGGAAATGTCGCTCCTTCCCTTCCCCTTCCTAAGCCAAGAGGCTCATGAGCCCTTCCCTCCTCACTAACCTCTCCCTTCCTCAGCTAGTTAGGACAGTAGCGGCATTGGCAGTGCCAGGCTCTTTCCTCTGCTCGCTTGCGGCTCCCGCTAGTGACTCACTCGCAAGGCTCAAACACACACACGGGGCGCTGAGGTGTACACAGAAGAGGAGGAGGAGGAGGAGGAGGAAAAACCCCGCTGCCCTGGACGGCCTCCTCCGATAGCAGGAGAAGTCCAAGATGCGCCGCGAACGATCCCGAGCAGGGCGAGGGCTGAGGAGGCCCGATTACAACTTCCTCTTGCGCGACACACACACACACCCGCCGCCGCCGCCGCCGCCACGCCACGCGCCGAGCCGGGAGAGAAAGAGCCGCGTGACGCCACGGCCAAGGAAAACGCGCCGGGCGGGAAGAGGGCGGTACGCGGCAGCGGGGGGGAGGGGCTCGGCCCGTTCCGCCACACCCCAGGACAAGCCGGGCAGCCATCTTCTGTGTGTCATGAGTGGGGACAAAAAAAACTCCGCGCCGTCCATTTCCCGCCTGAAAGGGAATTTATTAGTGGTGGAGGAAATAGGGCTTGTGTTTAGTTAGTAGGTGCCGGAGGACGCGGGCGATCCACCGTCTCTTCCTCTGCAGTCACCAGCACGTGTGCTTGGACACGGCGGAGGCGGCCTCTTGGAGGCGAGGGCTTGGCGCTCGCGGTGGCCCAGCCACGCGCAGGAGGGGAAGGGAAGGGACGGGACGAGGCTGGCGGCGGGCCAAGGATGGCAGATGGTGGCCGGGCCTGCGGTGGTCCTGGGTCAGCTCGTGACGGGAGGCTGACTCGCCCTCGCTCTTCGAGTCTCTCCGGCTAAGTCTCTCTTCTCCCCCCCCCCCCGCAAGACACACACACTCACACTCGCAACGTCTCTTCCGCCCCCCCCCCCCACTTCTTCTCACTGCAGCCTCAGCAGCGGTGCACCGTCAGCTTGGCAACCTTTCGCCCCTGGGAAGAGAGCGCGACCCTGGCTGCAGTCTGGGCCCCTTCTCTCCCTCTTGCACTCCTGCGGCCGCTTACCCTACTGAGGCACCCCGCTGGTCCGTCTCTAACCCAGTGCCGTTTGCATAGGTTAACTTTGGCTTGTCTTGAGCAGAGGTCTGTGTCCTAACCCTCCCTGCGGAAAACTTTGAAAGAGAAGTAATGGGGGCTGAATTTAGGACTCCTTGCAGACAAAGCATGGACTACATAAGGCCCAAGTTACAGACGCTTTCTCCTCCTAAGGGACTGCCTTGGCTGTCAGAGCCTGGGAAGGCAGGTGAGCAGCAGACAGAAGCGGCTGTGTCCTTTTCTCTCTTCCCTTCTTCTCTTCCACAAGAAAGTGCTGCAACCGTCAGCAGGTGTGGAGAAAAAGGAGGTGGGCAAAGCATTCAGACTGGCAACCAGGCTAAAGCAGGCAACACTGAGCCCTAAGCGGCAGCAGCTGGGGTAGAGAGTGGCTTTCAGTTGACCAGAAGCTTTTCCTCTGCAGATATTTTCCCCCCCTGGAAACAGCTGGCTCATAAGGCCGCACCCAGACAAATGCATAAAACCGTTCCTTCTTGGTCTCATCTTTGTGTGCATCCTTATGCCACCTTGGCAAGGCTGAAGCCTGCTTTGTATAGAAAGGAAGAAAGCAAAGGTGCCAGGTGCTTGAGACTGAGTGGCAGGATGCTAAACCTGAGACTAATATTTTTATTTATTGTACAGTGGACCCTCGACTTACAGACGGCTCGACCTGCAGACTTTTCGAGTTACAGACTTCTCTGGCCACAAAATTTAGGTTCGACTTGCGGCCAGAGAATTGACCTACAGACCGGAAAATCAAACAAAATGGACCAAAAACGGCCGGTTACGGATTAATCGGTTTTCAATGCATTGTAGGTCAATGGAGCCTCGACCTACAGACTTTTCGACCTGCAGCCACCGTTCCAATACGGATTAATTCCGTAAGTCGAGGGTCCACTGTACTTATATCCCACCCATCGTGGCAAGCCACTACTCTGAGCAGCTTTATAAAAGAACATATAATGCAACATTCATCCCGAAATAATGGAAAGATGACAGAACACACACCATAAACATAAAATAATGTATCATAATGACACACACGACACACACACACACAAATGGTGACAGCAAATCAATTGAAAATTATATAGAATGGGTTGGAACGTCTCTCACATGGGGAGGATGGACCTTGGTAGCAGGTTTTAGGGAGAGACCCTCCAACAAGTAATCCTTGGAAGGGTCAGGTAATGTGTTTGAAAGAGATGTGCATCGTAAGAGATGGGAAAATAGCAGTGCCTCAGGATTGTCTTAGAGAAAGGACATTAGCCAGGTCTGCACACTTTCTTGCCTGGGGAGAAAAGGCTTCTGATCAACCCAAAGTCACTCCATAATTAATCCTAGAGTAGTGGTTCCCAACCTTGGTTCCCAACCTTGGGTCCCCAGAAGTTTTTGGACTTCCAACTCGCAGAAGCCTTCACCACTAACTGTGCTGGCAGGGTCTTCTGGGAGTTGCAGTCCAAGAAAATCTACCACTGTCCTAGATGTCGAAAAGATGTGATAAGGAATTATTTTGACTCTCTCAAGTTCATATTCTAGTTTGATTTAAACAAGGTACAAACATTTTTATACTAAGCAGATTCTTAACAGAGTAATCCTTATTTGGCAGCACTGAACACTGAAAGTTAATTTTTATTGTATAATGTTAGAAAGGATGTGATTGAGGGGTGGTATGACTGTCATGAGAAGACCCTGCATTTCATACTATGCTACTGGTGTCGACTCCAGGTCTGCCTGAAATTTCTAGGTGGAGAAGATTGGCTTGACATTCATGATGCCACTGTTCTCTGGGCATTTCAGTGGTCCCACCACCACTTGTGATGGCTTGAGTCCCCTGCCTGCAATGAATGAGTAGATTTTCCTGGCACTAGTGACAGTGATTGTCTGTGGACACCAAGCAGAGTCCTGTGGCTGCTCAGTTCTTGGCTTGTTAGGGTCATATTGCTAGGAAAGCCCACCTGCTCTTGAACAGAAGGCTGGCAGGGGCAGCAATGTCACCATCAGTGACCCCAAGTGCCAGCAGATTATGAGGAGGAGGGGCAAGTAGTGTGTCAACCCTAGTGTTTTGTGGCAAAAGCCAGAGCCTACTATTTGAGACACTTTATTTGTTTTACTTGCTAATTTAGATAAGAGGATGATGCAAACATTCACCCTCAATAAAATTCTAAATCTAAAACTCGGCTTTGTACTAGCTTTGGAATTGTTTTTCTTTTAATCCCACTTTGCCGAAGCTTGCTGGTTGAGTCCTAAAGAATGCTAGGATATATCATTGTTTATGATGCAATGTTTCTTTCTGGCAGTCTCTATTCCATTTTTTCTGGGCAGTCAAGAGAAGAGGAGATGCATGTAAGCCAAATGCCCTGAGAAATATAGTGTTCATTAGTTCTGACATTTGTTCCTCTGTTTATCTGCAAAGGACACAGCATACGTGAGATCCCCCATCCCAATGTAACAGCACATTACAAATATTACCTAACCTCTTTGTCACACCTTTGCTATTTCATTCTCCCTTCTGACATGCTGTGTTCCAGAGTGCTGCATTTTTGGGGAGTAGGGGTGCGCTGTAATCTTTTGCAGCAAAAGGAACAGAACCCTCTGGCACCTTACAGACTACTAAGTTATGTTTCCCATCAGCTTTAATGGATCGCAACCCACTTCACTGAGGATGTCACATCAAGAAAAGATTAAGGGGAAAAATTCATTATACAGATGCAGCAACATTTGTTAGAAGACTAATTGTCTTCCAGCCATGCAGTGAACTGTTGGAGAGTTTCATTCAGGGATGTGGAGCAAAACTCTCTCCCCCATTTTTACAACTTGCACATAGTGTGGAAATGTCAGATGCAACCATGGATCTACTTTTGAAATTTAATATTTTAATATTTTTGAAGGAAGCTGGGCCTTCCCTGTCACTCCTTATAGCCTTCATTTTTAGCCCATTATTTATTTAATCTACTATGTAAAGTTACAGTGTACTTCAGTATTAGTAATTCATGTACTTGTAGCACATTAATAGGTAGTAACTAGTATGCTAATATGTACCATGTTTCCCCGAAAATAAGACAGGGTCTTATATTAATTTTTGCTCAAAAAAATGCAGTAAGGCTTATTTTCAGGGGATGTTTTATTTTTTTCATGGACAACAATCTACATTTTTTCAAATATAGTCACGTCATCTTCTTCTGGTTGCTGCACAATGGTGGAGGGTGGAGTTTCACTTAACTAGGGCTTATTTTTGGGTTAGGGCTTATATTACGAGCATCCTGAAAAATCATACTCTGGCTTATTTTCAGGTTAGGTCTTATTTTTGGGGAAACAGGGTAGTTCAGTATTAATTGGACAGACGTTTATCAAAAGACATTTTTCTAGGAATTTTCCTTTTTTAGCCTTTTCTTGAGCTACTAAACAATTCCAAACTCACACACAGAGGCGGTAATATTGGGGGCCGGGATGCGCCATGGCCTGCTTTAAAGATTGGAAAACAATAGAATCAATATTTGCTCAAGGTTGTCAAAAATCTAATGTACTTCTCCAGTCTATGTTGCCTTCTTTGGGAACACTGCTGAGGCTCAACAAGAAAGCCTTTCCTAGCTGGTATGTGGAATGTAACAGAGCATCAACACATACACACAAAATGTTCCCGCTCATGACATAAACAATAGTTAAGAGCAGCAAAGGATGCGCAAGTGACTTTCGTTTCTTAATTAGAGCAGTGGCACTTCCCTATACCTGGGACCGAAACATTAACCAACATTTAACACAATATACAAAAATAAAAACAAGGTAATGCACAGAAAAATAAGAGTACTTTAAAATACACAGGAAAAACTGTCCTCTTGTGTTCCATATTTCAGTTAATAGTCTGATGACTTTCTGAACAACTACAATTCCTTAATTTCTGCTGGCTCTTTTGGGCTGGAATCTGGGCATGGTGGCATGGCCTTCCAGGCTAGCAAGAAGGGGTCTTCCTCCCTTGGAGTTTCCAGATACTGGAGATGACTGCAGCCAATTCTGAGGAGTAGCTGTTCTCCGTTAGTGCTTTTTTCTTTGCATCCATGCTCATCTCTTTCAATGCTGGGGAGTCAGACCACTGTGGGTAAATCAGACAGTGAAATGTAAACATTCATTTATTTAAAAAGCAATTAAAATAAAATACCAAGTATGATCATGCCATTGAATTACTCTTAAACTATAGCCATATTTGGAGGACAATGTACAGTTCCAGTTGCTCTGTTTCAAAATAATATGATTAGGAAGGATTCAAGAAAAAGACAAACAGAAACTTCAAAGGGGCATTTTTCTATGGGAGGGGAGAAATATTAGGCTAACGAAGGTACAGTCATGACAGTGGGTTGTTCTTGTAATACTAGAACACATGAACACAGCAAAAGAAATGTATTCATCAGACCCAAGGCATACAGAAAGATGTGCATAATACCTGACATAAGTATATTGTATGCCTCACAGCCAGAGTGATAGTCACTAGAGTTTTTTTAATTGGACCAATTCTTAGGGGATTATTATTAATCATGATAGCTTAATAAACCTCCATTGTTCAGAGGCAGTGTATCTTGCTTGTAGAAAGGTGGGGGACAATTGGGGACAGACATTGCATTCCTCCCCAGCTTCTGAGCATCCAGACTCTCGCCCAGAAGAAACATGGATGTTACACTCTCCAATTCTTTGTAAATGTTGTGCTGTGTCAAAATGGGTTTTGCCTCAACTCTGCATGCATAGGACTGCAGCCTAGTCTAATCCGGTTAGACAGTTATTTTCTCTCTCTCTGAACCGAATTCTTCTGCAGTCAAATTAAGCTGTGTCTGCTGTCTGACCAAGCCTCCTTAGGGCTTTTTAAACTGCGCAGACATTATAGGATTTTTTTCTTCTTTTAATATCAGGCTTTCATTACCCATCATAAAATACCAAAAGAGGCCACAAAATTCTTCTCCTTGTGTAGGTCACCTTTAAGATGCTTAGGTCATTATGAACCCTCTCAGAACTTCCATGCTCTGGAAGGGGTTCAAGCCATAATGTGTACCGAATTTCACATTATGATAGGTCTTATTTGTCATTTGTTTTCACTTTTATTGCTACTCAGAACATTAATAAGTGAAAAAAAAAAGGTTTCATTTTCCAGTTACATAATTCCAGTACTGCTGGTGTGTCACTTAAAGCACAGAAATTATACGTACTGAAATGAAGCTACTGTCTGAAAAATGACTACAGGTTCTGAGGAAGCATTTCCAAAGTATTGAGGAAAACACAATAGGAGTCTTGAGTAGATTCACCACACCACAAAAATGTCTGTGTCCTGTCATCAAGATCATTAAAGGAATATGAGCCTTAGTTACTTGAGATGTTTGTGGCCCACTCATATAACAACAAAGCAAGATAACTTGCACACCTTGAATAAGGCAGTGCCAGTTATTACCCATAATTTTAAGAAAAAAAGTATTCCAACTTTATAATACCCAGAAATTCTCCATGCTCTCAACAGCCAGAACCTTTAAGAAAGCCACAACTATTACAAAGCCATCTGCAGTGGGACAAACAGAGCTTGGAAAAATGGCCCTGCTGCCTTATGGGATTTCGGCAATACATCCAACCTGTCAGGACTCTTTCTTTTCTCCAACAAAAAAGTCACAGAAAATGTGATCATGGACAATTAATTTTAAAGGCATCCATAAGCTAGTGGTGTTGTTGTTTTTTTAACTCAGTTATCTCTATCTGTGGGTGATGTTTTATGTTTGCTAATGCATTATTTCTGTGGATTTCCTTTCTCTTAATATTTTTCATGCTAATTCTGCAGTCATTGATTTTAATCTATGGTAAACTTATTTTTACAGCCAAATACCTACCAGGGTTATATTTCAGGAGGGGGGGGGAATGGTACCAAACAAAATGGGTCTCAATGGGAGTTGGGGGTGGGGAGAAAAAAAGATTTATAAACCAAACACATTTTGAAAATATTTTTCGCCAGGACACTACAAATAAAAACAATAAAAAATAGTACTGATGTCAATTATTCCCAAAACTTGTAAACAGATATTATATACAGGATCTGTAATTTTAAAAAAAGCATTTAAATTATAGCAGATGGGAGAGCTATCACAGTACTTATCCAAAAACATTTCACTTATATGAATACATATTAAGAGTATAGGACACATGCTACTGCACGATCCTCAGCTCTATCAGACTTTACATGTTTTGTGACTTGATGCATAATCTGTGGACGGGATTGTGCACTTGAATTCTTGGCTCTGCACACATTTCTTTTCCTTGCTGGATAGTCAGGGTTATTATGAAAAAGCAGTAGTCTCATATAATCTGTGGAGGCATAATTTAAGTATGAGTCAGCATTCACCCAGATGCTGTGTGACCAAAACTAGTCCAAAGTATCACACACACATACAGCTTGTATAGCCTGATCTAGGATCAAACCTGCTACAAAATGTGTTATAGTAGAATATTCTCCAAACTTTGAAGTGCATTCTAACCACTCAACACAAGTGTACCCACCTCGGACCCCACATTGTCTGGACCAGACTATATATTACAGTTAATCCATGATTTAAGCAGACATTTGGGGCTAAGTAATCAAACTTGGCAGTTGCCAAACAAAGCATGTGTTTAGCTTTAGAAAACTAATCACAAAACATTTACAAATCACAAACATTTACAAATTACAGGAGAGAGGAAAAGCTCTTGCTGTGACAGTCAGATGCTTTTGGCAGTTAAGGAATTCTCTCATACAATGATGATCATTCCAACAATCTGTAATGTTTACCTTTGCCCTGTGGGTGCAGACATACTTGCAGTACATAGAACTTTTGTATATACATACAGACCTGAACATATTTTGTTAGGATAGATACTTTGGTAGTGTGTACTCTAGAGTTAATCAAAGAAAGAGGAAAGCTAAATTAAATAAATTAACTCTCAGAAAATTGGGGTTTGGTCCACTGTGTTTTCATGGCTACTATTTAAGAGAGAATGAAGCTGACCAGAGGCATGCACCAAAGTCTGAACAAAGACCTATTCCAAACCAACATGAGTTACTTAGGATGAAGGTGTCAGAGCAAGGCCAAAGGTTTACATTGCAAGGGTCAGAAGTGTTTTTAGAGGGCTTTCAACTCATTCAAAAGAACAATGCTGGTACTGCACCAGTGGTACCGTGAATAAGGTGAGGAATACTGGGGCAGAGATGGGTGGAAATATTAGAAGCATGGTGAGTGAAAGAGTGGAGGCCAACTAAGGCAGATATAAATAAGATGACCAATGCAAAATAGGACAAGGCTTCTTGACCTTGAATCATTTAGAAGAGAGCATTTTTATCAGCTTTGGTTTTTCTCACTCCTTGTTCTGTGCATTAGCCAACATACCCTCTCCTTATGCAACTATTAATGGCAAAGGCACTGTCTTGTTTTTCAATTCTAATCATCTAAGTCAATGAGTGGTCAAATACATTAGAGTGTACCAATTAAACTGTTGAGGAGCTAGCAGCCTGCAGCAATGGTTCTCAGCTGTTTGAGGTTCAGTCACCACCCATGGATAAACCTTGCAGCTCTCATGATCTGCTAAACTTATTTGCCATGTAGAAAATATATGTATTTGCAACCCTTTCTAATTTTGACTTTGTGATACATATTTCTGACGTTATTAACCAGCGTACATGCTGAGTACACACTCTGTAGCAACAGAATACTTATTTGATTCTGACACAGGTTAAGTCTTAAGCTGTGACTTTTTACTTTTAGTTCTGCCAACATCAGAGTATAGTAGCATGATTAGAGCAGAAATGGAATATCTGTTAACATAGTCAAATTTCATAAATCCACCCAATGTGAATTCAGGCTCAGATGTTAATTATATTTGACAACTTTTCTCATAGGTTCAGTAGAAGTTGTCAAATTTTATTTTTATCATTTGTGACTTATGTTCAATACTGTCTGTATAAGTTAAAAGCAAATCCCATTCGTTTCAATTGAGCATACTCCTACAGATTTAGAAGAGGATGTCCTGTCCAGATAAACTATCCAAGCAAATTACAGTACTTAGACTGAATAGCCCAACTGGTTTTTAAGCTCTGCAGCTATCTATTACACTATATATTACATTAAATCACAATAAGATCACTGATTACTGTGCGGTCAAATCACCTTAGTTTGGGACAGAGAAAACTGAAAGTAAGTGCTGCCCTTACCCTGGCAGGCAACAGTCAGGATGTGGTGTTTTTCAAGGGGTTTTAACTAGTTGGGCAGTTTTCTTCCTTTTCATTTACAGATTTAATTTGTGCTTCTAATCTGTTTTCGTGTATTAATCATAAGCGTTTTATTTGAATGTTATTACTACTAGCTACTTCAAGTGCCATTTTCTTGTAGAACAGTGGAATATGTCAATAAATAAATAAATAATATACAAAGAGAACACACAGATATGACCTCAAATTGTGCAATATATATCTATACATTTCAGATTATTTTTAGAAGTTCTTCTGTGTTTTTAATACCAAAAGTCAGTTTATTGCTATTTGAAAAACTGTCTTTGGCAGACAGGTTGTGCACTGAATGTGGGAAAGGTTGTGATATTATAATGACTTGCCACTGTGACTTGCCATCATGACCAAAATCTATTAGAAAACTCTATTTGCCACCGACTTCTTGTTTTCAATTTCCCTTCTTCTAGTGGATGCTCTGGAACGATGCAGCTTTCCTAAGGCCACACAGACTGGCTCTTCTCACAGGAGGCACAGTTGGGAATTGAACTCCTCATCTCTAGCTCTTTAACCATTACTTGGAAGGAAGGAAGGAAGGAAGGAAGGAAGGAAGGAAGGAAGGAAGGAAGGAAGGAAGGGCCAATATTAACTGGCTTTTAATATGATGGTAAAATGCTACTCCTATTGGGCTTTTTATAGTCCAGTTTACCTTGCATTGATCAGTGAGATCAGTGTTTTCTTACACTTGGTGCAAGACCTGTAGGAGAAGGAAGACATGGCCTGCCTGGCTCCAAGCGTGTTATGCTTCCGAAAGGATATTTTACTCCTTTCCTGTTATTTCACATTACCTAGATAGCTACCTCCTCAATTCAGGAAACAATAAAGGAAAGGAGAGAGTGACATCTAAGCACCTGAAATGCATATATCACTAGCTGGTTGTGCCATTTTTCAAATATATGCTTACTGTTTGTCTACCGGATGAGCATCCAATGACAACAGCTGTCTGTTAGGGCTCTCTAAAAGTAACTTAAAAGCTCAACATTCACAGAAGTAGATGAGATTCTTTTTCTTTGTAATGCACTACTATAATTTACAATGGAATGCAGGTGCAGAGTAACATTCAATGGCTCCTCACCCATGAACACACAGGAGAGCTGCCAGAATGAGCCTGTCAATCTTGTGCACTCAGACAGGTAGGGTCAGGTGTTTGTATGCAATTTCCAGTCCATTCTAGGAGACTCTAACACAGATATAGTCAAAACTGGTGCATTCTGTATGATGAACCTGTATTGTTCCACCAAATTGAATTTCCATATACAACTCTTGTCAAAACTAGGAGACTACTCATTATTGTTCTTTGTGGACCGGGGGGGGGGGGGGAGAGACCCTGGTTTTGGTTTTGTCACTCTTCAATCAATAAATATTGTTGCTAGCCATACTTTCCCAAATTCACAAATTGCCTGGCACATAAATATCCTATGGGTGGGATCCGAATTTGCGCCTCATATTTCCTGTTGCATTGCTCTTTCTTTATAAGCTGTATTGATGGGCTGTATATCATACATATAGATACCTTGGCACATGGAGGGACTTGAATCCTTCTGTTGAAGGAGTTCATGGATGGAGCTTTCTGACTGTTGTGATAGGAGCAGTCCCTCCATGTCTGACACTGTAAATGGGGCTGTTAATAGGCTAATGTTGGCTGAGCTAGAGCTGGTAGGCTGTAGGGAATTGGAATCCTTGCTGGGGGTAGCTTGAGAAGTTGTAGCTGCAAGTGTCACTTACTGACCTCACAGTCTTGAGAAACCTCAGGAATAAGCTGCTATGAACTCTTCCTGGAAGTTGGTCTTGCACTGTGTGTAGAGGCTGTGACATCATGCCTTTGTGGCAATCTCCATACATTAATGTATGCACTTCCTGAATGGATGCCATGAGGTCATTGGTTGCACATCATGATTGGTTGGTAGCAGTCACATTTACAAGGGTGCTATGGACAGCTATTGCAGTTATTGTGAATGCTGGCATTCTTTTGGTTTTTCATTTGGCCACTGGAAATGTAGGATCACAAATTATACCATCCTTGCAGGATAAGATTTACTGATTTTGTCAGGCAATAGATTTCACTCCGTTTTAAAGCTATGGAGACTTAACTCTTCCAGAAGTGGTACAACCAGAAAGGAAGTTGTAGCAATCTTTAAGTGCTCTGTAATGTAACCTCTACATATATTACTACAAAGATGCAAAAAAAAAAAAAAAATCCATTGTATTTTAAATCCCAGTGATTTCTTACTCTGTTTTAGTACTTTGTTCAAGAACACATTTCTAATTCAAGTAGCCTGGTCATTAGTCGCACAATGCCATGAAGCCATTTATTAGTATAAAGTCGGTGTAACACATTGCACCCTTTCTTTATTCGTCTTAACACCCACACTTATCTCTTTGTGTATCCCAACTCTATGGTTTGTCACATCAGCATTAACTGGTATTAACTAGACTTTGAGATGTTCCCCTCGACTTTACCATGTAACTAACAGACAGTGGAGGAGACTGGGCAAGTGGTGGTGGGATCTTTCCCACTGACAGTTCCATCCTGCAGACTGCTGTGCAGAGTACCAAACAGCAGGGGCTATCTCTGGGAGGCTAAAGCTTTTATAGCATAGCGTCAATGCTGTGTGAATTTTCAACAAAAGACAGATCAAAATTATATGATGTACATAATAATAATCATGTGGTTGTTCTAGCACAGTTCCAGAACTACCACTGAAAGCTACACGACAGCCAGAAGAATTACAGGGGCATCTTTCAATGTGGCTGCATTGCCATGCAAGGGAGGGTTGCTGCTCCTAGAGGATCAACAATTCTCCATTTAAATAATGTGCACTCCAGCAACTTTTTAAAATTTGTTTTTGAAGTGTTTTTAAAAAACTGAAGGTGGGCTTCCAGCCACTTTCAATCAGAAGTGTGTGTGTATGTATGTGGGAGGGGGGTTCCTCCACTTTGGGATACAGTATGCCCTCCTCAGAGCTGCTGGGGGCAGGAAGTTTACCCCTGCATTTCAGAAACCTGACAAACTCTGGCCTAGATAAGAACATAAGAACGTAAGAAGAGCCATCTGCTGGATCAGGCCAAAGGCCCATCTAGTCCAGCTCCCTGTATCTCACTGGGGCCCCACCAGATGCCTCTGGGAGCACACGAGACAACTAGATCACTGTCTCCTGATACCCCTCCCCTGCATCTGGCATTTTGAGGTATCTTCCTTTTAAGCCTGGAGATTGTACATCTCCGTCATGGCTTGTAACCTGCGATGGACTTTTCCTCCAGGAATCTGTCCAATCCCCTTTTAAAGGCATCTAAGCCAGATGCCATCACCACCTCCTGTGGCAAGGAGTTCCACAGACTAACAACATGTTGGGTAAAGAAATATTTTCTTTTTTTCTGTTCTCACTCTCCCAACACTCAATTTGAGTGGATGTCCCCTGGTTCTGGTATTGCTTGAGAAGGAAAAGAGCTTCCCTCTATCCACGTTATCCATCCCCTGCATAATTTAATACGTCTCAATCATGTCCCCCCTCAGGTGCCTTTTCTCCAGACTAAAGAGCCCCAAACACTGTAACCTTTCCTCATAAGGGAGGTGCCCCAGCCCAGTCATAATTTTAGTCACTCTCTTCTGCACCTTTTCCAGTTCCACGATGTCTTTTGAGGTGCAGCAACCAGAATTGTACGCAATACTCCAGGTGCAGCCTTACCAGCGTTTTGTACAATGGCATTATAATGTGGGCTGTTTTATTTTCAATCCCTTTTTTAATTATACCTAGCATGGAATTGGCCTTCTTCACTGCCGCCGCATACTGGGTTGACACTGTCATCCCAGCACACCAAGATCTCTTTCCTGATCTGTCACAGACAGTTCAGAATCCATTAGCTGATAAATAAAGTTTTGATTTTTTGCCCCAATGTGCATTACTTTACATTTTCTTATATTCCTGCCGCCCATTCTCCCACTTTGGAGAGATCCTTCTGGAGCTCTTCACAATCCCTTCTGGTCTTCAGCATCTGGAAAAGTGTTGTGTCATCTGCAAACTTGGCCGCCTCACTGCTTATCCCTGTCTCCAGGTCATTTATGAACAGGTTGAAAAGCACCGGTCCCAGGACAGATCCCTGGGGCACACCGCTCTTCACCTCTCTCCATTGTGAAAGTCCCCATTGACAACTACTCTCTGTTTCCTGGTTCTCAACCAATTCTCAATCCATAAGAGGACCTGCCCTCTTATCCCCTGACTGTGGAGTTTTCTCAGCAGCTTTTGGTGAGGGACCGCGTCAAACACCTTCTGAACATCCAGATAGACAATATCCACTGGTTCACCTGCATCCACGTGCCTGTTGACCTTTTCAAATAATTCTAAAAGGTTTGTGAGGCAAGACTTACCCTTACAGAAGCCATGCTGATTTTCCCTCAGCAAGGCTTGTTCTTCTATGTGTTTTAAGATTTTATCTTGGATGAGGCTTTCCACCATCTTCCCTGGAACAGATGTTAGGCTAACCGGCCTGTAGTTTCCTGGGTCCCCCCTCCTTCCCTTTTTAAAGATTGGTGTGACATGTGCTATCCTCCAGTCCTCTGGCACTGTGGCTGTTTTAAGAACAAGTTGTATATTTTAGTTAAGAGATCAGCAACTTCATTCCTCAGTTCCTTAATAATCCTTGGGTGGATGCCATCTGGGCCCAGTGACATGCTGATCTTCAATTTATCAATTAGGTCTAAAACATCCTCTCTTTTAACCTGTATCTGATTTAATTCATTGGTCAGGAGGGGCCGTTTGGGCAGCGGAATCGTGAAGACAGATGCGAAGAACTCATTGAATTTCTCTGCAGTCTCCAAGTCCCCCTTTCCCTCCCTCACCATCCAGAGGGCCAGCCGCTTCTCTGGCACGTTTCCTGCTTCTAACATATTTAAAGCTTTTATTATTCCCCTTTATATTGCTGGCCATACGTTCCTCAAAGTCTTTCTTTGCCTTCTGTATCATCTTCTTACATTTCTTTTGCCAGAGTTTGGGAAGGTTTTCCATTTATGGAAGGACCCCTCCTTGCCCTTTAAAGCCTCTCTAACTGTGCTCGTTAACCATGCCGGCACCCTCTTGGACTTAGTTCAGCCCTTGTTTCTTTGCGGTATACATTTCCGCTAGGCCTCTACTACCGTTGTTTTAAACAGGCTCCATGCACTCTGGAGAGACTGGATTCTTTTTACCTTCCCTTTCAACTTCTTTCTAACTAGTTTCCTCATCCGAGGGAAGTCCGCCCTTCGGAAATCAAGGGTTTTTGTGTCAGATTTGCTTGACACTCTCCCCACAACATGCATGGCGAAAGGGATCGCAGCATGCTCACTATTCCCTAACGGCTCAGTGACATGCAAGTCCCTAACCAGGTTCTGAGTACCACACAATATTAAATCCAGAGTCGCCCCCGTCCTCTGTTGGGCTCCATGACTTAATTGCTCAGCACAGTCATTTAGCATGTCAAGAAACCTGGTTTCTCTTTCTTGATCAGAGCACGCATTGACCCACTCGATGTGAGGATAACTGAAGTCCCCCATGATTACAATCCTGTCCCTCTTGGACACCTCCCTGATTTGTCTCCGCATTTCAAGGTTCCCCTCACGTTTTTGATCTGGAGGATGACATCACCCCCCACACACACACACACGCCCACACACTATCACATTGCTCCTTGGGCCTGGTAGTTTAACCCACAGTGATTCTATGATGGAGTCAGACCCGCCGTCCATCTCCATTCTGCTGGATTCTACCCCTCCTTTGACATAGATGGCCACTCCACTTCTAACACGACCCTCCCTATCCCTTCTATAGAGTTTATAGTCTGGGATTGCGGTATCCCACTGGTTCTCCAAATTCCACCAGGTTTCCATTATGGCCACTATATCAATGTTATCCCTAGCCACCAAATGTTCCAGCTCTCCCATCTTTGCTCGGACGCCTCTGGCATTTGCATAAAAGAACCTGCGTACGGGGGTCCCCCAAGAAGGGCTGCTTGTTTTTCTTCACAAAGAGTTCCCACCAGGGTACCCCACTTGACATGAGGTGACACTGACAGTCGTGCTGTCTGAGGCACGTTTCCTTTCTATTGTGCTGATTTGCCTTGATTGGCTGCAAGACAGTCAGAATGTTAGGGCTCAACTTCAGTGTGGCTCTGCAAGCGGAGTCTGACAGCACTGGAAGCAGTGTTTTAACCCTGTTTTCGTGGTTATGCCATTGGTGGAGGCAGACATATGATCAAGAAGTTAAGGCTCACTCCTTTAGGATGCTAAGGTCCACTCTTTCTCCATCACACCTCCACACAGCATCACTTGAAGGGCCCTTGGCAAGATGTCATCCCCTTTGTTTCCTTCTTGTGTTAGCAGGCTATAGTTGGCTTACCTGGCAGTGGTGAATGGCTAGGCACTGCCATTTTAATTGTTCCTGATGTACAAAACAAAAACAAAACCCAAAAACCCAACCCTGTATATTGTAGGAGAATGGCAATTCTCAGACTCATCCATTTTTTCATCAAGCCTCACTGGTGCTATCAATCACTGCTGATGGGCTAGGCTTAATGTACTCTTAGCAGGTAACAAGATGTACAGGCCTGTCTGGGAAAAATCCTGTTCAGTTGCTGTGAGAAACCACAACTCTTACCAGCACAAGTCAACATAGTTAATTGTGAGGCATCATGGGAGCTGCAATCCAAAAACATCTGGAGGGCCATATGTTCCTGATTCTAGTACTAAATATTTATAGGGTTCTAATTTTAAATGGAGTTTCTACCCTATAACTTGGTAAGCTCCAGTCATGGACAATGTGAAGTAAATGCTTCTGTGCATAGGTAGGGAGTACCAGTGAGTGTGGCTACAGCTAATCACAACAGCAAAACATGGAAATTACAAAGTGCAATTTAAAAAATAACAACATTATTGGGATGAGCTCTGGGAAGTTGTGTGTCCCCTTTTCATCTTACAAAGAACTCCTAAGATATTTTACATGCAAGTTTGTCCTTGTTTCTTTTCACAACAATCCTGCTACATAAATTAAACTGAGAGATGATGACCAGCCCATTGTCACCCAGTAGACTCCAAGGCTGAAAGAGAATCTGCATTTTCATCTCCCTGAACTAAATCTAACACCCTTCATAAATGGACCACTGTTCCACAACCATTTTACTAGAAACCCTGTGAAACAGTATTTCAAATATCAGTAATGTCATAAAATAATTGGTCATATTATAGGTATTATGTTGCATATGGCAAATGTTGCCCATTTTATGATGTTAAAAGACTATGGGCAAACAAAATTTAAATTTGCTAAGAGACTAAAGCAAACTGGTAGAGTCAAATGCGTACTTAAATTAACTCCTATAATACCATGGCCCATTGTGCCCAGTAATCAGGATCATTATACAATGACAGTGACAACATAATAAACATTTTTATTAATAAACAGTGACAACATAATAAACACTGTTTATTTTATTAATGACAGTGACAACATAATAAACATCCCACAATTGAATGTTTTAATTTCCAAGATAATTGTGTGAATTGGAGAAATGTTAAGCTCTAGATAGGCTTAGCAGCACAAATTGCAAGTTGGCAATTCACAATTAAAGAAACAACATGACAGCAGACCTGGTCACACCACTGTGACAGAAATTAGTGATTTCACCTGACCTCATCCCTGGCAAAGTCAGCCTAAATACATATTACCATATTTGAAGCTGGAGTAAATTATTTTTTATTGAATTACAATGCTTGAAACACATGTTTTGTATTGGGAACATTTTATTACAGCATTTAATTAATGTATGGCATAATCAAGATAGTGAAAATAGCAAATTTAATTTCCTAAGAAATAAAAGACCCTAATTTGATGAATAGTCATATTCCCTTTGACCATTAGGAATTGAATTGTTAAATTGTATGTTATTATCTGGAGTTTTAAGTTTTAACCTGTCGACTGCCCAGAGTAGTGCTCACACTAATGGGATGGTATATAAATAGAGTAGAATAGAAAATACAGAAAATGCACATAAAATTGAACTGATTTTCCATTTACGCTCACATTTAGTGAGGAATCAAGAGATATTTAATATGTAATATATGTACAGTATCCACTGTACTGGTAAATGTTTCTTAAAACATATTCTGAATGTGGAATTTTGCATTAAAGAGACTAATTCCAATGGCGGAATGGGAAAGGAGTAGCCTTCTGCCTCCAGACATTTGTGGACTCACGATGCTCCCATGATGCTTCACTATTGCCTCACCTGACTTGAGCTAATGAAAGGTGCAGTCCAGCAATATCTGGAGGGCTATGCATTCCCACCCTACATGTAGCAAATGGCACAGCATATAATAACAATGGCCTTTTTTCCTGCTGGTTATCTCAAACCATTTTATACTTCTAAACCACTGGCCACCACAACAGAAATTTTAAAATATGGCTTTAAAAAAATCTGTTTGACAGAATACAAGTGTATGAATATATTTTTAAAAAGGATAAAAAATAAAATATGTATTAGCAAATATTAGCAAAGATCAGATAATGTGCGTTGAATGAAAAGCATTCAGGCAGAATATATCTTAGAAGTTATCATTTTGTTTAAAATTAAACTTAACTAAAGAATATTTCATTTTAGAAATGGAGGGTTAACAAATTAGGGTATCATCCAGCCACAGTGAAGTATTTTCAATTCTACTTTATTTCAAGGGGAGAGTTGTGCACAAGCGTCAAACTTGTACGGAAATAACATGATTCAGAAGTGGTTCACCTGAGTTCCCATTATAACTTCCACTGCAGCTCTTCAACATTTCTCATTTTCTGTCAATTTTTAAATATGAAACCATAAAATGATTAGAATTTTCTGTGCAGCATCTGAACCACTGGGTTTGTTTTTACAACCTGCTACATTCATTACTGCTATTGTAAAGTTTCAGTTACTTATTTGCAAAAGATAAATAAAATACACTCTGTTTTTAGATTAAAAAACCCCAGGGGCTAACAGTTATCCTATGTGCCTTTTCAGCTTGAGGCTCAGATAACATAAAATGACAGCTTACAATATCAGCGAAAGCCATACTGCCCTCATTCATTTCCATAATATTACAGCTGCAGCCCTATACATTCTTAACATGCAAATAAATCCCACTGGAGCCCCCCTCACATCCAAGTAAAATTGATTAGGCTTGAGTCTACAACTAGATGTTTTTATCTCCATCATTGTATTTAAAAAACTAGTGCAGAGTTGTGGCCCCTTCCAGAATTCTGCAAGGCCCTGTTAACTGCGCAAAGTGTTCAGCACAGGGAGGCGTGTTTTTTCCCCCCTTCTCCAGGAAGAGTGAAGATCAGTTTTGCCAAAAGCCTAAAACCTGTGGAGGCATTTAGTGGAAAATTATATTTCCACATTAGAAGTGACTGCAGTCTATTTTAAGTAGCTCTACACCGGCACTTTCCAGTAGCTTCCTTAAACATCCACACTTTCATTTTTACACAGTAGGGAAGGTTGACATTACAGTATTATTTGCTAAAAGCAGACTTGTCCCTAATTCTGTATAGAAATCTTTGCAATTAACATTTGTAACTAAAAAAATATGGTTTTTTTAAAGACGTTAGTTCAAATGTCCTGAATTACAGGCTACTGAACAAGGACACCATTACTCTAAACAAAGTAAAGGATGGAAGTAGCTTCTTGAGAAACCAACAGGACCGAAACATTTTGGATCTGAGCTAGAAAACACCGCTCGTCTACCTAATTCTAACGAGTCTGTGCTCATGGCTCTGAGGCAGTCTGCAGTCTCATTTTTCGACGTCCTGTTCCCGGAGAGGCACTTTGCCAGCGGGACTCCCAGGCAGTCACACCCACGTGCCTTTGCCTAGGGCTGGGGGCGCTGGAGCCCTTCCCGGCCAGGTTGACAAGCGAGCAAGCGCGGCCCCCGCGCGCAGGGGAGAGGAGAGGAGAGGAGCGCTCCGGGTCCCTGGGCTTAAAATACCAATCCGAGACCATTGACCAGAGGCTGTAGTAACAGCGGAAGAGAAAGCGGGTAGATTAAAAAAAAAAAACCAAGCTAAAAACAAGACGTTCTTTTCTAGAACCCGTCCTTTTTGTACACGAAACTGAAATCGACTTAGAGCCATGGGGGGGGGGGGGGGAAGAGTTTCACCTACAGGATTCAAGCAGAACAAAAGGTTTCTCGCCCCACTCCCCGCAGGCCACCTTTTAAGCGCAACTTTTTTTTACGTCACACTAGTGTAGCAATGGGATGGAGCGATGACCGGACGGTTGGGGGTCGTTGTTGTAAACGGGGCCGTTCATTTTGCACTGTGGTTGTGAAGATCTCCCGAGGGACAGGGATTTTGAGAAAGGTAAAAGCTAGGAACGGAAGACCTCAAAAGTCTTTCCCAGCCTCGCAGACGCACTTCGCCCCGCTCCTTTTGCCAACGCTTCTCTGGAGGCCAGCGTTCCCGAAGCAAAACCCTCAAGGCAGGAGCGGGCGGGAGCCCTTAGCAGCTTAAAATGCTGCCCGAAGTGGTGCTGGGATAGCGAGGCAAGGGCAGAGCGAGCCGCGGGAGTCCGCCCCCCCCCCGGCTCCTTCCGCTCCCCTCAAACCGCTCCCGCCAACACGCCGGCAAACGGGGTTTGGACGGACGGCTGACTTACCCAGCCGAACGCAAACCTCAGGCACGAGAAGGGCCGAGGAAAGGATCTGATAGGTTGTTATCTACACTGGGAGGCGTTCTCCCTATTATACTATTGGGTATGTAAATAGCTTTTAATAAGAACTGCCTTTTGTGTGTGTCTGTAAAGAGAGCAAACCGGGCGAGTTATTTACCTTTCAGTGACGTCTGCAAGGGAGCCCCATTGAGTTGAGAGCCTGTGGGCGCCCAGCTACCCGTTTTGGAGAAACACTTTGGCCACGCATAGTTTGCTCGTCTGTTTTGAGTCCGATGACATGTTCAGCTTACAAAACTGTGTAACTTTGAGAGAGCTGGGAGAAAACCTCCCATTCAAAAAAAAACAAAAACAAAACCAAAGTACATACGTAGATCCAGGCGGATATTTTTGCCTTAATTCACAGTCCAGAGGGTGCTTGGTTCTGGGGAAAGAGCCTTGGCGAGGAGCGCCTACCCTTTGGTGGCAAAAGGAAAGAGAGGGGCACGTTGTTGTCTTTATTTTGAAGGCTGCGGGGATCTGCAGGGCTGGTGGAGACACCACGTGCTACTGCCTCTCATCAGCATAATGATACTCCAGCTGGAGAGTACGGTATATATAAACCACAAAAACCTAATCATAGAAACTCCGGCCTCCAACCCACGCCCACCCATGCACATTTCAAGACAATTAATATATATAGGGCTTTCCTTCCTGTTGAGTTTCACCCCCCCATCTCCTTTGATAAAATTTAAAGCTTTTCCTCGTCCCCCCCTTTAAAAAAAATCAATTCTTGGATCAGCATCCACTTGATTAAAAGGAGCAGGATTGCACGGCCGCTGCCTTCAGTTGCCCTCTGGAGCGGGGTTTTTTTTTTTTAAATCAGCTCGCCCATTCCTCCCCCCCGCCGACTTTTCATCCGTTGATTTCCCGGAGAGTCGGAAGTTCGTACTTCAACAATCCGTGATACTTCCTCAGCAGCTGCTTAAAGTTGCTATCCACTTTATTATTCCTCCGTCTACTTTTTCTTTCCTCAAACCCCACCCCGGAGAACTTGTGCTCCTTACGTGGGAGAAGAGGGCAACTTAGGACTGCGCAGAGAAGGCGATTTCGTACGAGAACTCTCCCCCCCCCCGCGCATCCACACATCCACCCCGCTTCTCCTCATCTTCTCCACCCGATCTTACAAAACTAGTAACCGGAAAAAGCCGAGGAGCAGAGTGTCGTCTTGACTTTTATCCGACCGAGAGACTTTTGCCCGATGGTGGAAGACCTCTCTGGAGAAAAGCGAGTCATCTGCCTCTTAGGTCCCCCTGCTCCGTCCTGGCCACCAACTCGCACCTTGGATGAAGCCTCGGCAGCAGAAGCGCTCCGGAAGCCAGTTTATGCTCCTCGCCCTCCTGAGCCTCGATAACCCCCCCTTAGGGAAAAGAAGAAAACAAACCAGCGTGTAGCAATCGAAGGAGGACGCGTTGGTGGAAAGAAGGGACACGCCGGGAGTGCGGGGGGGGGGGTGCGTGTGCGTGCGTGTGCGGAGAGCGTGGAAGGAGCGAGCAGAGACTTTGCGCGAAGGCGGCGAAGAGGAAGCGAGCGAGGCAGGCGCTTCGCAACGGGGCAGCAGCCGGGAGACCTCTGCAGCCGCGGCGCGTTGCAAAAGGCAGAAAGCCCGAGGCAGCAGCCGGGGGAAACCGCCCAGCCTCTCAAGTGTCTTCCTCGCAGGCTTTCCCCAATTGCGCCCGCACTTTTTTTTGACTGTGACTTCCCCCCCCCCGCACCCACTCCTCTTCCTGCTCTTAATCGGACCCTGCTTTGCTCTCCCTTGCCTTCCCCACAGCCTTTTTCATCCACTCCTCGCCCGGGCTCTTTCTCCCTTTTGCTCCCCTCCTTTAAAACAAAAAAGTTCCCCGGTCCTGCTCCAACGCCTCCTCGAGCGACCCCCCTTGACCCCCCCGCCAAACTCGCTAACTTGTGGCTGTTGTGATGCGTATTCCCGTAGATCCCAGCACCAGCCGGAGGTTCAGCCCCCCTTCCAGCAGCCTGCAGCCCGGAAAGATGAGCGAAGTGAACCCGGTGGTGGCAGCCGCCCAGCAGCAGCAGCAGCACCAACACCAACACCAGCAGCAGCAGCAGCAGCACCAGGAGGTGGCGGCGGTCGCAGCGGCAGTGCCCCGGCTTCGCCCGCACGATAACCGCACCATGGTGGAGATCATCGCCGACCACCCGGCCGAGCTGGTTCGCACCGACAGCCCCAACTTCCTGTGCTCCGTGCTGCCCTCGCACTGGCGCTGCAATAAGACCCTCCCGGTGGCATTCAAGGTAAGAGAAGCCAGGCGCGCCTTTAGCAATCTCAAATCCCCCCCCCCGCCGCCCCAAACACGCCTTTCTCCGTGACCCCAGGCAACTGTCTTGGCTTCTTCCTGGCCGGCGGAAGGGGGCGAGGCGGCGAGCTCGGTCCCTCGCACGCATCCTACATTCCCGGCCTTTTTCCGCCCACGCGGCGGACGCCTTTTCCCGTTTACATTGGAGTTAACGCAGACGCTCCCCCGCGAGAGGGTCCTTCCTCCCAGCTCCAGGCGAAGCCCGTGCCCACCCATATCCGCCTGTCAGATACGGGCCCTTCTGCCCCACAGACGTTGCTTTCCGAGGTGGGTCTCTTTGGCTTTCCGGGGTCGCTCGTACTTTATGCGTAAGATGGGCTCTAGCCCTCATGAAGACCCGTTCTTTCGAGGTGGAGCGCGCGTCCTAATCTACAGTCACACGCTCTCGCTCTACCTCAGATGAAAGCAGCCTCCCTCTCCCGCCCCCCCCCCCCCCAATAAGTAGACAGTGTAACTTCAGGGTAAGGAATTTTTTGCCGCCTGCCCTATGTTCCCTCTGGAGAGGAGCCAGACTGTGATTAAAATGCTTTGTCGGAGTGTGAGAAATTTAAAGAGGTGAACACGGATCTCCTTCTTGTCTCTGGGGTAGGCCGCTCCTTTCCTCAGAGGCAAGAGGTGTTCTGCCTCTAACAGGAGAACACCTACATGTTTTCGTCTTGTTGAAAAGCCCTTTACAATGACTTGGGAATGCAAAGAGATCCTTTCCCAGAGTTGTTAAGGCATGAGCCCTTGTGTATCTTCTGATTCCAAGATCCTTTGCATAGTCCCCTAAAGAGTCTCATACTATTCATTTCAAATATTGTTCCTCATGGGCACTCAGCCTTCCTCACTTCAACTATAATCTTTTGTGGCTAGCTCATTTCTTTTGTGGCAACACAACCGGCTTCACTGAATTCTATTAATGGATGTACATCCTTTTTCTTTCCCATAAGTCCTTGCCTAGCATCTATAAATTCTTATGGATTTGTGCAGATAGTACAATTTAATAGTTATCCCACAGAAAGAAGTCCTCTCTTTCTACTCCTTGACCCCTTGGAGGATGCAATGGCTGTGATATTATATGTCCTAACTGTGTCCCAAACTAATTGGTTGACGAGAAAGTTTCATTAAAGTCAGTGGTACTACATGAGATTTAAAGGTTGATACTACTTTCCGTTCAGTTGTGCTCCTCCACAGCACTTTTATAACTATTATTAGCTATAAGAGTTTACTACCACTTGCAAGACTTAGCTTTTCAAAATAATCCAGGGGATCTTCTCACTGCAGGCAGCCCAATACTCAGTTGATGGTGTATTTTCTCAGACTGTAAGGACAACAAATACCTTCTTTAATAAAATAACCTTGGGATGTGCAATGTAATCTTTTAAATTCTTTAGCTAGTACCTGGTTTAATCACAAAGGTATCTTGAACCTATTTGATGGCAGATTCAGTTAGAACGCCATGACATTAGGCACCGTAGGGGGATGACCTTGGAGCTCTCCTTTGCAGAATGAAAGGCTGGTTACGTTTCCTTTGGCCCCAATGTTTCTAACTTTCAACACTTCATTTCCCCACAGTTTCTAAAGCTATTCTAATGAATTTCTGTAGTCGTAAACATACAAAGATGGCTGTTTTGTGGCATTACTTTGGTATTCTAGTGCTAATCAAAAGGAAAAACTCAGTATGAGGTTCCAGGGCCTTTGTAGGAAGTTCTGGTTGTGTGATTGGGTGTGTCTTCCAAGGTGATAGAGTTAAAGTTTTGTTTGGAAACTGTCAAAGACATACATATTTCACATCAGGTGTTCTGTTGACTCATCAAGCAGCAGAAGTGAAAGATCTTTTAAAACTAATGACAGAAAGGATGGGCTGTAGATTGGCTCTTTAAAAAAAAATTAAAGGAGGGGATGGAAGTAGTGTACTTCCTTTTCCAGTGATATGTTGTTCTGGACTCCTGCTGGACAAATTAGGGAATGTTTGCCAAGCAGATGGTTGTTTTGCCAGGGGAAACAGAGACTGCGTTATTAGAAGGATCACCCATCAGTGAAATACCACCCACATCTCAATCCGGAAAGTTATTATTAACACCCTATGTTAGGAGGGGTAGAGAATACTTTCCCCTTCTTCCTTTCTCTCTCATGCGTATTTTAATAGTACTCACCAAACTTCTACTGCAGATATCTTCAGCAGTGGGATGTTGCAAGACTGATATCACCTGACGGTGGATGACTTTAAAAATCTGAATGTTGTGTGTGAGGAGTGTGTGAATACATATAAAAAAACCACAACCCCAAATGTAAACTGATTCTGCCACACTTTTTCCCCAAGACACTAGTCTTTCCACCTAGTATAATAGCCATAGCCAGAGTTATACCCATTTTTGAGTTGCAGATTATATGCTGAAGAATGTAGAAATCAGTATTCTTTAAAGGATGGAATTTTTGCTGAAAGACGTGTTGGTAAATAGAAAACAATATATTATTGAACTTCAGTACTTGAAGTCTTATAAAACATTATTAAGTTGAGGGAAATTGTAAACACTGGTTTACAGTTTCATAGGTGAATTTAAGCTTCTGGCTTTTTGTTTGTTTGCTTTTACAAATGAGCAATGACTTTTTTTTCAGTTGCAGATTCCTGGAAATCCAGTGTTAAAACATTACTCTAAGGTGCCATGCACTCCAGTCCTGTTTTGCAAAGTAGAGCTTCAGTGAAGTAAGAGTTGTAATTTATTCGAAGCTAGGCTGAAAAGCTTTGAATACTTTCAGGCAATCTAATTTCAGTGGGAACCTGTTACATGACAATTCTAGCAGTTATTGGAAGTATTCTTTGGGAGTTGGGGTTAGTAAGAAATCTGATTATTTGAATTCATTAATAACTTTCTAATGTAAATTACACTCACCTCTAGAAAAACTGTGAAAGCTATGTGCCTTCAATCTGCTTATATAATATTGAAATAGATATTTCGAAGACTGGTCTTTGTGTGCATAAATACAATGTGTTCCTTTTCTTGTAAATCTGCCAGATGTTCTCAAGAACCCTGTTAGTTTTCAGGTGTGGAGCGTTTACAATACTTGAATCACAGTGGGTGCTAGTAACTGGAGGTGATATTCCTGGTGATTTTTGTTGGACTTTCAGTCAATAATAAATTACAGTGATAATCGGACAGAGATGGGGAAATTTACTTTTTCAGACAATATCTCCCAGAATATGGTGCCTCAGGGGCCATGTTGGCTGGGTATTCCTGGAGTTGTAGTTCAAAACAAGTACAAACTTCCACCTTTGTCTCAGAGTCATAGTACACAAATATATACGCTACAGCTGAAATTTGGTTGCTTGTATAGTAAATGCACTAAAGTAGCTACACTGAATCAGCAATGATTTCGTGAGTTACCTGCTCTTTAAGTTCCATTGATTCAGGTGGGCCTGCTTTAGTTGCAACTTATTATGCTAAGCAGCAGTATTTTAGCCTATGTGCCATTACAGTTGACATGCAGTATGCCTTTTTTTTTGGTTTCAAAGTAGCCTCTGAATTTATTATTAAAATGCACATACAGAAGTGATATCTTCTAATAACATATTTCACAAACAAGGCAATTGCTTTACTCATAAACCACATACGTACATCTCTGTGCATATATTTTTATTTGTACCTGCTCCATTGGCTGACTTTATTAACATCAACAAAATATTACTGTAAAAAGTTTGTGTGTGCCTACCTATATAATGCAGACTGAAATTATTGAGGTGTCCAATAATACCCTGAGCTTTTTTTGTGATCTATATATAGCATGAAAGTCAGATTTCACTTACATAAGTGATGAGACAGTGCACTTTGCTTATACCATGTGGTGTTGCAAGTAAAGAACCATAGGAGTGGTGCTGGCGCTGTGTGTTAAATAAAAAAGCTAGTAGAAGTTTTCCCATTGGTAAAAGGCTCTAGATGTCTTTAGAAATGGATTGCTTTGCAGTCATCAAGATTTATTTAAAAATATCTCATGTAAGCTATTCTGTTTGTACTATTTGGTTTTTCTTTCCATGAAGAACCGTAATGTACTGAACATTTTGCTTCCATATCATTCATAAAAAGATACACAAGGTGTATAAAGATAAAAATTATATATACATGGTTCTGCTTTTGATGTGAAATATTAGAGATAACACTATGGAATATTTTATTCCAAACTTGGCAGTGATGGGTGAAAATCTGATGAAGTGTAGTGAAAAACAAGACTAACACTCTTTGACTTTTAAAAAATTGCAGGTTCTACTGTGGAACTTTATCCTAGTCAAATGGGACGAGTGTCACACTTCATCAACTATGAATTGTTAGATTAAGACATATATTTATGAATTGTTAGATTAAGACATATATTTATTAACAGTATTTTAACTGTTTAATAATGTTTTTAAAGGAATTAATATGGCACAATGAGCCTAAAACTAACTTATTTTGTCTGATTCCCCTGAACCATTCTGTATGGTGGGGCTGGAGCAGGAATCTAGCATTTTACCCACTGGGCATGTATTAATGTTTCTTTTAGGGATACTAATAATGTTTTCACAAAGATACTGCATCCAGTCACCAAATCACTTGCTCCAGAAAAGCCTTATAGCAGTCAGTGTGACTGTACCAAAGTAAGTGCTTGAAAGATTGTTGACAGATTTAGTAAATGAGGCCTCCAGAGCTTTTGCTGTCTGTGCAAATACCAATCCTACCAATAGCATTAATGAAAATAAATAGATAACTTTGTTAACAATTCACTGTGAAATAGTGATGTTCTTCAGGAGCATGCAGTTGTTAGAATGCCTGTCAGCATTTCCACATAAACTCAGTTTCCAAAGTTTATAACACAGCTGGTTTAAATAGCTTCAAGCTGAAACATGGCGTATACTGTAGATGGCAAGCACAGGAGGGTTTTTTTCTTTCTTTCTTTAAATGTGACAAAGAGTAGGTCATATCAGCTTTTTTTTTCAAGTTGAAGGGAAACATTACATATTAAACAGAAAATGTGAAATATACTTTTGGCAGTAGCTAAGTAAGAGCAGATATTTTCAACGCAGAAGATTTTATGGTATTTAGACTGAATACGGATGTTGCTTTTTATGAAAGCATATTCCGACAGTGTCACAGTCAATACCTTAAAAGAGTTGCTTTAGGCATAAATCTAAGATACTTGTTTATACTATGTAACATCTCTATGATATGGAATACTGCCTCCCAACATTAGAACATAATACTTTAATTTCACACCTGTAAATCCTGTCCTTGTGTCAATATCATTTGGCCACTTCATGAATGATCAGATTGAACTGGGGGGAAACCTGTTATTAGGCCAACTAAAATTGTGCTTCAAAAATTAAGAAGATGTCCTGTTTTGTCCTCCATTTGTTCTGAACTGGAATGTAAAACCTTTCTTAATGTTTTGTGTGGAAAAACACAGCTACTAAAGAAATGACATATTTGGAACTTAGAAAAAAATTGAAGAATAATGTAGCTTCAATGTCTATTCAGTATTCATTTATAGCTCTTACTAATTATTTCATTGTAAACAATGCATTTATGATCTATTTATTCCAAGGGGATTGAGCCAGATTTAGACTGGACCCACTGAAATCAATGGGACTGAAGTCAAAGAATGTATCCTACTTAAGATACGATTTATACTGTTTTGGCATAATACGCACACTGAAGTATTTCTGTCATGTTACCTTCCTCTGTTGCTGAAGTGTATATCTGATGTTCTGGGATCCGAGGGTAGTTAACTGCTGGATAGCTCAGTGGCTTAGGTCTCTGACTGTGGAGCCAGAGGTTGGGAGTTCAATTCCCCACTGTGCCTCCTTGGGAGGGGCTGGACTCGAGGTCCATTCCAGCTCTGCAGTTCAAAGGTGGTGGTTCTTCTTCTTCTTAACTTGCAGGTAGTTATCAGCTTTCAGCCCCCACTTTCTGCCCCTGTTCTCAGCCCCAGAAAGCAACAGGTTTACCTGAAATCTCCTTGCTCACTGGTGCCTGTCTTTTGGCAGGTACAGAAAGGGGTGATAATGCTTACTTCAGCATCTTTAGCAGCTGGTTTTCTTCTTCTGTTGGCAGCCCACTTTCTCCTGCCTACATTTGCTGCTGCTGGAAGCTTGCGCTGGTGATGGTGTGTTTCTGAAGAAAGGGTTAGGTGGTAAACTACTGTAAGACATTTTGAAGTGTGGAAAACACACTGAATTAAATGAATGGTGTTTTCTGGACTGTAAACTGTTCCAAGGTTACAGATAAGGTAATAGAATTACATATTCTTATGTACTGTAAAGTCGCTTCTGACCTTTGGTGATCCTTGTTGGGCTTTTGAACTGGGCTATAAACTGGGCTGAACATTACATTGGAATAAAAGTATTTAGATTAATTATGGCCAAAATTCTGATTCAAGAACCTAATTTGTAAATGTGACCCAGGACCAGGGAAATTGTTAATCCCAGTTTATTCTAGCCAGTTTTATGCACCTAAATTGTGTCTGAGGTGAACAGTGCAGAGTTATATAGGATAACTGGGTTAAGGGCAGCCAGGAAAGTGTAGAGGAGTTGCAGGGGAAGAACCTTGCTTGCTCAGTCACTAGCTGGTTCGTTCATTGCATTACAATAATAGCTGCCCTCCGTGATTTTGCAGGTCAGTTTAGGGACACTCTTGTGCATCAGTGATGATGTCTTGTGCATATGTGAGAGTAGCTTAGTGCCATTGCGAGGAGGACAGTAGTGGGACCAAAGTAATCTGGGCTCAAATGCCTCACAAGCAGAAACTGGAACTTAACCTGCATGCAAACAAATAGCAGTAGCTAACTAAAAAAGTGACACAAACACACACATGCCACTGGCAACATAGCAAGTCAGACGTATAATATGCATGCACTTCATATGATTTAAAAGACAGTAGCCCCATGTCACAGTTGAGGAGTAGTGAGGCACATCAAGAATTTGCTGGTCTGACATCCGTTAGTGCATCCATACCACAGAATTCTTAAAAATATCTCAGTGCCTGTTCTTCTATTCTACTGCTGTGCAATTGAATAGAATATAAACTGAATATAATTGAAAAGCAGGGCTTACAGAGTGGTTGAAGAAGTGTCTCTCAAACAGGCTAAAGACAAACCATCTCTCCCTAAAAAATTAAGCATTGGCTGTACTGGTGTATAGCAGCATGACAGCACATGCTTTTCTTCCTTCCATACAAGGATTTCTCCCTACCTTCCATCTTCCAACAACTCATCACAAAACCACATCATCATCTCTCCCATCTCATCTGTCTTGTTAATGGGCCATCTCTAGTTATACATTCTCTTTATGATTTATTTTTTTCAGCTTCAAGGATTAGAACAATTTTACTCTTTCAGAGGTTTTTGCAGTTATTCATTCTGTTTTCTTTGTTTATTGTACATTTATATCTGGTTTTCCTTCGATGATTTCAAGGCAGTGCACCTTGGTCTCCTCCTGCCCACTTTATCCCCACAACAATCCTGCAGTGTGGTCATGCAAAGAGAGAGAGAGAGAGAGAATGGAGGAGAGGGAGAAAGAGTGACTGACCCAAAGTCACACAGTGGGTTTCATGGTTCAGTGTGCACTATAATGTGGCTCTCCTAAGTCCCAATCCAACACTGAAAGCACTACTCCTCCTTGGCTCATTTATAATTCCATCTCCATTTACTCTGAGACCTTTTGGTGACAGAGAATGCAGTTGGTGTAACAGGTACATTTCAGCCAACATGAAACACTTTTCAGTACTACCAATTTCAGTGGAAATGTTATATTCACATTTATAACTGATTTGACATATTTTCTTTTCTTTTATTTATTTATTTATTTATTTATTTATTTATTTATTTATTTATTCGGCTTGTATGCCACCCGCGCTCTGCAAGTTCTTAACTGACCTCCTGTTGGATTAATGTTATAATAAATAGCTTGTTGTTTAATGAAAGTTATGGAAGTACTGATATTGTGTATGTAAAGTACAGATTTTGAATAACAATAGATAATGAAATGTTGAACATCAGCTGAGTGGGTTGCTGAATACTTGATGTTTAAATTTTTTATGACAATGGTAGTTTTGCATCAGAATTATTCATTCTCAGGCTGCAACTACATAGTAAAATACCATGGGATTTGCTCCAGTTATAAAATGGATGGATTCAATAAAAAAAAAATTACATGATGCAAAGGCCAATTCGAATCAGTCCAGCCCGTTTGGCTCCCAACTCAATGTTTCCTCTGCCGCTGAAAGCTTTTACTTTTTTCAAGCCAGAATAATTCAAACAGACTTTTCCCTGTGTGATCAGTTATTTTGTTCTGCAATAGGACAAGGGGTCATAGCTGTGGGTGGTGGTGTGATGAGATAGACAGTTGGAGCCTGCAGGATTATCTGTCCCTATTTATCCTCCAAGTGTCCTCAAATTTTTATTTTTTAAAAAACAAATGAGTTCCACACTGAGCCATGCATTAATATGCTAGTTTAATGCTAGATCACCTCCATGGGGGAAAAATAGCAGAGGCAGGGACAAAGGGAGGGAAGGGGGGGCTGTGGGCTAAAATGTTGATCGCAAAGTGAGAAGCCAGTGTCCATGCTGGCTCCAAATCTATCCACAGCCTCTACTGATCCAAAGTGAATGAAAATGGAAGATTGGTTGCGAATCAAATTGCAATTAGATTGAATTAGATTTATCACTTCTAATGTAGGCTGTCTGGTTAGCTCAGTAAGTTAGATATCTGGCTGCAGAACTGGAGGTTGGGAGTTCGATTCCCTGCTTTGCCTCCCGGGAAAAGAGCCATTCGGTGTGGCCTTGGGCAAGCTGCACAGTCCCAGAATACCCCCAGAAGAAGGAAATAGTAAAAGTACTCTCTACGTAGAAAACCCTGGAAAGGATCATCATAAGTCAGTAGTGATTTAATGGCACACAATCGTTATTAATGTAGAAGCAGGAGGTCGATCTTTACATTGACAGGTCAGAATGGGGAGGATGATAGATATATTCTAGAGTGTTAAAGGATGATTGTAGGCAATCAGAAGTATTCAGTTATGTGATAAAATAGCCAATATTGGGGTCATTCATGTGAGATGGTTAATAGGCAGCCTCAAGTTAATTTTGAATTTTGTTTTAAATAAAATATACCTTTATGAGCAATAATGTAAAATGAAGTTTCTGCAGAGAAGTTCAAAATTAGTAATTCATGTATTTTGATTTTAATTAAATTATAAGTTATAATGGCCAGAATCCTGTTGGTGTTTGCATAAGGTTGCATAATTTATCATGACTAATTGACCATGTACTGTGGCACACCTTTGTTGCAGAATTAAGCGTGTGACCCAGAAGCTTGTCAACTAGCTGCAATTAGCTGTGGCACATTATGCACTCCTTGAGCAAACATCAGTAGAGTTCTGGCCTCAATTTTCAGTTCTAGACTCATTGATCTCAATTGTATACAGTGGACCCTCGACTTACAGACGGCTCGACCTGCAGATTTTTCGAGTTACAGACTTCTCTGGCCGCAAAATTTAGGTTCGACTTGCGGCCGGAGAATCGACCTACAGACCGGAAAATCAAACAAAATGGACCAAAAACGGCCGGTTACAGATTAATCGGTTTTCAATGCATTGTAGGTCAATGGAGCCTCGACCTACAGACTTTTCAACCTGCAGCCACCGTTCCAATACGGATTAATTCCGTAAGTCGAGGGTCCACTGTATATTCAAAACATATGGAATATATAGTTAGTTAATGTATACATATAATTTAACAAGTTTCTTCAAAATGAATTCAATTTTGTTTCTTTTGTTCCATAAGAAGGGAGACCCTGACATAGTACTGGGATTATAGGCCAAAACAAGAATTGCTATGAATAAAGATCTCTGACTATTAAAGCCACAGCCCCCCAAAATTTTAACATAAAATAATTAAACATTTTAATATATTTTTTCCATTATCAAGAGAAGTAGACCCACTAGTTGTCTTATTTTGTTTTTAAAGCTAAAAGTCTGGTGTGGTCCTAAGACAATAAACATAGATATCCTGATGCAGTGCTAAGATTTCGTGATCCTGAAGTAGAAGTAGAAGGGAATTCTGTCAGGGAAGCATCTCCTCTCCCTAAGTGCTAGTGTTATGAGAAATAACCTGATTATGCTTCTGTTCCATATGTTGCAATACTGCAACAAGGCAATATAAGAAAGAAAGTTTTTCTGTAGCTTTGTTTGCAAATCATGCAGACAGCACTGCTATGGAATGGAAGAACATTCTTGCCTGCCACTGTCTCCCTGTTGGCTCCACCTTCCAGCCCTTTGAAGCCATGTCTATAGGGGAGAGCCTTTTTTTACATATCTACATTTGCCTTCACCTACATTTGCCAGAATTCTGCATCACTAGGTGGGGGAGGGGGGTCTTATAGGTATATAAGGCATTCCACTACAAACATGGCTCCCACACATGGATGGTGAGAACACAACAAACAAGGGGTGCCATGGTGTGGTAAATGGCATGGCCTCACTCTCCTTTTCATTTAATTGTTGCTTATGTAATAAAAAATTCAGTGATAGGCTTGAAATTGAAAGCCACATAATTCTAAGAGATTAATTTTGTGTCTTTGTTGTTGCAGGTAGTGGCATTAGGAGAAGTCCCTGATGGAACAGTGGTTACAGTCATGGCTGGAAATGATGAAAATTATTCTGCAGAGCTGAGGAATGCCTCTGCCGTAATGAAGAATCAAGTGGCACGGTTTAATGACCTGAGATTTGTGGGGAGAAGTGGAAGAGGTACATCATTACATTATGTGATTGTTTAAAAAAAAACAGATACAAAGTCTAGGTCTAAACTTGATTCCACACAGAAGTATTGATTACTGTGTAAATGAATCTTCCTCAGAGTTTCATATGCAAGATAGATGTGGTGTTGCAAAATTCTGTTCTTGTCCAAAGTAAGAGGTTGGCTACGTAGCCATTTAGCTGCTGTTTGCTCTGCTGTAGGGACTGGTTGACTCCTAAAGACATTGACCAGACAACATCTTTGCTGGAGCAAACCAGACAGCCCCCCAGAGTGGTCCTACTCATACCTTTCTGGCCTCTGTCAGGGTTTTTTTAATTTCTTTTTTCTTTTGTGCAGATAGGATAGCTCTGTTTTGGTTCATTTCCAGTGTATATTTTAACTAGAAACAAACCAAACGCAAACATTCCTCTAGTTTGCCAACATTGTGAAGTGGCTTAATGAAATAGCCACTTCAGTGTATTGGCAAATTAATCACTTCTTTGGCTCCATGGAGTGGCTGACAAAGTGGAAAAAAATAAATGTGTATTAGGGCAGTGAATATTTGCTGCACCACTTAAAAGAAAATCAAAGGAAAATAGAAAGCTTCCTCCTGGAAGCTTTTTGCCTTTTGTTTAAAAGTCCAGTTGAGAGCCTGACCAATCTGGATCTCCTAGTGACCCCATTTAGCTCAATCCATCCTGCTCTTATACTATGTAGACAAACCCCAAATTTCATGTTTTTCTGAGACACGATCCCTCTCTGACCATTTACATTTTTCTTGGTTTTATGAGATCTAATTTAAGAGAAAATATTCACAAAATTACTTGTTCCTAGTTTTGTTGATACCAACAAAGAGATCATGGTAGAGAAGTATGAAGGACTTATTATGTTGTTACAAATGGAAACGTAACTGTCTTTAAACCTTGTACTGTACACTTACGATGCAAACAGAAACATACTTATATTACTTACGCAGAAAGATCCTAAACATGATCACTTCATAGCAAATTTCACAGGGTTTTGTAAAAGCTTTTCACAAATCAGTGTAATTATAGGATTCCAGTCATCAAGATGAAATAACTTTTCAGTGTCTAAGAGGAAAAATTATTAAGATACTAGCTAGTTTCTGTGTTTGGTGTCTGTGTATCTGTAAATGAGCCCTTCTAGTTTGAAAACAATGAAATTTCAATGGTCCTGGTCAAAACCATCTGGAATTTAGGCTTGGTTTGTAGCTTAGTTTTGATCAGTCCAAATACATTGTCTTCTCATTCCTGGAAATTTTATGTTAGCTGTAGCAGAGGGGCATGTTTGTAGAGTTGAAAAATTCCACCAGCAAAAGGTTTCCAGTGGGAATATTCTTGGAAATTACAACTTGCTACTTCTTCCAAGCCCTTTGGCAACAAACAATTTCAAGGGATCTCTTGTGCTGGGGACATTCTGGTAGGACAGCTTCTTTGTGCCTAATGGAGACTCAAGTTTTTTTTCTTTGTACAGTACTCTGCTGAATAATTACTGCTGGACATTCTAAGGGACAAGAAAGGCAGAAGACAATGGTGACATAGAGACTGGAAATGGCAGGAAGTTAGCAGAGAAAACTCCACATACCCCAACATCTCACAAGTGGAGATAAGACCACACATGCAGCACTCTTTTCTTGTAATAAAGTTTATAATCCAAGGGCTTGCCTGTCTCCATTGTCCACTGCTACAGACTTTATACTGTATATCAGCAGTGATCTTGTATAGAGATGGGCATGAACTGAACTGCAAACGAGAAAAATGATAAACCAGGCTAGTTCACAGTTTGGTTTGTGACTCGGTTCGGGGTTCCCATTTTGCCAAAGCAAAACAAAATGCCAAACTTTTTTCCCTTTGGTGTTTTGTTTGCTTTGACAAAAGGGGATTCCTGTCTGCCCCCTTTCCACTGCCCCCGTGCCTCCGCCTACCTGCTCCTGTTGTTGCCGCTGGTGCCATCTTCAGAGGCAGTGGGCTTGGCTTCCCTTGTATAAATTGAAACGTAGCTTGTAATCATAAGATTCTTCTATAGCAATAGTAAAACTGAAACAAGTTTCCATTTATACTTTTTATAATTGGTTTAGAAATGAAATTAGTGACTAAACTGATGCCTCAAAATAGAACAGAAATAGAGATCCTCAAATCAAAGGATTTTTCTGGCTCTGTTAAGTGCAATTAACTAAATATTTTAATTTATTCCTGTTTATGTCAGTTGTAGCGCAGGCTAAGACTTACAGCCCAACACACCTTGTAACATTCTAGTGAGTTGTATTCAGGTTCTCTCTCAAGGCAAGGGTGAAGAAAATTCCTTGCTAAAGATGGCTTCTAGTTTGTACTAGAATTGCCCATTGTGTCTTGGGGAAATGACAGAAGGGCCTGGTAGTAGATTCACTCCAATCTCTCCCCAGGAGATACTCTTGGGTCTTCATGAAAGTATTAGTGCAGGTGGCTGCTTCATCACAGAGCGTGAAGTCAATACTAGAGAGTAGGGAACTCTGTCTGGATCCTGTGCCTTGGTTTGCAGAGGAGCAAGTGCTAAACTTACTTCCTCATGTCAGCACAGAAAAAATAGAAACCAGAGCAAGCTGGGGTATCTAATTAATGCATCTGAAAGCCAAAGGCAATGCCTCTGAGCTGTGAGAACAGTCAGAATCAGAATCCTGACAGATGCCTTAATTACAGTATTTCAGTCAGATGTGCTCATTGTTATTATCCTGACCATTTGCTAAAAGTGATTCAGCACAGGCTGCTCCCAGTTAATGGTTTTACTTTTAGGAATATGGCCAATCATGAATACATTTAAAGTTACAGTAGGACCCCCATATTGGCTGGGAATTGGTTCCAAGCTCCCCCAATGGATACAGAAAACCGTGGATAATAGTGAACAAGAGAGAGAGAGAGAGAGCTTGGTAAAAGGGGAAAAAAAGCAGAAAAAATATTTTCACATGCGTTACCAGAACTGGCTGCTAGATGGCATCAGAGACCATGCTATGTATTTTTCACTAACAAGTATTCAAGTATTCATAGCTTGGTCTCTGATTCCCTCTAGTGGCCAGTTCTGGCAATACATGTGAAAATAGTTTTTTTCTGATTTTTTTTTCTTTCAATATTTTTTATATTTTCAGACTGTTATCCACAGTGGATACTGATCCCATAGATAAGGGGGTTCTACTGTATTTTAATTATGCACAATAAAGAACAGTTCCAGTGCAGAGGTGATTTGAAACAAAATAATGGGTGTCCCTGCCCTCAAGGATAAGGTGTGAATCTATCCTTTTTTAATTTATTTTTTAATATCTTCCCTTAAAGTCAATTTCTGTTTTGCTTTTATGTTGATTGATTAAGCCTGAAAATTCTCTCGTATTTATTCCATGACAGTACAGCAGAAGTGCAGTAGCTGTAACCCATGACTAGTGCTGGAAAAAAAGAAGTATGATGTCGCACCTGTGTGCTCCAAATCTCATTTGAAACATGATTTGTGTATGAATACTCAGACATGCACAGCATATTTCATAGAGGTATAAACATATATATATGTGCATGAGTACATATACAGTAGAACATGAAATGAGTAGCTGAAAAATCACTGTGATTCTCCCCCACCTTACCTCCCATGGATAAGAGGCTTACTCTGATCAATATAAGTAAAATCTATGAAAAGTGATAGTGTACTTTACAAACTCCCAACATATTTATTTAAGGAACTTCAAAGGAAAACAAAGGGTGTGTGCACAGTTTTACCATATTGGCTTTCCAAGTTTTGGCTACTTTCCCAAATAGCAATTTTTGTGTTTAAAAAAAGAAAGCAAGAAAGAGGGAGAAAAGACAGACTTAACTGCTTGCAGACTTTTCACGCATGGAAGATGAAGAAAGCTTCTTTTGATGAAATGTAATTATGTCCAAACAGAGCTGACCCCCTCCTCCTATATTTCTTATGATCTTAGCGGAAGAAAGTACAGTTTTCTCTTTGAAGCGGCCAGGATTTGGTAGAGGATCTGAAATGCTAGCTCCACTCTGCTGCCAGAGGCAGAATGAAGAAATTGGCCCAGACTTGTCTTTCAGACACAGAGTAGAGAGCAGGCAAGAAAAGAGTTATCATTAATGATGGATTTTTATAACACTGCTTAAAATAGCAGGAGAAGAAGCAGTAGTACAGACAGGAGCTCGTATTCAGCTGTATCCTTGGCTAAGAAGGCAATTTTATTTATTTGCTTTGTGTATCCCTGAGCAAATAAATATCCCTTGGGGACGGGGGACAACATGAGGCACACGTGTAGGCCTGGATCTAGTACTGTTACTCTGCTGACAGAAAGGCTTCTTTTGCTGGAACTGGAAATGTGTTCCCCTCTGGAGTTCTCAACATTTTATTTGGAGATATAGGAAGCCTTTTGGAGCAGAACTGTGGTAATGAGGAAGTGAGGAAGAAGTCCTGTTGTGCTAGTGGTCTTCTGCTAGTGCAGTATAAATAAAATAAACTTAGTGAATAATATGCAAATAAAAGCAAACGGAATTTTTAAAAAATTACCTAGAACATTATACTTGATGTAAAACTTTCTTGGGTCTTAAGATTGTGTGGGGAGACCTTTCTCTCAGTCCTGCCTCCTTCACAGGTACATTTGACAGGGACTCGAGAGCAGACCTTCTTGGTGGTTGCCCCCAAATTATGGAATGCCCTCCCCCTGCGAGGCTAGGCTGCCCCCTTCTTTTTGGAGGCGATTAAAAGCATTTTTATTCCAATCAAACTTTAGTGATTAATAGTTGCCTTATGTTTGCTGCCAACATATCTTTTTTCTTGTGTTTTTAAATGCTTTTCTTAATATTTTAATTTAGTTTTATATGGTGAAACTAGAGTTTTCTTTTTCAATAGTTTTTATTGCTTTTTATTTCTTGTCTTTTTTATTGATTTGCGAGCTGCCTTGAGTCCCGCTGCCAGGAGAAACACAGCATAAAAGTGCAATAAATAAATAAAATAAGTAAATCTTAAAGAAGTTACAACAGGACATAAAGAAGAGGCGGCATTTAAAGCATGTACATCGTAATACCTGTTCTGTAAAATGAGGGTGTTCCAAGGTCCCGATGCCAGCATATCTAAAGCCCTGTGCTTCCCCGTTGTTTTTCATTATTGTTTCTTCATGGAAGAAAAGTCATTTAGACCAGCTCCAGGTTTCCAAGGACATGCCAGTTCACCCTCATCCTACCTCTAATTCAACCTTCATTTTGTTTCTCCATATGTCAGGGCTCTAACACTGAAGAACTGAAGGCTGTAGAAGTTTGAGGGAGGTAGAATCTGAGATCAGATCTATCCCTCCAAAGATGAAGTTCTGCTTCTAAATGATGTGTTTCCTATGTGCCTGGGGATTCTGCCCCAGGGATCATAGAATTGCACTGTGAAGCTTTTATAGATGGAACTGTTTCTGGAAGCTGGCATACATCTTAAGAGAAGGAAAGGTTTTGATAAGTGCTTTGGGTTTTTTCCCTGAATGAAAACAGAATATCCATAGCTTTGGTTCCCCTACCCCACACATACTTTTCTTTTGCTCTTTGCCTCTAAATCACCATGGTAATGTCTGTGTTATCTTTCTATTGCTTTATATTGTCTGCCACATCCTCCTGGTTTGCCATCACTTCAGAAAGAAACACTTATCTCTGGCATCATAGCACTGATGTCAAAAGACATTTGACTTTGCGGAACTAACCTTGCAAACTGTGAAGAGGCTTACTGGGCTGAACAGTTTCCCGTACAGCAACCTTAAACGGGCTTCATCTGAGTAATTTCCGCTCCTTAGAAGATAGATTTCCTAACAGGGAATCCTACAGACCTTTGCGAATGGTAGTTCCCAAGATTTTTTTTAGTAATTTAAAATACTTAAACTGATTTAAAGACAATTTAAGTTATGGTCCTAGTCTTCAGAACATAGTCCGTCAGGGCACCCTTGCTTAGTGGCTGTGGGCAGTGTATTGGTGCACAGTGCTAGATTGCTCCTCCTTGTAGAAGGTTTATCATATTGTGCAGAGGGAATCCACAGCTAAACGTCAAGCTTCTGTCACTGCTTTGGTGGGAAAGAAAAAACCCAGAGGTGGAGCTGTAACTGGTTTCAGAGAACATGGTTGATAAACCCACGGAACAGAGCTTATTGTTTTGATTGTGCAGCAAGAACCATCCATCACACTGCTTGTCAATGGTGAACCAAGGTCCCTAGTCTGCTGTGCCAAACTACCATGCCCATAGTGGTTTTAGCTTTCTTTTATATATGGCATTTTCTCCAATAAGCTGGAAGCAGCCTACATGCTCTCCTCCTCCCCACTATCCTTACAGCAGCCCAGTGAGGTTCATCAAGTTAATAGAGTGTGAATGGGCCAAGATCACTCAAGGAGCTTCACAGCCAAGTGGAGATTTGAACCCAGATCTTCTGTATTTTAAGCCCAACATTCAAACTGCTTCACCTTATTAACTCCGTAGGTGTAATTCCTTAAATGCTATGGACACTAAGCTTTTACAGCACCAGTGGATAAGCAATAGCACTGCCATACTTATTGTTGTAATAACTGGCATCCTAGAAGTTTTGTGGACTTCCTATGCTTGAGTTGTGGATTTTACGCATATTTTAAGTACATTACATTGGTATGTGATATTTATTATAATAGTGCCTAACTGAAAAATCAGCAATATATGGAGAGTGCTGTGGTGGTGCCAGGGTAACGTCTGTGTCAGTTCTGCTTGTTATGTTGTCAACTACACTGAGATGTATTAATATGGGGATACACTAAAGCGGTAGACCAGATTACATCTGAACCACTGATGTCTATAAAGAGAACACTAAATTTGGTAATTAGCTACCAGCAGTACATTTTAAGGGCACAAAAAAACCAGCAAAAAGTGTAGGGGAAACAACTGATGGGAGGAAGGGGAACAGACTCGTACATGCATACACAGAGGTTGTGATCCAGGCAATGTCAGTTATACCTCTAATCCCAGTAAATGTAGTTCAAAGGTTTGAAGCCCCATACTTAACCCTGAATAGTTCCTCTGTTCGGCTGTTCATGCCCTTTGTCTTCTAGCTGTTTTATATGCTCTAAGAGTGTGTATAAAGCATAACTCTTTGTCTAGATGTTAAATAGAGAAGGAAAAATATTTATGTTTTAGCTATGTAAGATTCCTTTCCCATGAAGCAAAATTTAACTTCTTTGTAAAACTATTTTTAATATTTTGTTTTTATTTGGTAGTATATATCAAAAGGATATCAAATAGGTTAGTACTTTATATTTCAAGATTTGTTGGAAGCATGCTTTTTGTTTTATTTTATTTGTACTCTAAGGCCATTCTTGCTGTTAGGTATTTGAATCTTTGCTTAGCTTATTCTTTTCATGAGAGTATAAGAAAATGCAACATTATATCCTTACCTCTGAAGTGTTTTCTGTAGGTATTGGCAAGAGTTCTTTGTGGAAACCTTTTTTTTTTTTAGAAATTGCATAATTGCACAAAATTACAATAGCTGCAGCCATGTTTCATGGGCTTTTAAAAATTAGAATTTTAAATTTATTGGCCTTTTTTTTTACCAATCATTCTTTTTATAGTATAGTATAGTTTATACATATATTGTGAAGCAACGCTCCCATAGATAGATAGATAGATAGATAGATAGATAGATAGATAGATAGATATGGGGGTGTTGCTTCACAAAGGGCAATGAGACTAGTTTTGTGTAGTAACCTTGACAAGTTGCAGACCTTTAACAACAACAGAAATGGGGGACACTCTGCCTTGTTCTTGCATTGGAAGAAAAAATATTGCAAGATTAGCAAACTCTTGAAAAGGCTGTCTAGATGAGAGTGACAAATTCAATATTTTTTCTTGTCCCTAATTGTTGCTATATGACCTTAACTGTTTATTTACCTTTTTTTTCTTATGTGAAAATAATTGCCCAGTTTGCTGAACCCAACTCTCTATTTCCTAGAAGTCTTTTTAGCTAAGATTTCACTGGCCTGCGCTGGGACGTTCAGAATGCTCAATTGTCTTTTAAAGGGTTTCACGAGATTGTTTCCCATTATTATAAAGTGGCCAACTTTAAAAGTAGATGAGAGTATCATCATTGCTATCCTAATTTTTCATTTGTAAACTGACTTCCCCATTACCTGATCAACAAATATGCCTGACTGATAAGGCAGTGAGAATGATGATCAATCTGTTTGATACTGCATTCATTGCCATTTGATAACTTTATACAGGTCATTATTTCCTTCCTCTCATGTTTCTTGTTTTAATAATGGGCTAGAAATACCTGCTATGAGTACTGTGGATATGTTCTTTAAACAAAATGTCTTGGCCTTCATTGTTGATTGAGTCTGTTTGCACACCTGTATGTTTCAATGAATGAAGTTGCAAGCATAGTTTAGATTGTGGCCAAAGACAGGAGTGTACATTACATTACTTGCATAGAGGTCTCAGTAATTCAAGTGGGACCTTAAGATATGTAGCTGTTTGCACCTCCATGTCTGGTCATCGTATCTTGAATCTGCCGAGCATTGTCAGTATTATAAATTATGATCCATCAGATTTAATCCAGGTAGTGTGTGTACAAATCTAATAACAGCATTTAACACCTGCCAAAAAAAAATAGCAACACAAACAGTTGCCATGGTTATTTGTGTAAGGGGCATCTCTTGGTACAAACAGTCGCTTTAAAAAGTACAGGTGATTTATTTGACACATAATTTGCTCATTATTTGACACATAATTTGACACATAATTTGCAAATATTAACTGTAGTTAAGTTGGTCTTTTTGCAAGTAGATGGATTCATGAAGCACTGTAGTCTTGTTAGATTTTAATCCGCTGTATCACTTTAGGAGCACATTTCCTGCAGTTCTCTTGTAGAATCCAGTGTCTGTTTCCATAGATGCTGGCCTGTTCAAATATAGAATGAAACTGAACAGAAAGAAGTGTAAAATTGTACACCTGGGGGGGGGGGGGAAATGTATAGTTACAATATGGAGGATACTTGGCTCAGTAATCTTACATGTGAGAAGCATCTTGGAATGGTTATAGATCACAAGCTGAATATGAGCCAAAAGTGTGATGTGGCTGCAAAAAAGGCAAATTCTATTTTAGGGTGCTTTATATATATATTTCATATACTTGTATACTGCCCGATTAGTAGCAGGCACTGCTCTGGGTGGTTTACAATCAATATAAGAAATCCAAACAATATATAGTAATGCGAAAAAGAAAGTACACCCTCTTAGAATTCTACGGTTTTATGTCTCAGGACATACATAAAACACAGCTCTACAGGAGCCCATTCCATAAGGATGATGCCACAACTGAGAAGGCTCGATTTCTTGTAGATGTCTTCTTGGTCTCTCTCAGTGTGGTAACTTGTAAGCGAATGGCCTGTGAAGATCAGGTGGCACGAGCTGGTGTTCTGATGTTAAAAGAAATATATGCTCCAAATCTCGTGAAGTACTAGTTCCCCTCTATTTGGCATTGGTTAGGCCCCATTTTGAGTACTGTGTCCAGTTCTAGAGACCACGCTTCAATAAGGATGCCAAGAAACTGAAACAAGTTCAGAGGAGGGCAACAAAGATAATCGGGGGGCTGGAAACCAAGCCTTATGAGGAAAGGCTGAAAAAATTGGGCGTGTTTAGCCTTGAGAAAAGAAGACAGAGGGGTGATATGATAGCACTTTCCAAATACTTGAAAGGCTGTCATACAGAGGAGGGGCAAGATCTGTTCTCGATCATCCCAGAGTGCAGGACACACAACAATGGCTCAAGTTACAGGAAGCCAGATTTCAATTGAATATCAGGAAAAACTTCCTAATTATTACAGCATTACGACAGTGAAACTGATTATCTTGGGAGGTGGTGAGTTCTCCAACACTTAAATAAATTCAAGAGAAAATTAGACAGTAATCTATCACTTTGATTTGGATTCCTCCATTGAGCAGGGGGTTGGATTCAATGGTCTTATGGGACCCTTCTAACTCCATTCTTCTATGATTCTGAGATTGGTATTATTTCTAAAATAGATCAGTTAATTCTTTGCAGTAGAATCAACCAAAGATATATTGAAAAGTAATAAAAAGTAATGGTTAAACAATTTATAGTTCTATATTAAAGTTTCAGAAATAGTATCAGTGATCAAACCAATGATCAAGAATGTCATGTCCAAGGGTAATCATTTAAAACATATGAGTAGCAGATACTAAAATAAACAGTATTCTGCCTCAGGTCTCATTCTTTTTGGAGGATGTAGCTTAGTAGCAGCTGATTTGTTCCACTGTGTTTCCACCTCTATCTGTAGCCAATTTCAGAAAAAGATCAACACTGCATGTTTGAAATTATTTCCTTTCTTAACTGCAAGAACTGTTTCCTTGTGGTAGGGTGGACCCAATTGTTAAAACTGTACTTGCACACAAAGCAAGCATTGTGGCTTAAAGTTAATGTTACATGTCCTTCAAAGGTTTACTGTCACATTATCCATTGTTGATTAGAGAGGGGGAGAGAGAGAGAGAGAGAGAGAGATTTGTATCAGAGCATTGCACAGTTTAAAATTAAGGACATATATGAAATATAAAGTTCAAACAATCTTGAAGTGTTAAAATGATTAGACTGTTTTTGACCATAAGCAGTCTACTTCAATAGCGTTATCTCAGCCGTTTATATGATCTTCTTTTCTACTCATGGTAGGGCATATGTCATTGCATGGACATAAGTGCTGCATTTATTGAATTCCTTCACATTCACATAAAATTTATCCTATATCTAAGTAGCCCCATTTTACTTGTTTATTCCTTGATCTTCTACTTTGCTTCCAATTCTATTAAGTGATTTCCAGTTGGTCTACCTAGTGTCTTGTCCCAGTGGGAGACACTCTTTACCATTCATTCATCCATCCAGCAAGGTGTGTTGTTTTTGTTCTCCATAGGTTTAGCCTAGGCTCTTCTGGTTTAATATTTAGAGCTTGAGATGAGTGCAGAAAACTTTTCCTTGATCATCATCTAGGGGGTTGTTATCCATGAAGTGAATGGGTTTGGGGCTGTATTATTTATTTTGTTGATTATTTTCCAGCACCTCTCAATGCACTTCTGGAGGGGCAATGCCAGCCAAATAATAGACTTTTTCAGTGGGGGTAGGTACAGCCAGCCAGCAATAACCCTGCATGATTAATAAAGAGCTACCTCTATATCTACAGTTCTATTTATATGTCTTCAAGATGTTCTAAAGCCACACGCCTAATTATGAATGATGTGGGTCTCAGGTAGGGTTTGAGAGCAGGATTTGAAAAGAAAGGCTGCTTACTAGGTTTGACAGCAACAGATGTGTTCTGTATTCTCTCTGTCATTCTCACACCCATATATATCCATATCCTGCTTTGTATCAGGCTTTGAAAAGATTGCATTAAGTTTCGTGCTGCTACATATTATTCAAGATTTGAGTTTAGATTTAATGCCCACAAGGACTCCGTAAGGGTGGGGTTGGGAGTGGGGGCAAAAGTCCTTGTTTAAAAAAAAATTGCCTTTTTTTTCAAATTCTGATACAGTAGGAGTTTAAATGAGCCATAAGGCAGGAGATTGCTGACTGTTTTATTGAGTCACTGTTGCACGCCCACCTTTTCCTGTCTTGAAACAGTTTGCAGTTTTGACTATCTGAAGTGATTAACGGTTGCATATCTAACAGATTAGAGCTGTCAGTGACTCTGCAGAACTGGGGCCACAGCCTTCCATGAGTGAATGAACATGAAAATCTTGCCTCTCTTCTCCTTCTTTCCCCCTTTCTGTTTAAACAAGCCCCCCCCCCTCTCTTAATATTTGCGGAGGTTAGGGTGCACGGCATAAATCTGTAGTGTAGAATTCCAAACATTACTACCGTTCTGATTGTGCTGTGAAATATATCTCACACTGAATAGGAATTAGTGAGGTTTAATAGGTAGAATGAAAGGATATGTGTTTATGTTTGCGTGTATGAGTGCGAGCAGGTGTGTGCATGCGCATGTATGTGCATTGGCGTGTTCATGTGTAGAGGAGATAAATTCTCTGGGCTGTTCCAATAATAATATCCTACTGTTAGCATAGGCATATGAATACCAGGAGACACTAGTTCCCTAGTCAGCATCTCTCAAGAGGAATAGTCAGAGCTGTTAAGATCATGTATTGCCCATAGACAGAAATACATATATACAGCACTCAAGTACCTCATAGCCTGAGCCTAAAGAGTAACACTTGACATCGTCCATCTGCTCTGGAGTACTCTGTCCTTATGTCTCTGCTACCTTGTGTATCAAATGCTTTTATTCAGTTGAAAAAAGAGGAAGCTGAAATGGCTTGGCATAATATTTCAATATCTCTGTTCTGTTGGACATTTTACTAAATACTTGTTTTTAGTGGTTACCTACATCCTTCTGGAATCCAGAACAGACTTATTTGAAATGCTGTTTGATGCTTTAAAATGGTTTCTTTTTCGATCTCTCAGTTTTTCTCTCTCTCATGATCTAAATACATAAAAATAAACATTTTAGGTGCTCAGCCTGTTCTCAAAAGGGATGCACTCCACTTGAGGGATTAGGTTCAGGTGGGAATGTGTCTTGGATCCAACATGTCTCAGAGTATCTTGTATCAACTTAGGCTGATCTACCTGTCATAACCCTACCTGGGCAAAGATGATATCTTGGCACTTTCCTTCATGTCCTGGTAGCCTCCTGTTTTGACTATTACCATTTGTTATATATAGGGCTGCCTTTGAAGATGGTCTGGAAATGGAGGGGGGACTAGATGGCCCGCTGGTATTGGCTAATATGTTCGTATTACGTTACAGAGGGTATTTCTAAGTCCAGTTTAAAGTGTAAATCTTCAAATCTCTAAGTAGCTGGGGCTCAAAGATGGACAATCAGCTGCTATTCTTACCTACCCATCACCCAGGAGCCTCCCGTGGGCATCCCTACCAAAGAGGATAAATTAGGTACTAGCTGCAAGAGAGAGGGTCTGTGTAGTGGCGCCCCTTTGTTCTGTGGATTGCGCTTCCTAGTGAGGTCACTTGGCATCTCTCCTGTGGCCTTTTCAGTGCCAGGAGAAGAACTTTTTATTCTCCCAAGCATTTAAACTGTTTTAGTGCTTCTGTACCTTTTATACATTGATCCGGTTGTTGGTTGTAGTTCCATGGTTTTTAATGACCTTTCCCCACTGGGATTTCCCTCTTGGACATCTCCTTTTTGGCTGTGTTTTCCTGATGACTTTTTCCCTGGCCAGGACAGCCATTTTCTATTATAATCTAATCCTACTAGGTCAGCTGAGTCTGCAGCCTCATTGTAAATTCTGTTTTAAGAAAGTGATCACTGTGGCTTCATGACGTTAAGAACAGACCCGCTCTGCACCTCTTGCTTTGCTGGACACCTAGCCTGATGACAAATTCTGGAGAACTCAAACATTTGATTGTGGTTTCATGACATTTTGTTTGGTCCTAATAAATCTTTTACCCTACTATGGACTCTGTTTTTTTCTTTATGAGAAAAGAAGAGTGCCATTATTTTTCCACATTGTTAGGTACTTGGAGAGGGAGTCTATTATAATATTTTGTAAAACACCACATAAATATGGTGCATGCTATGTTCTCTAAAGAAGGGAGAATAGTCTGCACTTTTGTTATGCCATATATGTTCCTTCGCTTTGTATGAGGCCCTGTTATATGAACCACGATGCCCATATATATTGATTTTACAGCAGCCTTTGCCAATCTGGTGTTCTATAGACGTGTTGGAAGATAACTCCCATTGTTTTGCAGCCAGTGTCACCAAGCCTGCACTGAGGGCACACCCAGAGGACTCTGCTCTTAGGGAACAGGGAACACTGTTCCAACAATCCTGCCACCCATAGGCTCAAGCACTGTGCCAGTCCACAACCATTACCAGTGCCCACAGAGAGTGCTGAGGGACTGACTGGCTGGCTTCGTTTTTATCCTCTACCTGACTGACCTGTAATCCTCACAAAAGTGTTCCTTTAAGTAGATCCTCTATCCTTTGCTACTTGACTTGCCCACCAACAGTTGTGCAATACAGTTGTGAAAGCTGCTTCCTCAGCTCTGGACATGACTTGTGAGGAATCAACTGCAGGTGCTCTCAAGAACTTCCTACCTCAAAGCAGAAATGGCCATTGAATTATAAAAGACGTTGCCTCTGCGAACCACTTTCATTATTTTCTCCTCCATCTGATATTAAAATAAGAAAATTGTGAATTTGTGACAGTTGGCTGGATTCTGTATAGTACACTGAAACTATAGCAAATTAATTGCTTTTTTTGTTTGTTTTAGTCAGGCTTAAAGTTTTATGTTCTTTCAGTAATTTGATCCCTCCTTGAAGATATATGCAATCATTTTTAACACTCTTTTTTTCTCTTTTTCCTTCACCCTCCTTTCCCCTTCCTTACAGGGAAGAGCTTTACTTTGACAATAACAGTCCTTACAAATCCCCCTCAAGTAGCTACATACCACAGAGCTATAAAGGTGACAGTGGATGGACCAAGAGAACCAAGGAGTAAGTACTGGGTTTTTTGTTCATTATTTAGAGTCTGGTGCCATTAAGATGTGGAAGTAAATGTCAAAAAATGTGTGTCTTTAATGTATGGATTGATTTCTTCACTTGATACAAAAATTCTGATTTTTGCTAATTCTTAACTCACCTCAAAGCGACTTCTCTGTGTATGTGACTAATAGTTCCAGATTGTGCAAGTGTACCTTCACATAATTTTTCTGCATAGGTGAAGTGGCACCTATTTTGTTCAGGCCAGTTTTATCCTTGCTAGTTCTCCTTAGGGGTTTCATCAATATGAGTAAAATTTGCCTAGAATACATGGACCCTGCTTCACAGAGTGGTTAACTTTGCAAATGACGTATATTGGATTGGATTTCCATGGTCTGTCAGAACAGTCAGTAATTAAAACCCCAAGATTTGTGTTCTCTGTGTGCTGTCCGTGATATCATACCTGTGATTTCAGAGGACTGAGAGACAGACATTAATTCCCTGTTGAATCATTAAGATTAAGAAGTAAGTGTTTTATTTTACGTTTTATTGATGAACTGTGAATTTCAGGGGATTAGACTGCAATGTTCACACCTGCCTAAACTTGATAGCTGGGACTTAAGTCAAGAGTATTCATTAGTGATATCAATCTGTTTCAGTATTTTACTTCCCATGACCTGAGTAAATGAGTTCATGATTTTATACAGAAAAAGTATTTAGATATGTAAAGCAGAAGGTTCTTGCTTGTTCCCAAGGGTTTTTTCCCCCTTCTTTTTAAAATAGTTTTTATGGTCTGCTGGCAACTGGCAGCTTCTGCCACATATACAGTTAGATTTTTTTTAAAAAAACATGGAATCCATTTTCAAAAGTGGAATCAGGAATTGTTATAGAATTAGCTTCAGAATAAACAATATAGTGACATACTGCAGACATTCTAGAATAGCATGACTAGTATACAGTAATTATTTTTAATTGTTATTATTGTTACAGTCAATATATATCCTGCACTTCCTCCCAAAAGCTCATGGTGATTAGTTATATATCTGTCTTTTGTTCACCTAGAAAGTGACTGGCAAAGTTCAAATGATGTTTCATACACCTCATGGTTTAGTACTGTGGTTTATGATACTAAAAATGAGTAATGGAGCCAAGAACTCCCACTTCACCTTCCCTATCCTCCCCTGGTGTATGTTTTAGTGATCTGTTCCTGGCTTGTTCTTAGATCACATTTGAACTCGGGGGGGGGGGGGGGGAATGGTCAATTCAGAATTCTTTTATTTCATTTTATAATGTCAAGATGCTGTCAAAGCCTACTGAAAAGATTTGCAGAATAAAATAGCACCCAGGTTTAGTATCAAGGATAACAATAATATTAATTATTGTCTGCTAGCCAATAAGTCCTCTGAGGCAAGGGGTTGGGAATAAGCAGCTGGATTTATTTGTTTATTGTTTATTTAACTTGTTTAGCCTGCTTTTCAAAGTAAAACCATTCATAAAGGAGATTACAGCATCCTTTAAAATATAAACTAGAAAGTCATATAAAAATAGTGGTCAAAATCCTATTGTGGAAAACTGTGCGCGAAAGAAATTGTGGAAGAGGTTTTCACATCTGTCAAATGCCCAGGCACATGGTCATGTGCACAGAGAATTGCACAATCAGAACATGTCTGAACATGCAGCAGAGAGACAGCAAGATTGTGCATAACCCCTTATGCAATTTTTGGTTAGGCAAGATCGTTACACAGTACCAACAGAATTCTGGCCAATAAATACCGAATACATATATTGTTAAGCTAACAGTTAGGATATATGATAATATACTGTATATTTAATTAAAGTTCTGCAATTAATCAACTACAGCCTGGAGTAACTGTCTTTTAAATTATCTTAAAGACCATGGAAGGGGTTTCTGAAGATGGAGAGCTACCAGAGAGAAGGCCTTTTCCCTCTGCTTGCCAGTCTGACAGCTCTTGCAGAGGCATGGGTGTTACTCTTGAAAGCCAGGTTGTATAGTATGTATGCAGGCAGTTCTTTATAGAACCTGGTCCTTAATTGACAAAATCCTGTTGGCAGAGTGTTATGCTCTGCCTATAGTTCTGCATAATCTCCAGCTTGCTATTGCACAAATGGAAGCTGCCCCATAGGAAATAATGGGGTTTATACTTGTGCAACGAAGTATTGGATATATCCTTACGTAAGCTCAGAAAATGTTGATCAGTTCATGCAACAGATTGTTATATGTGCTGAAAAAAAAACAAACAGGTTTCTGACCTATATAGCGTAGAACTCTAAAGGCTAATACCAGCACTAACAGATTTTGCAGGGTCTAAGCAGCCAGTGTACTTGATGCAGAATAAATATAATGGAATCCACAAGTGTTAGAGTCACTGCATTTTGCAACGTCTGCAGTTTCCTGATCATCTTCAAGGGAAATATGTAGATGCACAACAACGGTCAAGGCTAGATATTAGTATGGCCTATGTCTTTTTAAAGCAATGCCAGCTTTTTGTTGGGTAAGACTCCAGTGGGGAACTGGCAAATGCTTGTGATAAGCACTGCTAGCTAGCAGTGCTGTCCCTGTAAGTGCCATGTCCAGAACTGTGTAACAGGCAAGTTAGAGGCAGTGCCTTCCCATTCAAAGTCCATCCTAATCAGTAGATTTCTCCACCAATAATGCTTGAATCTTGTATGGATTAAGCTTCAACTTGGTTTCTACTGTCTATCGCAAAATTAGTTTGAGATTTGTGTTCAAGATTTCCACCCCTTCCTTGGGATTGTGAAATGAAAATAAGGGGTAGAGCTGAATGTTGTCTTATGTTCACAGCATTTTAGCCCAAACCTCTAGGTAGGCTCCCTCAGCCATTTCATATAGATTTTAAATTTCATGGTGGATAAGATAGATCTTTGAGCCCCCCAAAAGCTGGCAGTCTAGGGGTGGGATAGAAATTTCCCAGCATCGTCTTCTGAATGATTCCTTTGAGACGGAACTAGAATCATTTAATGTCATACCCTAAATCCCAATGGGGAGGGATAATCCACCATACCCTAAATCCCAATGGGAAGGGATAATCCACCATACCCTAAATCCCAATGGGAAGGGATAATCCAGGACAGCCACCAAGCTCTCACTTCCTCCCTCCATTTCTTGGCATGTCATCCATCAAAGTGACAGCAGCAGTTTCTTTTAGAAATGCAAGTTGAAAGTCAAATTTGAATGGGTTAGAATTAGAGAGGGACGCTTCATATTCATATCTAGAGGATATGATTATGAAGTGTGACACCACAGATGCCATGGCGGTCCATTCCCTCCCCCCTGAACCAGCCCGGTCCACTCACCAGGCTCTGTGTGGCACGCTCGTCCGTCAGCATCATTATTGCGCCAGTTGCGGAAGTAGTCTTGCTGGCGCATCCCCGCCTCTCCCTACAGCCAACCGCTTAGCAGCTGAGCAGGGAGACTCATCTTCCTGCCTCCTCGCTGGAGTGGTCAGCTGCAGGGAGGGGCAGGGAAGCACCGGCTGGACAACTTCCACAACTGGCACAATGATGCTGACAGATGTGCATGCGCAGAGCCCGGTGAGTGGACCGGGCTGGTTCTGGGGGGAGGGGATCGACTGCCATGGCACCTTCATACTCATATCATATGGAACACTGGAGACTGGGTGAGAATTTTCCAAAGCCACAGCTAGATCTTTTTTTTTTCAGAACTGATTTCAATGCTGCCTCCCTTTAAAAAAATCAACACTACCCCATCCCTTAATGAGGCATTCACCAATCTGGATAACCCACATAACCAGCCCAGCCCTTACAAACCTCAACAAGAAGTATGGATCCCAGGAGCAGGTGATGGGGCTTAATCTTTCATACAGCTTTCTTATTTCTAGTTTATTTTCTATAAACTAGAAAATACTGTATCTCAGTCTTTCTGTGATGTAGGTTGGATTTCCCTTGTTCTCATTTAGCAGTTGCTCATCAAGAGTCCCACAGAGGTCTTTTAAGGCAAGGAAGTTGGGCCAAGCAGCTGAATGCTTCATCCACAGTAGAGGCAAGTTTTTCCTCTTTGGCATTTAATGTCAGTAAATATACCAGGATAATGAGCATAATCTGATGTGGGGAAGAGAGGAGAAAGAAAAGGGAAAGGGAAGGGAACAAGTTCTTGATTTTAACAGAAGTTTATAGCATCATACACTTCCAGAAAGATTGTCAGTGGGTCTGACCAGTGTCTTTGGAGGCCATGTAAATTTTTGTGCATCCTTTATATCATTGAAACAAGGAAGTGTAATTCTTCATGTAGACCTTGTATGATGCTCTAGATCAGTGGTGGCGAACCTTTTTGGGCTCGTGTGCCCAAACTGGGAAAAAAGAAGAACAACCAGTGGGTGGCGAGCCGCGGCGGCGGAACCGGAAGTGGCAGTGGCGGAACCGGAAGTGGCAACAGAAGGGGGAATCCCGGGCACGGAGGTGCCTCGAGACCCCACTCCGGATCTGCCGCCAGCGCCAGTTGCTCTGGATCCGTGTGCTGAAGCGCCAGCACTGCGGCTGCAGCTGCCTTCTCAGGTTTGGCTGCGCAGGGGGGGAATAGCGATCTGGCGACTTATGGCTCACATGCCTGCAGAAAGGGCTCCGCATGCCAGCTGTGGCATGTGTGCCATAGATTCGCCATAGATGCTCTTTAGCCCTAGGATTCTCTAGATGCTCTTTAGCCCTAGGAAAGCGTATTCAGTTTGGCTCTGGTCCCCTTCTCCCCCATTCATAGTTTTTGAAAGGTCTACAAGAATCCCAAATGTGATGAGATTATGGATTCCTAAGAATCAGCTAAAGTTAAAACAAATGATGGCTAAGAGGGAAGGGCTTTTGCTAACTCCTCCATCTTGCTCACAGTGTCCTCAGTATTTTCAGTGACTTAGTATTGTAGCTTGAAACACTATTTATGGGGTGGAAATTGGCTGGCTGGGAAGGGTAAGGTTGTAGAGAGTAGCTGATCCTGTCTTGTTTCCCTACCTTGTTTGTCACCGGAGTGCCAAGATAGCCAATACTGCGAATGATCTTATAAAACCGAGTTACTTGCTGTCAGCCAGGGCCCATTTATATCTCAGCATTTGCTTGCTACCCCTAGTATCTTATTGCTTTCCTGTTTGCACGGATATTGTGCAACTGAACTGAAGGCTTATTTCTGCTCATTTCTTCAGTAGCATACATGGACATCCATTGCTTATCACAAGCCTATTTATAGTGACTGCTCGTTTTTTAATGACAATTGTAAATAATACTTTTTGATGTGTGTTGTCAGACCTGGCTAATCCACCTTGGTTTCTCTGTCTGTCCGTCTCTTGGGCAGATTTAACTAGGAATCAATGTCCTGTATTAGACAAGTATCAGTGATGAGACAAGATACCACGGTTTTAATTAGAAGCTGATCGGAATTAATTGAAGAATGCCTGCATTTTAATTCTATTTCGAGATTAAGGATTATTTGAGAAGTAACTATATTTAGTAATTATGGATTGTTTGAAGAGTAACCACATTAGTAAGGATACCAACCCTTCTAAAAAAAGGATCTAAATTATTTGCCTGCCTTTGATGAGTGAACGATGAACAAACTTTTCCAGACTACCGGACTATTTACCTGAAGTACTGCAGAAGTAGACACCCTGTTGTGATGGTGTTCCATTACCTCCCTTCATACTGTTTCCCTCTAATTGACAATGGAAAGAATTATCCAGACCTCTGTTGATCTTGATGTATGTGTAATTTGCTTCCCCATGTTGAAGAGAGGCTGTTTTCATCTGGTATCTTAGAGATTTCCGTGTTTGTTCCCTTAGTTTGTACTAAGTTTGCTATTGCTGAAAAAGACTCTTCTCTCATATGCAACTGCTAAGATTTAGGGACTTCAAAAGAATGTTGTCCCTTGTGAAACACTAACAAGTTTCTACATCTGGGATGAATTTGGTCCTTCCTTCTTGGAACTCTGCATCATTGTGCTGATGGACCTTTGAAAAAAGGGCATTTCCACACAGAACAAATAGTATTAAATGCTGGGGAAGGAACAGGCTTGTTCCTATTACGGGCATCAGCATAACAAATGATAATTCCTCAATGTGCAAAATAGCAAAAAAATATTGATGTGTAAATTTTTGCTAGTAGTAGTACAAGCCAAGAAGCAGAAGTCCTTCTTCTGTAAGGTTAGAATGAAAATTAAGTAGTTTAAAATGTAATGTTCAACTTATTCTTGCAAATTAACTTATCTACATCAAACTAAAGTCTTTGATATGTCTTTCAGATTGCAGTTTTTGATGGGATAAAATGATTAATTGCAGCTGCCTTTACGGGACGTGGTGGCGCTGCGGGTTAAACCACAGAAGCCTCTGTGCTGCAAGGTCGGAAGACCAGCAGTCGTAAGATCGAATCCACGCGACGGAGTGAGCTCCCGTCGCTTGTCCCAGCTCCTGCCAACCTAGCAGTTCGAAAGCATGTAAAAATGCGAGTAGATAAATAGGTACCACCACGGTGGGAAGGTAATGGCGTTCCGTGTCTAGTCGCGCTGGCCACATGACCACGGAAACTGTCTACGGACAAACGCTGGCTCTACGGCTTGGAAACGGGGATGAGCACCGCCCCCTAGAGTCGGACACGACTGGACAATTTGTCAAGGGGAACCTTTACCTTTAAGGGTTTTGCACATTTCCCAGTAATCAGTTGTTACGTAGAAAAACTAGTTTATTGTTCTCATTCAACTGGTTGTGACTGGAGATCTGCTGCATTAAGACACCCAAATTCAATATTTCTTTGTAAGTAGCAAATGATCAAGTAGTTTATTTGGTGTACTGTTTGCATCAAAGGGTATGCAAAACAATGGAACCAAAATTTAGTAGTTTTTACATCATCATTTACCAAAGTAAATGGTACTGAGTCTATGGAACCCAACACCATTAAAAGCATCTACACTTTCACTTAGCAGGGCAACCAAAATGGCAAGGGAAAAGTCATCTTTTCCTTGTGAATCATAAAATCATGGAATTGTAGCATTGGGAGGGACCCCATCTAGGCCAGCCCCTTGCTGATGCAGGAAATCTGTAGCTAAAACATCCCTAGGAGATGACCATCCAAACTCTATAATTGATAACCATGAACCAGAGAGATGTTTTGGTGTCAAGGGGTTCTGTATATGTTGCCCATCTTCTTAACATATCAACAAACATTTTGTACAGACTGGCCGTATATGAAGACTGGGCTGGTCGAAGGTCAGACTAAGTTCAGGCTTTAGAACAAAATCTGAATGCAAATATAAGAATGACTAGAAGGAATTGACAATAACTTTTTGAGTAGATTAGGACAGAACCAGCTAAGGAGAATCTCTGATGTGTTCAGATAAGTATCAGAAAGGTATTGGTCTCACAGTTCTCAGCAATGTTAATGGCCATTGTGTGCGCTCAATAGCAACAGAAAAAAATATTAAGGTGCTGGACTGGCTAATTTCCATTTATTTTAATCCCAGACTGACATGATCAGAGAGATGTAACTGAATTAGATATATTTGTTGTTGTTGCCTTCATATTTATTTATTTAAAATATTTTACCTCACCTTTCTCCTTAGAAAGGGCCCCAGCTGGTTTATATCATTAAAAGGCATTATTTAAAAGCTAAAAATAGTACATATATAAATATTAAAAAAGAACCAGACAAATGCTACACTAAAAATGGTAAGCAAAATCAATTCCAAAAATAGCTTCAAAGCAGCAAGGTGCAACACGGCATTTAAACCCCCTCTCAGATAGCCAATCGGGGAAAGGTTGTCTAAAGAGAAAGGTCTTCGTCTGCAAAGATGGAGCCAGTTTGGCCTCCTGTGGAAGGAAGTTCCAGAATTGGTGCAGTGGGAAGGAAGGCCCTTTCCCGTATCCCTGCCAAATGAACCTGTGAAGATGGCAGGACTGAGAGAAAGGCCTCCCCTGCTGATTTTAACACTGGACGGGCTCATAAAGGGAGACGCGGTTCTTGAAATAGCTTGGATCCAAGTTGTTTAGGGTTTTATAGGCTAAAACCAGGACTTTGAATTGTGCCTGGAGGTGGATTGGCTGCCAGTAGAGCTGCTGTAACAGTATGTAACAACATTTTCACTAGGGAAAAAAAAAAAAAAAAGACAATGGCAGTTATGAGTTACTATAAGCTTGGCATGGAAGTGGGAAGGATTGAAGCTCCATTTTCTTGAACTGTGAACACTGTACAAGAACATATAAAAGGAATCGCCTTTCAACATATATTTTTTGACCTTATGGCCTGCGTCTGTCCCCAAAGTGAAACTCAAGGCAATTAAACTGAAATATAAATACATCTGAAACATAAAATGTGTGCAAACATAAATGATTAAGAATTCAATTTTAAACTGACCAATAAAAGCCCCCCGTAAAACAGCATATTCAACTCCTATAGAAGAGGCAGTCCAGAAGGTTACCATGGTCAGTGGTATCAAATACAGCTGCAGTAATTGATGTAAATTTTCTGTCATGGTGACCTAAGTCATCCCAGTTCCATAACTAGGCCTAAAACCAGATAGAACAGATATAGATAATGTTTTATCCAAGAACCATGAGACTATCACATGCTCTGCAATCATGCCCTGCAATGGCACATTGAAGATTGAATGGGGATTTTCTTATTTGATGGTGACTCAACATTCCAGAAGACATAGTAGCCATCTCAAATATAATTATCTGTGTAGTATATGAAGAAGTTCCATTCAGGGCTAATTTATGTGAGCTAGTCAATAATTCATCGTAGCAATAAATTAGTACAGCTGACAGCAGCATAACACAAAGAAAGCAAGGGTGGCTGAGGCTAATTATGATGCTTCTGCAACATGAAGTTCTGATAACACGTGCATTTTTTAAAATAAGTTATGTTAAACAGACAGTTTCCCTCTCTGCCGTGCATTTATTTTCACTTGGCTGTCTGAAGCATGTCGTCCTGTTCCTCATTCTTGCTCTCCCTTTCTCTGGCAGCTAAAACAGGGCCTGTCATATCACAAACAACTTCCTAATATACACATCTGGCGTTGGCAGTTGGACCAACTTCATAAGAGCACATGATCATCATTCATTACAAGATTAAAAAATACCCCATGGCATCATTGATGTTTTTAAACTTTGATCTTTTGCCGTTGTGATTCATCTCAGTTATAAAACTCCTCTTTAAAGGAACACAGACTATGACTTATTAGAACCTTCATCCTAAGTAGCATAAACATAAAATTGTCCACATCTTTACAAAATGTCAGTTACTTGGGCTGCTAGCTTATCGTTTTAAGACATGACATCATGCTGAAGATCCTGAATTTGTAAGGCTTGTTTATAGGAAAGGCACTTTGACCTGCTCTTGGTAAGTGGAGCTGAGAGAGCAAATGCTACATAATTTCAATAGTAAGAAGCAGCCCTGGGTGTCCGTGGCTTAGTTTCATTTTTAGAAAGGCAAAACTCTTTAAATTTTGGGTCATTTAAAACTGCTGTTTCATATGTAGTTGGTTCATTAATTGATGTTTTATTTGGGTGCCAATGTAGGGTGACTATGACCATTCCATACATTATACTTTAAAAATGCATAATATCTAAGGAGCACATAAATCACATAATATCTGAGGAACTGGACTTCTCCACAAAGGTTCACATTAAAATATAGCAATTAGTCTTTAAAGTGCCATAATGTTTTTGATTTAGTTTAGTTTAGTTTAGTTTAGCTTAGTATCGTTTAGTTTTGGTTTTGCCTGATAATGTGTTAGTGCTTATTCATCTAACGATGTAATGTGCGGATGCAGTGAGCACGTATTGATAAATTTTGGGAGCTGTGATTAGCAGAAATCTAGTTGAGAATTTAATTGGTTGAGCAAAAATAATGTGCAGATCATCAGTTTCCTACCAGGGACACTGGGACTTGTGATCCTGATTTCTAACAGGATACCTATTCTATAGGAATGCTGACCATTAGCTCCATGTTGTTCAACGTAGGTGTTTTTTTTTAAACACCCAGAATAAACAAAACACTTGAGGGATAAATGAGAAGGTGGTCACTGATTCATGTGTCTGAGGAAGTGGACTGTATCCATGAAAGTACACACTGAAATTAATCTTATAGTCCTTCAAAATGCCACAATATCTTTGTTTTTATTGATGTTTTGCTTTTGTGTTCAAAATTTCCGTTGCCTGGGGAATGTTTTCATTTATTAAATTTACATCCAGCCTTTCTGCCAAAAATACACTTGAAATGATTAAATATGGTAAAAGAAGATAAACATGCGTACAATTAAAACACATGAAAATAAATAGAAATGGCATCATTCAATCAGTCAAGGTCCTTCTTAACAGCAACCCACTGAGATGCCAAAGAACAACACTCAAAAATGTTATTTACTTTTTAAAAAAAAGTCAGATATGGAAGATGCAGGCAAACATTCATTTTGTGTGCTATGAATGACAAGCAGGAAGAGTTTGGCTAGTCTGCATAATGACTGGGATTTGTCAGATTCTTTGCTGTGGTACAACTGAAACAGCTTTCAGGAAGCTCCTTCTCTCCTCTCTCTTTTTGCACTGAATTCCTCTGTTTCGGGGAGGTGGAGGGGTACTGTCTGATGGCTTGTGGAATGTGCTTTTGAATGCACAAGCTTTAAATCTCTTCTTTAATTTTTTTTATGCCTGTCTGTCAGGAACTGGGCTGGGGGCCAAGCAGGAAATGACACATCAAGAGGCATTTGTGTTGTGCAACATTTTGTGGGACTGATGAAAGGAGATACACTGCCTATTTAAACATTCCTTGCCTAACAGACTGCATGGCAGTAATTCTACTCACAGACACATGGGATGACATGCCAGAGAGCTAAATCTTAACATCACTTATGCAAAAATGATCACAGAAGTTGAAACTAGGCTGTGTTCTCCTTGTTTTGCCCTTAGTTCCCTTTTTCTTCCAATGGATATTTATTTAAATACATTTCCCATTGTGACCTGATTATACAATCAAGACAATATATGCAGAACTTTTTAAGTTGTATGTGAAATGATATTGGTACAAGTACTAGAGGTTGCACGGACTTTATTGCAAACTTGGTAAAACTGCACAAACAAAACATATGTCTACTTTTAATAACCCATTTTGGGTTTAATGTAGTAATAGCTTTTCCTGTTTGCTCAAGATCGAAAAGGCCAGGAGTTTTCAGCTCTTAATAAATGTATTATTTAGGTAATATGGGTATGATATGATATCTTATGGAGATACCCAGACTGATGTAGTAGATAAACTGATTGAGATCTGGGTTCAAAATCCATGCTCGTCCATGAAAATTCACTGGGGGAGTGGAACTAGTAAAACCACCCCTTAAATATCTGTCTCACTTACTGTGAAAGCCCTATTAGTTTTGCTACAAGTTGGTTCTGACTTGACCATTACTTTGGAGTTGAATGGATGTCAGTGGTAGTGGTGAACCTAAAATCCCAGGTTTGCTTGGTCACTGGAAGAGACATGTGGAGCCCATGCTGTTGAAGCAGGATTTGTTGTTGCTGTTTAGTCATTAAGTCGTGTCCAACTCTTCATGACCCCATGGAGCAGAGCGTGCCAGGCCCTCCTGTCTTCCACGGCCTCCCGGAGTTGGGTCAAATGAAACAGGATACTCCAGTTCAAAATGGGGTTGTACTAAATTTCTGTCATACATTGGGCTAGAGTTCTCAGTCCTTTCTCAGGAACTCAGGAAATGTGAAAAGGAACAAGATTGGTGGGTATTAAAACGTACAAGTCACACTGATAGATAGCGGTAATGATGTAAAAAGAAGCATATGAGAAGAAGGATCTGAGACAAAAGGAAGAAAAACACACCCTTTTTTCTGTCTCCAAGAATTCCCTTCCCACACATTGCTGCTGAATTTGTTATGACAGGAAATTGTGAGAAATGTAGATATTTTTTTGCTAAAATAAGGAGCATGGATTTCAGACATCTTATTTCCAAGGCTGATGGATCTCCAAAATACAAGGCATCCATACCCCACACATCTGGTTTCTAGTGAAAATAGTGCTGTGGAAGTAGGAGTTGGGTGTCAGATTTCACAGCTATTGTGTGTGTGTGTGCATGCACGCACGCGTGCACACACATTTCTGCATCTAGGCCACATGTGGTTGTAATAAGTATGTGCAAAAATATTTTAAATAAAAAATCAGGGGAAAATAATAGTTTAGCAATATCTGTCAGATTGCTGTAATTTATCAATATTTAAAACCAATAAGTAAGTTATTTTTTAACCTTTCCATCTCAAGAACGGGATGGACCATTATTAAACCTGCCAGTCATACTTCACAAAATTGTAGGATGTGTCTTTTTCTAAATATAGGGCTAGTACCTGCTCCTCTCTCTTTTTTATTTTTAATGGTAGAATGTAATAATCTGTCTTACCTTTATATGACCACAAACACATTAAAAAATACATTGGGCAAGCTATGATTTTTTGCAACACTAAACAGCTGGCATAGGCTGTCCTCAATCAAATGTTCAAATGAGTGTGTGCAGGTTTTTAGCATGCCAATCTTGCATTGTAATCTCCTCCATTATAACTTTGGTTGCCATCTACACATGGAGGGTGACACATTTGAAGAGAGGAGCTTTCTGTATTTTTGGGGCTCTTCACACAGAATCTTGGAAAATCAGGGTTCTATTTTTCATGAAGACCTGCAGATATAGGAAGCTTTCCTCCATCATTCTCCACCTGAAGACGGTAGTAGTATGGAGGAAGGAGGCAGGGCCACTACAATTCAACTCCTCTTGTGTTTTCTTTACATTGTAACTAACCTTTAACAGGTATAAATTGTATATGAAGAAGAATACTGGCGGTTCAATTTTTTTAAAAAATTATTTATTAAATTTATACCCCGCCCATCTAGACCCAAGTCTACTCTGGGCGGCTAACAATAAAAAATGGCATAAAAGCGGTATAATAAAATAAATGGTGAGGGAGGTTGGAATGTTGCTGAGAATGGTGAAGTTGGTCCTCAGTAAAATTAAAGTAAGACTAAAAGCTTGAATGAAGACTTCTGAGAAAGTTCCTGGTTTTAGTCCAGCAGTGCCTAATTTCTTTGTAACAAATGTGGTAGCAAAACTTCCAGAAAGATTTAAGAAACGATTGGTGTCATTTTTGGTTTCACCTAGGCATGAGCTGAGTTTAGTATAATGTGCATGAACTTTTGAGGTGTGTGTGTGTGTGTGTGACAGACAATTGTTGGATCAAGTGTGTCATTGTGTTAGTGATTTTACATTCCCTTCCTTATTGAAAGCTTTGATAGCCTTAAGTTGTTGTATGTTTTCGTCTCCAGCTACCCTACAGCAGTGTCTCAATTGCTCTTCCAGGATGAAATTCTTAAAAAAAACAACAACACCACTGGTACTTTCCCTGTTGCTTGGGCATGTCCTGGTCCTTAAAAAAATTCCTTGCTACCTGTGCTCTCCACTGTAGTTTAGAGCCCATGTTCAATCATCTCAGCCTTCAAAGAGGTGGAAGATGTGAGTGAAAGAAGCAACCCTAAATCTTTTTTTTTTTTTTCCTTTGGATTTTGCCTGATACGGTTGCACAGACTAATATGGCTACCTCTTCTAAAACTAAATAATGTGTGTTCTTTAAAATAAGTTTCTTTATAAAAATGAATGGGTGGGACAAAGTGAAATTTTCCATGGGCATTATCTGAATTACTTAAGGTCATGTTGTGTTTTTGTGCCATATAAATATTACATTTCCTAGTATAATGTAATAAGTCATGGTCCTAGAGGTATTTTCCTTAACAAGAGTAAATTGCTTGCGAGATGCACATGTACTTATCTTTACAGAACATGGAGATTTTGTGGTGCAAGTTTCAAGGTTTACAGGACAATTCTAACCATATCTGCACAAAGTCCCATTGAGCTGAATAGCTCTGTCACCCAGGAAAAGGGCATTGCTTAGGCCTAGCTGAAATCACTTCTCATACAGACCATTCACACCTTTCTGCTGTCTCTTTAGTGGATCATAGCAATCAGAATGTGAGTGGTGGCTGGAGAGAAATGTTGCCGTGGGAGCTAATATAATAGAGACTAAGGTAGCTAGGAGCCAAGTTTCATTAGCTTCCTTGTGTGATTGAACTAATGCTATGTTGCAGATACAGTAGCTTTGCCATAATGATTACATTTATGCATTTTATTGTTTTTACTCTGCCAAAAATTCTTGAGCTATAATAGCTACATTGTATGAACTGTGCAGGAAGGACTTGTGTTCTGAAAATCATTTACATTCTCTCTGCAATATGTCACCTGTAGTTAATTTCAGAATTCAAGGCCAACCCCCCCCCCCCCAAAAAAACTTTTTTAAAAATTAAGGGAACCTGTCTATCAAATTCAGTTCCTTCTTTCTCTACAAAAGAATTCAAAGAAATGTGTGGGCTTCACTTTATGTTCATATGGGAGTGTTTAGGTTTTAAGGCACATAGGAAATCTAGGCCAGCATAATTCCATTTTTTTACATTAAAAAGAAAAATACATTATTTGGCTTAATTTTGTAATAATCCCTTCTCTTCTTATCTTTATCCGTATGCTTTTCCTCATTCACTACCACCACAACCCTTTTCTCCTTCATGTAAAAGTATTTGTGAATAATATTATTTTATAACTTTGTAAATGGCATGTAAACATCAGCTGGACTGCCTGTGTAGCCCACAGAGTGCTTGAAGGAAGCCATATGGACATCAGATACAGTTAGCAACACAACCCAGCAAGATTCTTGAGCCTTGTTAAAACTGCTTTTGTTCTGGAATTCTGGAATTCAGGTACACAAGTGAGTGAAGTTGTAGGTGGACTGCTATACCTTTGGAAATAAACATGCTTTTTTTAAAGGTAGCATTTCCTTGTACTATTAATAACATTATTAATAATAATTAAACTCATTTAAAATGAAACTAATTATTTCAAATGGGCATCTTTAATCATCCAGATACCCTAGACACCAAGAAATGGCTAGTCCTCTTTGCAGACTGTTATGAACAGTTTTATGAGCCCTTTTCCTACCCTGTTTCCCCGAAAATAAGACCTAACCTGAAAATAAGACCTAGTATGATTTTTCAGGATGCTCATAAGCCCTACCCCAAAAATAAGCCCTAGTCAAGTGAAACCCTGCCCTCCACCATGGTGCAGCAACCAGAAGATGACATAACTGTATTTGAATAAATGTAGACTGTTGTCCATGAAAAAAAAAAACATCCCCTGAAAATAAGCCCTAATGCATTTTTGGGAGCAAAAATTAATATAAGACCCTGTCTTCTTTTCGGGGAAACACGGTATAAACTTCTCTTCCAGGTTATTGCACTGCCACCTACAGTTTTGAAGGTATTGCCTTCATCAGTTGCAGAATAGCCCAAAATATGTTTTGTTTTTAAATCTAAGGAATAGTAGACGGAATTGGGGAAGTCAGGAAAAACACTAAGGTATCCATAATTAAATAATTTCTTGCTGTCAAGTCAATTCTAATTTACGGCAACCTTTGCCAGGGTTTTCTAGATAGAACATACTTAGAAGTTTACCATTCTCTTCTTCTGGGGCACCTTTCTAATTGAATTATATTTAACCATGAGATCCCCTCTCCTCCTAATACCCTTTTTATGTCTTCTTTAGAGAGATTAACTTCTTTCTACAATGATCGTACATTCTGCACTGAAAAATAACATGTTCAAATGATTCGATATCCCCATTTCCACATAATCGTATTTTTTTATCTCATCCAGTAACATAGGCCTATTGCCACTTAGAGTTGGTTTAAATGTCTGCAGTTTCTTGTGAAGGAGAAAATAAGCATATGTGTACATTTTCTATGCCAGAAACTATTTTTTCATACAGAAGAAAATAATGGGCTTCATTACTGAGATTGATTTGCTTCTGCCTCCTTGTCCATAATGAAATTCATAGTATTGAAAGATCATATGACTCTTCTTAAACCAGGCAGCAAAGGTTGTGCTGAATGCAGAAAAGGCACAACAGGATGCGAAATTCAACTTTGTTTTATGCTTTTTAAGTGCACTTTTTTGGCTGTTACACTGTGATTGTTTTTAAAGCAGTTGCTCTCATAGGTAAGCTTCATTAAGTTAAATGGTAAGTGAAAACTGGATTGCAGTCTTAACATTTTATAAACATTGAGAGAGAGAGAGAGAGAGAGAGAAGACCTGTTGAAAACTCAGAGGGGTTGATGCTTTCCACTGGTTCGAGTATGGGCCATGACCTTCATACCAAAAACAACTAAAAGGAAAAAAAAGAACTATGCAAACCAGTAAAATCACAGTTTAAATTTTGCATCATCATCGTCTTCATACTAACAATTTGCAGTTAGAGGATGGCCTTCATAATAACTAAATCCAGCTGGATTTAGGCCACTGGTTATTTACTTCACCTCAGAATATATTTAGATAATAGATATGGGCATGCCATCCTGTTAATCGAGTTGTTTGCCTTCAACAGTCTCAAGAAATGTGTAAATCTTTTTGACTTCACAATTTTTATATGGGCAACAAATGGTGGCATCATTTGATGAGAAATGACAAAAATGAATGATTTAGAGTTCAACAGAAATAGATTAGGATAATTCAGGGCACCACAATCACTCTTTTCAACTTGGAAGAAATTTCAGTGTTGTGGTGGAGCTGTTGTGCCTGGGATTCCCCTTGCCTCGTCTCTCCCAAATTGCAGTCCATCCTGGAAAATGTTCAGCTTTCAGAGGCGGAAAGAGAATCAGTTGCTTTGTGTGTTCCATTTTGTAGGACAATACATTGTTTCCGGAAATGAAAAGGCATGTCTCCCCATGTATTTGTACTGAAGTGAGGGCATTGTTAAATGTAGTTGCAATGGGAGGATTGCACAGCCAACTGATGTTCAGCGGAAACTTGCAGTATTTTAAAAGTATTGGCCTCAATCCATTTGGAATTAAACATTACTAATCCTTATTCTCAACTGTGTGAGGATTTAAAAAAAAAACAAAAACAAAAAAACCAAAAAACCCAACAACCTCAGAATACAGAATTGTGGCGATCAGATACGTAGGATGTATGTATTTATTTAGACCTTCAGTTTTTATGTTTAGTTTATAGGCTGTCCTGTAACCAATGTTTTTTGGGTGGTTTGCAGGGATTAAAATTGCAGAGACCAAAGTGATAATAAAATGAAAAGACAGAGCCAGTAAAACATTACTGTAAAATCCACAAAGCAGTAAGTAAGCTTTGTTCTTATTGTAGTGGCAAACCTGGGTACAAGCTGTGCTACTCCAGACTGCAAAGGGGAGTTTACATGAGTGAGTGCTCATCTCTACCCTGTTTCCCCGAAAATAAGACCTAACCTGAAAATAAGCCCTAGTATGATTTTTCAGGATGCTCGTAATATAAGCCCTACCCCAAAAATAAGCCTTAGTTAAGTGAAACCCCGCCCTCCACCATTGTGCAGCAACCAGAAGATGACATGACTATAAAATAAAGCATCCCCTGAAAATAAGCCCTAATGTGTTTTTTGGAGCAAAAATTAATATAAGACCCTGTCTTATTTTCGGGGAAACACGGTATATAGGCACTGACCAGAGCAGCGTGGCCATTCTCTTGTGTTGCATAAGCAGTGGAGCTGTCTTGGAGCTTGCACTAAGACCCATCCAGTACTGCCCTGTGTAAACGTAAGCCTAGATGAGAAAACAACAGAAGCAATCTCTGGTGTCTGTATTGGCACACTGGAGATTGCGAAACATGAGCACGGCATTATTCTCGGGCTGCCTTGCAAGAGGTTCTGGCCATCAAAAATTAAACCCTTTATGTACCCTGTTTCCCCGAAAATAAGACAGGGTCTTATATTAATTTTTGCTCCCAAAAACGCATTAGGGCTTATTTTCAGGGGATGCTTTATTTTTTTCATGTACAATCTACATTTATTCAAACACAGTCACATCATCTTCTTCTGGTTGCTGAACAATGGTGGAGTGCGAGTTTTCACTTAACTAGGGCTTATTTTGGGGGTAGGACTTATATTACAAGCATCCTGAAAAATCATACTAGGACTTATTTTCAGGTTAGGTCTTATTTTCAGGGAAACGGTATATATAAATTGGTTATTGCTGAATAAAAATATCATTGCACTACAATATTAAAATAAAATAAGATAAGCTAATACACAAAATTGTTACATCAAAACTGTCACCTAGCATCATACTTCTACATTTTCTAGCACATCACACCAAAGGTATCCACAAATCACTGTACTATATGCTAATATAATACAGATCTGTAATAACAAAATCATAAAATACATATCTGATCCAGTTAAACTAAAATACCCAGGAGACAGTAATATAACATTTGGGAACTTTTAGCATAAGAGTAGTAGGCTTACATTCATGTCTCTGAATCTTTGTAACAAATCAAATAGTATCCAGATACATTGCTGTACATATAGTGGCCTTGACAGCAAATAGCACAACTCTTTGTATCACATGTGGGTTGGATGCTTGTAATAAATAGCTCAATTTCTCTGTTACACTCCTATATTTCACTTTCTTCAAAAGTAGCTGTAAATATGTATAGGAAATTAAATGACAGATGAAGTGTTCTCGTCTGATCTTTGACATGCCAGCTTTCTATGTGGAGGGAATTATTTAAATAACTCAATTCTTTAAAAAAAATTCTGATTTATGAATGTGCGATATTGTGCTTCTTTATCCATGATTCAAATGACCATGAAATGACCCAATATTGCTGCACAGTATCATGCCCTCTTTGCCAGTAGGAAAAAGGATGTCAGGCTTTACAACATTAGCAAAGGACAGACTGAATGTTGATAACACCAATGACAGCAGTCAACATGGTTTGCAGGATCCCCTCTTGTGCTCGCTACCTTTCACAAAGAGACACCAAGCAGGGGAAATCCCAGAAGCTAATTCCTTTTTTTAATCTGTTAACCATTTCTCAGTCAAACACAAAGCACTTGTCAAAACTGTTTTTTTCCTGACAGATGTGAATGGTAGTGAGCACAAGAGGATATCCTGTAGACTAGCCATTCTCAACCATTTTTTGGCCACAGCCATAAACACAATATGAAGGAAATATAAGTCAAATCAGGATTATATAAGCTGTGTAATGAGCCTTATAAGGTGGTGCGTGAAGATTTGTTTCCAGGCTGTGGCCCCCTTCAAATGTGCCTGTACCCCAGATGGGGCTATATGGCTCCCGTAGAGACTGGTAACTGTAGACCATCTTGACTGCTGCCATTGGTGTTGTCAACATTCAGTCCTCCCTTTGGCATGTAAAACTTGGCATTTTTTTTAAACTATGGGCAACAGGCACAATATTGTGGAGCAATATTAGATCAATTCCTGGTGTTTTGAATTACCATGTTTCCCCGAAAATAAGACAGGGTCTTATATTAATTTTTGCTCCAAAAAACACATTAGGGCTTATTTTCAGGGTATGTTTTATTTTTTTCATGTACAACAATCTACATTTATTCAAATACAGTCATGTCATCTTCTGGTTGCTGCACAATGGTGGAGGGTGGGGTTTCACTTAACTAGGGCTTATTTTGGGGTAGGGCTTATATTACGAGCATCCTGAAAAATCATACTAGGGCTTATTTTCAGGTTAGGGCTTATTTTCGGGGAAACAGGGTATGACTACAGAAGCACAATATCCCACATTTATAAACCAGAAGTTTTTTGAAGAATGGAATTTCCTACCTTTTTTATTGGAAATTTATTTAAAACACAACTTCCCTGCCCCCTGCTCTACCCCTGTACATTATGCACAAACTTCAACAGAAACTTCTTTCATGTGGAATTACCTAGTGCTCAAGGATTCCCGAAGCTGAGCACGTGATCTGTACTGTGGTTGCTGGGAGAAGACAAAAACAAGTACAGATTCAATGTGGTTGTAATCTCTTTGTGCAGAAATATTTTGAAGGGCTGTTTGGGGCTTAATGAAATGGTGAAGCAAATGTGTGAATGAGTGCAACACATACAATGGAGAAACTTCAACTGCTCGGGTAAACTAATAGTGCCATGCCCACTCCACACAACACAGACTTGAAAGCTGTGTCCCAGTTTCCAAACCCTTTCCTTGGGGAAGGCAACTAGAGGAAGAAAAGCTGTATCAGACCAAAAGCTTTATGGGCATGATGTGTGCATGTTTTCCAAAAAGATGCTCCCTCACTTGTTGATTTAAAAAAAAAAAAGGGGGGGATCTGGGCATTAGCTAAGATTGTCAGTGGAAACCAATGTCAAAATCATTCATACTATGTGAAAGAAAGAATGTGAAGAAAAACAGAGACAAAAAACAACTCGTTTGAAATGTGGTGTTGCAAGACACCTTTACAGATACCATAGACAGCCAGAAAGGAATAAAAGTGAGTGCTAAATCAAGTCAAGCCTGGATTCGCACTACAGCCAACATGAGTAAACTGGGGTTATCCTTCCCATGCACATATGAGAATACAGAACTGACCAGAAAATACAACATTGCTGAGAAAAGTAGGGGAGGGGGGGGAATAGGAAGAGAGAAAGATCTAATCATAGAAATCATAGAAAAGTGAAGTTGGAAGGGGCCTACAAGGCCATCAAGTCCAACCCCCTGCTCAGTGCAGGAATACAATCTAAGCATATCTGCCAGGTGGTTATCTAAGTTTTTCTTGAATGCCTCCAATGTTGGAGCACTCACCAACTCTCGAGGTAACTGGTTCAACTTCCTAACTGCTCTAACAGGAAGTTTTTCCTGATATTCAGCTGAAACCTGACTTCCTTTAACTTGAGCCCATTGTTGCGTGCCCTGCACTCTGGGATGATCGAGAACAGATCCTGCCCCTCCTCTGTATGACAACCTTTCAAATATTTGAAAAGTGCTCTCATATCACCCCTCAGTCTTCTCTTCTCAAGGCTAAACATGCCCAATTCGTTCAGCCTTTCCTCATAAGGCTTGGTTTCCAGCCCCCTGATCATCCTTGTCACCCTCCTCTGAACTTGTTCCAATTTGTTAGCATCCTTCTTGAAGTGCAGTGTCCAGAACTGGACACAATCCTCAAGGTGAGGCCTAACCAGTGCTGAATAGAGGGGTACTAGCACCTTGATGGATTGGGAAACTATACTTCTATTAATGCAGCCTAAAATAGAATTTGCCTTTTTTTTAGCCACATCACACTGTTGGCTCATATTTAGCTTGTGATCTACGACAATTCCAGGATCCTTCTCACTCGTAGTTTTGCTGAGCCAGGTATCCCCCATCTTGTAACTGTGCAATTGGTTTCTTTTTCCGAGGTGCGGTACTTTGCACTTATCCCTGTTGAATTTCATTCTGTTGCTTTCGGCCCAGTGCTCCATCCTATCAAGGTCATTTTGAATTTTGTTTCTGTCTTCTAGGTTATTAGCTATTCCACCCAATTTGGTATCACCTGCAAAATTGACAAGCATTCCCTGCACTCCCTCATCCAAGTCATTAATAAAAATATTGAGGAGCACCTGGGCCGAGGACTGAGTCTTGGGGTACCCCACTTGTTACCTCCTCCCAGTTAGAGAAGGGCCCATTAATAATCAACCTCTGAGTACGATTTTGTAGCCAATTGTGTATCCACCTGACACTTGATCTATCCAGCCACACAAGCCAGGAATTTCTTGGAAGGGCCATACTTGGCAGAATTTGCCTCCCAACATATATCTGAATAATTGAAATCTCCCATCACTACTACGTCGTGTCTCTTTGAAAACCCTGCAATTTGTTTTCCAAAAGTTTTGTCTGCTTCTCTCTTTGATTGGCCGGTCGGTAGTAGACTCCAACTACCAAGTTCCTTTTGTTTTTTGCCCCAACTAGATTGATCCAGATGCTCTCGATGGGACAGCCAATTTCCTCCTCCTGTATTTCTGTGCAGGAATGCGTATTTTTGACATATCCTGCAACTCTACCTCTCTTTTTATTCTCTCTCTTCTTTTTGATCAGTTTATATCCCTCAATTGCTGTATTCCAGTCATGGGAGTCATCCCACCAAGTTTCAGTTATTCCTATCAAGTCATACTTACCCTCCTGAATTAAAATTTCCAGTTCTTCTTGTTTGTTTCCCATACTCCTGGCATTCGTATACAGACACTGGAGGTTGTGTGATTTGTGGCCTGTTTGTCTTTGTACATTTTTATGAATATTATTATCATTATTGTTATGATTATTATTGTGATTATTATTGTTAATGTTGTTATTGTTGCCATTTTGATCAGTTTGGTCCATTTCTCTTATTTTGTGTAAGGCTTAATCTATCCTTAACTCTGTGTTTGTGTCTCGCTCCCCCTTCCTATTCAGTTTAAAGCCCTCCTGATGAAGTTCTTCATGCGGTGGGCAAACACATTCTTCCCAGTCCTTGTTAGATGCAAGCCGTCTCTTGCTAGCAGTCCTTCTTCCAGGGAGCTTAGCCCATGGTCCCAAAAACCAAATCCCTCTCATCGACACCACCTTTGTAGCCAGTCATTCACCCAGAGGATCTTCCTTTCTCTTTTGATTCCTCTTCCGAGCACTGGTAAGATGGATGAAAAAACTATCTGGGCCCCAAAGCCCTTGAGTTTCCTTCCCAGAGCTTCAAAGTCAGACGTGATTTCTCGGTAGCTCCTCTTGGCTGTGTCGTTTGTTCCCACATGGACAAGAAGAAAGAGATATGTATCTGTAGGTTTTATGAGTGATGGCAATCCTTCCATCACATCCCTTATCCGTCCTCCAGGGAGACAGCACACCTGGCGAGTCCATGGATCCTCCTGGCATATTTTGGTCTCAATTCCACGTAGCAGGGAGTCCCCTACTACAACTACTCTCCTCTTCTTGTTTTCGTAGGGTGTGGGTTCAGGGATTGTATTCTGCTCCGCTTCAGCCCTACTCATGTCCTCCTGTGGGGTCTCCTCTGCGTCCTGTCCGACAGACTCTTCTTTAAGTAACTGAAAGCGGTTTTGTAGTTCCACCAGAGAAGAGTGTCTTCTTCTTTTGCTCCTGTGATTCTTTTTCATGGTGGTTCCTCCACTATGTTTGTAGCCTCTACAGCATTTTTTCTCCACGGCAATGTTTTGGTTTTCTTCCATCAGCAGTGCCCCCTCTGACAGCTGCTGCTGCTCAAGAGTTCTATCAATGTAGGCTTCATCTTCCCTTATAGCCTTGAGTGTGGCTACTCGCTGCTCCAGGTCTCTGACTTTCTCTTCTAACAGTGCCACCAGTTTACACTTGTTACATGTATACAGCGTTTTACACTCAGGAACAAAGACAAACATAGCACAAACTTTGTAGGTAACCACAACTGAATTGTCTCCACCCTTCATAATCCCTTCTAGCTTTTTTCCTTTCAATTGTTTGTTTAGGATACCTGTCCCTCTTGTTTTGTCAGTTTAAATGTAGTTGTACGTATACCCAAGGAACCAAAAACATTTGTTAGGGACCTCCCCCGGCGAACTCCCGTGGCAAACTCCCTGTTTGCTCTCCTGGTCATGAGCTCTTGTTGTGAGCTCCCTGGGTCTGCGTTTAGCTTTATTTGTCAGCTGTGCTCCACCCGGAGTCAGGAATCAAAATATGATACCAATTGTCTCAATAAAGGAAAACACGGCTGTTAGTTTTCAAGACCGGACAGAACTTACTGGAAAATACATAATTGCTAGGCAGGGGGTGGGGAGTAGAATGAGGGAATAACCTAACATGAGACACTGTTGGTTTGTAAGATCTGAGTAGACATGTTAATGATAGGACATTTGGGAGATCATTAGACATCACACATCAGAAGTGACTTGATGGCACATAACTGGAGTTTTTTTCTTAATTAACAGACAAATGTATAGTGACAAGGTGGGTGGAATGGTTGAAATATGACAGGATATAGGCACTGGAGCTCTCTTAAAATTGAGTAAGACCATCACCAGCCATAAAACAAAAAACTGTAATTTCACAGCTTAAATGAGTGAGCTTCTGAATGAGCTTCTCTCTCTCTCTCTCTCTTTTTTTAAATATCTTTTTAAAAGTTTTTACAACGAGACACAGAATCTCTTTGCCAGCACCAATGCCTGTTTGGCCAGGAATCAGGTGAAAAGTTGTCCTGAGAGTCAGCTTATTGAGACCTGACTGACAGTGTCAAAAGTTCAGATTGCCCCAGACTTGGAGCTGGTTTCCCCTTTGAAGACTTGCATCAGGGGCCTGTTCTCAGAAATCCTGAGAATGTTTACTGAAAGGACTCAGGGTTAGCAACAAACACAACCACTTTGTGCTTTCACAATGCAGAAATATTTTGAATATGCCTTACAAAATTGTATGCTAGTTTCCTGGAAATACATGGCAAAATGTCCCTTTCTGGAGGACTCTCACTCCATTACTTTCTTTAAAGCAATGTTGTTTTTCTTTTTCTTTACTCTCCAAATGAAACCAGCCTTTTGACTGACTTTTCATTGCAATCCAAACATCCCTCTTCCGGGACATGAATCTGCAACTTTGGAACAGTCTTGGGAGTAAGCTTGTCCACGCATGCTCAGTTTTTGAAAAAAGTCTCTGTTTTTCCCTTCTGAAATGCCTTTTTAAAGAATCAATATTTCAGCCCCTGCAGTCAGGATTCCTTCCAAATTAGAAAATGTGGATGGGGCCAACCTTTCTCTTTCAAGATAAGCAAGATTGATCTTTTCAGTTCATTTGTTTTGTTTTAAATCTGGGGATGTTTAAGTTTGCTTGTTTCCGCATGCATGGGATCAGTTTTACTTTTTAAAAATCGTAACTCAAAATTCCTGGCCAAACTTTTGCACAGAGCAAGAACAAGCTGTCTTCTATATCCATGCGAAATTTATTGCTGATCCAAAGTCCAGTTTCAAGGTTACAATCCTTTGTTTGGGCTACCCTCATTTTTAAAATTGCCTTGATTTGCACTGCCAGCACAATAACATCACCGCACTCTTGTGCAGTCACACAATCCCTTAATTTACAGCCTGATTGTGTTAGAGTCCTACCACAGATTTACATAGACCTTTTATCTTCAGTATGACTAGGTAAAGGTACTAAAGTATACAAAATGTGCTTTATGCTTTGAATTGCACGAATAATTTGTCATTGTCTCACTTCCTTTTCTGTTGATAGTTACACATGTGCCTCCTTGGAGGCACAATAAATTTTCAAATGGTGCATTGTCATGATTAAAGTTTGGCAGCTAATATATTTTGTTTCTAATGAGGATTTCAGAGGTTGGGAAAGATGTATGAATGAAATGCAGTGTTTTTCCTTCTAAGCAAATTCTTTGATCTGCTAATAAAATGCACGGAAGTGATGTATCACCTGTTTGTTTGCTGGAGTAGAATGGTAAGTTGTTACATTGAGTAGTGATCTTGTGCAAAGTCCATTCCTCTTACCATTACACTATACTATCTTCTTCATGGTCTCTGTGAATGCACATGCATGGGTTATTCTGCGCCTGCGCAGGACTTCTTGGAAGTTTCTAGAGCTTAAAGATGTGATTAGTAGGACGTTCCCCCGTGGCGCGCATGCTCCGCCCACCTGAAGTCCCCTCAGTTCCCTTTAGCCGCTGCTTAGGTAAGACCTATCTCGACGACTAGAGCAACTTTTGATCGCGATCACTATTTCTTCTTTGTGCCTTCTAAGGCTTTTTCACCTCTTTGTTTGATGTTTCCCCGTGAGTTCTTTTTGTTCTAAAACAATTTCTCCCTGTGGTTTCCCTTTGCTTTCTTTTTACTTTCGTTCCCCCCCATATTTCCCCCTTCCCTATCTTCCTGCTTTTTTTATGCCCCCCCAGCCCGTTTAAGAAGTGCGTGTTGTGTGCAAACAAGATCCTGCTTTCAGACGGCCATGACCGCTATCTTTTTTGCCTGGGGGAGCAACATCAAACCCATTCCTGCCCAGAGTGTAAAAAACTCACCAAACTGGCCCTTAAGCTCCATCTCCAACGTCTCCGCACATTTCTCTGGGAGAAATCCCTTAATCCAGCTGTCCCCAACCTTTTTGGGGCCGCGGACCGGCTGGGGGGAGCGAGCTCTATGTGCGGGGGGGGGGGGGCAGGGGCACGTCACGCTTGCGCGATGGGCGTGTCATGCTCGTGGGGGCGTGTCATGCATGCGCGCTCGCGCAACGCGCCCCCACACGAGCGTGACACGGCCACCATGCGGGCGCAACACGCCCACCGCGCATGCGTGCAGGGGGTGGAGATCCGTATCTGCGGCCCAGTTACGGCAAGCCCATGGACCGGCACCGGACCGGGGGTTGACCACCCCTGCCTTAATCCACCCACCGCCTTGATGGAACCTACTTCGCCTCCTATCCCTAGACAGGATGTGCCTAGGCCCGTGTCGAGCACAACCACTCCATCTCCTAAACCAAGGGAGCAGTCTAAATCCACCTCGAAGTCGGTATCGGCATCGAAGGCCTCCTCGACACGGTCTCAGGGCCAGTCGCCTAAGAAGAAAAAGGACAAGGGTGGATCGAAACAGGCAGATAAATCATCCAAGCCTACTCAACTTACTCAACCTCAACCAGACCTCCCTTCACCGATTCTGGAAGAGTCCTCCAGAGAGGCTCCCGATTCTTTGTCGGAGGTGGAAGATCCACTCCTGCTACCTCCTGACCAGGCTCCTGTTTCTGTGGTGAGCCTCTCGCCTAGTCTTGGCCCATCAGTGGCTGATGTCCTCTCCAACCCAGCCTCGGCCCATTCTAGCCCTGCATCTTCAGGGCGGGCAGTTATGGTTCAGTTTTCCAACTCGGAGTCTTCTCCACACCAGTCTCCTCCTTGCAAACATGTGTCAAAGAGACGTAATCTCTCACCCGATTTCCAGGATCCTCCACATTGGGAGTTTTACTACCCCCAAGACCCTTCTCGATATCACGTTCAGGCAGACTACCGAGATCCTTATTATGCTGAGTATGACCGATACCAGCATCGCAGAGATGATATCGACCCGCATGCTGGACTTTATTATTATTATGATGAACCAAAGAGAGTGCGATATGCATTCGCTTATCCCACCTGAGCCTTCTCCGTCTCCATCACCATCTCCACCCCGACATCGACATTGGGCTCATACATCCAAGCTTCAGTCGTCTCTTCCGGCTCCTTTGCATGCCAAATCAGCTCTCAAGCATACTTCTTCACGTTCAACAGAGCAACCTGCCTCCAAACGCTCCTGTACATCTTCTGTACCGGTTTCTACTTCTCAATCTCACCTGCGTACTTTGTCTCTTCAGGTCACTACCACCTATAAGGGACCTCCCCCTCCTCTGCCTGACACCGACAGAAGGTTGTCGACTCTTCCGGCTACCACATCCAAGACCTCAACATCTAGACCTTGACAACGGTCACCCTCTTCTGAGTCCGCTGTTTCCGAGACGCACGACCTGCCCCTCGGAAATTTCTCAGGAGTTGCCCTCCAACTTGCCTACTCCCGATTCCAATGTGGTGGATAATCACCTTCCTTCACCTTCTGAAGACTTTACATCCTATTCTCAACTTATACTCTGCATCGCCAAATCCCTCGAGGTCGAACAGCCTCCACCTCCAAAACAGAACCTAGTATTCAATGACATCAACCAGAATAAAACCACACCGCTCAGTCTGGCTTTCATACCAGCTATGCTTGATTTGGTAAAGGAGTCTTGGGATAAACCACTGTCCTCCCTTCAAATATCCAGACGAGTCGAGAACCATTATAAAACTCATGGTTCAGATACGTCTTTTCTTGCAAAGCATCCAGTACTGAATTTGATCATTGTGGAATCAAATCAATCCCGAGCTCGCAATAAATCATTGGTAGCTCCAACAAATAGGACAGAAAGTTAGACGTTCTGGGTCAGCGTCTCTACTCTTTAACATCTTTCATCATGAGGGTAGCCAACCAGCAGGCTGCTATGGGTGCCTACCACAGGCAACTCTGGAATAAGGTCCTCCCAATATTACAGGCTGCTCCTGAGGACACCAGGGCTGAAGCTCTTAATGTCCATCTAGAAGCTTCCACCCTGGCAAAACAACAACGAATAGCTGCTTGTCACACCGCAGATGCCGCCTCCAAGGCTATGGCTACTGCAGTCACGCTTAGACGGTATGCCTGGCTTCATTCAGCAGGCATCACAGATGACACCAGGTCTTGTATAGAAGACCTCCCCTTTGATGGAGCAGGTCTATTCAACGAAAAGACTGATGAGGTAATGGACAACCTCCACAAAATCAGGAAGACAGCCAGATCCTATTCTACCCAGCAACCCTATTGATATCAACGTCCCCAATGGCATCAACTCTCCTTCTTCCAGCAACCGTATCAACAACAACAGTACCGTCCATACGAAACTCAACTCCCAGAAAGACCTTTTTCAGGACCCTCCACTTCCACATCCTCCACCTTTCGACCTCATGCTCAGCATTGTCAGCCCTTTTATTATCCTCAGAAAAAGGGCAAACAATATATTTGACTCTGTTCAGCCCGAGGTCAGCCTTCATCCTTCCTTCCAAACCCACCTTCACCCTTTCCTCCGCTCTTGGTCTCGCATCACAAACAACTATTGGGTACTGTCTATCATTCACCACGGCTATCTTTTCGAATTCAAAGAGCTTCCACCAATCGGTCATGTCAAGCACACTCCATACTTGCCAGCTTTTCAAGACAAAATCTTCCTCCTCCTTCAGAAGCAAGCCATTCTCAGAGTTCCAAACCACAATCTTCACAACAGTTTTTACTTCTGTTACTTTACAGTTCCAAAGCGAGACGGAGGTCTCCGTCCCATCCTCGATCTCAGACACCTCAACAGATACATCCAGCCCAGACGCTTCAGGATGGTTACACTCGATACCGTCATCCCTCTCCTTTCTCAGGGAGGCTGATTTGTTGTGATCGACCTCCAGGACGCTTACTTTCACATTTCCATCCATCCACACCACCACAGGTACCTCTGCTTCTGCTTCGAAGGCACTGCCTACCAGTTTTGTTCTCTTCCATTCAGCCTTTCCACCGCTCCATGAACCTTCACAAAGTGCCTTGCACCAGTCACTGCACATCTCCGGCTACATGACATAACCGTTTTTCTCTATATCGACGATTGTCTGATCGTATCAAACTCTTACCAAGGCACCTTAAGAGACACTCGCTTCACTCTCTCCACGCTTGCGGACCTCGGGCTCAAGGTCAATTTCACCAAATCTCGACTACAGCCCTCTCAAACCGCGGACTATATAGGGGCCCGCCTCGACTCATCTCGGGCCAGGGCCTTTCTGCCCCAGAAGTGAATAACCAAACTAAAATCTGCAATAAGGCCTTTTCGTCCCTTTGCTCCGGTCTCAGCACATCGAGCTCAGCATCTTCTCGGCCTCATGGCCTTGACTACATCAGTTACCCAACATGCCAGGCTCAAAATGAGATCCCTTCAAGCCTGGTACCTTTCCCTATTCGACCCAATGATCGACCCCACCGCTCCAAACTGTTGACAGTTTCCAGGGATTTAGCTCACCAATTTACCTGGTGGACCTTCCTCCCACATCTCACAGTCGGCCGTCCATTCACTCCTCTCCAGCTCACGATTCAGGTCACCACCGACACCAGCCCCACAGGATGGGGCGCTCATTGTCAAGGCCATAGAATCCATGCTCTGTGGACAAAAAGAGAACAAACCTTTCATATCAACCATCTCGAGCTGCTTGCCATCATCAAGGCCTTTCGTACCTTCCATCCTCTCATTGTCGGTCAGGCCATTCAGTTGGCCACAGACAATATGACCGCACTATACTGTGTAAACAAGCAGGGAGGTATGCACTCCCTCTCTCTTCTGTACCTCACGATCCACCTCTGGGAGTGGTGTTACACCCACCACGTTTTTCCTATTGTGGTCCATGTTGCCACTCACGACAACTTCATAGTGGACTACCTCAGCTGCCTCACTACTCGAACCCACGAATGGGTGTTGGATGACACAGTTTTTGCCCAGATCTCCCAACGTTGGGATGCTCCTACTCTCGATGTTTTTGCCACACAAGAAAACGCCAAATGCATCCAATACTGTTCCAGAGCAGGGAAAGGTGTGGACTCCCTAGGAGACACCTTCATGGGTGACTGGGGAACCGGTCTTCTATACCTCTTTCCTCCTATTCCTCTCATTCAAAGGACAATTGTCAGTTTCGCTCCAATGCCATTCTTGTAGCCCCTTGGTGGCCTCGCCAACCCTGGTTCACCCACCTGCGAATGATGTCAACAGACCTCTTTCACCTTCCTCGCCTCCCACACCTGCTAACTCAAGACAACGGCAGGATCTACCACCCAGACCTGGAGTCCCTCGATCTTACTGCATGGAGGATTCACCGTCCATAGCAGCTGTTCTAGACAAAGCTGGAAAGCCTTCTACTCAGCTTCTCTACCGCTATAAGTGAAAAACATTCTCCACTTTTGCTGCTTCCAAAGGGACTCTCGACAGCATCTGTCTCCCTCAAGACTCTCCTTACATTCCTTCTCCATTTTTTTCATCTTGGTCTATCACATTCCACCTTGAAGGTATACATTTTGGGTATTGTAGCGCATCAACCACTGGATTCAGATGCTGCTCAGCTTTTCTCTCACCCTACTTTGAAGAAATTTCTTAAAGGCCTCCAAAACATTCATCCTCCTCAGCGACCACCACTTCCTCAATGGGCTCTTCAGATGGTCCTCAATGCTTTTACTCATCCTCCTTTCGAACCACTAGCCACTACCAATTTCAAACTTCTTTCCCTTAAGACTTTGTTTCTCGTTGCCATCACATCGGCCAGGCGAGCTAGCGAGTTAGCAGCTCTCCGAGCGGATGCACCATATCTCCAATTTCACCCCGACAAAGTTACCCTATATCCGGATGTCTCTTTTCTACCTAAAGTCCTGTTGGAATTCCATCTCAACCAATCTTTGGTTCTCCCTTCTTTTTTTCCATCTCCAGCATCAGATCTAGAGCGCATGCTCCACACTCTAGATGTCAGACGCTCCCTCACTTTTTATGATGATAGGACTAAATTCTATAGAAAATCTCCTTGTCTGTTCATCTGCCATCATGGTCCTCGCAAGGGTTCTCCAGCTTCCTCACAAACTTTATCAAGATGGATAGTTCAGGCAATCACCTTGTCCTATGAACTGGCGGGAAAACCGCCACCAGAAACTGTCAAAGCCCACTCTACCAGAGCTGTCTCTACTTCTACCGCCTTTCTTCGCGGTATAGATGTCTCCAACATCTGTCGAGCAGCTACCTGGTCTACTCCCTCGACATTTGTGACTCACTATCGGCTGGACATCAGAGCGAAGAATGAAGCTAGCTTTGGCAGAGCTGTTCTTACCTCCTTTTTAACGTGACGTCCCACCAACCGGTAAGTGAGCTTGCTAGTCACCCATTTGTGTGCATTCACAGAGACCATGAAGAAGAAAGAGAGGTTACTTACCTGTAACCATCGTTCTTCGAGTGGTCCTCTGTGAATCCACATGTCCTGCCCATCCTCCCCTCTGTCCATCACATTGTCGTCTCTATTTACCTTTCTGACTGCAGCAGATTTTTTGGGAACTGAGGGGACTTCAGGTGGGTGGAGCATGCGCGCCACCGGGGAACATCCTACTAATCACATGTCTTTAAGCTCTAGAAACTTCTGAGAGGTCCAGCGCAGGCGCAGAATAACCCATTTGTGTGGATTCACAGAGGACCACTCGAAGAACCATGGTTACAGGTAAGTAGCCTCTCTGTTTGAGAGCAGTGGTTTGTAGAGAAAAGGAAGACAAGCCTGAGACCTTGGAAGAGCCTGGAAGAATTCTGGGAGTTGCAGTCCAAAAACAAACAAACAAAAAACCTGCAGAGCTCTATATAGCTGAAGCATATTATGAGAAAAACGTGCAACAATTAATGCACAAAGTTAGCACATTGTAACAATTTGCATAGTGTGCACAAAAGGCTACCTAATTTGCAGAATAAGCAAGTTCGGCTGCACAGATTTTTGAGAACTGGAACATAGATGTCATTTCCAATTATTTCTTGCCTGTGGCAATATAAGTTGGCCTTAAATTTGGGCCAATGGAGCGCAGAAAGTCTGGAAGACCCAGTGTTGGAGAAAGCCAGGGTAGATGATGTAGGGATTATAAACCTTAAATTATACATAAACAACTAGAAAACTGTTGATTTCTGAAGTCATAGCTAAAATTACTATTTCTTTCAAAACTGGTTTATACATATATTAAAAAAGCTAAATAAAATGGAAAAATGTAATTTGTGCCTACAAAATTTTAACTTGCTTGTATATGTATTTAAATTAAATCTGTCAAATTTGGGTCAAAACGTGGGTGCTGTATGATCTGCTACTCCCCCCCCCCCCCCCGATCAAAGTAAAACTGCAATTTTAGAAAACATTTCAAGCTATTGTTTTTGGTCAACAGTATTTTAACTCTTCACAAGACACTGGCAGTAGTTTGAATTTTTTTCTTGTCAAAAAAATAAGCGTGACCAAGTCAAGCTTTAATTTTATGGGACTTGTTTGTACAACTCAGTTTATAGATGATTTAAAAAAAAAAGTCTTAGCATTTTTACTGCATACTATGTCCGTACTGTTTTAAAATTGAAGATACAGTTCATGAATACTGGGAAGCAAGCAAACAAACAAGCAAAAGTTCTAGCTGCATCATCCTTGTTTCTTATTAAACTATACTTCTGTAGTGGAGAATGTGACTTATACAAAAGATATAAAAGGCAGAGCACCTTGAAGTTCAGGTGTTTTGCTGTAAAAGATCCTCATTAGTAGTGTCTGTTGGTAAGATTGTTCAGACTAGTCATAGTTTGTGTCTAGTGAGTGATTATGTTATCGCTGCTATGGGCTTGTACCTGCTTTTTAATCTGGCACTCTGAGTGTTGTTTTCTTCTCATTTATGGTTTTGTTCTTTTTCTTTTTTAAGCGTCTTGAAAAATATGTTTTAAAGTTAAATTCAGTTAAGCAGTGTGGAAGCCCAGTGATATTTTATTTTATTTTTTGACTTGCAATGTGAATGTTGGGGAGAAGTAGCTGTCTAAAAATTACTCTGGTGACTCATTGGCAGAATGTTACAGAAAATAATTGTAGTTTCTTTCTTCCCGAGTATGTTTTGGTTATTGTGAAAATAGCAGTGTTCACTAATTTCATAAACAAGGTATAGGAACAGCATGTTTATAATCTGCTTTACTTTTCTCCTGATTTTCCCCCCTTTATTTTTATTGTAAAATGTCAGCTGCAAAGATGCCACAATATTTTTTTTTTTTGCTGTATTAATTATATTTACATGTGGAAATGGAGGGTCTTTCTCTTAAAGTGATATAATCCTTTAAACACCTGAATTTGAGTGCTTAGATTTTTCTTGGGTTTTAGAAGAGGCATCTTAATTTCATTAGGTGTGCCCTAAACACCATTTCGGCGAGGCTCCAATACTTTGGCCATCTCATGAGAAGAGAAGACTCCCTGGAAAAGACCCTCATGTTGGGAAAGTGTGAAGGCAAGAGGAGAAGGGGACGACAGAGGACGAGATGGTTGGACAGGGTCATCGAAGCGACCAACATGAGTTTGACCCAACTCCGGGAGGCAGTGGAAGACAGGAGGGCCTGGCGTGCTCTGGTCCATGGGGTCACGAAGAGTCGGACACGACTTAACGACTAAACAACAACAACAAAACACCATTTTTCCAGGCAGAAGGTCCTATGTCCTGAAAGGTACAATGAACAGGAGTGCACCAAAAGCTGTTTCCCCCCTTCCCAGCCTTTGGGTGACCTCCAGTGCTGTCTAGCTGGCTATTCATCAAGGCATGGTTTTTGTTTTTGACCAGAAAGAAATGGGAAGCAGAGCACTTAAAAACAACTGCAGCAGCAACAATAAAAATATTGTGGCACCTTTGCAACTTAAATCTGTTTTTATCATGAGCTTTTTAAAATTACTATCTAGCTCATTCTAAAATAAATATGTTAGTCTAGAACAGGAGTCTCCAAAATTTTCAGTGGGATGGCCACATCATATATGCTCCACATTTTTGAGGGCTGAAGGTAGGTGTCCGCGCATACGTCTGCACTCCTGCCCACACTCACACACACTCACACACACATGCCAGCCTGCCCTTCTGCCAGGGCGGATAAAAAGGCAAGGCGGGCCAGATGTGGCCCATGGGCTGTAGTTTGGAGATGCCTGGTCTAGAAGGTACCACAAGACACTGTGATTTTGAGGAGGGAGATGTTATGGTTTTAGTATACATTCCAAATAAGTATTCTTAGCTTTTGCTCCCTGCTTGCTTGAGGGGTTAGCAGGAACAGTTAAAGGCCTGCCTTATACCTTGTGACAAGTGTTAATTAGAGATGGGGGTATTCGAATACGAATATCCCCCCACAGGTGGAAATAACAAGGGGCTGACCCCATGGGGCCGGACTGTCCACTCACCATTCCGCCGCTGATGCGAGCTCAAGGGACCCTTCCTATTGCGCTGTTGTCCGCAGTAGATTAGCCACTCCTGGCAGGAGGTGGGATGTCTTTAAGTCTCCACATAGGTGTTTTCAAATATGGAAGGACACACAGATTTGGTTCCACTGGAAGGAATAGTGAAATGGTTTGTGTGACTGTTTTGATTGGATTGAAAAATTCTTCCTTGCTTCAGGAAAGCAATAGCTATTAAAACATATGGCATTATTCTCAGAAGGGATGTGATTACAGATCAACTTCCTTTTCTTTTATCTATGCAATCAGTTTTCCTTCTTTTGAAACTGCATCTTTTCAGTTTTTATGTGCGTACATGCCAAAAATGTTTACTTCCTTTATGTTCTATAGAAGTTATAATGGGTGAAAAAGCAATTGCAGACATTCAGTTGTCAAAAAAGAATGTGTTGCGATACGTAGGTCACCAAACCAAGCAGTAAGAATTTTAGAGATAGAGACAAAATTAATTGCATTTCCTAACCACAACTTGGAAAGTCCATAAATATTATCTTTCTTTTGAAAAGTGGTGGGCAGCTTTAAAAAAACTTTGCTTGTAATAATGTAAAGACATTGCTTCAATTCAAAAGCAAAATAAAAAGGCATTGTGGCACTTTAAAGACTAACTGCTATATTTTAACATACGTTTTCGTGGAGCATTGACCACTTTTTCAGTCCTATCAGTAAGCATACAGAAACTACATGGTAAAACTCTGCATTCTATTCATATGTCTGAAGAAGTGGACTATATCCCATGAAGGCTTATATTATAATATAGCATTTAGTCTTTAAAGTGCCACAAAATCTTTCATTTTTTACTTGTGTTTTGTTTTGTGTTTAAATGCTTGCACAGACTAACATAGCTACAACTCCAAAAGTTACTCCAATTCAGTTTCCTTGCTTTGCTTGTCTATCCTGGTTCAAGAATTAGAGAAAAATGAATGAAATGTGAAGCACGTTGTTGCGATATATCCCAGAGTTAATTCAAGACTCAGCCAGCTTGGAAAAGGAACTTTGTAATGGGGGTGGAAGGGCTCAGGTTTGAGACTGACTGCTGGTCTCAATTAGGGGCAGAGGAACTGTCTCCTGTAGCTCCAGAGGATATATTCCAGCACAGGGTGGGAATTTCTTTAATCACATTACAGTGGTGCCTCGACTTACGAACGTCTCTACGTATGACCATTTTGAGTTACAACCAGCTCCGGCCGCAAAATTTAGCTTCTACTTGCGACCGGAGCTTCCACTTACGAACAGAAAAAGGCAGGGGAAAAAGGCGGGAAATTCAAATTTCTAACTGTAGGTGGCGATGAGGCTGCTTCTTTGTAGCTTTTTCGCCCTAGCAGTTAGAGAGTGTGCGTCAGAGGAGGAGGCTTGGGACTGCCTCCTTCTGCTTCTGAGTGAGCGTGTGTGTGTGTTTGCAGGGAGGCTTCGGGCTGCCTTGTAAGGTAAGGTGCTGTTTTCTGCTTTTTAAAAACTGTTCTGGGTGTTTTTACAGCGTGGTTTTGAGCTGGGGGGGGTTTGTTTCTGTGCTGTGATGGGTCTTGGGGGGTTTGTTTGTTTTTTGGTTCCCCCCCCATTTCCGATGGGTCTTGGGGTTTTTTGTTGCTTTTTGGAGTGTTTTTTCCCATTTCCGATGGGTATTGGGGGGTTTGTTTGTTTTGGGGGTCCCCCATTTCCGATGGGTCTTGGGGGTTTGGTTGCTTTTGGGGGGTTCCCCATTTCCGATGGGTCTTGGGGGGGTTGTTTGTTTTTTGGCTTCCCCCCCCCATTTCTGATGGGTTTGGGGGGGTTTGGTTGCTTTTGGGGTTTTTTTTCCCCATTTCTGATGGGTCCTGCATGCTTCCCTTGCTTTTTCCTTTGTTTTCTTTGCATTTCCAACCACCCCCTTTGTTCTCTGTGCATTTCCGATCTGCTCTGTTTGTTTTCTGTGCATTTCCAATGGGTCTTGCACGCTTGATTGCTTTTCTTTCTTCCCCCCCCCCCCTTCGGCCGGAAGGGATTAATCGCGTTTCCAATGAGTCTTGCAGTAATTTTTTTAAAAAAATTTTCTTCGGCCGGAACAGATTAATTGCATTTCAATGCATTCTTATGGGAAATGGTGCTTTGACTTCCGACCATTTCGAGTTACGTCCATCTTCTGGAACGGATTATGGTCGTAAGTCGAGGCACCACTGTACATTCATTTGCGCTTCTAGGATATTCCTTGTAATCTGTCATGAGCTCAAGTGGGTAATTTTGCTTTGCCTACCTGCCAACAATCACCCCCATGACACCTTAGCATTGCACGTATTTCCTAATGTCAACCATAAACAAAATTGGTATACCCATGTAGTGTGCCAAGCCTCTGCTTCATTTTGGTCTGCTTCCATTCTGTTCCTCCAGGGCATGAATGAGATTTGGGGAAGGGGTTCATCAGGGACTTTCTGATTAGTAGAGACTATGACATCATCTACCACGCCCTTAGGCCTTCTTTTTCTCTCTGAATTTAGCTGTAGTCTTCAGAGTTGTTGGGAGTGGGAAGTATTTTTTCAGGAGCATTGTATTGTTGCAAGCTATTCCTGATGTAATGCAAGCGTGTGATTTGATCTTAAATGGGAAATTAAAAGCTATCCACTTTACTAAAGATCTTCTCATTTGTTGATATGGAGTGATTTAGCTACATGTATTTTTGGACTCTCTTAGAGGTAGAGGGCTATGGGGACTGTTATAATGAACACATGACCTTCCAGATTTGTCTGTACACCATTGTGTTGCAGCAAAGGCAGGATTCCCTTCAAACTGAAACTGGAATGCCATCTGTGGACAAGAAGTGTTCCTATGATGTTTATCTTCAAAGGAAATTGAGTTTTCTCAGGTTAGAAAGATAGAAGAAACAGGAAAACAGACAAATGTGAGGTGTGCAAGAAAACTGATTTGTTGATTTTGTTTTATGTGAGGTTACCCTATTAGGATTGCTGTAAGTTGGTTCCAACTTGATGGCACAGAACACATACACAGTGTTCCTTTTTTCTTTCTTTAGCCGGTTCTCTGCAGACTCTTATTGTTAGAAGCCTGGTTCAAAAGTGGTGAGTTGCCCTCAGGTTTTGTTCTTCCTCAGAGAAGCAAATTCTCACATTGATTGCTAGACAAGAGATTAAATACTCTGAGCAACTACTATTGTCATTGTTTGTAGGGATAATGAAAATGTTGAATTAAATAATTGCCTGAGGATTTGGTTAACATGCTATGAGAGGCAGCTCATTTGGAGATAGCAAAGTGCTGGAAAACCTTGGTGAGTCTGAATATAAAGGCTTGGATGAATGTCCAGAACTCTCTCTGAAAAACTCACACACAAACAGAGAGTAATAAAATGACGGAAAATGAGAGACACGTTTATGCTTTCTTATTATTCATCATTACATGCAGTGTCTTATGCCATAGTGTAATAAGTTTGCCTTATAACTAGTCTGCTTATTAATTTTTTTATAATCCCATAAAAAAGGCCAAAGTGATTCACATTTATCACTTCCACATTAGATGTCTGCAACATGTTCTGTATGTGATTGCCTTTGAAAAAAATGTTCGTAAATCATAGTAGATGCAAAATACAGAAACCAGGATATGCTCTGGTGTACTTTTAAAACCATATTTAAAGCAGTTTTGTGTCTTCAGTAGATATTTGCAAGTACAGATTGTATGAAATTAGTTCTCAGATTGTTTTAATCAATAGTTTTCTGTGGAGAAACAGAAGCCTGTTCCTTTAAGTTTTCTATTTCAGGTCAAAATACACTTCTTTGGCTTTTTTTCAGAGGCTGTTGGAGTTTACCATTGTATAACTCAAAAAGGCTGTAATCCTGAATCCTTTTAACTGGAAGTAAGCTATGTTTAACACAGTCAAGGTTCCTTCTGAGTAGATGCACAGAATATAACATTAATAAGGTCTGATTTGCTAAAAAAAAGAAAGTAACAAAGTAAAACTTTTTGTGAAGAGCTGTATTGAAGACAATAGAGACAAGATATTTATATATAGGAGCACCCCAACATGTTCTGATTCAATTAATCTAAGTTGTTCTGCCATTTTTAACAGAATTTCACAGTTACCATATTTTTCATTTTGCCTGTTTACTTGGACTTTAGGCATGCTATCTAGTGTCCGTTTAGAGATCATCATCTGGCCCAAGGTCCAAGCTTTAAATTTCTAGATTTTACAACACTGCAAGTATAAGTCAAAATGAGCCCCCCCCCTTTTTTTGGCATTTTGTTTTGCGAGAAACAGGTTTTTCAGTGTGATTTCACTATCATTCTTTTGTAACTCTGAGGTTTTTCCTGATGACAGCGTAAATTTAGGATTTGTCGACACTGGAGCTGTAGACTCTACCATTTTGACCACAGCAAGTGGCATAGTTATTTTTTCCTTTTGAGGCTCTATCTCTCTCTCTTGCTTTTCAATAGCTGCAGATTGAGCTTTGCCAATACAGTGGTGCCTCGACTTACGACCATAATCCGTTCCAGAAGATGGGCGTAAACTCGAAATGGTTGTAAGTCGAAGCACCATTTCCCATAGGAATACATTGAAATCACATTAATCCGTTCCGGCCGGGGGGGGGAATACCCCCCCCCCAAAATAAAATAAAAATAAAACACTGCAAGCCCCATAGGAACGCACTGGGGCCGAAAAACAAACACACAAAAACAAAAAACAACACAGCCAGCCCCAGCGGAACGCTATGGGGCTGGGAAAAAAACACTCAAAAAACCCACACACGCACAGCCAGCCCCAGCGGAACGCTATGGGGCAGGGAAAAAACACTCAAAAAAACCCCCCCACACACAGCCAGCCCCAGCGGAACGCTATGGGGCTGGGAAAAAAACACTCAAAAAACCCACACACACACAGCCAGCCCCAGCGGAACACTATGGGGCAGGGAAAAAACACTCAAAAAAACCCCCACACACACAGCCAGCCCCAGCGGAACGCTATGGAGCTGGGAAAAAACACTCAAAAAACCCCCACACACAGAGCCAGCCCCAGCGGAACGCTATGGAGCTGGGAAAAAACACTCAAAAAACCCCCCCACACACAGCCAGCCCCAGCGGAACACTATGGGGCAGGGAAAAAACACTCAAAACCCCCCCACACACACACACACAGCCAGCCCCAGCGGAACGCTATGGAGCTGGGAAAAAACACTCAAAAAACCCCCCCACACACACAGCCAGCCCCAGCGGAACGCTATGGAGCTGGGAAAAAAACACTCAAAAAAACCCCACACACACAGCCAGCCCCAGCGGAACGCTATGGGGCTGGGAAAAAAACACTCAAAAAACCCACACACACACAGCCAGCCCCAGCGGAACGCTATGGGGCAGGGAAAAAACACTCAAAAAACCCACACACACAGAGCCAGCCCCAGCGGAACGCTATGGAGCTGGGAAAAAACACTCAAAAAAAAACCCCCACACACAGCCAGCCCCAGCGGAACACTATGGGGCAGGGAAAAAACACTCAAAAAACCCCACACACACACACAGCCAGCCCCAGCGGAACGCTATGGGGCAGGGAAAAAACACTCAAAAAAACCCCCCCACACAGAGCCAGCCCCAGCGGAACGCTATGGAGCTGGGAAAAAAACACTCAAAAAAACCCCACACACACAGCCAGCCCCAGCGGAACGCTATGGGGCAGGGAAAAAAACACTCAAAAAAACCCCACACACACAGCCAGCCCCAGCGGAACGCTATGGAGCTGGGAAAAAAACACTCAAAAAAAACCCCACACACACAGCCAGCCCCAGCGGAACGCTATGGGGCAGGGAAAAAACACTCAAAAACCCCCCCCACACACACAGAGCCAGCCCCAGCGGAACGCTATGGCGCTGGGAAAAAACACTCAAAAAAACCCCCCACACACAGCCAGCCCCAGCGGAACACTATGGGGCAGGAAAAAAAACACTCAAAAAACCCCCCCACACCACAGCCAGCCCCAGCGGAACGCTATGGAGCTGGGAAAAAACACTCAAAAAAAACCCCCCACACACAGCCAGCCCCAGCGGAACGCTATGGGGCAGGGAAAAAACACTAAAAAAAACCCCCCCACCACACAGCCAGCCCCAGCGGAACGCTATGGAGCTGGGAAAAAACACTCAAAAAAACCCCCCACACACAGCCAGCCCCAGCGGAACGCTATGGGGCAGGGAAAAAACACTCAAAAAAACCCCCCACACACAGCCAGCCCCAGCGGAACGCTATGGGGCTGGGAAAAAAACACTCAAAAAACCCCACACACAGCACAGGCCAGCCCCAGCGGAACACTATGGGCAGGGAAAAAAACACTCAAAAAACCCCCCACACACACAGCCAGCCCCAGCGGAACGCTATGGAGCTGGGGAAAAACACTCAAAAAAACCCCACACACACAGCCAGCCCCAGCGGAACGCTATGGGGCAGGGAAAAAACACTCAAAAAACCCCACACACAGAGCCAGCCCCAGCGGAACGCTATGGAGCTGGGAAAAAACACTCAAAAAAACCCCACACACACAGCCAGCCCCAGCGGAACGCTATGGGGCAGGGAAAATACACTCAAAAAACCCCACACACAGAGCCAGCCCCAGCGGAACGCTATGGAGCTGGGAAAAAAACACTCAAAAAAACCCCACACACACAGCCAGCCCCAGCGGAACACTATGGGGCAGGGAAAAACACTCAAAAAACCCCCACACACACAGCCAGCCCCAGCGGAACGCTATAGAGCTGGGAAAAAACACTCAAAAAAAACCCCCACACACAGCCAGCCCCAGCGGAACGCTATGGGGCAGGGAAAAAACACTAAAAAAAAACCCCCCACACAGAGCCAGCCCCAGCGGAACGCTATGGAGCTGGGAAAAAAACACTCAAAAAAAAACCCCACACACACAGCCAGGCCCCAGCGGAACACTATGGGGCAGGGAAAAACACTCAAAAAACCCACACACACACAGCCAGCCCCAGCGGAAACGCTATGGAGCTGGGAAAAAACACTCAAAAAAACCCCACACACACAGCCAGCACCAGCGGAACGCTATGGGGCAGGGAAAAAACACTCAAAAAAACCCCACACACAGCCAGCCCCAGCGGAACGCTATGGAGCTGGGAAAAACCACTCAAAAAAAACCCCCCACACACAGCCAGCCCCAGCGGAACGCTATGGGGCAGGGAAAATACACTCAAAAAACCCACACACACAGAGCCAGCCCCAGCGGAACGCTATGGAGCTGGGAAAAAAACACTCAAAAAAAACCCCCCACACACACAGCCCAGCCCCAGCGGAACCACTATGGGGCAGGGAAAAAACACTCAAACCCCCCCCCCACACACACAGCCAGCCCCAGCGGAAACGCTATGGAGCTGGGAAAAAACACTCAAAAAAAACCCCCCCACACACAGCCAACCCCAGCGGAACACTATGGGGCAGGGAAAAAAACACTCAAAAAAACCCACACACACACAGCCAGCCCCAGCGGAACGCTATGGAGCTGGGAAAAAAAAACACTCAAAAAAACCCCACACACACAGCCAGCCCCAGCGGAACGCTATGGAGATGGGAAAAAACACTCAAAAAAACCCACACACACACAGCCAGCCCCAGCGGAACGCTATGGAGCTGGGAAAAAACACTCAAAAAACCCCCACACACAGAGCCAGCCCCAGCTGTGGAACGCTATGGAGCTGGGAAAAAACACTCAAAAAACCCCCCCCACACACACAGCCAGCCCCAGCGGAACACTATGGGGCAGGGAAAAAACACTCAAACCCCCCCCACACACACACAGCCAGCCCCAGCGGAACGCTATGGCGCTGGGAAAAAACACTCAAAAAAACCCCCCGGACACTATGGGGCAGGGAAAAAAACACTCAAAAAAAACCCCACACACAGAGCCAGCCCCAGCGGAACGCTATGGAGCTGGGGAAAAACACTCAAAAAAACCCCACACACACAGCCAGCCCCAGCGGAACGCTATGGGGCTGGGAAAAAACACTCAAAAAAACCCCCTCACACAGAGCCAGCCCCAGCGGAACGCTATGGGGCTGGGAAAAAACACTCAAAAAAAACCCCACACACACAGCCAGCCCCCAGCGGAACACTATGGGGCAGGGAAAAAACACTCAAAAAACCCCCCCACACACAGCCAGCCCCAGCGGAACGCTATGGAGCTGGGAAAAAACACTCAAAAAAACCCCCCACAACACAGCCAGCCCCAGCGGAACGCTATGGGGCAGGGAAAAAACACTCAAAAAAACCCCACACACAGCCAGCCCCAGCGGAAACGCTATGGAGCTGGGAAAAAAAACACTCAAAAAAACCCCACACACACAGCCCAGCCCCAGCGGAACGCTATGGGGCAGGGAAAATACACTCAAAAAACCCCACACACACAGAGCCAGCCCCAGCGGAACGCTATGGAGCTGGGGAAAAACACTCAAAAAAAACCCCCCACACACAGCCAGCCCCAGCGGAACACTATGGGGCAGGGAAAAAAAACACTCAAACCCCCCCCCACACACACACAGCCAGCCCCAGCGGAACGCTATGGAGCTGGGAAAAAACACTCAAAAAACCCCCCCCCACACAGCCAACCCCAGCGGAACACTATGGGGCAGGGAAAAAAACACTCAAAAAACCCACACACACACACAGCCAGCCCCAGCGGAACGCTATGGAGCTGGGAAAAAACACTCAAAAAAACCCCACACACACAGCCAGCCCCAGCGGAACGCTATGGAGCTGGGAAAAAACACTCAAAAAACCCACACACACACCCAGCCAGCCCCAGCGGAACGCTATGGAGCTGGGAAAAAACACTCAAAAAAACCCCCACACACAGAGCCAGCCCCAGCTGTGGAACGCTATGGAGCTGGGAAAAAACACTCAAAAAAAAACCCCCCACACACAGCCAGCCCCAGCGGAACACTATGGGGCAGGGAAAAAACACTCAAACCCCCCCCCCCCACACACACACACAGCCAGCCCCAGCGGAACGCTATGGAGCTGGGAAAAAAAACACTCAAAAAAACCCCCCACACACAGCCAGCCCCAGCGGAACGCTATGGGGCAGGGAAAAAACACTCAAACCCCCCCACACACACACAGCCAGCCCCCAGCGGAACGCTATGGAGCTGGAAAAAAAACACTTAAAAAAACCCCCCACACACAGCCAGCCCCAGCGGAACGCTATGGGGCAGGGAAAAAACACTCAAAAACCCCCCCCCACACACAGCCAGCCCCAGCGGAACGCTATGGAGCTGGGAAAAAAACACTCAAAAAACCCACCACACACACAGCCAGCCCCAGCGGAACGCTATGGAGCTGGGAAAAAACACTCAAAAAAAACCCCACACACAGAGCCAGCCCCAGCTGGAACGCCATGGCGCTGGGGAAAAAAAACACAACCCCACACACACACAGGGATCACATCAGGGTGGCACACAGAAACTTGTGAACATGTGTCCCTTAAACCCCATATACTGTATCTTTGTTCCCAACCCTTAATCCTTTGACCACACTCCTGTGCTAATTGTGGATCCACTGTAATGAGTAGGCAGTATTTTGCCTCAGGGCCCCTGCCTAGCTTCTATTCTATCGCCCTTGCTAATATGTACTGTTTTCATGGCAATCTGCCTGCTAGCTGTGCCATTTTGTATCTGGCTACTTTCTAAAGACTCAAACATTGAAACATAATAAACAGCTTTTCCTGAGAGAGGTTTCTCTTTGCCATTTTTCTCTGGACAGTTATAACTGATGTGCCCAGATTTTTGACAGAAAAAGCAATTTTTTACTTTTCTCCCCATTTCTCTTTAGCCAACTGTTTTTCTCTTGTTCCTCCCTCACTATGCTGAGCGTGATTTCTCTCTATGTCCAACTTTCCCTCCTTCAGAGGTTTCCTTGGTCTTGTCTTCTGACCTATTTTCCCCAGTATTCCTCTCACTGAACCGGGGAGGTCTAAATTTACTCAGGGTCACTAGCCTGTCGGTCATTTCCATGGCTTGAGTGACATTTTGGGGCATTTTCTCTTGTATGTGCCATCTATATTCATAAGGAATTGTTCTATAAAATTGTTCCAATCCTATTAAATTAATTAGATCTTCATTGGTTTTCGCTCCTGAACCTTCTATCCAATTGTTTAATAAATAATCCAGTATGCACCCAACCTGAGTATAAGTTTCTTCTGGTTTTTTTTCAGAATTTTTCTTAGCTCCCTTCTGTGGTGTTCAGCTGTTAGACCAGGGGTCCTCAAACTTTTTAACAGGGGTCAGTTCATTGTCCCTCAGACTGTTGGAGGGCTGGACTATAGTTTGAAAAAAATATGAACAAATGGATCAAGTTTTAAAAAAGGACCTGGGTCCTTTTTTTTTACTTGATAGGGGTGAATTAATTATTTGAATGAGTTTTTAAGTGAAAAAAATATACAAGAGGATACTTTTTAAAATTTGTAAGAGGGAATTGGAATGTATTTTTAAGTTTTTATTAATAAAAAATCTATTTTAGCTAATTATTTGTCTATATTTGAATATTTTCTTCTGGGTCCGGTTTTTTTTTTTTTTTTACTTGATCCGAACAAATTCCTATGCACACTGGACATATCTTATTTGTAGTGCAAAAAAAAAAAAAAAAAAAAAAACCAGGAAAAAAATACAATATTTAAAATGAAGAACAATTTTAATCAACGTAAGCTTATTAGTATTTCTGTGGGAAGTATGGGCCTTTGGCTAATGAGACGGTCAATGTCCGATTCCATATTTGTCACTGCTAGTTGTAACAAGTGATGCAAGTGTGCATCAGTTAGGCTGGATCTGGTTGGAGATTTCAGATGTTTCATTTGAGAAAAGGTCTGTTCACAGACATAGGTGCTGCCAAAGATGGTTGCCATTTTGAGTGCATGGTTCTTGAGATTAAGATATGTCTCAGAGGGGAGAGATGCATAGAAATTAGTAAGGCTGCTTGACTTGAATGCGTCTTTCAGAGAGTCACAATTCTGTAGTTCGGCCAGTTCCATTTGGTAAATCGGATCAACAATTTCAATGTCAACAGAAAATGGGTTCCGGAAAAGCTGTATGTCCTGTTCATGGAGATGAAGCTCTTTAAATCTACTTTGAAACTGCTTTTGCAACATTTCCATTGAATCCACACATGTTTTGTTTGGGAATGCAACTGCTGGTTTTTCCACCAAGTTTTTGAGTTGTGGGGAGATGGCAGGAGTTTTCCTCCTTCACTTGTTTAATGAGGATGTCTAATTTTACTTCAAATGCTTTCATATGTGAATACATATCACATATGAGCTTCCCCTTTCCTTGAAGTTGCACATTGAAACTGTTGAGTAGCTCTGTTAAATTTGTCAAAAAGGCAAGGTGCCATTTCTATTCAGCATCTTTGAGCTCTGGTACTACTTTGTTTTTTGAAAGCAGAAAAGCAAGACTTACTGTACTAAATAAATCAACCTTCTACTAAATAAGAATTCAGATAGGATGGAGCACTGGGCCGAAAGCAACAGAATGAAATTCAACAGGGATAAGTGCAAAGTACTGCACCTCAGAAAAAGAAAGAAACCAATTGCACAGTTACAAGATGGGGGGGCACCTGGCTCAGCAAAACTACGAGCGAGAAGGATCTTGGAATTGTCGGAGATCACAAGCTAAATATGAGCCAACAGTCTGATGTGGCTACAAAAAAGGCAAATGCTATTTTAGGCTGCATTAATAGAAGTATAGTTTCCAAATCCCTCGAGGTGCTAGCCCCCCGTCTATTCAGCACTGGTTAGGCCTCACCTTGAGGATTGTGTCCAGTTCTGGACACCACACATCAAGAAGGGATGCAAACAAATTGGAACAAGTTCAGAGGAGGGCAACAAGGATGATCAGGGGGCTGGAAACCAAGCCTTACGAGGAAAGGCTGAAAGAATTAGGCATGTTTAGCCTTGAGAAAAGAAGACTGAGGGGTGATATGATAGCACTTTTCAAATATTTGAAAGGCTGTCATACAGAGGAGGGACAAGATCTGTTCTTGATCATCCCAGAGTGCAGGACACGCAACAATGGGCTCAAGTTAAAGGAAGCCAGATTTCGGTTGAATATCAGGAAAAAACTTCCTAACTGTTAGAGCAGTACGACAGTGGAACCAGTTACCTCAGGAGTTGGTGAGTGCTCCAACACTGGAGGCATTCAAGAAAAACTTGGATAATCACCTGGCAGATATGCTTTGACTGTATTCCTGCATTGAGCAGGGGGTTGGACTTGATGGCCTTGTAGGCCCCTTCCAACTTCACTTTTTTATGATTCTATGATTCTAAGAGAGGAAAGGCCAGCCACTGGCTCCTCATATGCCACATGAACCATCCACAAAGCTTTTCAACTCTCTCGCCTGTTCCCATAAGAATAGCAAAGTGATGTTTTCTCAGATATGTTCTCTTTGTGTTTCTCTCGGTTATGCCACCATCCTAATGGAATGGGCTCCCGTTAGAACTTCACCAGACCCTCTCCCTCCCAACCTTTAAGAGGATACTCAAGACAGATCTTTTCTCTTCAAGCAGGCTTTCCCTTCATGGCTGGTGGTCTGAGAGGGGTTTTAAAATGGAGTGTTGTGCTCTGTTGTTTGAAATGTGATGTAACATTGATTTTATTTACCATTTTAAGATGATACTTGTTTAGTTCTTTTTAAACATTTGTATACTTACTGTTTTCCAGCTTTTATATATATATATATATATATATATATATATATATAATATATATATATATATATATATATATATATAATATCTTTTATATATATATATATATATCCTTTTATATATATCTATAGCTTATATATATATATAGCTTATATATAGCTTATATATATATATATATAGCTTATATATATATATATATAGCTTATATAGCTTATATATTTTATATAAAATAAAATAAAAGAATATATATATTCTTAATGATGTAAGCCGCCCTGGGTTCCTTTGAAGGAGAAAGGCGGGATAAAAATATCATAAGTCACAATGGCATTTTTTAGTTGCCGGTCATGCACCTTCTCTGGAACCCACTTGCTTTTTCCTCCCACCCACCAGTTTCATCAGAAATACAAAGTGGGCCTGCAGCCTTGCAAATGAAGGCCATGGTTACCTTCCAATGACTAAACACAGAGCAAAGCAAGACAGAATGTCAAATACAGATGTGAGGGAATGGCCATGCTGTGACATACCAGCACTGTTTCACCGCCTGATTTGCACAAGTTGTCTAATTTGACCCCAGACCATGGCCATTTTTTAAAATCCTTCCTTCCACACAGTCCTGCAGGTAAATCCTCATCCCATTCAATGTGCTTCAGATGCTTGGAATGGAACAAATACTAATTATTTACATCCATACATCACTATCTGTAACCAGTTATTTTTGGGGGTGGCAAGCAGTGATTACAAAGCTAATTTTTAAATGTAATGAACCAGCACCTAAGCTTCTGTGATTCTGTGATTATTCTTAGGTGCAATGAATGACTGAGCTGCTTTCAGAAATTACCTGTGAAGGACATTTAAAAGCATTTTTGACGCATTTTGATAAGAATTTTTCAGCCTGTATTTCGTTCTTTTAGTAAGTGGGAAAGGAGGTAGTCTTTTGACTTTTAAAAATATTTCCAAGGTCCAGGAAATGGCACTCCTTTCTTTTCCTGACCCGTTGGTAACAACACCAGATTTTGTTAAAAGCAGTCAACCCAACAAATTACCTAAATGGTCAGAGCAATGATACCAATAACAATAACTTGACTACTCTGAAGTAATGAATAAGGCAAGGTTATTTTTAAAATGTAAAGATCTGAGCTCTGCATCAACAGTGTGAGCCAACCCAAGCCGAAAAAGTGCTTATTTCCAGTCTACACAAAGAAAAACTTGCTAATTCGTAGTTTTTGAAATTGTAGCTGTCTTAGTCTGTGCAAGCATTTCAACAACAAACACAAAACAAACCCAAAGCAGCAGCAGCAGCAGAAGAAGATGTTGTGGCATCTTAAAGACTCACTGCTATCTTAATGTGAGCTTTCGTGGAACATGCTAACTCATCTAAATGGCCCTTTCCCCCCATTTCACTAGTGTAAGATATGTGGAAAATTCCTTGATTGAGTTTCTCTCACAAATTCACTTCTAGAAATCCCACCACAATGCCCAGGCTTTTTGTAAGGAAGATTTTGATCTGGGAGGGACTCTAAGAAGCAACAGCATCACTCCTGTTTCTATGGCAGCCATCGAGTTGACATCCCCAACAGATTTATCAACTTCGTTGTTTCTCTTGATGGCAAACCCTGGTCATGGACAACCAATATTGAAAGGAGATCTTATAATTAAGATTGGGAATTTCCTGCGAGAAATTTCCATTTACGCACACCCTACAGCACAGTGTCTATAGAAGGAACACTAATCTTGTTTAAGCATGGAGCGGGAAAGGCACGAAAGCGATCGTCCGGCTCCGGTGCCTTTGCAAAGGCAGTGGGGGTGGGTGATGCCTTGCGTCGGGCTTCCCCCCCCCCTCCGATGCCTGGTGGGGGCACAGAGGGAGGGGGAAAGGCACGAAAGCAATCGCCTGGCTCTGGTGCCTTTGCAAAGGCAGCGGGGGTGGGTGATGCCTTGCGTCGGGATTTCCCCCTCTCTCTATGCCCAGTGGGGGCACAGAGGGAGGGGGAAAGGGACCAAAGCGATCCCCCAGCTCCGACAGGTGGAGGAGGAGCCAGCGGGCTGGATAGAGCAGCAAGGTGGGCCGGATGTGGCCTGCGGGCCATAGTTTGAGGACCCCTGTGTTAGACCAAACCTTTGTTTTAGTTTGGTTTTGAACGATTCATAATCCTGAGCTGCTTCTATTCTCATCTCCCCCAAACACTTCTGCTAGTCCACTACTTATTTGCGATCTAGGGTATCCCATTCTGTTTCCAGCTTTAGTACAAAATTCAAGTCCTCTCAAAGCTTGTGAGGAAAGATTCATCATTATCTTCCTTGCAATATCTAGGGAATCTCTTTAAGTCAATCTGAGGAGAATTATTTATGTTATTATTTGAGTTATTACCCTGTTTCCCCGAAAATAAGACCTAACTTGAAAATAAGCCCTAGTATGATTTTTAGGATGCCCGTAATATAAGTCTTACCCCCAAAATAAGCCCCAGTTAAGTGAAACCCCACCCTCCGCCAGTGTAAGCATTGTGCAACAACCAGAAGAAGATGACATGACTGTATTTGAATAAATGTAGATTGTTGTACATGAAAAAAAATAAAACATCCCCTGAAAATAAGCCCTAATGCGTTTTTTTGGAGCAAAAATTAATATAAGACCCTGTCTTATTTTTTGGGAAACACGGTATTATTTGGGGACAAGGCTTCATTTCCAATTCCCTCATCCTTATTTGAAATTCCATTTCTTTCTTTCTCAATTTAATTTATTTTTCTTGTTCTAGCTTTCTTAACTTTATTTCTTTCTCCTGTTCCAATTTCTTTTCAAATTCCCACACTTCTAAATCCTGTGGGCTCTCACTAACCACAGGACATTTTGGTGTGCAACCCCATCCATTCTCTCAACATCAGATTGGTCTACTTCCTGAATCTGGGTTTCCATTTTAGACTTTTTTGTCCTTGTGGGAGTAAATATTTCCTTTCTATTACCTTAATACGTTTACCTCAGGAAATACTCAAACTGATCCTGAAACTTGTTTCTGTGTCCAGGCTAAGTTTTCACAGTAACTTCTTACTTTACCCCCAAATTTTTACCTCAGGAGTTTACTGCACTAATGGTAGTTAGCTCAGTCAGCCTATCAGCAATTCTCCTACCACTATTACCTCAGGCTTTTGACCTTGGAGACTTAGGTTTTCTTTCTCCAGCGTCTCATTATGTTACCCAAAACGTTTACCTCAGGAGAACACTGCCTAATTAACTTGGTTTTCCCCACAGCTTCCACGGGTTCTCCTACAAATACCGTAAATGTATACCTCAGAGAATGGTGTTACCCGACAGGGCAACCCTTTACAATAAATTCTTAACTCTTTCCTGAGTTACAATTTCCAGCCACTAGGCCTATAAATCCTACTTCACAGGATTGCCCAAGACTACTTCAGGAGCTTCAAAATCATTCTTAAATCTTTGGACTGTACTCCTCCATGCTAGGATTTTTCTGAGACCTCTCCTGGCTTTTCAAAACAACAACAACACACAACAAAAAACACACACCATCTACTGGATCCTTTTATCCCATTGCTGCTAGCAAAATATATGACCAGCCCACTTGGGTAATCACTTTTCCAACTCTCTGGGTCCCATTCCTGAGCTATTCTTCCGCCCAAAACAAAAGAGCCAAGCTGATTCAATTCTGAAAGAAACAATAATGTATTTTATTTTATGAAATATAATGGTTGCATGGCACAGTTCTTAGTTATTCAGTTTCTTGAGAACCAACTTTCTAATTATAACAAGTTCTTTCTTAACAATGTAACTATGATAGATAGTTCTCTTTTGGAAACCCACACAACTGTGCTGGTAAACTATGTATCAACCTCCTTCCAGCCCTCTCTGATTAACTCATCCTCAGACCCCTTTTTACTTTACTTCAAACCCACCTGGCGAGTCGCGATTAGCTCTGCACCGGCCAACCAGCTTCTCTTTGATGATGCTGAGTGAGGCTGCCTGTCACAGAGGTGTTCCGCCATGTATTGAGGTCCCAAACCAATAAAAGTGATACAGAACCTGATGCACAAATTGATGGATAACCAGTGTAAGGCAGCCAGGATCAGAGAGATATGTTGGTATTTATTAACTCTCCTGACTAATCTGGCTGCCATGTTCTGCCAGGGGGGTTCACACCTGGATCCTGGAGGTCATCAACTCCTCATTAAGAGAGGGAGTGGTCCCCACCCCGTTAAAGGAGGCAGTGATTCACCCACTCCTAAAAAAGCCTAATCTGGACCCAAGTCTAGTGATCAACTACCAACCAGTGGCGAACCTCCCTTTTCTGGGCAAGGTATTGGAACGTGTGGTGGCTGAGCAGCTCCAGGCTCTCCTGGATGAAACGGATTATCTAAATCCATTTCAATTGGGTTTCAGGCCGGGTTATGGGACGGAGACTGCCTTGGTCACCCTGTTTGACGACCTTTGCCAGGAGAGAGACGGGGAGTGTGACCCTGTTGGTTCTCCTGGACCTCTCAGTGGCTTTCAACATCATCAACCATGGTGTCCTTCTGGACAGATTGGCTGGGATGGGAATGGGTGGTTCCGCTCCTACCTGGCTGATCGAGTCCATAAGATGGTGCTGGGGGACAGTAGCTCTGATCCATGGCTGTTGTGTCATAGGGTTCCTCAGGGCTCTATACTGTCCCCCATGCTATTCAATATCTACATGAAACTGCTGGGGGAGGTCGTTAGGAGGTTTGGGCTGAGGAGTCAGCAATATGCTGACAACACCCAGCTCTACCTCTCATTCTCTACCAATCCAGGTGTGGCAGTTGCCGTTTTGAACTCATGCCTGGACTCGATAATGGACTGGATGAGGGTCAATAAACTGAGGCTCAATTCAGACAAGTCGGAAGTGCTTCTGGTAGGTTCTCCGCCAGATAGGTTAAAGGGCCATTTCCCTGCCTTAGACGGGGTTACACTCCCCCTAAAGGAGAGGGTCCACAGCTTGGGGGTGATCCTTGACCCGGGTCTGACCTTGGAAGCCCAGGTGGACTCGGTGTCCAGGGGTGCCTTCTTACAGCTGCGGAAAATATATCAACTTCGCCCTTACCTGGATGAGTGGAGCCTGGGAACAGTCACACATGCACTGGTAACAACCATACTGGACTACTGCAATGCGCTATACATGGGGCAGCCTTTGAAGACGGTCCGGCGACTGCAACTGGCACAGAACCGGGCTGCACGGCTGGTAAGTGGTGCCGCCACACGGACTCATATCACGCCGGTTCTGAAAAATTCACACTGGCTGCCGGTTGCTGCTCGGGCCCAATTCAAAGTGCTTACTTTGACATATAAAGCCCTAAATGGCTTAGGACCTGGTTACCTAAAGGACCACCTTCTTCCATACGAGCCTGCCCATCCTCTAAGATCAGGCCAGGAGGCCCTTCTGAAGGTGTCATCCCTGAAAGAGGTGAGGGGGATGGCATGCTGAAATAGGGCCTTCTCGGCTGTTGCCCCCCAACTTTGGAACGCCCTCCCTATAGAGATCCGCCTGGCTCCAACACTTTTGGCTTTTCGACGTCAGGCAAAGACCTTTCTGTTTAGCCAGCATTTTAATTAAATAGGATCCTTTAGCTGACCATATGAGCAGCAGGATTTATTAATATTAATGTTTTAATATAGGATATTATTATAATATTGCCTATTTTTAATGGTTTTAATGTTTTTAAAGTTTTAATATTGTTGTACGCCACTCAGAAACCATTGGTAATGGTGCGGCTAAAAACTCTTGGGGAAAAAATGTTCTGGACCTGTTGAAATTTCCAGATCAGTCTTGACGGCAGTCCCCATGTAGAGTGCATTTCAGTATCCTTGAGACTACCAAAGTGTGGACCAGATGTCTGAAGACAGGTCCACAAAAGCTCACATTAAAATATAGCAGTTAGTTTTTAAGGTGCCCCAAAATTTTTGTCTTCTTCATCATCATCATTATTATTGTTGTTGTTGTTGTTGTTGTTGTTGTTATGGTTTTTCCTGTTATGTTAGTACAGACTGACATGGCTGCCTCTTCTAAAACTTTCTGTGTGTCTCTGTTTATGTTGGATAAGCCTCAGCTTATTTAGCTCAGATCTACCTAGTTTCCTCATTAACTTGCATGCTCTTCAGAATTTGTTATTTAGTGTTAGCCTAGTTCACAGCAGTCTCAGAAAGGGAGAAAAGATTAATGCTCTTTTCTTGTTTTTATCCTCATGGGAGATTTCTTATTACTAAACAAACTTTATAATGAGTGGGCAAAATGAACAAACATTGCTGCCAAAAGTATTCTCTCTTTAAAAATCAAAGCCAATGAACAGGCTCAAATGATGGTAGAATCAGGCCTTGGCCAAAGTTCAGAGCAACATGGCCCAGTACCCTCCTCACTGATCCCTCAGAGCAGCAGGAGGTTTTTTTTTTCCCTTGGTGGAAATAGCTGGCATGGGCATGCTAAGACCTTCCAGGGTTTCAGCCAGTTGTCACAGCAACATTTCCTTACTATTATTTTTTGTTACTTTTAAAATGTATTGTTTTTTTCAAGAAAAACTGGTGCTTATTCACAATTAGCCTTTTGTTTCTGTTCATGGGGTTTTCTTGGCAAAGATACTGGAGTGGCTTGCCAGTTCCTGCTCCAGGTGGATCGCGTTTAGTCAGAACTCTCCACTATGACCTGTCCGTCTTGGGTGTCCCTGCACGGCATAGCCCATAGCTTCTCTGAATTACTCAAGCCCCTTCGCCACGACAAGGCAGCAATCCGTGAAGGGGATCCGTGAAGGGGATTTGATGCTCAACATCAAAAAAACTAAGATCATGGCCACGGGCCCCATCACCTCCTGGCAAATAGAAGGGGAAGATATGGAGGCAGTGACAGAGTTTACCTTCCTGGGCTCCACGATCACTGCAGATGGTGACAGCAGCCACGAAATTAAAAGACGCCTGCTTCTTGGGAGGAAAGCGATGACAAACCTAGACAGCATCTTAAAAAGCAGAGACATCACCTTGCCGACAAAGGTCCGCATAGTCAAAGCGATGGTTTTTCCAGTAGTGATGTATGGAAGTGAGAGCTGGACCATAAAGAAGGCTGACCGCCGAAGAATTGATGCTTTTGAATTGTGGTGCTGGAGGAGACTCTTGAGAGTCCCCTGGACTGCAAGGAGAACAAACCTATCCATTTTGAAGAAAATCAACCCTGAGTGTTCACTGGAAGGACAGATCCTGAAGCTGAGGCTCCAATACTTTGGCCATCTCATGAGAAGAGAAGACTCCCTGGAAAAGACCCTGATGTTGGGAAAGTGTGAAGGCAAGAGGAGAAGGGGACGACAGAGGATGAGATGGTTGGACAGTGTCATCGAAGCAACCAACATGAATTTGACCCAACTTCGGGAGGCAGTGGAAGACAGGAGGGCCTGGCGTGCTCTGGTCCATGGGGTCACGAAGAGTCGGACACGACTAAACGACTAAACAACAACAAACAACATTCACAATTAGTCAGGAAAGAAGCAAATCTTATTGTATTCTTGTCATGAATGTAAATACATTTGAAATACAAAAGTGCACTTGCTTGGTGCATTCTCCCCTTATACCAGGGTTTGCAAATTGTGTTGCTCGCTCGCTTTGCTTTTGTCGATGTATCAGAAATGTAGAAGTTATACAGTGTGGAGTAGGGGTAGGGAAGAGAAGACGAAGTTGTGTGCTTCATAGGTGGAGCGAAACGCATAACTGTTTAAAGGGGTCTGTCTGTATTATAACTGATCTGTACCACTAGGCTGAAATGTTCAGACATGAGCCAATTCATAATCCTGCTTAGCCAAGCAGTGAAGGAAGTGTGCTAGTCCTGCCTCTCCATTCTTGCTTTAATAAAAGAAACAATACAGCTGGAAGGGTGGGAAACAAAATGCAATGTGGAGAGGATACCTGGATACAGCAATGTCCTCCTCTCGGACAATTTTGTTTCTGTGATTAAAGGAACATTAAATGAAGGGACAGTGCTAGCATGCTCCCCTCATTGTATGTGGATTCCGCATGGAAACTGGATGACTGAATAGGGCTTTAGTGCAAGTCGCACACTCAGCTTGATCTCCTGCCCAAGGTTATTGTGAGAATGCAGTTGAGAGGAGAAGAACCATGCCTGCTGTCTATTTAGGATATAAATGCAATTGCTAATTTAAAAAGGAATGCTTTTCCAATATATGGTATTGCTACTGGACAGTCTGTGCTAGGTTAATTTAGTCCCAGCTCCGAAATGCAGGGCTCACAGCAACAAGGAACATCTGCTTCGGAATCCTCTTCCTCAATCTTTAGGCCTGCCTCTGCTTACCTTATGTAGACCCATGAACATTCAAAATTCTGCAAGTCACCTTCATCTGCAAGGGTAGTATAGTGTAGTATAGTAAAGGTAAAGGTTCCCCTTGACATTTAGTCCAGTCGAGTCCGACTCTAGGGCTCGGTGCTCATCCCCGTCTCCAAGCCGTAGAGCCAGCGTTTGTCCGAAGACAGTTTCCGTGGTCACGTGGCCGTTACCTTCCCACCGAGGTGGTACCTATTTATCTACTCGCATTTTTACATGCTTTCGAACTGCTAGGTTGGCAGGAGCTGGGACAAGCGACGGGAGCTCACTCCGTCGCTTGGATTCGATCTTACGACTGCTGGTCTTCTGACCTTGCAGCACAGAGGCTTCTGCGGTTTAACCCGCAGCGCCACCACGTCCCTATAGTGTAGTATAGATACACTTATAAATCAAAAGAATATGAGAATAATAACAGTCTAAACAACAAGGTACACAAATCTTTTCTTCATTTGATTGCTCCAGAAAAAGACATTTTCATTTGAACCATGAAAATCAAAGAGTGAAATATGCACTGTTGTTTTTGTTGAAGTACACAGACTATTAAAAGAGGATGTCATGCATTTATATAATTTGGCAGCAGACTGCACTGTCTGCAAGATTTCTTTCCTGCTGTTGAATATGTCTGTATTTGTCCTCCTTAGGCAAATCAGGGTTTTAAAACTGGGTTTGGTCATTTAAATTTGAATTATGTGCCCGGCAGATCTCCTGATTTACCACACTAGGAACAGAAGCTTTACAGTTTCGAGTGTGGACAATGATCCCTTTCCTGTCTTTTGTTTGTTCCGCTTGGTTTGCTCTATTTTTAATGGTTCACTGATATAGGAGAGAGGCAAGGAACTTCAGGTGCACTGAAAGAGTGAAAGGTGCTAGCAACTGTATGTGTGTGTAGGGGGGAAATGAATGTTGCCTGTGGCCATAATTGGTGAGTGATGGCCCAAGTGGAAATAGAAACCACACATCCTTGCTGATGGTGGCTCCTGGACAGTAGTGGGGGCACAATTGTGCAAGTTCAGGGCTCTATAATGATGTTTCAGGCAGGGCTTGGGGATGTAGGCCTGGTCACTTAGCAGCTACATGCCCATAGGGCATAATTGTTTTCTGCCATCACTGCTGCCAAGCATCTGCAGGTAAAGGCACAGGGCCTCTCACACTCCTGCAATCACCACTCAATAGAGGCAGCCACCTTACATGAGAAGACTACTCCCAAACACAGTGACATTTGGGGATTGCATACAATATTCTCTCCCAGCAGGGTATGATTGTTTAGCAGAAACATATCCTGTTAAAAGAGTATGTTTTATTTCAGAGTTATCATTACAGATTTTTTTTGTAGAGATACATTTGTGAGACGTGTTCTGCTATTTGTCTCATCAATTTGCAGCACTCAAATTTACTAGCAGAAAGGCTGCAACTACATGGTCAAATACTGTGGGATTTGCTCTGCTTATAAAAGAGGTGAATTTGAAGTATGTTTTACTAACCCGCATGTCATAAAAGCTGGTTTAAATTGGTCCACCTCTCTTTGCTCCCAAAGCAGCTTTTTTTTTCCTTTGCCAGGGGGTGGGCTTCTGTTTTTCAGCTGGAATCATTCAAAGAGGCTTTTCCCCATGTGGTTAGTTGTGATACAGGAGCATGTCTACAGGTGGTGTTTCAGTGATGTAGGCAGTTGGGGCATGAGTTCAGGAACAGGGAAACATGACCTCACATTCTTTTCTCTCCCTGATTGCCCTCCAATTATTTTTAAATTAAATTTCTTACATATATGAGATTAGGCTAGATCACTCTACCATCTTATTGCAGGGTCCTCATTATTATTATTTCCCACATTTATATCCCATAAAAGGATCAGCAAAAGTGGGACCAGAGAAGGGAGGAAGGATTTCAAAGAGACACAGTGTAGTAATGATGGGAGATTTCAGTAATCCTGATATCTGTTAGGAGGCAAATTCTGCCAAGTATGGCCCTTCCAAGAAATTCCTGACTTGTGTGGCTGATAATTTTCTCCTAAAAAAAGTGGAGAAAGAAATTAGAGGGCTAGCTATCCTTGACTTGATTCTAACCAATAGAGATGACTTGGTGGAGGAAGTGGCAGTAAGGGGAACTCGGGACAATAGTGATTGTGTTCTACTAGAATTCTTGATTTCAAAGGAAACCAAAGCAGAGTGTAGCCACACATATATGGTGGATGTTTAAGAAGTCGATTTTAATAAACCCAGAACAAGGATAAGTAAGGTCCCATGGCAGGAGATCCTAGCAAAAAAGGAGTCCAAGAAGGGTGGGAGGATCTAAAAAAGGAAATTCTAAATGCACAACTACAAACAAGTCCAACAAGAAAAAAAGGTGGGAGACCGCAAAAAAGGCCAATGTGGCTTCATAAAAAGCTCAGAGAGGACCTGAAAACAAAAATGGCCACATATAGGAAGTGGAAGGAAGGGGAGGCCACAAAGGAAGTGTATGGACAAGTAGCAAGTACCGTATTTTTCTGTGTATAAGACAATACTTTTGTCTAAAATCTTTAGACTAAAAATTGAGGGTCATCTTATACACGGAAGTAAGTTGAGGAGAGAACAAAAACAAGTGGAGGGGGGAATGGATCAAAGCGATCCTGCCGTGCTTTGATTGCTGCTTTCCCCTTCCACTTGCTAAGCCCCACGGAGCTTAGCAAAAGGAGGGGGAAAGCAGTGATCAAAGGTCTGCAGGATAACTTTGCTCGATGCTTTCCCCCCAACTTCCTAAGCACCACAGGGCTTAGCAAAAGGAGGGGGAAAGCAGTGAGCAAAGTGATCCTGAAGCCCTTTGCTTGCAGGAGGCCGACAGGGGCAAAACATCTCTGTTGGTCCTCCTCGATATCTCAGCCGCCTTCGATACCGTTGACCACGGTATCCTCCTGGGGAGGCTCTCCGAGTTGGGAATCGGTGGTCTGGCGCTTGCCTGGCTCCAATCCTTCTTGGAGGACCGTCCTCAGAGAGTACAGCTTGGGGAGAGTGTATCGGCCCCGTGGAGTCTCAATTGTGGGGTTCTGCAGGGTTCGATTATTTCCCCAATGCTGTTTAATATCTATATAAGGCCGCTGGGTGGGGTCATCAGGGGGTGTGGGGCTTTCTGTCATCAGTACGCTGATGACACCCAGCTCTACATCTCCTTTTTTCCAACAACAGTGGATGCCGTTCCGTCCCTTCAGCGCTGCCTGGAGGCTGTACTGCAAGGGATGCAGGAGAATGGACTGAGTATGAACCCGGACAAGATGGAGGTCCTGAGGGTGGGTTGCCCCGCTATCGGTGGTTTGGGAAACTCCTTCTCTTTTGGGGGAGTGACTGTCACCACAAAGAGTAAGGTTCGCAGCTTGGGGGTCCATCTGGATCCAGTGCTCACCATGGAAACCCAGGTTGCGTCAGTGGTCCGCTCCGCCTCTTTCCATCTCTGGTGGATCGCCCCTATCTTGATGTTGGGGCGCTCACCACTCTGGTCCATGTGCTTGTAATCTCGAGATTAGACTACTGTAATGCGCTCTACCTTTGAGATTGATGCGGAAGCTTCAAATGGTGCAGAATGCGGCGGCCAGACTTCTCACTGGGGTGAGAAAATACCAGTATATTTCCCCACTCTGGCTGCCCTGCATTGGCTGCCCGTTTGTTTCCGCATTGATTTCAAAGTGTTAATGATGACATGTAAAGCCCTAAACGGTTTAGGACCTCGATATCTAGCGGAATGCCTCCTCCCACCTAGATCTCCCCAAATCACTCGTTCTAGCCAAGACGGGTGGCTGAGAGGGCTAACACCGAGGGAGGCCCAGAGAGAAATAGCAACAAACTGGGCCTTCTCTGCAGTGGCCCCTTGCCTCTGGAACAGTCTACCCGCAGAGATCTGTCTGGCTTCCTCGCTGGGTGTTTTTAAGAGCAAACTTAAAACCTGGCTCTTTAGGCAGGCTTTCCCTCCTGTCATCACCTAATTACTTTTGCTATCTTGAATTATATTATTACTGTTGTCTTTATTTTATTATATTGTTTCTACTTTTATGTATTATTGTTAGCTGCCCAGAGTAGACTTTGGTCTAGATGGGCGGGGTATAAATTGAATACATACATACATACATACATACATACATACATACATACATACATACTTGGCAGAATTTGCCTCCCAACATATATCTGGATAATTGAAATCTCCCATCACTACTACAGTGGTGCCTCGCTAGACGATTGCCTCGTTAAACGACGAATCCGCTAGACGATGAGGTTTTGCGATCGCTGTTGCGCTTCGCAAAACGATTTCCTATGGGCGCTTTTCGCTGGACGATGTTTGGGGGCCTCTCCCGTGACCCCCCCACCCCTTTCAGAAGCCTCCCGGGGCGCAGGGGAAAAGCGGAATTTTTTTATTTCCAGCTTTTCCCCCTGAATTTTCAGGGCAGAGAAAGCCTCTTTTTAGCCTGCCCATCAGCTGTTCGTCGGGAGAGGGGAGGGGGAAGGAGCAGAGAAGAGGACAAAATGGCTGCCGGGGCTTCTTCAGCAGGTAAACATGCAGTGGAAAAGCACCCGGCAAGCCTCTGAAAGCAGCGCTTTGCAGTGGGGGTGGTGTGGGGGGGTGGCAGGCCTGCCCCTGCCACCCCACCCCCACCCCCACCCACTCACCTCTTGGCAAAGCCCCGCTTCCAGAAGCCTCTGGGGTGCTTTCCCACTGCCTGTTTCCCTGCTGGGAAAGCCCGCAGAAGCCTCAGAAGCCTCCTATCAGCTGTTGGTCGGGAGAGGGGAGGGGGGAAGGAGCGGAGAAGAGCACAAAATGGCTGCCGGCTGCCTGCTGCCTGCCGGCTTTTAGCTGTTTGGTGCTCTTTTCTGGATGTTTCGCTGCTACCAGGCACTATGAGAAGCCGGGCTCAGTCTACAGTACCTGGTAAGTGACTTTCTTTTAATTTTTTTTTAAGTTTCTGTGCTTTTCTTTCCCATCGGAACGCATTAATTAAATTCCAATGCATTCCTATGGGAAATTTGGTTTCGCAAGACGATGTTTTCGCAGGACAGCGATTTGTCTGGAACGGATTAACATCGTCTTGCGAGGCACCACTGTACGTTGTGTCTCTTTGAAAACCCTACAATTGGAATTGTCGTAGATCAAAAGTTTTGTCCGCTTCCTCTCTTTGATTGGGCGGTTGGTAATAGACTCCAACTACCAAGTTCCTTTTGTTTTTTGCCCCAACTAGATTGATCCAGATGCTCTCGATGGGACAGCCAATCTCCTCCTCCTGTATTTCTGTGCAGGAATGCGTATTTTTGACATATCCTGCAACTCCACCTCCCTTTTTATTCTCTCTGTTCTTTTTGATCAGTTTATATCCCTCAATTGCTGTATTCCAGTCATGGGAGTCATCCCACCAAGTTTCAGTTAATCCTATCAAGTCATACTTACCCTCCTGAATTAAAATTTCCAGTTCTTCTTGTTTGTTTCCCATACTCCTGGCATTCGTATACAGTCACTGGAGGTTGTGTGATTTGTGGCCTGGTTGTCTTTGTACGTTTTTATGAATATTATTATGATTATTGTTATTATTATTGTGATTATTATTGTTAATGTTGTTATTGTTGCCCTTTTGATCAGTTTGGTCCATTTCTCTTATTGTGTGTAAGGCTTAATCTATCCTTAACTCTGTGTTTGCGTCTCGCTGCCCCTTCCAATTCAGTTTAAAGCCCTCATGATGAAGTTCTTCATGCTGTGGGCAAACACATTCTTCCCAGTCCTTGTTAGATGGAAGCCATCTCTTGCTAGCAGTCCTTCTTCCAGGAAGCTTAGCCCGTGGTCCAAAAAACCAAATCCTTCCATTATTTTCTTGGAATCATGGGAAACGGGTCAGGTGCCAGAGGATTCCAGGAGGGCTAATGTTCTCCCTATCTTCAAAAAGGGCAAAAAAGAGGAACCTGGGAACTACAAGCCAGTCAGCCTGACATCAATCTGAGGTAAAATTCTGGAACAAATCGTAAAGTGATCATTGTGCAAGCATGTAGAAAACAATGTAGTAATAACTAGAAGCCAACACGGATTTGTCAATAACAAATCCTGCAAAACTAATTTGATCTCATTTTTTGATCAGGTAACCTCCCTGATAGACAGAGGGAATACTGTAGACGTAGTATAACTTCACTTCAGCAAAGCTTTTGACAAAGTGCCCCATGATATTCTAATTAGCAAGCTAACTAGATGTGGACTGCATAGATCAAGTGTCAGGTGGATTCAAAATTGGCTACAGAATCATACTCAGAAGGTGATGATTAATGGGTCCTTCTCTAACTGGGAGGAGGTAACAAGTGGGGTACCCCAAGGCTCGGTCCTAGGCCCGGTGCTCTTCAATATTTTTATTAATGACTTGGATGAGGGAGTGCAGGGAATGCTTGTCAAATTTGCAGATGATACAAAATTGGGCGGAATAGCTAATACCCTAGAACAGGGGTTCCCAACCCCCGGTCCGCGGCCTGGTACCGGGCCATGGCCTTGGCAGGACTAGGCTGTGGAGACAGGTCTGTGCCCCCCTGCACGCACACATGCACGTACGCCCCCCCATACATGCACGGACGCACACATGCACCGCCCACAGATGCACACACAGCCCCCCACATGCACGCACACCCCACCCATGCACAGATGCACGCACCCCCTGCCCACGTACGCATACACCCCCCGCCCATGCACGGACGGACGGATGCACACATGCCCCGCCCATGCACGCACGGACCCCCACCCACCCGCTAAACTGGTCCACCATTCAAAAAAGGTTGGGAACCACTTCCCTAGAAGACAGAAACAAAATTCAAAATGACTTTGATAGGATGGAGCACTGGGCCGAAAGCAACAGAATGAAATTCAACAGGGATAAGTGCAAAGTACTGCACCTCGGAAAAAGAAACCAATTGCACAGTTACAAGATGTGGGATACCTGGCTCAGCAAAACTACGAGCAAGAAGGATCTTGGAATTGTTGTAGATCACAAGCTGAATCGACAAGGATGATCAGGGGACTGGAAACCAAACCTTATGAGGAAAGGCTGAAAAAATTGGGCATGTTTAGCCTTGAGAAAAGAAGACTGAGGGGTGATATGATAGCACTTTTCAAATATTTGAAAGGCTGTCATATAGAGCAGGGACAAGATCTGTTCTTGATCATCCCAGAGTGCAGGACACACAACAATGGGCTCAAGTTAAAGGAAGCCACATTTCAGCTGAATATCAGGAAAAACTTCCTGTTAGAGCAGTACGACAGTGGAACCAGTTACCTCGGGAGTTGGTGAGTGCTCCAACACTGGAGGCATTCAAGAAAAACTTAGACAATCACCTGGCAGATATGCTTTGACTGTATTCCTGCATTGAGCAGGGGGTTGGACTTGATGGCCTTGTAGGCCCCTTCCAACTTCACTTTTCTATGATTCTATGATCATCTATTGTGGTGTTTTTCCTAATTCATAGTCCATTTGGGACTGGTAATGGTTCATTACTGAATCCACTATTAATATAAACATTTAAATTAATGGGCATTAAGACAATAAACTTTCCAGACCTTTTTATTTTCTGAAATACGTACATAGATTATATATTGTGGGGAATTTGTTGCAAGAGTTCCTAGTTCCACCCTTTCTTGTGTGCTAGAAGTAGCTGATTAGCCCAACGGTCTCATACTTTTGAACAGTCTTTTTTTAAAGAGAGATACATGTTTACACCAACCCTGACCAACACATCTGAAATGTATTGCCACTCATGAATTAAATTACAAAGTAATTTTTTGGTAAGTTTTATCAAATACTGAATTAGTACCTTCAACCCATTTGCAGCTGTCCAAATAAACCACAGCTTATTAATAATATTTTTTTTATTATTGTATTAAAAAGGAAAAAAGTAGCATAGCATAGCAAAAAGTTCCAATAATTTCAGAAGTATTTACAAAATCCATAATCGGGTAATGAAAACAGAATTTACAGAGCTCAAGGCATGATAAAGGTGTCCCCACAGAAAACAATGAAAACTAACTCTCTAAGCTATATTCACAGACATATACAGAGTTCTTCATAGCAGGTAGAATAATAGAATGGCATGAACACACCAAGTCATGATGACCAATCTATGATGATGAATCAAGATGGAGGGTGTTTTTGTTCTTTCTAACTCTCTCTTAAATCCCGTCATCCCACTGACCACAGGTCCACAATTAACCAATCAGAAGGCTGCATTTAATTGGCTCTAGCTGTGCCAGTTAAATAGCTCTACTCCAGGTGCAAAGACTATACATCATCAGGACTCCTCACTCTACCTCGCCTTCCAGGCCATCCTGACCCCGCCAACACTCTTCTCTGGAAATGGTGGTGCTAAGCATTACACAGTTCTCAAAACATTTAGGCCTAGCAAGCCTAGTTTGAACATTTCATAGCTTTTTCTAATCTTGGTGTTAACACTTCACAGATGTTACAGACTTGATGTTATCTGTATAAACCATAATTCTCTCACACAGCCCAAATGAATATACCTTGGAGGTGCAGACTAGAGATGGGGGTATTCGTATACGAATACGAATACCCCAGCACAACTGGACTTGAGGGGCCGGCCCCCTGGGACTGGACTGTCCACTTAAGCTTCCGCCGGTGGCAGCCACTCTCTTCCTTCCAATCACTCCTGGAGCCCCCGCTCGGCTAGCCACTCCTGGCAATGGGAGGGAGGACGAGTCTCTCTGCAAGGCTGCTGAGTCGCTAGCCGAGCAGTGTTCCGGGAGTGATTGGAAGGAAGATAGGGGCCACCACCGCCAGACACATACATGGACGATCTGGCCCCAAGGGCAGGCCCCTTGTTAAGTCCAGCTGTGCAGGGGATATACGAATACGAATACCCCCGTCTCTAGTGCAGCCCCGAGTTTGTGATGCAGGGCAAGATGAGAAAAGGAGGTGTCTAAAGGGGAAGAACAAACAGTTGGCCTTACTTGGGAGCAAGGTTCCCTCTAATTTTCAGCCCTGCTGGGCGGGACTGTACCCCCTGTGCATGTCACTATGCCCTCATGCACGATTCCCCCCTTGCATGGAGTTCTGTCATGACCGGAACCAAAAGGGCTGACAACTGTTGCTGTCAGTGCGCAGAGGAGGACGGCTGCATGGAGGGGGGGCGGAGGCGTGCAGGCGCATGCAGGCACACACCTTAGAAGGGAACCTTGCTTGGGAGGTATCAGAGGCTTTGTGGCAGAGTGAAGGCTCCTTCATTCATTGATGTATTGGGGTTTCTTCTCTAGAAGGGTAAATTTTATCCTGAACAATTTTTGAGAGGAATCACTGACATACCTGCTGCCCTCTGATGCCCATATATTACCACGACCGTAGGACATTCATCGTATTCTAGCTTTTTAACCAGATTTTGGGAAATGTAAAAACAAGAAGTTGTTAAGCATAGTTTTTACTGGGGAAACCACCAATTCTTTATACCTTTCAGGAGGAAGAAAGAGAGACATCCATCAAACTGTCATTAAAGATTAGATGCCACAAACGTAACACTATGGAGCTGCCAGGAATCTGTGAACCTTTTGAAAGTTATGCCTGGTTCTTACAAGGATTTAAAAAAGGATTTTAATATATTTTTATAGAAAATACCAATGGGCCAATGGCTTAAAAATGTTTTGTTCTTCTAGCTTGCTAGAGATCCAGTCGAGTTAATTAGCTTCTGACTTGTGACTGAGAACAAATGGCCTATGGATTCAGTCCTTCAAAAAATTCCATTTTGCTTTGCTTCTTTTTTATTTTCTTTTTTCATCTCACATGCTGTGGCTGCTGCCTGCCTAGTACGTACATTTAGATTGCAGTCTTATCCAGTATTCCTGGGAGTGAAACCCACCGAGTTTATATACTGGATTGTGATCAGAGTTGGTGGTGCCCCTCAAAATTTGGGGGTGAGGTATGAGCCACCCAGTGGCTCTTAGTCTGATCTTAGCTGCCCTGTATGTAACAATACTTTGATATTGTTCATATTAGTCGGCACTCATAGCTCTTGTCTGGCATATAGCTGGACATATTGGCTTTTGCAGGTCTGTTGGTGAGTAAAACAATTCCTTCTTGGAATGAAAGGGAAGGGTTCTTAGTGCATGTCTCTCCCTTTTGTGGTATTTACAAACAATAGAAATGCAAGGATTAACTTAGTAGACACCATGTATTACACATGGATGGATAGGGCAATTATCTGTCTATAAAGCCTGCAGAAAGTTGTGCAACTGCTTTAACCTGTGTGATTATGGGGATAAAGTGTTGTTGTTCTGCAGAAGTCCCAGTTCCCGACAATTCAAGTTCGTTTTGATTAAAAAGATCATTTTCTCTTCAAGTCTGTAACATATTTATGTACAGCTACAGAGATGGAAAGGGCATCTTTTTATTTCCAACTCTTTTTAGCCATCTGAATTTTATTAGTGGTATTTATTAGTGGTTAGAACCATCTCTTGTTTAAGAGAGTTGAAATAATCTGCTTAAAACCAGTTTCATGGATAGGAACACAGTGGTCTTTTAATTAAAGAAAGCTGCTTGCTGATAGATACACAACACACAAACACATCTATCAATTCCTTATTACTTAACTGTTGTTCCTTATGTTATCAGACTCTAGTTTGGCCCCACAGTTCAGCCATAGTTTTTTTTGGGGGGGGGGATTAAAAACACACCTTATTGATGTTTGACAAGCAAGAAGATTCAAAAGCAGTATACAATTGAAGAGGTCTTAGACTAGATTAAAAATAAGAACCTTAAATCTGTTATAATGGTTGTGTTTACATTTCTTTCTCTCTTCGTTTCTTCAAACATATCAGGTTTCGCAAGCCTTAAGAACACTGTCTCATTCTGCCAGGAGTTGGAGGCTTTCCAGTTCAAGCAAGAGATTTTCCTTCCCTTGCCTATCTCCCTCCCCTCTTCTCATCTGTATTGCAACACACTGTAGAAAGCAGTTGACAGTATTTATGCAGCACTTTTTTTTTAAACCAGCAATTTCTACTTGTATTTTTTTAAGGTTTTCTCCTTCTGTAGATTGATTGTATGATAATAAAAACCTGGTAGCCAGAATAAGGTGGTTGTAGATCTTTAACATTATTTTGTAACTTCCATCATTTCTTTGCCTGAGAATGGAAATGATAGTGGGAAGGCTTAAGGGAGCAAATGCCTTTAATTTGCATGTTAGAGGAATTAAGTGGAGAAAAACATGGAATTGCATGTGAGAGAGACATAATACACACATCCCCCATCCCACTTGTTTTTCTAGGACTTGTGCTTTTAGCAGATTAATAAATTAAAACACATAACGTAATTAGAGAGGAGGGTATTCGTATACGAATATGAATATCCCTGCGCAGCTGGACTTAACGAGGGTCTGGCCCCTGGGGCGGCAGCCTCACTCATCCTTCCAATCACTCCCGGAGCACAACTCTCTTCCCACTTGTCTGGCCACTCGGCAGCCATGCAGAGAGACTCGTCCTCCCTCCCCCTGCGTGGAGTGGCTAGTTGAGCAGAAAGAGAGTGGCGCTCTGGGAGTGATTGGAAGGATGAGTGAGGCTGCAACTGCCGGATGCATAAGTGGACAGTCCAGCCACAGGGGCCAGACTCTTGTTAAGTCCAGCTGCACGGGGATATTCGTATTTGTATACGAATACCCCCATCTCTAGAAGGAACAACGTAATCAAAGAATTGTGAAAATTGTCTTGAGCCAGGTATGCAAAGAGAGTAAAGTGAATTGACTCAATTTAAGAAATCATCATAGACATTATCACTTTCATGCCAAGTCAAACATCTCAGTATGCAACTGATAAGGTCTATGGTGATTTCTTAATTTGGGGCAATTTACCTCTGAAAGTACACTGTTTGTGCTGTGCCAGCATAACTAGGGAAGAAGATTTAGGCCATTAAAGCAACACAGTTTATAAATGAAGAGCAGAGCATACCAAATACTTCCTAAAAGAGGGAAAAGGGAACAAAATCAAAGGCTGGACCAAGTGAACCTCCCACGAAAGAGAGAGTGACAGTTGTCGTGGCATAAAACTAGAAGGCACTGCCTCTTACAGAAAGCAATCTATCTCCAAAACTTTTAGTATGCAGGACAGCAAGGGTAATTCAAAAGTCCAGTGCCTGCAGTGGAAGGAGTAGCATCACTTCCTTACTGTAACCATCTCACTTTTCTTCATCCTTCTCCTCTTCTTTTTCCAGCCCTTATTTCCAAAAGGCTATCTGGTTGATTCCCTAACATCAGCAGAACCCCTTGACATCCTCACCACCACCAGGCATGCCAACAGCAACAGCAGGTTAAAATGCTGCAACTTGCAGCTGGAGGCTGCAACCTGCCTGTCACATTTCTTGCAGTGTCCATCTAGCAGCACTCCAGAGCATTATGGGAGATTTTAGATGGTGTTTGACTCACATTTGTCCACTACTAGGCAGATCAAACCTGGGGAGACAGCAAGCCCCTCCTGTGGGAGCAGCTGCCTGGGTTGGCAGGTGGTTACAGCAAAGCAGAGTGCTAGGGGGCAAAAGAGAGTGGCAAAGAAAGCCAAAGCAAGCAAATCAAGAGTGCCAAGGAGCAGAGAAGCAATGAACTGTTATGGTTAGGGAACAGAGCTGTAAGGCATGTAACTGGCAAAACGTCTCCAGTAAGCTGGACTTTATAATTACTTTAAATGGTGGTTTTAATTTAATTCTGTTTAAATAGTGATTAAGACTACTGTTTGAACCATATATCTATAAAGCTTGGCAAAATGAACTTTGTGAAGGCAAGTAGCATTGCCAGCCTGCTTTGTTTCAGGATCAGGATTTTAGTACCAGTAGGCTAAAGGGAAGGCCCTCTGGATTAAACGCAGATCCAAGTAGATTCTGTGTACAGATCAACATGGTAGATCCCAAACCCAACATTTTATGGCCAAAATCCTGTTGTTTAGTATTATAAACTGCACTAGATAGGCCCATTAAATCAGTGAAGATTTAGTAAGTCAACTCTTCCATTTTTTTTGAATGGGCCTACTCTAATTAAGACTTACTATGCTCAAATAAGTTGCAATTAACATAAGCCCATTTGAGTCCATGGAACTTGCAGAGAAGTTGACTCACCAAATCTCCATTGATTCAATGGGCTTACAACAGTGTGATTTACTACACCAAGTGTCATGAAGAAGAAACAGTCTATGTAGAAGAAGCTCTCGCCATTGCTGTTGAGGCTTTCTTACTGTGACTATAAGGAATTGCGGCAGCAGTGAAAGCTGCTAGAAACTTTTTCCATGAGCACTGGCATAAATTTGGGCTTCTAAAACAAGGGGCAAGTTCTCTGATTTTCCTCTTCCCTGGTAAAAGTGTGTGAGATATTTTGTCAGTGCACCCTTGCTTTGACTGGAATTCCCTTCCTACCAGATGCCCTTCCTCCTAAAATGTCTGTGTTACCAGAATGGTTGAGAAACTAATAGTGCCGTGAGCTACTGAAAAACAAGCATTTTTCTCCTCATTGTATTAAATCAGTAAAAGTTATGAAGACTGTGCAGCACCTTGTTTGGAGAATTCTAAGCACTCTTCTTACATAGCGCCTAAGGCTTAATTATGTAATTATGTCTCATGGGTAGATTATATACTTTTTCTCATAATTATGTCTGCCCAACAGACTGGAAGGACTCCAAGATTTCCGTTTTCTGGGATAAAAACAGTTTGGCTGTGTTTTGTTGCCTTTAAAATAAAAACAGGCTTGAATTGTACGGTGTGGCTAGAGTTGTGCAAGGAAGCCAACAAGGAGAGCAGGAGCTTGTTACAAATAAACATATATATTAATATGGGTTTAGTAAACAGTAGCTGCCCTTTTTCCTGGCTTATTTTAGAAACTGTTAGGGAGGTTCTAACTTAATTGTTGTTCTTTGCAGTTGATTTATGATACTCTCATTTTCCCCTTCAGAATCAAGCTACATGGTTGCTTTGGAGCTTAATCCTACTGATATGATGTATTGCCTTAAATTTAGAACAGGAAGATGAATTGCCTGACCCTGATGCAGCAAAAATAAAATAACTCAGTGGCACCATAACAAGTTGTTGCAATTACCTGAAGTCTGCCTCTCTATAGATCTTCTGTAGTCCAAGAGCACAATCCATCAAAAGAAAAATGGGGTAGTTCATGTGGAAAATTGGGGTTCTTGCCTGTGTGTAAAATCAGGGCACATGTGTAAAGCCTACACACGAAGAAGGTCCCCTTTCCAAATGTCTCACATTCCATATAAAGGAAGCTGGTGACTGAGTAATTCCTGTATAGGACTATGTAGACTGATCCTGCCTGTGTTTACTCAGAGCATGTTTTGTTGTGGCTTACTCACACATAATCTGAAATAGAAAGCAACCTAGAAACTGAGAAATACATGTAACTACACTGCAAATTCTGAGTACTCCTAATTCTTTTAAAAGAAAACAGAAACACTCTGTGGAGTATCTTTACTAGGTGATGTGATAGAGGAATAATCAGATAAGACTGGTGGTGAAAGTAGACTGGAATTTTTGGAGAATGTCTGCAAAAAGTTTTAATTTCTAATATACCAGAAGACGTTTCTACTTTTGCACATTCCATATAGATTGACTGGTTACCTGCTGGACACTTAAGATGAAAAAAAAATGCCTCCATACTATTTGCATAATCTGGATTAATGGTATTTCTTCAATTGTGTTTTATAACATGTCTTCCTCATTTGAGGTGAACTCTGTTTAAGCCATTATGAATCTACCATCTGCAGTATTTTCCTGATAAAAATGTAACCTAGGCTTGTCTTCATTGCACCATGCAGCTTTTTAAACTTGTAGTATGATGATTCAGTAGGTTTGCTCTATTGTTGCACCTTTCTGTTCCTATAACTGTTGCCAAATTAGGTTTGAACCATGTGTTTAGCATGTGTATTACACAGCAGTATTATCCTTTGCTAAAAAAAAACTAAAGCTGCCCCAGGGTTTGTGAGTGTGGTTTTTATCCTCATTGGAATGTTTTTTCCTCCTTGGCTGCCACCCTCACAGGTCATCTTTAAAAATATTTATTTGTAAACCAATAGAGAAATGCATAACTATAAATTCTCAGCATTGTTTTGGTACAGATTTCTGCTGTGGTGCAAAGAAAGAGAGATTGACGCAGTATAAATCAAGCTGCATTAGGATGTGAGGTTTGAGAACACTGAATGCATTTAAGGCATAGATGTAACTTCAGTGATGTGCAGTATAGCTGTTAAAGGAACTCCATATAGAAAAGCAGCCAGGAAACATAGATCTGCCGTACATTTTTGCTCATACAGGGGTCTGAGGAATCATCATTATTATATCAACCTAATTCTAAATTCTGACTACTTACTATGTTTAACTTTTAGAGCAGCCACTTCTTTTTGTTCTGTGTATTTTCCTCCTGTTTCTTTTAAAGGAGGAAAAATAAAATCTTGATTATTTGCTGTTCTATTTGCTTTGGAGGCCAGATAAAATTACTAGAATAAAGATGCTCAATATATTAATTTTGCAGAACTCCATAATTGTTTGAAAAGTCTTTTCTGCACTGTCCAGAAGAGGACAGCAAGTCTTCTGAAGAGGCAGAAGCCAACATGTTCCCAGTAGGTAGCATTGTGAGTCCAGGCTTTCCTCCTGTGATAGCCGGAAAAGAGGAGAGAAACAGAGAGAAAAGGGAAGAGCAACAGCTAACTTCTCTTGCTTCCATACCTTTCTTCTCATTCAGGGGAAGCACTGCTAGGGTGGGAAGATCTGGGAGGTTCCTGGCTTGAGAGTCCCTCTCCTTGGTTCTTTTCTAGCTGCTTTTGAAGGGGCAAGGAGGGGGAAAGGGAGAGGTAACACAAAAATCACAAAAACAAATAATCAACAGCTAACCATGCAGAGATGAAGCTGTGGCTTATAAGGAGCAGGGAAAGAGAAAAAGGGACATTTGTTGCCCAGGAGTCCTAACTAGAGATGGGCACAAACCAGAAAAACAATGAATCGGGATGGTTCATGGCTACTCAATAACCACCCTAGAAAAATGAACTTGTTCATGGTTTGTTTTTCCGATTTGAAGTGGGAAGGGAACTTAATGCCTCCACTCCCTCTGCTACCTGCCTGCCCCCTTCCCGCTGCCCCCATTGCCTCTCTACCTGGTCCTTCCACATCCTCCTGTCCCTCCTCATCTGCCGCCATGTTCAGCTGCTGAGAGCATGCTCAGAGACAGCAGGCCAGGCTCCCAAAAGGCAAGCCAGGCAGCTGTGTCTGAAGATTGCAGTGGAGGAGGAGGAGGAAGAGGTCGCAGAAGCAGGTAGGGAGACGATGGGGGCAGAAGGAAGTGGGGGGGGGCATCTGTTCTGCCAAAACAGAAGGAAGTGCCAAGTGGAAAAAAGGTTGGCATTTCATTTTGGCAAAATAGCGTGCGCAGACCAAACCACAAACCAGCCTGGTTCGGGGGTGTGTGGTTGGTTCATAGTTTGGTCCGTGCCATCTCTAGTCCTTACTTAAGTGGCCAGTTCTGACCGGCATCATATTGCCATAGTTCTTTCTGGAATTCTAATTGTCCAAGGCAGGGTGGGGAACCTTGGAATGAAGTTATAGGCCAAACAAATGACAGCCAGTTGTCTAGGACCATGTCTTTCTTTTGCAAGCCCTCTCAGTCTTTTAAGTTTGCAAGTCAACTTTTCAAATAGTGCAAAGTCTCAAATGTGGTCCAACTAGGATTTTACCAACAAATTGCCCACATACTTCTGTCATCTTGAAATTTCTATTCTGATGACTGTGAAAATCCTTGTATGATATATTGGCATTGACAAAACTACGTGTACAATTGTGGTTGTTTCATCTAAAAAAGGATATAATGGAACTGTAAAAGGGGATGGAAAGAACAAGTAAAGTGATCATTGGGATGCATCACCCTCTCTTTCCCTTTCAGGGAAAGCTAAAGTTTGTGGGGACCATTTAGTGGTCTGTATTTTTGAATTGTGATGGTTGGCTCAAGTCTGAGCCAAAATTCTTCTCCTGTTGTTGACATTGGCTGTGATGCTGGGTAGGCTGCTTTAGCAGTATAACCCCTTAGAAAATTGAGTTTTCCGAAGCTGGGACAGCAACTTGCTTTGTTTGTTTGTTTATTTATTTATTGAGCTTTTATAATAAAAATAATCAATAGCAACAGTAGCATGTGGTCTCAAAAATTAGCCTAGGATGTTGCCAAATACCTCCTTAAATATCTTTACTAATTTTTCTGTACTAATTTTCTAAAGATCTATACGGAGGGGGCTTGCCTAGTTTCTGGTGGAAGTTTATTCCATGGTGAGGGTGCCACTAATGAAAAAGCCCAGTTCCTAGTATTATTTTTCCTTATTTGCCTCAAGATAGGCACTCTCAATAAGTCAGCCTGAGAAGAGCGGGCAGATGCTCGCTCAAATATCTCCTTTGGGGAGAGATGCTCCGATGGGTAACAGGGTCCCAAACTGTTGAGAGCTTTATAAGTGATAACTAACACATTAAATCTGACATGGTAGCCTCAGATGAAAGAAGGCGGTCTTGGTCACCGCTGCAATTTGGTGTCCAAGGGACCATGCTGGATCCAGAATACTGTAATGCCCAAATTGCGAACCTGGTCTTTTAGGGGGAGTGTAAGTGTAACCCCATCTGGACTAGGTAAATTACTCCCTAATCTGTCAGGATTCAATTTCAACTTGTTTGCCCTTGTCCAGTCCATCAAGCATGGGTGGCGTTCCAGAAGCTGAATGGCATCTGCTGCAGACATAGTGAATGAGAAATACAGCTGTGTATTGTAAGCATATTGATGACAGTGTACCCTAGATATCCAGATGACCTCTCCCAGCAGCTTTACATAGATGTTAAAACAGCATAGGAGAGATGATTGAACCCTGAGGGACCCCATAACATAGGGGTTTCAACCTAATGTGATGTTATGCCGCACCATTCAGAACTGGTGGGGAAAAAAATCCTCTACCTTCCTGTTTTTGTTTGTTTTAACCCTTGGGAAAGGGAAATGAACAAGATGATTTTAGGGATGAATAAGCTAATAGCTGGCAATAGGGAAGGGACTGAGGGAATTTCAGGGGGCTAAGAAAGAAGATAAGGTTTTCATCTTGCTTATGTTTGTTTGTTTTCTTGAGCCAATGCAAAATGAGCTGGAGAGAGCGTGCAATAACCAGACATAATGGAAGTTCATAAGATTATATGAGACAGAGAGACTGGATAAAGTGAAGGTTTTCTCACAGTACTAGAATTCACAGTCATCTCATGAAATTGAAGTATAAAAGATTCAGGGCAAGTGCACCATTTGGAATTTGGTGCCATAAGATGTGATAGGTAACAGCTTAGAAAGCTTCACAGATATATTTAGACAAATTCAGCAATTTTGGGTCTGTGAGTGGCATTAGGTATCAATAGCTGATAACCCTATGGAATCGCCATCTCAAAGACAATATGGCACTGAATACCACATGCTAGGATTCACAGAGAAGTTCTGATGCCATGCATAAAGCAAGATGTCAGATTAGATGTACCTATTGTATGAACCAGCAGAGTTTCCTGGGGTAAGGATCTTGCAAATAAGGCTACATGTGCTGAATTGTGTACAAATATTCAGATATCCAGCACCTCTTCTGCTGCATGGCTGAGCCCATTGACAAGAGATGGAGGCATGATTGGGAGAGCTGCAGTTGACTATAGTGAGTGTGAGGGACAGACAGTCCTGTTCTTTAATGAACCTAAGGTTCTCTTCAAAGATTAATACAAAATATCATAAAAAGAAATTGCTTGTACTTCAATGCTAGCAACGTTGTTCACATGGAGAACTCAGCAGACAGGAGTTAGTGCCTATACAGCACATGTGCTTTAGTCTGGGAGTGTGCTGGGAGACTGACAAAAAGGTTTTGTGGCCCTTTTAAGGTCTTGGATGACCAATTGTCTATCACTATCTCTAACAGCAAGTTCAAGTGCTGAGTACCAGCAGAGGTGGGCCCAAAGCAGGGCCATTAAGAAATAAGAGGGAACTCCTGAGATTTGCAGAACTGTAGTACAGTAGGACCCCCTTATCCATGAGATCAGTATTCACTGATTCGCTTATTTACAGTCTGAAAATATTAAAAATATTAAAAGAAAAAAAATTACAGAAAACTATTTTCACATGTATTACCAGAACCAGCCATTAGAGGGAGCCAGAGACCGTGCTATGAATATTTGTTAGCAAAGAATACATAGCATGTTCTAGTGCCCAGTTCTGGTAATGCATGTGAAAATATTTCTCTCTCTCTTTTTTCCTTTTACAACGATAGATAGATAGATAGATAGATAGATAGATAGATAGATAGACAGATAGATAGATAGATAGATAGATAGATAGATAGATAGATAGATAGATAGATAGATAGATAGATAGATAGATAGAGTGTTTGCTATTATCATGGTTTTAACAGGGGGCTTGGAACCTATCCCCAGCAGAAATTGGGGTCCTACTGTAATAATAATTCCTCCCCTCCACCACAAAACTAATAAGGACTGAACATACTCAGTAGAATATTACGTTTCTGCTAGAGATGTAAAATTGAGAAAGAGGAAGGGGACGTAATGACTTGGTTGAGCTACTTATAGCTTGAACAGAAAGGCTCCTGCAGCCACCAACTGCATTTCTTTAATTTTGTGTATTTTGTACCAGATGCATGATAAAACAGCAGTATTAATGGTAGGGTGATGCATTCTAAATTTGTAGTTTAAATCAACCATTTTCAACTTTTTTTTTGGCCACAACCATAATATGAAAGAAATATAGGCCAAATCAGGGTTGTATAAGTTGCATAATGAGCCTTATAAGGTGGTGTGTGAAGAATTGTTTGCAGTCTGTGGCCCCCTTCAAATAGGCCAGGGCCCCCGCAGGGGGCCGTATGACCCCTGTTGAGAATGGTTGGTTCTTACCAGTTATTATCTTACCAGTTATTAAGAGACAAATTGGTTAAGGCTTCAATCTTAAACACAGTGGTCTGGGATAGGTGAATGACACACATCGTAAATCTCAGCATTCATATCAAGATGAAACAGGAATTAAAGAAAGTGGTTCAGTCACTTGAACTAGAGAAGTGATCTCACAGCATTAGGGAATCCTGAAACATGGTAGCAGTGGAGAGAGGCTAACATTGTCATTTTCTTATCATACACCTGTTTTGTTTTTCTCTAAACAGCAACAGTGAGTTGAGAAGAGAGTGTGTGTTCGTGTGTCTGCCTAGTTTTCATTTTTTATTATCAGGATTGCTTTAGAGTAGTTTCCCCCACTTTTGCTATGTCCACACTTCCAGCCAACTGCCCACAATCACTCTAGTTACAGCTTGTGAGGGCGGATTCCAACAAGTTACAAAATTCCCACTTGTAGATGATTATTTCTAATCGGTAGACAACTGTAGTCCTCCAGGTATATGTGGCCTCCAACTCTCAACAGCCCACGTTAGCACAGTTAGTGATGAAGTATTCTGGGAGCTGCAATCCAAAAACTTCGGGGCGGGGGCACAGTTGCCCACAACAATGTATAACAATCTTGCACTTATCAATAAAAATCATACAAATTGCTGTGAAGATTGTGCACCAATGTACGCATTTTAAAGGATAACGATCCAAGTGTCATCTGTTTAGGAATATTGTCATCCATGCATTCCCTCCACCAGGCCCAGTTTAAATCAAAATTTTATTTGTTCCTTGCAGTAATAATAAGAAACTATATAATAATACATTGTTCAGTCATGCTAACAACACTTTTATTTTATGATTTACTATTTCCAGGGCACAGACAGAAGCTTGATGAATCTAAACCTAGTTTGTTCTCTGAGCGTCTCAGTGATTTAGGGCGCATCCCTCATCCCAGTATGAGAGTAGGGGTCCCGACTCAGAGCCCACGGCCCCCTCTGAACTCTGCACCAAGCCCTTTTAATCCACAAGGACAGAGTCAGATTACAGGTAAGAGACAGAGCCATGGGCTTTTATGGGCCATGGTAGTAAATAATTGATTATAGGCCTTATATTGTTTCAAAATGTGGAAGACTGCGACTGTTGCCAAGTGAAAGGTTATAAAATAAGTAAATGTAAGCTAGCTGGAGGTAGATTCTTCTGTAGCATTCATGACTGGAATCTTTTTTATTATTATTCTTAATTTTTGAAGTCAAAATTAAAGAAAGAAAACTGAAGATGAAACTGGAAAATGGTTCATCTTTAGGGTGACTTTCTTGCCATCAGGCTCATGAATTGATAAATTTTATGTAAATATGTGGCTATTTGTTTAAGTTTCTTTTTGGATGGCTAACAGTATTGTGATTCCCCTACCTCTTGATCATATTTATTAATTCATATTGTGGCTTCTCTTTAGCATGTATGACTAAAATTCTGGATTTATGTTTGAGTGTAAGGGTGTCAGTCACAGTGGCAACCTGCTGCTAATTTAGAATTGTCAGTTCCCATTCATGTGCTGTCTGGCAGTTAGGAATGCAAGAAGCAGCTTGTTAATTCACAACAATTCACTTGTGCCATTACACTTAAGAGTGGTGTGAATCCACAGTAGGCTCCTGGCCTACATTTATTTATTGCTATCTCAATAAATTTGAACCTGGGTTATGTTGAGAGTTGTACATATAATGTTTGCAAGCCAAGAGTTTGATTACATTATTCAAAACATAATGTGTATAGAGAAACTACTGAACACCTAATGAGCTCATTGTTTTAAAAAAAAAACTAAAATAGAAATCAACAGTTATATAGGCTCACACATTTCCGCAAATTTGTATGTTTTTCTTCATTTTGCATATTAGTTTCTCATTAAATAGACATCCTGCCACTTAAGGCAGCTAGCAGTAATAATGCCAATAAAAACAGAAATACAATTAATACATGAAAATAGGATAAAAACACAGTTAGGAACATGAATCAAAAGGAATTACAGCACAGATTCAGTTACTCCCTCTCAAAGCAATCCAAGTTAAATGCCAACCAAAAATGTTTTTATATGCCATAAAGGATAACAGGGAAGACAGCCTGGCTTCCTTCGTAAGTAATTCCAGAGCTTGGGAATAGCCCCTTAAAGAGGCTATTCTCATATTCCTGCCCAAATACATATCTGATGATGGTGGGACCCAAAGAAGAGGAGCCTTCACTGAACATCTCAGAGCCTTGGTAAAAAATTAAAAAATTGGAAAATAGGGTATTTCAGACAGCCTGATCTCAAATTGGTTAGGACTTAGTAAATCATAACCAGCACTTGGAATTGTGCCAGAAAGAAACTGGTATCCAGTGAAGTCTTTCTTTAGAAGAGAGTTGCATGCGCTCTAACACCAGCCCTTGTCAGCTTTTTGGACCAGCTGGAAATGTCTGTACAATTTTCAAAGGCAATACTCAAGACATGGGTCACTATGAGCTGGTCCAACATCTCTAGCAATGGGAGCAGTCAGCTCACCACTGTAGCTATGAACCTTCACTCCTAGACCTCTCAGTCTTGAATCCAGGAGTGCATACAACTGTAACTTGTGTTTTCAAGGGAGAGTATAATTCCATAGGCGGAATTCCCAATCTCTTTTGTACCTTTTGACTAACCAAAGCATCAATGTGTGTGTGTGTGTGTTGATATCGTGTATGTACAAACCAAATGAGAACATTTCACATGTAAATGAGTGGCTTTTAAAAGTTTATAACAAAAGAGAAAAGAAGAGGGGAAAGCTTACCTTTTGCAGTTATTGTCAGCTTTAATGTTTGCGCAAAACATCTGTTTTTAGAAAATCAGATTTGGCTGTATGGCAGTATTACTGTAGAAAAATGAATCTAATTCAGAACTTTGTTCGCATTTAGTATTGTCAGATTGCTAAATCTGGTTGTGTGAAGATGCCATTATTAATAGGATAAAGACTGTCCTACTATCAAACAAAAATAACTCTGATACCACAACTGGTCATGGCTGGATAATGGCTCTCAGTGTAGTGCTCTTAGCATACCTAAATGTGTGTGAGAGAGTGTGTTTGAACTGTATCTTCCTTCTACAACTCCTTTCATATTCAGTAAAAAAAATTAATAATGTAAGAAGGGCCTCAGTGAAAAAGGGGGACACATTATGTAGATAACTAGTGTGATGTAGTGGACAGATTGATGGACTAGGACTCATGTGACCTGGGTTTGAATCCACACTCAGCCATGGAAACTCACTGGCTGTGTGGAACTGGTAAAACCCCTCCTTAAATATCTCGCTTATCTTGAAAGCCCTCTTAGGGTTGCTATAAATCACTTCCAACTTGATGGCACATAACAACACCATTTATTGATCTGTCTGTCTGTCTGTCTGTTCAGTACATTTTTCTTGAGATGCCAGTGGCCACTTGCCTTTTTTGAGGAGCCTCATGGCACAGTGGTTAAATTGTTGTACTGCAGCTAAAACTCTGCTCGCTGCCTGGGTTCAATCCAAGGTAGTCAGCTCAAGGTTCACTCAGTTTTCCATCCTCTCGAAGTTGGTAAATTGAGTACCCAGCTTGCTGGGATCGGGGCAGGCAATGTGTAGCCTGCATAATTAAATTGTAAACAGCCTAGAGAGTGCTTTAAGCACTGCGGGGCGATATATAAACAGCAGTGGGTTTTTTTAAAAAGAAAGGGTTAACAATATGCAGCATTTTTCTCATTTTGAAACAGCAGAAGGCAAAATAGTGATCCAGATTAAGTATTTTGTGGTTTAAAATGAAGGTTCAATTTTTGTGTGTGTATTTAATGAATGTGTGAATCTTTCTGAAGTCAGAATTCAGATTATTCAGTAACATTCATTTTAATGAATTCTAGCAAAAATATGCTACTTAATTTTTCAAGGGATAAAGATTTAACGCTGCACAGTTATGTATAAGATTTAATGTCTTACAAACTTGGTTTTAACTTAGCCCCTCTTTTACCTGTAGCAGCATGAGCTCCACTTTTCTTTAATGAGATCCTAAGCTGTTTCAAGGAACACTTGAGGAACTGGTATAGTTGGAGCTTAACTTGTGGTTCTTTCCCACTTGACCATTGCCCAACAGAAGGCTTGTTGATGATCAGAAAGAGAACATACATATGCTTGCCCTTGCCTATGTGATTGGTGTTGAAGCACATAACAGAATTGTGGGATTTGGGCATTGCAAAGTGGCTCCTCCTTTATGTTCAAGATACGTGTCTTAGACCTTTGCTTATTCTGTGGAGTTTTTCCTTTACTGAGAATACTGATGTTCTTCGGAGGCAGAAAATGAGCTTCTGTTGTGTGTACACATAAGTTTGTAATTCTCCTAACTTAGACCTTCTTAAGCTACAGCCTATACAGATGTACCTGTGAGTAATTCCTGTTTACATTGTAATAGACTTGCCCAGCACTGTGCTCTTTATGTGTTGCATAATGTTATAAAGTGTAGAAAGAAACTAGAGAACTAGCTCTCATTGACTTGATTCTAACCAATAGAGATGACTTGGTGGAAGAAGTGGCAGTAACTCTGGGCGAGAGTGTCCATGTTCTACTACAATTCTTGATTTCAAAGGAAACCAAAGCAGAGTGTAGCTACAGACATATGCTGGATTTTTAAAAGCCAGTTTCAATAAACTAAGAATAAGGATAAGTAAGGTCCCATGGCAGGAGATCCTAAAGAGAAAATGAGCCCAAGAAGGGTGGGAGCTTCTAAAAAAGGGAAGTTCTAAAGGCACAACTGCAAAAAAGTCCAACAAGGAAAAAAAGGTGTGAGACAGCAAAAAAGGCCAGTGTGGCTTCACAAAAAGCTCAGAAAGGACTTGGAAACAATAAAAAGGAAACATATAGAAAATGGAAAGAAGGCCAGGCCACAGACGAAGAGTAGAGACAAGTAGCAAGGAATTGCAAGGATGGCATTAGGAGGGCAAAAACTGAGAATGAGCTGAGGTTAGCTAGAGGCAAAAAAAGAAGAGAGCATTCTTCAGGTATTTGCATTGCAAATGACAAAGAAAAGGAACAGTGGCACAAATAGTCGATGGGGATGACAAAATGATAATAGAAGACAATAATAATAATAATGCAGAAGTGTTCAGTTCCTATTTTAGCTCAGTCTTTTCCCAAAGGACAAACTGTAACTCTCCAGACAAATGTGAAGTGCAAGGATTGCAACTGGAGATTGATAAACAAATAGTCAGGGAATACCTTATTATCTTGAAGGAGTTCAAATCTCCAGGGCTGGATGAACTGCATCCAAGAGTATTGAAAGAACTGGCTGAAAAATTCTCGGAATAATTGTCCATTCTTTTCTTAAAATCATAGGAAATGGATGAGGTGCCAGATGATTGGAGGAGGACTAATATTGTAGTTGTCTTTAAAAAAAAAAAGGGGAAAATTCTGGAATAGAGTATAAAGCAGTCACTATGCAAGCACTTAGAAAACAATGCAGTAATAACAAGAAGCCAACATGGATTTGTCAAGAACAAATCCTGCCAGACTAATCTGATCTTATTTTTTGATCGGGTAACCTTCCTGGTAGACAGAGGGAATACTGTAGACACAGTTTATCTTGACTTCAGCAAAGCTTTTGACAAAGTGCCCCATGATAGTCTGATTAGCAAACTAACTAGGAGTGGATAGAACAACTGTCAGGTGGATACACAGTTGGCTACATAATTGTACAATGATGATTAATGGCTCCTTTTCAAACAGGGTGGAGGCAACAAGTGGGGTACCTCAGGGAAAACATGGTCATTCTCGCTATAGTTCCCGTTACTGCCACTTCCTCCACCAAGTAAACGAAGAATCAAGTAAAGGATAGCTAGTCCTCTAGTTTCTTTCTCCACTTTTTGTAGGATCAAAATATCAGCCACACAAGCCAGGAATTTCTTGGAAGGACCATAATTTGCAGAATTTGCCTCCCAACAGATATCAGGATAATTGAAATATCCCATCACTACTACATTGGGTCTCTTCAAAATCCTTGCAATTTGTTTTTCAAAAGTTTCATCTGCTTCCTCTCCCTGATTGGGAGGCCGATGGTAGACTCCAGCTACCATGTTCATTTTGCTACCATGTTCATTTTGTTTTCCCCCCAACTAGATGGATCCAAATGCTCTCAATGGGACATCCAATCGCCTTCTCCTGTCTCTCTGTGCAGGAATGCATTTTTTTTTACATATACTGCAACTCCACCTCCCTTTCTATTTTCTCTCTTTTTAAACAATTTATATCCTTCAATTGCTGTATTCCAGTCGTGGGAGTCATCTCACCAAGTTACAGTTATTCCTGTCAAGTCATATTTACCCTCCTGAGCTAAGATTTCCAGTTCTTCTTGTTTGTTTTCCATGTTCCTGGCATTCGTATATATACACTGGAGATTGTGTGATTTGTGGCCTTTGTCTCTGTACATTTTTATTAATATTACTATTGATGTAAATGTTATTATTGACCCCCATTTGAACAGTTTGATCTGTTCCTCTTATTGTGAGTAAGGCTTCATCTGTCTTTAACTCTGTGCTTGCGTCTCCCTCCCCCTTCCAATTCAGTTTAGGTTGCAAGGAGAAATAGAGTTGGGTGTCATCTGCATATTGGTGACATCGAACCCAAAAACCCTGGACAATCTCTCCTAGCGATTTCATGTAGATGTTAAATAACACAGGAGACAAAACAGAGCCCCGAGGGACCCCATAGGTCAGCAGCCAGGGTGTCGAAGAGAGATCCCCCAGAACCACCTTCTGTGTTCTCCCCTCCAGGAAGGACTGGATGCATTAACAGAACTATAGTCTCCTAATCCCACGAGGTACTTGTTTCCCTCTATTCGGCAATGGTTGGGCCTCATCTTGAGTACTGTGTCCAGTTCTGGACAGCACACTTCAAGAAGGATGCTGACAAATTGGAACAAGTTCAGAGGAGGGTGACAAGGATGACCAGGGGGACTGGACACTAATCCTTATGAGGAAAGACTGAAATAAGTGGGCCTGTTTAGCCTTGAGAAAAGAAGACTGAGGGATGATATGATAGCACTTTTCATATACTTGAAAGACTGTCATGTAGAGAAGGGGCAGGACCTCTTATTGATCATCCCTGAGTGCAGGACACATAACAATGGGCTCAAGTTACAGGAAGCCAGATTCCGGTTGAATATCAGGAAAAAATTCCTAACTCTTAGAGCAGTACAGCAGCGGAACCAATTACCTTGAGAGATGGTAAGTGCTCAAACACTGGAGGCATTCAGGAGAAATGTAGACAACCACCTGGCAAATATCCTTTGATTTGTATTCCTGCATTGAGCAGGGAGCTGGACTCAATGGCCTTATAGGCCCCTTCCAATTTCATTATTCTATGATACCAGTAACTGCAAACTAGTTATTGTCCTGTCCTGCATATAATGATCATATATAATTATACATAGACTGTACAATATCGCCTTCAAAATTGTCTTGTGCATACAAGTACTTTCTTTAAAAAAAAAAGCTGCTCAGCGGTGATTAAGAATCTACCATTTCTTGTCACCTTCCAAATCACTAGCAGCACAGCTCCAGGTATCTAAAAGGTAGTCATGGAAATATTACAGAGTCTCTCCCAAATGAAGAATCATAGAATCATCATAGGGTTGGAAGGGACCTTGGAGGTCTTCTAGTCCAACCCCCTGGCCAGGGCAGGAGACCTCATACCATCCTGGACAGATGGCTGTCCGATCTTTTCTTGAAAACCTCCAGCAATGGGGCACCCACAACATCAGGAGGCAAGCTGTTCCACTGCTTAATGATTCTCGCTGTCAGGAAATTCCTCCTTATTTCCTGGTTGGATCTCCCTCTGACGAGTTTCCACCCATTGGTTCTTGTCCTACCCTCAGGCGCAATGGAGAATAAATTGATGTCCTCTTCCCTGTGGCAACCTTTCAGATATTGGAAGACTGCTATCATGTCTCCCCTCAGTCTTCTCTTCTCTAAGAGCAGTAGGGCTGTTTGGCAAAACAGAACAATTTGTACTGCAAAGGATAATACATGCTCTCTACCAGACATGAGAAATACTCTTTGGCTTTGTAATTTCTGCTTTGCTTGAAAGTTTTATTCTAATTGCTCAGTTCTCTTCCCCCCCCCCCTTTTCTGGTGGTATAATTTGCTAGAGTCAGTGTTCTTTTGTCATCAACTGTGTAATGAGGCATCCTATGCTGAAGAATCACCAGGCAAGGTAGGAAGGAAGGAACACATGGGCTTTGCTCATAGAAAGTAAATTACTGTACAAAACATCTAGCACTATTTATTTACGGTAAGGATAGGAGATGCTTCAGTCTCATAAAGACAGAGCTGTGCAATTCATTCATCCAATCCTGAATCTTCGCTGGTTAATTAATTTAAAATCAGTTAAGATCCAGTTCAGATCAGATTGGATTGCTCCAGAGTAAATAAGATGAAGGCAATTTGGACAGAGTCTTTGATTGTGACAGCATAGGAAAGTCAAACAGTATGTTTCCAAAATGTTGCCAACAGCTTCACAAAAGGAAAATGCCAACGTGTGGAGAGAATGATGGAAGTTGGACTAGTCTAGTTTCTAATATGGAATAAAAATCTCAGCAAAACTCCCCGTAGCAGTTGTGAGAGGCAGCAGCATGAGTTCTTTTCCTTTTCAGTAGTCATTGTTTTGCTAGTTCTGTGTTAGCAGGAAGAATGTTTCTGAAAAAGCTTGGTGTGGCCCTGTAGGTAATTTTGCATTCTTCATCATGGTCTCTTGGCATCACACATACATTGATCAGCCACATTAAAACCACCTGCCTAATATCTTGTAGTGACACCCTTGTGGTGCCAAAACAGCTCTGTTGCATTGAGAGATGGACTCCACAAAACTTCTCTCTGAAAATGTCCTATGGTATCTGGCACCAAGACATTAGCAGTAGATCCTTCAAGTCCTGCAGGTTGAGAGGTGGGGCCTCCATGGATTGGATTTGGTGTTCCAGTGCATCCCATAGACAATCCATGGGATTGAGGTCTGGGGAATTTGGAGGCCAGGGCAACAACTTGAACTCTTTGTCATGTTCCTCAAGCAATTCCTGAAACATTTTTTACAGGGTGGGTGGGTGGGTGGGTGCATTGTCCTGCTGAAAGAGGCCACTGCCATCAGGGAACGCCATTACTATGAAGGGGTGTACGTAGTCTGCAATAATCTCTAGGTCGGTGGTACTTGTCAAAGTAACATCCACATGAATGCCAGGACCCAAGGTTTTCAAGCAGAACACTGCCTCTGCCGGTCTGCCTTCTTCCCATAGTTCATCCTGCTGCCATCTCTTCCTCAGGTAAATGATGCACACACATTTGGCACTCCATCTGATCTAAAAGAAAATGTGATTCATCAGATCAGGCAACCTTCTTCCATTGTTCCATGGTCCAGTTTTGATGTTCACGTCCCCACTTTTGGCAGTGGACAGGGGTCATCATGGGCACTCTGACTGGTCTGTGGCTACGCAGTGCAATGCACTGTGCGTTCTGGCACCTTTCTATCATGGTCAGCATTATGTTTTTCAGCAATTTGAGCTATAATAGTTCTTCTGTGTGATTGGAGCAGATGGGCTAGCCTTTGCTCTCTATGTGCATCAATGAGTCTTGGGTGCCTACAACCTTGTTGCCGGTTCACTGGTTTTCCTTCCTTGCACCACTTTTGGTAGAGACTAACTACTGCACACAAGACTTGCTGTTCTAGAGATGCTCAGACCCGGTCATCTAGCTATCAGTACTTGGCCTTTGTTAAAGTCACTCAGAAGTTTTTGCTTGCCCATATTTCCTGCTTCCAACACATGAAACTCAAGAATTGACTGTTCACTTGTTGCTTAATACATCCTACCCCTTGACAGGTGCTAAGGCTGTTCATTTAACCTGTCAGTGGATTTAATGTTGTGACTGATTGGTGTATGGGTTTGTCCTGTGCCTACACAGCCATCTTGGACCTTTGCAAAGCTAAAGCAAAAGTGCTTTTGGTGGGAGCCATGCCCACCCTCTTTCTGGCTGTAATGGGAACCCTGACCGATCTGCTTGTTAACAGGGAAGCAAGATGATTGGCTGGGTGGTGCATGTAGCCAGCCTATCCTGGAGCCTGAAGGAGCTGGAGGGTGATGAGAAGGGGAGTGTAACTGAAGAGGGTTGTTGCTGGGTTGTTGTAACTGAAGAACTGAAGCTTAGATCTGTTCCCAGGTTGATGTTCCTATGTAATAAAAATATACTATTTTCATTCTTTAGCTGCCTGGTCTGATCTGGTTAATGGCTGGTGTCAAACACATTACTGGAAAGCTATTTTAAAAAGTGACAAGCCTGGATCGGGGTTGGTCACAAATTGGTAGCAGAGATGGGATCCGAAAATCCAGTGGGGAGTTTGAAGATCCAGAAGAGGTCTTGGAAGATTCTGAGTGGTATGATTTAGAGACCTAGTAGCTGTAAAGCTAACTCATTGATGGATTTAGAATTTGAGAGAAAGGTGTCTGTCGACCTGTCAGTTAGAGCGATTCTCTGGGGTAAAGGTTTGAAGTAATTTAGTAAGAAGATTGCTGGTAAGCTGAGGAAGACTAATATATTGATGCAGTGACCTCGTGAGTTAAAAGTCTTGGTAAAGTAAGGAGTCACTAATAAAACTTGGCTTAGACACAGAAACAAGTGTCACAAAGATTTTAAATGTATTTCCTGAAGTAATAGTTTTGGGGTAATTGTAAGGAAATACAAAGACATGTCTCCTAAAAAGATTAAATCGGGAATGGAGACCCAGATTCCTGAAACAGAACCAGCTGGTATTGAGAAAGCTATGGAAGCGATGCCCACAAACCCTGTTGATGTTCCAGAGAGTTTGGAAATCCAGAAAATAAAAAGAGAAATGAAAAGAGAACAGGTAAGATTAAGAGAGAAAGAAATGGACTTTCAGCTAAAAATGAGGGAACTGGAATTGGCAGCCATCTCAAGAAATGAAAATGGAACAAATAGATCTCCTCAGATAGACATGAAAATATTTCCCAGATCCTATAAAGGGGATAATATGGACTCTTTCCTTACAACTTTTGAATGAAAATGTGTGGAATTAGGAGTTAAACCCAAGGAAAGAATGGGTTATTTTAGACCTCAGATTTTTGGGGACTCAGCAGAAATTTATGGAGAAATTAGATTGGAAAAGGCTCACGATTATGAGTTATATAAGAACAGGGTAAAACAAAGGTTTGAATTAACTGCTGAACATCATAGGAGGGAACTGAGAAATTTAAGGAAGAGACATGATGAAACTTGCACTCAGTTAAGGCTGTCAACTAGATTGTTTACTTACTGACTAGATTGAAGGGCCAGAGGTCCAAACTAAAGAAGATATGGTAAATTTAATTGGGTTAGAACAATTCTATAGTACTGTGCCACAGGAGTATAGATAGCATATAAAAGAAAAACAACCAAGAACAGTTCTTGAGGCAGCCCAGTTAACTGACCAATTAGTGACTTTAAGAGAGGCACCAAAACTTCATTTTTATGAGAAATGATAAAAAGTGGCAAGGTGGCATAAACAAGGTGTCTGAAAGCTGGAAAGTAAAAGCAGCAGACTGGAAAGGAAAAAATCTCCTCAGCAGAATGAAGGCGTGGCCAGAAAAAAACAGTTTGCTAAGGGAAAAATAGGAAATATAGTCTGTTATGGATGTGGTAAAGAAGGGAACTTTCAGGATACCTGCCCAGAAAAGGTTATTAGACAGAAAATGTACACAGAGAAACTAGTTTACTGTGTTTCAAAGATCCTGAACCCAGAGTTAAACCGCTCGCTTAATGGAGAAGCTAGCAGGCAGGTTGTTATGGAGGCAGGAATGTCAGAATTGAATGTGGCTGGACCAAGTCAGGAGATTAAAAATTGTTTTTTATTATGATAAATGCACAGTTAGTTGAAGAATATGGAGAGAGAATTCAAATTCAAGACAAAGGAAAATGATAGACATAGTCCATAAGTATTTGTGTGCCTGTACCAGCTATATGGGTCTTCAAATGGAGATGAACAGGGAGGATAGTGATGCAAAAGGGGTGAGGCAGAGAGTAAGGCAGGGCTGGAGAATGGTGTTGAAGATGGTATCGGACGACCAGGATCACAATTGAGATCAGTACCTCCAAAGCAGAGGATGAGATGAGATTGTTGCTGAACTGAGGAACCTGAGTGAGATTGAGGGTGTCTTTACCATTATGGTGTGGATAGGTGTAACAGTGGATAACAGGATGATGGTTATCATAGTACCATGAATAGGATGCATGGGAGTTGATAGAATGGTAAGTGAAGCTTTCTGTTGGAAGAACACGGAGATGTGGATGAGCAGAATTGAGGCAGATGTGGAGTACAATTTATTATTTATTTACAAGAACAAGACCATAAGGGTCTGGAGACTAGTGATTGGGATCACCCAACAAACAATGGAAGAATCTGGTGCTGCCTCAACACCAAGGAGGTCTGGATGAAGGTGTCCTGTACCTGTAGGACAGGGGGAAGGATGAGAGTTGATATGGTACCCATTCTCGCATCATAAGAAAAATCCCTGTCAAAATAGGTTGCAGGACTAGTGAATTAAAAAAAAATAGGTCCAGAAGAATCTGGAGGAAGCGGCTGTTGGCAGGATGGGGATGCTGGACTTGAGGAGTCATGCTTGTCCTTCTTATGCTTTTCCTTCTTGCTGCCTGAAGAACAGGATTCTGCTCTCTTGTGGGCCTCCTGGTGTTCCACTGGGGTTGGCTCCAGTGTTGACAGTGACAACAAGGATGACAATGTAGGAGGCTGTAGCGCTGGTGAACAGGCACATAGTTATCCGGCTGAATGTAGCAGTTTTGAGCAGCTGGATGGAGGCTGCGGAAGCCAATGCTGGGCTGCCTGCTGTGAGTTCTGGAGGGCTTTTTTGCGAAGAAGCCCAGAAGCATAGTTGCCGATTCCCAAGGGCTGGCTTGGAGAGATTTTCGCAGCACTGGCATTTCTCCAATATATGGCTATATCAAAGATGATAGATAGAAGAGGCATTTGGAGTGGCTGTAGTGTGCAGTACTCTACTTCTGCTCTGAGTGCACCTCTTAAGGAAGGTTCTAGAGGCCATCATGTAGGTCAGACAGAGTGAAGATCAAGGTTATCAAAGGAAAGCCATGGTTGATACCAAGATAAGATGCAGATAGACCCACCAGGATGAATGGAAAAATGAAAAAATTGTAGAGGAGCCCAAGATTCTTTACTAGAATAATCTAATTAGAATAAATATTCTGAGATTCCTGGCAAGATAGCCAATGAAAATGAACTGAGGCAAGCTGGGAGTCCCATGTATTTATGCCCATCTCACAACCCACACAATTTATCAAGCATCATCTTTTCTTGCAACTGTCTCCTAGCCTTAGTCTCAAAAGCTGCTTCCTGCATTATGTAGAGCAATCTGTTTATCACTGCACTGACATGCCACAGAGCATATTCTGTACTCCTCCATTAGAAGAAAACAGTTAAGTATAAATGTTTAGGGTACAGCTGAACCTCAGTTGGTTGGATCTGAGTTAGCTGGAGCATGTGGCTGCAGAGCCAGGGCTGGGAATTCAGATCTTCACAGAGTCTCTTAGGAGATGGGCCAGCTGAGATCTGCTGGAGTAAGTTTGGCCAATGGGGTTACATGTCCTGTTTCTGTGCAGCCTTGGGCGAGCTGCCTGGTCTCAGAGTGCCCTCAAAAGGAGGGACTGATAAACCACTTCTGACTGCTTTATAACTAGAAAATCCTGCGAGGATTGGTAAATGTTTAAGACTGTGCTCTTAGGTATGCTTTGTTGTTGCTGTTCTTGTTTTATTAATTTACAAAGTGTGCAGATTCCAACCCCAAGAGGGTTACTGTCAAAAGGAAGCAACAGTAGAGAAGGCTTTTGGAAGCACTGGAGTGGAAACAGAAGGATGCACAGTTATTTTATTTAATTATATTTTGGCTTTGTCACACTGGAGTATCAAAAATTTGGGGGATATCCATGTTAATCTGTTCTAGCAAAATAGCAGATAGTCTTTTGGCATCTTAAAGATGGATATGTTTTCTTTTCTGGACCGGAACCCGCTTTATCACATGCATCTGATGAAACTGACTTCAATCTGGTGCAGAAATAGTACATGTAGGGAATTTACGAAATATGAAGGAATTCTGTTGCAAAGGGAAAGTGATGATGAAAACAGGATAATGAAGGGGATAGTAAGTAAAATTTATAATGTATTATTGGGAGCAGAAGATCAGGAGGACTCTCTTAATTTTTATGGGAATTCAGTATGGGAGACAAAATAAGTACTAGTCCCTGGAAAAGTATATGAGACATTAGAATATTGAAATATATGTCAGTAAGGAGAAAAGAAAAATTTTATAAGTTAGTTTGGAGATGGTACTTAATAAACATGGGATATTCATATTCGTCTCCCAGGGGAGACAAATACGAATATCAGCACCACAGGCGCCTGGGCTGTTCAGACTCCCCCTCCAGAACTGGCCAGTCCACTTACTGCTCGCCATGCGGCATGCAGAGCCGTTGTCATTTGTGATGTGCCAGTTGTGAAGGTAGCCAAACCGGCACTTCCCTGCTTCCCTGCACAGCTGACCACTCAGCAACGGAGTGGGGAGACTTGTCATCTCGACCCCTCTCCAGAGTGGTCAGCTGTACAGGGAGGCGGGGAAGCGCCGGCGCGTCATGAATGACAATGGCTACTCGTGGCAAGCAGTAAGTGGACAGGCCAGTTCTGGGGAGAGGGCCAAATGGCCCAGGCACCTGTGGTGCCGATATTCATATTCATCTCCCCTGGGATACAAATATGAATATTCCATGTCTAGTACTTGACTCCATTGAAATTAAATCAAATAGATTGTAGTTATTCTAAGAGATACTGGAGAGAGTGCCAGAAAGTAGGTACTTATTTTCATACGCAGTGGAAATGTGAGAATATATTGAAATTTTTGCAATTGGTTTTCAAGGAAATAAATGAAACAAACAAGCTAAAATTAGTTTTATGTCCTAAGATAGCACTTTTATCAATATTTGAAAAGGAAGAAGGTAATTGGACAACTAAAGAATTAATTTCCAATTTGTTAACAGCTGTGAGATTGATTATTGCTAGGAACTGGAAAACAGCATACAGTTTTCAATTAGGTTATTGCTACAGGGAAGTTTGGATATACAGTGATGCCTCGCAAGACGAAATTCGTTCCGCGAGTAGCGTCATATTGCGAAATTTTCATCTTGCGAAAGCGTGGTTTCCCATAGGAATGCATTGCAATGCATTCCTATGGGAAACCTCGCAAGACGAACGAATTATTTTCGTCTTGCGAGGCATCGCTCTTGCAAAAAAAAAAATCGTCTTGCGAAGCATGGCCATAGAAAAAGTCGTCTTGCGAGTCACCAAAACAATCGCAAAACGCTTTCGTCTTGCGAGTTTTTCGTCGGGCGAGGCATTCGTCTTGCGAGGCATCACTGTATCTATTAATGATAAACTTACATGTAATATGAAAATTAAGAGCGGGGAACAAGCAACTCTGCTGCCCAGAGTAGACTATCTGTCTAGATGGGTGGGGTATAAATCTAATTTTTTAAAAAAAGATGAATTTAAAGATATATAGGAGATCTTATCAGTTTTGTATTAATAAAGGGGAAGGGGCAAAGCCCATTGCAAGAGTCAATACAATTCTGGAAGGGAAATGGGCCTCCACAAGGGTAAATGGTATAGGTTGTTACTCCCAAATGGTTCTCATGGGAAGAAGCACTGCCTATCTAGAACTTTGTTTATTAGGTTTTTTTCTGTTTTTGTTTTTTGTTTTGTTTTTTTGTATAGGTAAAAATAAATAATAATTTATAAAAGAAAAATAAATTTAAAAAAATAAAAACATTTTGCCCTCTAGAGCAGAGGTCCCCAACCTCCGGTCCGCGACCGGGCCGCGGAGGCAGATCTCCTGCCCCGCCGCACGCACTCCCCCCCACGCCCACATGCACGTACTGCCCGCCCACCCGCACATGTGCACCCCACGGGCACGCCACACCCATCTGTGCATGTGTGCAATCGCACCCCAGTCACCCACGAGTGCCATGCCCATGCGCACACGCACACCATGCCCACCCATGAGCACATCCCGCCCTCCCGCAAGCGGGGGGGTGCCCCACCGCCGCGCATGGACCCTGCTCCCCCTAACCAGTCTGCGGATCAGAAAAGGTGGGGGACCACTGCTCTAGAGTGTACATGATTCCACCCCTGCATTTTAAAAATTATGAAATTGTTAGGTGGAAGTTGCTGGAATGAGTCCTCCACAGTCCAGGGATGGGTATGTGCAGCCCCGAGACCACTGGAGATTGTCTGCCGATGTTCTAGATTATTGAGTATTTCTTCTAAGTTTCTTTTGCTTGATATTTTTTCCTTTTATTATTTGATAATTTGTATTTTGCATTTCCTTTGTTCCTGTTGAGGATGAGTTGTTTTTCTTTACGCTGTTGAAATATAGTTTCAGAAACCAAATGCTTACCTCAGCTGCAGGGATAAAATCCCCTATTTGATACAGATGCTCCTGTTATGTGTAATGCCTTCCATGTCAGTTGACACTTGCCAGTTCTGTCTGGCACTCACTATGTAGACTAAGTGGCATATACTGTTTGTTTGTTTGTTTGTTTGTTTGTTTGTTCAGCTTCTATACTGCCCATCAGGCTATTAGGCCACTCTGGGCAGTTTACATGTTAAACAAATAAAACATACACTATCCCAACAATGAACATAATAATATAAAATAAAAATAAAACAACCAACAATTTAAATAAAATAGTTAAAATAATATAAAATAATATAATATAGAGCAAGACAGCAGGATTGATAGTATTAATGTTGACACCACTCACTGTAATTAGGTGTTGTAATTAATATGTTGTGAGGTCCGGGAAGGCCTGTTGGAAAAGCCATGTTTGTAACAGTGGCTTAAAAATTCAAGGTGAAGATGCCAGGCAGATTTCAGGCGGGAGCTTGTTCCAGAGCTGAGGAGCAACCGTGGAGAAGGCCCGGTTTCTGGTTCTCTCTTTCCAGGCCTCTCTCAGGGTCAAAACTCTCAACTGTCTGGTCTGGGAAGATCGAATGGGACGGGCAGATCTCGTCAGGAGGCACTGTTCTGTCAGGTATTGAGGCCCTAAACCGTTTAGGACTTTATAAGTTAACACCATCACCTTGAAGCTGGCACGGAAACGGACGGGTAACCAGTGCAGGATAGCCAGGGTGGGAGAAATGTGTTGATGTTTCTTAACACCACTCAGTAATCTGGCCGCTGTGCTCTAGACCTGCTGAAGTTTCCGTAACAGCCTCATGGGCAGCCCCACATAGAGAGCATTACAGTAGTCTATTCTTGAGACTACCAGTACATGAACTAGTGTGGTGAGGGACCCAGTGTCAAGGTAGGGACGCAGCTGGGCAATCCACCTTAGGTGGAAGTAGGCGGAATGGACCACAGATGCTATCTGAGGTTAGATTGACAGCACTGGGTCCAGTAGTACAGTCTAGCTGCGCACCTCATCCTTAGCGGAGAGAGTAGCCCCCCCCAAAGGAGAGGGAGGCACCCAATCCACAAACACTAGGGGCACCCACACGTAGGATCTCCGTCTTGCTGAGGTTCAGCCTCAGTCTATTATCCCTCATCCACCACAGCACAGCATCCAGGCAGTGCTCAAGGGATGGGACAGCATCCTCTGCAGAAGGGTGGAAGGAGAGATAGAGCTGGGTGTCATCCACGTATTGGTGACACGAAGCTCCAAAACTCCTGATGACCTCCCCCAGGGGCCTCATACAGATATTAAACAGCATTGGGGAGATAATCGACCCCTGAGGGGCTCCACAGTCAAGGGTCCAAGGGGTGGACATCATCTCGTTAAGCTGTACTCTCTGAGGACGGTCCTTGAGGAACGACTGGAGCCAGGCCAAGGCCAGACCGCCGATCCCCAACTCAGGAGGATACCATGGTCGACAGAATCAAAGGCCACTGACAGGTTGAGGAGGACCAGCAAGGACATTTTGCCCTGTCAGTCTTCCTCAAAAGGTCCCTGAAGTCAGACTGGAGTGGGTCGAGGGCATCGGTTTCCTCCAGGAGTGCCTGAAGCTGATCAGCCACCACTCTCTCCATTAGTTTGCTAAAGAAGGGAACATTGGTGATGGGTTGATAGTTGTTTATATCATCTGCTGGCAAGTTAGTCTTTTTATGGATAGGCTTGATAAGTGTCTCCTCGAGGGCTCAGGAAACCCGGCCAGACCCATTAATAATAACCATGGCCCAGTCCGTTGTTACCGGCCTGACTGCTTTTATGAGCCAGGCCGTGCAAGGATCTAGGGAGGTAGCGGTGGCCCTATAGCACTCAAGCACCCTGTCCACCTCTGCCAATGTCAGAGGCTGAAAACATGTGAAACTCATCGGGCAAGGCCGTGCAGTGGACGTCTCGGCTTGATCTACTGGAGAAGAAGGATAATCAAGGTTCCGGCAGAAGACCTCCACTTTATGTTTTTAAAAGGCCACAAATTGGTCAGAGGAGATATTACTGGGAGGCCTGTCACTATGACCAACCCTGCATAAATCGCGTACTATACGAAAGAGTTTGGCCTGATGGTTTTGAGCTTTGCTTATCCAGGTAGCAAACTATGTTCTCCTAGTGGCTTTCACCTTAGCTAAATAGATGTTTGACGTGGTTTTTGCGGCTTTTAGATTAAATTCCATCGGGGCCCATCTCCAGATGCTCTCCAGCCCCCTCCTATTCTGCTTCATTGCCTGCAGATGTTGGTTATACCAGGGGGATGGGCAGGCTCGGCAGTGGAGGGGGCATTTAGGTGCGATTGTGGCGGCGTACCTTGGACTGCCAAGGCAGAGAGCCTGACAACCTCAAAAGTGTTTTTGTAGACAATGGCAACCCCCCCTTCCCGACCATCTAGTCTACCTTGGTGTTGGATGGAAAATCTAGGTGGGCAAATTAGAGAGGGGGCTACAGTGCCCTCTGCACCCACCCAGGTCTCAGTAACACAGGCCAGATCTGCCCCTTTATCCAAGATCAGGTCTTGAATAAGCTGGGCTTTACAGTAGTGCCTCGACTTACGACCATAATCCGTTCCAGAAGATGGACGTAACTCGAAATGGTCGGAAGTCAAAGCACCATTTCCCATAGGAATGCATTGAAATGCAATTAATCCGTTCCAGCCGAAGAAAAAAAATCACCAAAAAAAAATTACTGCAAGACTCATTGGAAACACGATTAATCCCTTCCGGCCGAAGGGAGGGGGAAAAAGAAAAGCAATCAAGTGTGCAAGACCCATTGGAAATGCACAGAAAACAAATGGAGCAGATCAGAAATGCACAGAGAACAAAGGGGGCAGGTCGGAAATGCAAAGAAAACAAAGGAAAAAGCAAGGGAAGCATGCAGGACCCATCGGAAAGCAACCAAACCCCCCAAGACCCATCGGAAATGGGGGGAAAAAACCCCAAAAGCAACCAAACCCCCCAAGACCCATCAGAAATGGGAAAAAAGCCAACAAACACACAAACCCCCCAAGACCCATCGGAAATGGGGGAAAAAAAACCCCAAAAAGCAAACAAACCCCCCAAGACCCATCGGAAATGGAGAAAAACACTCCAAAAAGCAACAAAAAAAACCCAAGACCCATCGGAAAGGGGAAAAAAACCACAAACAAACAAACAAACCCCCCAAGACCCATCACAGCACAGAAACATAACCCCCCCAGCTCAAAACCACGCTGCAAAAACACCCAGAACAGTTTTTAAAAAGCAGAAAACAGCACCTTACCTTGTCAGGCAGCCCGAAGCCTCCCTGCAAACACACACACACACTCAGTCAGAAGCAGAAGGAGGCAGTCCCAAGCCTCCGACGAGGATGCACACTCTCTAACTGCTGGGGCGAAAGAGCTACAAAGAAGCAGCCTCGTCGCCACCTACAGTTAGCAATTTGAATTTCCCGCCTTTTCCCCCCTGCCTTTTTCTGTTCATAAGTGGAAGCTCCTGTCGCAAGTAGAAGCAAAATTTTGCGGCCAGAGCTGGTCGTAACTCGAAATGGTCGTAAGTAGGGATGTTCGTAAGTCGAGGCACCACTGTATTTAGGGCAGATTTGGCATTTAACAACATCAAGGATAGAGTGGAAGGTTGGCTGAGCAGGTTACCTGGAGCCTGGCAGCTGGCGGCAGAGCTAGAATAGGGGATAGCCTTCAAGCATCTATCCCCACTTCTGGTTTTGACAGCTACAGCGTCAACGCCATACCTTCCTCTGCCCATAATTATTTGAATATTGTTCATATCCCCTTCACTGCGAGGCAGGCCTTCCGTCTCCTGGATATAAAGTGCAGTGAATGTAAAGTGCAAAGTGACTATTAAGTACTATTGATTAATTGGGCAAGAAGTACAAAGAAGAAGAGGCTATAATTAAAACCCGGGATAGAATGGGTAGATAAAAATTAATATGTTTACAAATTTTAAAGTCAATAGAATGATTATATGCAGCCAATTTAATATCTGATAGAATGATTAATAGAAATAGAAATAAAATTAATTAATTTAGAGGGGGAAGAAAATAATGAATGGTTGATAAGTATTAGATTAATCTAATCATCTCTCCCCCCTAAAATGGAATTCATTTAGCAGAAGAGTAAACTAACAAGGATGTCCTTTGGGATCAGGTATTAATCAAGAATTGATGCTTTTGAATTGTGGTGCTGGAGGAGACTCTTGAGAGTCCCCTGGACTGCAAGGAGAACAAACCTATCCATTCTGAAGGAAATCAACCCTGAGTGCTCACTGGAAGGACAGATCCTGAAGCTGAGGCTCCAATACTTTGGCCATCTCATGAGAAGAGAAGACTCCCTGGAAAAGACCCTGATGTTGGGAAAGAGTGAAGGCAAGAGGAGAAGGGGACGACAGGACGAGATGGTTGGACAGTGTCATTGAAGCTACCAACATGAATTTGACCCAACTCCGGGAGGCAGTGGAAGACAGGAGGGCGTGGCGTGCTCTGGTCCATGGGGTCACGAAGAGTCGGACACAACTTAACGACTAAACAACAACAATTAATCAATATGTTATTACATTATGCAGCTTAATCCAATGGAGAATGAGATTGAGGACTAGTCTTAACATAATAGATGCCTGCAGCCAAATGCCTAAACCACTGAGCTATCAAGCAGTTCTTTAATCTTAGAACTGCAGAGCGAGAAGGAACTCTATGGATCATCAGCCCATCTCAAGGAGACAGTGGAGAATTGGACTCCCAGCCTCTGGGTCCACAAAAAAGAACCAGCACTCAACCATGACCCTGAAATTAAGAGTCTGATGGTCTACTTTGTTAAAAGCTCCTCTGTCCAGAGTTCATTTACTGGTCTCCAATACCCCTGTATCTGATACTGTCACTGTCTGTGTGCTACGCAGGCATCAGTACTGGGTTCAAGAAGTTCTTCTTACACTTGCTAGGCCTCTGAAGCTTCAGAAATTGAAGATATACAAGACTACGTGGTCTTCTCTACATTGATCGGATAAAACAGTTAAAATAAAAAAGAAGTGAAAGGAGAAGGTTCATACACCTGAACCAAAAAACCAAGAGACCAGGACATGAGCGTCAGTTGAACTGAACTCATTGGTACCCAGTATATCTGACCTGAAAGTAACTTCCCCACCAATAGACTTACCTGTCTATTGAGATATGGATGAGTCAGTGCTTTCTGTTATGTCACTACCAAGGCTTTCAAACATGGTGATTTTAGAACCAAAGATGGCAATACAAGTTATTGGCATATGTCAGATGTCTCTTCTTTATACTCTTATTCCAGGCTAGTATGGATGCAATCCATTATGAACAGTTTCACATGGCATTCAGTACATTGGTTCATGGCTTGATCACCCCTCTGTCTGTCATTTGCAAATAGCCCTTGGGAGCATCAGCCACATTCTTGGAGTCAGTCTCCACAGTTGTCACATCATCTCTGCAATCTATTCTCAACATCATTCACTTTCTTCTAGACAGTCCCACTGATTGTTTTCACAGGAATTGTTTCCAGACTCCATTTACTCCAGAATTTTATGCCATCATAACTAGGAATGTTCATGGAAACGCCTGCTAGTGTTTGCTGTGTTAGATTTCTTATGCCTCATTGTGGCCATAAGTCACAGAGTCAAGAGGGATTCATGGTACTGCTAAGCTTAAGGGCCAGAGGAAGATATTTGGTGGTATACCTACTGAATGTGACACTGGCACTGTTTTTCATACAGATGTGCACATCATTCTCCTTTGCAAAGTAGTTATCATTGTGAGAGACATGATGGCATCTCCCATGAGAATTCACTTACTGAACTCGTAAATACTGCTGCCCTTGGCAAAGGCATACGCAGCAGAATTCACATTGCAAGCTCCATATCAGGTGCTTTTTCACCTTGTGCTACCTAACTTATTGTAGCCTCAATATTGACAGCAGACCTAATTACTTAGTACAGATGCTGTCAGTATCAACTGTGGGACCAATACCTCATTCGGTTCAGATGGGAGAAATACAACATAACTTGACTGTTTGATCAACTTTAACTGCTGTCACACAGCTGCTATCAGTCTCAACAATCTGAGTACTCAGAGAACAATATATACTGTTGGCAACAATGCCTCAGTTCCTCTTAGCACCTCCGTAGACCTACCTCTGACTGAACACTCCACTGTGAAAACCTTGCCTGTGGCTATGCAGGCAACCACCCCATTCATACTGCCACCCTCCTGTTCTTTGTTTGTGTGGTACTGGAATGCCAGCAGTCACCTTTCACCTTGAGATGATATCTAACCCCATGTAGGTCAGGTGCTCCTCATGGTGACATCCCTGATGGTGACATCAGCACAGTTCCTGTCCTCCGGTAAATCCAAGTCATCGACCCCGGTTAGAACTGAGGGAATAGCAGGAACCACACTGAGGCATGTACTGGTGGGAGAGGGGGCAGGGTATCTGCCAGAAGACATTCTTCAGCAATACCGTGTTTCCCTGAAAATAAGACAGGGACTTATATTGATTTTTGGTCCAAAAACACATTAGGGCTTATTTTCAGGGGATGTTTTATTTTTTCCATGTACAACAATCTACATTTATTCAAATACAGTCATGTCATCTTCTTCTGGTTGCTGCACAATGGTGGAGGGCGGGGTTTCACTTAACTGGGGTTTATTTTTGGGGTAGGGCTTATATTACGAGCATCCTGAAAAATCATACTAGGGCTTATTTTCAGGTTAGGTCTTATTTTCGGGGAAACAGGGTAGAAGGCTGGAAACCAGTTCTTTCCTTTCTAAGAGCTATACTGTACAATGAAATAGTTTATTTTATTGCAGATGTAATTTTGGATAATTAACATTAAGAAATATTTGGTAGCTGACTTAAATCTTGTACAGATAACAAAGTAATCGTATCTAAGTATTAATTTCCCTTTCCATGTACTGTGTTTTAGTTGTTATTCATTATTTTCTGTAATGTTTATGAATGTCTGCACGTACTCTAGCATGCTCCCCCCTCCCCAAGCTTATATTGTACATACATAACTTAGAAGCCAGACCAGTACATGGCAGTGCAAGACTTGCAGAATGTAGCAGCATAAGGTGTACATTGGAAGAGAGTTGTTCTTATTCAACACATTTTAACAAGTGTGCTGCAAAAGAAACGTTGTAAGATACAAATCACCCAAGAAGCAGATACATTCCTTGAGGAAGTGCAGATCCAAATGGAACCCAATACATGACTCATAAATAAGGGCTTGTGTCAATTCAGGTTTTCATGCTGCTGTGTTTGTTAGCTCCCTTCCCACCCAGTAACTTATAGAACATGTCTGTGTATGTAACATTTCTGTTCTGAAAATTGTTGCAGCAAAAACAGCTGCTTTATTTTAAGAAATTGTTTTAAAAATAAAACTGGCAAAGATTATTATATATGAAACAGGAAAAGCCAAAGGCAAGCATGCGTTCAGAATGCATAGTGGAATCTCTGTGGACAAGTTGTAGAAATTGTAAGTGGGGGTTAAGTGAGGTTTCATGCTCCATCACCACTATGGCAACAGCTGATCTATAGGAAATTTGTGATTTTAGGAACTGAAATAACAGTGTGCAGAATCAAGTGGTCTGAATAATGAGGAACTATTTTTAACTTCAAAAGCACACAGTTTTCATTTCTAAGATGTGTGAACTTCCTATGTTTCTTCTTTTTTTTAAGTTGATTTAAAAAGATGCTTGGGACCAGGGTGGATTTGATTTAAATCAAGTCGATTTAAATCACAATTTAAATTATGATTTAAATCACTAGTCAGTAAAAACTTGATTTAAATCATTTTGTTGTTGTTTAGTCGTTAAGTCATGTCTGACTCTTCGTGACCCCCATGGACCAGAGCACGCCAGGCCCTCCTGTCTTCCACTGCCTCCCGGAGTTTGGTCAAATTCATGTTGGTAGCTTCGATGACACTGTCCAACCATCTCGTCCTCTGTCGTCCCCTTCTCTTGCCTTCACTCTTTCCCAACATCAGGGTCTTTTCCAGGGAGTCTTCTCTTCTCATGAGATGGCCAAAGTATTGGAGCCTCAGCTTCAGGATCTGTCCTTCCAGTGAGCACTCAGGGTTGATTTCCTTCAGAATGGATAGGTTTGATCTCCTTGCAGTCCAGGGGATTCTCAAGAGTCTCCTCCAGCACCACAATTCAAAAGCATCAATTCTTTGGCGGTCAGCCTTCTTTATGGTCCAGCTCTCACTTCCATACATCGCTATCATACATACATGCATATTCTTGTATTGCCTTAAACATCAATGTTTATTAACTGAAGTGGTTAAACAAAATATCTTTTTAAAAAGCAAACTGTCTTCCAAACAGGCTTCAAAATTAACATTTAAGGTACATTAGGAACCCTGCATCTGCAGAATCAAAGTCCGCTGATTCATTTATTCGCTGTCTGAAAATACTAACCCCCCCCAAATATATATGTACTGTATATGTATTTCCAGAGTGTATTTGCCAGAACTGGCCACTAGAGGGATCCAGAGACTGTGCAATGTTTAGTGTTTGTTACATCCGCGTTTTTCAGCATCCATGGGGAGGCTTGGAACTGATCCCCTGTGAATACCATGGAGCTACTGTAATGTGTTCATTGTACATAGATTTGTAGAACAGCAATGGGATTAAGGTCTTTTTCTGAACTTTGTTCATTTTATACAATTTTTACTGTGAAAAAGTGCATGCCATCTCAGTTTGGATAACTAGGATTACAGCGATACCTCGGTTTACGTAATTTTCGGTTTACGAACTGAAATCCATAGAAAATAATGCCCTGGTTTACTTTTTTTCTTTTCTTTTTCCGCTGTACGAAAGGGTTTCCCTAGGACGCATTGTGCCTGGAGGTTTCTAGCGCCGCCCCCGTTCTTAGCGCAATCCGCGTATCGGTTTACGAAATTTCTGCATTACATAACGTCCCGGAGGATGCATTCATTTCGTAAACCAAGGTACGCCTGTAACTGAATTAGTTTTACAAAAAATGTAAATATTGCATGAATATACAGCCTCATGCTACATAACTAAGCTCTATTTCATGGTGAATAACCTTTGAACTATAATGTATCTTAAATAGAAAACTATCTTTAGATATATTTTTTTTCTCCAACAGCATTTCATTAAAATAAATTCGATATAAATTTTAAAAATCTGATTAAAATAACAAAAAATCTGATTTAAATAAACATCTGATTTTTTTAAAATAAATAAATAAATAATTGATTTAATCCACCTTGCTTAGGGCTTGACCTATATGGATACTCTTAGCCAAGTCTTTGGAGGCCTTCATTGCTGTATTGTGCTTTGTGATGTGGATAATTGACTGTTGATTATTAATTCTGGTTATGTTCTCTGTCTTAAGCTAACTATGGAGTCTATAAATTTAGCTGGTACTCTCAAATGCCTCACTTAGTGGTTATATTATAACTATTGGCAGCAGAATAGGCCAATACACTTCTGTATACTCATGCAGTCTTCTGTGCTGTGTTGCCTCTTTATTACTGGACATACCTACATAGCACTCTGAGAGTTTAACACTATTTCCATCTCTGTGGGTACACTGAAAAAAGTGGTTCCATGACAGTAGCTGCAGAGCTGTGAATAAAAAGGAGGGTGGAGGCGATTCATCCCAAAGGTCTAGTGTATTGAATGTAAATATTACAATTTTTACTTGTGACATTGAGCTCTCTTTTGACCTCACAGTCTGCTGACAGGAACAAGAAAAGATTGGCTGTTTTCAAAAGAGAATACAGGCCAGGCATTAACACTTTACACCCTTGGGCAGCCGTCAGCCCCAAGGGCTCTGGCAGGTCCCCAATTAAGTCTTCATTTCCTGCACTCCTGTTATCACTAGTTAGCAGGTATGGTTTTAAAATTTAGTATGCCAAATGCGAAAGCAGGATAAAAATCAGTCAATTATTTTTATTAAAATATAAATAAATATAAATATAAACTTCAGTTTTAATTTCCCACGGTACCTCAGAGCAATGTTGTGTCAGAGCACTACAGGGAGTTACTGTGGTGGCTCCCAGCCACAGAGTGCTAATCAGAGATCTGCTGACTGCTGTTCTCAGTGCAAGTGCATAGCAGGCTTACCTATGTAAGAAACAGTCCATTGATGAAGGAAGGGACCACTATAAAGCATTTTGCTAAGAGTCTCTCAGACCTGGAGCAGAAGATCTTTGTTAAAAATTGGTGAGCTTGTCCATTTTGAAGGGGTCCAGTTAGGTATCTGAGTAGTGTGGTTGATGGCCGTAGTATAGACAAAATATAGACATGCCCCCCCACCCCCCAGCAGGATATAGACTAAAAAAAAAAAAAAGGAAAGGAAAGGAAAAGAGCACAAGTAAAAAAAGCACTAAGTCTGTCTGAGTATACAATCATGACACAATGAGATATGGAAGAACTGAGGGAAAGGGTGCTCAGAATACTACTGCAGAATATCACATTCATTAAAGGAAATTGCCCAAGCAGTTTCTGCAGTTTTCTGTCTGTGTGCTGCGTGTCCCAATGGGCAACTGAGCATGACCAACCTGCTATATCTGACAGACAGTTAGAATGGCCATGCATACCAGTTACACAATTTGAGGAATATGCTACACACACCCAGCAGTACTCTGGGCAGATGTATATTGTTATCCAGCATTATGAATTAAGCATATTCATATTCTGAAGTAGGGTATTATGAGACTTAGTACTTTCACAGTACTAAGTTTATTTATTTGTTTGTTTGTTTGTTTATTTAACTTATATGCCACGCACACTACCCAAAGGTCTCTGCAGTGTAGCTAACCCCTGTATCAGTAGCCAGTGTGTATCATTAAACATGTGTCTGCTACTGGAGTCTACTACTCAGCAGTAGGTATATATCTCATATTCACAGATCTTAATGTCCTGGAGCAGGTTCAGGGAAGTGCCAAGAGGAAAGTGCCTCATCCCCAAAATTGGGGGGTATGACCCCTTCCATGGCCGTGAGCTGCCTATGCTTTTCAGCCAACATTTGTGGTTCAAGAAAGTCAATAGAGACATGGATAGGAAGTGACATTAAATACTTCATGCTGACTCAGCTAAAATAGAGAGTATGAAATATCTTGTGCCTTGGTGAGAGTGCTCCAGCATCTTAGTGCCAAACCAGACATGAAAGGAGTCACATAACTGACATCCAGATTGGAGTCATGGTGGGAGCAAAGAGTTAAATCATCTGCCACAGTCTCAAACTGAAGGGGTGAGTGTGTATGTGTTGCAGTTGCTATTCAGTCAGTTTAGTAAATAGCAATTGGTCGGTATCCTTATGGTCATTTCTCTTTAGCCCTTAGAAGATCCTCTGATTCTTCTGAGGTTTTCCTGGTCCCTTAAAATACCTTGGAGAGAAGCAAGGAGATGGCTCTCTTAGGAATAAGAAAAGTTCTTCAACACTGTGGTTGTTAAGCAGCTTCATGGTATCCTGTGGATGCCCTTCTTTCCTCTCCCAACATTAATGCAACATTAATGGGTATATAACATGGGTTGGCAGTGCTACCTCATTTCTCAAACCATGTTTTTCATGGGTTTCAACGTTTTGTCTATGGTCAGTAGCTTTGATGTTCTGGAAGACAGCAGAGTTGCTTATAAATCATTAGATTTGAGAATGCCCAGAAGAGGTAGATTAACAAACAGAATCACATTCTCAAAGTCTGTGGTCTCCCTAAGACTGAAAACAAAACTTCAAAGTGCTATTTTTTAATTGCCTTACATTGTTGACAATCTTCCATTGTGAATCTCTGATAACACATTTGGGATGGAGGAATATTTATGTAAAAGAGACTCTTTTTTTTGTTTTATTTCTAACCATCACCCACCAGAATAAAAGAAAAACTTGCATTGAGTGAGCTGTGGAGTGTTTTCTGATCACATGAGAATACCAGTATATTAAATTCAGATTGTGGTTACGATTGGGTTTTAAAATATATATCTTGATTTCCCTCAACCTACTGAGTATTCCATTGCTTCCCCCCCCCCCCCCCGAATTAGAACAACATACTGACAATGAGGGTATGTTATTTCAGATTTTTGGTTTTGCCTCTGGCATGAAGAGTTAGTGCTCCTTGTGCATGAAGAATAAGGTTAGTGGTCTTTCGGTAGTATTTTATTTCATTCCTTCTTTTCTCATTGTTTGGAAATAAGGATTCTGTGGTATGCTGGAGAGGAGCCCAGATGCTCTGTGAGCATCTCTTTTTTTAACCCAAGAGTATAGGTTGTCACCTTATGCATCTGGGCAGCTAGCCTAGAGGCAGCATTGCCAGGCCAACTGCATCTTGTTCCTGAGGACTCTGGGACAAAACCTGAGGCCAGAAAGTAGGCTTTTGTGATGTGTGAAGGATAGGACAAGCAAGGGTTAGGGGGACAGCACAACTGATTGTAGAACCCGTTGATGGTGGAAGCACACATCAGAGGAACCAAAGCAGACAACTGGTAAAAATCCCTCAGTAAATAGCAAAAGATGTTTTTTGATATTTCTTGCTAGTTGGTGATCTTAATTTCTAGAGGTAGCAGGGGCAATCCGTGTTCCCTGCCATGCTTATGTGCATTTCTTGGCCCTAATGCAAAGTGACAAACTGATGTGATGAACAGAAACAGGCTATACGCACATGTCTCTCTGTGTGTTCCGTCACATTTATTTTGTCATGGTTCTCATTGATGAATTATGTTGGTTGTAGAGTGTCTTAATCTATTATCAAAACAGTAGACGTTAAGAATTGAATTTAGAATTCAGTGTCATCAACAGTTTCCAAAGACTGCTTATCTTCAAGGGAAGATGCCAGCATTACCCTTCAAGAGCAAAAAAAAGCTCACCCATGGCCAGTATTCTGTTAGTGATGCTTAATGTATTTCTTTAAACAACAGACCAATAGGGTAGGCAAAGTGTATTCAGATCAATATATTCCATTCAGGCCCTCCGCCCCCCCTCTTTTTTCATCTCTGCACAGTACTCTCTTCTCACCACCTTCATGAGAAATACCTTGGTAATTTATAAAGAAAAGTGTCTTTGAATAGAACAAAGTAAATGAAGATAACTGAATGTTTAATCCTGCTGTACTAATCAAGAGTACCACTTTGGAAGAAAGATACAAACAATATTTGATGTTTCCTGCTTAGTAGAGGCTGACGTCATCTACAGTTGCTGGATCTTGACTTGCTACAACCAAACTCTGTATGAGAAACATAGTGCATGGCAGGCTGGTTGGTTACATGCAGTGAAGGCAGCACCTTCCTTACTCATGCAGGGATAAATGCAGGCATGTACAGAATGAGGGCTGATTCTTAGGCATCAATCAGAAATACTTTTTCACCAGTGCTTTTTTTTTCTGTTTAGGAACTAATAATTCTCTCTACCTGTTCATTGCAAAGTAGGCTATTTAATCTCCTGCTTCTGTGTATGATTGCCCCCTCCTCCCATCTCAGCCACTACAGTGTGCTAAGCAGTCCTCTGGGCAAACCCAAGTTCCTTCTGATTAAACAGCTTTGGGCTTTCTCATATGTTCTTTGCCTTTAACAATTGAAAAAGCATGCTGTGCTTGTCAGAACCAATGATCATTTATGTGTCATCTTGGAGCTTCTAGCCCATAGAGACCCAAACATAAATATCTCATCACCTGGAAAATCTCATAGGCCCCATCACCAGCAGTCACAAGACAGTGTGTGCTGCTCACAATAGGATAGCGAAAGGCCACCTGAAGGATTTTGCAGTGAACCTTGCAATGTTGACTCACCAAAGCCCCACTGATTCAGTAGGTCTACTTTAGCTGTGACTTGGTACTGTATTTCAGCCCCTGTGTCTTACTATGAAACAGAGAAGCAAGCAACCAAGTTCACTAAAGTTGCTTTAGACTACAACTCCCACAGTCCAGAGCCATTTGCCCGTGCTGCCTGGGGCTCACTGGGATTGTAGTCCAAAACATTGGCAGGACACCAGCTTACCAGCATAATGGTCTCTGAGATAGAATAAGAGACTTGCTTATTTGTGCACGTTATAAATATTTGGGCAGATTTGCAAAATAGGGAACTCTTGCTGCTGCCAATCTTTTTCTTTAAGCATAGGAATAGACTTTCCTAGTATACCTTGCTCAGAATAATTAAAAATACAAAAATCTCAGGGATATGACCAGGAGTGGGGCTTTCATTCTATGAATGGGGCTACCAAGCAAGAATTTCCCAGTTAAACTCTTTTTTCTGATGTAAACTCACCAGATATATGGAGATAAGCAGTATTCAGACTTTACAGGACTGTTGTAAAGATTAAAATTAGTGCATGTGAAGCACTCTGAACAGTTGGAAATGCTAAAAACAAAAACAACAACCCCATCCAGGTATCATTAATGGAGGAAGAGTGTCATCAAAACAGGTATAATTTCAACAAAAGAAAAAATTAAAATCAACAAAATCAAAACAGAATCAACAGCCAAGCACACATTTGACATATATCATATTGACGGCAGATTTGGCACAGAATTTCTACTCACTGACCATGAAATCTGGAAGAAAAACTGACTACTCCACTATTTTGATCTTTATATTGGAAATTGTTACCTGTTCCATCTGTTTGTAAAGAATCCAGCACTCAGCTGGGTGCCAGTCCTGTACTCCATCTGAAATCCTCATATTCATGAGCGAACAGCATGTGTCGGGATGTACTAAAATTAATCAGTTGGCTGAACGGTGAAGATAACACTCTCTAAACGGGCATAACTTCAACAGTTCAGAGTCAATCTAATGCCATTTATCTTAGTATATCTTCAATCCTGGAGGCAGATTGCAGATAGGAGGATGAGATTTTGTATGTTGGAAGTCAACTTTAGAAAAATGGCTGCCTTCGTCACCCTGTCATTCACATACACATTCTTCACAACTAAACTTCTTCCTCCTGCTGTTATCAAGGAGGGGTTAATTTTAAGGTGAGGCTTCCCAAAGAAGCATCTCAGTGGATGAGCATGTAGAATCTGGGAGCTAGAAGCAACTTCAGAGAGCGTCCAGTCCAATCTTGTGCCACAGCAAGAAATTTACTGTGTTTGAATCCCTGATAGGTAGAATATGTCCTCTGCATAGAAACCATAATGAGTTAATTAATATCTAAACGGAGACGTTCTGGGCTCAGAATGAAATCATTTGTTTGCAAAACCTGGGAACATACAATTAGGCTGAAGGGCTCTATGAGCCCCTAAAACCCCTTGGAATATCTTTACTCCAGGGCACATCTGATATAGTTATTTTTGTTTCAAGGAACTATCTGGTTTCCAGACATCTCTTCAAACAAATAAAGTCTGAGCAGAAAGAAAAGAAAGGACTACAATTATGATTTTTTTCTTTATGGGAAGAGAAAAAGAAGGCTTCCTATGATTAGATGAATTTCCTGGAAAGGGGGTGTTTCTTCTCTACTATTTAGTTATCATATTTCTGTTCACACAGAAGCTCTGCTAAAATGTATCTTGAATAGAAAGAGGAATTGATTTGCTGCTTTGTCAATAGATGAAAGAATCTGGACATGTCTCCACTCACTACACAAAATATAACTTCCTAGCAGCAAGAACCACAGTTACCAGGAAGTGAATTCTCCTGTATAGGATATACTTTTGATTTATAAGGAGAATAAATAAATAAATAAAAAAACGAATGGTGAAGAACTTGTTTTCTTTAGCAAACTACTTGACAGTATTGTTGAAAATCACTATGCATTTTTATGCTATCTTGTGGGTAGATAAGTAAGTATCCAGATGCAACTTTTTCCAAAACATCTTTGAAGTAAAAGCAGGATATAAATGTAACAAATAACAATGACAGGAAGAGTAATTTATAGGACTTTTCTCCTTGGCTCATTTTTCAGGAATAACTGTAGCTCAATGCAAAAGTGCATGTTGTATGTGCCAGAGGTTTCAAATTCAATCCCTGGAACCTCTGGGTAGGGTTCAGAAGAGTCAATGCCATGTTGAATGATCTGACTTGAGTTCAAGGAAGCCTCCTATATCTAGAATGCAAGAAAGCCGTTTTATTTTCTGTTGAGACAAGATTACAGCCTGACCATTTCAAAAAATAAAAACTTGAAAGCCTATTTAAAAAGTAACTGCTTTGGGGCTATTTTAAGAATAATGCCTTCGTTACATGTTCCATTTTTAATTTTTAATTTTCATAAAATATACTTTAAAAATAGAATAATGACGCCAAATCCCTGCCCCACCCAACAGTTTGGAATTAATGATTAAACATTACCTGTTGCAATCCTCCCTGAAATAATGTCTCGGATTGTTACAGTATTTTGCAAAAATTGTATTGTTATGCACTTCCATAACATATTATAAGTGACATGCTTAGTTCTAAAGCATCATTTCCATGCTCTGGGTAAAGTTTTCATTTTTCTACAGACTTTAGATTTTAGATTCAGCTTCATTTTCAAAAAGGCAGTCAAGTTCCTCATCTCCTAAAAAAACAAAAGGAAACAGTAAGACCTTTAAATTAGATACAGAGGCACTAAAGAATAACCAAGATTGTGACACTCTTACCATAAACACTTGTACTAAACACATAGGCCGGTATCCTGTTCAATATTTTCAGGCAAGGAACTCCAACAGTGGAAGCTGCCACAGAGATCTGACAAAATGCCACTCATATATGTGGCTATGAGTGATCACCACTTTGTCTGCTTGTGTGGCACCTTCTGCAGTTGGAGCTCTGCTTCTGTGTAAATATTGAATAGGATACTGGCTAAAATTGTTACCTCTTCTGCAGTGTTGAGAGCATATGGTAGAGAACTTTAAAGCAAGTGTACAGAATGTCAGCATTTCCTTTGACTCACAAACAATGCAAGATATATTACACTTTTGCTTGCTCTAAATTTGCAGATTTACTTTGCAGACTTTATTGGAACTTCTTAGTTTTCAGCATATTATGGTGCCACGTGGTAGATGGGTCCTCTGACAGCTTTTACACCAGATGTCTGTTACAGAAATGGATATTGCTACTGTTCTGAATTTCAGTATAGTTTCCTCCAGCTATGTTTTGTTAATGCTAGCTAAAGATACTGGGATTCCAAGAAGTATCTGCCACATATTGTTTTTATATTTGCTCTCAAGTGCTGTCTCAAAGGGGAGTATGGAAGGCATTGTCCCTGGCATCTGCGGTTCTTCTAATATAAAATCTTCTGAATAGTCAAAGTCCATTCTCTCAGATGCAGGCAGTATTCCTTTTTGCAGATATGCTGCATTGATGGCAGGGCTTGCAAGAGAGACTGTTAAGTCTGTCTTAAGGTTCAAGAGCCTCTAAGCACTTCTGGAGTAGAGATTCTCTGTAGCTTGCAAATCCCTTCACTCATTGCAGACTTATTCTAGTTTTCTTCCTACAACTTCCAATGACCTCAGAGACTTTGTCTGCTTTCCCAACTGACAGCACTTTGTTTCACTTTCCTTCTGTGCTTTATACATTTTCTCTTAATAAAAATTAGCTAAAATCTTAAGTGAACTTTCATATGAAGCTTCTGTTATTTCCCTTGTTTCACCAAGGTCTGGTCTAGACAGGGGCATTTAATAATTCATATGTCTTAGAGCTACAATCCTATTCACACTTACCTGGGAGCAAGTCTTACTTTGGGGGACCTGCTTCTGAGTAGAGAGCTATCAAGGATTGTGCTTTTAATTTCATCTTTTGGGAGCCCCTCTGATTCTTTCAGCTCCAGTCAGCAGAAGGGCCAGTGTTTGGAGTTCTTACTTCTCATACATTCCAATTTTAATGAGGAAACCGATATTTGGACACTCTAATTCCGCCAGCTGTTCCTTTTGTAAGTTTTTCATTTTAAATTATTTTCTCTTTTGTTTTATTTTTAGACCCCAGACAAGCACAGTCATCCCCTCCATGGTCCTATGACCAGTCTTACCCATCATACTTGAGCCAGATGACTTCACCATCCATTCATTCCACAACTCCCCTGTCCTCCACACGAGGCACAGGGCTTCCTGCCATCACCGATGTGCCCAGACGGCTCTCAGGTAAAGACTGTGTTTGAATTAAGCTAGCTATTTTAGATAGAAGCAGGGAAAGCCAAGGCAGTGCATATTATAGGTGTACTTAGTCTCACCTGCGGGTTGGCATTAGCAGCTGAGATTCTCAGTAACCTGTCCCCTACTCACCTTGCTTTGATCCTGTTGCTTAGATGTCTGAAGATCCCTTGAGCAGTCGGCTTTGCTGCACATTGTTGTCAGCAGGAGGTGCTTTGTTCTGTCTATTCTATCTATACAGTTAAACGTTTTCTTTTTAATAGTCTCTCCTAAAACTTTGTTTCACTCATAAATTAGTTTATTCATTACTGTCAAAGTCTTTGCCTGTAATAGTATGGTATAAGGCTGATAATTATTCTTCTAAAATCAATAGAATGAGAAAGGTGCTGTTGTATCTTTAAGAATCCCTATCACAGCCAAAGTCACTTTAGGGTTAAATGCAGAACTAGAATGAATTGAAAGACCTTCTTTTTCTCTCTCCTCCTGCCACTCTGTTGTAGGAGGGAAGTAAAAAGAAGGTATTTATAAACATCGCACACTTAACTAGCTCTGAAACTAATATTAGTTATATTTAAAAAGTATGCTGTATGTGTATATACGTACACTTTTATGTATAGAGTGAACCATGTCTAGCTAAAATAATCCGTTGTGTTATAATATAGGGTAAAGTTGTTGTTTTCACTATTTTGTAATGGTGGAGGGCTGGTTAGAGAGAACCTAAATGACAAGTTCCATCCCCACTGAAACACTGTAAAGAACCTTTGGTATACCATCAGCAGTCTTGATCCCCACACGACATTTGCAAGGCATTGTTACTGGCTCAGATACCCTCACGCATACAGCTGCTTCAGTCCCAGCTGAGTGACTGTCTTAGTATTTTTTTCTTCCCTAGAACTAGCTCTTTATTGTGGTGGCCCATGATCAGAATTTGGGGGGCAGGTAGAAGGATTCCTCATTGGCAGCAGGATGAACCACTCCCCTGACTCAGACTGAGTCACTTATTATACACCATATAAATGTTTGTTGCCTTCCTGCATCCCTGCCAGGAGGCCTGCAAGATTTGATTATTTTAATTCTTCGCAATTTATTTTATAGAAGAAGGCAATTTCTTATTTTTGTAAAAGAAAGAGCAGCAGCTAGCTCTTTGGTTTTAACTACTACCCTCATATGTTCAGAGTCAACATGCCCACTTTGCATAGATTCAAACTCATGGCTTCTGAAATTACTGGTCACCCATCTCTGGCTTCTAGTTGTGTGCTTTGGTTTTGTTTGAATGGATCCCAAATGGCTAGTTTTAGTGTTCAGCTATATTCACTTAGCTCGTCTCCTGATAGTCTATGTATCTTTGAGTTGTCAATTCAGTTATTTTTGCAGCTTTGCCCCTGGCAGTACCAGAGGGGAATGGCTAAGGTGGGACTGCAGCAGCTGTGGAGGTTTCTTGCCCTGAAGCCTCGCTTGTCAGTACACATTTTGACATGACTGTCTAAGAAGTGGAAGAGCCAAAGCCTTTAGAAGTCCCACCATCACAGTAAAGTAAACAAGGAAACTGTCTCTTGTCCTCTAGCTTTCAATAAAAAGCTGATTTCTCTGATTAGCCTTTCCTTTGTATATTTCTTTTGTTTCACAGAGGGAAACTTATTTGGTAATTAAGGAACGGTGTGTTTGAGTTTTGTAAAGCATTAGGCTATGTTACAGCAAAGAACATAGCAAAAAAGGGTCTAGGATTATTGGTTTAAAATAGAGGTTAAAATAGATGTTTCTAAAACCTAAAGTAATAAAAACCCTTGAATAAATAATAAATCAGGGTAAGTAAAAAAATCATAGCATTTTACTCTGTTCCCATTTTTAGAGTCACAGGAGCAGTGGCGGCAATTAACCAAGGAATAAGAATAATATGGTAAAGCCAAATGCTACATCAAAAATAAAGAGGGGGGGGGGAAAGTGAATTTGATAATTCTTCACACTGAGGCAAAGAAAATACACACTACATATATTAAAGAAAAAACATTCAGCACAGCAGACCCCACAAGAAAGAAAGTATGAAAACAAGAAATAGCACAAGGTTCAAAAAGCAGATTGTGGTTGTTGAAAAATGTGGCTGAAGAGGACAAAAGAGTAAAAGCAATAAAATGTATAGAGAGACCAGGAAGAGACTTATTTGACCTAGATCCTATCTTTCTCCCAGAACAGGGACTAAAAGCCAGAAATGTTAAGATCTTTGAAAAGCAAAAATAGTGGCACATTTCATGGTAAAAACGCTATATAAACATGGTTTCTCTGAAGAAAGTCACATTTATTAATTAAGATAATTTTGTTTCTGTGTAGCATTTATGAAATAAATCTGCATTATAGTAAATGCAGATTTATTTGATAAATAAGGCAGAATCAGCGCACAAATATTTCCATAATTTTCATGATATGTAGCATTTTTGAAAGAAAATAACTATTTTTGAAGTGCAGGGACAGTACTCTTAAGTTGTGTAGCATCCAGATGTATCAAGTTGCTATAACTTGATACACCTTGACCCTGCACATCTTATGTTTTTTGAGGTAATTATCTAAACACCAAGCTTCACATTTTTTATTGGCTTTGTTATGAGGATGAGAGGCATCGAATGCAGTGGGTGAATTGATGAGTAAACATTAAAAGGCATGCTTATGTACGGAAATCTTCCCTCTACCCTTTCCTGCCTTAACGCTCTAAGCAAGGACCCTGGAATGGGGAGGGTGTGTGTGCCAAAACTGTCAAACAGGTCATTATGAATTTTGCCTCCCTGCTGGTAGGCAGGTGCATCTGCTTCTCACTGAATTAGCCAAGTGACTGCAATGATAGTTGAAATGTCTCCTAACAACAGCCTTCCTCAAACCCCACTGGAGGCATGAAAGCTGTGGAAACATGTCAATACAGTGCCAGGGAATAGAGTAGGGTTAGACAGTTTATGAAATAAGTGGGATATTAACTGAAACAGCTAATATTATTAAATTTATCTACAGATTGGAAACCATGGGTACAGGAGCAAGAGGAGCCAGACCATCCTTGCCTAGTTTTAAAAGCACTATAGTTTACATTTCTCCAGTCACTTTCAGATCAGTCCTACATGAGTTTACCCAGAATTAAGCATAATTGGGTCTGCAGACCAAATAGTCTCAAAAGAAAATGTAAAACATGAATATAATTGACCAGGCTTGAGGCGTAGATAAACAGTCTGTATGCAAGTCAGTCCATAACTGAAGAAGCAAAATTTCAGTTACAACATGTACTGACAAAACTCATCAAGAATAGAAAACATACCAAAAGGAAGAACAAGCATCCTCATATTTTGGTTCCTTTTCAATATAGAGCTTCTGTAAAGGTGTGATAAGAGGGCGAGAAAGGCCTGCATCTGATTGTGCCAGAAAGGGTCGCTTTGCTGGAAGTGATCTCCTTTGAAGCAACCCTTCCATCTGTGCGTGAATCACTTTAGCGACCCCCCCCCCCCCAAAAAACAGTACTTAATACTATTTCTTTGGTGATTGATCATACTATCTCTTTGACAGCTAAACAAAACTTTCATTTTATGTTTTAGACACGTTAAGGGCTTATGCATGACATTGATATACAAATGTAGTCTTCTTCTGCCTAGACTTTATGCACAAGGTCACTTGGGCCATCAGTGCACAAGATCACAACAGGATTCAGAGAAACTAGCTCCAGAGTATTTTAAAAAATTATATAAATAATAACATATTTTGTGCATGCTACTCACTGAAAGATGCCTCTGATACACAACATTGTACAAACCTTTCTTTTTGAGTACAACTGTCTGCTGCAAGCTGTTATCCCCACCCTTGTTCTCCTGTCCCCAAGAAATAAACCAGCCTTTGGCTTAGTGAACCTACTCTTCAACAGTGTAACTGCTTCCCAGCTCATTGAGCCTGAGGGCAGAATTCAACATGTGCTCAGCTTAAGAGGCAGAGCCGTGTGCTCAATTTAACAGAAAGGGGATGTGTCCTTAACAGCAAGGGCTATGTGCTCAGTTCAGTAGGAAAAGGGGTGTGTGTGTCCTGATTGCTAGCTCCTAACAGATCACAGCTGAGGAATAAAGCTGAGGCAGACCCAGGGAGCTTGCAACCAGGGACAGCTAACAGGAGTTTGATGTCCAAGAGACAGGAGGGAAAGGTGAAAAGGAAAGTTCTACTGGAGGAAGGGACAAAAGAAAAGGAAGAGACCAAGGAGACAAAGGCAGAGAGTCATATATTAGTGGACTTCCCTAGCACTTTCAGGCTAACAAAATAAACAAAAGGGCATTTCATAGACAAACAGATCAAAGCAAAAAGGTAACAGGGATGATGGAGGGGAGCTACACTTCAGTTGTGGTGACCTGCAAAGTCTGTGCAATGTTTGTCTTTGTGCCTGAGTGTAACCCAGTGTACACATGCAGCAAGTCTAAACTGGTGGCACTGTTAGAAGAAAAAGAGAGAGAATTGGAGCAGCGAGTAGCCACACTTAAAGCTATAAGGGAAGACAAAGTATACATTGACAGAACTCTTGAGCAGCTGTCAGTGGATGCATTGGAGGTGAAAGAGCAACCAGAGAAGGAAGAGTAGGATAACGCTGTGGAGAGAGCAAACATAGTGGAGAAAGCACCGTGGAAAAGAGTCACAGTAAGGTACAAAAGAAGGAGAAGACTATCTTCACTGGTGGAACTGTGAAACCGCTTCCAAGTTCTTGATGAGGAGTCTGGCAGACAGCAAGCAGACAAAGTCAAAGAGGAGACCTCGCAGGAGCACATGAGAGGGACTGAAACTCAGCTAAGCACAGGCACTGAACTCACACCCTACAAAAAGAAGAAGAGGAGTTAGTAGGAGACTCTCTACAGCGTGGAATTGAAACTGAAATATGCCAGGAAGATCCATGGACCCGCAAGGTGTCCTGTCTCACTGGAGCACAGATTAGGGATGTGACAGAAGGATTGCCATCACTCATAAAACCCACGGATACATATCCTTTCCTTCTCATTCATGTGGGAACTAATGACATAGCCAAAAGCAACTTTGAAGCTTAGACTTTAAAGCTCTGGGAAGGAAACTTAAGGACTTTGGAGCCCAGATAGTTTTCTGGTCCATCCTACCAGTACTTGGGAGAGGAATAGAAAGGCAAAGGAAAATACTCTTGTTGAATGACTGGCTGTGATGGTGGTGTCGAAATGATGGAGGCTAAGCTTCCTAGAAGACAGACTGCTAGCAAGAGATGGCTTGCAGCTCACAAGGACTGAGAAGAATGTGTTTGGCCACAGCATGAAGAACTTAATCAGGAGGGCTTTAAACTGAATTGGAAGGGGAAGGGAGACACAAGCACAGAGTAAAGATAGATGAAGCCTTACGCACAATAATAGGAATGGACCAAACAGTGCTAATGGAGGTGAATTAACATTAATAATGATATTCATAAAAATGTACAAAGAAAAGCAGGCCACAGATCACACAATCTCTGGTGTCTTTATACAAATGCCAGTGTTCTCAACAAACAAACAAGAAGAACTGGAAATATTAGATCAGGAGGGTAAATATGACTTGATACGAATAACTGAAACTTCGTGGGATGATTCCCATGACTCGAATACAGCAATTGAAGGATATAAATTGTTCAAAAAGAGAGAGAATAGAAAGGGAGGTGGAGTTGCAGTATATGTAAAAATACACATTCCTGCACAAAAATACAGGGGGATGACATTGGCTGTCCCTTTGACAGCATCTGAATCAATGTAATTAGGGTGAAAAACAAAAGGAACATGGTAGTTGGAGTCTACTACTAACCACCCAATCAAGGAGGGGATGTGGATGAAACATTTGAAAAACAAATTGCAAGGATTTCAAAGAGACACGATATAGTAGTGATGAGAGAATTCAGTTATACTGATATCTGTTGGGAGTCAAATTCTGCCAAGTATGGCCCTTCCAAGAAATTCCTGGCTTGGGATCATTTTATCTTACAAAAAGTAGAGAAAGAAAATAGAGGACTAGCTATCCTTGACTTGATTCTAACCAATAGAGATGACTTGGTGGAGGAAGTGGCAGTAAGGGGAACTCTGGGCAAGAGTGACCATGTCCTTCTAGAATTCCTGATTTCAAAGGAAACCAAAGCAGAGTGTAGCTACACACATATGCTGGATTTTTAAAAAGCCAATTTTAGTGAACTCAGAACAAGGATGAGTAAGGTCTCATGGCTGGAGATCCTAATGAGAAAAGGAGTCCAAGAAAGGTGGGGACTTATAAAAAAGGAAATTCTAAAGGCACAACTAAAAACAATTTCAACAAGAAAAAAAGTTGGAAGACAGCAAAAAAAAGCCAGTGTGACTTCACAAAAAGAGGGCCTGAAATAATAATAAAAAAAGGCACATATAAGAAGTGGAAGGAAGGTCAGGCCACAAAAGAAGAATACAGACAAGTAGCAAGGAATTGCAGGGATGGCATTAGGAGAGCAAAAGGTGAGAATGAACTGAGGTTAGCTAGAGACACTAAAAGCGATAAAAAGCATCCTTCAGGAACAAGCATAGCAAAAGACAAACAAAAGACACAGTAGCTCAGCTACTCAATGAAGATGGGGGGGGGGGGGAGAGGCAGAAGCCCTCAATTCCTATTTCAGCTCAGTCTTCTCTCGAAGGGACAGACTATGAGCCTCCTATGAGCCTCCAGACAAATGTAAAGTACAAGTGGAGGGGACAAGGTTGCAGCTGGAGATTGATGAACAATTAGTCAAGGAATACCTTATTATCTTGAATGATTTTGAATCCCCACAGCTGGATGAACTGTATTCAAGAGAATACTTGGAACTGGCTGAAGGACTCTCAGAACCACTGTCCATTATTTTCTTGAAATCATGGGAAATGGGTGAGGTGCCAGACAATTGGAAGAGGGCCAGTGTTGTCCCTATCTACAAAAAATGGCAAAGAGGAGGAACCTGGGAACTACAGGCCAGTCGGCCTGACATCAATCCCAGATAAAATTCTGGAACTAATTGTAAAGCTGTCATTCTGCAAGCACCTAGAAAACAAAGCAATAATAACTAGAACCCAACATGGATTTGTCAAGAACAAATCCTGCCAGACTAATTTGATCTAATTTTTTGATCAGGTAACCTCCCACATAGACAGAGAGAATGCTGTAGACATTGTATATCTTGTCTTTAGAAAAGCTTTTGACAAAGTGCCCCATGATATCCTGGTTAGCAAGCTAACTAGGTGTAGACTGGATAGATAAGTGTCAGGTGGATAGACAATTGGCTAGAGAATCGTACTCTGAGGGTGATGATTAATGGCTCATTCTCCAACTGGGCAGAGGTAACAAGGGGGGTACCCCAAGGCTCAGTCCTGGGTCCGATGATCTTCAACATTTTTATTAATGATTTGGAATAGGGAGTGCTGGGAATGCTGAACAGATTTGTGGATGATGCAAAATTGGGTGGAATAGCTAATACTCTGGAAGACAGAAACAAAATTCAGAATGATCTAGATAGGCTGGAGCACTGGTCTGAAAACAATAGAAGAAACTGAACGATGATGCACCTAGGAAAAAGAAACCAAACACACAATTAAAAGATGAGGGATACCTGGCTCAGCAATACTACAAGCAAGAAGGATCTTGGAATCACACTGTTGCCAACAGTGTGATGTGGCTACAAAAAAGGCAAATGCTGTTTTAGGCTACATTAACATTAAGTATACTCTACAAATTCCACAAAGCACTAGTTCCCCTTTATTCGGCACTGGTTAGGCCTCATCTTGAATACTGTGTCCAGTTCTGGACACTGCAATTCAAGATGGATGCTGACAAATTGGAACAAGTTCAGAGCAGGGCGACACGGATGATCAAGAGACTGGAAACCAAGTCCTATCAGGAGAGACTGAAAGATTTGGGTATGTTTAGCCTTGAGAAAAGAAGACTGAAGGGAGAAGTGATGGCACTTTTCAAATACTTGAAAGGCTGTCATACAGAGGAGGGGCAGAGGAGGGGCAGGATCTGTTCTAAATCATCCCTGAGTGCAGGACATGTAACAATGGGCTCAAGTTACAGGAAGCCAGATTTCGATTGAATATCAGGAAAACCTCCTAACTGCTAAAGCAGTACAGCTATGGAACCAATTATTTGAGAGGTGGTGAGTGCTCCAGCACTGGAGGCATTCAAGAGAAATTTAGACAACCGCCTTGCAGATCCGCTTTGATTTGTATTTCTGCACTGAACAGGGGGTTGGGCTCAATGGCCTTATAGGCCCAACTTCATGATTCTATGATTAACCACCTGCTGCTGCAGCCTGGAATCTTTTCTATCATAGTGTGTGTGCATGCAAAATCATAATGTATGGAGAGTGGCTGCAATAACATAACAAAGGAGCAAAGAATTCTCAGCCTGGCAGACACTTGGGGGAACTCATGAAAAATCTGCAGGGACTCTAGTTACTATTCACTTGCACCAATGCACTAGTCCAGTGGTTCCCAACCTTGGGTAGCCCAGCTGTTCTTGGACTGCAACTCCCAGAAACCTTCACCACTTGATGTGGTGGCCAGGGTTTCTGGGATTTGCAGTTGAGAACCCCTGCACTAGCCCAAGCCCCTTCAGTTACTTCCATTTCCTACATGTCAGATGCTTCCCCTTTCTGCAATGGATTGCCACTGGTCTACTGGCAGCCTGAGGAATAGATCAGTAGCTGCAGAATGCATAGCTTTTCTTGACTCTGCAGCAGTTGAAGGGCTACACACACGACAATGTATCCCCAAAACCCGGGGCACGCTTCTTGTGCTCAGGGAAGGGGAGATGTTTGCCCCCTCTGACACCATCCTTTCTCAAGGCAGATCACTACAAGGATTTTTTTTTAAAAGTATAGGTAAAAGTACAGGAGATATAGTATTATCCAGCTGAAGCAGTTGTTGAAACACAATTCAGTTAAAAGCATAGCAATGCGAAGAGCAGTCACGTCTCAGAACCCCCTTTCTGAGCAGTCTTTGGCTGCTGGCAGAAGGTCCAAAGGGAGGGAGGGAGCCAGGCAAGGCTCCCTTGGAAGGACTGGCTACTGATCATGGACTTTTGCACTTCTGTGAAACAGAAGAGGAAGGCATTAAGATACTGTTTACCTAATCAGACATTCCAATGATCCTTTTTGGTATTACTTTAATTATAACAGCTTTTATGTGCCTTCATCATCACTGTGCCAAGGTCAGCTTTCATTATGGAAGGTGAGCACTAGCAGTTAGTTACTAGGAAGGAAATGTTGGAAGAAAGCCATAGGAGGCTTTTCATGTACTATTCAAGTACTCAAATGGACTCATGTACATTTCAAGTCTACTTCCATTCTTGGCAGTGAATACAATATTTATTCGGCAAAACCAAAAGAAAAAGAAAAAACATAAAAAACATCATAGCACCTTAAAGACTGACTGCTATATTTTAATAAACTTACATGGACAGATCCCACTTCTTCAGACTAAACCACTACAATATAGCAACTAGTCTTTAAGGTGCCACAACATTTTTATCTTCTTTATTTTTTAATTTTTCTTTCGATTTTGCTAGCATAGACTAACATGGCTACCTCTTCTAAAACTACAGTATTTATTGGTTAAATAGAATTAAGTGTATTAATGTCAGCATCTAGAACTGTGTATGAGATCTTAATTTACAAGTTTACTTAAAGAGTTTAGGTTGTAATGCTTAGAATCCTGGACAAGCCAGAGCCTACCCACCGCTTTGTAGAAATGGAAGGGAAATGCATATATCTCGCTGTGGTATGTCAGTTTCTTCCCTTACTAGTGCTGTGTTATCCAGCAGCCATAGTGCTCAGTTTCCTCACATTTACTCATAAGCATGGCACTTGCACTTGCTATTTACCCATGCCATTGCTTATGTTGCTTGCTTTCCTTTTGTCCTTCGTTTAATCTCAGGTATTCCTGAAGCAGTTGAAAGCTATACTGAGAGGATTTATTTACAGACTCCAGAAAAATCCAGGCTAACATTTTTGCTCTTAGCATGGGTGGCAGTTCTTTAGACACACCTATAATAGAATTGTAGCAAATGAAATATACTTTTTTGCAGACAAGTACACAAAATAAAGTCATATGTTCTAGATTTGCAGATTCGGTGAAAAATGTGAATATTATTTTAGAGCTTCAGCGACCTGTAGAACAGCATAGAATAAACCATCTTGTTCTGTGATGTTTCTGAATGAGCAGGAGTCTTTAAAATGACATATGGCAACCACAGTGTGTACTTCATATACTTTTTATATGCTGTGTGTTCTCTCTCACTCTGTGTGTGTGTGTGAGAGAGAAAACAAACTATGAACTTGTAGATGCATATGGATAATTAGAACCCACGTACATGTGTCAGGGAGGAAGTTTAGGAAAGATAATGGAATCCACCCCACCAGAAACTAAAACAAAGAGTGGAATTTTGGTTACACTAAAATCAATGAGAGTTCTGCAGTTGATTTCAGTGGAGCCAGATTGTCACCCCAAGCCAGTCCTTAGTAGTCAATAATGTGCTAATCACAGTTTTGCTGTTAAATAAAACTATGTAATTCTTGTCTAATGGCATACAACTCAATACTGGAAATCCTATTAAAAATCCGGGTCCCCCTCTCATTCCCACTAGATATGTCTTTAAGGTAGCAGGACCAAAAGAAGGGCCTTCTGTGAAGATTTCAAAACGCTAACGTTAGACAAGGTTAAACAAAGGTCAGCTTTTAATATGTGTTGTGCACTTTTACCCCAAGAGCTCCCTAAGCTTCCTTGGATAGCTACATCCTTTTTTTGGCATGGATAAGATCTCTTTTTCTTGTTGTAGAAGTTGTACTGTTGAACTAGCAAAAAAGAACTGGATTCAAAATGTAACAGCTTACCCGTATGTGTTGGCCAGTTCAATACAGGGCTGCACACCTTCTGCAGTAAGAAAAGTTTTGTTTGATTCTTTTTTCTTCCATTAACATGTTATTTTTAGAATGCTAAATTTCAAGAACCTTTTCTGGCATTTGTTCCTAGTGTAATGTGAAATGTGATGTGAAGTAGTCAATCAGTAACATCTTCTGATGGGCCCTGTATTACATATATAGATTCTTAGAAATCATTATTTTGTTAATACAATGTACCCATATTTCACCTAATATGGAGTTTCACCTAGGCATTATAGCACCTTGACATGGATGAGCAGAAAATCAGTAAAGACTGTCTTCCTGCAGTGGAATTGCTCATTAAAGCAATTGATCAAAGTCTGTGAAATATGATTCCTGTTTCAAATTTTTGGCCACAATTTTCAGATCTGAATAAGGTTGAGTACAGGCTCTCACTTCCCAATTCAAGCCCAAAGACAGGCCAGAGATGGGAAACTTAGTAGGGAAAGGTTAACAGTTCAGTTAATGGTTAGTGAGCCCAAAAATCTAGTTCAGTTAAGCTGAAGTTGGAGAGGGCAAATTTTTACAGCTAAGTTGATGCTATGTTGCCATTTTAATTTAGTAATGAAAATAAAGTCTTATGAGGGGAGGCATCCTGCTGCTATTTTACTCATACACCCCCACCCACTCATTATTTTCATGTCTAGACAGAAAGAAGAAGCTACATGGATTTTTGGAAAAACCGTTTGCCACCTATATCACCAACACCCCTCCGCTTGCCCTTCTTGCTTTCCCACTCCCCATCCCTTATATTCTCATCTCTTTACCCTCCCCTCTTGTAATCTACTATTGCCCAAGTGGATTCCAGCAATAGTTCCAGGGAATCAAAATTCAGTTTCATGGGACAGGTTAAAGTACTCTGTCCCATGGTGTCTAAGGTAGAACACAAAAGGACCCTTGCAAAAAAGAAAGAAAAAAATAACCCTCTGTTGATTTAAAGTCCTTTAACTTTACACTACAAATGCAATTAAATAACAAAGGCTGTCAGTTTCACTCATTCTTTTAAAGTTCTACACACACAAAGTAATCACTGCCATTGTCCTCCAGGAAAAAAATGACAACAGGATCACAGTTGCTTAGCTATACAAACTCATACAGATTTGCTCAGAAATAAATCCTATACACTTTATTCCGGTATATAGGTTTGTTTATTTAGTACATATGTCGTATGTCATTTCTCCAAATATCTTTTTTTTTGTAAACATACTTGTTTTATTTATGCCTATTTATTCATACTTACTGGAGATATTTTGTATTGAGGGAGGGACCGTGGATGTGGTTAGAAGACTCTCAAACAGGAGTTCTGCACCCACATACATGGAGTGAACCCTGTTATATACAGTGGGACTTACATGTAGACATACATAGGACTGCATGGCTAAACTTATTTTTTTAACAGAAAGCCAGTGTTCAGGTAAATATCAAGAAAAACATCCTAACTGTTAGAGCACTATGGCAGTGGAACCGGTTACCTCTGGAGGTGGTGAGCATTCAAAAGAAAGTTAGGCATCCATCTCTCAGATAGACTGTAACTTGGATTTCTGCATTGAGCAGGGGGTTGGACTCAGTGGCCTTATAAACACCTTCCAACTCCAGTATTCAGTCATTCTGTGATTAACCATAGGAACTGAATCTGTTACACAAACTTCTGCATTAGACTGCAGTGTGACTTCCTCCTACCATTGTTAAGTGCTCATTATTAATTAATTCATGCTACATGCACTTACCTGGGATAAGCCCCACTGAATTCATTACAGTCTACTTTCTGAATAGACATACAAAGGATTGTACTGTAATGGATCCGATTAATCCCCATTTCATCCATAAGAATGTAATTTCAAAAGTGCCAAAACAACCCCGTAGGGTTAATCACCCAGATATGAGCAGAACAGTTACTGGATGTTTATCTGAATCTATCATATTCTTAAACAGGAGAAAGGCAATAGCCGTGGGGGCCCGAAGATTATGCCATCAAGCCTGTAAGATCTGGTGGAGTGATCATAGAAACAGGTTTGCTGTAGGGAGAGATGGCAGAAGGCATTGCAGAAGAAGAGTTGGTTAATGTTCAACAAGAGTCCAAATGGAGAATCTGCAGGCAGCTTGGAAAATACTTTGGGGGATCTAATCTCCACAGCACAGCTGCACCTGTGAACAAAGCGTTCAACTTACTCAGCCCCAATCGAGTGACAAATTCCGTCTTTTTCTCTGTGCACCAAAGTTAGGTGTGGGGCTGAAACAAGCATGATTTCCTCCTCTGGGAAGCAAACTGTTCAGGAGGAAGAGACAAATGAGTTTGCCTGACCCCTTTTGCTGCTCATGCACTGCTGCCTTTAGTGGACAGATGAGGTAGGGTGGATGGGATGAGGTACCATGGAGAGCCAGCGGAGACTGAAGTAGGAAATTCTAGCCATCAGTGTTGCTTCTAAGGTCTTTTTTTCAATATGGTTAAGAACAAAAAAACAGTTTAAATGCCGTCTTATTTCTAAGAGTGCATTGTTTTAAATTTAAAGAAAATTTTAACTGAGTTACTGTCTTGTTACTCAGTTACTACTCTTGATCTCTGAGACAGGCAACATAGATATTTAAAATGCTGACAGTTTTGACCTTAGAATCATTTTAGTTTCTTCTTTCCAATGGAAGAATGTACCATAGAAAAAGAGAAGAAAAGAGACAAACCTTTAGCAGTTTGGGTTTAAAAATTATTAGCTGAAGAAAAGGAAACTGGTGGGACCTTCTTAAATGGTATATATTTGTTGCTGGTACAGGAAATAGCACACTGCAATCAATGTAAGAGTGCACAGATATATGCTTTATCTGGGCTTTTTTGTGCAATGTGTTTTATATTTAGGGCACATATCAGGGTTTGCATCTGTTTTCAGAACTTGCTGCTAACAGTTAGTAATGATGCCAAAATATACTTGAGTTCCAGCTTGAGACCAAATGATACTGCCTTTTTTGTTATTCCTAATTTGAGGTCTGATATTAATTAGGGACATTTTCCATAAGCACCATATCCCTTTTCTGAAGTGCTCATTAAAATTATATTAACTTAAACTGGAATAAGGCCTCACAGCCTGAACTACTTTGGTAATGATTTATTCCAAACTGGCCCTTTTGGCTTTGGTATAAACAATATGCTAATTCTTAATGGGGACAACACAGTATCTGAAAACAGACGTTTAAAGAGAACATATCTTTCCAGCCTAGTTTCAAAAACTAAAATCAGTGGGATGTTCAACATGGGAGGGCTACAAGATTGTATCCTAAACATTTTAACTAGAGTTCGTTTCTTCAGTTAGGAGAATCAATGAGATGGGTCCAAATTTAAGAAAATTAAGCCTTTCTAAGTGATAAGTAGACCAAAGTCCAGCTCCTTTTTCTTGGCTGTATTTCTTTAGCCATATGATTGAATGCAGGATCAAAGCTAAATTTGACTGCCTTAAGAAGAATGTCTCAGTGAGTTGAATACCTGGCTGCTGAACCAGAGGCCAGGAGTTTTATTCCTCATTTGCCTCTTAGGAGAACAGCCAGGCTTGGGCAAGCTGAGGATACCCTCAGATGAAGGGATTGCTAAACTGCTGCTGAGTCCTTTATACCTAGACAGCCCTGAGGCAGGTCACCATCATTTTGAATCAGTTTGAGAACTCATAATTTTTATTATGAAATGTAAATGCGGGTGTTTTTAAGCAGTACAAGCAAGAGTGTGGCCTCCTATTATCTTTGCGTGCTTGCCCATCCTCTTTCTGCAGTGTGGTGAAAGGGGGAGTTGAGAAGCTTCCGCTTTCTTTTTTGACTTCTGCCTATAAGATGAGGCACAAATGATTATATATTGATGTTAGAGATTAAATGCATCTCTAGCATTTCTTTAATGCAGATTTTTATGATATACATTCTCAAAATATCTGGGAGGCCTATGAATACTTCCTGAATGTTTGGCAATCATTTGATAGAGAGCATCAGTTTTTGGCATTCATAGATTGCATAGCCACAGTAATGATGGTATCCCTCTCACAATCCTTGAGTAGGAGTTAGGGTTCGGCAGGTTTTTTTAGTTGATTTGCAGTAGCCATTTATATTGGATGGCATGTGAGACACCCATTGGTGAATATTTGCTGTCCAACATGTAATAGCAGTTGATATTTAACAGTAGTGGACAAGTCATGATGGATATTTAACAAGATTTGACAGCAGACATGCATTAACAGTCAACGTATGGCAGTAAGAGACATAAAATATATGTGTACAAACAAATAAATGATGACATTTTGCCAGATGCAGTGATTTCTGGGGATATTCATACAGGATAATTATATTCCAACCCCCCACTTTTTACTGATAGTTAATCTCCCAAAGACCTATAAAAATACCATGCACTTAGATTTCTGTCTTTCTAGTTGGTCTCTTTCTGTTGTTGTTAGTGATGGTCTCACAACCTTTAGTTTGGACTGTTTTTCCAGTTGGCCAGCTGATTAACTCCTTGGCTTGTATTTCTATATTCATGCTGGAGTTATCTAAATTTAGGTTTCTAATCCACTATTATCTTACATTGCCAGTTGCCATCTCATTTTGTACATTCACATGAAAAAGAAAGTACTGTACACCCTCTTTGAAACCTCTTTTCTGTGGTTTTACATATCAGGATATAATAAAAATCATCTGGTCCTTAGCAGGTCTGAAAATTAGGTAAATACAACCTCAGATGAACAACATGACATTACACCGTGTCATGATTTATTTTACAAAAATAAAGCCAAAATGGAGAAGCCATGTGTGAAAAATTAAGTACACCTTATGATTCGATAGCTTGTAGAACCACCTTTAGTAGCAACAACTTGAAGTAATCATTTTCTGTATGGCTTTATCATTCTCTCACATAATTGTAAAGTAATGTTGGCCCATTCTTCTTTACAACGTTGCCTATGTAACACCTTGATTCTTTTCTTTTTCAGCCATTCTGTTGTAGATCTGCTGGTGTGCTTGTCCTGTTGCATGACCCAATTTTGACCCAAGCTTTAGCTGTCAGGCAAATGACCTCACATTTGACTCTAGAATACTTTAGTATACAGAGTAGGTCATGGTCAACTCAGTGACTGCAAGGTGCCCAGTTCCTGTGGCTGCAAAACAAGCCCAAATCATCACCCCTCCACCACCATGCTTGACTGTTGGTTTGAGGTGTTTGTGCTGTTAAAGCAGTACAGCAATGGAACCAATTACCTCAGTCATGTATTATCACTTGCTGATGAGCAATTACTCAAGAGCATTTGGTTAGAAGCATCTGGCTGCTACTTAGCCTCTTAATTCCTGTGGAAGCAGTAAAGGTATACTTAGTTTTTATACCTGGCTTCTCCATTTTGGCTTTATTTTTGTAAAATAAATCATGACACGGTGTAATATGTCATGTGTTGTTGTTCATTTGAGGTTGTATTTATTTAATTTTCAAACCTGCTAAGGACCAGATGATTTTTATTATGTCCTGATATGTAAAGCCATAGAATTCTAAGAGAGTGCACTTTCTTTTTCACATGACTTAAGTCACAAGATGATGAACTTCAAGAATTGAAGACATTTTGTCCAGAGTCTTTTCCTGGCATACCAGTTACTGTTACCAGTACTTCTTTTATTGTTTCTTTCAGTGTTTTGCAGTCTTATTATGTTATTCTATTTTTTTCCAGACTTTTTGCCTATTTGGAGCCAAGGACTGGTCTTTGGTTAATTTAACTTACTGGTATCTCTAAAAAGCTTGTTCAAGTTTTGGATGTTTCTTATGTTGATCTTAACATTATTCCCCTTCTTTGTCTCCAAACATACCATTTTATTTTAATAATCAGTTCTGCTCTTCATGCTTTTGTGTTTTGTAGTTCTGCTGACATATTCTGTCACGGTTTTTCTATTTTCTATGTAGCTGTCCCTATCCACCTCTATGTCTATCTTTAAACACTTTGTAACCTCGCTCATTCTGTCTCTTTGATCTCCATATATACCGTTGCATTGATTAGCTTATTTAATCTTTGTGTTAGGTCTTTGTTTTTTTTTAATACAGCCTCAGCTTCAGTCATTTGCTGTAGTTTCTCCCTCAGCTGGGAACTTTCTATTAATATATGTCTTAAACAACTCAGTATCTCTATCCTGAGGCCCCTTCACTGGGCATTTTCAAGAGACATCTTAAAACATGGTTATATAGACAGGCCTTCCCAGACTTTACAACTGCAGAGCGCAGTGGTCAACTCAGCACTTAAGTCACCAATTCCACTTCCTTGCTTTTATTAATTGTTTTATGTTGCTGTTGTTTTTTAGTTAATTGATTATATGTTTATTTATTTTTGAGTAGTTGTTATCTTTATGTAATTATGATTTAATGATTGTTCCTGTTGTTGTGAACCACTCAGAGTGGCCTGGGTAGCTAGATGGGCAGTATATAAATTGAATAAATTAACAAACAAACATATAAATTAATACATAACATATCCCGTATTTTCTTCTTTGAGCTCTTAGGAGTCATCGTGTTTGGCTCAGAATCTTTTTTAAAACTAAACTAAAATATGCCCTTTTAATTCCTTAGTGTACCTTTTTCTTATCCATTCTTTTGACCTTTGCAATGATGATCCATTCAATTTTATATATTGAGCGTATGACCAGGGTGTTGGTTGTCTTTTTAAAGTCATGGTGTCTCGTAATTCTAAATACTTTATAATAAACTATGATAGTTTGTAAGGAATTATATAAAAGTGTATAAAATACACATTAAGAACTATTCCTTCAGTGCAATCATCTCCCTTTCTTCATGGGGGGGGGGAATAATGCTTTTATAAAAATGTACCTTTCCATCACTTTAGTGATCACCTTGACCAAACACATCCAGTCTGATCAGCCCTCTTTTGAAAATGTTTCAGTTCAACAAGTGTTTTCAAAGTTTACAACAGGGCAAGCATCCTCTAGAGGTCTGGGGATTATTTTGAGACCTTGAAGGGCTATACCTGCCCTCCAACCTGTGTTCCCACAACGCAAAAATATTTTTTTAAAAGAAAGGGTTGGTGGCAGTCAAGTGTGTCATCTGTGTAGTGCAGTTGTCAATTTGGAATCTGGCACATATATACTGTAGGACCCTAGGGGCCTTCCCCCCCCCCCCACTAGACCACTTCCAGTTTTGGGGGGGGGAAAGACCCCATGGCCTTTATCATATGCTGGTGGAAAGAAAATGCCCTGAAATGACCAATTGAGTCCCCTGGAACATGCTATTGGCCAATTTAGGTCCTTTTTCTTTTCCAGAAATATATGTTTGGTATAATTAAGAGCACATTGGAGGCCCTGGGGACAGCATGTAGCCTGCAAGGTGCACTTTGGCCACTCCTGCTCTACGGTGAAGGTCCACTTCTTCTGGTTGGCCTTGGTAGCAAAATATACTTGTGGTTGTCATCATGGCCCCACTCACAATTTTGGCCACATTTCTATAGTGCTTGGAAATACAAAGGTCCATAGTTTTGCAGAGGGTATTCTGAGGACACCTAGGGAACCAGGGGAAAATAAGTTGTTAAGCTTTGTAGACTAAGCCAGCTTTCTCTTACGGTAGGTGTAAATATGGCTATGTGTTCAAATCCTGACTCAGCCATAGAACTGCACTGAGCAATGATAATGGCAATGAGTCCTTGAACATCTCACATATCTTGCAAGCCCTGTTAGGGTCACTGTAAGTTGGAAGTGATGGCACATGCTTTTTAATATATTTTATAAATTGCTATTTGTCACAGAATCTCAGGATAATTGCTAATAAATGCACAATATAAATAATAAAATATAACCATAAAGAAAATAGTAGCATTTAAAAAAAACAATCTGCAACCAGGAGTTCCATCTCACTTTACTGTCCAGCCAGCATGCAAAGGGTTTGCAGCGTCATATCACTGTTGTTCCTCCATGTCTTCCCTTTTCTCACCTGGCCTTATGTGTATTCGTCAGTGTGGGAGCTGATTGATACAGCTCCGTGTTACATATTTTGATATATGAATTGAGTACCACTGTAGTTTGTATATGCTACCACTGTACCCCAATTGGCTGCTGCCTTTGTCTGGATCTTATGGAACATGACTAGCTAATGATGGCAGGAGCTGTGGTCAGGAGGTGAATGTTGCCTGTATATGAAGGATGACTCAAAATGTTTGTCCAGTTGTAATCCTGGAATGGTAGATGGGATTGTGATTAATGTGGGCACTCCTCTACTTCTCCTCATTTCAACCCATTCTCTACCAACTGTTAGCTTTGGGGCAGTGCATTTGCAGTAGCAAAGAGTCTGTACAGAGTAACTGTCTGGCTTTGTCGCAACCGTGTTTGGCTCGTGGTATGTGGTGCTGCATTGTTCCAGTGCCTTCACTTTGACACTGTGGCATTGTAAAGGGATATGCCTGTTAATCATGGTTTGGCTGTGTCTCCATATTTCGAAACAAGTATGGACAGAAGGAACACAAGCAGCTTATGTGCCTTCTCTACTTGTGCTTCCTGTCTAATATCCAAAGAACAAAACATTTGCATGTGGTGAGCTGTTATTGCTGGAGGCTGGGAGAGCGCTTAGATGTCTGGTGACATTTGCACAGACTTCAAAGGACTTTTAAAACCAGTAATAAAAGATATATTTTAACTTTCAAAGGTCACAAAATAGCATTGGGTGTGAAAGAAAAGAAGTGTTTTTGCCCCTCAGTGCTTATGTCACAAGTGCTGTGTACACATATCACTGAATTCCCCATAATGTTAGGAATAGCATTGGGTGTACCTTCTGGCAGCAGCTGAAGTGGGAATGCAGCGTTGAAAGGAAGGTGTCTGGATGTTGGACATGAACTGAAAATAGCTGTGGTTTTCTTCCTGTGTACAGGAATTGCTTGGAAGGCTCAGAATGGTGGGGTTTCCCCCTGCAGAATTCAGATGTGCTCATGTTATGAGTCAGACTACTACTGACCTGTGTCTTCCACTTCTGTCCCTAAAAGAAGCAACTATTTTCATAAAATTGATGTGTCTGTTTATTTAAGAGTTATTATGTTGTAGCATACTGCTTTGTGAAGTGAGGGAAAAGTCTTAATTAGCAATGAAAATTGAAATTGAATTTATGGGTATATGACAGCAATATCTAAACTTCATTATTGTTGTTATGTGCCATCAAGTTGCCTCCAACACATGGAGATCCTATGAATGAGCAATCTCCAAAATGTCCTGTCCTCAACAGCCCTGCTCAGTTCCTGTAAACTCAAGCCTGTGGTTTCCTTTAGGAAATCAGTCCATCTCATATTTGGTCTTCCTCTTTACTGCTGCCTTCAAACTTTCCCAGCATTATTGTCTTTTCCAGAAAATCTTGCCTTCTCACGATGTACCCAAAGTAGGATAGCCTCCATTTCAACATGTTTGCCTCCAGAAATAGTTCAGGCTTAATTTGACCGACTTGTTCATCTTTCTGGCAGTCCAGGGTATGTGGAAAGCTCTCCTTCAGCACCACATTTCAGGAAAAAAAATTTTTTTCTTGTCAACTTTCTTTACTGTCCAGCTTACACAGTGAACTGTGGGGGGGGGGGGGAGTATGGACGATCTTAGTCTTTGTCTCCAATGACACATCCTTACACTTGATGATATTTTCTAATTCCTTCATTGCTGCCCTTCTCAGTCTCAGTCTTCTGATTTCTTGGCTGCAGTCTCCATTTGGATTGATAATTGCAACCAAGGTATAGAAAATCTCTAACTATTTCACTGTCTTCATTGTCATCAGTTGTAGGAAGCCATTCTGTCTCTTCATATTCTGTCCTAATGGTAGTTTCTTGTCTTCAGTATAAGTTGTGCATCAGACAACCAGGGGATGAAGCACACCGATTTCTTTCAGAATAACCTATAGCTTTTCATAATCTACACAGTCAAAGGCTTTGTTGTAGTCTATAAAGCATAAACTGATCTTCTGAAATGTTTTTGTGTGCTCCAGTAGCCAGTGGATATTTGCATAATGAGTGCCTCTTCCTTTTCAGAATCTTGCTTGAGCATCAGGCATTTCTCACTCCATGTAAGGTAAAAACATCTGTTACAACACCTTGAACATTAATTTGCTTGCATGAGAAATTAAAGCAATGGTCCTATAGTTGCTGCACTTCTTGGCATCCTCTTTCTTGGGGACTGGAATGTATATTGAACATGTTCAGTCTGTGGGCCATTGTTTTGTTTTCCATATTTACTGTCATTTTCTTGTTAGGATTTTGACAGATTCAGTTTCTGTGCTTTGACAGTTCTATTGGTATTCCATCTATCCCAGGTGATTTATTTCCCCCTAGTGCGTTTAGAGCAGCTTTCACTTCTCTTTTTGAACTTAGGAGAGGAAAATTTGTTGAAATGAAGAATCTTTCTTTTAATTACCCAGCATTGCGTGTCCATTGAGGGGGGGGGGGGAGAGGAAGAATTTGAAAGAGAGTAAAATACCAAATTATGCAGAAGGCAAAAGCAGACAAAAAAAAACTGTAAAGGAAATGCTTTTCCAGAAGATAGGCTTTTTAAGCTGATTTATTCTTGCTAAGCATTAGTAGGAAAGAAACCCTGTTTTAAAAACACAATGTAAAGAGAGGAGAGGAGACAAATGTACAACACAGTGTTGTCATTTTCTTATCAAAATCACTCCCTCTGAGCAGCTTTTCTCCCAAGTAAAGAGATAATCTGCACTGTTGCAGCCTTCTGGATCACTTTTGGTTTTTAAAAGAGTGAGAGAAATTTTGAAGGATAGTTTGGGTTTGAACCTGAAGGTTTCTGGCCCCAGAGTACAGTATGGCTCTAAAAGCTTCTCCAAACCCATATGCAATACAAATGTGCTTCATACTGTCCTATTTGGATTATTTTATTTTCATATGTCCATCCTAACAGCCCTCACCGGCCATAAATAGGCTGCTAGTATCCCACCTGTAGACTGTTTTGCCAACTCCACATCATAATCAGTTTCTCAATTTATGTGAAATTTAGGGAAATGACCATTCATGGTAAATAAATAGACATTTTAAACTTCCTAACTACTATGCACATGGTACACATATCCCTACCTCATACCATATTGGGAGAGGAAAAGGTAATTAAAACACTGGAGACAGTTCCTGTAATATTGACAACTCTTTCTGATTTATGATAAGTATATTGTGATAATGTTGCTATTTCAGGAACAGAAAGGCAGGGATTGATTTCTCTGTTTGGCTTGATTTATGTGTTGTTGGCTCCAGTATATTGGTAGTCAAATATTGTGTGTGCATGTTTGTGTCCGTGTGTGCATGTGTGTGCGAGAAAGAAAGAGAACGATTAATGAAATTGAAGTAAGGGCTGCTAGCATGGATTTGTACCTTCTTCCAACCCCTTTTTGGCTAATCTGAGGCACACAATCACATCTGAAGCCACTTGGCTCATTATGGATTTCATGGAAACGGATTCTCTGAAAGTGTTTCCATATGTGTGTTCCCAATATATCCCGGCCTCTTCTAAATGGAAGTACAAAACTCATGCATAGCCTGGAAATGGCTTCAGGATGTGACAGAGAAATCCTATGAACACAATGGCACTGTGGGTGGCCTTTTTTTAAAAGACTCGGTGCCCTGTGTGTTGGCTTCTGTCCTATAGTAGATTCCATTTCAAAGATTATCTTCCTTCCCTTTGCTTAAATGTTTTTAATCAGCTTCTTAAACAGCAAGGAAATTTCTTTCTTTCCAAAAAAGGAAGAGGGTGGAAAAAGTGAAGTGTAGTGTTTGAATCAAATTCTAATGGCGTACATAGTACATTCCCTTGTTTGTGAGGATTGGATAGTATTTGATTTCACTGGCGAATATCACAGTATGAGAAACCAGGACAGAAATTGGCAGAGCGGACTTTCTTCCAAAAATTAAATAGAGTAGCCTTATACTACAGCATATGTTGTTTCTCATATTGTGCCTGTGCGTAAGACTTCTGTCTGCGTCTCTCTACTCTATGTTTGCAGCAGGGTCAATATGTGTTCACTATGTGCTATTTAAATCCTAATAAAATTCTAAAGAGGTTTTTATCCAATAATGTTCTTGCATATTTTTCTAGGATCCATAGTTCCTAGAAAAACAAAATAGCTCTGCGATAGTATTTCCTATTCTTTTATTGTTCTGAAGTGTTTGGATTGTTTTAAGCTGATTTCATGTATTGTGCCTGCCCAGAGATCTGCTGATACAGGGCAGTTAGAAATACTTTAATAAAAATAAATAACTAAAGACATGCCTTAAATTTTGTTTCCAGTATCATACATGTGTATGCTGCTTAAAAATGCACAGAGGCAAAAGTGATAGGTGTCCTAAAAAAAATTCTCCCACAGTAAAGATGCTTGCTTCTATGGGGTTTAGCAGAATAAGTAGGTAAGAGCAGTCCCTGATTCCTGCCCTCCTCCCTCCGCTCAGGTCACCAAAAGCTCTCAGGATCCATTCAGGTGCACAAGCACCTCTGGAAGCAGTGCATTGCTCTCAATGGACCCAACACCCCCCACCAGCGCTGTGCCACTTGCCAACTAGTAGGTGGAGTGCTTGTGCTTTAAACCTGTTGACAGAAGTTTACCAATGCATTGATACTCTGGCCGCAGAAAAATTGCTATCCCCTTCGTGTTGTCTCCCTGGCCTGATTAACTGAAGTGACCATTTTTTATGTTTACTTTGAAGCAAAATCCCTTTGAACTTTTCATCTTTGGAGAATGTTTATAGTTTCTGGTCTGGCCTTAAAAGCGGTGAGACACTTCAGAAGCCAGGGATCCTGTTGCCACTGGTTATTATGCTTCTGGAATGCTGAAATATTTTGGTGATGAGCATAACAAGGACAAAACCTATCTGCTGATGCTAAGTCTAAAGTCAATACACTCTTGAGCCACGAATGTTCACTCCCCAGAATAATTCACCACTAGTAGATGATTACTCTGCTATGATACACAACTTTGAAATATCATTTTGTATCTGCACCTGTGACAGCTGCAGCACCATGTTGCAAGGTAGCCTCACTTTCTAACAGGAGTGGCTTTGTTCAGCCAATTGTGTTCCCTCCATGCAAATACTCCAGTACTTCAAATACCCCTCCCATTCTCCAGTTTTCTTCCCCCACTCCCCAACACTCTATGGCTACTGCTGTGCAACTGTTAGGCTCTGAGATGGGATTATGTGATTCCTGTACTTCTGAAAACATTTCCCCCTCCCTCGAATTTGCTTCTGCATGCCTTGCATTTGGCAGTGGCCGAGTCTTGGCTCCTTTTTTGCAAACTAGGGTAAATAATAGAAGGAATGGGACAATGTTAACAATTTCCATGGGCCTATCTATGACTTTATACTATTATTGGTAGTAGAACTTATAGTATTGCTTTCTTCAGTAACAGTAATTACATGTTTTCAAATAGCTTCTGAATTACAGCAATCCTTTCCATGATTTTATAGGTACAGAATAGTCAGAAATTGTTTACAGTTTCCTTCTTCTGGCAGCAATCTGGGAATGTGTAGCTTGCCCAAGGCTACGCAAGCTGACTCTTCTCTCAGCAGGCACAACAAGAAATGGATGCCCAACTTTTGGTTGTGCAGCCAAATACTGTATTTTTCCGTGTATAAAATGACACTTTTTCCTGAAATAATTAGAGGAAAAATTGACGGTTGTTTTATACACAGAAGGCAGCAGCAGGAGGCGGAGACTGAGGCAAAGAAGCAGCCCGGCTCGGCCGCCTCTGGCTGCTGCCCATTGACTGCTGCCGCCGGATCGCCCCCTCCAGCGATTGTCTCCTTGCGATCGGGCGGCAGTGGCAGCAGTCAATGGGCAGCAGCGAGAGGCAGCCGAACCGGGCTGCTTCTTTGCCTCACTCTCCGCCTCCTGCTGCTGCTGCCTCCGCCGCTGGAGCCCTTTGACCGCCACTTTTCCCTTCCTTTTGCGAAGCCACGGGGCTTAGCAAAAGGAAGGGAAAAGCAGGGATCAAATTTTCTAATTTGGGGTTAGAAAAGGGGGGGGGTCATCTTATACATTGGGTCATCTTATAAACGGAAAAATATGGTCCCTAAACTAACAGCTCCTGTAATCTGCTTCCCCAGATTTAGTTTGAATAGTGTGAATCTGGTAATGAGGAAGAATAAAATGTTTCCATTTACTTATGGTTCTTCATAGATAGAAGCTAATATCACATTTTGTAAAAATATTAACTTGTTACATCACTTAGCTTAATTGGTTAACTAGCCTCATTACTGACTAACTGACTGATTACATATCTAGCAGAACACTTACTGTCTTCAGACTTCATAACTAACACTAATCTTAACTGAACCCTGTCTGGACAAAGGCAGGACAAAGAATGAGTTAAGGAACAATCAAGTGTTATTGGATTGATTGACATCCACCCCAGTCCAGAAAGGTCCCTCCCAGCCAAAACTATATGAAGCTTACTCAGATCCTGCTTTGAAGATAGATATGTTTTAGTGACTGGTTGGATAAGAAATTAGAGACAGTTTTTTTGTTTTGTTTTGTTTTTAAGTAAGGCCATGGCTCTTCCAAGATGTGTGGAAGGAGAACCCCTAAATTTGGAATCAGGGTTATGTGCCAGTAGCAAGTACAGTACATAAGCAGGTGCTCTAGTACTGGCTCCATGTACAATAAGGGCCATCTTACCAGCACACTAACATTTCTGACTTTGAATAACTGTCATGATCCTAGCTGGAAGAAAAACATTGCACACTTATAACCACTCCTGGCTTTTAAAAAACCTTTTTGCTCAAATTGAAAGCCCCTAATATAGGGTTGCCAGATACATGGGTACCAAAAGGAGGACATAGAAAGACAAAAAAGAGGACAGAGGAGGACGTATTGAATGTTTCATTTAACAAACAGGATGGGGGCCTACCAAGAAACAGCAGCTTCCGATTGGGAGTAAAGCAAATAAACCCGAACCCACCCCAGCCCAGCTGTGGGATCCCCCAGCTGCTCGCACTCTGCACAGGCTCAGAGGCAACCTTGCTAATCTGGACACCCAAACAAGGCTCTGGCGCAGGCAGGGGCAAAGCGGCGCCAGGCAAAGCCGAACGAGGCAGCCTCCCCTCCCCCAAGGGTCATAAGTTCAAGTCTGGGGAGTGTGGAAGTTGGAGTCCCCGAAAGGGACTTTGAACACACACAGTCCGGGTGCTCGCCTTCCCATCGATGCACTTGGGCACTGCTTGTTCCTGTCTGGCTCGGCGGGCGGCGCTCCACTCACGCTGCCTTTCTGGGCTCCACGTGGGCTGGGCGGGCATGGCAGATCGCCGAGCAGTCACTGCCGTGGTGGGAGGGGTCGAGGGCTGCGCTCCGGCGCCGGCGGCAAGTAATGGGGGGGCGGGCGGGGAAAGACAGGGGAAGGGGGGTCCTTCCACCTCTCCCCCTCCCATCCAAAATTATAACATAAAATATATAAAAGCCGGAGATTTTAAACGTTTTTATCTTTGCCTGCCGGACGGAGGACATTAGGCTAAAAAGGAGGACATGTCCTCCTTTTGCCTGACATCCGGCAACCCTACCCTAATAAGACAAAGAATACAGTATATAGACACACATAGAATTGGTTGTCTTGTGCATTCCCTACTATTATGTGATATGACAATTTCCTGTTATTATTTTATTTACTTAACATATTTAAAATATTTATATGCCACCTTTCTCCTAAAGGATGGAAGAAGCTACAAACACACGTGTGAGGGACAGATGGTCTTAAAACCCAGGCAGACTCTCAAACGGAGATGAGGTCTTTGAGATAGCTTGGCTGAAGCTGTTTAGGGCATTATAGGTTAGAACCATCACTTTGAATTGTGCCTGAAAACAGTCCAGGAGCCAGTGAAGCTACTATAACAGTGGGGTTATGTCACCTTGTAACTAGCCTCAGTTAACAATCTTGTTGCTGTGTTTTGGACCCACTGAAGTTTCCAAACACTTTCCAAAAGCAGCCCCATGTAGAGTGTGTTACAGTAATCCAACAGGGATATAACAAAGGCATGTGTCACCACGGCCAGATCAGACATCTCCAGGAACAGGCCCAGCTGGTGCACTAGTTTTAACTGTGCAAATGCACTCCTGACCACTGCTAAAACCTGGACATCCAAATTCAGGAGCACACCTTTCAGGGGGAGTGTAACCCCATCCAGTACTGGCTGCATCCTTATCCCTTGATCTGCCTTTCGACTGACCAGGAGCACCTCTGTCTTGTCTGGATTAAGTTTCAATTTATTCATTCTCATCCAATCCATTACTGACACCAGACATCAATCTAGAACTCAAACAACTTCCTTGGATTTAGATGGAAAGGAGAGACAGAGTTGGATGTCATCTGCATACTGATGACACCAAACCTCAAAACTCTGGATAACTTTCCCAACAATTTAATGTAGATGTTAAATAGTATGAGGGGCAAAACAGAACCCTGAATGATGCCACAGGCCCCAACAGTCAGTGTGTCACAGGAGTCCCCCAGCATCACCTTCTAAGTTCTCCCCTCCAAAAAGGGCTAGTACCACCGTAAAACAGTGCTCCCAAGTTCCATCCCAGAGAGATGGCCCAGAAGGATACTATGGTTGATGGGTCTGAAAGCCACTGAGAGGCCCAACAGGGACACACAACCCTTGCCCAGTTCCCAGCATAAGACATCCACCAAGGCAACCAAAGCAGTCTCTCTCCCGTAATCAGGCCTGAAGCCAGACTGAAATGGATCTAGATAATCTATTTCATCCAGGAATCCCTAGAGCTCTGAAGCTGCCACATGATTCAGTACCCTGCCCAGAAATGGAATGTTAGAGATTGGCCAGTAATGATCCAATACCATGGGATTCAAGGATGGTTTTTTCAGCAGTGGTCTTACTACTACCTCTTTTAAGCATGCTGGGATCCTACCCCTCTGCAGGAAGACATTCACGACTTCTCCTACCCACTTGGCCAGTCCCTCTCTGGCAGCTTTTATAAGCCAGGAGGGGCAAGGATCCAAGAGACATATGGTAGCCTTCACCTCTCCAAGGGTTTTGTCCACATCCTCAGGGTGCAAAAACTACAACATATACATTAAAACAGTGGTCCCCAACCTTTTCCCAACCGCAGACTGGTTGGGTGTGTGTGTGGTGCGCCTGCAGGGGGGTGGAGCTTCTGCACGTGCATGCGCACATCGCACTCGGGGGCCCGCTCTCGCGCATGTGCACAAGCACGCTCACAGGGGCAGAACACGCTTACGTGCATGTGCGCAGCGGAGCTAGGGGGTAGGAGATCTGTGTCCGCGGCTCGGTCCTGAATAGGCCATGGACCGCTGCCGGGTCGCAGACCAGGGGTTGGGGACCTCTGCATTAAAATAGGACAAGCAGGGGCTATAGTTACATTCACATGGCTTGTATCAACTGCAGCATCCAAGTCAGAGTGAATCTGAGCAACATTGTTATTTACATTTACACTCCATCTTTCCATTACAAAATAGTATGTAGGCTGGCTTACAGTACAGTGGTGCCTCGACTTACGAATGTCCCTACTTACGACCATTTCGAGTTACAACCAGCTCCGGCTGCAAAATTTTGCTTCTACTTGTGACCGGAGCTTCCACTTACGAACAGAAAAAGGCAGGGAAAAAAGGCGGGAAATTCAAATTTCTAACTGTAGGTGGCGACGAGGCTGCTTCTTTGTAGCTCTTTCGCCCAGCAGTTAGAGTGTGTGCATTGGAGGAGGCTTGGGACTGCCTCCTTCTGCCTCTGACTGAGCGTGTGTGTGTGTTTGCAGGGAGGCTTCGAGCTGCCTGGTAAGGTAAGGTGCTGTTTTCTGCTTTTTAAAAACTGTTCTGGGTGTTTTTGCAGCGTGGTTTTGAGCTGGGGGGTTATGTTTCTGTGCTGTGATGGGTCTTGGGGGGTTTGTTTGTTTTTTTGGTTTTTTTCCCCCATTTCCGATGGGTCTTGGGTTTTTTTGTTGCTTTTTGGAGTGTTTTTCTCCATTTCCGATGGGTCTTGGGGGGTTTGTTTGTTTGTTGGGTTTTTTCCCCCCCATTTCCGATGGGTCTTGGGGGGGGTTTGGTTGCTTTTTGGGTTTATTTCCCATTTCCAATGGGTCTTGGGGGTTTGTTTGTTTTTTGGCTTCCCCCCCATTTCCGATGGGTCTTGGGGGGTTTGGTTGCTTTTTGGGGTTTTCCCCCCATTTCCAATGGGTCCTGCATGCTTCTCTTGCTTTTTCCTTTGTTTTCTTTGCATTTCCGACCTGCCCCCTTTGTTCTCTGTGCATTTCCTATCTGCTCCGTTTGTTTTCTGTGCATTTCCAATGGGTTTTGCACGCTTGATTGCTTTTCTCTCCCCCCCCCCTCTTCGGCCGGAAGAGATTAATCGCGTTTCCAATGAGTCTTGCAGTGAATTTTTTTTTTTTTTGTGATTTTTTTCTTCGGCCGGAACGGATTAATTGCATTTCAATGCATTCCTATGGGAAATGGTGCTTCGAGTTACGTCCATCTTCTGGAATGGATTATGGTTGTAAGTCGAGGCACCAAAGTATTTGTAAATCAATAAAAACAAATTTAACATTAAAATCATTAAAATCAGGTTAATCCATCTGTTGTACATCTGTTCTGTGCATTTTCCCTCTCTTGTGTGGGTTGGAGAATCCTTGAAAAGCTGCCTCAACCAGAAATGAGACATTGGTGAGAGGTCTCACATCCCTAATTGTTACAGACTGAAGAAGAAGAAAAAACACACACCAGCACACTTCGTAATATGTAGTAGTTCCGATTCATGTGTGATTGTTTCTTCTGATAAAATAACTATTAAAGACTCTGAAAGGAATCTTTCAGGAATCAGTTTATTTCAGTTTAAGATGGAATACAGTTCTGATGAAGCTGTCGAATAATATCTGTCTACCTTCGTCAGTTAAGTTTTCTCTTTGTTTGCAGTGATTCTGTGTATATTTACTGATTTTTGAGACATCTGGAGTGATTCATTACTATTAGCCTTGGAAAGTGGGGCTGTGAATTTCAATATAACCTCTGCATTTCTATTAATGAAATACAGCTTCACACATTTTTATTCGTGACATTATCATACAGTCAAGCTTCTTAAAGTCCTATCTTATACTTATCTACTGGGAGATCATTCCCATCAAATTCAGGGGATTTGCTGTTAGCTATTTTTGTATAGCAGCCTTCCTCACTCAGCTGCCTTTTGATGTGTTGAGGTACAAACCCCAATATCCATCATGGCTGCTCAGTAGTGAAGATGTTGTTCAGCACATCAGGTTGGGAAAAGTTGGTGTCTGCAGTTTTCATGAGTTTCTGGGGCATATGCAGCCACCTCTATCACACCAGCTACCATTTCTAGACATCATTCAGTGCAGGCAATATTTATATTCATTCACAAAGATGTCTCCTTAGTTCATTCACCATGTTATACGTTATATTAGGATAAATGAAAATCATTGTGAATTCTCAAAAGTGTTTTGCAGGAGCAATCAGTTTTGGCTATATAACAGTCAAACTAGGCATGAGCACAAGATTGGTTTTCTAAATAAATAGCAGCTGCAAAGGCCCTGAATATGGCTTGAAATCATGGCAGGAAACACAGGAATGGGCTTTAACATGGCTTTTCACTATAACCCTGATCTGGGTCAGGGAGCTGAGTCTTGCAGCTGAACTTTACATCAGGCGACCCTAAATCTACCTTCATGTACCTGCTTGGGCCTGATGCAAATTTTGCTTATATCTGTATAAAGTGGAAGGTATACATTTGAGGTTACTGTCTCTAAGTGGGACCTTCACAAAATATTTAAATGTATTATTGTAGTTTATGTGGCTGAAAAATTAAATATTAGCATTACAGGAGTTCCTGCCCTAACTTAGATCTTCATGTACAAGGTTTTAGATATTTAAAAATGCAGTGAAATCAAAGGGGAGTGCGCATAGCAGGATACTGGATTTGACCAAGGAGGAGTACTGGACAGGCTATGTGTGCAGACTGGCATTTGTGTAGCTTGAAAAATGTGGAAAAAATTTCATTGGGAACCCAAACTGGCCTCAGCCCCAACTCTCATCTTCAGTATTAATTAATGACAGAGTAAATTCCTAGGCAGGTAACCTAGGAATTTACTCCATCATTAATGGAGTAAATTCTGTCTTAGCAGAACCCCCTGGTTTCCTAAAGGGATGTCACTGAAGACTGCAAAACTGCTATCTCAGCCTCCAAACAATGTGCAGCACAATCCAATGTGTGTCCATGTAGAGACAAACCTACTAAGTTTGGTTTGGCCTTGTTCCAAATTAATAGGAGTTTAGAATTGCAGGCTAATGCCCCTGGCTAGCGCTATAGAATCATTGTAAGCCCTACAGCCCCTTGTGGTCCAGCCCCATGGTGCAGCGGTTAAACTATAGTGCTGGAGTGAAGACTCTGCTCATGACCTGAGTTTGATACTGGGCTCAGGTAACTGGCTTGAGGTTGACTCAGCCTTCTATCCTTCTGAGGCCGGTAAACTGAGTACCCAGGTCGTGGGGGTGGGGGCAATGTGTAGCCTGTATAATTAAATTGTAAACCACCCAGAGAGTGCTTTAAGTGCAATTGCGTGGTATATAAGCAGCACACTTTACAGCCCCTGACCTACAGCATACAGCATGAACTGCACTGCAGACTAGTCACAAGCTAATTTTTGCCAGTAGATTGCCTTCCAGCCTTCAATATGGGGGATAATGAATTGCATTTGCTTTGGAATTTAGTTTAGGGCTGTTGGTTTAAAACACTGTTTCACACTAAATAAGAACTGAGTGAGAATGAGCAGGAATGCTCCTCTTTCCTGTTGAGTCTATGCCAGTGTACAAAGTTGCTACATTTAAAACTTGAATTTCCCAACTAATTTCCAGACAGGAAATTGCTTCTTTTTGCCCCTTTTGTATCTACCTCTTCTTTTATCCTACTCCCCTTTTTTCAGAACTAAATTGCACATTACATAGTACATAGCCATGCACGATGCATCTTCTTGTCCGTTAATTAATTACAGGCATGGGGACTATTTGAGGTAATCTCAGTGTGCAGGGGGGAGATATATCCTTTCTCTCTCTGTACTGCCACCCTCCCCCAAAAACACCCCCAAGGACCTACTAGCAGTAGTCCTCATTGGCAAAATATTTGTACTGCTGTGAACCTGGCATCTCTGAAATCTGATGATATTTCCTTCTGGTGCATGAAATTGCAGTCTCTGTTGTTTTGGCTACATGATGATTGGCATTCACCCCTGAATATCAACTATAAAGGAAATTATTGGGAAATAGAAGGTTACAATCGTATGAAGCTCTCATTCCAGCCCTCTCATTCCTGCTGCCTGTTCTGATTGGGAGCAGCTCTCAAGCACAGGTCTATCCCGTCACCTAGTGCCACATCTTTTTAACTGGAAAACCAAGGAAAACTATCATTCCTATAAATTTCTACAGGTACAGAAAAGAGCAATTGTGGTTCTTCTTTCTGCCTGTGTTATTACTTGTAGTATAAACAGAAAGGGTGTCAGTCTTTTCTTCTGTGGAAATTTCCTAGTCTTCTATTTCTCAATGTTAGTCCCTTTTCACAGTATGAAGAGGAAAAGAACATGCCAGGATTTTAAAATAGCAATGTTTTTTTCTGCGTGGTTTTCCTCTGGCTATTGTTCAGTAGGCATGACTGAAATTTGTTAAAAAAAATGTTTCTGCTTGGAATAAATTATTTTCTGCAAATGATGCGCAAAGGATTAACACCAGCCCAGCTACAAGAGTGAGGAAACTATAATCTTTAACTATGTAGTGTTGAACTCCCCTTCTCCATTGTTTGTACTTTAGGGTTATCATGTGACTTCCAAATCCAGAGCTGGACCAGTTTGTACAGACGGGGGAGATCCGGTTATTCTGCAGCTCACTACCACCTTGTAGCATTAAAACAAAACAAAGAAACTTAAAAAAAATGCTGGGTGTTTGTTTAGAGCATGAATTTTGTGAGGGAAGCAACTGGGGAAGGAAAAAGTGAGCCTCTGTAACCAGCACATGGAGGTCCAAATCCTGCAAACTAACTTTGGAGGAAAAGAAAAGTAGGGGATCCATATGCTACATAATAACATCTATTTTGATATTATTTGTCAGACTTTTCATTTTTAGGTTCTGGAAAGATGATGCCCAACGCCATATGCCAACATGCGCTGAACTATTAAGACTATACAGTAGAGAACTAAGCAATATATATATATATATATATATATATATATATATATATATATATATATATATATATATATATATATATATATATATATATATTGCTTTTTGTCCATTGCAGTGTGACTTCTTGCCTGCTAAGAGATTGTGCAAGTCCCAAACATTACTTGGCACCTTCTAGACGTAAACTGCAAACCATGTATTTTGGAAGCCAACAGTTTGCCTTCATGCATGAAACTGTAGTCAGCATTTGAACTGCTCTTTTCCCACTTTTTGATGGGAGAGAGCATTTTGAGAGGACACACTGTGGGCCTGTATATATTTTGTATTCACATTAGAAGGAGATGCAAGCCAAATCTCACCAAAGCCTCACATGTGAAAATGTCTGGAGACTGGTATTCTGAGTCCGGGTGTGGCTGAGATGCACTCTAAATCTGCGATTTTCTTGCCATATCTTTGTTGATCGTCTAGCATTTTCCAGAATGTTTTATAAAGAATGAAAGTACTGTAGAATTATTGAATCATGAAGCTGGAAGGGGCCTGTAAGGCCATCAAGTCCACCCCCCTGTTCAATGCAGGAATGCAGCTCAAAGGATATCTGTCAGGTGGTTGTCTAAATTTCTCTTGAATGCCTCCAGTGTTGGAGCACTCACCAACTCCCAAGGTAACTGGTTCCACTGTCGTACTGCTCTAACAGTTAGGAAGTTTTTCCTGATATTCAACTGAAATCTGGCTTCCTTTAACTTGAGCCCATTGTTGCGTGTCCTGCACTCTGGAATGATTGAGAATAGATCCTGCCCCTCCTCTGTATGACAGCCTTTCAAGTATTTGAAAACTGCTATCATATCTCCCCTCAGTCTTCTTTTCTCAAGGTTAAACATGCCCAGTTCTTTCAGTCTTTCCTCATAGGACTTGATTTACAGCCCCCTGATCATCCTTGTTGCCCTCCTCTGAACCTGTTCCAGTTTGTCAGCAAGTTTCTTGGAGTGTGGAGTCCAGACCTGGACACCGTGCTCAAGTTGAGGCCTAACAAGTGCTGAATAGAGAGGAACGAGTATCTCACGGGATTTAGAGGCTACACTTCTGTTAATGAAGCCGAAATAGCATTTGCCTTTTTTGTAGCCACATCTGTTGACTTGTCTTCTCCTTGTTATCTACAATGTCTACAGCATTCCCTTTGTCCATCAAGGAGATTACTTCATCAGAAAATGAGTTTAGATTGGTCTGGCAGGATTTGTTCTAGTTATTAGTTTGTTTTCCAGGTGCTTGCATAGTGACCACTTAATAATCTGTTCCAGAATTGTCCCTGGGATTGATGACTGGTCTGTACTTCCCAAGTTCCTCCTTTTTGCCATTTTTGAAGATAGGGACAACATGAGCTGTTCTCCAATCATCTGGCACCTCACCCATTTCCCATGATTTCAAGAAAATGATGGACAGTGGTTCTGAAAGTTCTTCAGCCAGTTCCTTCAATATTCTTAGATGCAGTTCATTCGGCTCTGGAGATTTGAACTCATTCAAGGTAGTAAGGTATTCCTTGACTATTTATTTATTTATCTGTCTCCAGCTGCAATCCTGCCCCCTCCACTCGCACTTCCAATTTGTTTGGAAGTTCATCGTCTGTCTTATGGGAAAAGACTGAACTAAAATAGGAATTGAGCACCTCTGCCTCTTCTTTGTCATCTGTTATCCTTTTTTCATCTCCATTGCGGAGCTGTGCCACTATGTCTTTTGTTTGTCTTTTGCTACTCACATACCTGAAGGATGCTTTTTTAAAATTGCTTTTAGTGTCTCTAGCTAACCTCAGCTCATTCTCAGCTTTTGCTGAAATCTCCCATCACTACTACATTGTGTCTCTTTGAAATGTCTCCAATTGGTTTTTCAAAAGTTTCATCCACGTCCTCTCCTTTACTGGGTGGTCATTAGTAGACTCTAACTACCATGTTCCTTTTGTTTTTCACCCCAACTACATCAATCCAGATGCTCTCAATAGAACAGCCAATCTCCTCCTTCTATATGTGTAGGAATGTGTATTTTTGACATGTACTGCAAGTCCACCTCTCTTTCTATTCATTCTGTTCTTTTTGAACAATTTATATCCTTCAATTGCTGTATTCCAGTCATTGCAGTTGTCCCTCCAAGTTTCAGTTATTCCTGTCAAGTCATATTTACCCTCCTGGGCTAAGATTTCCAGTTCTTTTTGTTTGTTTCCCATACTACTGGCGTTTGTATATAGACACCGGAGATTGATTGATTTGTGGCCTGCTTTTCTTTGTACATTTTTATTAATATGATTATTAATCTTAATGTTATTATTGACTGCCATTAGAACTGTTCAGTTTGCTTCTCTTATTGTGTGTAAGGCGTCATCTATCTTTACTCTGTGCTTGTGTCTCCCTTTTGCCTTCCAATTCAGTTTAAAGCCCTCTTCATGCTGTGGTCAACCACATTCTTCCCAGTCCTTGTGAGCTGCAAGCCATCTCTTGCTAGCAGTCCGTCTTCTAGGAAGGTTAGCCCATTATCCCAGAAACCAAATCCCTCACATCAACACCACTTTCGTAGCCAGTCATTCAACAAGAGTATTTTCCTTCACTTTCTATTCCTCTTCTGAGTACTGGTAGGATGGATAAAAAAACTATCTGGGCTCCAAAGTCCTTAAGTTTCCTTCCCAGAGTTTCAAAGTCTGATGTGATCTCCTTGAAGTTGCTCTTGGCTGTGTCGTTTGTTCCCACATGGACAAGAAGAAAGGGATATGTATCCATGGATTTTATGAATGCTGTCAATCCCTCCATCACATCCATAATCTGTGCTCCAGGGAGACAACATACTAGGTGGGTCCATGAATCTTCACAGCATACTTCAGTTGCCATCCCACACAGATGCAGTTTCCTATTAGTAGAGAGTTTTCTATTACAACTGCTCTTCACATCTTCTTTTTGTAGGGTGTGGGTTCAGTGCCTCTGCTTGGCTGAGTTTCAGTTCTTCTCATGTACTCCTGCAATACCCCCTCTTGGACTTTGCCTCCTACTGCCACTGTCAGCGTCATGTTTTTTTTTCCTCATGGTATCCATGTTTTCACGCAAAATGCGTGTGCGCACTTGTGTGACATTGCTTTGGAAAGTTCCAGAGCCTCAAAAATGAAAGTGCCTCGGCCTATACCATGCAAGCGCAGCCCTGCTTTCCTCAGTCCTTTTTTGTCCACCGCTGCAACAACATGCGAAGGACTGCCTCACTTCTCTTACCTTCCTTCTTACCGAGAAGTCTTCTGCTTTCTTTCCCTGTTTTCCTTCTCTTTCCTTCTTCTCTACCTAAAAAAAAGAAAGAAAGAGAGAGAGAGAGAGTTTAGAGGGGGTTTACCTTCATGCTCCCCCCCACGGCCCTGCTATTCCCTTTTTCCAGTGATTTATGGCCTCTGCCTTAATGAAAAAGTGTACCACAAGTGGCAAGAAAATCCCCCAGTCTGACAGGCATGATACCTGCTTATTTTGCCCTGGGGAAGCCCATTTGGTTCAGTTCTGCAAAAATTTGTAAGAGTTTTGCCACCCTTACACTTAAGAATCATCCGTCTCAGCTTCTATCTTTCCTTTGGAATAATCCCTCCGAGCAATGGCGCCTCCTCCCAAGACAATTTCGACCACCCAGATGGATCAAGCAGCTCTTTTGGGGACACCCCTGGATGTAGAGTCCGTCGCCTTGCCCTCTTTGAAACCGCCATCAAAATCGACAGAGTCAGAGTACGGCACCAGTAAAAAATGTACAGCAGCCCCTGATATTGACATGGTGAAGAAGAATAAGCAGCAGCCTGTAGACCCTGTTGCGGTCATGGCAGGTTTGGATCTGCAGCTATTGGTCCGAGAGTCTACCTCTACTCCCACTATCGATGCCCAGTATACGGTTTCAGTCTCAGAGGGTGAATTCTTGAGCTCCGTCACTTCGGAGTCCACTGCAAGAGCAATCCTTGCTTCCACTGTCTGAGGATGAACAATGGTCAAAATCAAGATCCCTCTCTCTCACTCAATGGTTTCCACAACCAGGACACCACAATAGGGAGAGTAGGAGGTCCAGATCGTAATTGTTCTCGCGATCGCCACCCCATCAGTACCAACCACGTTACTCGAGGTCTCCATCAATGAGCTCTCAATATTGTAAGGATGCTTATTATGCACCTTTCTTTTGTCCTCCCCGCTTCATGTATGGGGACATGGACTGGCCTTCCCAGTCATATAGGAGCCATCATTGATCTCAAGAGTGCAGCAGGTCTCGATCATGCATATGCACCCGTCCTCGATCCTCTTATGCTACCAGCCCTCGGGGCTGACCTCTCCGAACCTATGAATGGTGTCCCGACTCCCATTCTTGTCGGGACCTTCAAAATCAATCTCGATCTCCATACCGCTCCACTGGCCTCTGCCTTCCATCAGACCAGTGCCGCCACCAGAGACACACACACACCCAGCTTCTGCTGAAGCCTTAGCTCTCCGGCCTGCCTCACCTGAGGTCTTGCTACCTCCTCCTAATTCAGACTTCCTACTCACCTCTCAATTACCACCAGGCTCACGTCAGCTGTTAGCAATTCCCTCTTTTCCTGCAAGAGGAAGACAACCGGATGACAGCTCTGCCTATTCTGATGGGGAGGAGGGGAAGGACTCTGTCCTTGTCCCAGGATCCTCACCCAGTTCTGATGTCCAGGATGCTGACCCTCTCTCCCCCTCGGAGGATCTCTCTTCATATAGAGAGAATGGCAAAATCATTGCAATCCCTGTCTTTAAACTGGTACCCCCAGCTAAGGATGCAATCTTCACCCGCATCCACAAAAAACAAACATCCCTATCGAGATTGTGGTGCTTGAGACTCTGACAGAGCTCATCAGCCAGTCCTAGCAGAAACCTTCCTCAATTCCACCAACATCCTGTAGAATTGAGAGCTTCTATAGGGTCCAACAGGACAAGGCTAAGTTTCTCTTTAAACATCTGATACCAAACTTTGTCATTGTCCAAACAGCCCAAATGAGATCTAAGGGTTCTGCTCGTGACACCCCCAAATAATAAAGAAAGTCGTAAACTAGACTTGCTTGCTCACAAGATCTATTCTTTCACAGCATTCCACATGTGCATAGGTAATTATCAGGCCATGATCTGTGTTTACCATCAGTTCATCTGGGGAAAAATTTCAGAACATCATCGCCACCCTGCCACCAGACAAACAGTTTCTGGCCACCTCCTTTCAAGAGGCCTACACTCCGGCAAGGCAACAAATCCACTCTGCCTGGCATGTGACAGATGGTGCAGCTAAGAGCATGGCAGTGAGCATCACTCTGCACAGACACACCTGGCATCACTCTGTGGACGTCCCATATGACTCCAAGTCCCACATTGAGGACCTCCCCTTTGATGGCGAGGGACTCTTCAGTGACAAAACTGATTACTTCTTCCAAGACCTTCACAAAAAGAAGACCAACACAAAGAAATTAGGTATAAACATGTGCCACCCGACAGCTTCTCACTTTCGTCCTCACTGGAAGCAATCCCAGCCATACTCTAACTACAAGTCACAGTCTGAACGCTCCAAGACCTCAGATCGGTCTCATCACCAATGTTGTTGTTGTTTAGTCGTTAAGTCGTGTCCGACACGACTAAATTTTAACCAAAAATATGAGAAAAGAAGAGATCCAAAATTTAGTAGAAATGGCAGGCTTTTAAAGGGGGGAAAATTAAATACCTAGGAATTCAGATTACCAAAAAAAAAAAAAAAAAAAAAAAAAAGCACCATGATAAAAGACAATTGCTGTTGTTTAGTCGTTAAGTCGTGTCCGACTCTTCGTGACCCCATGGACCAGAGCACGCCAGGCCCTCCTGTCTTCCACTGCCTCCCGGAGTTGGGTCAAATTCATCTTGGTAGCTTCGATGACACTGTCCAACCATCTCGTCCTCTGTCGTCCCCTTCTCCTCTTGCCTTCACACTTTCCCAACATCAGGGTCTTTTCCAGGGAGTCTTCTCTTCTCATGAGATGGCCAAAGTATTGGAGCCTCAGCTTCAGGATCTGTCCTTCCAGTGAGCACTCAGGGTTGATTTCCTTCAAAATGGATAGGTTTGTTCTCTTTGCAGTCCAGGGGACTCTCAAGAGTCTCCTCCAGCACCACAATTCAAAAGCATCAATTCTTCAGCGGTCAGCCTTCTTTATGGTCCAGCTCTCACTTCCATACATCGCTACTGGAAAAACCATAGCTTTGACTATGCGGACCTTTGTCAGCAAGGTGATGTCTCTGCTTTCACCAATATGCAAGGTGATGTCTCTGCTTTCACCAATAGGCAAGGTGATGTCTCTGCTTTCACCAATATTGCTCATCACCAATAGGCCATTGCAAAAATTTTGTTTTCAAATGTTCCTTGTGCACCCCTGCCATATTTTTACCATTACTGAAACATAATCGCCTGCAAATTTTCAGGTCTGTAGGCCATGTTTTGACCCCCGCCCACCTCAAAAATAGTTTTCTGTTCAAAACTGACATTGACAACATGGTAGCAAGTTGTAAACTTTTTGCTTTATCTTTTATATGTTGTAACCAAGGTAGCAATGAGTGAAAATATGGAAAAAGAACCACATCAGGAAGTAGTTCCTCCAATTTCATCCACACCAAACAGCCCGGTACTTAGAAAGGATGATAGACAAGTGTCTGAAGCATGGCTCATAGGTAATTTACTGGAAGATTTAACCCCGTAAAAAGGATCTCAACTGCCCACCAATGGGGATGTGCTTCGCTACTTTGTTTTTCTCAATCGTGGACCCATGTAGAAAGATAAAAGGGATAATGTTATAAAATTTGTTATCCTGAAGGCAGAACAGTTTTGGGAGCAATCTGACATTCCTGTGACGCCTATCAGAGCGGGACATTCCAAAGCAAAACTCAATAAATTAATTGTGCAATATGAAAATCTTCGGAAACATTAAACAAGGAAGAACTTCCCAGCTGAGAGTGAAAGCTTTCTCAAATCTCTTCTACTCTTTGACATAGCACATGACAATGTCATTGCTATTATAGAACATGACAGATGTAGGACTGTAGAAATGATTCTGGAAGATGTGCAATTCTTAGAAGATCAAAGATCATGTCAAAAAATGGAGTTAGGTGGTCTTGATAAGACATACTTTGCAAAAGTTATGAGGACATTATCTCATAATGAAAAAGAAATTGAGTGTGCTGCGAGGGAGAAGCATCGCCAAGAAGAAGCTTCAACCAAGATAAACACAAGTAGTAGCCTAGAACTTGATAAATTTGGTTTAGTTGGTTACCTTGATTCAAGTGATTTGGATGGCTTGGATGCTCAACCTGATTCAATTGAAGATCCAGAGTTTGTATTTCCTTCAACTAGCAGTGGTGTAACAGGTACAGATACAACACTTCGTAGAAAAAGTTCATCAATTGCTTTAACACTACCCAGAAATCCATTTACAAGCAAAACCATATCAACCATGGGAGACAGGCTTAATCTATCAGCTGGTCAACAAATAGCATTCATGGGAGCAATTCTTACAGAAGGTGGAGTTCCACTGGAAAAAGCAACTTTTTCAACTAAAAGCACATGGACAGCAGGTAAAAAAGTTAGGAAATCATCAGCGCAAGAAATTAAGGCTACATTCACAGCACCGAAGCACTCAACACTACATTGGGATGGTAAACTGGTTCCAGACTTCAAAAAAGAAAACAAAGAAAGACTAGGGATTCTGGTATCTGGTATGCCAGACTTTGAAGAAGGCAAAGTTCTTGGTATCCCAATAATTACAAACATAACAGGAGAAGAACAAGCAAGAGCTACATTTGCCCTCGCAAACAAGTGGGAGATTTCAGATAATGTGTGATCCCTTGTTTTTGACACTACAGCTTCAAACTCAGGATGGAAAATTGGAGCTTGTGTTCGGCTGGAAAACCACTTTGACAAGAAGTTGTTTATGCTGGCTTGTCGGCATCACATATTTGAAAGAATCCTGAGTTCAGTTCACAAATAATTGTTTGGTGCAACATCAGGTCCTGAAAACACCAATTTCATTCAATTCAGGGACTCTATTTGGTCAACTATTAACACAGAAGCTGATTTTAAGACCTTAGAAATCAAAGACAGGTCTTTGAAACTCACTAAGGAAAATTCTATACAATCACTGAAGAGAATACTTTCTACTCCAAATAGAAAGAACTTGCTACCTCACGCTGACTATCGGGAGTGTGCTGAATTGATGTTGATATTTCTGGGTGAGACACCTGAAAGAGGAATACACTAGCTGAAACCAGGAGCAACGCATCATGCTTGATGGATGCCATCCATTTTGTATCCTGCAAAGATGTTGGCTTTCAGTGCTCAAGCAGGATATGACGAAGCCATGATTAGTAAACTGGAAGCACTATGCAAATTTAATGCACTATTCTATGTTGAAAACTGGCTCTCTTCATCCATTGGGGCCAATGCAGCGTATAATGATCTCAAGCTATGGCATGACTTGAACAAGTATTGCAAGCATGATCCACAAGTTGCAAATGCAGCCATAAAAGCCATGGAAAGGCACTTCTGGTACTTAACCGAAGAATGTGCTGTGTTCTCTCTATTTTCAAACAGACTTTCCTCTTCAGAACGGCAGCAGATTGCTCGAACATTGCTCCGAATTCCTGGACCAAAAGAGTTTGAAAGGGGCCATCCAACTTTTCCTATTCTGAGCCACAATACAAAACTATCATCCCTTATTGGGCCTAAATCCTGGTTCTTGTTTCACAGCATGGGAATTGGCACCGACTGGCTAGGAAAACCTGTTAGTGAATGGCATAATGATCCCAATTACCAAGAAGCTGAGACATATGTGCAGCATGTCAAAGTGGTGAATGATCTGTCGGAACGGGCTGTGAAACTAATCCAAGACTTCTCAACTAGTGTTACCAATGATGAAACACAAAAACAGTTTTTATTGCAAGTGGTTGAATATCACCGCAAACAAATTCCCAACTTTCAAAAAAAGACATTAAAGAAATTAACATTCTCTTCCACAAAACCTTAAATCCAGTAAAGTGATTTGATATGATTGTGTGTACACTATTACCAAACTTGTTAGTTACTACATAAGTAGTTTGTCTTCTCTATATAATAAACTGTCTTATATTACAAGTATTTTTGGCATGATTTTAGTGTAGGAAAACGATGATTTATGAACTAAATTAGTTAATCGTGTTGGGCGGGGGTCAAAATGACCTGAAATTTGGTGTACATTCATATTTTGCCGGTAGAAACAACATAGGAGGGGTGCACCATATAAGTTTTTAAAATATTTTTTTCCCATACCTACATGCAATGGACTAATCACCAATGCCTTACCCCAGCCTCCTCCTCTGCCAAACACAAGCAAACAACCTGCTCCAAAAAGGCAGATAGGAAACCTCATCAGCAGTTTTGATGTGCTCCAGCCCAAACTCGACACATACATACCTCTACCACCATCACCTCATGTTACAACAGCTACAGACGTATGCTTGGCGCCGTTCATCCATGCTTGGGATGCTATTACCTCCAATGCCTGGATTCTCAACACCGTAACCCACAGATATGTAGTAGAATTTTCCACCCTACCACCCACGGGGTTGTATCCGGTGCACTCCACCCTCTCCTGTCCTCCAGAACAAAATCCACATGCTCCTGGCAAAGGGAGCCATCTCAAGAGTACCTCTCCACTGCACCTTGGATGTTTTTTTCTCCTGGTACTTTACGGTATCCAAAAAAGACAGAGGGCTCCGCCCCATCTTGGACCTATGTGCCCTCAACAGGTTTATCATCCCAAAACATTTCCAGATAGTAACGTTACAATCCATTCTCCCCCTGCTTCACCAGGGAGACTGATTCATGTCCATAGATCTCCACGACACGTACTTTCATATCTCAGTTCATCCACAAGACTGTCATTTCCTAAGCTTCTTTGTTGCCAGGATATCCACTGCCCCAAGGGTTTTCACCAAGTGCATGGCACATATGGCAGCATTTCTCAGAACTAGAGATGTAAAATTTCTGAACATTTCTATTTTTTCCGAGGGGTGGAAAAACAGGGAAAAATCTGTTTTTTATTTTACACCTCTACTGAAGAGTCTGCAGTAAATTTCCTTTTTTTTTTCTGGGAAAAAGATTTTCCCCCCCAGAAAAAATGGAATTATTTGGAAATTTTGCATCTTGACTCAGAACTGAGGGCGTCATCGTTTTTCTCTACATCAGTGACTGGCGTCTGGTGGTGCACAACAGACACCTTGACATCACATTCACCCTGCGCCTCCTCTTGAGTCTCGGGCTACAAGTCAATACAGAGAAGTCTCACCGTCCCCCATCCCAAACCATCCACTATGTTGGGGCGCTCCTCGATGCCATGAGTGCGTGGGCCCTTCTGCCTCAACCACGGGTAGACACTATCATCCGATCTACTCAAAAGCTGATTCATGCTTGACACGCCTCGGTCTACTCAATACAACAAGTACTAGGGCTCATGACATCCACTATGGCAGTCTTGCCCCACCCCAGGCTGAGGATGCGGCCCCTCCAATCTTTCTACCTGCTGGCCTACAACAAATGGGACCCACCAGACAAAAAACTGTTTCCTTCACTCTGCCTCAGGCAACGACTTTGCTGGTGGACAACCATGCACCACTTTCACCGCAGCGTCCCTTTTCAGCAACCACATCCCTCTCATCTCATAGTTACAGATATCAGCACAAGAGGATGGAGTGCCCACTGCCACCACAGAGAGGTACAAGCCACATGGTCTGCACGTGAGAGGACCCATCACATAAATTTTTTCAAACTTCTCGCCATCTTCAAAGCCCTACGAGCTTTCCGAACCATGATACAGGGATGTACTGTCCAAATTGCCGCGGACAATATCACAGTGATGCATTACCTAAACAAACAGGGAGAAACCAAGTCCTTCAGCCTCCTCTACCTGTCAGGGCTCATATGGAAATGGTGTCTTGTCCATCAGATTCTCCCTGTGGCAACTCATGTCTCAGGCACAGACAACAAAACAGCAGACCGTCTCAGCCACACGATGACCCTCACACATGAGTGGGGACTCTCTCACAAGTATATGCTTAGCTAATCTTCCGCAGGGGCGAGCGTACCACAGAAATCTTTGCCACCACTGCCAACTCCAAATGCCCCCATTACTGCTCCCGAGTGGGAAGGGGCACAAACTCTCTCAGAGATGCCTTAACCATGGATTGGACCAGAACTACATGTTCCCACTCTTCCCTCTGATCCAGTGAAGGATTGTCAAGATCCTCCAGAACTACTCAGAGGTGATACTCATCACCTTGTGGTGGCCACGTCAACAATTGTTTGCTACTCTCCTCACAGTGACTGACTGGTGACAACTGTCCCCACACCCAGATCTCCTCTCACGTCACCACAGCATGGTACTTCACCCAGATTTCATTCATCTGAAGCTCACCGCCTGGAGGATATCCGCCTCCTCGCGAATATCTTGAGACAGGCAAGATGCCCCTCCACTAACCGGCTATATGCTTACAGGTTGAGATATTTCCAGCTTTATGCGTCAGCACAGGTTCAGCCACATTCACCAGCAGCTCTCTCCACTTTCCTTACTGTCCTGCTCCAACTCAAGCAGAACGGACTTTGCATCTCTTCTATTAAAGTCTACCTGGCAGCCATAGTGGTGCATCAACCAAATAACCACCCATCTTCACATCTCTTCAAACATCAAATTGTTAAGAAGTTCCTCAAGAACATTGGAAGAAGTTCCAATGCTGTTTAATATCTATATGAGGCCGCTGGGTGGGGTCATCAGGGGGTGTGGGGCATCGTGCCATCAGTATGCTGATGACACTCAGCTCTACATCTCCTTTTCTCCAACCACAGTGGATGCCGTTCTGTCCCTTCAGCGCTGCTTGGAGGCTGTACTGCAATGGATGCAGGAAAATGGGCTGAGGCTGAACCCGGACAAGACGGAGGCCCCACCATCAGCAGTTTGGGAAACTCCCTCTCTTTTGGGGGGGTGACTCTTACTGCGAAGAGTGAGGTTCGCAGCTTGGGGATACATCTGGACCCGGCGCTCACCATGGAAACTCAGGTGGTGTCAGTGGTCCGTTCCGCATATTTCCATCTTTGGCAGATTGCCCAGCTGCGTCCCTATCTTGATGTTGGGGCGCTCACCACTCTGGTCCATGCGCTCGTAATCTCGAGATTAGACCACTGTAATGCGCTCTACGTGGGGCTACCTTTGAGATTGATGCGGAAGCTCCAAATGGTGCAGAATGCAGCGGCCAGACTTCTCAGTGGAGTGAGGAAACACCAACATATCACTCCCACTCTGGCCGCCTTGCATTGGTTGCCCGTATGCTTCCGCGTTGATTTCAAAGTTCTAATGATTACATACAAAGCCCTAAACGGTTTAGGACCTCGATACTTGGCGGAACGCCTCCTCCCACCTAGATCTACCCATACCACTCGATCCAGTCAGGAGGGGCAACTGAGGAGCCTAACGCCGAGGGAGGTCCAGAGGGAAAAAAGACACCGGCCTTCTCGGCAGTGGCTTCTTCTCTTTGGAACAAACTCCCTTCCGAGATCCGTTTGGCCCCCTCGCTGGGCATTTTTAAAAACCAACTTAAGACCTGGTTATTCAGACAGGCCTTCCCTCTAGGCACTACTTAATTTTCCTCTTCCCATCTTGAACTATTGTTTTCATTGTATATTGCAGTAAAACTGTTACTATATATTAACTGTTTTTATCTTGTCGGTTGTGAGCCGCCCAGAGTAGACAATGTCTAGATGGGCAGCATATAAGTGCAATAAATAAATAAAATAAATAAGGGCCTCCAGAATGCCTGCCCAGATGTGAGACCCCCCCCCCATGACCCATGTTCTCTTTCACTAGTTCTATCACAGCTCACTAGGCACCCCTTCGAACCGCTGGCTACAATGGCCTACTAACGCTCAAGGTAGCACTTCTTGTGGCCCTCACATTGGCTCACCAGGATGCAGAACTTGCAACCCTTTGCTGTGACTCGCGATACCTCGTCTTCTCTCATGATAAGGTTACTCTCCACACGGACATTACCTTCCTACCCGTTGTGGCATCCCATTTCCACATCTCTCAACCCATTATCATACCTGCCTTTTATCCTTCTCGACAGAATGACCTTGAATGCTCCCTTCATTCCCTGGATATCAAACGAGCCTTCACCTTTTACTTAAACAGAACAAAAGATTTTAGGCAAACAACCAAACTCTTCATCTCTTACAAAGGTTCTAGGAAGGAACTCCTGGTCTCTTCTCAGCAATTTTCTAAATTGATCTCTCAGACTGTCGCACTGACTTGTGAACTAACAAACAAGCCTCTACCTTGGACCTTCCTCAGCCACTCCACAAGAGCCATTTCCTCCTCTGCAGCCTTCATCTGACGTGTGGACATCCAAGAGATCTGCCGAGCATCAACTTGGTCGTGTCCGATGACCTTTGTCATACACTATAGATTAGATCTTAGAGCTAAGAAAGATGTGTCATTTGGATGGGCTGTCTTATCCTCTGTTTTGGCGTAACTCCTGCCTCCAATGTATAGCTCACTAGTCACCCATTTTGTGTGCATACATAGACACCACAAAAAAGAAGGCTTGGTTACTTATGTAACTATGGTTCTTTGAGTGGGGATCCATGTATCCACACAATCCTGCCCTCCTCCCCTCTTGTTCTGCCCTTCTACATTTTGTGGTCTTGTGGCGGACAACTGGGACTGAGGAAAGCAGTACCACGCTTGCACAGTATAGGCTGAGGCTCTGGAACTTTCAGAAGCAGTGTCGCACAGGCTCGCACACCCATTTTGTGTGGATACATGGATCACCACTCGAAGAACAATAGTTACATAAGTAACCAAATCTTTTGTACTACCAACCCACCAATAAGGCCTTTGGGAGTGACACTGAGAAAACCCTGCAGGCTTGCAGTATAGTGGCTCTTGGGCAAATGCAGTTGTTCCCGCTATCTATCTATCTATCTATCTATCTATCTATCTATCTATCTATCTATCTATCTATCTATCTATCTATCTATCTATCTATCTATCTATCTATCTATCTATCTATCTATCTATCTATCTATCTATCTATCTATCTATTTCCCAGCTTTCTCCTTAAAAAGGACCCAAGGTGGCTTACATCATTAAAAAGACAATATTTAAAAGCTAAAAATAATAAATACACAAATATTTAAAAAGAATTAAACAAGTTTTATATTAAAAATATTAAATAAAATAATACTAAAACATATTTAAAACAACAGAGCACAACAATCCCCTCTCAGACCACCGGTCTACCAGCACACTTGTTTTGGAACCTGGGGGCTCCTCCCTCAGTGCTTCCTGATAGCAAGGCTGGCACAGCTTTTCAAAGAAGAAGTGCTGTTAGGTACCACCTCTTTCCCAATTAGACCTCTCTCCTTGGGGACCATCCACCTGAGGCTCCTCCAGTATTGCTTAGGAAAGCCCTTTCTCTTAGTCAAAATAGCGAAACAGAACCTCCATCAAATTACTTCTGAATACCAGAAAATGTTGACAAACAAGGGTTGCTCTCATGTCATGCTGGCAGTTTTCTGGGAGCTTTTCACTGGCTGTTGTGGGAAACAGACCAGATGGTGAAGTGACTTTTCTAAACTGCACACTTAGCACAGAGAAGAAGTGGAGTTCTTTAGCTTTGAATATCATTTTTCTTCCTTGGTGTCATGATTATTCTTGCAATATCCATTCTATAGAAGCTGGCAAATTAGTAAAGACTGTTGGTCTGCCTTTTTAGAAAAGAGATAAATTATTTTTCCAAGGTAAACACTGAGCACAGTAGAGTGCAGTGTGCATCTGAAATAAATTCAATTTTAGTTAATTTACTCCAGCATCATTTTTCCAGTTCAAATTAATTTATCATTCAGATTCTCACCAGACTGTCATAAAATTGTTTTGTAAAATTGTAAAATTCAGTTAATTTCACCACCAAAATATATTTATCCCCTGGATCTCTCAAATGATTCCCCCATTTCACACAATACTAATTTTCCTTCTAATGCCACAGAGGGGAGTTGGCTTAATTTATCCCTTAATAGGGTGATTTGAGATATAGGTTGAAATTGTATGGAAATTCTGTTCCATACATTTCATGGTATAAGCCTGATAACATAATCAGCTGTGGGTTTTTTTGTAATTAAAACCTTTTTGATTTCCCTCAAAAATGTGGAGGTTCCATGGAGTCCATTGCTCTGTGGAGAAACCATTGGAGGCCACAGGATGAGAAGAGTCTTTCATTAAAAAAAAAAAAGCTACTACCAGTAAAGTCAACTGGTTGTGGTGAATGTCATAAGTTAAATATCCCCTTGTTCCCCACCTCACAACCCCCAATAGTTTTTTCATGGTGAAAGGGATCCCATGGGAGTCTATGGACTTTGGCGGTGGGGGGAATCAGAAGTGTTTTATTTCTGAAAAATCTCCACAGCTTATGATCTCCTTAAACTTACACAGTGTAACTGCATGAATGGGATTTCAGCCAGTTTATTTGTATATGGTGTGTGTGTGTGTGTGTGAGAGAGAGAGAGAGAGAGAGAACACCCACAGTTCCTGTGAGGAGGGAATCTTTCAAGGGTTGGGACAGTTACCTATTAGCTTGTAAAATACTTGATTGAATGATTTTTTTTAATTTGGCTACAGACATAAATTCCTTGAAGCCAAGAATACATTTATGTAGCTGTTGGTATGCTACATAAATGTATTTAAATTTCAAAAAATTAATTGTGGTATTTTTAGGTTGTGAATAAAGGAATGATCATTTGATCATAGTCTGACATATACAGCAACAAATTATTTTCAACGAATCAGAAACTCATCCCTGCTGTTCTGCATTCAAGACAGTAAATCTAACACAGTAGAAAACTCTACATCATGTTTTAGAATACAAGGACATGAATCCTATGAATATCACTAGAATAAGACCAATGGCGTACCATTCAGATGTAAATCACCGCGAGTTAAGAAGCATTTCCTACTGCATATCTGTCACATCACTCCGTGTGTGATAGAACATGCCTACTTCTTAAGTGGCAGCAATTTGCCACTAAAAGTTACACCATTACACTGACAGAAAGATACAATAGAATTCTGACCAAAGTGTTTGATTGTGGTAGTGAGAAAATATGTAAATGAACCTAAGTAACTATAGATTTGCTCAGCTTTAATGTAAGGATAATGGTTAAATCCCGTGGTTCATCCCAACCAAAACAGACCTATTGAATCAACCAATTATGTAGGTTAATATTTATGCAAATCCCACTGATCCAGTCGGTCTGCTCTCATTGGGATTAACCACATAACTTAATCCAAATTATATCTTTAAAAAATAACCTGTGGCCCATCTTCTGGTTTTTGCAGTCAAATACAATTCAATTATTGTATGTATTTCAGTGTCTATATTCAGAGTCTTTTCATTAAGGATTTTTCTTCCTCTTCTGTCTTTCTGCCTTGATTTTAGTCCCAGGGCAGAGGTAACACTTCTCATAGTGCAGCCAGCCCTGTAAAGGCATTATGCCTGAAACTGTGGAGGGTTAAATGTGTGGTGGGGATGTAGAAGTGCTGTAAGCCCCACCTCTCGTAAGTCATTCAGACCTTTAAGTATTTATTGCAAAGCTCTGCAAAAGAGGCTGGAAGCATGTTCAGCTGAAGGCACTGAAGGCACTTACAGAGCTCCTACAATCTGAAACACTGATGAATAGGGACTTCACCCAGATGTCATAGGGCACAGGGCTTAAATAACATCCTCACCAACCATTGAGCCATCTGTGTTTTCAGATGTAGTGCCAGAACAGAGCTATCGTGCTAAAAGGATTGGACCACTAACTGTGCACTTTCCTCTCCTAGAGCTTTCCATCTTGTGAACTTTCCAGCATAAGATTGTCACTATGTTTGCCTAGTATTGGCAAAGATTAAAACACAGTATTCCTGCCTTTATAATCTGGATCAAAATATGTTTGGCAATCCTAGTTTTAACAACCCATACAGTGGGTTGTTAAACTAGGATGCAGTGACAAGAGACTGTTAAGAATGGAGGGAAGATGTGCATAAAAGTGGAGGACCACATACATTTGTGGCTCATTCCTTACCCTTTAAAGCATTTGCACGTTGTTTCAGTGACTGCTATCCTGTTGTGCAACTATACTGGTGATAAATAAATAAACATAAATTGTGATAATCTCATCCTGTGGCAGTGGACATCTCTATTTTAATTTAATTTAAAATAGCTGGATTGCTGATAGTGGTCCTGATCGGTGGTGGGGCCTCCAGTGGCGGTTTTCCAATATTAAAGGCTTCAGCTGTCCTGAAGCTCCCATAGGCTATCCTGGGGCAAAATGGATTCTTAGGGAGCCTCAGAACCTGAAGGTGGAGAGATAGAAAGTTTTAAATGAAAAGAAAAATAAAGATTAATGGCACCAGGTGATCCTATTATCACCGTTATATTATGCCCAGCGTAGCTGCATCAACTGGATTTCAGCCAGTGTGTTGTATCACATTAAATATTTCATCAAGGTTTTTCACCAAATACGTGTCCTCCTCATGGCCACTGTCTTATATTTTTAAATAGAATCAATATCCATGGTGCTTTGTCTTCCAGCCATTTCTTTTAAAGGAAACCAATTTATTCTGCCCATCCATGCTCAGTTGCCAACCAATAAACATGACTGAATGTACTGTGCACCGTCCATAAAGAGCACTAAACTGTGGGGATACCAAACACATTGCTAGGTGTATACTTCGTGCATGGATGTATGGTGCCTGCCCCTCTCTTCTATAGAATATCATTGGGGGGGGGGAAATACTGTGAGGTAAAAGAAGAAAGCTGAGTGCATGGACTGGTGAAATACTGAGCGTCAAATGGGCATTGCTACATAGATACCATATCAAAACTTGTAGGATTTTTCATCCATTGATACTGAGGTTTGTGTAAATTAGGACCAGAAGTAAGAGTACTATAGATTATAGAAAATATATATCTATGATATTTGCAAACCACGTGTTTTATCATAGTAGACCCTCACAGGTTATGCATGACCACTGCTTATATGGTGTGAATATAGAATTGCTTGCTATTCCTTGGGGGGACAAAAAAAAGTGGGTTACTTTTAAGCAAACTTAAGTTATATCATCACTTTAAAGAAATATATATATATATATTTACAGAATTTTCCCCCCCATCTTTTGTTATAATTTTTTAGGTGCTTCAGAGCTGGGCCCATTTTCAGATCCCAGGCAGTTTACAAGCATTTCATCCCTCACTGAGAGCCGCTTCTCCAACCCACGAATGCACTATCCAGCCACCTTTACTTATACACCGCCAGTCACCTCAGGCATGTCATTGGGTATGTCAGCCACCACTCATTACCACACCTACTTACCACCACCTTACCCAGGCTCTTCCCAAAATCAAAGTGGACCATTCCAGACCAGCAGCACTCCATATCTCTACTATGGCACATCGTCAGGATCATACCAGTTCCCCATGGTGCCAGGGGGAGACCGCTCCCCTTCCAGAATGCTTTCTCCCTGTACCACCACATCCAACGGCAGCACATTATTAAACCCTAACTTGCCTAACCAGAATGATGGTGTGGAGGCTGATGGAAGCCACAGCAGCTCCCCAACAGTGTTGAATTCTAGTGGCAGAATGGATGAGTCTGTTTGGAGGCCATACTGAAATTTCATCTGCATGGCCTAAAGTCTATGAGCCAAAAACAAACAGCTAATTATAAAGTGCCTGTTTCTTGTTTTGGTTTGTTTTTAAATAGATTCTGTTGATACGTGCACTTATATAGCTGGGATATTAACAGCTAATTATAAACATACAACATGAGAATGATCTTCCACATTTTAGTTTGGTCTATGTGGATTAAAGCACATCTCATTTTCCTCTTGGGAACATTTGTCTGGGTTTTATATAGATAAATGTAATGATTCCAAAACAACAACAAAAAAGGCCTATTCTGTCCAGACGTGAAAAGGGGAAAAAAGCAAGGGTTTTTTTTGTCTTGGTTTTTTTTTTTTTTTTTTGCTAAGAAACAAGAAAAGGACTTCGACTAATTATCAAGCCTATGCATTACTTGTTGTTCAAAATAAAGCAAGAACAACAACAAACACCTTGAACATCAGGTACAGTTGCAGCCATACAATATACTGGACCCCCCTATGCATGCACAGTGCAATTCATCTGTTTCTGCATTCAGAAGAAACACTTCCGTTTATAGCAAAGTATATCCAGCTTACCGTAACTCTTCAACCATCTTACCAGAGCCTTGCAGCAAAAACTTTTAAGGTGCATGGCTTATTTTCTGCTGAAAGAGCATCCCAGAACGTACCAAGACAAACTTTGTTTTGTCTTACGCATTTGTGTGATTAATTTTGCCTTAATCAAGTTAATAAAAAAAAAAATCTTGGGGGCAAACCCCCTAAAACAAAGAAACAAAAAAAGAAACCTCAAAACTTTATTTCTTATGCAAGAAACAAAAGATAATGGCAATATATCTTACTCAAACCAAAACTGTGTCAGTAAATATGTGTGTTTGGCTATCTTGTTTTATTTTATTAACTTATAAACATGTAAAATTGAGGTTATTTGCAAAAAATGATTTGTATAATTTTAAAGAAATATTTATAATTATTTAACGATATTTGGTCCCTTTAAAGTTTTCTTAATGTAATGATGTGCTGACTTAGGTCTCTAAAAATGTTTGTTGTTTTTAAATCATGGCAGCCTTTGAATGGTATAAAATCTCAAGGCTATGTCCTGGTATAAACTAGCTGTGATGCAATTTAAAAAAAATGCTTCCATCTCAAAGGAATTTTGGTATAGCATGTTGTTTTTATTTATGAAGGAGATACAGCCTACATGTTATTGGATATATTTGGATGCCTTTTTTAATCACTCAAAAATGAACTGGAAAGATGAATAAAATGAGAGGGAAAACATTTTGGATACACTTCTTTGTAGCTCTTTTGAGTTTAATGGGCAGGACTCACAAGTTTTACAGTGTTCTGCTCAGACTCTGCCTCACAGCAGCCCTTCTGCCCACCTGAAGCCCTTTCCCCTCAAGATGGGTGAAAGAGAATATGAAATGGTAGGAGAGCAAAAGGAGTAAGGGACTGCCGACCAGAAAGAAACATTGTTTCTCCCTCATATAGAGACAGAAGTATGTTTTCTCTCCTTGTTCATGAGTAGAAGTGTATGATTAGAATCCAGCCAGTGGCTAGAATCCTATTTCTTGCATACACTGGCATAAGAGCAATGCCACAAATCACTGTGGTGATTTGCCTCTGCTTAAAGCGTTGCAGCTTGTATCCCTCATCACATGCCAAGTAATGTCACTTGTGTGTGAGAAGGAATAACAAGCAGTGACTCTTTAACTAGTGACAATTGCCTGCTCAGATTTATGCTGGTGCACTTATACCGATGTGTGTAAGTAGTAGGATTCAGTGCACGCTGGTGAAATTCCAAAATATCATAGATTTTAATCAACGTTTGAAAAACAGCTTTGTAAGGCCAAGAAAGGGGGCAAGGCCTTAAGGGAGGGTGTTAAACAGTGCCAAGAGTTTTCAAATAAAGTATCAACAAACCCATTCCAGAAAATTAAATATGTTCATTGATCATACAGGTCTTATTTAGTGTGAAATACTAAAATAATAATGCTTTCTGATTTTTTTTAAAAAAAAAAAAAACTTTTCAGGAGATGTTAGCCAAGAATAAGCACAAGAGAACCACTGCGGTGCAGAGCTATATTCTGCTGGTCTGGCATTCAGGAATATTTAAATGTTCATGCTTGAATACTGAACATGAAAGACCCCTCAAGGCTACACATCTAGTTGCTAATTGTGATACATTATACACCTGGGACTCTTAATCCACCCTCTGCCACTTCTGAACTCCATATTGCCAGGATGATGAGCAGGATTAGCTGTGTGTCAAGTGCCTGCGATCCAAAGCTTTCAGACTTTTTCTTTAGAATTTATTGGGCACCAAGTTCATTTGGCACTTTAGACGAAATCTAGTAACCTGCCTCTGTTCAACAGACTTATGTGTGTGCTCAGTTTAAACAAGATGGGGGCTGTGGGCAAAATAGAGCAGGTCATAGTTTGACTCCTTTAAAAGGAGGCACCAGCTTCTTGGAAGGAATTGCCATATTCTCGTCTTTGCCATATTCTCTTTGCACTGCTTTTATCCTCAGCTGCCTGCAGTAACCACTGTTTTCTTTGGACTGTAGTGCTGCTGGAATGGATGGTGTCTATGGGCTATATTTTGGCCATCTTGACAATAAGAAATGGTGACACATATTTACCCTCAAGGGGTGGGGCTCACCTCAGCATTTCAGGATGGGACATCTCTGCCACTAGAATTGTGGGTCACCCCTGCATAATAATTTAATTGGAGAATGTCACGTTGGTTACTAAGGCAGCCCACCAGAAAGATTCCACATTCCCTGCCTATTTAATGTGATTAACTTGCTCTTTAAAAAGTCTTTGCCTTCTAATTCTTATACATCAAGTCCTTTCTTGCAAGTAAGAGACACTTTTCTGATGTGTAAGTTTTCCTTCAAAGATGGAAGCTGATACTGATCCTATTTATTGTTTGTGGTAGCTTGAAGCATACCCTTGTCCATTTATTTGTATCTGTAAGATAAATGTGTTCATTTCAGCAGCCCTTAAAAGAGCTAGTGTCTGGTTACACATTTCAAGGTTTGTGGGATTTTTGTTGCTGATTAATAAGCAAGAAAAAAAGGAAAATGAACTTCCAGTGCAAAAGCTGATGTATATTTAATAAAAGGTACTATATTTGTACATTATTTTTATTGCTGAAAAGGGCTTTAAAAAATATGCTGTACGCATCTTAAGTAATTTTGTAGGGATATTTTTGTGTTGTAACAGAGGCTGCAGGCAGCAACCCAAATACATTTTAAAAATAAGCAAACAAGAAATGTGTTCTTGTACAATTCAAGTACAGCTTTATATTCTTGGATTTAATCCAGCATAGATCATTTCTCTGTTTTCTCCTATACCTATAGTAATTTTCTTTATTGTCACATTTTAAAACTGGATCATTTGGAATTAAAACTCTAAATCACTCAGGTGTGCAGTTTTGTTTGCCCCAAATTCATCCCCTTCTACTGTGATTGCACAAATTAAAAGGTTCATTGTGCAAGTTAGAAGTAGCCCATAATAATTGAAGGGCTGGCAAGAAAGAACATTGATAAGCACCTTTGATAAGCACAAGGCCCATCTCTCTTGTCTTATGTTTAATGTAAGTTGTTTTCAGCAGGGACTTCTTTATTCAGTCTTGGATGGTTCCTGATTCTTTGATGCCGTCATAGAAATACATGCATAAATATAATAAATATGTTATGCTTCTAAGTCTGCATTTGGTGTAAACTCATAATTAGTATAAAATTACTCAAGTATATCACTTATTTTGAGACCATCATCACTCCATCTCTCCTTTAGGAAGGCAATATATGACATTGTTCCTACAATAAAATTATATGGGCTGTTATTAGTACCTTAAGGATCAGAATTATTTGGCAAGAAGAATTCTGGTCTGGTTTGTGGAATTGATATAAAATTGCATGTGCAAACCTGTTTGAAAAAAATGTACCAAAGATCTGTTTACAGAGGATAAGAATAAATTTCCTTGGATAAAGTACAAAATTTAATCCCAATCTTGAGCGAGATTAGCAAGGGATTGGGTTTATAGATGAAGTCAGCTAGGAACCACTTTCTGCGGAGCCCTTTGAGAGACCTTTCTGAAAATATTCCATTTAATTCTGAGCTCCAGCTGGCAGTTTCCTAAGCATGCTCATCGTTTCTTCCAACCTCTCCATGCCATTTTTTGCACTGTAACATTTATATTGTTCCTCTTTATTGTTGGATCCTGCCATTCGAATCTTGATGATCTAATCTATCAGGAGTCACAGAAAAGCCATGAACAAAACCAAAAAATTAAAACCTTTGTAAAGTCATGAGTAAAGATAAAACAAAACCAAGTTTTGTAATCTCTTATGTTTTGTAATACATTTCATTTCAGCATGTTCAACCTGACATTCTTAGTTTTTTATTGTTGTTGCAGTGCTTCTAAATAGATCACCCAGAAATAATATTTTAAAAATAATTTTGTTTCACTGGTACACTAAACAATATTCCACATTTTTTTTTTACTTAAAATATGCTTTACCAGTCCTGAATTTCTGCTGGAACAAAATATTTGTAACATTTCCTGTAAATACAAGCTTTAAGTTCTTTCATATTTTTTTTACCCAGTTGCTGTTGCCCAAGATTTGCTTCTCATGTGCACATATTTGTACAAATGTGTTCTTTGTGCTGCAGACAGCGATTGTGGAAAGGGTTACTTTGTTTTCAAAGGGACTATTTGTATTGTATGTTGCAACTGTAAATTGAATTTGTTTGGCATTCTCTCATGATTGTAATATTAATTTTGAGGTTTGAATCTCATTTTAAATAAAATGGCTTTTCTTTTTGTTAATGCTGTTGCTTGTTTCTTTGTTTTTGCATCTCCATATTTATCTAGTTTGTATTTGTAAATAAACTAGAGCTGTCTGGAGCCAGTGTGTACTTGAATATCATACTATTCTTTGCATAATAGAAAGTTATTATTTTGAAAGAAGACTTCCATAATCTTAGGCAGAATTACATGGAATTCATAATGTAGAACACAGGGCAAATATCAATATATCACCCTGATATGGAAAATAAAATTCGTAGTAATCCTGATTTGTTGTTTACCATCAAAGTAACTTCATGGTCTCTGTGTGGAATTGGTGGGTGAAGTGTAAAACCCCAGATATTGCTGGATTGCAGCTTCCAGCATTCCCCACCATTGCCTATCTTATGATATCTGGAGGATGGCACTTTGCATAACCTGGTCTAAAAGGAACTCTGTTTATATAAAATAAAGCAACAAGAAGGATGAGGTCTTGATGCTTAAACATTGCTGCAAACAAGTATCAGTGCTAAGGGGTGGCATAGCAAGACAAATATTTTTTTCAGAAAATGTCTGCATGGTAGGCTCATAAGTAAGCATGAAGAAGGAGAGAAAGCATGGGCATGAAGAAAAAAAAAACGACTCCCTCTACAGTGGTTTTCTTTTCTCTTTTTTTGGCATATTTTATGCTGATCTTGTCATCTCTGTATTTAGAACTTTAAGGAATGGGAGTAGGGGAAATGACATTGCATCATCCATGGCACATTTTGAACCTGACTATCTGAGACACAGAAAAATTACTCTTCCTGAAGACTGCTCTTCATGAAAAAACTGAGCTACATTTAAGAGTTCATCTCAAAAATATTGCATAAATTGTTGAACACAGGAAATAGCATTGTTTATTATCTGCTGGGGAAGGGATGAGAATTCTCTAATTATTAAAAGTAAAATGGCAAGCAGAACTATTTTAGTGCACTTTCACTGAGAACAATAAAAGCGCAAAGCCTGTGTGATTTTCTCGTTTTTTCAAAGTAAAAGCCTAAATTTATTAGCCAAAATCATATTGGTTATTTATGCCAGTGTATGTACAGTGGCAAAAATAACACCAACAAATTGCACTAGTTAATTAATCATCTTTGTCATATGTTAAATCACACAATTCACACAAACAACCAATAGCTCCAGTTCTGGGATGGGTGATTATTTCACACACAAAAATAAACTTATACGTGCAGATTGCCCTGGATCTGTCCTGTGTGTGTCAAAGAGTGGAAGGAAAGAACTTCATCCAGTAAAATATGATCCATGTACTATGCTCTTGTACATCTGTCAGCAGTCAACATTGTCCAGGCTGGGCACTGATTTCAGTAGTATTGATCTCTGGGCATTTTCCTCCCCACCTTCAGGCAACAGTTGGTCAGTCTATTTGCTGTTTTAGATGTTTTAGTATGGCCACTTAATAGATGTAGATGTTTTAGTATGGCCGCTGAATGCATCTAGATTGTTGGGCTGGAGAAATTGCTTAGAATTAAGTTGCCTAAACTTCAATTGTATTTATATCTATGACAATATTATGATCTGATTCCAATGTAGAGCTATATGTGCATGTGAAAATCCCTTCTAGTGTGGTAGTATTGTATTGTATCACTGTGCAAGCAATTGCAGAATGTGTAAATGACTGCTTACACAAAACTGCATTAGACACCATCTTTGTACTAGTTTAGAAAATGCAAAGTCACTAGCACAACCAATTGTGCAGGAGCAAGAGGCTGTCCACACTGGCATATAGACTGCTATACAGATTGCTGTTGGTGTAGTTTGGTTCAAACCAAATGACGGTGTCCATACTTGTTTCCACTTAGATCCATCCTTCTCTTGTTGGACATCTTTCTGGCACATTGTGTAGCCTGTGCAGATAGCTAGTTCACACCCAAATGGAGCTGTGGGTGGCCTTAACTGAGGAGACAACCTTGTGACATATTAGGTGGGTTGTGACATTAAAATGGAGGGCGGGGGGAAAAACCCTCCTCTGTTTTCATCTCCTTTTAAAAATATCTTCCTAACCATTGCAGAGAAATTCTAATACAGCACTTAAGTGGATGGATGCATTGCTCTTTCGATATGCCACTTACTTTATATAACCAAACAAAGAAAAGTCATCCCAGCCCCCTGAATGACTGTTGAGAGAAAAAGCAGGAAAGGAGGTTACATTGAATCCATGGGCTCTGCCCCCCCCCCAAGGTAGCTCAGCCCCAGCAGAGGCCAGGTTGAGGAGAAAGAGGGGGAATGGGTGGTACCTTCCTTCCTTCTCCCCAATGTTTTCCCCTTGCACTGCAGCTGTCCTCAACTGCTGTTGCTGCTTCCTCCTTATTCACCAGTAAACTGGGTAAACGTACTTGCAAGTGAATCAGGTAAACTCTGCTCTGCAGCTCAGGAGAAGAGGACCTGTAGCACAATCTCCAGTCTGGACAGAATGATAACTCACGTGAGAGTTAAAATAGATCACAATTTTAGATAAGAACCTTCTAAGGACAGACCACACAACACCAAATTTTCCAGTGTGGACAGGCACTTAGTGACATCACTGGAGAAAATTCAAGGATTACCATCTACGGAACTGTTATCCCTCACAGTTACATGCATTAAATTCAGTACATTGTAGGAGAACTAGGGCTGTGCCCTTAATATTTTCTTCAGTAAACATGCTACTGCTTAGCTCAAAACCCTGTGAATACTTGATTGTGAATAAACCTCCTAAAGTTGTGTTCATCACAGCAAATGAGGATGTCTTGGGTTAAAGCTCTAATATATGAATAAAGTAGTTCTTTGTCCTAATGAAAGACAGCTGATTCTGCACATATTTAAACATATGTTAAGGATATCACATCACATTCCTCTAAAGAGAACAGAATCTGTGTCAAAAATACGAGGTTTTAAGAAATGTAACAAAAAACAAATTAATGGTGAAAAAGAATGGTGACCACTTGTTATTTATGTCTTGGTATTGACTGAGGAATAAAGGAATTCAATGAAAGGACCACAATGTTAAGCTTTGAGAGGTTGTGAACTCCTTGAATAGGAGTCTCTATGCAAATTATTACTGTTTCTCTTTGCACTTGGTTGGATGGTCCTCAGTCGTAAACAAGTCTTGATTAGAGATGTCGCGCCACTCCAGCGAGAAGGCGGGAAGACGAGTCTCCCTGCTCAGCTGCTGAGCGGTTGGCTGAGGGGAAAGGCAGGGAAGCGCCGGCGGGACTATGTCCACGATTGGCGCATGTCGCCATCGCCGGACACACATGCACCAAGGAGCCTGGTAAGTGGACCAGGCTGGTTCTGGGGAGGTGGAACTGGATGATGGCAGCTGTGCTGCTCCACTTCGTATTTGTATCCTCTAGATACAAATATGAAGTGCACATCTCTATTCTTGATAGCAACTTTTTTTTTTAAAGAGCTGCTCAGATTGTATTTCTATGTGTTCAAAGTGAGGAGAGAGCAGACTTTTGAGACTGTTAAACAGTGCCTGGCCCTTTAAGAACAAAATGTTTCTACTGAACATGCTCCAGAGTAATAAAATGGCTGATTGTGTGTTAAAAGGGAGTGTTTTAACTTTTGAATATTTCTACAACTACTGGATGGATTCTGGTGTAGCTATGGGCTTTGTTTACTTTTTCCATTTCCTCAGCTGTCACGAACAAAAACTACTGTCCATGGTTACTTGATCTTATTGCACCAAACAAATCAAAGATCCTCACTTGTGTGCAAATTCTTCCACAAAAGAAGATTTTGTCCAGATTCAAGGACATTAATGCAAGTCAGCAATTGGAGAGCAGAGTGGTGTGCTAGTTTGTCCTGCTGGGGGAATCTTGTACAAAACATAAGTAAAGGCAGGTCTTGGGGATCCTGGCTGCTTCAGGAGGTCTATCTTCTTTCCTTGGTGATGATTTATGCTCTCCCAATGGAGCAGGATGTTCTGGTTTTAGAATAATAGCCCAGGCAGATGCTAAACACTTCACTGTTAAATCCTGGATAAATGAGAAATGAGAACAGCTGACTTCTGTTAAGATGAACACCAAGAGAGTAAGCCAGAAAGTATGAGAAATCTCCAGAGGCCTTTGTTTTGCAAACCCCTGTTTGGCAGCAAGATCACAGCTTGAAAATGAGCTGAAAACTCACCACATGGCACTTCTGCTCTTATCCCTGTTTGACCTGGTTAGTAATTTAGTCCATGGGTTTTCTGTGTCTATTCCTCCATCCCAACCCCACAGGACATATATTTCATGGCTTTAGAATTTTATTTTGCAATTAAACATTTTATACTTTTGACACCCATCTTTTATGAATCTTTAAAGCACATCACAGCAAGCAACACTGTAAAACTGAATAGGAACCTGTGGCTTAAATCCCAAACGCCGATCAGAACCAAAATAGCCTGTAGTAGTCTCACGGATCCTTTTTCAAGAGCTAGCAGAGTGCTTGCACGTTGCTCACAGAGTCATTTCTATAATAGTGTTCATATTTCTGCTTACACAAGGGGTGGTGCAAGCACTTACACAGATATTTTTTTTTATTTACAAAAATAATCTAAGGCCGTGGTCATACTAGGGAAATGTTCCCTGTTCTAACAATATTTTCCATACCTTTGTTGTACTGAATCATGACCACGTGGTATATATATGTGGACGAATGTCCCAATGTGTTTTAATGTTACCGATTCATTTTCTCCTGTTTGAATCATTGTGGCCAGCTGCAGAATGGTACTGATATGTTTTCTCTCTTGTTTTCTGGGGCACTGCAACACCTTACTTAAATAATAATAAAAAATAAACAATACATCAATATGTCAGGTAGGGATTCCTGTTTCGTAAAATTTCTGCGGTTGTGCTGGTGCCTCTGGAAGAACTGTAGTGCACTCAATGGACCCAGCTCACCCATCCGGGGCTGTGTCGCTTGTCGCACAGTAGGTGGAGTAATGTAACACCTACCAATGCCCCCGAATACCTTGCTGTTGACATACGTTTATCTATGTATTGACATACTGGCCGTGAATTAAAAAACAAAAACAAATTATAGCTGGGCAGCTGTGTGGCAGTAATGGTGGCTGCCTTTCCTGATGACATGGCTTTGGAAAAGAATCAATAGGGTCATGCACACAGTCACACCACTAAGGAATATATTGAAATCTATCAGAACAAAATAACAGAAGCCTCCCAGTGAGGGGGAAATAAACCACAGTTCCAGCGCTGGCCAGGTAAATTATTCAATAATGGCTGTGTGTTGTGTGACCAGAAATTTCTACAGTGATCTAACAGGGGTATAACTAGGGAACGTTTACCTCGTGTGATCACACCCTAAGTCAGACAACAATGTAATAGTGAAGCCTGTAGGTTGTAATGGTTGAAATGCTGCATTATGATCCAGCCTGGTTTCAAAGCCCATTTGGTTAGGAAGCTTGCTGGGTGATCTTAGGCCAGGCACACATTCTTGGTCTAACCTCACAGGGTTGTTGTGAAAATTGAGGTGGTGGGGAGAGCCACATATGCCACTTTGAGCTCACTGGAGGAAACAAACAATAAACTTTTCACAAGGAAAAAGACATCTTAGATTTTAATCCAGGAATTTTAACAAGTTATTTTAAATTCCTTTCCCTCTTGCCCTTTATTTGCCTTCTGTGTGGATAAATTATAGAATAATGGAGTTGGGAGAGGTTTATAAAGCCATTGAGTCCAACCTCTTGTTCAGTGCAGGGATCCAAATCAAAGCAGATCTGACAGATGATTGTCCAATTTTCTCTTGAATGCCTCCTGTGTTGGAGCGCACACCACCTCCTGACATAATTGATTCCAGGTCCAGATTAAAACCTTTAGAGGCCCTAAGCACTGAAAAGATTATGGTGCCCCCTACAAATAGAACACACAGCAGGTCCCACAGCTTGAAAAAAAAAGTACACATATGCATGAAAATATGGTAATTTAATTGTATAGTATGTGGGGGCGGCGGGAAGAACCACATCTCATAGGCAAAATCATATGTACAATCAAACTACCGTCTCCCAGCCAAATCTTGCAGTTCACTCTTCAATTAATGTCGATTTTGTCAGAATCTGTAAACTGCAAAGCTCAAACAAGAGCTTTAAACCCCTTTTGGGGTGTTTTTAACAGTGCCTGTTATTTCTTTGGCTTTCATATACAGTATACTGCAGAGGCCATAGGTCTAAAAGACCAGCAGCTCTTTTTATCCTTATCCCCACCCAACCTCCCAAAATACAGAAGTAAAAGTTTTTTAAAAAGAAACACCAAGTGATGATGATGACTGATCATTTCACTCAAAGTTTTCCCGCTAGGTGAGTTTTACATTTTAGTTTTTACTGGTTCATTCTCAGTTACTTTAGGTAGGGAAATGGTTTTCTTGGGGCTCTTGAGAGAGGGAGGGAGAGAGTCAAGGGATTTGGATGTTAAGGAGGCTGCACCATTTTCACCATGGTAAATCCAGAACTGAAAAATACTTTGTGGTACCTCCTTTCCTCGTTGATGCCCTAAAATGGTTAATCTGGGGCTGTTTGGTTCAATTGTTGTACTAAGTTAGGAAGCTTTTCCTGATATTCAAACAAAATCTGGCTTCCTGTAACTTATTACATGTCCTGCACTCAGGGATGATCGGGAACAGATCCTGCCTCTCTTCTGTATGACAACAGCCTTTCAAGTATTTCAAGGGCTATCATATCTCCCCTCAGTCTTCTTTTCTCAAGACTAAACATGCCCAATTCTTTCAGTCTTTCCTCATAGGGATTGGTTTCCAATCCCCTGATCATCCTTGTTGCCCTCCTCTGAACTTACAGTGGAACTTCTAAACAATATTCCTGTGGTTATGGAGGAAAGTAGAATTTTGAGAAGCAAGTGCTTTTTCCAGACAGGCTTGTGTAAATGCGCTATTTGTAGCAGAACTGATTTTTTATAAAATTGCTTGACAATGGCTATGGAAGATTTCCATAAAAATTAAAAAAAAAACATGTTTAATGATATGTTTAGGTAAAAGAAACAACTGTAAAATTTTACTGTACTAGATATAAACATTTTTTATTCACCTTTGATTCAGTGGAACAGTATAATTTAAACTCACTCGTTAATTATCACTCTCCAATGTCACTTAATTTTATTAACAGTATTTAGAAGTTTTCATTAAAAGCAGAATTGAGCAGGCCTGATGTGTAGCGCTGAAAGGAAGTACTAGAAATAAATATATATGCATGCAATATGTAGTGCTTGAATAGAGATTATATAACAAACATAATTTACATACTTTTCAATATATGGTCTGGGCATGCACTTTTCAAGGAATTGAACGTTTGTTGTGTTTCTCTTGAGCAGATAAAGAGGTGTTGCTTCACTTCCCACAGCCTCGAAGTTAGTTGAAACTGTGTGCGGCTCCATCAGGAAACAAACAAGTACTGTAAATGTTTTAAATGGTTTTCGAACTTCGTTATGGGGAACTCTTGTACCTCTCAGAAGCCTATCAATCAGCATATGATAACAGCAAAGTATCATTAAAAACAGGTTGGCCCACAATTAACAATCTTTTTGTCAAATACACAACTGAAGCTCACTGTTCCTAGGACACTTGAATCAATGGAGACCAAAGAAAACATCAGGCCAATGTTTTCTGCTTTCTGTTGGTGTTTTGTAGATCCATATATTCTTCAGCAGACATGCTGATGCTAAAACAGGAAGGAAGCACTACAGTAGAACAGTGTTACATTTCAACAGATACTTTTGCTCCCAATATCTGCATACCATGACATTGTTTCTGAAGCAAACATTTTATTACAATATCAGCAGTGGCACTATTTAATATTTGAAGTGGGTGGATTGTCTATCAGATTTTAAATCCTGATCTGTAATACAGTCATGGCCAAAAATAGTTTTAATGTTTTTAAAGTTTTAATATTGTTGTACGCCGCTCAGAGACCATTGGTAATGGGGCGGCTAAAAAATCTTGTAAATAAATAAATAAATAAAAATATTGGCACCCTTGCAATTCTGTTAGAAAATGCAACCCTTCTCTCAGAAATTGTTGCAGTTGCAAATGTTTTGGTACTCACATGTTCATTTCTTTGGTTTGTGTTGGAACAGCACAAAAAACAGAAGAAAAGTCAAATTTGATACAATCCCACACAGAAACCCAAAAATGCACTGGCCAAAATTATTGGCACCCTTAACTTAATATTTGGAGCACCCTCTTTGGAAAAAATAACTGAAATCAATCGCTTCCTGTAGCCATGAATGCGTTTCTTATACCTCTCGACTGGAATTTTGGACCACTCTTCTTTTGCAAACTGCTCCAGGGCCTTCAGATTTGAAGGATGCCTTCTCCCAAGTGCTTTTTCGAGATCTCTCCACAGGTGTTCTATGGGATTCAGATCTGGACTCATTGCTGGCCATTTCAGAACTCTCCAGCGCTTTGTTTGCAACCATTTCTGAGTGCTTTTTGGAGTGTGTTTCGGGTCATTGTCCTGCTGGAAGACCCATGACCTCTGGTGGAGACGCAGCTTTCTGACACTGGGCACTACGTTGCACTCCAAAATTCTTTGGTAATCATTAGATTTCATGATACCGTTCACACAGTCAAGGCATCCAGTGCCAGAAGCAGCAAAGCAACCCCAAAACGTCTTTGAACCTCCACCATGTTTGACTGTAGGGACTGTGTTCTTTTCTTTGAATACCTAATTTCTTTTTCTGTAAACAGTGCCATGATGTCCTTGACCAAAAAGCTCTACTTTTGTCTCATCTGTCCCCAGTACGTTCTCCCAGAAGGATTGTGGTTTTGTCACATAAGTTTTGGCATACTCCAGTCTTGCTTTTTTAGGCCTTTGTGTCAGCAGTGGTGTCCTCCTGGGTCTCCTTCCCTAGCGTCCCTTTTCATTCAGATGGCGACGGATAATGCGAGCTGACACTGTTGTACCCTGTGTCTGCAGATCAGCTTGAATTTGTTGGGAAGTTAATCTGGGTTCTGTATCCACCATTTGAACAACCCTTCGTTGTAATTTTTCAGTAATTTTGCTCTTCCGTCCACGTCCAGGGCAGTTAGCTACAGTGCCATGGGCTGTAAACCTCTTGATGATATTGCGCACAGTGGACACAGGAACATTAAGATCTCTGGAAATGGACTTGTAGCCTTGAGATTGTCGATGTTTTTCCCCATTTTTTTCTCTCAAATCCACAGACAACTCTTTACACTTCATTCTTTTCTCCATACTCAATGTCACACACAACACAAAGGTTGAGTCAACTTTTCTCCATCTTAACTGATTGCAAGTGTGGTTACTATATTGCCCACACCTCTTACTTGTGACAGGTGTGTCTAAATACAAATTAAAGGAGCATCACATGCTTGAAAAGCAATTATTTCTTACAATTTAGACAGGGTGCCAATAACTTTGGCCAGTGCATTTTTGTGTTTCTGTATGGGATTGTATCAGATTTGACTTTTCTTCTCTGTTTTTTGTGTTGTTCCAACGCAAACCAAAGAAATTAACATGTGAGTACCAAAACATTTGCAACTGCAACAATTTTCTGAGAGAAGGGTTGCATTTTCTGACACAATTGCAAGGGTGCCAATATTTTTGGCCATGACTGTATATTAACTTTTGGTGGAGTTCAGTGTGTTAAAAGGGAGGTATTTTTTTCAAATTCTTTTTGATATTTTCAGATTACTTGTGAACTGGAGGGGAGGTTGTCGGTTGTCATTCAGGTTTGGCTGTTCTTTAATGGTTCATCTTACTGCACAGGATTCAGTACCTGACTAGTGTAGTATATAATATAGGGGTAAGGAAGGATGTCCTATTGTGGGCTAGGGAAGGTAATGGTGTTGGTGGCTAGAGGAGTTGTTTGTTTTCTTTGTTAGTGTGTGCAGGGAGAGATAAGGAAATCAGCTTAAGGGGAGAAGGGTTAAGCACTCCTTTGCTCAGTGCCTTTCCTCTCCCTGTGCACACTATACAGGTAGTCTGAACCGGGGCTAGTCTGATCCAAACTCCTACAGGGTTGTTGGTGAATGATTGTTTAGTAACTTGAAAGTCTTACACCAACTGCCCCTGACAGGAGGCAATGTCTCATCTAATTTGACCCTTTTTTTTTGATTAGACAAAGGAGTCTGAAGTAAAGATGCTGAGGCTCTGCAGAAGACAGCATGGTAGAACCTTTGAACTTGTTACATATGGCAATTTATATTCAGGAAAAGAATTATATAAGTATTCACACAACACAGTGCAAGTACATTTTTATTTTATATTTTTAGCCTGGAAGTTTCTAAAGGTTCCCTTCAGTCCAAACATGAACATTTACATATGTTTCAAATTATTAGCACATTTTCCAAGATTAGCTAACATGGTACATTCAGTTTTTAAGGCAATATTTTTGTGAAATATATTTTTTACAGAGTATCCAAGTTAAGCCAGGAACTTTGCTGATTGTGTGCTTGTGGCCAGGCACAGATCACTCACGTATCACATTACCATAAAATACCAACTTCAAACACAATGACAGGGTGCAAGAATCTTCTCAATAGTGCAAAGCTGCAAAAATGGTTTTTCACAGTTTTTCCATCCCTGCTGAGCATGGACCATCAGAAAAAACAAACAAATGAGTCTCAGTATCACGGCCCTGCTGGAAAATCCTTCAGCAAAGATTCAGAATCTGAATCCTTGATCCAGAAGGCTGAACCCATGAAAGGCGATGGCTCTGTGCCTGAGCCCAAGGAGCAGGGTGGAATGCATCCCAGCCTATTAGAACACAGGATAAAAGCAGGAGCTTGCCTAGAAGCACCCAAGGAAAGTGCTTGGCTGCAAGGAAAGACTCCTTGGGGGAAAAAGGCCTCCTCAAGAGTAGAGGTCTCCTTGATGGTAAGCTCTTCTACCAGGGAGACCAGCAGGCCAAGTCTTACAGCTCAGTCCCTTCCCCTGTTGGCCAACTGCCTGCATCAGAACTCTGCATAGGACTCCAGTGGCTCAGCTATATAAACCATATACAGGGTTTGACTAGGACTTTGTTGCTCCTTGCCCTACTTGTCTCTTTGTAATTGTATTTGGACATCTCATGAGAAGACAACATTCACTGGAAAAGACAATAAGGAAAAGTTGAAGGCAGTAGGAAAAGAAGAAGACCTAAGATAGTATAGATTGACTCAATAAAGAAAGCCCCAGTCTTTCATTTGCAAGATTTAAGCAGAGTGATTAACGACACAATATTTGGAGGTCATTAATTCATTGGGTTCCCATTAATCAGAAATACCATGAAGGCATGTAACAACAACAAAGGTCTCATGCCTTGAACCAAAGCAGAAGATTCGCACTGCCTTTTGCTGTGAAGCAAGAATGATAAACACATATATAAGTATTTCATTATCTTTACATAGACTTCACTGTCCTGTGCCACTTCTGATAAAGCATGGTCTTGTTGCATCAGTGTGCCACCTGCACTTGCATTGTACCCTGCAAACCATATATAGGGAATGATATCCATGGCTACATTATTCAGTAATCATGAATGACTATTCAGTGCAGGTCATTCAAACATCAAGTGTGCAAGTAATAGCTGTCACGACCAGCTTCCTGTGAGGGAGAACTTGGTCAGTCGGACAGAGAGTAATTGGAAGTCTGAGTACCCCTACTCAGCTGGGTTGAGTCCTGGTGACCTCAGCCAGGGCGTACAACAAACTCCTTCTTACAAGTCTGCCCTAAAAAGATACTTGCTGACCCTTAAGAAAGCTCAGCAGGAAGTTACACATGAGCTTTGTAGTCCTAAGATCTACCTAGCTCAATAAGGTAGGACTCAGTAGCGTAATGTGGCCTTGCTTCCCCCTCAAGGGATAGCTAAGACAGCTTCACTGTTCAAGAGGCCAAAAGATTTGATTATTGATCTTTTTATTGAAAAAAATATAGATTTACAGAATAAAGTCAGTTTGATGCAAAAGCATAGCAATATAACGTTTTCAAGGCTTGTTACAAATACAATCAAGACAACTATTTCTCTTTTAGTTACAAAAACTCTAAAAATCTCTAAAAGCTTCCTTAGGATAGGTAAAAGGCTTAAAGCCCCCCTTTCTTCTTATCCTTCTCTCCCTACATCTTTCCCAGTCCTTTCCCTGCACGGGGTAGCAGGCAAAAAGACCTAGAAAAATCTATGGTTCCATCCTAAAGGAAAATAGGAACAAGATGGAACACTGCGCATGGCAAAAGTTCCTTTTTCTCTCTTCTTGGCTCCTCCTGTCTTTCTTCGTCTTCCCACGCTGTCATCCAATCACGGTGTAAGGTGGTAGAAGTATTCTCCTCCTCTTCTTCTCGTGAGAAAGCAGGTGTTGTTTGCCTCGTCTATTCTCTTCTCCGCCATAACAAGTGTCTGGTCTTCTTATCTGGTCCTGGGAGAACTGGCTAAAGGAAAAACATTCTCACAGTCCTCCTGGACAACATTCCCATCATACAAAATCATTCTTCCATAGAACCAATATGGATTCCATTTTACATTGTTCACAACTACATATCCCATCTTCATGCTTTAAATCCACGTAATCTCAACCATGACAATAGCTACTTGCCAGAGTAGGATCTGGGATCAAATCACTATGTGTGGGCATGTGTGTGTGTATCAACCCTCATTTAACTTTAGCACGTTGAGGGGGAGGGGAGTAAAGATGGCTCTTGATAGTATAAATGAAATTAAATGGAATGGCCAACAAATGGGCCTTTTGCAAGAGCCAGAAAATAGAGAACAGAGCAACTGTTTTTACGACGTACATACAGTATTTCTACCCTGCTTGCAGAAGAGCCATAGGATTCTTGTACAAAAGTGTGGAAGTGTAAGATCTCAGTCTGTTCCATCCTGGCCTAAATTCCATCTTTGCATGGTTGTAATAAAAAAAGTCTCTTAGAGACACCTGGCATGTTCCGATTTGTGGGATGTTTTAATGTAACAACGTGCCAAAAATATAATGTAAATGTTCAGAACATAGATGTCATATAATTACATTCATTAGAGAGCCAAGCATGCAGGGAGAACTAGATCCCAAATGGTCACTACAGGATGGCTGGAAAAGATTCCACCTTGAGACCTTGATGGATGCCCACCGATCTGAGTCAGCATTGCCCTCATAACTGGCAAGTCAGCTCAAATCCAAGTCAACACTGCAGGCAATGGAATACACAAAGTTCAACAGTTAACTGTTAGAAACAGCCAGAGTTATCTAACTATCCCACAAACTGCACCAGAGCACAGACAAGAGTTCTGACTCCTGTCCTCTGAAGATGCCGGCCACAGAGACTGGCGAAACGTTAGGAAGAAAAACCTCAAGAACACGGTCAGACAGCCCGAAAAACCTACAACAACCATTAGCTAACTGAGTCGGTTTTTGAGGGTAACAGGAGGATAACTGAGTTTAAATACGGTTGAATCTTAAGCTATGCCTTGACTGTTATAAATAAATTGGAGTTTATACTGGAATTTACCTTACCACACTGCAGGAAGACATAAGAAGCAGCAATGGCAACTGCAGTGTTTCTCTTGCTTCAGTCTCTGCTGGCTCCCCAATCCATCACATCCCTCTACCGAACGTATCAGAGTCTGGTAAACAAAGATTGCAGGTAGACTTAGTCCTCTCTTCTTCCTAAACAGTTTGCCTGCCAGAGGAGGGAGAGGAGGAAAAGGAGGCCCCATGTGTAAGCCGTGGGCCTGGCTTTTATACATATGGAAATGTTTTCAGTAATTGAGAGTGGTGGCTCTGATTTTGTCAGTGGATCAGGGCTGAAACGGTTGAAGGCTTTGCATATGAGTGTAGCCCATGCCAGGAAGATGAGAGGTGTATGTGGATTTCCTTTTGCAGTCACATCAAGTACCGGCCATTCCTTTCCATGCAAAGGCTTCTTTAATCTCTTTTTAAAATCTCTTTTTACTATCAGTCCACTTGATCTTGCAGGCGTGACCCCATAGCTTGTAGGGGTGGGGTGGACTTGGGAGATTTTAATCCCCTTTTGTCAGAAATGTAACATTTTTCCTGTCTGAGAAGAAGATTTGTACAGAGACACTTTGACCCACCATTGTGTTCATATCTGGGTGATTGGAAATGGGAGATGTTCCCACTGCCTCTTTCTAGAAGAAGGGGAGATTATAGTAATTTAGAACACAATCCTTTGTGTGTCTACTCAGGGCCCTTTTGAGAGAAAGGTGGGGTAAAAATATTTTAAACAAACAAACAAACAAATAAATAAAGTAAATTCCACTGATTTCAGTGGGATTTGTTTTTCGTGTTTACATAATTGTTTCTTGAGAGATAAGGGAGAGATAACTAAAATAAATGAGGGCATTTTCTACTTTTTTTCTGGCAAGACTTTATTGTAGTCACTAAACTAAAACTTAAATGGCAGTTGAAAACTAGAGTTAAATGGAGTATTTGGCTCCTCTTGAGTTAAATGTAACTACATTACAATTTGGGGCTCACTAAGTTAACCAAACTGTTAACTCTTTTCATCAAATGCATGTGTGCATCAGTTGTTCCTCCCTGTGGATGCCTGTGCTGTATACATGGGTGCCTAGGGCAGATCTATGAGCCCAATTCATGTGTAAACTAATTTTTTTAAAACCAGGGCTTCACCAAACTACCTGTTCTTCTGTCAGACAATTACTTTCCAGATAGAAAACTATGGTGAACCCTTTTGCTTTCCACAAGAGTTATCACAATCTGTTATCCAAATTAGAGAAGTAAGAGACTCCTTGGTGCCTGTTGTTCCTGACCCACAAAAAACTTGGCCCTGCTTCATACATGTGTAAGCATTAAATAGTGCAAAGGCTTCATACAGTGTGCCCCCCAAACCACTTATTTTCTGATTTTCTTCTTGTCATGAAAACACATTAAACAGCATTTGACATCAATAAAAGCCAATGAAATCCATGTGAGCAGCATTACGGTCACAGTATGGTTATTGAGTGATGATACCTGCATGGCTGAGATATAGGAAAAGGGAAGTAATGCAGCATAAATTTCATTTAAAAAAAAAAGCTCTGACTTACAGATTGCTTGGTTGAATGTTACTTCTTGTTTTAATAAGGGATATCAATGCAGATCAAATTCCTACCGACAGACTAAAAGGAAAGGGAGGTGAATTTATATAGCATATTTTATGTGTTCCAGATTCTTCACATGTAGAATATCAGTGTTCCATACGTATCCCAGCATTGTTATCTTCATATAACATTATTACACCATATTGCCCATGTGTGTGAGAGAGACCGTGGGGAAGGGAAGGGTGGAGCAGAATGTTAGAATAATCAAGTGTAAGAATTGAAAGGGTCATCTAGTTGCAGGTCATTTAGCCCAACTGTCTCATCAGTGCAGGTACCTAACAGACAAGTGGGCAATAACGGAGGGCCCTCCCAAGACAGAACCATCGAATCATAGAACAACTGAGTTGGAAGGTGCCTATAAGGCCATCGAGCCCAACCCCCTGTTCAGTGCAGGAAACCAGTCTGACAGATGGTTGTCCAATTTTCTCTTGAATGCCTCCAGCATTGAAGCACTTACCACCTCCTGAGGTAATTGGTTCCATTGTTATACTTCTCTAACAGTTAGGAAGAACAACCTGCTGCCACATGCCTTCCACCACTAGGAGGTTTCTCCTGAGTGGTAGCTTTAACCTGCTTCCCTCCTGTTTCTACCCACAACCTCAAGTCCTGCTCTCTGCCCAAAAAGAAAGAATGCCCAATAGTTTCTGATTTTTCTCCCTCTAGGGCTTCATACTTTTCTCTACGACAGCCTTTATTTTAAAACAGCTGTTTAACCTTTTCTTTTCTAAGGTGCTCCAATCAGAGCCACTTTAGTACAGTAATGCTTGGAATTTGAACCAGGGTTTTTGACTTACATTTGGCACTCTTGTTAAATGCTGGTCTATAATCATATAAATTAATTATTGACAACACCATAATTATATACATTAATTATTGGCAACACTGAATAAGACTGATTGACAATACAACAGGAAAATATGTCATCGTTTTAGTCCCTCCCCTCCCCCTGCCACTTTCCATTAATGATTATCTCAGGCATTTTGTATATGTGTAAATATTGCTACTTTGACTAACATTATTTCCATATAGTTTCTCTTTATTTATGTTATTTTATTGATTCAAATTCCTTAAGAGTTCTTTACATATCCAAATACTGCACAAACAAATTTCTAATGGTATATTTAATTTAATGTATACTTAATGAAAAACAATTAAAACCCCAGAGAAGATAAAATTAAAAACAAATGAAATAGCCACTATGTTTAAAAGACAAAAACCATATTGTAGTTTTCTTGTAAACAAGAAAATTTCCTAATAATATTCAATTAATGGGAGCAGATTTATTTTCAGTTTGTCCTGTGTTTTTTTCTTTTGTTTTATTTATTTATTTAAAATATTTTACTCTGCCTTTCTCCTAAAAAGGAGTCAAGGTGGCTTACAGTATTAAAAAAGACAGAGTAAAAAAGCTAAAAACAATTCACTATTAAAGTAATTAAAAAAGAATGAAATATATTTAAAATTTGTAAATAAAAGCAGTACTAAAAAAACATTAAAAACAATGACACAGTGTTCTCATACATATAATACATGTAACAGCAAATTCTCGCATCTTTTAATCCTTTGTGTGATTAATGACCTCCATTTTCAAAGCATATGTTCTTGCTGCTGTAATCACATCAGACACTAATTCTTTATATTCCCAATAAGCAAAAAATAAAAATAAAAAAATGTGTAATTTAAGAACAACAAAACAGAATTAGTGGGATTTTCTGTTTAAATCTTTGTTTATTAATTGATTCTTTCCTCCCAGTAGTTCTTTACTAATTGAGGGCCTGATCACGAGAGGCAAATGTTCCCTGGTTATACCCCTGTTAAATCGTTGTAGAAATTTCTGGGCATACAACGGACAGCCATTATCGAATCATTTACCTGGCCAGTGGTGGAACTGTGGTTTATTTCCCACTCACCTGGAGGCTTCTGTTATTTTGTTCCAACGGTGTATCGATATATTCCTTAGTAGTATTATATATATATCCCCTTCATGGATTGCTGCCTTGTCGTGGCGAAGGGGCTTGAGTAATTCAGAGAAGCTATGGGCTATGCCGTGCAGGGACACCCAAGACGGACAGGTCACAGTGGAGAGTTCTGACTAAACGCGATCCACCTGGAGCAGGAACTGGCAAGCCACTCCAGTATCTTTGCCAAGAAAACTCCATGGACAGAAATAAAAGGCTAAAAGATATGATGCTGGAAGATGAGCCCCTCAGGTCGGAAGGCATCCAACATGCTACTGAGGAAGAGCGGAGGACAAGTACAAGTAGCTCCAGAGCTAATGAAGTGGTTGGGCCAAAGCCGAAAGGACGCTCAGCTGCGGACGCGGCTGGAAGTGAAAGGAAAGTCCGATGCTGCAAAGAAAAATACTGCATAGGAACCTGGAATGTAAGATCTATGAACCTTGGTAAGCTGGATGTGGTCAAACAGGAGATGGCAAGAATCAACATTGACATCCTGGGCGTCAGTGAACTAAAATGGACGGGAATGGGCGAATTCAATTCAGACGATTATCATATCTACTATTGTGGGCAAGAATCCCATAGAAGAAATGGAGTAGCCCTCATAGTCAACAAAAGGGTGGGAAAAGCTGTACTAGGATACAATCTCAAAAATGATAGAATGCTTTCAGTACGAATCCAAGGCAGACCTTTCAACATCACAGTAATCCAAGTTTACGCACCAACCACCGATGCTGAAGAGGCTGAAATTGACCAATTCTATGAAGACAGTCAGCAAAAACAAGACGTGGAGCTGATTGTGGCTCTGATCATCAGCTTCTTATAGCAAAATTCAAGCTTAAACTGAAGAAAGTAGGAAAAACCACTGGGCTAGTCAGGTATAATCTAAACCAAATCCCTTATGAATACACAGTGGAAGTGAAGAACAGATTTAAAGAACTAGATTTGGTGGACAGAGTGGCTGAAGAACTATGGTTGGAGGCTCGTAACATTGTACAGGAGGCAGCAACAAAAACCATCCCAAAGAAAAGGAAATGCAAGGAAGCAAAGTGGCTGTCCAACGAGGCCTTACAAATAGCAGAGAAGAGAAGGGAAACAAAATGCAAGGGAGATAGGGAAAGTTACAGAAAATTGAATGCAGACTTCCAAAGAATAGCAAGGAGAGACAAGAGGGCCTTCTTAAATGAACAGTGCAAAGAAATAGAGGAAAATAATAGAAAGGGAAAAACCAGAGATCTGTTCAAGAAAATTGGAGCCATTAAAGGAACATTTTGTGCAAAGATGGACATGATAAAGGACAAAAATGGTAGGGACCTCACAGAAGCAGAAGACATCAAGAAGAGGTGGCAAGAATACACAGAGGAATTATACCAGAAAGATCTGGATGTCCCGGACAACCCAGATAATGTGGTTGCTGACCTTGAGCCAGACATCCTGGAGAGTGAAGTCAAGTGGGCCTTAGAAAGCATGGCTAACAACAAGGCCAGTGGAGGTGATGGCATTCCAGTGGAACTATTTAAAGTCTTAAAAGACGACGCTGTTAAGGTGGTATACTCAATATGTCAGCAAGTTTGGAAAACTCAGCAGTGGCCAGAGGACTGGAAAAGATCAGTCTAGATCCCAATCCCAAAGAAGGGCAGTGCCAAAGAATGCTCCAACTACCGTACAATTGCACTCATTTCACACGCTAGCAAGGTTATGCTCAAAATCCTACAAGGTAGGCTTCAGCAGTATGTGGACCGAGAACTCCCAGAAGTACAAGCTGGATTTCCAAGGGGCAGAGGAACTAGAGACCAAATTGCTAACATGCGCTGGATTACGGAGAAAGCCAGAGAGTTCCAGAAAAACATCTACTTCTGCTTCATTGACTACGCAAAAGCCTTTGACTGTGTGGACCACAACAAACTATGGGAAGTCCTTAAAGAAATGGGAGTGCCTGACCACCTTATCTATCTCCTGAGAAATCTATATGTGGGACAGGAAGCAACAGTTAGAACTGGATATGGAACAACTGATTGGTTCAAAATTGGGAAAGGAGTACGACAAGGCTGTATATTGTCTCCCTGCTTATTTAACTTATATGCAGAATACATCATGCGAAAGGCAGGACTGGATGAATCCCAAGCCAGAATTAAGATTGCCGGAAGAAAGATCAACAACCTCAGATATGCAGATGATACCACTCTGATGGCAGAAAGTGAGGAGGAATTAAAGAACCTCTTAATGAGGGTGAAAGAGGAGAGCACAAAAAATGGTCTGAAGCTCAACATCAAAAAAACTAAGATCATGGCCACTGGTCCCATCACCTCCTGGCTAATAGAAGGGGAAGATATGGAGGCAGTGACAGATTTGACTTTATTGGGCTCCATGATCACTGCAGATGGTGACAGCAGCCACAAAATTAAAAGATGCCTGCTTCTTGGGAGGAAAGCGATGACAAACCTAGACAGCATCTTAAAAAGCAGAGACATCACCTTGCCGACAAAGGTCCGCATAGTCAAAGCTATGGTTTTTCCTGTAGCGATGTATGGAAGCGAGAGCTGGACCATAAAGAAAGCTGACCACTGAAGAATTGATGCTTTTGAATTGTGGTGCTGGAGGAGACTCTTGAGAGTCCCCTGGACTGCAAGGAGATCAAACCTATCCGTTCTGAAGGAAATCAACCCTGAGTGCTCACTGGAAGGACAGATCCTGAAGCTGAGGCTCCAATACTTTGGCCATCTCATGAGAAGAGAAGACTCCCTGGAAAAGACCCTGATGTTGGGAAAGTGTGAGGGCAAGAGGAGAAGGGGATGACAGAGGACGAGATGGTTGGACAGTGTCATTGAAGCGACCAACATGAATTTGACCCAACTCCGGGAGGCAGTGGAAGACAGGAGGGCCTGGCGTGCTCTGGTCCATGGGGTCACGAAGAGTCGGACATGACTTAACGACTAAACAACAACAACTGTATGCCAAGTCTGTTAGCTGAATGCAGAGCCTTCCTGAGATCTTTGCACTGAACAGCCAAAGAACTGCATTGGATCTGCAGGATTGTTTGAGGTGTCAGGGTTTATGTATGTACCCACATCCCCTTCTCCATTGTAGCCCTACATGCTTGCAGGCAAATACCTTCATAAGTCTTAAACAAGCCTTGTAATCCTAAGGAAGGTTTGTGAAATCTTGCAAAGGAGCTACAGCATTTGAATCCAGTTTCTGGTTATTTCAGTTCATCCACATAACTGCCCAACTTCTAATTTCAGAACAGCTGTCCTGCTCAGGCTAAAAGGTGGCACCAATATGAAAAGAGACACCAGATCCATACAGAACAGGTTGTGCTTCCTGGGAGGAAAGAGGATCTGGGTGGGAGCATCGCCCACTGTGTTGGGCCTTGGAGGCAGAGGCCTCAGCAAGAGGGCGCTTTCTCTAAAGATATGCAAAATTTGTTGTATCAATCTGTAACAGGACTGCACAGAATTGTGAAAAAGAGTCAAGCAGACAGAATAAGAAGAAAACCTGACAGGTCACAACGAAGCCAATACAAAATAATAGTTAGAAAGTGTGTTTGGATGACGTTGGAAGTAAAAAAAACAACATAAGCGACGGTGTGCCAAGAAGGCAATAGAGATAGGTAATTAAGAGTCCCTAGTGTGTTTTTTCATTTCATTATCTCCTCTCATTATGTACTGTGAGGTGGCTGCAGAGCAATTTTATCCCATTTGGTCCACTGGCAGCACAGTACAGTTCGTTTTAAGTGACCAAATAATGCAAAGCAAGTCCCAAGCCAGACCACTCTTTTCTGGTCTCCATTCATATCTTTTTGGTTCACTTGCAGCAGCTGCTTTTTTTGCATGAATGGGAGTGCACCATTTTAGTTCACAATCTTCATTGTGTGATTGTGTATCACACAATGAAGGATCAATTTGAAAAGGCACAGCACATTTTATCTCTGTACGAAGCAATCCAACAGAGCCGGATCCAACATAGTACAACTTCCTTGTTTGGATGAGCCCTAAAATCTCAGATTTAACTTTCTCCCTTACATCTCTTCCTCCCTCCTCCTTTCCTTCCTTTCTCTTTTAGTCACATAGCCAGTGGTAGCAGATTCCATCCTTTATCTCTGCCAAATAGGTAGTTCCTTTAAACCTTTTTCCCCCACCCACCCCCTGAGATGGTCTTGTGTTAGTAGCAACAGACACTAGCTTCAATATAAGCATATTATGGGCCCAGCCTAATATAAGCAATTTAGGTCATTCTGAAAGAACAATGTGAACAAGAAAGGACAAACAATGGTTTCTTTCAGCATGGAGAGACCAGCATTTATTGAGCTGGATCTTGGTGATCAGGTTTGGGAGTTTAAGATGGAAATGCTGTTGACCCAGGATGGTCTTTTCAAAGTTTTCCAAGAGGAATGACCTTCAGAAAATAAGCCAGTCAGCTGGAATTGGAGAAAAGATAAACAATAGCTATGACTAGTCTTTCAACAGAAGGTAGTCTGCTGAGATACTTAAATGGAAAGTTTATAGCTCAAGGTCTACATGATACATGCATTACTTGATTTGCATGGGAAGACAAGATTGATTTGCTAAAAAAGTTGGACACAACCAAGTGTCGTGAAGGCAGAATACACACACACACACACTTTGATTGCATACTTAAACTGACTGCTGATCTTTTTGGGATGGGTCATGATGTAGCAGGAAATACTGTTATAGATTTAATTTTTATTATTTAATTTTTATTTAATACATTTTTGCCACACCTTTCTCCTAAGAAAGAACCCAAGGCAACTTCCATCATTAATAGACAATATTAAAGCTAAAAACAGTGAATTATTCAAATATTAAATGAATTAATAACATTATATTAAGAATGTTAGGTAAAACATTCTGAAACAGATTTAGAAGCAACAAAATGCAAACCATCCCATTTAAAAACCTCCCCTAGGCTGTCACTAAGGAAAAGCCTGTCTGAAGAGGAAGGTCTTTGCTTGTGGAAGGCCAGCAAAGATGGGGCCAGCCTGGCCTCCCGTGAGAGGGTTCCAGAGTCTGGGAGTAGCAACAGAGAAGACCCTCTCCCATGTCCATATCAAACATGCCTGTGAGGATGGTGAGACAGAGAAAAAAAGGCTTCCCCTGATGATCTTAACACCTTGGCAGGCTCATAAAGGGAGATACGGTCTCTGAGAGAGCTTGCACCTAAGCTGTTTAGGGCTTTATAGGTTTAAACCAGCACTTTGAATTGGACCCAGTGACATCTCGTGAATGGGGTGGGGAGTATTTTCTGAAATTCTAGGGTGATGTGCCACCCATCTGGGTCCCCAAGCGACCTATATGTGTAATGCTTTACACTCCCAGAGTTATTTAGTGTTCTGAGAAATGCCACTGAAGGTCAAGCTAGTACTGGATCTGAAACTGGTCTTTTAAAAAGCTTTTCACGACCCCCACATTCAGTTAGGCAACCCCATATGGAGTTGCGACCCATAGTTTAAGAAGCTTTGGGTAAGAGACTCTGGAACTACCTCACACCAGACTATCAATCAAAACCTTTCTTCACAGAGCGGACCTAAACGTGGTTCCAAAGCAACCATTGATTTAGCTAGTGAAAGGAACAGCTTGGCTGAAAGGAGAGGTTGTGTAGTGTTGTAGTGCAAGATACTAGTAGATAGTACCCGAAGAGTGGTGATAATGGATTTACTTCTATGCTCCCCAACCACTACTATTATTGCTATTGAAAAGTTAAACCAAAAAAGACAATTCATAAAGTCCGCAGCACATCATCAATACCATACTTTATAAAGTTGCATTAATGTCATAAAATCAGTTCCATTCTGCCTTTCATCAGTAGAAGAAAGCTGCTAGTCAAGGTAATACATTTCTCCATAAACTACTATATGCACAACTCCGCCCCTACCTAGAGGAGGGCTCCCTCAGGACTTTGGTGCAGGCACTGGTCATCTCCCGGATCAACTACTGCAATGCTCTCTATGTGGGGCTTCGCTTGAGACTGACCCAGAGACTACAGTGGGTCCAGACTGCAGTGACCAGGTGGGTGGCTGGTGTGAGCAAATTTGATCACATTACCCCAGTGCTAGCTAACCTCCACTAATTACCCGTTGTGTCCCGTATCAGGTTCAAGGTTCTGACACTCACGTATAAAGCCCTTCGTGGTTTGGGACCACATGACCTGTTGGATCATCTTTCCCCAATGTCATCTGCCCAGCCCACCAGATTTTTTTCAGGCCAGACTCCTCTGTGTAGCCACCCTGAGAGAGGCCTGAAAGTCTACTAGAGGTAGGGCCTTCTTGGGAGTGTCACCTGCGTTATGGAATCATCTCCCAGAGGAGCTACTCCTGGCACCTTCCGTGTACTCATTGAGGAGGCAGTTAGAAACACTACTATTTGGGGAGGCCTTTCACCTCGAACCCGGTCTTGCCTCACTCTGAAAATTGGTTGCATCAATTGTTTAAGTTTTTTAACTATGTTTTTGCTATTTATGCTGTATTTAGTTCAGTGTAGTCTATTTTAACTGTCTGTAAACTGCCCAGAATAGTGCTTCGGCACTAATGGGGCAGTATATAAATCAAAGTAATAAATAAATAAAATAAATAGGATAAAATAAACATCTCTCTTGTTATCTGAATAACATAAAGACAACAGCTTGTAAATACATCATCTTGACTCTGAGTAGTTTATTTAACTTGCGTAATTCTTCCATGAATGTTGGAAATCCTAATCTGAGAAGGTGCCTACATGGACATTTAGCCCGCTGTTTAGTCCACTTCTTTTCCAAGCAATCAGATGATGCAATTGCTAGAGCAAAGTAGCCTGTCCCAGTGCGTTCCTACCCACACCCTTCTGGTCCCTTTCAGTGTCTACTTTTTTTTAATGTGTGAGTAGGAACATTTTGTTTTGGTTCTGTTCCTGCATATGTGATTGCTGGGATTGGACCAAAGTTGTTGGCTGGCTGTCTCTTTGGAGAAGCCACTTAATTGGAAACTTCCTGAGGTCTCCTTTGGGGGGCAGGAGAGGGGTGACATTTTGGATTTCTTTTTAATTGTTGCTAAGTAAAGTTTTGTCAAAGTATCATAGATTCACTGCATTAGAAAGCAAGCATTAATAACAAATGAGATACTTTTTTGTCTCTCTTCTCCTCCAAAAGCAGGGGAGATTTAAAAAGAAAATTCTCAACTAAAGATTTGAAAGGAATGCCTCCCATTCATTTGCCCAGGTTTACATGAAACAAAAAGCTAATCTTGGGTAGAATGGACATTTTGCTATTTGACCAAGCAGAGTCATATTCATGTGTGTCACTGTCATAAATTGTGCTTGACTTGGTGGCTTGTGAATTAGCTAGAAATTAAGACCTCCATGAATATTTTACATAAAGAGTAGTTCTGCCAGCAGCAGACATTTTCAGACATAGAACTGGGATGTCATTAGAAAGAAATGTTAAGTACGTACACAGTGAGTCTGTCAGCTTCAGCTTCTGACTCTTTATGTACCTTTTCCTATGCTAAGATCCTCCCTTCAGCTCTTGTTACTCAGCACTTACTTATTCAGGATGCATTTATAAATGTACTATGGACTGCATCAGTAATTTTAACAATATCTGGTGCTGGATATGTGGATCCATAACTTGTTTTGCTTTCTCAATGATTGCTGTCAGTTCTCTTGATAGCATACAGCAATAAGCCGGATAGAGAACAACAGTGTGCTGGAAGAGAAGGAAGAAGTGGGTAAGGAAAGGGATTAAAAGAACATGAAGAAAGGATTTATAAGGCAATCTCTGTAGTCAGAAGGGAAGCATTAGAAAGGATATAAATGAGGTGAGACCAGGAGGGGACTGGGATTGGGATTGGGGACAAGCCAGGACAAGAAAGAACCCAGGAGGAACTGGTGAGAGTAGAGGGTAGAACAGGGCTGCCACTGCATTCTGTAAATTTGGCTCTGGGGCAGATCCCCAATTTCCCCACCTAGTTAATGGCTCTGATGCTAGTTACCATTAAGAATGCTTTCTGAGAAGCCAAACAGTGCGGTATCCAGTTGTTAAGTATTAAGTGCTGCAGGAAGTCTAAAGCAAGAGAAAATTTCCTGGGGGGAAAGCACACTCCATATAGTATATGTAACCGAGCTTCTTCCAAACTTAGCTTGTTTTGGATATAAACTTTCTTTTGAGAACCAACTGGTTACAGCTTAGAAGACATATGATTACTTTCTACCATACATCTCCTTTTTCATTCTGTTAGTGACTGGATTTTCTGTCCATATTAACTAGCATTTTCAATTTCTTTCACACTTCCAACTGTGGTTTATTTCTCCATAACTTCCTGAGTTGAGCATGAGAAATACTGTGTTGTCGCTGGCATAACTTGGTACATCTAGCTGGATGTGTACGCTGACAATCAGAATAGATTAAATTCTTCAAAAAAGAATTCTGCTTTATGAATGTGGGATATTGTGCTTCTCCATCCAAGATTCCAAATGTTAGGGAATGACCAGATATTGCTGCACAATATCATGCCCATGTTGCCAGCAGGGAAAAAAGATGCCAAACTTTACATAGCAAAGGGCAGCCAGAATGTTGACAACACCCATGGCAGCAGTCAAGATGGTCTACACAAGATATTTATTTATTTATTTATTATTGGATTTTTATCCCGCCCTTCTAGACAAGAGTCTACTCAGGGCGGCTCACAAAATATTACAAACAGATAAAAACAACAATTAAAATCTACAATAATACTATAATCAAGATGGAAGGATAAACTTCAAACCAAGAAAAGTAAAATCAAGTATTGGCAGTAGGGAAGGCCTGCCTAAAGAGCCAAGTTTTTAATTGGCTCTTGAAAACACCCAGCGAGGGTGCCAGGCGGATCTCTGGCAGCAAGCTGTTCCAAAGTCGAGGGGCCACCGCTGAGAAGGCCCGATTTCTTGTTCTTTCTTTTCGGGCCTCTCTCGGCGTCAGGCCCCTCAGCCGTCCTTCCTGGCTATGGCGAGTGACTCGAGTAGATCTAGGTGGGAGAAGGCGTTCTGCCAAGTATCGAGGTCCTAAACCGTTTAGGGCTTTGTATGTCATCATTAGCACTTTGAAATCAATGCGGAAACGAATGATACCCTCTTGTGCCCACAGTATCATTCACAAGGAGACACCAAGCAGGGGGAAATCCCAGAATGTCACTCCTTTTTTTATGAATTAGCTGCTTCTCACCCAAAGACAAAGCAACTGTTTTAACTGCTCATGAACAATTTCTCTAGATATTTATTATTTGGAAGCACAAAGCAATCAAAATGCCTAGAAGAAATGTATCTTTCAGATCAACTGTGTGCACTCACATATATGTCTGTACAGCTAGAAAGCACTGAATTGTTAATCTCTTAAGAAATTCACATGAACTTGGAATGTTTCTACCCCATGAAACATGGTGCATAGCATTCCCTGTGATCTGTATTGAAAATTAGGGTCAGCCATGTTCCTTCCATATGCTATTTTAGGCTGGGTTTTTTTTAATGCTCAGCAGTGGAGCACAACACATCCAGAGTTTGAGAAAAGGAAAGGCATGGATACTTGCTGCAAAACCTTGTTTTAAATCACTTGCAGGATCTAGAAACTTCACTTTTAAAATAAAAAGGTGGGTGAGCTAACAGCCAATATTGCTGACTTCAGATTATGAATCCAAAAAGACAAAGAGTTCTGTTATAACTAGAGATGGGGGTATTTGTATTCGTATTTGTATACAAATACGAATATCCCCCCCACAGGTGCAGATAAGGAGGGTCCGGCCGCTTGGGGCCAGACCGACCACTCACGATTTCGCCACTGCTGCTGGCTCCGCAGAGCCTTCCTATCTCTCCATTGCTCGTGATGGATTAGCCACTCTGAGACCTGGCAGAGAGGCTCGTCATCCCGCCTTCTGCCAGGACTGGCTAATCTATTGTGAACAACGGAGCGATAGGAAGGCACTGTGGAGCCCACGGCAGCGGTAAAATCGTGAGTGGTCGGTCTGGCCCCAGGGGGCCGGACCCTCGTTATCTGCACCTCTGGGGGAATACTCTAGTTATAACCCCCGTTAGCAGCAGAATATACATCATATGTTAAAAAGTATGAATAAAATAATAACATTAAATAATAAATATTATAAAAGTATAATTTCCAAGATCTACATAGTACCTAACTGTGCCCCAGCCCAAGTTGGATGTATTAGTTCCTGTCTGATATAATTGAGCTGAGTTGCAGAATGAGTTCCAAACTCTTCATACCAATATATCCTCATTTTTGCAACACATGACATATTGCACAGTGTCATGATTTACTTTACAAAAATAAAGCCAAAATGGAGAGGCCATGTGTTGAAAACTAAGTACACCTTTACTGCTTTCATAGGAATTAAGAGCCTAAATAGCCGCCAACTGCTGCTAACCAAATACCCTTGAGTAATTGATCATCAGTAAGTGTGATCATCTCTATAAAAGTCAAAATTTTAGCAGTTTGCTGGTCTGCAGCATTCAGGTGTGTGATCATTTTGATCATCCAGATCATTTTGAATTTTGTTTCTGTCTTTCAGGGTTTTAGCTGTTTCACCCAATTCTGTGTCATCCGCAGATTTGATTAGCATTTCCTGTATCCCCTGATCCAGGTTATTAATAAAAATATTGAAGAGTACTGGACCCAGGACTGAGCCCTGGAGTACCCCACTTGTTACCAATTTTAGAAGGAGCCATTAATCATCACCCTCTGACTATGATTCTGTAGCCAATTGTGTATCCACCTGACAGTTGTTCTATCAGTTAACTTGCTAATCAGAATATCAGGGGGCACTTTGTCAAAAGCTTTGCTGAAATCAAGGTATATGATGTCTACAGTATTCCCTCTGTCTATCAAGGAGGTTACTCAATGAAAAAATGACATCAGATTACTCTGGCAGGATTTGTTCTTGACCAATCCGTGTTATTACTGCATTGTTTTCTAGGTGTTTGCGTAGTGACCACTTTATAATCTGTTCTAGAATTTTCCCTGGGATTGATTTCAGGTCTGTAGTTCCTAGTTTCCTCTTTTTTGCCCTTTTTGTAGATAGGGACAACATTAGCCCTCCTCCTGTTGTCTGGCACCTCACCCATTTCCCATGATTTAAAGAAAATAATGGACAGTGATTCTGAGAGTTCTTCAGCCAGTTCTTTCGCTACTCTTGGATACAGTTCATCCAGCCCTGGAGATTTGAACTCATTCAAAATAATAAGGTATTTGTTGAGTATTTGTTTATCAGTCTCCAGCTGCAATCTTGTCCCCTCTACCTGCACTTCACATTTGTCTGGAAGGTCACAGTCTGCCCTTTGGGAAAAAACTGAGCTAAAATAAGAATTTAGTACTTCTGCCTTTTCTTTGTCTTTTGTTATAGTTTTTCCATCTCCATTGAGTAGCTGACCCACTGTTTCTTTTCTTTGTCTTTTGCTGCGCACATATCTGAAGAATGCTTTTTTGTTGCTTTTAGTGTCTGTAGCTAACCTCATCTCATTCTCACCTTTTGCTCTCCTAATGCCATCCCTGCAATTCCTTGCTACTTTTCTATACTCTTCCTTTGTAGCCTGGCCTTCTTTCCACTTCCTATAGGTGTCCTTTTTTCTTTTCAGGTCCTCTCTGAGGTTTTTGTGAAGCCACACTGGCCTTTTTTGCTGTCTTCCACCTTTTTTTTTCTTGTTGGAATTGTTTGTAGTTGTGTCTTTAGAATTTCCTTTTTTAGAACTGTCCACCCGTTGACCGTGAACTCCTCTGTATACCAAAGTATTCTAGAGTCGAATGTGAGGCCATCTGTCCGACAGCTAAAGCTTGGTCAGTATTGGGTCATGCAACAGGACAATGATCCCAAGCATATCAGCAAATCTACAACAGAATGGCTGAAAAAGAAAAGAGTCAAGGTGTTGCAATGGCCCAGTCAAAGTCCAGACCTGAACTTGATTGAAATGCTGTGACGGGATTTTAAGAGACCTGTGCATAAAGAAATGTCTGCAAATGTCAATGAACTGAAACAATGTCATAAAGAAGAATGGGCCAAATTTCCTCCACAACAATGTGAGAGACTGATAAAGTCATACAGAAAACTATTATTTCAAGTTATTGCTGCTAAAGGTTCTACAAGGTATTGAATCATAAGGTATACTTAGTTTTTCACACGTGGCTTTTCCATTTTGGCTTTATTTTTGTAAAATAAATCACGACATGTAATATGTCATGTGCTGTTGTTCATGTATTTACCTAATTTTCAGGCCTGCTAAGGACCAGATACTTTTTATTATGTCCTGATAGATAAAACCATAGAATTCAGTGAGGATGTTCTTTCTTTTTCACATGACTATATATCACCTCACAGCTCCAAATGAGAGCTGAAAAGTGTTTAGGGGAATTTATCTCTTTAAGCCTGTTTTTGTTTTCTTCTATTTTAAGTCTCCTACTCCTGATTTTTTAAAATGGAAAATATTATGGAATTTGTTTTAGGCGAAACTTTAAAAAAAATGTTTTTAAAGCAATCAAGGTTGCTGGGACTGACAATGGAGAAGTAAACTGTAGCTAGCAAATAGCATTTAAAAAAACACAACTCCTTGACTTTTCTAGGATGCATTGATTGGAGATAGGTAAAGAAAGATCAGTTATTGTCAAAGTTACCTGGACGTGGAAGCGTGTCTCTCTGGTCTAGAGGAAAACATCAGATGCTTCCCTCATAAGGAATACAGGTCAAAGAATGATTGATAATTGCAAAGAGGAAGGTGTTGGGTTTAGTTTTCCTGTGGATGGAAAGTCATGGTGATGGAATACATTCCAGAATTAACTCTTCTTTACCTAAGAGCCTTCCAAGATGTTGATGAGATTTTCATCCTCCCTCCCTTTCTAGGATTGTCCCCTTTTATGGAAGAAAAGGCAACAGGGGCGGAGAGAGGAAGATGCATCAGCACGTTTCTTTATTCTACCTTTATGATGTCATGGGAATCCAATGGATCTCCAAGACTATTTGGTGATCTCATGAGTAGAATGTGGCCTCAGGATCATGTTTCATCATTACTTAACCAAGTTTCTTTGCCTTTTTGTTTCACACCCCAAAACAAAGATACATGTCAGGTGTGAGGGAGGGAGTCCAACTTGGCCAGGCATCCCAAGGCTCCTCTGAGATCTCCCATGAAGTGGGGAAGACAGGAGTGGGTGAGAAAGACCCTAGAAGATCAGAGGGAATGGGCTCTAGGAGGAAGGTGCATCACATCTCAGCTGTCCATCACATCTTGGCCAGACACCTCATGGCTCCTCTGAGATCTCCCATGGAAAGGGAAAGACAGAAATGGGTGGGGTGGGGGGAGAAGAAAGACCCTAGCAGAACAGATGGAGTGGGGTTAGAGGGAGCATGCAGTGCCTCCCAGCTGTGTGTCACATTTTGCAGTGATGTTTTTGTGCAGCAACCAAAGCAACATTCTATAAAGCAATTCTAAAAATGGAGGCACCCCAAACAAAAACTTATAACTATTAAACCAGGTGCCCGATCAGCACCAATCATGGCACAGTAAGGGCAGACAGTCTGGTGTTAATCTGTGCCAAAAATGGTGATGTTTGGTCTAACAGCTTTGAAGTTACCATTTTTTAAAAGTATAGCTGTGATTCCCTGCCACCCCACACAGACAATGGGAACCTTTTTTTCTCAGCAGTTAAGAAACTACTAAAATATATTTTCAAACACCTAACATTTTCTCTGAAAAGAAGAGTAATTACTTTAGCCTCCTATTTTATTTGCAGCAAACCCATCCAGTAATTGTAGAACTGTTCAAAACACTCTCTTTTAGCAAAAAAATAAATAAAAAAAAATCAACCATTTCATAACACTGGAGCATGCTCAGTAGAGATTTTGTGATCTTAAAAGGCCAGGCACTGTTTAACAGTCTCCGAAGTCTGCTCTCTCCTCACTTTGAACAGCCAGAAATTCAATCAGAGCAGGTCTGGCTTTACCCAACATGAAGGCTGGGTTTTCCTCATACATTATCTCCTCTGGCTGGCTTTTCACTTAAAAATTTTATTCATTTCTTTTGAAAAATTCCCCTTTTTCTTCTCTTTCTTCTTACCCCACCCATTGATGATCACATCTAGAATCATATAATTCTGGACTGTTTGATTATCAATGGCATTTCAACATATTAGAATTAATGATTCCATATTTCTGGGTGGGCTTCCTCAAATGTGAGAGGATGGCAATGTGATGTGAGTGGATGGCAATGCAAGTGAAAGGGTCAATCTGAGGAAAGTCGAAGCTATGAAATTAAATGAACTCTGGCAATGGACATTCATGCATGCCCTTCAAAGAAAGAAATCACAGCACAATATCTTGAAATTGGATTTGCCTTTCCCTAATTACTCTCTAATTGGCACGTAATAAAAACAACAACAAATCCTTCACCTCATCATTGGGGTGGCAAAGTGTTAACAAGTGGCCATCCTACCAGCTGGTGATGTCCAAGAGCCTCTTAAACAAACGGCCCTCTCACCTAGCAGTGTCCCATGGAGTGGTTTGAAGGGGCAGAAGGGTGCCGAGGGTGAGGGCTTAAGTGCAATCTGTGGTGGGAGCCATGCAACATGGAGCAGGGGAGAAAGGAACACTCTTTTCAACAGAAGTGGCATCATGCTTGTGCCACTGATTCACTGGCTGGCCTTTGGCTTAGGATTTGTCTTCTCGATCCTCAAAGGAGAGCTAGACGATTTCCCCCCAAAATTGTAAATGGGAGGTCTCATCACGTAGCCTGCTTCACAGGGTTGTTGTGAGGACCTTGGATGCTGCCTTCAGCAACTTTGAGGAAAATTGGAATAGGAAATGAGCCAAAAAGCAAATGTCATTTGATTTCATTTCATGCTTATTTTATTTTATCTTATCTCAGTTGGTACCATTCATGGATTGAGCAAGGTGTGCTAAATGGGACCTGACCCAGCATCTGTAATTTGAAGCATGCAGCAAGGGAGAATGGAAGGCTCTTTTCAGTAGAAGTGACATGATGTCTCTGCCACTGATTCACCACTTGTCTGTTCTTGCTTCTGTCCTCCCCCAGCAACCATAGTAGAGATCATGTGCTCATCTGCTGGGATCTCCTAGCACTGCGTAATTTTACATAAGTGTGGCGGAATGCCATCACATTACGTCACTCCTGTCCATCATGTGGAGCTCAAGTGCAGGAGCCTATGAGAGGACAGGAGGGGCGGAGCCAAACGAACAGTGGGAATCAGTTAGGGGGACAGTTAGAGAGAGAAGCAGGGGAGAGATAAGGAATTGAGAAGGTTAATACATAGATTGAACAGTTGAAGTGATAGAGAGAATAGGGGAAGAGTTATAAGAAATAGAGAATAGTATATAGTTGTGAATAAAAATACGTTTAAACCAATGCATAACCAAATCCTATTTAATGAGTGATCCTGAACATCTGTGATTTTCCCTTTGTGATTTACATAACAATAAAAGAACATCTATAATTTACTCCTGTGATTCTCAAACTTAAAAGTTCAATAAACCTGTTATATTTGGCAGCACACGTGTCTGAAATACGTATTTGGTATTGTGAGAATAATACATGGTGGCAGCGTGCAAAGAGGAAACGCATCCAGGGGGTGAACCTATGTTTAAGAGGGAATAAACAAGGGACACTGGGTGGACGCGACAAAGTGGTGACCAGCGGCAGGATGCGATTAATAGTCCAGTAAGCCAAAGCCAAAGTGAATTTTCGGAGCTTAAGAGACCTGTTAGTCAGAGACGGTTGTGAAGGAGTGGGAAACCCTCTGTTTTAGTGAATAGCTTAGGGACTCCAGATCACAGATAGTGAGAAAGACTAAAATAGGAAAAGGCTCTGAGGAAAATTCAAAAGTTAAGATTACCTCACGCTTTAAGTAGAAAAGACCAGTAGGCTAGCTTGATCCCCAGCTCTAAGAAGGGAGCACTGCAAGGGACAAGTGGAGGCCAGGGTCATAAACAAAGCTGGGGTGATTGAAAACAATAAAGGCTGTGATTATTTCAAGTGAATATTTCTGATTACTTTCGGTGTCTGGAGGCAAATAGAAACATTGTCTCAGAACAAGGGACTGGCTGGGTGCCAGAAGAAGAAATATAGTAGCAAATCCGTGGCTGCCAGCGGAGAAGCTACAAAGTATCTCTCTCTAACACAGAAAAGGAAAAAAGCGCTTTAAATTGAGGCTTGACTATTTATAGCAGTAGAATACACCAACTTATCCAAAGAAATTCCAATTAAACATGCCTACTAAACGAGGGAAAAAGGTGGCAGTGGAGGTAACTAATTCTCAAGTTTTACCTCATGAAGAGGAAGGAAATCTGGAAATATCTGACCAGGAGGATGATGCCTCAGGGAGAGAAAGCTCCCTAGAGTTTCAAAAATGGAAATTAGAGAAAGAACAGGAATTCCAGTTAAAATAATTAGAAATAAAAACTAGGGCTGAGGAAAAAGCTTTACAGCTGAGGGCTGAGGAAAGACAGAGGGAATTTCAACTAGAAATGAGACTAATGGAATTATCAGCACAAAACAATAATAATAATAATAATGATTCAAATCCTGAGGGGGGAAATTTATCAAAAGCGGACCTTAAGAAATTCCCTATATTTAGAAAGGGTGATAACCCAGAATCCTTTATTATTCTGTTTGAACACGCCTGCTGGGACTTTGATGTGAGATGGGCAGAGCGCATTATTGTGCTGAGGTCTCAAATAAGTGGGGAGTTAGCAGAAATTTATTCCCAAATGCCATTAGCCCAAGCCAGAGACTACAAGGCATACAGAAAATTGGTTTTCTCGAGGTTTGGAATCAATGCTGAACATCTAAGACGGAAATTTAGGGCATTGACTAAAAAGCCTGAGGAATCCTATTCTCAATTGGGGGCAAATATGGTGAGATACTTGGAGAAATGGCTCGAACAGTCGGAGGTCGAGACATTAGAAGATATGAAAAATATTATAGGCCTTGAACAATTTTATTCAGTTCTACCTGGGGAATTGAGGTATTTAGTAAGAGACAAAAAGCCTAAAAATATTCTGGAGGCAAGCGAAACAGCTGATTATATTACAGAAATAAAACATCCACATTTTTCAGAGATTAAAATTGGAGGGAAAGCTTGGGACGACAGAAGGAAAGAACCCAGAGAGTACCTCAATAATCAACAGGCAGTTGGGAGCCATTTTAGAGGCAAACCCTCAGAGCAGAGCCAGCAGAGATATAAGAACTGGGAAGGGAAGGGAGACAAGTCCCCAGTTTTTGAACAGAAATTCTCTAAATCCTGTTTTGGCTATGGAGAAAAAGGACATTTCATAGCACAATGTTCAAAGAATAGAGATTTTGGTCAGCTAAAAGGAAATATGCCCAAGAAAGTATACTGTATACAGCAGAATAAAGCAACCACAGAGGCAGTTGAAATGGGCGCCATAGCAACCCCAGTTACTGCTAGAGCAGAAAGCCAAGACCAACAACAACAACTTCCCATAGCAAAAGTTCTCCATTGTTATTTGGTTGAAAGTAACCAGGAGCTTATTAGATGTTCTGGGGATAATATTTATATAAATGAGACTAAATATCTAGCTCTAAAAGACTCATGCTCTCAGGTGACATTATGCCATCCAGAAATAATCTCTCAAGAAAATATATTAAGAAAGGAAAGCCTCACTGTTAAAGGGATTGGATCAGAGCTAATTACTTTACCGGTGGCTAAAATACCAATAAAATATCAAGGGTGGAATGGGATGTGGAAAATGGGAATTACAGATCAACTTCCTGCTCCATGCTTGATAGGGCTAGATCTCTCTGAGCATGTTAAGAGTGTTTTGGTGAATACTCGCTCCCAGAAAGAAAAAAAGGAAGCATCTGAGAAAAAAATGAACTCCCTAATGAAATAATAAGAGGGAATGAAGCTGATGAGACAGCTGATTTAGTAGCTATAAGGAATTCACATGAGAATACTTTTAAAAAGGAACAAAAAGCAGATTCTACCTTAGAACCATGCTTTAAGATGGTTAGAGAAGGACCAATAACCCCTGAGAACCCCGAAAGGTACTTTGGGGAAAAAGACCTATTATATAGGGAGGTCTTAATAAATCCTAGGAGGGGAGGGGAGAGCCTTCACAAACAGCTGATAATCCCTTCTAAATACAGAGAGAAAATAATGGAAAAGGGACACACAGACACCTTTTCTGCTCATTTGGGGATTACACGCACTAAGCAGAGAATATCTCAGAATTTTTACTGGCCGGAAATGGGAAAGCAGATAAAAGCATTTTGTCAAAGCTGTGACATATGCCAAAGACAGGAAGATACAGGATTAAAAAGGAGACCTGAAGTAGTAGGAGTAGCTAAGGAAGGCTTAAGGAAAAACTCTAGTGAAAATTTCAATAGTGAAGAAAAGAAGAAAAATGATATTAGCAATGATTATATTGAAAAATCTAATAAGAGTTTCGATCTGCTGACCCAGTTACACTTAGAGAAGTCTGGAGTTGATAGAGAGGGATGGAATTGGATAAAACGGATAAAACAAGTTAAAGATAGTTTCATATATACACACTCACAAGAAAGTCAGGAAGTACCCACTAAAACAACAAAAGAAAGTTGGGGAAGAAAAAGTTTCCTGGAAAGTCAACTTAATAACTGGTCTGAAGAGGGTTGTATGATTAAAAGAAAACCCAATGAAAGTAGTTTTGTCCAGAAACAAAAGTTAGACAACACTAAAAATGCTAGTGAATTATCGTTCTATCTTAGAGAGGAAGTCTTGATGCTGAGAAAAATGAAAGGGATAAAATAAGATAAAATTAAGTTGGGCAAGTCAATTTAGAAAGATAGCCAAAATGAAAGAAGTAAATTACAAGATTCGGAAAGATAGAGGGGAAAGTAGAAAAATGGTCCAAGTTTATCTGAACAAACTTTGGTGCAAGAAAGAAAATATAGTCCTGTATGAAAAAAGAGAAAAGCCCAAAAGAAAATATGAATGGCCATACTGGGAAGGCAGAGGTGTACCCTATCAAAATCAAAATAGAATAGAAATTAGCCTTACTCTAAGAGTAGTGCAAACTGAAGAAAAAGTAAGATTTTGGCTAGAATTAGTTGGATATTACCAACAGGTTTTATCCAGTAACATTGAGATAGCTGCTCCAGTAATTCAACACTGTAGAGCAGTTAAAACAATAAAGTTGAGAGATAGATGGAAAATGGCGTTGGTGACCAGTCGAGTCCGGAGAGATCCAGAGTTCCAGAAGGACGTCACCATCATCGCAGAGGTGTCCAGAGAACCGGGAGCCATGCTGAGCCAATCGGAGAACAGCGGGACCCTTCATCAGATGACATCCCTGAGAGAGAAGCTGAAGGCTGGTGAGAGACTCCATTCCAAGGCGAAGTGTGAGTATCGTGAAAGTGGGTGGACTTCACAGAAAATCAAGCCGTGCAGGTGGGAAGGACATGTTATTATCTGCAATAACCCTTCACCATGGCTGAGGTTGTGGACTATCAGAGAGAGCCAAGAGGGGTTGATGAGATAGGCCCCAAGTCTACAAGACTTTGACTGTAAGAGTAAGAATGTTAAAGAGACTCAAAATGTGATGCCTGACACCTTATTGAAAAGATCAGAAGACTGAAGAAGAAGAAAAAGGACTATATTAAAATGAAACTGTAATGGTATGAAAATTGTTCAAATTAAATGTTATAAAAGTGTATTGTAACTAATAATGTAATAAACTGTTCCAGTTGGGTATAAATAAGATCAGTAATTACAAATGTAACTTTTAGATGAATTAATGGTAAGCAATGATAAAAGTATTGTAGTAAAGAAATTGAAAGTATTGCAAATGTTGATTGATGGAGTTTAAAGGTGATGAGTAAGTATAAATGTGATTTAAAATGTGTAACGGAGCAATGTAAAGAAAAAAAAATTTGTTTGAAATATTGCTAAGTAGTTCCTACGTTGTTCATGGAGTAAACTACTGTACGTTTTACCCCATGAAACAAACTTTCTAAGGGGGGAGGTATGTGGCGGAATGCCATCACATTACGTCACTCCTGTCCATCATGTGGAGCTCAAGTGCAGGAGCCTATGAGAGGACAGGAGGGGCGGAACCGAAAGAACAGTGGGAATCAGTTAGGGGGACAGTTAGAGAGAGAAGCAGGGGAGAGATAAGGAATTGAGAAGGTTAATACATAGATTGAACAGTTGAAGTGATAGAGAGAATAGGGGAAGAGTTATAAGAAATAGAGAATAGTATATAGTTGTTGTGAATAAAAATACGTTTAAACCAATGCATAACCAAATCCTATTTAATGAGTGATCCTGAACATCTGTGATTTTCCCTTTGTGATTTACATAACAATAAAAGAACATCTATAATTTACTCCTGTGATTCTCAAACTTAAAAGTTCAATAAACCTGTTATATTTGGCAGCACACGTGTCTGAAATACGTATTTGGTATTGTGAGAATAATACATGGTGGCAGCGTGCAAAGAGGAAACGCATCCAGGGGGTGAACCTATGTTTAAGAGGGAATAAACAAGGGACACTGGGTGGACGCGACAATAAGTAACATGTTGGAATTTGTGTGTAGTGTATGTATATTTAAACTTCTGTTTTAAAAAGCCAGGAAATTCTATTATTAAAGAAGCCCTCCAGATTATGGATGTGGGATATTGTGCTTCTGTATCCATGATTCCAAAAGCCAGGCAATGACCCGATATTGCTGCACAATATCGAGCCTGCATTGTCAGCAGGAAAAAGGATGGCAAGCTTTACATAGCAAAGGGCAGTCTAAATGTTGACAATACCAATGGCAGCAGTCAAGATGGTCTACAGCAGTCGTCCCCAACCTTGGTCCTCCAGATGTTCTTGGACTTCAACTTCCAGAAATCCTGGCCAGCAGAAGTGGTGGTGAAGGCTTCTGGGAGTTGTAGTCCAAGAACATCTGGAGGCCCAGGGTTGGGGACCACTGGTCTACAGGATACCCTCTGGTGTTCACTACCATTCACACTTGTTGAAAAACAGCCCTGATAATTGCTTTGTGTTTGGGTGAGAAGTGGTTAACTGATGAAAATGATAATGAAGACTGACCATTGGTGTTGTCAACATCCAGGCTGCCCTTTGCTACCTAAAACTTGACATCCTTTTTCCTGCTGGCAACACAGCAATATTGGGCTATTTCCTGGTGTTTTGAATTGTAGATAGAGAAGCACAATATCTTACATCCATAATCCAAAGGTTTTTTGAAGAATTAAATTTCACTTAGGCAGGCAGACCTTTCTGAGAATCCATGTGGTGACAGGGATTAATTTATGAAACCAACAAAAACCAACACAAGAAACATAATTCAACTCACAATTCTAGCTGTCTCTTAGAATGAGAACTATCTGTATCTATATAGTTTTGGGTATTTTGGAGGAATGATGGATAATTAGAATGGTTAAACGTGGCCTGAAGAAATGCCAAAAATCTCTTCCTATATTTCACTTCTGGCTCACCTCAGAAATTGGATCTCCCCAAATCTTTGCAAGACAATTAAAGTGGGTGTGGTGACAGATATGTAATGGTAACCTTTTGCCATAAATGGAACAGATTAAACTTACGGTTTCTTAGGTCACTGTGTCCTTGTGTAGGATGAAATGAGAGTCCATCTGTGTCCCTGAGGTAAGAGGAGAGCACCAGGCTTTTTATCATATCACATTTCCTGCTGGCTAAGTCTTTAGGGCCCATACAACAGCAGTTCTTTGCAGACATTAAGTTACAGTTTCTCATTCCACTGTAGAGCAACTGCAAGAAAAGCTGCTGCTCACACTGAAGACGTCTTCAAAATTCCTTTATCTAGTTACATTTTGCAGTGTATCATTTTGATGTTGCCAATCCTTAAATCCCTTTTTACCATTTCAAAAGAGGGGAGGGGGATCCAGTCCTCATTTAGCATGGGTACAGCCCAAAAAGAAAAGTTTAATGCCCTGTCAAAACTGTGTATTTTTTGGGTTCTAAGTCTGATTTATGGCAGTAGCCAGCAAACCAGGATGGTGAAATATTTGCTGCCGCTTGCAGGAACCTGAAAAAATGAAGTGTGAAGTTCTGAAGAGAGCAGGCAACAGTTCTCCAGTCACTAAACACTTCCAATGAGTTGGCAGCAGAACAGAGCTGTGGTCTGAAAGATGAACCTCAAAGGAATATGGGGAGGGGCAGTACTCTATGCTGTGTTAAAATATTGCGGCAACTTAAACCATTCCATCCATTCATTATTACATTGAGAGGAAAAGCATTTTTTTGTTTATTATTTCTTTCTCCTCTCTCCTCTCTCTCTATCCCCTCTCCATCTCCTTCCTTCCCTCTCTTCCTCTTTTTCCTCTTATGATTTAACTCCCAGCCCTTTCACTCAAAATTAAAGGGAGAAATTAAAAGTGTTAACAGAAGAAAGTGGGTTAAAATCCCTCGTTTTAAAAAATTACCTGATTGAACAATATGATCCCTGTAAAGAAAAGAAAGCTTGCTTTTTTTCTTGCTTTTTTCTTTTTCTTTACAACATTCACTGCTTCTGATTGCAAGAGGCCACAGCTTGTTCCAGGCTGCCTCTCTACAGTGCCAAGGTCTTGAAAGCTGTGGGCAGGGAAGCTGAGATTTTCATTTCCGTGAAAAGGGAATTTCCTAGAGGTGAAGAAGGGAAGCAAGGATTTTTCAGTGTGTTTTTGGAAAAAAAACCTACCACCGAAATGTTTGGCAGGTGAAACACGTAGCTACTTTGGTTTTTGTTTCCTTTAAGGGAAATTAATATTCATCTCCAGCATGTGTGTAGGGCATTAGTTATAATCTTTTTTCACTTCTAGACGGAATATTGCTTCCCACACTAATTCATGAGTTTAAAATATACCAGAGCAATTTATAATTTGTCAGCAATCCTGCACAGTCAATATTTAACACATGTTAAAGATTATTCGTGCTTTTATATATATATACACAAATGTGCAACTCCTTGAACAGTTGGGTATGTTTTACATTTCTGCCCTGAGAAGATGTAAACTGTATTCCATGAAACCAAAACGCTGACTCTCAGATATGCTCAGATTGGCAAAGAGGAAAAGGGTCTAAGTCTTCATTGTGCTAGTAATCTGCAATGCAGGCTAGTGAATATTCCCATCTGGAAAATATTCTAAAAATGGAAAATAAAGAGGAAAATTGCACATCCTTATGCAGGAGCAAAGATGCATAATAATGATGATATGTAGTTTGGCTGTAGGCTTCAAGTATAACACTCAAGACCAGAGCTGCTGTTGTGATCAGAAGCACAATTGTTACAATGAGCTACCAACTTTCTGAAGGAAAGACTCGGAGAGCCCTAGCCAAGTTGGCTAGAGATTCTAGGAGTTGTAGTTCAGAAAAAAATAACTTTTCCAAACTTTGGTAGATTCAAAGAAACTGCATTGGTGGTCAACGCGGGCCCACCAGCAGTTCAATGCTGTATGTGCCCCTTATGCTGGTTGAATTCAGACTGTGAGGTTCAGCTGCATCTAAATGTGGATTTCTGGTCCGGTACTGGAGCTTGGCAGTGACTAGTTGTAACCTTTGTATAAATAAAGTATTATGATGATTGCATTGGTGGGATGATCACCTGATTCAAGTGCTGCTTGAACTGCAGTATCTTAATGTGAGTTTTCATGGACAAGTCCCTTCCTCAGCCATAGAAGACAAGCTAGCACAGACTAACATGGGTACCTCTTCTAAGCCTCCACAGCTATATGACATGGAGCAGCAAATTGCGGCTGGATGTTTGGGGGACAGGATGGCACAATCTTTTCCTGAAGGGGCAAGGAGCCCAGATGCAGAGTTAAAAAATAAGGTAGGCCATCCTCTGAGCCCAAGAAATGGGCCTGTCACAAATACAAAGTGTATTAGTAAATTGCCTGGCTGCAGAGGAGGACTCCTCAAGAGTGGGTAGACTCCTTGGGATCAGGGGTCTTCCTTAGAGCAGGTACTTTCAAAAGTATGATTCAATATCTTAAACCCTTAACAACTGGGACCAAAAACAACTCCCCTTTAATTTTATTTTAGTTTTATTTTTGCTAGTCAGCACAGATTATTATATATCCTGTAGGATCACTATATTTGTTAAATGAGCCATGGAAAGGTGCCTGTTACACAATCTGTACAAGTTAATTTTACAACTTGATACTTGCTTGAGAATGCTTATTTTATTAATTTATGCTTTTCTGATTGTTTCTTGTTGTTGCTGTTTCAACTTATATGCCGCCCCATAGTGCTAGAGCACTCTCTGAATGGTTTACAACATACTTATACAAGAAACATTTTGCTGGGATCTCATTTTACCAAGCTTGGCAGAATAGAGAGCTGCATCAACCTTGAGTTGGCTACCTGAATCTGTCAGGACTGAACTCAGGTAGTGAGCAGAGGCTTGACTGCAGGACTGCAGTTTAACCACTGTGCACAGTGTGTCAATTTATATGTATTTATGTTAGATGTCAACTATCACCTTCTAAGAGTGGTGTAATTTCTGTTTATGCGTACAGATTGACTGACTATGAAGCAATAAAGTAAAGTAAAAGTATTTACTTAACAAGTCTCATTTATTCATTTAATTCATTTGCTCTAGTTGTGGTTAACAGTTTAATTTAGCCCAGTGTGTTCAGTCCTTTGAATGTACTGTCTAGAAAAGTTACTACAAATATAAATAGTTCAATTACATAGTCTTAAAATACTGGACAAAATCCTGTTGGTGCAGTCATGCCACTGTAAACTAGATCCAGGTGCTGGAAATAATTGATTTAAATAATTGAAAGCATCCAGTTCCCACATTTCAGGTTCCAAGCTCCCTAAGCCTTCCTTTGGCCCTGGAGAGGGGCAGTGGAATTAAGAGTCAAAAGAAGCTGCTGGATTGCTTTCAATGAGATCAAGACAAAAGATCGGCATGAACTGGGGAAATGGCAGTTAATGATGGTTCATGGTTTGTGGTTTGTCACTATTCATGAACTGCGAACCATGAATTTCATGAACTTTCTGACAAAATGAACTGTTTCATGGTTTGTATGATTTTGGACTTTCAGGAGCTGTACAACGGCCTCTCACACAAGTTAGAGATACCAAACCAGCAGAGAGTCTTCAGTTGACTCTCCTCCCCATCCCCTCTAAGATTGGTGAAGATTGGATTTGGGATGTCTGAGTTATAGCTACCCAAAGCAGGTCCCCCCAGGAAAGTGCTCTTTAGCAGCTGGCTGAAGAACATTTTCTTGGGGGACCTCCTTTGGTGGGCTATATCTCAGATGTCACAAATCCAATCTTTATCAAACTTGGAGGGAGTGTGGAGGAGAGTCATCCCAAGAGTCAGTCCACCTTTGGTGAAGATTGGATTTGGATCTGGTTTGAATCACCAATGCTGATAATAGGTCAGTGTTTCATTTCATTCTGGGCAGGAGTGTTTTCCCAAACCACCCCGAAATGAACCAAAAATGACCTGATTTGGGGAGGATTCTTCATGGTTTGTTTCATGTCCATCTCTAACCAAGACCCTTTTTGGTGATTGAGCAGTGGCTCAATCTAGACACTAGACACATTTACTAGACAGTCACAGTAGAAGCAAGATTTTTCAAATCTGTATTGTGTTTTCAATTTTCCCCTACTTATCGTAATAAAACTGAGATAGGTCTGGGAGAATTTATTGCACAAGTCTGACCCAGACAAAGAGATGAGTTCCACCTGAACCAGGATATATCCAAAATGCTGATATTTATAGAAAAGTTGGCAGAACAGTTTTTAAAATGAACTCTGGAAGAAAATGGACAGATACTGGGAATCATCTGGTTAAGACTGACTAAACTCTAGAACACGGGTTCCCAACTGTTGGTCCCTAAATGTTCTTGGACTACAACTCCCAGAAATCCTGGCCAACATAGCTAGTGGTGAAGGCTTCTGGGAGTTTTAGTACAAGGACACCTTGGGACTCAAGGTTGGGAACCTCTGCCCTGGAGGATGAAGGTGAAAATGGAGGTGGAGTGGAAATAGACCATGATCATATATTAATATTTGATAGTCAAATGGGTTTAGGGGTCAAAGTAGAAAACGCACTGGCTAGACGTGGAGATGATCATTATGTATTTGTGTTCTGTGCTAATGCTAGAAGCTTTTGAATGATTATTCGCAAGGAAGAACAGAGATATTGTAAGCATAATGGAAACCTGTTGGAGAATCAGTGGCATATACAAGTATTCAACTGTGGATACAGAGTATTGAGCATTCTCAAGGTGCCTTCACTATCTACATTAACAGCAGCATACTGTTCAACAAACTTTTAAAAAGACATATTTAAGGAGTATAAAATGGTCAATGGCTGCAAGTTGTTATGCCGCAGGTCACTTGCATGTGACCTACAATTATTTTTGAAAACCCAGGTGCTGAAATTGAAGTAGGGCAAAAGGAAAGGAGAGGCTAACTTACAGAGGGAATTCAAGCTTGCTTGCTTGCTTGCTTGCTTTCTTGCTTTCTTTCTTTCTTTCTTTCTTTCTTTCTTTCTTTCTTTCTTTCTTTCTTTCTTTCTTTCTTTCTTTTGTTGAATGTCTCTTTGTATCTATGCATTAAAACCACGATGTTCTAATCACTGGATATAATCCCTTTGGTAGGGCTCTATAGTGTATTTGTCCTATGAAATAGTATTACTTTGTACAACTTATTTATATACTGAAAAATAAATTGTCCATCATAACATTCATCCAAGGGTGGTTTACAATGTAATTTAAACCAGTAATTAAAAATATAGCACTAAACCAAATCACTATAATATGAGAACAAAGGTTTGTCCAGTTGTATAATTTTGGGGATTACTTTAAAGAAAGGAAGAAAGAAAAAACCCTAAGGCCTTTTACTTATATTTTCCCTTTAGTAAGAGAATCATCTGGGAAGGGAGAGTGGCCCATGCAAGACCACCCAGCCACCACACTACATTGATTAGGCTGCAACTACATTGGTAAATAATACAGGATGTGCTATGTAAGTACAATGGATGCATTTGAATTATTTTTCACTGATCACATGATGCAAAGGCCAATGTGAATCAGCTTTGCCCTTTATGCTTCCAATGTGGACTTTTTCTCCTGCTGCAGGGTTCTACTTTTTTTTTTTAAGCCAGAGCAGTTTGAACAGTGTTTTCCCTTTACAAATGCAGGAACAGGTGATACCTTTATTGGGTCATTAAGAAAACAAAACAAAACAAAAAAATTAAAATAAAGCAAGCTTCGATGATAATTCTCCTTCATCAGGCTGTGCACCAAGTTCTTGTGGGTAGATCCAAAATTATATGTTTATAATAAAGTCCCAAAAGTTTCATGGATGCTGTTGGCGGCCAGGTGTAGCTTCTTAGATGGAGAGAGCTGCAGTCTGCAAGACACTTGTTGGGGGAAGGGTATGGTTTCAGTCCCCTCTTCAGCCAGTGGTTTGGAATTTATGACCCATCTCTCTATACAAAAGGTGGCCGGCACTTTGACACCCCCCTTTCCTTTACTGAAAGGAATGGCAGCCATGAAACTTTTGGGACTTTAATATAAACTTATAATTTTAGAGCCACCCACAAGAACTTGGTGTACAGTCTGAGGAAGATGAATTATCATTGAAAGCTTGCTTTATTTTTCGTGGGGTGTTTTGATTTATTTTCTTAATGGTCCAATAAAGCTATCACCTGTTCCTGCATAAAATAGGCTTTGAATCAAGCTGTAGCAAAGTCAAACCACTGCAATTCAGCTTGCCAGTGTAGTTGCCATCTTAGACTGGATAAATGACCTGATTTCGACGTACTCCAGGTTTGTGAGCTGTTTTCCAGTTTCTTTGAATATCACATTATATGACATTACCATAACAATGTATATAATACCTTTTCAATCCTAATTCCCAATAACAAGAGTTCTTAGAACATGTATATAACCTGCTCTAGAGGAATGATGTGCACTATCTTTAGGCAGAAGTGTCCAAATAGGGCGTAGAAGGTATATTAGTGTGTTTTTGGATTAGTTGCATGGCAGCTGACGAAGCCCCCAGTCACCCTTGGGGGTTGGTTCGAACACCCCTAAAATCATTAAAGTTGAATCCAGCATTTTTGGTGTTAAAAACACTGACATAGGATGGGGAATTTGGTGTATGCTGCAACTCAGGTGAAAATGAAACTAATACAGTAGGAAATGGAAGGAGCATCGAAGGAGACAGAGACTGGCATCTGAAGCCCCAATGAAAGCCAAATCCTACCCTGAAACCTTCAGTTGCTAAGCTCCTGGGAAGAGCTCAGATTGACCATGCCAGACTCTGTATTTCTGTCCATCTCACTGAGCAGCCATTTTGCATTTAGGTAGGACAAAAGGAGGGTGCTGCATCACTTTTACTAGACTGATCATGTTCTGGAATTTTCTTCCGTTTTCATTTAGCTAACTACAGAGACTCTTTTACACTTAGGACTGTGTACATGTACGTGAATGTGAGATGGCTGGGCTGACTGTGCAGGCTTTGATTGGATATGCCACATTACGGTAGAGACCATCTCCCCACTCCCAAACAATGATGGTGCTTTTCGTCCACCCATCACAGGTTACCACCCTTGGTTTTCCCTCATTTCCAGTATTTCCCAACCCCATGATTTGGACACATAGCTGCATGAGCTTGAGAATAGGTTCAGGTCATCTCAGGACAGTTTGGTCCTGATCTTTACACCAGATATTTGGATACAGCTGACGTCAGACAGGGGCTGGCTGGATAGCTCAATCGTTTATGTATCCAGGTGTTGGAATTTTGATTCCCGGTGGTGCCTCCTGTGAGTAGAGCCAGCTTGAACGGCCTTGCGCAAGCTGTACAATCTCAGGGAGCCCCCAGAAGAAGGGAAGGGTAAACCACTTCTGAAATGGCAGCTTTCCTGGAGACCACACAGATGTATACCACTTTGTGGCTCCCTGCCACCTAGGGGCATGGGCATTCTGTCCCACCCGAGCTGGGGCAGTCCATTCCCCCCTGCCCCTAGTTCCCATATAGGGATTCCATACCAACCAGGACATGCAGGCCCCACTTGCCATCCATGACCACTGGGATCCTTCCCAATGCTGCAAACCACCAAAGATGAAATAACTCAACACCCAATAGTGCCAACATGGAAACTCCATAGTATAGCGCACAGTAGTATATTTAAAGCAGGTGGGAGGGAAGGGGAAACACTCCCGGAACAAACTGCCTCCTCTCATGCCTCCTCTCCCTTTTTGAGTGTTGCTGGGAGAGCAGGCTGGAAACCCTACCCCTCTGGTCCACCAGCCTGCTGCCCTGCCCCCCCTTTCGGCACTGGCCAATCTGAGCTACGCAGTGTGATCTGCCTGTGGGTGGGGTGCCAGGGGCCCTCCAAGCACACAGCCATATGACTGCCACCATTTTGTGACTCCCGAACACCACTTCCAGGATTCAGCCACCGCTTGGCAGCAACGTGGAAAACACGGGTAAATCCAGGTTTCTGTCCTTCAGTTAATCATGCGACTGCCCACCTTTACTGAAAGGATGTTGACCAAGAAATATAATAATACTGCCATAAAACAAAGAAGGTATGCTAGCAAATCCTGTGTAGTTACACAAAGGACATAATTAACCTAATTGCTATAGGCTAAGAAATCTCTGTTTCTTCACGGATTGCTGCCTTGTCGTGGCGAAGGGGCTTGAGTAATTCAGAGAAGTTATGGACTATGCCGTGCAGGGACACCCAAGATGGACAGGTCACAGTGGAGAGTTCTGACTAAACGCGATCCACCTGGAGCAGGAACTGGCAAGCCACTCCAGTATCTTTGCCAAGAAAACTCCATGGACAGAAATAAAAGGCTAAAAGATATGACGCTGGAAGATGAGCCCCTCAGGTCGGAAGGCGTCCAACATGCTACTGAGGAAGAGCGGAGGACAAGTACAAGTAGCTCCAGAGCTAATGAAGTGGTTGGGCCAAAGCCGAAAGGACGCTCAGCTGCGGACGCGCCTGGAAGTGAAAGGAAAGTCCGATGCTGCAAAGAAGAATACTGCATAGGAACCTGGAATGTAAGATCTATGAACCTTGGTAAGCTGGATGTGGTCAAACAGGAGATGGCAAGAATCAACATTGACATCCTGGGCATCAGTGAACTAAAATGGACGGGAATGGGCGAATTCAATTCAGACGATTATCATATCTACTATTGTGGGCAAGAATCCCGTAGAAGAAATGGAGTAGCCCTCATAGTCAACAAAAGAGTGGGAAAAGCTGTACTGGGATACAATCTCAAAAATGATAGAATGCTTTCAATACGAATCCAAGGCAGACCTTTCAACATCACAGTAATCCATGGTTACGCACCAATCTACTTCTGCTTCATTGACTACGCAAAAGCCTTTGACTGTGTGGACCACAGCAAACTATGGCAAGTTCTTAAAGAAATGGGAGTGCCTGATCACCTTATCTATCTCCTGAGAAATCTATATGTGGGACAGGAAGCAACAGTTAGAACTGGCTATGGAACAACTGATTGGTTCAAAATTGGGAAAGGAATACGACAAGGCTGTATATTGTCTCCCTGCTTATTTAACTTATATGCAGAATACATCATGCGAAAGGCAGGACTGGATGAATCCCAAGCCGGAATTAAGATTGCCGGAAGAAAGATCAACAACCTCAGATATGCAGATGATACCACTCTGATGGCAGAAAGTGAGGAGGAATTAAAGAACCTCTTAATGAGGGTGAAAGAGGAGAGCACAAAAAATGGTCTGAAGCTCAACATCAAAATAACTAAGCTCATGGCCACTGGTCCCATCACCTCCTGGCTAATAGAAGGGGAAGATATGGAGGCAGTGACAGATTTGACTTTATTGGGCTCCATGATCACTGCAGATGGTGACAGCAGCCACGAAATTAAAAGACGCCTGCTTCTTGGGAGGAAAGTGATGACAAACCTAGACAGCATCTTAAAAAGCAGAGACATCACCTTGCCGACAAAGGTCCACATAGTCAAAACTATGGTTTTTCCAGTAGCGATGTATGGAAGTGAGAGCTGGACCATAAAGAAGGCTGACCGCCGAAGAATTGATGCTTTTGAATTGTGGTGCTGGAGGAGACTCTTGAGAGTCCCCTGGACTGCAAGGAGAACAAACCTATCCATTCTGAAGGAAATCAACCCTGAGTGCTCACTGGACGGACAGATCCTGAAGCTGAGGCTCCAATACTTTGGCCATCTCATGAGAAGAGAAGACTCCCTGGAAAAGACCCTGATGTTGGGAAAGTGTGAAGGCAAGAGGAGAAGGGGACGACAGAGGACGAGATGGTTGGACAGTGTCATCGAAGCTACCAACATGAATTTGACCCAACTCCAGGAGGCAGTGGAAGACAGGAGGGCCTGGCGTGCTCTGGTCCATGGGGTCACGAAGAGTCGGACACGAGTTAACGACTAAACAACAACAACAAGAAATCTCTGTAGGCATTATGTGTTGCAATGCTGTGTTGTGTGGCTCATTAATGCTTGTAGAAGCTTCTTAATTTACAGCAGTTTGGCACTAAAAGTTATGCATTTTACCTAACAGGATTTCAGCTATTATGTGGTAATATGTTAAATTTGAGCACTGTGAGCAAGATTTTTAATAAAACCCATCTGCTGTAAAGGGAAAGCAAATAAAACAAAGGCACATAGTTAGTAGCACATAGCACATTCACATCTCGGACGGAGTAATAATGAGAGTAGACTGTCACTGAACATTGATATGACAGTTTGCTACAAATCTTTCTTATTGCATTTATTGGTTACACCCCAATTGGTTCAGGCTGGTGTCCTTACTCAGTTTGAACCAAGCCAAGAATGAACTGGCCAGAATCTTGTTGGTGATGTGTGTGTGTGTAGGTTGAATTCTGTAACTCGCCATGGTAAATTGCTGCTATCTAACAAGGCACTAGTAGCATTACTAGGGCATGTGGCTGTTGTGCAATCTAGTGCACAACTCATAACATAACTATCACCTTGTTAGTTGGTGGCAATTTGTGGTGGTGAGTTATGCAATTTAATGTATGCCACATGTAAATCATGAATAGGATTTTGGCTGATGAATTTAAGAAAACACACTTGATTGTACCGAGTGGTTGGATGGAATAACATTCCATTTGCAGCAGGTGGGATGAATGGACATGACAGGAATGAGTGCTGCCTACATTACAAGCAGCCAGTCTAAGTTTATGCTGTATATTTGTTTCACTGATCCTTAGTGTTATTTAAATAGTTTTGTTGTTTTAATCTGTTATAATACAACACACTTAGATATAGTGGAATGAAAGGCCATATAGATTTTATAAACAAATTTGGGATAAATACATTTTGACTGTATTATTAAACGAGCAGAGCTGGCATTCTTTGCTTCTCACTCACATGGCTGGTCCATGCAAACAAATTTAAATCTGCATCTATTTAAAGGAATATGGAAACCATATGAATTAGATCTCCCTTTGAATCAATATACCCACTTGATCACACAATGAAACAATATCTGAATGAATAGTTTTATTTCTGGTATGTGGAAATCTCTTGCTCCAATCCCAGAGCAGGCTTTGTGGAAACATCATCAACCATTATTCACCTACCATTTGTTAATTTTAATAATGTGTTTTCTATCCGTTTCTTTAGAAAGAATTCACAATTGGTTCTTTTCCTTTCTGTGGAAAGTTTGAAAACTGCTTCAGTTCACTGCCATGCAGTTATTATTGTTACTGACACATTTCATTTCACAATCTCCATTGCTGTAACATTTTAACACCTCAAAACCACCCATACTCTATATTTCACTTTTTAAAACTAATATATATTGTGTAGTACTCAAAGTGCTGTTGTTCCTCAAAAGCAGAAATTTAAGCCTGAAAGGGGAAAAGAATTAACAGTGAAATAATGTGCTTAGCTGTCAGCCAGAAATGTAAGCTGATTAAGCCCCATGCAGGGTGGGCATAATTGACACATCCTTGAAGCAGCTTCACATAAACCACTTCCCGATGTTTATGGAACCACATCTTACCCATTATTTCCTATCAATAAAAGAAAACATAAAGAGCTTTATAGAAAAATGATCCAAGTTCCACTGCTGTTCTGCAGGGAAGGGCGAAGTAGGGCAGGGGCAGAAAGTGTAGGGAGACACTTCACCGAGGCCTGGAGATCCAGGGAGACACAGACCAGGCTATGACCCCCAGGCTGCCATGGGTGGGGGATAGAGCATGGTATATCATGTTGGTGGGTGCTTAAGGAAACGTTGTGTTAGGTGCTATCAACTTGGAACCCTAATACAGCTTTCAAGGTGAGATATTCAAGGAATGGTTTCACCAGTTCTACCCACACCTCACTGCAGTTCCATGACTGAGTGAGGATTTGAACAGAACAAGCACCATTCCAAACCATGAGTTGCTGGACCAAGTTACTTTTCTAGAACTTTCCAAGTTCTGCATGCCAAATGAGCTAGAAAAAAAAAGAATAAGGAGTTTCTCAGCCCTGATTTTAAATAAAACAAAGGTATTCTTTAGCTGGGATGAGTAACGTTTTCTGTTTACTTTCAAAAATTACTTTTCAAGGGCATTTCAAAGCATTTAGAGGGATTTTTCAGTTTTTATGCTATCCTGTTACCAGTCATAAGTAGCGAGTGAATTCAGAATTGGCCCCAAGATGGAACCAGAGAGTATTTAGTGTCTTGGCAAGCATAAGGTAACATATAAATAACATACAGTGCAACCATTTTCTGGGTTCAGTGTGGAGGCCTGGTCTACTGGAGTAGACTTGCCCTCCAGTTGATCAAGCCGTCCAGGCCAGAAGCCTGTTTTACTCAGCTCTGGGTAGACCTTGCCTCCACTGCCTCTAGGCCCAAGTCAAGGTCTACTCAGAGCTCAGTAAAGCAGGCTTCTGTTCTGGATGGCTTAATCAATTGGAGGGCAGGTCACTTTGTATATCACCCAAGCAGCTGGCATTGTGTTCTAGAACTTCGGCCTCCCATTGTCTTTTCTATGGGCAAAGAAGGAGTGTGCCCTTTAAGTTTGCCATACTGGAGCAAAGCCCTGGTTGTTTCACCCTAGTTACAGCCCTGGGTATTACCTGAATCAAGGTCACTTGGGCGTGCCCCATTCATACTCCCTGGAAAACATAATAACCTCTTTCTAGAGAACTCAGTAAAAATTACAGAAAAGTAAGAAATTTGCTTTGAATTAGTTCTGCTTTATCCTCTCCATGCTATCTCTGTTTCCAGTATGGAATTTGCAACCTATCCAGATGTCCATTGTTGCAAGAGTAATCTCCAAACAGCCAAGTGGAAGCCCCTCAGGGCTCCAAATGAGTTCATGGAGTCACGGCTATTTGCAGCTAGAGATTTTGAGACTGGCCCTACCATCCAGTAGAGGGATGCGGTTACTTTGGGCAGCTGGTTTTGAGTGTCATGAAGGAGCAGAAAATGATTGTTTAGTTTTTGTTGTTGTATTTTTACTACCGAAAATAAATGTTTGTGAATTTCTAGTTTCAGGCACCAGTGGACATACTAGGGACTGAATCTTAGACCTTTTGAATGGGAAGCATGTTTTCTAAAGTGTGTGTATAACTTTTGCTAGGTATTTGAATGGCTCAAAGTCTGAAGCACACAATAAAGTACCTAATGTCACATTTTTCTAACATCAAAACAGGAGAGTTGAAACAAAGGAACAGATCTTTATGGCAGTAACACAGGAACCATTATCCCCTATCAAATCTCCTGATGCCCATTAGTCAGCGTAATATCAGTGATATTGGCCTGGAGATAAAATAATCAGGAAGTATCAGTGTAAGAAGAGCCTGAACCATAAGGTCCATCCATTAGCTAACGAAATACTAATTTCTTGAATATTTTCCTGTGGCAATATTTTCCTATGGCCACAGATTCTATTGCTGTAACTGAACCTATATAAGATAAATATAGCAATAAACATTCAACTGAGTTCATTTATTTTGAGTTTAAAACCTACATGTCAAGCTTCTAAACAGTTCTTAGGTAAACACATTTCCTGTTATAGGCCATGGAAGGTGTGAATAAACAATGAATCACTCAAGCTTTCTTCCGACAAGGACAGAATCCTCTCCAGTTATCCATGCACATAAAAGATAGTTGTGACAGAGGAACAACTATGAAGGATTTTGCACAAGAAGATATGGAGTACCTGTGCCTGTAGTTGTCAACAGGTACACTTCAGTCTCCACCTGAGCAATGGAGATCTCTGTCATCAAGATAATGCTAATATAAACTGTACACACATGCTAACTGTATGAATAACCTCAAATCCTTCAAGACCTGGGCTTAGCTGCACAGACAAGTGTACCTACCTACAGTCTGTGCATATTTAGGCACTGTTTACAAGGAATACTGTCATAGGTGAGTTAAAGGAAGGGCACGCAAGAGAAATCTTGATCCCCAATTATGTTTGAATCAAACTCCGATTGTGCTTTTATGGTTGCAAAACACATTAAGCAATGAAGAACATTCAGTAATTATGACCAAATGTGAGCTTTGGCAGCCAAACAGAACTCCTAATACTTGCCACCAAATTGTGATAACAAACATGACCAAGCACATCTTTGGCAGACAAGGTTTATTCCCTTGGACTCCTATGGCCCCAATTTTTCCCCCACACAGAAACCATGGGTTTCTAAAGGGAATAAAGGAACCCCACCAAAAAGTAAGATTGTATGTGTACTTACTCACATTTATAGATTTAGGGCTTGATTCAGCCACCTTCCTCTTAGCCAAATAGATTCAAGCAGTGGTTAAACAAGGGGGGAAACCCCACTTTATTTAATAAGGCAGGAACACAATAATAATGCTTACCAAGCTGGTTGACTGACTTTTTTAAAAAAGTTACACTTGTAACTTCTTTAACTTTTCCTTAAACTTTGTATCAACTGCATCTGTACATATTACACCATATCACATTGTCTACTCAGGAATAAAGCACCCTCTCCCTAACTCTACATTTTGCCTTTTGCCTGATAATCTCTTTTCCCAAGTGACTCCATCTAACTCCCTCTCTCTTCCCTAAACTTCTTTCATAGCATTCTGAAAGCAGTAATTAGCTGAGTCAAAGAGAGGGAGGATACCAGTGTTATCCATCACACAATGAAGCCATTGCTCTAGTTAAGATCTCAAACAAACCTCAAGAAGCTTTTAAGTAAGACATTTGACCAAATGTCATTCACATCATAAATGTTTGTCATCTCTTTTTACAAGTGTTGCACGATAAGATTTTTTCCCCCCTTCTATGTATAATTATAAAACTACAAAATTACATCATGCAAGATTTAGCACACTTTCAGGGATTAATTACCTTAACGACCATGCATGGTATTTACCCATTATATTATAAGAGTTTGATATTCCTGTCACACGCTTATCTCATCCCTCAGCCTCTTATCTAAAGAATTTGTTTTCTTTCTTATGCCTTTATCTGGAAAGAGCCAGTTTTATTTCAAGGCTTTGATACTCAGGTATAAAGCCCTCCACATCTTGGGCCCATGTTACTTTTTGGACCATCGTTCCTCAGTGTCATCTGCTCAACTCACTAGATCATCACAGGCAAGGTTCCTCCGAGTCATCACCCTGAAGAAGGGCCGTAAGTCTTCTACAAGAGGTAGTGCCTTCTTTCCGATGGCTCCAACCTTCTGGAACCATCTTCTGGAGGAGCTTCACCTGGTGGATATTCAGGAGGCAACTGAAGACATGACTCTTCAGGGAAGTTTTCCACACTGATCCTGACTGATTGCCCATTTTTCATCTGCTTTTGTTCTGTGCATTATTGGTTGGTGCCATCTTTTTAAATAGTTATTTTTGTTATTTGCTATTTTGTTCTTCCTGTCTTTAGTGTTTTATGTTTATCTCACCACTCCAGTTCTGGACACCACACTTCAAGAAGGATGCTAACAAATTGGAGCAAGTTCAGAGGAGGGCAACAAGGATGATCAGGGGGCTGGAAACCAAGCCTTATGAGGAAAGGCTGAAAGAATTGGACATGCTTAGCCTTGAAAAAAAGAAGACAGGGGTGATACGATAGCACTTTTCAAATATTTGAAAGGCTATAATACAGAGGAGGGGCAGGATCTGTTCTCGATCATTCCTTAGTGCAGGACACACAATAATGGGCTCAAGTTAAAGGAAGCCAGATTTTGGTTGAATATCAGGAAAAACTTCCTAACTGTTAGAGCAGTACAACAGTGGAACCAGTTACCTCGGGTGTTTGTGAGTGCTCCAACACTGGAGGCATTCAAGAAAAACTTACAGTATATCACAGAAGTGAGTACACCCCCTCACATTTCATAAATAATTTAGTATATCTTTTTATGTGACAACACTGAAGAAATTACACTTTACTACAATGTAAAGCAGTGAGTATACAGCTTGTATAACAGGGTAAATGTGCTGTCCCCTCAAAATAATGCAACACACAGCCATTAATGTCTAAACCACTGGCAACAAAAGTGAGTACACCCCTAAGTGACAATGTCCAAATTGGGCACAAAGTGTCAATATTTTGTGTGGCCACCATTATTTTCCAGCACTGCCCTAACCCTCTTGGGCATAGAGTTCACCAAAGCTTCACAGGTTGCCACTGGAGTCCTCTTCCACTCCTCCATGATGACATCACAGAGCTGGTGGATGTTAGAGACCTTGCACACCTCCACCTTCCATTTCAGGATGCCCCACAGATGCTCAATAGGGTTTAGGTCTGGAGACATGCTTGGCCAGTCCATCACCTTTACCCTCAGCTTCTTTAGCAAGGCAGTGGTCATTTTGGAGTTGTGTTTGGGGTTGTTATCATGTTGGAATACTGCCCTGCGACCCAGTCTCCGAAGGGAGGGGATCCTGCTCTGCTTCAGTATTTCACAGTACATGTTGGCATTCATGGTTCCCTCAATGAACTGTAGCTCCCCAGTGCCGGCAGCACTCATGCAGCTCCAGACCATGACACTCCCACCACCATGCTTGACTGTAGGCACGACACACTTGTCTTTGTACTCCTCACCTGGTTGCCGCCACACACGCTTGACACCATCTGAACCAAAGAATTTTATCTTGGTCTCATCAAACCACAGGACATGGTTCCAGAAATCCATGTCCTTAGTCTGCTTGTCTGCAGCAAACCATATGCGGGCTTTCTTGTGCATCATCTTTAGAAGAGGCTTCCTTCTGGGACGACAGCCCTGGAGACCAATTTGATGCAGTGTGCGGCGTATGGTCTGAGCACTGACAGGCTGACCCCCCACCCCTTCAACCTTTGCAGCAATGCTGGCAGCACTCATATGTCTATTTCCCAAAGCCAACCTCTGGATATGACACTGAGCACGGGCACTCAACTTCTTTGGTCAACCATGGCGAGGCCTGTTCTGAGTGGAACCTGTCCTGTTCAACTGCTGTATGGTCTTGGCCACCGTGCTGCAGCTCAGTTTCAGGGTTTGGCAATCTTATTATAGCCTAGGCCATCTTTATGTAGAGCAACAATTTGTTTTTTCAGATCCTCAGATAGTTCATTACCATGAGGTGCCATGTGAAACTTCCAGTGACCAGTCTGAGAGAGTGAGAGCGATAACACCTGCCCCCCCTTCACACCTGGTGTCATGAGACCACTAACGGGTCTCATGACACCAGGGCAGGAAAATGGCTACTTTGGCCCAATTTGGACAATGTCACTTAGGGGTGTACTCACTTTTGTTGCCAGCGGTTTAGACATTAATGGCTGTGTGTTGCATTATTTTCAGGGGACAGCACATTTACCCTGTTATACAAGCTGTATACTCACTGCTTTACATTGTAGCCAAGTGTAATTTCTTCAGTGTTGTCACATGAAAAGATATACTAAAATATTTATGAAATGTGAGGGGGTGTACTCCTGTGATACACTGTAAATAATCACCTGGATGGTATGCTTTGATTGTATTGATCAGGGGGTTGGACTTGATGGCCTTGTAGGCCCCTTCCAACTTGACTTTTCAGTGATTCTATGATTCTATACAAAGGTTCCCATTTTTTTTTGCTTGAACAATTTCTTTGTCCTTTAATACTTCAGTTAAAATATCCATCTCTGCTGCCTCAAAAACCTTTTGTATTAACTTCTGGATTGTTGGTGTCTTCTCACTTTTCCAGTATTTTGCATATAAAATTCTTGCTGCCATAGTTACATGTATGATCAAGTATCTTTTTTCTTTTTCTATCGTATCTGGTACTATATTCAACAAAAACAGTTCAGGTTTATATGGAATTGTACAGGATAACATTGTAAGATATAATGGACTAGTTTCCAAAAACTTTTAACTTCCCTTCAAGTCCCCCACATATGATAAAAACAACCTTGTTGTGATTTTACATTTCCAACATTTGTTAGAGGTATTCTGATATACTTTCGATAATTTTTCAGGTGTCATATACCATCTGTAGAACATCTTATATATATTTTCTTTATGATTAACTGATTTTGTTAACTTAATACTGTTTTCCCATACTTGTGACCATGACTCCAGATTAATACTGTGACACACATTTTGGGACCATTTTATCATACATTCTTTAACTATTTCAATAATTGTACAGCATTTTAATCAGTTTTTCCTTTATGTTCAAAAGTACCTTATCTAGTGGTGTCTGTTTCTTACTGAAGCCTGTTATTTTATCTCTTGTGTAGCTTGAATCTATTTGTATTTTTGTCCACCAGTCGAGTATTATACCTTCTTCTAATTCTTTCCCTGATTTCATACTTAAGTCCTTTTTTAACAAATTCCTATATCTCATTCCTATATCTCTTTTCCATTAATGTTGGTTGTGAAAATGCTTCCATTGGTGAGATCCATTAGGGAACTTTCTGGTAATTTTCCTCCCGAATCTTAGTCCATACCCAGTTCAAAGCTTTCCTTATCACATGATTCTTAAATTGTTTATTGTCTTTTGCTCTTTGATACGATAGGAAAGCATGCCACCCTAGGTTTAAATCATGTCCTTCTAGTTTTAGTAATCTGTCATTTTCTAAAACTGTCCACTCCTTTATCCAAACTAGAGCACAGGCTTTATAATACAAAAACCAGTCTGGAAGTCCAAAACCTGCTCTTTGTTTTGTATCTTGAAGTGCTTTGATTTTTATTCTAGGTTTTTCCCCTTGCCATACAAACGTTGTTGTTGTTGTTGTTGTTGTTGTTGTTGTTGTTGTTGTTGTTGTTGTTGTTGTTGTTGTTGTTGTTGTTGTTTTGGTAAGTTCTTGAAATATTAGCTGTATTGTAAGAACTGGTATTGTCTGAAAAAGGAATATCATTTTAGGTAATACATTAGTCTTCACACCTGCAATCCTCCCCATGAATGATAATTGAAATTTTGACCATTTTTCCAAATCTTTTTTGATTGTCCCAATTAATTTAATGTAATTGTCTTTTCCCCTTCACGGATTGCTGCCTTGTCATGGCGAAGGGGCTTGAGTAATTCAGAGAAGCTATGGACTATGCCGTGCAGGGACACCCAAGATGGACAGGTCATAGTGGAGAGTTCTGACTAAACGCGATCCACCTGGAGCAGGAACTGGCAAGCCACTCCAGTATCTTTGCCAAGAAAACTCCATGGACAGAAATAAAAGGCTAAAAGATATGACGCTGGAAGATGAGCCCCTCAGGTTGGAAGGCATCCAACATGCTACGGAGGAAGAGCGGAGGACAAGTACAAGTAGCTCAAGAGCTAATGAAGTGGTTGGGCCAAAGCCAAAAGGACACTCAGCTGCAGACGCGGCTGGAAGTGAAAGGAAAGTCCGATGCTGCAAGGAAAAATACTGCATAGGAACCTGGAATGTAAGATCTATGAACCTTGGTAAGCTGGATGTGGTCAAACAGGAGATGGCAAGAATCAACATTGACATCCTGGGCGTCAATGAACTAAAATGGACGGGAATGGGCGAATTCAATTCAGACGATTATCATATCTACTATTGTGGGCAAGAATCCCGTAGAAGGAATGGAGTAGCCCTCATAGTCAAGAAAAGAGTGGGAAAAGCTGTACTGGGATACAATCTCAAAAATGACAGAATGCTTTCAATACGAATCCAAGGCAGACCTTTCAACATCACAGTAATCCAGGTTTATGCACCAACCACCCATGCTGAAGAGGCTGAAATTGACCAATTCTATGAAGACTTACAACACCTTCTAGAACTGACACCAAAGAAAGATATTCTTTTCATTATAGGGGACTGGAATGCTAAAGTAGGGAGTCAAGAGATAAAAGGAACAACAGGTAAGTTTGGCCTTGGAGTTCAAAACAAAGCACGGCAAAGGCTAATAGAGTTTTGTCAAGAGAACAAGCTGGTCATCACAAACACTCTTTTCCAACAACACAAGAGGCGACTCTACACACGGACATCACCAGATGGGCAATACCGAAATCAGATTGATGATGTTCTCTGCAGCCAAAGATGGAGAAGCTCTATACAGTCAGCAAAAACAAGACCTAGAGCTGATTGTGGCTCTGATCATCAGCTTCTTATAGCAAAATTCAAGCTTAAACTGAAGAAAGTAGGAAAAACCAACGGGCTAGTCAGGTATAATCTAAACCAAATCCCTTATGAATACACAGTGGAAGTGAAGAACAGATTTAAGGAACTAGATTTGGTGGACAGAGTGCCTGAAGAACTATGGATGGAGGCTCGTAACACTGTACAGGAGGCAGCAACAAAAACCATCCCAAAGAAAAGGAAATGCAAGAAAGCAAAGGCCTTACAAATAGCAGAGAAGAGAAGGGGAACAAAATGTAAGGGAGATAGGGAAAGTTACAGAAAATGGAATGCAGACTTCCAAAGAATAGCAAGGAGAGATAAGAGGGCCTTCTTAAATGAACAGTGCAAAGATATAGAGGAAAATAATCGAAAGGGAGAAACCAGAGATCTGTTCAAGAAAATTGGAGCTATTAAAGGAACATTTTGTGCAAAGATGGACATGATAAAGGACAGAAATGGTAGGGACCTCACAGAAGCAGAAGACATCAAGAAGAGGTGGCAAGAATACACAGAGGAATTATACCAGAAAGATCTGGATGTCCCGGACAACCCAGATAGTGTGGTTGCTGACCTTGAGCCAGACATCCTGGAGAGTGAAGTCAAGTGGGCCTTAGAAAGCATGGCTAACAACAAGGCCAGTGGAGGTGATGGCATTCCAGTGGAACTATTTAAAATCTTGAAAGATGATGCTGTTAAGGTGCTACACTCAATATGCCAGCAACTTTGGAAAACTCAGCAGCGGCCAGAGGATTGGAAAAGATCAGTCTACATCCGAATCCCAAAGAAGGGCAGTGCCAAAGAATGCTCCAACTACCGTACAATTGCACTTATTTCACACGCTACCAAGGTTATGCTCAAAATCCTACAAGGTAGGCTTCAGCAGTATGTGGACCGAGAACTCCCAGAAGTACAAGCTGGATTTCCAAGGGGCAGAGGAACTAGAGACCAAATTGCTAACATGCGCTGGATTATGGAGAAAGCCAGAGAGTTCCAGAAAAACATCTACTTCTGCTTCATTGACTACGCAAAAGCCTTTGACTGTGTGGACCACAGCAAACTATGGCAAGTCCTTAAAGAAATGGGAGTGCCTGACCACCTTATCTATCTCCTGAGAAATCTATATGTGGGACAGGAAGCAACATTTAGAACTGGATATGGAAGAACTGATTGGTTCCAAATTGGGAAAGGAGTACGACAAGGCTGTATATTGTCTCCCTGCTTATTTCACTTATATGCAGAATACATCATGCGAAAGGCAGGACTGGATGAATCCCAAGCCGGAATTAAGATTGCCGGAAGAAAGATCAACAACCTCAGATATGCCACTCTGATGGCAGAAAGTGAGGAGGGTGAAATGAGGAGAGCGCCAAAAATGGTCTGAAGCTCAACATCAAAAAAACTAAGATCATGGCCACTGGTCCCATCACCTCCTGGCAAATAGAAGGGGAAGATATGGAGGCAGTGACAGATTTGACTTTCTTGGGCTCCATGATCACTGCAGATGGTGACAGCAGCCACGAAATTAAAAGACGCCTGCTTCTTGGGAGGAAAGCGATGACAAACCTAGACAGCATCTTAAAAAGCAGAGACATCACCTTGCCGACAAATATCCGCATAGTCAAAGCTATGGTTTTTCCTGTAGCGATGTATGGAAGTGAGAGCTGGACCATAAAGAAGGCCGACCGCCGAAGAATTGATGCTTTTGAATTGTGGTGCTGGAGGAGACCCTTGAGAGTCCCCTGGACTGCAAAGAGAACAAACCTATCCATTTTGAAGGAAATCAACCCAGAGTGCTCACTGGAAGGACAGATCCTGAAACTGAGGCTTCAGTACTTTGGCCATCTCATGAGAAGAGAAGACTCCCTGGAAAAGACCCTGATGTTGGGAAAGTGTGAGTGCAAGAGGAGAAGGGGACGACAGAGGACGAGATGGTTGGACAGTGTCATCGAAGCTACCAAGATGAATTTGACCCAACTCCGGGAGGCAGTGGAAGACAGGAGGGCCTGGCGTGCTCTGGTCCATGGGGTCACGAAGAGTCGGACACGACTTAACGACTAAACAACAGCAATTGTCTTTTATCATGGTGCTTTTTTTTTTTTGGTAATCTGAATTCCTAGGTATTTAATTTTCCCCCCTTTAAAAGCCTGCCATTTCTACTAAATTTTGGATCTCTTCTTTTCTCATATTTTTGGTTAAAATTTTGGGTTTTTTGTTTATTTACCTTTAGTCCAGATACCTCTCCAAAAATTTTTGTTGTCTTTGTTAATAGTCTTATTGAATTTGTCGAGTCTTCTAAAATAAAGACCATGTCATCCGCAAACACCTGCGTTTTATATTCTTCCCCCTTGTTTTGAGTCCTTTTATATCTGTATTCTGTCTAACTTGTTGTAATAGTATTTCAGTGAATAATACAAACAGTAAAGGAGATAATGGACATCCTTGTATTGTTCTTTTTTGTATTCTTATATCCTGTGTGAGTTCGCCATTTATTCTGATCTTCGCTTTCTGTTGGCTATAAATAGTCCTTATTGCCTCGACAAAACTATTTCCTGCTTCCATATTTCGAATTGCTTTAACTTAAAATCCCAATTGACGTTGTCGAAGGCCTTCTCTGCATCAAGAAAAATCATAGTCATCGCTCTTCTGGGTTGTGTCTCATGATATTCTAACACATTTAATATTGTCCTAATATTATTTCTCATCTGTCTCCTTGGCAGAAAGCCTGACTGATCTTTATGAATTATCTGTCAAAGAACTTTTTTTTCAATCTATCTGCTAGTATTGAAGCATATATCTTATAGTCCACATTCAATAGAGAGATTGGCCTGTAGTTTTTTATTTCTTCCGATTCAGTTCCTTCTTTATGGATTATTGATATTATTGCTTCTTTCCATGTAGGTGGAATCTCTCTTTCATGTTCAATAAACTCCAATAGCTTCTTATATGAATTTATTAAAACATCTTCAAAAGTTTTATAGTATTCTGCTGGTATTCCATTTGAACCTGTGATTTCCCATTCTTTTGCTTCTTTATGGCTTCTACCACTTCTCTTATTGAAATTGGTGAATTCAGTATCTCTGTCTGTTGTTCAGAGAATTTCCTCTTGATATGTTTTTCAAAATATTGTTTTTGTTTCTCCTTTAATGTTCCTTTTTCTGAATACAGGTTTTGAGAGAATTGTTCTGTTATTCTTTTTAATTCTTCCTGTTTCATAATTATCTCTCCTTTTTCATTTTTCAAGGCTTGAATTTGCGTTTTACTTCTTTCTTTCCTTAATTTATATGCTAGCCACCTTCCTGGTTTATTTGCATTTTCAAAAATGTTTTGTTTAGTGAGTTTAATCTTTGCCATTTTTTCAGTCAAACATGTGTTTAATTGATGTTGTATTAGCTTAATCTTCATTTTCAAATGCATAGTCGACAGATTTTGTTTAAATTGAAGTTCATATAGTTTCAATTTTTCCTCTAATTCCTTATATTTTGGTTTCCCCCCCTCTCTTTTTAATCTTGGGACAAACCTAATGCTAATCCTCTAAAAAAGTGTTTCCCAGCCTCTCATACTGTAGTTATAGGTGTTTCTGGTATATTTATTTTGAAGAAATTTTCCATTTCTTCTTTTATTTGCTTCCGAAAGTCTTCATTCTTTAAAAGATTTGTATTTAATCTCCATTGTGGAACTTTGGGAGATGTCTGTAATTGCAGTAATATTGGACTATGGTCTGCAAAAGTATTTGCAAGAATTTCTATTTCGTTCATTTCTTTAATCAAATTTTTCAAGATCCGGCAAGCATCAATTCTTGACCAGCTTTTATGTCTATTTGAGAAATGCGTATAATCTCTTTGTGTTAGATACTTCGTTCTCCATACATCCACAATGTGTATTCCTGCATTGAGCAGGGGGTTGGACCTGATGGCCTTGTAGCCCCTTCCAACTTCACTTTTCTACGATTCTATTTCTATGATTCTGCTAAGTGTAGAAATATTTTGGGGATCAAATTTCTTCTTTTTCCCCCACTTTTTTCCTTGTCCTGCATATCTAGGTCAAACACTGCATTGAAATCCCCCATTATACAATATTCCTGATAATCTCTAATAGGGAGTTCATTTTGTAAATTTCTATAAAATATCTCCTGGTTTTCATTTGGCGCATATAAATTTACAATTAGTAGTTTTTCAGATTCTTTTTGTATTTCCACCATCAATATTATTCCATCTTGCGATGCATGGATCAATTTAGGATTCAATTCTTTCCTTATATAAATAGCCAATCCTCTTTTTTCTTCTTCAAATCTGATGCTGCAAACATCTCTCCTAATTTTTTGTTTTGCAATAGCTTATTGTCTGTTATCCTTATATATGTTTCTTGTAGGCAAATCACATCCAATTTTAAATTTGTAATAGTAAGAAGACCCTTTTTCTTTTTTGTGGGGAGTTTAATCCATTAACATTGACTGAAAGGAATTTTCATTGCTTCCTATTCATTGGATTTGGTTTTACTATCTATTTTTCCTTCTCTTTTCTTGGCACCTCTTCTCTGAATCTTTGATTTAGTTTCCATTTTTGGGTCTTCTATTTTTTGTTCTTCTTCTTCATCATCTTCTTCTTCTAGTTCTGAATCTATTCCTTCATCTGATTCTGACTCTTCTGTCTCAGAACTTTCCTTTTTTCTTTCCTCCTCTGGCTGTTTCTCTCTCTCTTTCTCTTCTCCCCCTTTTCTTTCTCCTTCCTTCCCCGGTTCTTTCCCTCTTTTCTCAAGGAATTCCTCTCCCTTCTTTAAAGAGTTTATATAATATATTTGTGTCTGTAACTGGAAAGTAAGCCCTTCTGGAGTTATTGTCGCATTTTGTCTAAGATAGCTTGCCAAGTGTTCATATTCTTTTCCTGTTTTGTTGTATTTTCCATGGATTATGCTTCAAAACCTTAAATTCCTTTCCATTTACCATCAGTTCCTTTCCTTGAATAGATTTCAAAATTCTATTTCTAAAAACAGATTTGGTAAATTCAACATGAACTTCTCTTGGCAAATTATTTCTCTTTGTATAAGCTGAAGAAACTCTCCATGCTCTATCTATATTCTGTTCCACTTCTTCCTGTTGAATTTCTAACATTGGTGCAAGCGTTTCTGATACACAGTTGACTGTATTTTCTTCTTTCTGTTCCTGTATGTTCTGGAGTCTAAGTAAATATGTTGACTTCTCCATTTCCAGATTTAATCATATGTCCTCATCCTGTTTTCTCTGCATCTTTTCCTCCTGTAGCTTTCTATTCATTTCTTCCAGTTTACCGTCTGGGGTTTGTTTGTTTTTTGACAGTTTGCGGTATCTTTGTCACTTTTTTTTTTCTTGTCACCTGCTGCTTTGTCTCTGTAATCTGGCTTCCCAGTTCTTTATTTGTTGAGAGATTTGTTGCAAAATTTGTTGTAATTTCTTTTGTATTAAGGCTTCTAGACTTTGTTGCATATTCTGCTGCCAATCCCTCAAAGACTCCTGACCCATCATTTTTGTGAAGCCTGTCTCCATTGCAGGAGAGCTTTTTGGGGTCTTGTCAGGTCCTTTTGGCACCATTCTCTATATAGTCCTTTTCCAAAATGTTAAATGGCTTATGTAGTAATTTGTAGACTTAACTTTTATAATCAAAGGGGGAATATAAATTAAACTGAATAAACCCTGTTATTGAAATTTCACCTATATCATTCAGTGTAACTAAGCAGTATATAAAATATATCAAAATTAATGTACTCCCCCTAAAACAGAAATCACAGTTGACAATCAGATCATCCAATATTGGGTTATCAACATACCACACCCACCGATATCCCATCAAGAAAAGGATAGAAAGCAAGTTAATAGATTTTCTTTCTCTCTTCTTTGTCTGCTTTCTTCTTTCTTCTGCCTTCCCTTAAAAAATCCAGTAGATGTCACTGTTAGTCTATTTTCTATGTCCCGTGTTTACATATCTTTCCTCCATGTGGTTTGTTCTCTCTTCCTTCCCTCTGGTAATTTTCCACTGGCCTCCAAGGTTATTGCTTTAGATGTTCTTCAGCCTCCCATGGTCTATGTAAAATAGTCCACAAGTTCTCCGAATGTAATGTACTAGTTAAAGATTCCAACCCATGGCCCAACAATATCCGCTATCAGTAGTCTTTCTCTCTTTCCACCAACAGTTCACAGAGATGTCTGTATATTCCAGCCTTGAATCCTCTCCCCCTTCCTCCTCGGCTTCAGTCATAGTCTGGCATCATCACACAAGGTAGGACAGAGGTGGGAGGTGGAGGTGGGAAGAGGGTAGACAAGATAAAGAATTCTCCCCACTTTGAAATCTTTCTTGGAGAGTGCTATTGAGACAGTGGGAGTGCTATTTCTCTATAGATTGATTTTGAGAAATCACCTCCCTCCCCCTTCTGTAATTAAGGGAGCAGAGGGCCCGCTTCCAGCTGCCTCACTTTTAGTCTCAACCAGTATTCATGCACCTCTCCACCTCCTCCCTTTCTCCAACGTTCAGGTTTCTTTTAATCTCAATATCCCCATATATCCAATAACTGATCAGGCTTACTGTTTCTGGTTCTTCTTATGTCAATTTTAATTGCAGTATACTTCCAGAATTCTTTCATTCTCACTCACATTCTGCCTTGGGGCATTCCAGGCTTTGTGCCAAAATGGCCCTGTCCCAACTAGTGCTCACAATGCAGACTTCTGAGCTGGATATCTCGGCTCTTCACCAATTACCCTGGGTCATAACGCTGCCACTGCTGCTCGATGTCTTCCTTTCCTGAAAGACATCTTCAGATCCCTCTTGGGGCCCTTCTACCTGGGTAGGGATTGGTAGATCCCAGGAGCAAAGCCTGGGTACGTCCAAACTTCACCTTGACGATGCCCCACCTCCAGCACATTGTTTTCTTAATCGACTTAAGCCCATTGTGAATGTTACAGTCACTTTTAAAAGGGAGCATTTCAGTTATTCAGTAGGAATGCAGGAAATGACTCAATTTTGAGTTGGCTAAAATTAAAACGCTACATATTGTGGTTTTTTTTTTTTTTGAGAAATATAAGACAAGCTCTAAGAAAACTGTGTGCTACAATAAACAGCCATCTGCTGGTCGTTTATATTAATTTGCTTCTGCCATGACAGTAGTTTCTATGATGGTTAGCATAACAAATTTGCTGGCATAATCCACCAAAACTGTAAATATTAATTTCTCCTTTGAGAAGCTGTAGGTCTTGGGGCTACTTTGTCAGTTCCCACCCATTGCAATGGCTTAGCATTAACAGGCAGATGATCTCATTGTCCCTTTATTGTAACACTTTATTTATAAGGCTGGAACACAACAATAATTCATGCCAACCTGATTGGCTAACTGTATTCTGGGGGGAATTTTATCCTTACATCTTCTCTAACCTTTTCCTTAATCCTATAGCAACTGCTCCCTCTACTCCACACCCGCTCAAAAACTAAACACTCTTTCCTGAAGCCTGTATTCTCTTTGTCTTCCCCTCTTGCTCTCACTCTCTCTTTCTCTATACCTCTGATCCCAAGTGATGCCAACTAACTGATCTTAATTCCCCCTCTGAAAGCTGTGAGAGACTGAGCCTGAGAGGCAGACACCAGTGCTGTCTACAACAGTCATGGTTTTTTAATTGCCATTTTCTCAATATTTTTGTTGCACAGAATAACGAGCTAACTCAACACAACTGCATATTAACATGTACAATAATTAAATCAACAACTATAATTCAGAAAAAGATGTGATTCATAATTATTGTGGTGCCCATGTCTTGCAGGGATAGCCTCAATATTGAATTCACAAGCAAGAGATGAGGAATGAAAATAAAATGTAAAGCTAATGGAATCACTTTCTTTTCTCCTGTGCTCTTTTCTATGCACATAAGTCTTTACAGAATGGAACTCATATATTATATATTGTATATAGTGTAGCCGAGCAAATCAACATTCTAAAAATGGGGGAAGCCCAATTTAAAAAAATAACTTTAAAATTAGACTTGGGATCAGCAGCAAGTTTGGCACAGATGTAGCAGACAGTCTACTCTTGCTCTGTGCCAAATTTGGGGGAGTTTGTGCAAAGGGCTTTCAAGTAATGATTTTTTAAAAAGTAAAACTGTTTACTCCCTCGTTCAGAAATAGGAGACCCTAAGCATCCCCAAATTTAAAACACCTCATTTAAATTGGGAAAACAAACAAACAAACAAACAATCTTGCTTATCTTGAAAGAGAATGATTAGCCCTACCCCCCTTTTTATTTAGAAAGAATCCAAGCTGGAGGGATTGAAATACTGATCCTCAAAAAAAGCCTTTCAAAAGTGAAAAACACTGATTTTGTTATAAACTGAGCATGTGTGGAACAACAGCTTTACAAGATCATCGCAAAGTGGATACATTGTTGTAGCTTTGTGGGTGGGGAAGGCTCGAGCGCAGCGATGGTGAACCTATGGCACACGTGCCACAGCTGGCATGCAGGGCCCTTTCTGCGGGCATATGAGCCATAAGTTGCCGGATCGCTATCCCCCCCACAGCCAATCCTCAGGAGGCAGCTGCAGTGCTAGTGCTTCGACAGGCGGCGGGCCAGGATGTGGAGCAGCTGGCGCTGGCGGCGGATCCAGAGTGGGGTCTCAAGGCACCTCTGTGCCCAGGATTCCCCCTTCCGCCACCACTTCCAGTTCCACCACTACCACTTCCGATTCCGCTGCTGCCGCAGCCTGCCGCCCTCTGGTTTTTGTTTTTGTTTTTTCAGTTTGGGCACTTGGTCCCAAAAAGGTTCACTGCCACTGCTCTAGGGAAATGAAAGGTTGTAGAAACAAAGCCAGAAGACAGGTTTTCTTTAAAGAGTAAAAAAGAAAAGAAAAGAAAAAAGGTTTGCTTTAAATAAAGTAATGGAGCGAGAGTCCTCCAGAAAGGGAGACATACTGCCATGTATCCCCAGAAAATTAGCATACAATTTTGTAAGACACATTTAAAGTATTTTTCCATTACAAACGCACAGAGCAGTTGTGTTTGTCCCAGCCTTGAGTACTTTCAGTGAACATTCACTCAGGATTTCTGAGATCAGGCTTCTGACACAAGTCTTTACAGGGCAAATCAGCTCCATGTTTGAGGCAATTGTCTGTCTGTCTGTGGTATCTGTAAGCTCTCCTCCAATACTACATTTCGAATGAGTTGATTTTTATCCCTCTCTTTTTTCCACTGTCTTCCTTTTACATAGGGTGACTAGAGATGGGCAGGAATTAAAAAACAAATTGCAAAATTCATCAAAAATTGCTAATTTGTTGATTTGTATTCATCTGAATCGATCCCCCTGATGAATGCGAATCAATGTATTTTAAATGATTTTTGATTTGTCAATTTGTTGGTCTCTCCTGGAGACCCAGAGACACCAAAATTACAGAGAAGCTTCCCCTGACTTTTCTCTACAATCCCTCCAAGTTTGGGGAAGATTGGGTTTCTCCAAGCCAGTTCCTAAAAGGCAGTTTCCTGGGGGGACCCACTTTGTGGATGTATAACTTCTATGTATGAAACCCAATCTTCAGCATGCTTAGAGGAATTGTAGAGGAGAGTCAGAGGAAGCTTCTCTGTGATTTTGGTGTCTCTATGTGCCTGGGGGAGACTTTCCTGGGTGTATAATTCAGACATCCAAAACCCAAACTTCACAAAATTTGCAGGGCTTGTAGAAGAGAGACAGAGAAAACTTTTGTGCAATGTTATTGTCTCTATGTGCTTGGGAGGCCATTTTATAGTATTTAAAATTCAAAAATGAATCAACAAATCAATTCATTGATTCATCAGGAAGAAAACTGTAAATTTGTTATTCATGATTTGTCGTCCTTTATGAATCATGGATCAAAATGAACTGGCATTTTTCCCAGTTTGTATCCATTTCTAAGTGTGACCATGTTTTCCAGCAACAATCTTTGCTAACTCTGAGCCCTGCCTTTTTTTTAATGTGAAAAAGTAAAGGTACCTCTTTTAGAAAATGTGTACACTCAAATCTGTAGAGCTTCTGATGCAGTATAATTTTTATTCCTTGTTGCCTACCCCAAGGAACGGGTTTGCAAATTGAAAGATAGCTTTTTAGTCTGCATTCTGCAGAGTGACCATGGCAACATTAGTTTACCTGAGAGGTTAAAGGGTTTGTATGTTTCTCTGTTGAATGCGTTGCACTTACTCACATCTTTACTCACATCATTTCATTAAGTCCAAAACAGCCTTTCAAAATATTTTGGTACAGAGGGACTACAGCAACATCCCAACTGTTCTTGCTTCTGTCCTATCCCAGCGAAGATAGTACAGATCATGTGCTCATCTTCTGGGATCCTCTAGCACTGGGTAATTCTACATTAGTGAAGTTTCTCCTGGAATTTGTCTGCAGTGTATTCACACTTGTTGAAAATCAGCCCTGACAATTGCTTTGTGTTTGGGTGAGAAGTAGTTAACATGAAAAAAAGAGAGTCTGTTTCTGGGATTTTCCCTTGCTTGGTGTCATTATATAATATTTTAGAACTGCAGAGCTAGAAGGGACCCTATGGATTATCAAGTCCATCCCCTGTCAAGGAAGCACAGTGGGGAATCGAACTCCCAACCTCTGCCTCTGCAGTCAGATACTCAAATCACTGAACTACAAATGGTAGTGAGCCCAAGAGGGTATCCTGTAGACCATCTTGACTGCTGCCATTGGTGTTGTCAACATTCATGCTGGCCTTTGCTATTCATTGAGTTTATCAGTCATACTCATGTGTGATCTGACCCTTGCACTGACTGCAAGTATGTATGGAGAGAGGCAGTTTTGACTTCATATTTCAGAGCCTGAATTTTGCAAATTCAAAAGATGAAGGCCTTTCCACATTCTTCCTATCTGCATCAAGAACCTTCAGTCTCTTTGGTGAAGCTGGGTAGGAGCTGAGTTTGAGTTTTGCTGCTGCTGTCATTTTTTAATCTGAGACACTGTCAATTTTTCAAGCACCAGTTCATGATTCACAAATTCTGGGAATAAGGAGGAGGTTGGGCAAACAATTGACAATACTACTTGCTCCATTTATCTTATCTTGATGTAGAACAGCAAATCAGCAAATACTGAAGAGTGGGAGGTGTTGATTAACATAAAATTTTCAATACGAAAGATACAGCCAATTAGATGCCCTAATTCAAGCCATTTAACTTCCCTCTCAAATATTCAAATAAATCTTCAATAAGCATCATTTTGGAATGAAAGATCCACACTGAACACCTCTAAGAGTGACTTAAAACAAGGATAACAAAATCAGCCTTAAATAGTCATGAAAGTTAATGACCTCTAAAATGTCATTTCATATTCACACTTGTTGAAAAGCAGCCCTGACAATTGCTTGTGTTTGGGTAAGAAGTGATTAACTGATGAGAAAAGGAGTCAGGCTTTTCCCCTACCTGGTGTTTCTTAGTAAATGGGAGTGAGCCCAAGAGGGTATCCTGTAGACCATCCTGACTGCTGCCATTGGTGTTGTCAATATTCAGGCTGCTCTTTGCTATGCAAAGCTTGCCATCCTTTTTTCCTGTTGGCAATGTAGCAATGACATTGTGCAGCAATATCGGGCCATTTCCTGGCTTTTTGAATCATGGGTGCAGAAGCACAATATCCCATATTCATTTTCAGTTAAAAATGATTTCAGGAAATATGCCCTGTGATTATAATTATTCTGCAAGTAAAATATTGAGTATTTGTCATGCCTAAACTGATCTGTGAACATTTCTGAAGTTGCGGAAAATTTGACAAGGGAATGGATTTTCTGTAAAGAAAAGTCTCTACAGAAATATATATGGAAACTTTTCTTCTTAGAGAACCGTTGAAGGCCTACATTCCACCGTATTTGCCACCAATACTGCAGTGTTCCACAGATGAACTGTCAATAAATAAATAAATATTTAAAGGAGTGGAGTGGACCTGTGGATGTAAATAGTCTGTCCATAAGCAGGAAGAGGACATGGTGTTTCATGAGGAATTTCTAGTTTATTTTAAAATATATGTGATAATCATTATTATGATATTAATCTGCCTTTTACGTATTCATTTGCGACCAGCAGGGACACATGTCTCCAGTTACATAAAAATGGACAAGTCACTCTCCATTTATCTTCTTGCATAGCTGCCCTATAGCAGAGCTGGTTTAGAATACACAATGAGGTTGTCTTTTTGGTCCAAATGATTTAAATCTGGGGCTAAAACCATTCAAAGATTTGTTTGAACAAGAATCTCATGTTTTCTTTGGACTGGTTGTTAGGAGACATAATTATAGTGTTGCAAATGTGATGCTCTGCTTAACAAGCTGTCAGCATTTCCATAATAAACCTCTATTTTCAGGGGGTTAAAATATTGCCAGAAAAAAAGTGAGGGGGTGAGTAGGGAGAAGAAAAAGGAAAGGCTTAGAGACTGAAACTTGGCATTTATATTTAATGTTCTAGTAGGAAGTTCTTTTTCTTTTTAAAATGTGTCTTCATATAAAAGAACACACATAAACACAACTAAGGAAAATTGATTTGCATGTAGAATCCTCTAATGTTGTCCCAGTTGTTTTATGTGGAGGAGATGGAAGCATAGTTTTCTTCCAAAGGAGCCCTGATTCTGATGAAAAGATTCCAGGCTGCTGTATTTTTAGGAGTGGCAGCCGGATTATAACCATGAGCCAGGAATATGTGAGTTTCTATCCTGGCTACTCACTCCCTGTGTGGCCTCAGACAATATGCTTAACTCTGTAACATCTTGACCTACACGGTGGCTGGCAACATTCCTTTCTGTGCTCTGCAGAGCACGTAAACATTTGTCCTTGTCCATGAGGTCTGTGTTCGTTCTACTGGAATTATTAAAAGTCGCCCTTGTAGTTGTTTCCAGAGCCAAAATGTGTCTATCAACTCTCAACTGTTTCAAAACTTGTTATTTTTTAGTAAATGTGATAGAAAATAGCTCTCTGGTCATCAAGATTTTGTTGCATACTCCTCCTCATCATTTATTTTATAGCAACACTAATATACATGGCCCTATATAGAAAGTATCTGTTAAACCAGTGAATCTTTTGTGATACTATGGGATTTGGTCCATTACCTCCCATGTTATGTTGCTCTGAAATCATGGACACTGCAAGGTTAAGGATTACAGGATTCAAACACACAGATAATGGATAGATTTAGTGAAGTCAGCAGGCGATGGGCAAATTGGGTAGGCAACATCAGAGCTTGGAAGATGGCATAAAGACATTTCTCTTACCAAAAAAAAAATGTAAATATTGGTACAATCATTGGCAATTTAATGAGTAACATTTACTTCTTATTCCCAAAACATAGTTTTGTGGGGGTTTGTTTGGGAGTTGCAGGCATTTTTGTATTTTGTATGAAACAGTAACTATTAAATAATCACTGAAATCTTGTTTGTAGCATAAGCCAAATTGGAAGTTTTGGTTTATTCCTCCATGGGAAACAAAGCATGCTTGCTGCAATTCTTGGGGGTGCGCACACACTTTGGCTTGGTTCATGCATTACTGATACCAAGCACTGATTTAGAACTGAAACAGCTTCCTTGGATTTAGGTGGCAAGGAGAGGTAGAGTTGGGTGTCATATCATTGAACCATTGTAGGGTTGGAAGGGACCTTGGAAGTCTTCTAGTCCAACCCCCTGCCCAAGGCAGGAGACCTCATACCATCCCGGACCTCATACCATTCCGGACAGGTGGCTGTCCAATCTTTTCTTGAAAACCTCCAGCGATGGGGTGCCCACAACATCGGGCAGCAAGCTTAATGGTTCCACTGCTTAATGGTTCTCACTGTCAGGAAATTCTTCCCTCTGACGAGTTTCCACCCATTGGTTCTTGTCCTACCCTCAGGCGCAATGGAGAATAAATCGATGCCCTCTTCCCTGTGGCAACCCTTCAGATATTAGAAGACTGCTATCATGTCTCCCCTCAGTCTTCTCTTCATTAAGCTAAACATACCTAGTTCTTGTAGTCGTTCTTTATAGGATTTAGCCTCCAGACCCCTTATCATCTTTGTTGCTCTTCTCTGCACCCCTTGTCACTGGCATACCGGTGACACCAAACCCCCAAACTCTGAATGATCTCTCCCAGTGATTTCATGTAGATGCTAAATAACATAGGAGACAAAACAAAACCCTGAAGAATCCCACAGGTGAGTGGCAACGGTGTTAAACGGGAATCCCCCAGCACCACCTTCTGAGTTCTCTCCTCCAGTAAGGACTGGAGCCACTGTAAAACAGTACCCCCAAGTCCCATTTCAGGGAGCTGGGTCAGGAGGATACTGTGGTCAATAGTATCAAAAGCCGCAGAGAGGCCCAGCTAAACCAGCAGGGACATAGACCCCCCTATCCAGTTCCCAGCGTAGGTCATCCACCAAGGCAACCCAAACCATCTCTGTTCCATATCCAGGCCTGAAGCCAGATTGAAATGGGTCTAAACAATTTGTCTCATCCAGGATCCTCTGGAGCTGAGAGGCCAAGAATGGAATATTAAATACTGGTCAGCAACATACTCTCTAATTTTCAGCCCTGCTGGGCTGGGCTCCGCCTCTCGTGGCTTCGCCCCTACGTGCGCGCGTGATTCCGCCCCCCCATGCGCTGGGTTCCGTCACCACTGAAACCTAACGCGATTGCTGCATGGAGAAGGAAGAGAACTTCGCAGAGGAAAGCTGAGTCAGGGACCTTGCTGGTCAGTCATTATTCAGCATTGTGGGGTCCAAAGAGGGCTTTTTAAACAATGGTCTTACTATTGCCTCCTTTAAGGATCCTACCCTGTTGCAATGAGGCGTTCAACACTCCTTCTACCCCCTTGGCCAGTCCCTTTCTCACAGCTTTTATAATCCAGGAAGGGCAAGATTCCAGCAGACCCATGGTAGCCCTCCCTTCCCCAAAGGTCCTGACCACATCATCAGGCTGCAGAAACTGAAACTCATCTATTAACACAGGGCAAGCAGGGGCCATAGTCACATTCACAGGGCCTGAATCAACTACAGTCAGAGCAGATCTAAGCAATTTTGCCTGCAAAGTGTTGTGGAAACTCTTCACAGCACGCTACAGTGTGGTCTGCCTCATCTTTCTTGAGGTCAGCATGTAACAGGCCCTTAACCATTCAAAAAAGCTCTGCTGGGTGATTCTGTTCAGATCCAATGGTGGCAGAGAAGAATGACTTCTTTGCCACTACCACAGCCATGGAATAGGCCTTCCGATGGGCCTTAGCTTGTGTTTGATCAGATTTACTCTGAGTTTTCCACCATCTTCACTCAAATCTATGTCTCATTTGTTTCATCGCCACCAGCTCCCCAGTAAACCAGGTGGCTAGTTTGGCTCTACTTTGTCAGGGACATTTAAGAGCAATCATGTCAATGGCTTTTTCCATTGACTCATTCTAGAGATCAACCAGGGATTCAACAGAATTACCTGCCGAGGAGACAGGGAATTACCTCAAGGGCAACCAGGAAACCATTTGGATCCATCAATCTCCTCGGGTGGATTGGCTTAATCTGGCCCTCATCCCTGCAAACTCTCTGGGTTCCAGTGAGTCCAAATGACAACAGATAATGGTCTGTCCGCCACAATGGAACTACAGAAAGTTCCTTCACACCCAGGTCACGGGAATCTATGCCAGTACAGAAGACTAGTTCTAAGGTGTGGCCTGTAACATATATATTCTAGCCTTCACAGTTACAAAAAAAAAGGACTAACATATGGTTAAGCCATACTTCAAATAGTGAGGGTTTTTTAAAAAAAGAAAAATCAGCAATACATGCTCAGTTCCAAAATGTGAATTTATGAGGCTGTCACTCAAAGGATTGGCTTAGTAATGCCAGAATGTCATCTCATAAAGAAAAGAATTCTGATACTGCTGAACGGATACTGGCTGTTTCATTAAAAACAATATGCAAATTATGCTTCTAACATGTGGCACAGATGTTTGTTGGCAAGTGCCATTGCCAACTATCAAGGTGTGGTGGTGGGATGGAGAAGGAAATTGACCTGGACAGAAACGATCAGCACGGAGTGCCTATGGTAGAGGTTGTAAGGCAAGAAACACCCATCCACATCCATAGTTCAAACTCAGACACCAATTGCTTCACCACAACATCTTGTTGGTTGTGAATAAGGACAGATACCCCAATGTGGTGTCTGCCCAGGTCATGAATATTCATATGCTATCTGCATAGACCAATGGAAGTGCTGGAGGGGCGGAGTCACGAGATATAAGAGACTCAGCAGGAGGAGGGGGAGTTTCAGATAGAGAGTTTTGAGAGAGTTGAAGAGTTTGGGCGGGAAAGTGGTGGTTGAGAGGGGATGAAGGAGGATGTTCGTTAAGAGTTAACAACATTGCTTGAATTATCTACATCTGTAACAATAAACAATTTCTATTTGGTTCTTTTAAAATGACATATGGCCTGGACCTCGATTAATAATAATAGGTAATGTTGATGTAATCAACTGGTGGCAGCTGAGGGGCACGTAGTGTGAGCTCCTAGTTTGGTGAAACAAGCAGGGGCCACGTGGGGATCGTGACACCCACCACCACCTTATAGAAGCAAAAAGTGATACATCATGCTATTAATACGACAATTAGCTTTAGGTCTACTGGAACTCTTAGTGTTGACTACACCTTGTATATAATAATTATGTTCCATCAAGTTGTTTCCAACTGATGGTAGACCCCTCCTCCAGGGTTTTCTGTACATAAAATACTCAGAAGTGGTTTAACAGTCCCTCCTTTGGGTAGCTCCCTATGACTGAGTAACTGGCCCCAAGCTGCACCCCATCAGCCACACAAGCTCTGTGTGATCTTGTTGGCTACTCTCCTGGGAGGCACGGAGGGAATTCAAAGCTGTAACACAGGCAAACAAGACATTCTTGAATCTGTGATTTTCAATGGAAACAAGTGTCACACTCGTGTCTGTTGAACAACGTGCAAAATTGATATGACTTCTGTGGGTGTTCTGGTGTTTTATAGGATTTGTATGGCCTACTGTAAGTAAACCTTTTAAAAAGTCAAAATGTTTTAATGTTTTGGTATGGAAAGGCTTTCATGAATCCTGGAACTCTGGGCTTGATTTCATCCTTTTCATGGGAAACTCTCTAATCTACTTTGACTGGCAAATGAAAGGAAGAAAATCCTGTTCTGATAGTCAAAGGTAATGTTATGAGTGCCTCCCACCCCCCACCCCCAGACTTCACTCATTTTAAAAATAAAGACAGTAGGGCAGAAGGAACAGTTTTACTCTTGTCCTTTTTGTGGCTTTTCATGCTGGAAAGAGCTATGTAGTCATGAAGCTAAAGCTCAGAGACAGCTCATTGAAATAAATGGAAAAAATTCCTTTGGTTTTAGTGAGTGCTGGATAAGGACCCAGATGATTCTTCTGTGTTGATGTTTCATCCAAGTCTGGACAGTTTAGCAATGCATTCAGGGAGTTAAAGGCAGTTAGTGTACCATTCAGTTTACTGAATGCACTTACAATATAGCAAAAGAGGCTGTTTGAAAATATCCTCAGAAGTCTATACTGTTCACTCTTCTATTAACTTGCCCAATCCTGGACCAGAAGCATTGGCAGATAGGAGGTCAGTGACTATTGTGAAGACATTTACTACCATTACTGCTCTACTGTAACTGATTGTAGATGTCCATATCCTCTGATCCCACTGAGAAATCTTAGAGGGGAGTATATAACCTAAATGAAGCTTTTTCCTTCAGACATAGGACCAAGTCTGAATGAGGGAGAGCCTTTAATAATCAAATTCACCACCAGATTACCAACAATTTTTAGTTATGTTGAATTAATATTACTATTTTGCTAGTTAAGCTCCAAAATAAATGGGAGAGGGGAGTTACATGGCTTCTTCACTGTTGAACCCTAGTGGCACATTGGCTATTGATTCCTTCAAAAATGCTCTTTTTGTTGTTGCTTTAAAATGGCCTTCCTTAATCTGTCACTTTAAAAAAACAACAACCACGGACTAACATCCCATTATGTTAGAGATCTAATATATCTGCAAAATATGAGGTTGGGGAAGGTTATATGACCTAAAATATGGGATTTTAGCTTCCAAGTTCTAACATATGCAGCACCAACAATACTGACTTTCCAAAATAAAATTAGACTTTTTAAAAGTATTTTAACAGCATTTAAATCATATTTGAAGTCCAAAGACAGACTATTTAGTTTGCAATATGTACAAATGCAATATGTACAACATGTACAAAGCCGATTTTAATAATCTCAGAACAAGGATGAGTAAGGTCCCATGGCAGGAGATCCTAACAAGAAATGGAGTCCAAGAAGGGTGGAAGTTTCTAAAAAAAAGAAATTCTAAAAGCATAACTACAAATAATTCCAACAAGAAAAAAAGGTTGTTGTTGTTTAGTCGTTAAGTCTTGTCCGACTCTTCGTGACCACATGGACCAGAGCATGCCAGGCCTTCCTGTCTTCCACTGCCTCCTGGAGTTGGGTCAAATTCATGTTGGTAGCTTCGGTGACACTGTCCAACCATCTCGTTCTCTGTCGTCTCCTTCTCCTCTTGCCTTCACACTTTCCCAACATCAGGGTCTTTTCCAGGGAGTCTTCTCTTCTCATGAGATGGCCAAAGTATTGAAGCCTCAGCTTCAGGATCTGTCCTTCCAGTGAGCACTCCGGGTTGATTTCCTTCAGAATGGATAGGTTTGTTCTCCTTGCAGTCCAGGGGACTCTCAAGAGTCTCCTCCAGCACCACAATTCAAAAGCATCAATTCTTCGGTGGTCGGCCTTCTTTATGGTCCAGCTCTCGCTTCCATACATCACTACTGGAAAAACCATAGCTTTGACTATGCGGACCTTTGTCGGCAAGGTGATGTCTCTGCTTTTTAAGATGCTGTCTAGGTATGTCATCGCTTTCCTCCCAAGAAGCAGGCGTCTTTTAATTTCGTGGCTGCTGTCACCATCTGCAGTGATCATGGAGCCCAAGAAAGTAAAATCTGTCACTTCCTCCATATCTTCCCCTTCTATTTGCCAGGAGGTGATGGGACCAGTGGCCATAATCTTAGTTTTTTGGATGTTGAGCTTCAGACCATTATTTGTGCTCTCCTCTTTCACCCTCATTAAGAGGTTCTTTAATTCCTCCTCACTTTCTGCCATCGGAGTGGTATCATCTGCATATCTGAGGTTGTTGATATTTCTTCTGGCAATCTTAATTCCGGTTTGGGATTCCTCCAGTCCTGCCTTTCGCATGATGTATTCTGCATATAAGTGAAATAAGCAGGGAGACAATATACAGCCTTGTCGTACTCCTTTCCCAATTTGGAACCAATCAGTTCTTCCATATCCAGTTCTAACTGTTGCTTCCTGTCCCACATATAGATTTCTCAGGAGATAGATAAGGTGGTCAGGCACTCCCATTTCTTTAAGAACTTGCCATAGTTTGCTGTGGTCGACACAGTCAAAGGCTTTTGCATAGTCAACGAAGCAGAAGTAGATGTTTTTCTGGAACTCTCTGACTTTCTCCATAATCCGGCGCATGTTAGCAATTTGGTCTCTAGTTCCTCTGCCCCTTCGAAATCCAGCTTGTACTTCTGGGAGTTCTCAGTCCACATACTGCTGAAGCCTACCTTGGAGGATTTTGAGCATAACCTTGGTAGCGTGTGAAATGAGTGCAATTGTACAGTAGTTGGAGCATTCTTTGGCACTGCCCTTCTTTGGGATTCGGATGTAGACTGATCTTTTCCAATCCTCTGGCCACTGCTGAGTTTTCCAAAGTTGCTGGCATATTGAGTGTAGCACCTTAACAGTGTCATCTTTTAAGATTTTAAATAGTTTGACTGGAATGCCATCACCTCCACTGGCCTTGTTGTTAGCCATGCTTTCTAAGGCCCACTTGACTTCGCTCTCCAGGATGTCTGGCTCAAGGTCAGCAGCCACACTATCTGGGTTGTCCGGGACATCCAGATCTTTCTGGTATAATTCCTCTGTGTATTCTAGCCACCTCTTCTTGATGTCTTCTGCTTCTGTGAGGTCCCTACCATTTTTGTCCTTTATCATGTCCATCTTTGCACAAAATGTTCCTTTAATAGCTCCAATTTTCTTGAACATATCTCTGGTTTTTCCCTTTCTATTATTTTCCTCTATTTCTTTGCACTGTTCATTTAAGAAGGCCCTCTTGTCTCTCCTTGCTATTCTTTGGAAGTCTGCATTCCATTTTCTGTAACTTTCCCTATCTCCCTTACATTTTGTTTCCCTTCCCTTCTCTGCTATTTGTAAGGCCTCATTGGACAGCCACTTTGCTTTCTTGCATTTCCTTTTCTTTGGGATGGTTTTTGTTGCTGCCTCCTGTACAGTGTTACGAGCCTCCATCCATAGTTCTTCAGGCACTCTGTCCACCAAATCTAGTTCCTTAAATCTGTTCTTCACTTCCACTGAGTATTCATAAGGGATTTGGTTTAGATTATACCTGACTAGCCCAGTGGTTTTTCCTACTTTCTTCAGTTTAAGCTTGAATTTTGCTATAAGAAGCTGATGATCAGAGCCACAATCAGCTCCAGGTCTTCTTTTTGCTAACTGTATAGAGCTTCTCCATCTTTGGCTGCAGAGAAGATAATCAATCTGATTTTCGGTATTGCCGATCTGGTGATGTCCATGTGTAGAGTCGCCTCTTGTGTTGTTGGAAAAGAGTATTTGTGATGACCAGCTTGTTCTCTTGACAAAACTCTATTAGCCTTTGCCCTGCTTCGTTTTGAACTCCAAGGCCAAACTTACCTGTTGTTCCTTTTATCTCTTGATTCCCTACTTTAGCATTCCAGTCCCCTATAATGAGAAGGACATCTTTCTTTGGTGTCAGTTCTAGAAGGTGTTGTAAGTCTTCATAGAATTGGTCAATTTCAGCCTCTTCAGCATGGGTGGTTGGTGCATAAACCTGGATTACTGTGATGTTGAAAGGTCTGCCTTGGATTCGTATTGAAAGCATTCTATGATTTTTGAGATTGTATCCCAGTACAGCTTTTCCCACTCTTTTGTTGACTATGAGGGCTACTCCATTTCTTCTACGGGATTCTTGCCCACAATAGTAGATATGATAATCGTCTGAATTGAATTCGCCCATTCCCGTCCATTTTAGTTCACTGACGCCCAGGATGTCAATGTTGATTCTTGCCATCTCCTGTTTGACCACATCCAGCTTACCAAGGTTCATAGATCTTACATTCCAGGTTCCTATGCAGTATTTTTCTTTGCAGCATCGGACTTTCCTTTCACTTCCAGGCTGAGCGTCCTTTTGGCTTTGGCCCAACCACTTCATTAGCTCTGGAGCTACTTGTACTTGTCCTCCGCTCTTCCTCAGTAGCATTTTGGACGCCTTCCAACCTGAGGGGCTCATCTTCCAGCGTCATATCTTTTAGCCTTTTATTTCTGTCCATGGAGTTTTCTTGGCAAAGATACTGGAGTGGCTTGCCAGTTCCTGCTCCAGGTGGATCGCGTTTAGTCAGAACTCTCCACTATGACCTGTCCATCTTGGGTGTCCCTGCACGGCATAGCCCATAGCTTCTCTGAATTACTCAAGCCCCTTCGCCATGACAAGGCAGCAATCCGTGAAGGAGGAAAAAAGATGGGAGGCAGCAAAAAAGGCCAGCGTGACTTCACAAAAAGTTTAGGGAGGACCTAAAAACCAAAAAAGACATGTTCAGGAGGTAGAAAGAAGGCCAGGTCACCAAGGAGGAGTACAGACAAGTAGCAAGGAAATGCAGGGATGGCGTTAGGAGGGCAAAAGCTGAGAATGAGCTGAGGTTAGCTAGAGACACTAAAAGCAATAAAAAAGCATTCTTCAGGTATGCGAGTAGCAAAAGACAAACAAAAGACATAGTGGCACAGCTACTAAATGGAGATGGAAAAATGATAACAGAGGACAAAGAAAAGACAGGGGTGCTCAATTCCTATTTTCCCAAAGGACAGACTATGAAGATCCAGACAAATGTGAAGTGCAAGTGGAGAGGACAGGATTACAGCTTGAGATTGATAAACAAATAGTCAAGGAATACCTTGCCACCTTGAATGAGTTCAACTCAACTATCTAAAAGCCAACATGGATTGGTCAAGAACAAATCCTGCCAGACTAATCTGATCTGATTTTCTGATCAGGTAACCTCTCTGATAGAGGGAATGCTGTAGACATGTGATATCTTGACTTCAGCAAAGCTTTTCACAAAGTGCCCCATGGTACTCTGATTAGTAAGCTAACTAGGTATGGGCTGGATAGATCAAGTGTCATGTGGATACATAATTGGCTACAGAATCATAGTCAGAGGGTGATGATTAATGGGTCCTTCTCAAACTGGGAAGAGGTAACAAGTGGGGTACGCCAAGGCTCAGTCCTGGGTCCAGTACTCTTCAAAATTGTAATTAATGACTGATGAAGGAGTGCAGGGAATACTTGTCAAATTTGCGGATGACACAAAATTGGATGATATAGCTAATACCTTGGAAGACAGAAACAAAATTTAAAATTATCTGAGTAGGCTGGAGCACTGGGCTGAAAACAACAGAATGAAATTCAACAAGGATAAGTGCAAACTACTGCACCTAGAAAAAAAGAAACCAAATGCACTGTTACAAGATTGGGGATACCTGGCTCAGCAAAACTACGAACGAGAAGGATCTTTGAGTCGTTGAAGATCACAAACTGGATATGAGCCAACACTGTGATGTGGCTACAAAAAAGGCAAATGCTATTTTAGGCTGCATTAATAGAAGTAGAGTTTCCAAATCCCACGAGGTGCTAGTCCCCCTCTATTCAGCACTGGTTAGGCCTCACCTTGAGTATTGTGTCCAGTTCTGGACACCACACTTCAAGAACGATGCTGACAAATTGGAACAAGTTCAGAGGAGGGTGACAAGGATGATCAGGGGGCTGGAAACCAAGCCTTATGAGGAAAGGCTGAACGAATTGGGCATGTTTAGCCTTGAGAAAAGAAGACTGAGGGGTGATATGAGAGCACTTTTCAAATATTTGAAAGGCTGTCATAGAGAGGAGGGGCAGGATCTGTTCTCGATCATCTCTTAGTGCAGGACACATAACAATGGGCTCAAGTTAAAGGATGCCAGATTTCGGTTGAATATCAGGAAAAACATCCTAACTGTTAGAGCAGTGCGATAGTGGAACCAGTTACCTCGGGAGTTGGTGAGTGCTCCAACACTGGAGGCATTCAAGAAAAACTTAATCACCTGGCAGATATGCTTTGATTGTATTACAATTGTAGGTTGCTTTTTAGTGTGTTTGACCGAAAAACAAAATAACATAGTTAACATATAACATGTTAAATTTAATGTGTTATTTTAAATCTCTGTTTCAGACCCAGATTCATAGGCCAGTTCTTGCTTGCAGACCATCCCTATCTCCTGGATAGGTCCTATAGTCTAGTGACACAGCAAGCCATGCTCTACCTAGATAAGAATCTTTGGCATTTCTAGTTAAAAGAAAGAGTTCTTTTTGTTTGGAGACCACAGAGAGCTGCTGCATGCTGCAGTTGGCTCAGCATAAGCTGCTTTCACACATTCACCATGATGGCTGTGAAGATGCCTACTATCTCTTTAAAAAACAGATGGTGATGAAACATGAACACAGGGACATATTTTCTTTTGATATTAGGATATGATTAACATCAGTTATTTTGGAAAAATGCCAAAAAAAATACTTGAGAGAGACGCTAAAACTGTAGATGAATCCACAGGTTTATTTTATTGGGTGACTTGAGTTCTGCCAAATATTTGTAGTGTAAAGAAATCATAAAAAATTGCTGGTGGTCCTCGCTTGGTGGGTTCTTCTCACATATTTAAGAAAGTTGTGTGAAGAATGTTTGATCTATTAGCTGAAAAACAAATTAAAATCTTCAAGAGAAATAAATGGAGTATAGATGATGGAAATACATTTTCTCTTATCTGAGACAGAGTAGGAATTTTTGCTCTAGGCTTTATTTGCCTTTAATTATCATAGGTTGGATTTCCTCTGCTAGATTCATGGAAGTTTAGTCTGTCTCTATCTACCTTCTGTTTTGAAATAACATGCATACCTGTTAATGATTATCAATGATGGTTGTGTATTTTGGTTGCCTGTACATTAGGAAAATAGTCAGTTTGTTTTAATAATTTCTGAAAAGGTTATCCATTTCACTTCGGAAATTTTTTTAAAAAATGATTATGATCTCTGAAAAACATTGCATGCTTTCTGGGTTCAAAATGAACACCCACCTAAATCCTATAAGTATTCATACAGTGTATCCTTGCAAATGAACTAGAGCAGCTATCCTGTGGCTGCTCAAGTCCTTCACAGTCCTTTGTAGGAACTGAATACCTTCCAATAGTGCCCTGAGCATTGCAAATGACATCTCTCATGTATGACTCATATTCCCAACTACTCCTAGGAGAAATGTGCATATAATTTGCAGCATTGGTTCAGCAGAAGCTATTGGTTTTGACCTGCTGGGGTGGATTGTGCTCTTGATTTATTTTTTAGTTGCTGATTATTTTTAAAGTCTCTCTATAAAACTGATGCTCTGTGCTTTTTGTCTGAAGCAAAAACTAATGCTAATGTTTCCAGTGGGAATATGTAACAAAAGGATCCCTCACTTTTAATGTATCCTGGGATAATTATTATCTCTTGTGTGCTGTGTTTATAGCAGTGACCTGTTTCAAAACAGTATCTGGATTATTAGCTGTGACATTTGTTGAGAGGTCATTAGGTTGTAACTAATTAATGGCTGATCCCTGTAGATTTCACATCTACCCCACCACACCTTATGATTACAACAAGTTCTTGACTATAGCCCAAGATGCATTGCTGGACAAGATAGTCTAGAGGTCTGATCTAATATGCACATACGGAGTGTGCTACATTTTACCATGTTGCCCAAAGTTTCCCCAAAATAAATAGTATGCACACAGCATCAACATTTTAGATTAGATCATAAGGTGCTAGCAGCCAGTTAGTTGAATTACATTTACATCATCTGATTTCAGAATAGCTGAAATCAGCCATCTGGTATCGTAATTTCCAACTAAACAATTTTAGGTCCTAAAATTATCTCAAGGATGGGATCCTCCCGGTTTCTTAAAGTTACAAGGAAGCATTTAGGTTCAGGGGAATAGGCAAGATCCCACTGTTCATATTGAGGGACTTGTGTAATCAAAAAGTGGGTATGATTTGCATTCATAATCCTTCACAAAGAGAAGGGGAAAAACCTATAGACATGCATTTGTTTATTGAGAATAGGTTGACCTGTCTGCACAGAACGGAACATTTTAACCAAGAATTCTTTATGTGGTCTTCAATTTAATTAGGAATTCTGCTTTCTGAATCTGTGGGCAGTAGTCTTAATGAATGACAGCATTTATACATGGCCTTTTCATCTCAGGATATAAAAGCACTTCACAAATACTGATCAACCTCACTGATGTATATCCACTGACAGGCAGCCGCCTCTTAGAGAGGCAGCATGCGGTTGCCATTGTGGCTGGCACAACCCAGGGCAAATGTTGTTGCCCATCTGGAAGAAGCTGAGAAATAACAAGCAAGATGTTTTATGTAAGTTGTTTTCCCCAATAGCGAGAAGCAATTATGCTTCCATATTTGGTTACTTATTTATATGACACATAGGATAACATGTTTAAAAAAACCAAAAGTTCTTTCAGACTCTATGTCAACAGTCTGGGTCCACCTCAGATCAACAGCAGTGGAAAGACTGTCAAGTGGCCTAAAGAAGATGTGTTTGGAAACCTCAGCCCCATGAACAGGTGTTTGTACATCAGAGGGTCTGTTTTGCTATATTTTGATAAGCCAAAGGCCATAGAAACTTTTCTATTCATTTTTCCTCAGGTGGAAGTGCAAATTGGGCTGCTGCACTGGCACAAAGTACTCTGCCACCTATTTGCTTAAATCAGGACTGGCCAACCTCCAGAGGTCTGAGAGTTGCACCCATCTGTACTTGGAGCTGGGGGGGGGGGGCTGTCCTACAACTCGCCCATACCAAAACATTTTTCATTAACAAAATGAAAAAGACCCCTATTTCTATTAAAGCAACAACAACAACATTCAACCTGTACGGGCTGTGCTGGAGAACCTGAGCAAAACTGCCTTCCACTCTTCTTAAAGGGATTTTCTGACCCATCTTTTTAAAAAAATTAATTATAGGCAGTGTGTGGGGACACAAGTGCTGGAGCACCACATTTGGGCTTCAGGGTGTCACTTTGCTAATCCCTACTGTCTTCAGCAACCTGATACAGTCTGTTTTTTCTGTGTGCCCTCTCTCTTTTGTGTGGAAATGTTAGTTTTTAAAATACCTGTGATTGTCCAGTTGTTAAAAAATAAATTTCCCATTTTTTCCCCTTTCATAATGGCATATTATCTTCTGACATCCAAGGCACCATTTCCCCCCTCAATTGATTCAGAGTAACAATAGCCTGGTTTCAATTTTGTCTCAGGTTGTGTTAACCCACCGTTGTATCCATATTCAAACATTCCCCTCTGTGCATGTAATGTGGAGGAGTCAGCCTGCTGCCCAACTCTTGATATCATGCACGTGGCCATTCCTGTACCCAGCATCTCTGTGTTCTGGTCCGTACAATGTTGGCTAAGGGCAATAGGGTATAAAGTGCATAGTCTCCTCTTTACAAATGTTGCTGTCAGAACATGGAAGTCAGAGGTGAGGCACAGACCTTATGAGAGGGGACAGCTAGTAGAGTCTTGTTCTCCCTTCTCTTTTAATCAATTGGCTGAGCTTGAAATCAGTGGTTCAACATACAGTATGCATGTGAGGGGACCGAGTACCTCATACAGTATTTCCAGTTAGTTACAGAGGGTCTGCAAGGTCACTGTTTGGAGTTTCAAAAGGGATTGTTTTCCAAATAGATATTCACTCAGGATAAAATATAATATTTGGTGACGTACATAGTCTGCAAAGCTTTCCTCCTCTAACTTCTCAATACACGTGCAAGCAGCATGGCTTTACTGATCCAGTGATATCTACAATCAAGTCATTTACTCTGCTTACTATCTGCAACATCTTTGTTACAATCTGTTAGTGCTGAAAGCTTGCACAGTTTGTGGCTTTTCGCTTGGGCTTGTTACATGGGCTTAAGAATCTGATGGAATTACTCTCACCAGCAATACGCCTCCCCCGGAAAGTACACTCCCACATAGCTGCAATTTCCCAACAAAGTACTTAAAGGTAAGTGATAGACACTTCCTTTCATCCCATCTAAATCTGACACGGAATTAGAATTTTTCTGTGTCTTAATATATAACGGTTGACATTTTATATCTTTGATAATTAAAATAGGAAATCTTGAGTGAGGTTTCACAATGAAGGCAGTGTGACTGCATTTGTTTTCACAGGCATCATCACATAACTTACAGTGGTGCCTCGCTAGACGATGTTAATCCGTTCCACGAGGATCGCTGTCTAGCGAAAACATCGTCTAGCGAAGCACGTTTTCCCATTGGAATGCATTGAAATCGCTTCAATGCGTTCCAAGGGAAAATGCAGTCGTCTAGCGAAAATTTCCCATAGGGAAACATCGTCCAGCGAGTGCGGGTCCCCATAGGAATGCACTGACAGCTGCACTGACAGCTTTTCACCACTAGTCGGCGCACTCCTATGGGGAAACCTCATCGTCTAGCGAAAATCGCCATAGGGAAACATCGTTTTGCGAAGCGCAGTAGTGATCGCAAAAAGGCATCGTCTAGCGATTTCCTCGTCCTGCGAGGCAATCGTCTAGCGAGGCACCACTGTATTGTGACTGGATTTTCCTTTGAACAAATTTGTGAAGCAAAAAAAGCAGCTTAATACATCTTCATGTTAGATCTTTATGCACTGTTTTTCACAACTATTCATAGCTAGTGTTTGTCTCTCTGATCTTCTGTTCCTTCAGCATCATTAGAACAAAAACTTCAGCAGAGCATCTTCCTTCTCCCTCGTCATCTAATCCAACCAATTAGAAATTGTTTAATAAACAGGCTGACACCACATGTTGGTTCGGGTTGGTTCAGATTCTTCAAAACCAAAGAACCAAAATGAACCGAACCAACTAACTTTTAAAGCAATTTCTGGTTTGCTGGTTTGGTTTTGCCCATTTTCTCCCCTTCTCACACCCACAGCCTGTCCCCAACTCCTCCCTCCCTCCCCTTCCCTCATTCCCCTGCTCCCTGCCCCCCAACCCCTACCTGGTCCTGCCACCTTCTGCTCCTCCTCCATCCTTGTCCTGGTGATGGCAGTGTGGCCTTCCAGGAGCCCAGGCTCTGCCTTCTGCACATGTGCCAGGGTTCCAGCTGATCTCCCTGATCAACTGGGACCCTTGTGCACGCACATACACAGAGATAGCAGAACCAGCTCATGGAAGTCAGGCCACTATCTATGAAGATGGCAGTGGCGGAGGCAATATTTCCTCTAAGCTGTGCGGCTGCGCAGCAGCATGGCTCTGGATCAGAACTGCCTATTTGCTTCCATTCACAGTTTGAACCCTGCATGCATGGGGCAGCATTAGAGGGAACATTGGATGGTAGAAGAAGGAGTAGAGGAGGCAGCAGCAGCACAAGGTAGGGAGGTGATGGGGCACTGGGAAGAGGGCAAGCAGGTGGTAGAGGGAGTGAGGGGTTTAGTTTCTTCTCCCCCCAGGCAGAAACTTTTAAAAAAAAATGAGCTGGTTAATGGTTCGTTATTTTAAAAAATTCAGAAAGTTTGTGGTTTGTGGGTAGCCACAAACCGCTATCACAAAACACCATTTTCCATGCCCATCTCTAGTTTGAAAGAATAAGCATTTTATTCTAGAGACTGCCCTTTACCTGTGCTGACCTTTGCTAACCTTCATTTGATCTTAGATTGCTTTCTTAGGTTTTTTGCTGTCCTTTCCTTCTCCCAACATTTTCTTTCCCTCCAAGTAGGAGACATCTTGCTTTTGTTCTTAAGAGATGTAAAGGGCAGCCATGGCTCCTGACATCTCCAACATAGTTATCTAGATCTAGGACTTCTGTCACTCTTTGTATTGCAAGTGTAATAATCACAAGCTTTCTTATTTTCTTAAAAAGAAGAGTGGTCATGGTTCCTTTACAAAGAGAGAACTGTGCCCAGGAAAGAATAAATACTGCCAGACTAACCTGTCTCATTTTTTTGATTGGGTAACCTCCCTGATAGACAGAGGGAATGCTGTAGACATAGTATATCATGACTTCAGTGAAGCTTTTGACAAAGTGCCCCCTGATATCCTGATTAGCAAGTTAACTAGCTATGGGCTGGATAGAACAACTGTCAGGTGGATACGTTGTTGGCTACAGAATCGTAGTCAGAGGGTGATGATAAATGGCTCCTTCTCAAACTGGGAGGAGGTAAAAAGTGGGGTACCCCAGGTATCAGTCCTGGGCCCAGTGCTATTCAATATTTGGAATAGAAACAAAATTCAAAATGATCTAGATCGGCTTGAGCACTGGGCTGAAAAGAGCAGAATGAAATTTAACAGGGATAAGTGCAAAGTACTGCACCTAGGAAAAAGAAACCAAACACACAGTTAAAAGATGGGGGGATACCTGGCTTAGCAATACTACCAGTGACAAGGATCTTGGAGTCGTAGATAGCAAGGTGAAAATGAGCCAACAGTGTGATGTGGCTACAAAAAAGACAAATGCTGTTTTAGGCTGCATTGATAGAAATATAGTTTCCAAATCCCTCGAGGTGCTAGTTCCCCTCCATTCAGCACTGGTTAGGCCTCATCTTGAATACTGTGTCGAGTTCCCGACACCGCACTTCAAGAAGGATGCTAGCAAGTTGGAACAAGTTCAGAGGAGGGCAACAAGGATAATCAGGGGGCTGGAAACCAAGCCCTATGAGGAAAGCTTGAAAGAATTGAACGTTTAAAAGAATTAAAAGAATGTTTAGCCTTGAGCAAAGAAGACAGAGGGGTGATATGATAACTCTTTTCAAATACTTGAAAGGCTGTCATACAGAGGAGGGGCAGGATCTGTTCTCGATCATCCCAGAGTGCAGCACATGCAACAAAGGGCTGAAGTAACAGGAAGCCAGATATTGATTGTATATCAGGAAAAACGTCCTAACTGTTAGAGCAGTATGACAGTGGAACCAGTTACCTTGAGAGTTGGAGGCACTGGAGGCATTCAAGAAAAACTTAGATAAGCACCTGACAGATATCCTTTGATTTGTATCCTGCACTGAGCAGATGGTTGGACTCAATGGCCTTATAGGTAGGGTTGCCAGATACATGGGTACCAAAAGGAGGACATAGAAAGACAAAAAAGAGGACAGAGGAGGACATATTGAATGTTTCATTTGAATCGTTCCGGATTAAACCTGCAATCAATACAATTTTATTACAATAGCTGCCAATAAATGTCTCTTAGTGAACTGACCAAGAAACAGTCATGTTAAAAAATAAATTCAATGGAGGCTTTTTTTTTCAAAATACCAAAACCATTTTTAAACAGCCAATTGTACCCGAACCCACCCCGGCCCGGCTGTGGGATCCCCCGGCCGTTCGCACTCTGCACAGGCTCAGAGGCAACCTTGCTAATCTGGACGCCCAAACAAGGCTCCAGCGCAGGCAGGGGGAAAGCGGCGCTGGGCAAAACCGAATGAGGCAGCCTCCCCTCCCCCGAGGGTCATAAGTTCAAGGCTGGGGAGTGTGGGAGTTGAACACACACAGTCCAGACGCTCGCCTTCCCATCGATGCGCTCGGGCGCTGCTTGCTCCTGCCTGCCTGGGCAGGTGGCGCTCCGCTCGCGCTGCCTTTCTGGGCTCCATGTGGGCTGGGCGGGCATGGTGGATCACCAAGCAGCCGCCGCCATGGCAGGAGGGGGTGAGGACTGCGCTCTGGCGCTGGCGGCAGGTAACAGGGCGGGTGGGCAGGTGGGGGCGGGGAAAGACAGGGGGAGGGGGTCCTTCCACCTCTCCCCCTCCCATCCAAAATTATAACATAAAATATACAAAAGCCTGACATTTTAAAGGTTTTTATCTTTGCTTGCCAGACGGAGGACATTAGGCTAAAAAGGAGGACATGTCCTCCTTTTGCCTGACATCTGGCAACCGTACTTATAGGCCCCTTCCAACTTCACTATTCTGTGATTCTGTGATCATTCCAAGTCTCCAAGGACTGGATCCACAAGTTAAGATTTCTCAGTATCCCTAACACGTTTTACCTATTTCTTTTAGTAAATATTTTCTCTTCCCCCGCAAACATGTACAATAAAATTACACTGTGTGGGGAAGAACAATTGAGGTACTGCTATAGGAATATCCTTGTCTTATGTACTCACCATCTTAACATCTAAGGATGATAGGATGGAACAGCTAGGGATGGGTCTTTTGTGAAAGGAAAATAAAAACATGAAAGAGGCTTTGTTTTTCATTTTTCTGTTCTTTCATCAGTTACCAATAGAGAACCCCTTAAACACAAATGATTTGTATTAATGCAAGACTGGTAAATGAAAGTTTCAAGTTTTTTTTCATGTTTCCCTCTTTCATTTAACCTTTCTGTCATCCTTTGTCTGTCATATTCCATGGCAATTTTTTCCCCAACAGTGTTGTGAGGCCTGCTATTAGTAACCGATCAAAATATCAAAGGGGGTGGGGAGAATGGGAATTTTGAATCTGTAAAAGGGCCTGGATTGGTTGGAACCACTTAGGAGTGCTCTTTCTTTGCTTCAGTCATTCCTTGTGGGTGGGGTTACTGTGTGCTGAGCTCCTATTGCCCCGTCCATCTTAGACTGTGCTGCTGCCTGCCTGCTTCTGTGCCCTCTCCAGATCCTTTTTCATTTCTTCTGCCCCCTTTCCTTGATTTTATGGGGAGGGGTCACCCCTCCCCATAAGATTTGGATAGTTTTTGCTCCACCACTGAATAGCCTGCCACTGCCATTATGCTTCCTTGGAATTCTGGCTATAAGCCATCAAAATCTTCAAGAAACCTTTGTTCACTAAATTCACAAATTAGAGTGGAATTACATTTGGATCTGAGACTTCAGAATCAGATACTTTTATGATGCTCAGATGTTCTATGGATCGCATTGCTTGGGATTTTGTAAATACATGCAACATCTAAACATATTTACAGGACACCAGAGTGTCTTCAATGGTATCTGGCCATGCTGCATAAAATTTAAAGGACTGAGCCTTGTGGTGCCGTGTTTAAAATGCTGTACTGCAGCCAAAACTGCTCACAACCTGGGGTTCAATCCCAGGTAACCAGCTCAAGGTTGGCTCAGCCTGCTATCCCTCCAAAGTCAGTAAAATGAGTACCCTGCTCACTGGGGGGGGAGAGCAATGTTTAGCCTGCATAATTAACTTGTAAATTGCCCAGAGAGTGGGCAGGATATAAGCAGCACACTTTGCTTTTGCATTTTTATTAGTACTTCAATAGTATATGGATCACATAAGCCTGCTTATCCAGTTTTATAACTGTTGTGTTAACTATTATTATTTGTAACAATTTGATAATTTCTAAATTTTGCTATAATGAATATAGAAAATTTATTTGTCTTTAAGTGAATTCAGTTTTTTTAAAAAAAAAACCTTGTTTATGAATGTCAGATATTCTGCTTCTGTATCCACAATTCAAAATGTCAGGAAATGGCCTGATATTGCTGTATAATATTGTGCATGTATTGCCAGAAGGAAAAAGAATGTGAAGCTGAACATAGCAAAGGGCAGCTTGAATGTTGACAGTATTAATAGCAGCAGTCAAGATGGTCTACAGCAGTGGCCCCCAACCTTTTCTGAATCGTGGACCGGTTGGGGGAGTGAGGTCCCCGCATGGGGGCGGGCCATCCCCCATGCTCACGGGCGGGCGGGGCACACTCGTGCGCATGTGCGGAGAGGTGGGACGCGTTTGTGGAGGGGTGCGCTTGCGAGCATGCGCAGAGAGGCATGTGCACATTCGTGGAGGGGCAGGGCACGCTCGCGTGCATGCACGGAGGGGAGGGGCGCGTTTGCGGAGCGGCGGGGTATGCTAGCGCGCATGCGCGGAGGTGTGGGGGATGCTCACGGGTAGGCGGGGCACCAGTGCGTGCCGGTGGCAGGCTGTGTGTGCCGGTGGGGGGAGTGCATGCGGGGGGTGGGAGATCTGTCTCCGCGGCCTGGTCCTGCCATGGCCACAGACTGGCACCGGGCCGCGGACCGGGCCGGGCGTTGGGGACCCCTGGTCTACAAGATACCCTCTTGTGTTCACTACCATTCGCAAAGTGATACCAAGCAAGAGAAAATCCCAGAAGCTGACTCCTTTTTTCATCAGTTCACCACTTTTCACCCAAACACAAAGCAATTATCAGGGCTGATTTTGAACAAGTATGAACTGTAGTAAGCACAAGAGGATATCCTGTAGACAATATTGACTGCTGCTCATTGGTGTTGTCAACATTCAGGTTGACCTTTGCTATGTAAAGTTTGGCATTCTTTTTCCTGCTGGCAATATGGTCCCAATATTGGGCCATGTCCTGTTTTGAATCATGGTTTCTTCAAAACACAACAATATCCTACTTCCATAAATGTTTTTTTATTGTTGTTGTTGTTTTTAAGAATTGAATTTCCTGCCTTTTTAAAAGAGAAATTTAAGTATACATACACTACAAACAAATTCCAATAGAAACTTCCCTTACGTAGAAATTGCCCATTGCTAGAGGATCCCAGAAGATGAGCACAGATTTGTACTATGTTTGCTGGAAGAGGACAGAAGCAAGAACAGTTGAGATGTGGCTGTAGTTCCTCTGTACCAAAATATTTTGAAAGGCTGTTTCAGACTTACTGAAATTGTGAAGCAAAGGTGAACGTGCAACACATACGATTGAGAAATGTACGCACATTTTACCGTCTCAGGTAAACCTATGTCACCATACTAGCTTTGCAGAATGCACAGGCAGCCAGAAAGGCAGAAAAGTAGGTGCGCAATCAAGTCAAGACTGAACACTCACTAGGCCAAAAATGAGGCAGTAGGGAGAGAGGAAGACCAAACATGAAACAGATTGCTTCAATCAAGAAACAACAGTTGCAAGCTTGTAAGACCTGAGCAGAACTTACTAGAACATACAATACTGCTAGGAAAGAGGGAGTGCAGTAAGAGCAGAGTAGAAGCTAACATGAGATGCTGTTGATTTGCAAGATTAACATTATATCTGTTAATGATATAACATTTTGGAGTTCATTAACTCATACAGTAACCATAAGACTTAAGATGACCTGGTATGAAGTGGTTAGTGCCCATCTCTAGTTGAAACTATAGCAAGATGTAGGCACTAAAGCAGGGGTCTCAAACTCAATTTACCTGGGGGCCGCTGGAGGCAGAGTCTGGGTGAGGCTGGGCCGCATCAGATTTTCCGCCAAGCGGAGCAAGAGCCTGAGGAAGCCACCCAGGAGTTTCCTTAGCCCGGCTGGGGCTCCGAGGAGGAGGAGGGGCACGTGAGCCCTCGTCGCCGGCCACGACCCCCTCCGGCTCCTTCTTCACTACCACCACCAGCAGCAGCAGCAGGATGAAGAAGCGGAGAAGGGAGGGAGCGCCCGCGACCGCCTAGCGGGGGGGGAGGAGGAGGGCACGACATAAAAAAAAAAAAACACCCTCACAGAATTTGCCTTGCCAAAGGAGAAAAGCCCCCACTGGTACCCCGCGAAATTAAACAGAATGGGGCGGGGGACCCCACAGGTGCGCACGCGCGTGCGCATGCACACAAACACACACACACACGGAGGTCCGGCAACCTTCCTCTGAGGGCCCCCCATCAAAAAAGGCGTACTAAGCAGCAGCAGCTACCCCCACCACGACAGAGGAGCAAACTTTGTGAGGTGAGCCCAGGCAGCCTCCAGAGCCGAGGCGGCTGAAGCAGGATGAAGAGGAGGAGGAGGAGGAGGAGGATGAAGCACCGCCGGGTGCTGAGGTGGCCGCTGGCCGGGCTGGTGCTGGGGGTGCCAGAGAAAGAGGGCCAGAGAGCCGCTTTCCTGGAAGGGGTGGCTGCGGCGGCAGCTGCTGTTGGCGGCTTGGAAGCGCTCTTCTTCGAGGACGGGCCAGGAGCAAGCTCCGCTCTCAGGCATCGCTTGGTGGCAGCTCGGGCGCTCGGGGAAAAGGGCCGGCAATGCGCTTCGCTCGCCGGCTCTCCCCCAAGACAGCGCCTCTTGCACCCTCCATCCGGAACTGCAGCCTACCAGCCGGCAGATAGGCGGGCTGGCAGGCAGGCTGCAGTTCCGGATGGAGAGTGCAAGAGGCGCTGTCTTGGGAGAGAGCCGGCGAGTGAGGTGAGGCTTTTTTTGACTCTTGACAGCAGAGGACGCGTGGGCGCTTCGGGGGGGGCAGGCAAGGCGGGGGCCACAAACTATCATCCGGCGGGCCGCAAATGGCCCGCGGGCCGCATGTTTGAGACCCCTGCACTAAAGCAATGCTAACATCAAGAGCGACTTCCCTAGCCACAAAGGAAAATGTAGTAATTTCACAGCTTAAACAAGTGAGCTTCTGAATATTTGTTCTCTTTTTAAAAATATATATTTCAAAATATTTTTACAACCAGAGCCACAGAATCCCTTCACAATGCCAATTTGGCCAGTAAGCAGTTAAAAAGTTCTCCTCTTGAGTGTCAGCTAATTGGGTCCTGATTGACAGGATCAAATGTTCCAATTGCCCCAGACTTGGAGCTGATTTTCTCTTTGAACACTTGTGTCAGGAGCCTAGTTTCAGAAATGTTTCCTGAAAGCACTCAGGGCTGGGACAAACACAACTGTGTTGTGCTTTTGTACTGAAGAAATACTTTGAATATGCCTTGTAAAATTGTATGCTAATTCCCTGCAGGCACATGACAAAATGTCCCCTTTCTGGAGGACTGTCACTCCCCTCCATGCTTTAAAGTAAGCCTGGTTGTTTTTTGGGTTTTTTAACTCTTTAAAGAAATCCTGTCTTTTGACTCTGTTTCTGTGATCTTTCATTGCCCTATAGTTTTCTCCACAGAAAGCTGCAGCAATATATCTACTATGGTACAGTCTTGCTGGTAAGCCTGTTCTATGCATACTCAGGTTATAACAAAATCACTGTTTTTCCCTTCTGAAATACCTTTTTTTTCAGGATCAGTATTTCAGCCCCTGCCGCCTGGATTCTATTCAGATTAAAAAAGTGGGTGGGGGCAACCATTCTGTTTCAATATAAGATTGGTCTTTTCAGTTTATTTGATCTGCTTTAAATCTGGGGACATTTAGGGATGTTTGTTTCTGTAAAGAGTTTTACTCAAAAAAACCACAACTCAAAAACCCTTTGCTCAAACCTCCCCAAATTTGGTACAGAGCAAAAGCAGACTCTATATTACATCTGTGCCAAATTTAGTGCTAATTTGAAGTCCAGTTTCCAAGTTGTTTTTTTGTTGCCTGTATTTTTAGAATTGCCTTGTAGACTGTTGATTTGCTGTGCTGCACAATAACATCACTGCACTCTTGTGCAGTGATAATGCCCCATATTTTTCCATTTGTCTTTTTGAATTCCTCATCAGAAGCGGGGCAAAATTCATTCTTTTTCCTTTTGAAGGCAACTCCCCATTCTTTGACAATCAAATGCTGAGCTCATTCATTGGCTCACTTACGGACCTTGGCAAGTTGTACCTCAGTACTCCCCCACCGTCAGACTGTCTCTCCTCACATTCCTAGTGGCGTCCTGACTCTTTTTAACCCTGGGACTTCTAATATTTGTGGGTTTGTGAAGACTATTGAACTGGCTAAGTTCCCGACTCTCATGGCTTGTTAAGGGCAAGATGCTGCTATATTACTGTCCTGTTTCATTCCACAGAACTAAACAGGTCATTTTCCTTTTTCAATAGAGGTGACCCTTTGGTACTTTTCCTTCTGCTGTGCTAAATATTTTTGTTGCTTCCAAAATGACTTTCACCCATTTCTCTTCATGCAATATGGTAAAGCAATAAGAAGCAGAAACCACTTGTACTGGAGCAAGACGTACAGGGGCCATGGGCAGAATACTTCTGTAAAACATCTTTATCTACAGTCTTTCTTGCACTGTAAGAAAAGTATTTAATTTAGTTCTCTTTTTAACAACTGCAAGATAATAAACACACTCAGAGAATAAACACTAACTTGAAAGAGACACCCAGATCTCCATTCAGTTTGCATATTGTAGATCAACTGCTGACACATACATCGATCTGACAGTTTTAATTCCAATCCTATGTCTGTGTAGTGTGATATGAATAGCACTGCTCGCTGATTAACCAGTTAGTGGTTCATCAGTAAATATGTGACTAAGACTCCAAGTGGCAGACAGTAAAAGGCTTCCCACAAACCTAAAGGCAAACTCAGAACTAGACTTTATGAGCAAATATAGTCTCACACCATGTACCACAGGACACCTTTCCTATTTCAGCAGCTAGATGGTTCTGTCTTGTTTAAAATTTGGAGAGACACGAAACCCAGTCCTCCACGTCCTTCTCCTTCTCTTCCTCCTCCTATTTGAAAAAAAAAATCCCTTGGGTTTGACCTCAGTTCTGTGGACCTCTCTTATGTCTCACTTTATAGACTTTTTAGGCAGACTTTCCACTGCCTTAAGGAACAGAAACTATATGTGAAAGATTTCCATGTTGAATCATTGCTTTTTCTTTCTGATTGGAGTCACAGTTCCCACTGGTGTTCTAAGTAGGTACAATAATGCTGGGAACTCAAGAAATAACTGGAAATAGGGTTGACTTTTCATTCTTCCTCCCCATGCTGAGTCAAAACATTCCCTGGACTTACATTTCACCTTTCCAAAAGCAACTTGAATTTCACTCTGTTCTTGTAAGATTTCCTAGGATCATACAGCAATGCTCTGTAGTGGCCTCTGTGGTATAATTCAGACAGGATTGGAAGGTGACATGTTGTCTTGTGAGCTACAATACTCTTTCCATAAAGCAACAGTGGCTCACCTTGTTCAGAATAATGGAGAAAAGATTGAGTTTTTAATGAACTCAAATATCTTCATTTCGAAGGAATCATCAGCACCTAGGCTGTACTGTAGTAAAGGAAAGCAGTCGTAACAGAGACTGCTTTAGAACAGAGCACATGTTCTAGAGCATGAAGCATTCTTGCAGCTAATGCATAATCCATGTGCAGTTCTGACCCTGTGAGAGCCAAACTGAATTCTCTGAGGAAAGCATGCATTCCCAAGGCCAAATTGCCCTAGAAGGGCCGGGGCAGCAGTTGAACAATAAAGTCTTCATGTGACAGGGTGGTAATTCTTTACATCTCCCAGAATTTGCTGGTTCTCTGTCTGGTTAAATCTGGAATCTGGTTGGAGATTGCTATAACTCCAGGCAGAATAGTGAATAGAGGAGCACTCTCTAAGTTGATAGGCAGGCTTTGCTCCATCTTTTGGGACTCTGAAGGTACCTCATTCAACTCTTCTTGTTCCTCAGTCATGTTGTTTATATTAACAAGAGGGCAAGGCTCGACTCTCTTATTTTTTTCCTGGATAATCTGCATGCTCAACTTTCCTTCTTTCACCTTCCTGTGTTACTTGTGGCACAGAATAGTGAGAAATATACTTATGAAAAATATAATTATATAAATATAAATATGACATTAGTGAAATTGTTATTACAGTGGGTTACTGTGTGCAAGAAATTCCTTTGGTGAAGGCCTGTGGACTAGATCAGCGGTTCTTAACCTTTTCTTTACCATGGACCCCCTTTAAATATCTTTTGTTGCCACTGACCTCCAAGACTTAACTCAAGATTAAAAACTCTAAAGTGCATCAAGTATTTATTTAAAGTTTCTCATGAAGGGTCTTCAGATTTGGAGAGAAGGGAGAAATAAATTAATCTGTTAATGCACACACTCCAGTTATAATATTTTATTGGAATGATTCCATAAAAATTTATCATAATCATCCTCTCCATCAGCACAGGCCTTGTTGAGGCAGAGGGGTTTTTGCACTTCAGTGAGGTTGAGAGTTATGCTTAAGGGTCTCCCAAGCCAGACAGGTCTCAGCTGAGAAGCCAGACCAACTGTGACCACCAACCATCAATTATGATGAAAGAAAATAAACAGGAATCCATACCGGATCAGTCGTCACCCCGGGTCAACAAGGACCGCATCGGATGCTATAGCCTCTGGACATCTGAAGACAAATGGGCTACAGGGCTCAGCAGACCCTGTTGAAGAACCAGGACAGGCTGCAGCAAAGCTACTGGAACAACATAAACGCAAAACTTGGACTCCCACTAAAAATCAAGAAATTATGAAATGTTTGCTGTGCTGCACAAACCCAACAGCCTATGGTTTTCAAAAAAGAATGATGGGAATTTGGAAAAGGAAACACCTACATAGTGACATAACTGAACAACAATTAATGGACCAGAGAAGGTTTATCATCTGGAGTAAAGTGTTTTCAGAACAGGAATTGCAAGAACTAGAAAAGAAAAATCAACACAGAACAATAACCGTAGTATGGAAGACAAATGGAGGATAGAGGTAGACAAAATAGTGGAAGAAAATGTATCAATGGATACTTATGGAACAACCCAGAAATTATGAGTTGACAGAACAGTAGACATCACTGAGGGGAAAAATAGTAACCCATGTTAGCCAGAACATAGAAAGACAAAGGCTCCCCACTTTGCTCCAATTACAAAGTAAACCAGTAAAAGATCTATTGAATGATGCAAATGTAGTCATCAGAACCATCCCAACCAACACGCTAAAAGGAAACAAACCAGCTCATGTATAGTACAGCTACCATAATAGCCATGGCATCTGGTTACAAACTGCAAAAAACTCTTAATTTCTGTGTTGTTTCCATAAGTTATTCCTCTATTGATACGTTTTCTTCCACTATTTTGTCTACCTCTGCCCTCCAATTGTCTTCCATACTGTGGTCATTGTTCTATGTTGATTTTTCTTTTGCCACCTTTTCTAGTTCTTGCAATTGCATTTCTGAAAACACTTTAGTCCATATGATAAACCTTATCTGGTCCATTAATCATTGCTCAGTTACTATGTGAGTGTTTCTTTTTCCAGATTTCTATCATTCATTTTTTGAAAACCATGGGCTGTTCGGTTTGCCTCATATTAACATTTCATAATTTCTCGGGTTTTTTGGCAAGAGTCCAAGTTTTGAGTTTACGTTATTCCAGTAGCTTTGCAGCAGCCTATCCTGGTTCCTCCACAGGGTCTACTGAGCCCTGTAGCCTATTTGTCACCAGATACCCAGGGGCTATAGCTTCTGACACGGTCTTTGTTGTCTTGGGCAACGTCTGATCTGGTATGGCTTTCTGTTTATTTCCTCTCATCATAATTGATGGTTGGTGGACACAGTTGGTCTGGCTTCTCAGTTGAGACCTGTCTGGCTTGACAGACCCTTCAGCATAGCTCTCAACTTCACTGAAGCATGCAAACCCCTCCACCTCAACAAAAACCTGTGCCAATGGAGGGGATGATGATGATAATGATGATTAAAAATTAGACATGATAGAGCGGGGAAAATTAGTGCACTGGTCATTATGCAAAAAATATAACTTGCCAATCTGCAGAAACCCATGGGAACATCAGGTAGAGAAGGTGTAAGAAAATGAAGAAGTTAAGGTCTTGTGCGATTTCCGGATCCAAATTGATAGACACCTTGAACATAACACACCAGACGTAGTAGTAATAGAATGAAGAAGCGTCTGGATCATTGTATTGCAATTCCAGAGGATGCCAGAGTTGAAACTAAAGAATTGGAAAAACTAATAAAGACAGAGGTCTGGTGATCGAAACATGTCACTTGTGGATGAAACACACTTCAGGGGGTCCCCATAGTCATTGGGGCTTTGGGAATAATATCAAGAAATTTCACACAGTATTATAAACAGTTGCAGATCTCTGAAATAACACCATCAGAGTTGCAAAAAAAAAATGGCAATATTAGGAATACATACTGCATTTTCATTGTTACAACCAGTTGCAGTCTTTTTTTTACCGTTTTCTTACTTTCACGAAGCTCATACTCCTTACTTTTGAAAAAAATTGATGCTCTTTGCGGCATGTTCTTTATGTTTCGTATTGAGATGTCTTCAGAATTTTGATGGTTTCATGACCTCGTTGAACAATGTCTCGTAACCACAACACGCGCTGTGGTAGTTGCTTGTCTTTGCGAGCTATGCAAAGCAAAGCAAAGCATGCTGCTTATATACCGCCCCATAGCACTTAAATCACCCTCTGGGCGATTTACAAGTTAATTATGCCCCCCCCCCCCCCACGAGCTGGGTACTGATTTTACCAACCTCGGAAGGATAGAAGGCTGAGTCAACCTTGAGCCAGCCACCTGGGACTGAACCCTGGGTTGTGAGCACAGTTTTGGCTGCAGTACAGCAGTTTAACCACTGCACCACAAATGTGAAGCTAATCGACAGATGTTCCTTGCTATAACAGTGACACTTTTTAAGATGACTGGAAGAAGCTTCATTCTGCTTTGAACAGGATGCACCGTCATCAACATCATCAGTTCTTTTACATTTCAAATTCAGCCAGCGTTCCATTCTGAGGTTCAGTCAAAATGAATTGTTACAAAATTCAGTGCAATAATATCAAAAATTCACTTTACCTGATAATAATCAGTTTTATTAACAGAAGGAACACAATCACAAAATCCAACCAAACACACACTCACACTGACTGACTCTGAATCTCTTTTCCCACGGCTTCTGACTGTCTGCACAGAAGCAAGAAATGTCATGTGCTGTCTCTCAGCCACTCAGCATCATTCACCTGCATGTTCTCATCAAGTGCAGAAATATCAAACAGATATTTGCTATCAAACATTTATTTTCATAACCATTTTTTTTTACTTTTGTTTGTTTTTAATGGAGGCAGTAGGTTAGAAAAGCCAAGTTTTACATAAAGAAGCAAGGGAAATTACCATTTTGTTTTATGTTTTATGTTTTTTCTTTCTTTCTTTTATCTTTCTTTCTTTCTTTCTTTCTTTCTTTCTTTCTTTCCTTTCTTCTTTCTTTCTTTCTTTCTTTCTTTCTTTCTTTCTTTCTTCCTTTCCTTCTTCTTTCTTGCAAAAGATCATAACATTTCTTCAAGCCTTCACAGACCCCCTGTAAGGACATCACGGCCCACGTGGGGGGGGGGGGGGGTGTCTGCAAATCACAGGTTAAGAACCTAGGGGGCTAGATAATCGGCTCCAGCCCCAAGGTAAAATTAGGACACAATTGATATTTCCATTACATTCCTGAACAGGCCTATGCAATCTGCAACCCAGCAAGCTGAATTCAGGCAACCAGACACATAATGGAGCTTGCCAGGTGTTCAATCCATGCATGCATTCATGGATGAATAAATAAATAGATAGGGAAAGTAGTTTATTGAGTCTTTGGCAGATTGCCATTAGATATAGCCCCAGACAATCCTCTTAAAAAGCCCAGTTCCCCATATTGTTCCTCTTTATGACAATACAAATGTAACAGAAAACTAAATAATGTTATCTTGTAGATAGCCCGCCACACTTTACCCAATTGCAAAGACAGCACTTGCTGCCGCACACCCACTGGCAAGCTGCATTCAAGCCAATCGATGGGACACAACCTGTCCCAGGCTTTTCTTCTTCTTTGCCCCTATTCCCTCCGTGTTCCCTAAACTAATGGTTCAACTTAGAGGAGCAACATAGCTTAGTGGCAGAGCAAATGTTATTCATACAAAAGGTTCCAGGGCCAGCCCTTCACACCTACGGGAGGACTGGGAAAGAGCACTGCCTGAAATCTTGGATATCTGCTGTGAGTCAATGTGGACAGTCCTGGAGGAAAGGGACCATTAATTGGAATAGGGATAAAATGGCTCTCTGGGTGTCTCTAATATGAAAATTTCTGATCCTGAAACAGAGCTGCCAAGAAAGGAGGCTTTGTAGGCCATCTAACCCAACCCTTTGCTTGATGCAGAAAATCCATATCTAGAGCACTCCCAACACATGGCCAGCATCTCCTGAAGAGCTCCAGGGAGGAAAAGACTTCCTATCTCCCAGTAGTGCATCCACTGTCAGACTGTTCTAACTGTCCTAGTGCTTTTCCAAGTGGTAAAGCTGCTGTCCTCTAAATTAAGCCCTTTTTGTCAGCCATTCAGGTATTTGAACAGCACATCATGGCCCCTGTCAACCTTCCCAAAGCCAAATATAACTGTTTCCTTCAAACCTTCTTCCTGGGATGTATAATCTACCTCTAACCATTCTTTGAACCACATGCAGTTTTTCTACAAATCCTTCTCAAAGTCTGGTGCACAGAAATGAGTGCGCTATTCCAGGTGAAGTTTGCTTAATAGAGATTCAATTCTTTAAAAAACCTCCGGTTTATGAATGTGGGATATTATGCTTAGGTACCCACGATTCAGAAAGCCAAGAAATGGCCCAATATTGCTGCAAAATATTGTGCCCGCAAATGGATGACAAACTTTACATAGCAAAGGGCAGCCTAAATGTTGCCAAGGCCAATGGCAGCTGTCAGAATGGTCTACAGAATACTCTCTCCTGCTCACTACCATTCACACTTGTTGAAAAACAGCCCCAACAATTGCTTTGTGTTTGGGTGAGAAGTGGTTAACTGGTGAAAAACTGAGTCAGCTTCTGGGATTTTCCCTTGGGTGGTGTCACTTTGTGCATGGTAGTGGTGCTGGGGGACTCCTGTTCAACACCTTGACCATTATCCTGTGGAGTGTCTCAAAGTTCCATGATTCCTCCATACTATTTCACATATACATGAAAAACCTGAAAGAGGCTGTTCAGAATTTTGTGCTCTGGTACCACCAGTCTGCTGATGATACCCAACTCCATCTGCTTTTTAAGATCTTCCAGAAGGCCCTTCTCTCAGTCTCTCAGGCCCCCACTCCCTGCATATGGCTGGGCAGCGGTTTGGGGATCTGTTCATCACATCCTCTCTCTCTCTCTTTTTTTTTTTTTTTGCAGCACTGCAAAACCATGCACTAGGAGACCCATGATTTCTTTGGTGTAGTCTGTGGGTACGTATGGGCCCTAAGATTGGATAGTGGATTGGGGATGATCCTACTCATGTGGATCCTAGAACTGCTGGATAGCTCAATGGTTTAGGTCTTTGGCTGTGAAGCCAGAGGTTGGGAGATAAATTCCCCACTGTGCCCCCTTCTCAAAAACTAGACTCGGTGATCTGTAGGGTCCCTTCCAGCTCTGCAGTTCTAAGGTTGTTATTGCTATTGCCATTGTCCGTGGCTTGGTGTTTTTCATTGAAATCATAGAAAAGTGAAGTTGGAAGGGGCCTACAAGGCCATCAAGTCCAACCCCCTGCTCAATGCAGGAATACAATCAAAGCATATCTGTCAGGTGATTATCTAAGTTTTTCTTGAATGCCTCCAGTGTTGGAGCACTCACCAACTCCCAAGGTAAGTGGTTCCACGTACTGCTCCTAACAGTTAGGAAGTTTTTCCTGATACTCAACCAAAATCTGGCTTCGTTTAACTTGAGCCCCTTGTTGAGTGTCCTGCACTCTGGGATGATTGAGAACAGATCCTGCCCCTCCTCTGTATGACAGCCTTTCAAATATTTGAAAAGTGCTATCATATCACCCCTTAGTCTTATTTTCTCAAGCTAAACATGCCCAATTCTTTCAGCTTTTCCTCATAAGGCTTGGTTTCCAGCCCCCTGATCATCGTTGTTGCCCTCCTCTGAACTTGTTCCAATTTGTTAGCATCCTTCTTGAAGTGTGGTGTCCAGAACTGGACACAATACTCAAGGTGGGGCCTAACGAGTGCTGAATAGAGGGGGACTAGCACCTCGCAGGGTTTGAAAACTGTTCTTCTATTTATGCAGCCTAAAATAGCATTTGTCTTTTTTGTAGCCACATCACACTGTTGGTTCGTATTTAGCTTGTGATCTATGACAATTCCAAAATCCTTCTCCCTTGTTGTTTTGCTGAGCCAGATATCCCTCATCTTGTAAATGTGCAATTGGTTTCTTTTTCCGAGGTGCAGTACTTTGCACTTATTCCTGTTGAATTTCATTCTGTTGCTTTCGGCCCAGTGCTCCATCCTATCAAGGTTATTTTCAATTTTGTTTCTGTCTTCTAGGGCAGTGGTTCCCAACCTTTTTTGAATGGTGGACCGGTTGGGGGGTGCGGGCTCCATGCGTGGGAGGGTGGAGGCACTCCCACTCTCGCGGGTGGGTGTGTCACGCTCATGGGTGGGTGTGTCGTGCTTGCAGAGAGGCGTGTCATGCTCACCGGTGGGCGTGTTGCGCTTGTGAAGGGGCGTGTCATGCTCGCAGGTGGGTGTGTTGCGACACGCCCACCCGTGAGCACGATGCTCCCACCCACAAGCGCGACACGCCCCTCCGCAAGCACAACATGCCCACTGTGCATGCGGGGGAGGGGGCGGAGATCCGTCTCCACGGCCCAGTTCCAGGAAGTCCACAGACTGGCACCGGGCCGCGGACCGGGGGTTAGAGACCCCTGTTCTAGGGTGTTAGCTATTCCACCCAATTTTGTATCATCTGCATATTTGACAAGCATTCCCTGCACTCCCTCATCCAAGTCATTAATAAAAAATATTGAGGAGCACCGGGCCCAGGACTGAGCCTTGGAGTACCCCACTTGTTACCTCCTCCCAGTTAGAGAATGACCCATTAATCATCACCCTCTGAGTACGATTCTCTAGTCAATTGTGTATCCATCTGACACTTTATCTATCCAGCCCACACCTAGTTAGCTTGCTAATCAGGATATCGTGGGGCACTTTGTGAAAAGCTTTGCTGAAGTCAAGATATACTACGTAGTATACAGATATACTACAGTATTCCCTCTGTCTATCAGGGAGGTTACCTGATCAAAAAACGAGATCAAATTAGTTTGGCAGGATTTGTTCTTGACAAATCCATGTTGGCTTCTTGTTATTACTGCATTGTTTTCTACATGCTTGCACAATGACCACTTTACGATCTGTTCTAGAATTTTGCCTGGGATTGATGTCAGGCTGACTGGCTTGTAGTTCCCAGGTTCCTCTTTTTGCCCTTTTTGAAAATAGGGACAACATTGGCCTACCTCCAATCCTCTGGCACCTCACCCGTTTCCCATGATTTCAAGAAAATAATGGATAGCGGTTCTGATAGTTCTTCAGCCAGTTCCTTCACTACTCTCGGATGCAGTTCATCCGGTCCTGGAGATTTGAACTTGTTCAAGGTGGTAAGGCATTCCTTGACTATTTGTTTATCAATCTCCAGCTGCAATCCTGTTCCCCCCCCCCCCCCCATTTGCACTTCCAATTTGTTTGGAAGTTCATAGTCTGTTTTATGGAAAAAGACTGATCTAAAATAGGAATTGAGCACCTCTGCCTTTTCTTTGTCCTCTGTCATCATTTTTCCATCTCTACGTATTGCGGAGCTGTGCCACTATGTCTTTTGTTTGTCTTTTGCTACTCACATACCTGAAGAATGCTTTTTTATTGCTTTTAGTGTCTCTCGCTAACCTCAGCTCATTCTCAGCTTTTGCCCTCCTAATGCCATCCCTGCATTTCCTTGCTACTTGTCTGTACTCCTCCTTGGTGGCCTGGCCTTCTTTCCACTTCCTGTACATGTCTTTTTTGGTTTTTAGGTCCTCCCTGAGCTTTTTGTCAAGCCACACTGGCCTTTTTTGCCACTTCCCCCCTTTTTTTCTTGTTGGAATTGTTTGTAGTTGTGCTTTTAGAATTTCTTTTTTTAGACGCTCCTAGCCTTCTTGGACTCCTTTTCTTGTTAGGATCTGTTGCCATGGGACCTTACTTATCCTTGTTCTGAGATTATTAACATTGGCTTTTTAAAAAATCCAGCAGAAGTGTGACACTCTGCTTTCGTTTCCTTTGAAATCAAGAATTCTAGAAGGACATGGTCACTCTCGCCCTTACTCTCCCCTTACTCTCACTTCCCCCACCAAGTCATCTCTGTTGGTCAGAATCAAGTCAAGGATAGCAAATCCTCTAGTTTCTTTCTCCAGTTGTTGTAGGAGAAAATTATCAACCGCACAAGCCAGGAATTTCTTGGAAGGGCCATATTTGGCAGAATTTGCTGCAAAGCCATGCACTTGGGAGAACCATGATTTCTGTGTTGTAGCCTATGGACACAAATGGGGCCTAGAGTTGGACAGTGGTTTTGGGATGATCCTGCAGAGAAATCATGTGGATCCATAAAGATTTGTATGCTGGATCCATATTTTTACACCCATTGCAAAGCCATGCACTGGGAGACCCATGATTTCTATGGTGTTACCTACGGGGACAACTAGTGCCTATGATTGGACAGTGGTTTGGGGATGATCCTACATCAAAATCATGTGGATTCACGAGGATCCATTGCATCGGATCCATGTTTTTGCGCCACTGCAAAACCATGCACCGAAGGGCCCATGATTTCTGTGGTGTAGTCTATGGGCACAAATGGAGCCTATGAGTAGACAGTGATTTTTGGGATGGTTCTGCAGAAAAATCATGTGGATCCATGTGAATCCATGCACCATCTCCTTGTTTTTGCACCACTGCAAAGCCACGCACTGAAGGACCCATGATTTCTGTGGTGTAGTCTTTGTGGTCAAATATCATCTATGATATGACATTGTTTTAGGGAGGATAACATCTAAAAAATCATATAAAATCATGTGCATCGATAAACACAGGCGTAAATGGTGTAAAACTTACTCACGAGGTAAACTGAGTAAAATGTCTTTTGAGATCATTCACAGCCACAAACGGGAAAAAAACAGTAATTTCACAGCTTAAATGAGTGAGCTGCTGTATATTCTTATCTATTTTAAAGATAGCTTTTACAGTGGTTCCACAGGCAGGAGCTAAGAATGTGTGGCCAGGAAGGAGTTAAATGCTTTTTTTCACACTGAAGGCCATGGCAGTGTTAAAAGTGACAGACACCTTCCCTGTGGGCTGACTGGGGACACATTCCGATTGGTCAGAATGCTATACTATGCAAATAGTTTCTTTGGAATTCTCAGAAGTTATAAAAAAGGCAGTGGTTTCAGAAGTATTATGGGTTAAAAAGCAGTAATTAAAGGGTCATGAATGGTCCAATTCCTGTGGATGAAAAAAAAAGGTTAAAAGGGAGGTTTTTCTGCCCAGGTATGGAAATTTTTTCTTACTTACATTTTTGATCTCTCAATCAGTTGTAGATTTCTGGTCACTTGTGTCTTTACAGGAATAAAACATTGTTACTTTTTTAAAAATCAGAATTCAAAAATCCTTTGCTGAAACTTCTCCAAATTTGGCACAGAGCAAGAGCAGTATTTCAGCTGTATCTATGCTGAATTTGGTGCTGATCTGAGGCCCAGTTTCATAGTTATGAATTTTTGTTTGGGACACCCCATCTTTTGATTTTGCTTGTAGAATCCTTTTTGCTGGTGCTGTCACAAAATATATGGCAGCACTACCATGGTGCCATTATTAACCTCTCCACTTCCACTGGAAAACATACCCTGAAAGAGCATTATTTCGAGTACATTTTTTCCAACCATCTGTTAATGCATCTGAGGATACTCTGTTAAAAACAAACACAGGTTTTAGTGCAAGCAAACAAGGGCTAAAATCATGTTCCATAGTTATATCAGCACACAGGAAGTGTTGAAACTTGCAGCAGCTAATTTCCACTAATTAATTAGTCCTTGCTTGGTTTCCCCATTATGCACCGATCTGAAATTTTGGCATGCAGCCAAGAATCCAATTGGAGACCAGTTAATTAATCACATAAATCACATAACTAAACATGTAAGTTATGTCATTTCTCTTTCATGTTGAGGTAGCTATGGGACAGGATTTAAATTTAAAAAGAAAAAGAATGAGAATAAACTCTGAAAAATAACAATTCACATACATCATTCAGGTATTTTCTTTTTAGATATTCAGCAGTGTTTCTGCATTCCATGTAACATCTATAATGTTTCATGTGATAGCTTAAGTGGCTGGCTGGATAGCTTACTGAATTGGAGCCAGAGGCCAAGAGCTTGATTCCCCACTGTACCTCATGGGAGAATAGTCAACCTGTATAACCAAGCAGTATGGTTCCAGAGTGCTCCCAGAAGAAGGAATAGCAAACCACGTCTGAGTACTTTATACCTAGAAAACCCTGAAAAGAGTCATAGAATCATTGAATCAATAAAATAATTAAGTTTGAAGGGCCTATAAAGCCATCTAGTTCAATCCCCTGTTCAGTGCAGAAATCCAAAACAAAGTAGATCTGACAGATAGTTGTCCAATTTTCTTTTGAATGCCTCCAGCGTTGTAATGCTCACCATCTCCCAAGGTAATTGGTTACATTTTTGCACTGGTCATAGAATATCAGAGAGTTTTTCCTGATACTCAGCTGAAATTTGGCTTCCTGTAACTTGAGTCCATTATTACATGCCCTGTACTCTAGGATGATCAAGAACAGATCTGGCCCCTCCTCTGTTATAACAACCTTTCAAATATTTGAAAAGTGTTGTCATATCACCCCTTACTCTTCTTTTCTCAAGGCTAAACATGCCCATTTCTTTCAGTCTTTCCTCCGGGGGCTTGGGTTTCCTGTCCACTTATCATCCTTGTTGCCCTCCTCTGAACTCTTTCTAGTTTGTTGGGGTCCTTCTTAAAGTGCGGTGTCCAGAACTGGTCCCAGTACTCAAGGTGAGGCCTAACCAGTGCTGAATAGAGGGGGACTAGTACTTCATGGGATTTGGAGACTGTACTTCTGTTAATGCACCCTAAAATTGCATTTGCCTGTTTTGCAGCCACATTGCACTATTGGCTCATATTTAGCTTGTGATTTACAATAATTCCAAGATCCTTCGTGCTAATAGTATTGCTGAGCCAAGTAGCCTCTCCTCTTATAGTGTGGCTGAGATTTTTCCCCCCAGGTGTAGAACTTTGCACTTAACCCTGTTAAATTTCATTCTGTTGTTTTCATCCCAGTCCCAAAGTCTATCAAGATCTTTTTGAATTTTCTTCCTGTCTTCCAAGGTGGTAGCTATTCTGCCCAATGTTGTGTTATCCTCAGATTTGATTAAGTATTCCCTGCATCCCCTGATCCACATCATTAATAAAAAAGTTGAAGAGCACTGGGCCCAGGATTGAGCCTTGTGGTACTGTAACCAGCCCACCTGGCTAATCATTTTTCTAACTCTCTAGTCCCTTTCCTGGGCTATTCTAAAGCCGAAAACATAAGAGCCAAACTGATTCAATTGTAAAAGAAACAATAATGTATTTTATTTTATGAAGCATAATGGTTACCTGGAACAATTCTTTCATGCAGTTTTTTGTGTTTTAAAGAACCAACTTTCTCTTTTGGAAACCCACACTACTATGCTGGTAAACTATTAACCTCCCTTCAGCCCTGACTATTAACTTCCCATCAGACTCATTTTTACTTTACTTCAACTCACCTGGCAAGTTGTCATTGGCTCCACCCCAGCCAATCAGCTTCTCCTAGCTGACGCTTAGTGAGACTGCCTGTCACAGGTACACCACTTGTTATCTCCTCTCAGTTTGAAAAGGAGTCATTGATAGCACTCTCTGAGTACGATTCCTAAACCAAGTGTGTATTCACTTGATAGTTGTTCTATCCATCCCAGACCTAATTAGCTTGCTGATTAGAATATCATAGATCACTTTATTAAAGGCTTTGTTGAAGTTAAGACATAATATGTCTACAGCATTCCCACCATTTACCAGGGAGGTTAACCAATAAAAAAATGAGATAAGATTAGTCAGGCAGGATTTGTCCTCAACAAATCAATGTTGGCTTTTAGTTATTACTGCATTGTTTTCATTGTGCTTAAGCAAATCATATAATGGAATCAACTTGACAGAAACTTGATTTTTAAAAGATGAAGTGCATTCTAATACAAAAAGCTTGCAAAGAGGAATTATTCACATCTCACAGATTCCACAAACAACCCAAATGAGCTACCTCTGTCATATGACAAGAGTTGGAACAACACCATGCCTTGATAGGTGCCGCACAGCAGCTGCAGAGTGCACCAGGTAACAGACAGCTATATCCTCCACAATGGAAATGGCCAAGGAAACTCAGGAGAATCTGGAGGAGGATTACTGCCATTGTTCCCTTCCAGCTGCTATCTGAGAGAGCCACCTCATTCTGCCTAATGGTGCAACCAGACTCCTTGGTCCACACAATTTTCAACATTTATAACAAAAATAGAAACAAATCAACAAAACACAACAAAATGTACTCTTCTGGCACGCTTAAGAATAACCCATTTATTTCAGTATGATCTTCAGTGGATTACAATCTACATCTTCACACAGTGTACAATATTTAGGCAATAGGCTAATATACTCAGGCTGAAATCATGTTGCTCAGCTCCATGTGTGCAGTGGGAATGATGTCATCATCAGTGGCAAATCACTGCTAGTTAAAAGTTTCCTTTGGTGATTTTGGGTGCATGTGATTTGTACACAATGCAGTGAAGCCATGTGCACCTCAGAATCACCAAAGGAAACCTTAACAGTGATTTGCCACTAATGATGACATCATTCTCCTTGCATATGCAGAGCTCTGCAAAAGGATTTCAACTACAGTGCACATGATTGTTGGGGCTTGAGAACAACTTAAATATGATACAGAAGATGACAACTGCATTATTAGCAGAGCAATGAACTTTCAAATTGTTGATTACAAAAACACATTGGCAATAGGTGATTTGCTAAAAGAAAACACCTAGTACACAGTGGGTAGGCTTTTGTCTTTTGGGGGTGGGTTTGGAAGAATGTGTTCTTGTATCAGGAAAATGTTGGTTCTGCTGAGGCCAACATTTTGCGATTGAAAATACCTAGTACTAATGTGCTAAGAAGCCCTGATCTCTGTTTAAACATCTAGTTGCATGTTGGAATTTATAGATGTATCCCACTTCAGCTGTTTCACTCTTACATCTTTCTTGAAATTTCCACTTTCTGTGATAGCCACTTTGGGATCAATGACAGAATATACTGAAAGAATCAAAGGTTCTTACAGTAGCTTTTTGTGTATTGTCATTTCTTTTTTTAAGCATTGATTTTTGGGAAGGCACACAACCCTTCCCCTTTATTAACACAAGGTCAGTCGAATATCTCCAAATATCAGTAAAAATATTCTTATTGATCTCACCCTTCTTTAGTTTAATATTGCATGTTCATTTCTTTATGCCATTCATCTAACTGAAAATCATGCTTAACTTTTCAGTTCCTTGCTATCATTAATTGTGCTGCTGTTAATAAATTTGAAATTAATTCTATTAATTCTATTAATTCTATTAATTCTATTTATTTATTTATTTATTTATTTATTTATTTATTTATTTATTTATTTATTTATTTATTTATTTACCGCCCATCTGGCTACCCAGGCCACTCTGGGCAATTTGCAATTACAAAGTATAAAATAATAATACACAAACCATCAACAGCAACTGAAACAACGTACAGACGATAAATAAAATACAGTAAAAAATTAAAACAAAGAGAGCATGGTGAAGCGTTGAGCGTATAATTAGTAAGAGTATCACTGCATCAAGGTGGTCTAAAGTCTGGGAAGGCCTGTCTGAATAGCCATGTTTTTAGTGATCTTTTGAACGTTTCCAATGAAGGGGCCAGGTGAATTTCGGGTGGGAGGCTGTTCCACATTTGCGGGGCGACTGCCAAGAAGACCCGGTTTCTGGTCATCATTTTCTGGGCCTCTCTCAGGGTCAGGATTCTCAGCTGCCCACCCTCGGAAGTTCTTATAGAACAGGTAGATCTAGTTGGAAGGGGGCATTCTGTCAGATATCGAAGTCACAAACCGTTTAGGCCCTTATAGGTTAGTATCATCACCTTGAAGCTGGTACGGAAGTGGACAGGTAACCAGTGCAGGGCAGCCAGGGTAGGGGGAAATATGTTGGTATCTCCTTACCCCACTCAACAATCTGGCCGCCAAGTTCTGGACCTGCTGAGTCTCCGTAACAGCACCAAGGGCAGCCCCACGTAGAGAGCATTACAATAGTATAATCTTGAGACTACCAATGCATGGACCAGCGTGGTGAGGGACCTGGTGTCAAGGTAGGGACACAGCTGGGCAATCCGCCTTAGATGGAAGTAGGTGGCGCAGACCACATACGCGATCTGAGATTCCATATATAGCACTGGGTCCAGCAATACACCCAAGCTGCACACCTCATCCTTTGCAGAAAGAGTACCCCCCCCCCGAAAGAAAGGGAATCACCCAGACCGCAAACACTAGGGGCCCCCACCCGCAGGATTTCTGTCTTGTCCTGGTTCAGCCTCAGTCTGTTATCCCTCATCCATCCCAGCACCGCATCCAGGCAGTGCTCAAGGGATGGAACAGCATCGTCTGCAGAGGGATGGAAGGAGAGATAGAGCTGGGTGTCATCCACATATTGGTGACATGAAGCTCCAAAACTCCTGATGACCTCTGTGACGTTCCCCTCCTTGAGGCACCTACGTTTTGTGCCCTCACAAAGGTTCCAGTCGTGTTTTCCTCTCACTGCCACCAGTGGATTACCTCTATCCACGATATAAATGACGTTTGATCAGACACTTGTTTGGTGAATGCAAACAAAACTTATTTATTGAAGTGCAGCCAATTTAATAATCACAGATGTTCTTCAGATGTTCATTGTACACAATCAAATCATAAAAAGGTCTCTCTATACATACTTTCCTCTTTCCATATAATCACCACCTTCTCTATCTATTAATCTTAACCAGCTTAGCTCTATTAATATCTGTTCCTTCTCTCTCTGACTAACCTCTTCCTAACTATCTCTATCTCTTCTGACTCTCTCTCTCTCTCTCTCTCTCTCTCTGACTCTCTGACTCTGACTAACTAACCACTCTGACTCTCTCTCTCTCTCTCTCTGACTAACTCCTCCTCTCAGGCTCCGTCTTTTAACCTCTCTCTCGGCTCCGCCTCTCAACCACATTAGCATATGACATGAATAATACATGACTTATACCTAACAAAGGGTGAATGCTACAACCTCCCCCAGTGGTTCCATATAGATATTAGCATTGGGGAGATGATTGACCCCTGCGGGACTCCACAGTTGAGAATTCACAGAGCAGACAGAATCTCCCCAAGCTGCACTCTCTGAGGACGGTCCTCCAGGAAGGACCAGAGCCAGGCCAAGGCCAGACCTCTGATCCCCAACCCAGAGTGACTTCCCAGGAGGATACTGTGGTCGACAGTATCAAAGGCCGCTGACAGGTCAAGGAGGACCAACAAGGACATTTTGCCCTTATTGGCCTCCCTCAAAAGGTAATATTGCAGGCTGCCCAATGCTGTCTCTGTGCCATGATGCGGCCTGAACCCAGACTAGAATGGATCGAAGGCATTGGTTTCCTCCAGAAGTGCCTGAAGTTGGTCGGCCACCACTCTCTCCACTAGCTTGCTCATAAAAGGGGCATTGCATTGCCAACAGGTCTGTAGTTGTTTATGTCGTCCACCACCAAATTGGGCTTTTTCCAAATCAGTCTTATGAGTTTCTCCTTAGGGGCAAGGGGCAACTTGCCCTCAAGGAGAGACCCATTGATAATAGCTGTAGCCCACTCTGTTATAGGTCTGGCCACTTTCAACAGCCAGACTGGGCAAGGGTCTAGTGAAGAAGTGGTGGCCCTACAATGATCAAGCACTCTGTCGACCTCAACTAACGTCACAGGCTGAAACTGTGTTAAACTCACTGGGCAAGTCGGTGCAGAAGACATCTTGGCTCGATCTGCTGGTAAAGAGGAGAAATCCAGGTCCCGGTGGATGGCCTCCACTTTATGTTTAAAGAAGGACACAAATTGGTCAAGGTGATACTACTGGGAGACCTGTCCATATGACCAATCCCGGATAAATCATGTACAGTGCAAAAGAGATTGGCTTAATGGTCTCAGGCTTCAGGAAGCAAAGTAATATCTTCTTGTAGCCTTCACTTTAGCTAAATAGATATTAGATGCTATTTTTGTGGCTTTTAGATTGGATTCTGTTGGGGCCCATCTCCAAATGCTCTCTAGCCTCCTCCTATTTTGCTTCATTGGCCGTAGCTTCTGGTTATACCAAGCAGCCAGACGGGCTTGGCAATCAAGGGGGCATTTGGGAGCGATTGTGTCTGCTGTCCTGGTGGTGGCTGCATGCCATCCGTCCACAAGAACTTCGACATGAGCGCCAACTAGATCAGCCAGTAACCCCCACATTGCATCTCGGAAACCAACAGGATTCAAGAGCCTGTGGGGGCAGACCATCTTAATGGGTCCCTGCTCCCCACAGAGGGGGAGTGCCACTGAGAGGTTGTATTTTATCAGGTAGTGATCTGACCATGACAAGGGAACCGATACCAAATTGGTCACCCTCGGATCACCCTCTCCCTACACCAGGTCTAGCATATGACCAGCCACGTGGGTGGGGCCATTAACATGTTGGGACATGTCCAAGGAAGCCATGGTTTCCAAGAACTCAAGAGCTGGACCTGTGGCTCCCTGCATGGACATTGAAATCCCCCAGGACAAGAAACCTAGGAGATCTCAATGCTGCTGCTGAGACGAAGCCCACCAGCTCCAGAAAGGAGAGAACTGGATCGCGGGGAGCACAGTAAACCAGCACCATCCCAAATCTGTCCCTGGCTCTCACCAATACATGGAGGGCCTCCAGGCCTGGGATCATCAAGGCAATTCTTTGTTGCCCAACTCTGTTGATCCTTATCAAATATTGATAAGAGAGCTGTCTTGGGGCAGATGTCTATATTTAACTTAATTATTTCATTTATTTCCTTAAAGACCAACTTCCAGAATTGCAATATATTCTCACATTCCCACCACATATGGAAGTAAGTACCCTCTTCCTAACATGCTGTCCAGCATAAATTAGAATATTTAGTATCTATATGATTTAATTTCACTGGACTTAAATAGCAAACTAATTTATTAAAAAAATCCTTTATCCTTAAGGACATACACGTTAATATTCTTTTATCCCTTGTATTCTTCCACATTTTGGTGCTTATTTCTTCTCCAAAATCATATTTGCATATTGCCTTAAGAGTATCTTGTTGGTCCTCTGCTTCTATTAAAATCTTATAAATTTTACTTGTTATCTCTTCTTCAATCATCTTCTTTTCATCTACCTTTTACTTCTGTACTACCAGTTCTTCAAATCTTGTAAGATCCCTACGTTTACCATTTCTTTTTTCTCATTCTTTAGTCCATTGCTCTAATTGAATAAGATAAAGCCAATGCTTAGATTAGATTAGGCATCCTTCAGTCTTGAGAGACTATGGTAACGTGCTCTGTATGGAGGACTTGGAACAACGTCTAGTGTGGCTGAGAAGGCCAATTCGAGAGTGACAATCCCTTCCACACTGAAGACAAATACAATCTGTCCCCTGTCCAGCTCCCTGATTTTGCTGCTTTCGTGGCTGCCTCTTTGCCTCGGCCTGCTGGACAAGGGTCTCTTCAAATTGGGAGAGGCTGTGATGCAACGCCTGCCTCCAGGCTGAACGCTCAGATGTCAGGGTTTCCCATCTGTTGAGGTCCATTCCTAAGGCCTTCAGATCCCGCTTGCAGATGTCCTTGTATCGCAGCTGTGGTCTCCCTCTGGGGCGATTTCCCTCCACTAATTCTCCATACAGGAGATCTTTTGGAATCCGACCATCAGCCATTCTCACAACATGCCCAAGACAACGTAAACGTCACTGTTTCAGTAATGTATACATGCTAAAAATTCCAGCTCGTTCTAGGACTACTCTATTTGGAACTTTGTCCTGCCAGGTGATACCAAAAATGCGTCGGAGGCAACGCATATGGAAGGTGTTCAGCTTCCTCTCCTGCCGTGCACAAAACGTCCAGGACTCACTGCAGTACAGGAGTGTGCTCAGGACACAGGCTCTATAGACCTGGATCTTGGTATATGTCACCAGCTTCTTATTGAACCATACTCTGTGAGTCTAGAGAACATGGTAGCTGCTTTGCCAATGCGTTTATCCAGCTCGACATCTAGAGAGAGAGTGTCAGAGATCATTGAGCCAAGGTACACAAAGTCATGAACAACCTCCAATTCTTGCGTGGAGATGGTAATAGAGGGAGGTGAGTCCACGCCCTGGCCCATGATTTGTGTTTTCTTCAGGCTGATTGTTAGTCCAAAGTCTTGGCAGGCCTTGCTAAAACGATTCATGAGTTGTTGGAGGTCTTCAGCAGAGTGGGCAACAATGGCTGCATCATCGGTGAAGAGGAAGTCCCGCATGCATTTCAGCTGGACTTTGGTCTTTGCTCTCAATCTAGAGAGATTAAAGAGCTTTCCGTCTGATCTAGTCCGGAGATAGACACCTTCTGTTGAAGTTCCAAAGGCGTGCTTCAGCATGACAGCAAAAAAGATCCCAAAAAGGGTTGGTGCGAGGACACAGCCCTGTTTCACTCCGCTTCGGATGTCAAAGGGATCTGATGTTGAGCCATCAAAAACTACAGTGCCCTTCATTCCCTCATGAAAGGATCTGATGATGTTAAGGAGTCGAGGTGGGCATCTAATCTTGGGAAGTATTTTAAAAAGGCCATCCCTGCTAACCAAATCAAAGGCCTTTGTAAGATCTATGAAGGCCACAAAGAGTGGCTGTTGTTGTTCCTTGCATTTCTCCTGCAACTGTCTGAGGGAGAATACTATGTCAGTGGTGGATCTATTAGCTCAAAATCCACACTGTGATTCTGGATAGTCTCTGTCTGCAAGCACCTGGAGCCTCTTCAGCACAACATGGGCAAGCAGCTTCCCTACAATGCTGAGAAGAGAGATGCCACAGTAGTTATTGCAGTCGCCCCTGTCTCCTTTGTTCTTGTACAATGTGACGATGTTTGCATCCTTCATGTCCTGTGGTACTCCACCTTCGCTCCAGCAAAGACAAAAGACTTCATACAGTTCGGTGGTGATGGTCTCTTTACAGCACTTCAGCACTTCAACAGGGATGTTATCCTTTCCAGGTGCATTGCCGGAGGTGAGGGAATCCAAGGCCGCTTTTCTTTCTGCTAAGGTTGGTTCGCTGTCCAACTCTTCCAAGACAGGCAGGCACTCAATGTTATTTAATGCCTCTTCGGTTACTACATTTTCTCTGGAATATAGCTCAGAATAGTGCTGCACCCAGCGGTCCATCTGCTGTGCTCGGTCCTGGATGATCACACCTGTAGCAGACTTCAAGGGAGCAGATTTCTTCTGTATTGGACCTAAAGCCTGCTTGATACCGTCATACATTCCTTTGATGTTGCCTGTGTCCGCTGCTATCTGTATCTGAGAGCAGAGCTGAAGCCAATAATCGTTGGAACATCTCGTGGCAGCCTGTTGGACTTGGCTACGAGCAGCTCGAAGAGCTTGCAAGTTGTACTCAATAGGACAGGCTTTGTATGCTGCTAGAGCTCTCCTCTTATCCTCGATGGCTGGCATCAACTCCTCCGAATGAGCTTCGAACCAGTCAGCCCTCTTTTTGGTCTTCTTGCCAAATGCTAATATTGCTATTATTTACTCTCTATTACCCATCCTTTGCAAACAGTCTTTTAACTTATTTCTTCCTTAATAAATTCTCAATATTCTATTCCACAGTTCCTGGAAGTTTCTCCAACACTACAACAGGATATAATGGAGAAGTTAATGGAATAATTTTTTTCCTATGCTTATTCCAAATTAGTAACATGTTTTTAAAAAGTTTTAGTTTTTTAAAAATAATCTGTATGCATATCTTGAAGTCTATTCCCCACATTTTTCTCCAAAGCTGCATCACCTTATGTATAGAAAGAGGGCACCACTATAGACGATTGGATTTCAGGCTAGGTATAATTCAATGAGACAATAAAAGTGGGCTGACCAAAACATGAAATCTTCACAGATCTACAGGCAAATACAAGCCAACATCAGTTTTTAGTGATAGATAAGCTAAATCCAATAGCCGGTGATGTTTGCTGGAGGGAACATAGGACACATTGAAAACCCTGGAAGTCTGAATTTGCCATCACAACTTCTTGTGGCCTACTGGCTTTGCACTTGCTGGATCTGTGATGACTTCTGTGCTTCGTCAGAAGACCAATAATTTCAGAACAGCAGATCAAAGGTTTTGTTGAAATTTCTATTAGCATTCTGATCACACCTTTCTATGTGCCTTATTTTTTAAAGCAGTGTGTTCAGCCTCTTCTTCCCAAACATCCTGTTCTTGTTTTCTTATGATGTCTACCCCTCATCACAACAGGTACTGTTCTTCTGGTCTGTTATTCACCTTTGGTTTTTGTGTTCTTCCCACTCTTCTCTTCAGTTGCCTTGTGTTAGTCTGTGCAGTGTAAGCTTGTATAAGGCACTTCTTAGTATTTCCTGTTAACATCCCACCCCCCGCCCCAGTTGGATATCCTGCATGGAGGTCCTATGCTTTCAGGAATTGATCTGATCCTAGTAACAGTAGTCCAGCTTGTCTTCCTTCCTTGCACTACAGACTAATGGGGTCCCTGTCAGTCCTGGGGAAGAAGAGTGAAAGCATGATTTATACACTTCAGCCACCAGATTGCAAATTGCACAGGGAGCCATATATGAGGCAGTGCCTCCCAAAACAGGGGTACATCAGTGTATCAGGATATTAAATGAGTAGGGCTTTGCATACTGTCTATTGAGGGCGCTCAGGACGTTTTGGCAAAGGATGTCTACATACTCTTGCTTGACACCACCTTTTCTATATTCTGCTCTCTGCCACCATTTCCAGTGGAGGAGGCCAACAGCACGACATTTGAGAAGTAATACAAACAATTACGTTCCCATATGGTGCACCATCATGTTTCCAGTGTCCTGGGGTCTAATCCTTCTGTGAAGAGATGCTGACAAAGCAAGCCTCCTGCTTGCTGAATTGTGTCCTGGTGAGCTGTTTCAGTTCTTTTAGTAAGAAGGAATGTCTTTGAGCCACACATACTTCCCTTTGGCTCAAACGAAGGAGGAGATAGAAGAGAGGAAAGGCATGCCTAATTTGGAGTTAGAAGGAGACTAAATGATACAGTCCTGAGCATAACGGACTGTAATGGATCCAGGCATTGGGTGCCCCACCAACCAGAGTCTCTTCTTTTAAAAGGAATAATTATTCCAGGATAACATGTATTTTCATAAGGTCTGTTTTCATCCAACCAAGGGCACCTGTGTCTATAGTTACTCATGTTACTTGTATGGTTATGGTTATTGTTATGACTTTTGCAGACTCAGAACCTTGCACCCCAGAGACTCCCTCTGCCACTGCCTCACCATCCTCTTCTGAAGATCCAGCCACTCTCACAGCTCCTCCTTCACCATCTCCTCCCTATGGCTGTGAAGCTTCCATGTTTTCAACACCACTGTCCACCTGCACCATAGCCTTGAACCCTGAAGTGCCACCACAAACATCAGCTTCTGCAAAAGTGAACACATCATCTACTTCCATCTCCTCCTTGCATCCTGGGCTTCCTTCCACTGTACCACCAGCCACCTCTGCTTCAGCTACCCAACCTAGCATGTATTCACCTGCAGGTGTAGCAATTTCTCCTAGCCAGGCCTCCCACCTCATTGATTGGTTTCCATACCTTGCATCAGTAATGTCCACCACAAAGCGGGGAAAGGAGGAAGAACAGACATCCATGGGGACTGGCCAGGCAGATCACCTGAAGAGGTGTGGAAGCACATACCTGCCTATCCTCAGTGAAGGGGAAAACATTCAAGCAGGATTCATTAAGCAGCAGCCTCCTGAATCTGTTTGCTCATCAGCACCATTTCAGGACACTCAGATGCAATCTGAGCAGGCACCTGCTACTCTCTCTGACATACTGGCAGAGTTGAAGATGATGAACAACCACCTCTCCATCATAGCCAGGGCTCTTAACCACCTTTCTTCAACTTTGGCACCCCAGCAGGACACCACAAACACTCTGGACCTGTAAGAGAGGAATTCTTCCAGGCCTCTGATTCGGTGATATGTCTTCTACATATTGTTATTGGGAAAAGCAAATATAGAGGGGCACTGGAGAGCTGGAAGAGGTAAAGTTGCAGGTGCAATAGTTTGGGCGATTTCAGAAAGGAAAAAACTTCCCAACCTATTGCCTTTGTTGTAATTCAGATGTGAAACCTTTATTGGTATCTATAAAGTTGCTTTTACTTGTGCATTTGGTAGTTTCTGTTCTTTCCATCTGTACAATATTTGAAGTGGCAAAGTTATTTAATTCACTGTGAAGGGTTTGTATTAATTAAACATGCCCTGGAAAACACTGTATTTCTGTAGTATTCTTTTACTTAATTATGTTATGAGCAGTCTTGAGTTCCAGGGAAGTGTGGCATATTCAGAGATATTGTAGGACATAAATACAGTCAATCAATAATGACACTGAGTTATTTGCTGCCTGGATAATTTAATGATCTAAATTCAGTCTGGATGCAAATCTGATGATTATGTACAATGCCTCCACTCATATGATTCATCTGTGAGTTGTGTGGTTTTATTGAGAACAGAATGCATCCATACCATAACTTCATATATGCTTGAAGCAAACTTTCTTTCGAAGAGTTTAGGACTTCACCAGAAATGCAAGAAAGCTCTTAAAAGGCTGCTGCTCATTTCTTGCAGGATAATCTGTCCAGCAACACTGTGAACAAGGTTGTAAAGATCACCTGACTTTTTTCTGCCCTGCAGGGGCCCCATCAATCAAACACCACTTACTTTGGGGTCCAGAACAGGCTGCAGGCCTAGATACTGAGTTACACAGACTATCTGCACTGAATGAGTGCAAGCTCTGTCTGTAAATAAATCCAATAAAATGCATTTGGGAGTCTGGAGATACTAGCCGCAATTTAATTGGCTGAATTTTGCAGGTTAGATTGAAAGTATTTTTACAGTATCTTCTAACCCTAAATTACAACATCATTTTGTTTATTGAAATGACTTAGTGAGTGCCCTAAATAAATTGGATGCTGTTTACATAGGGCTACATATTTGCTGAAAGTTACAGTGACATGCGGCTAAAAAAGGTTGCCACCATAAATCTGGATAATCTCTGTGATCACCAAGATATACTTGATGTTCTGCCATAAATGAATATAAACACACAGGATTCGTAATAGGGCATGTTATGAATGAGTGGTAAACTTCATGTTGTGAAAAATAATTTTAAAACAGCATAACTGCTTAATGGAGACTAGCATTGCCAACAAATGAATAGGGGCAAGGTTAATTCCCAAAACCAAAGACCTGACAAAATTGACTGACGTTGGGAATAGTCACGGTCTGAATGGCAAAGAAGGAAGAACTGATTGTGATGGCTAACCACTAGTCCATACAGACATCTTGCTGGAATGAAAATGGTCACAACATTAATGGCTACAACCGACTAGCCTCACCCACCACTGGGCAATGGATCCAGGCATTGGGTGCCCCACATGCCAACCAAAGCACCACCAACTCCAGCTTGTCTGCTGTGTCAATCCATGGGAGGGCATGATGTACACCACTGTGTAGCCTCTTTGTCAATGGCAAGTGAATCAAGCGCCATCTGAAGGCCTTCACCCCAAGTTCTCTTAAGGACAGCCTCTTGAATGAAAGGGAGGGAGATGGGTACACATGCCCAAATTTCCAGGAAAGGTGGATAGTTCCCCCCCCGCCCCCCAATTTCCTGCTGAAAGTGCTGCAGCTAAAATTAATAGAAGTTCCATATGCTGTGGAGTTAGGTATTTTGTCTCCAGTTCTGGTAATGTCCTCCATCCAAATGAGAATGTAAACCCAAGCTAAAAGAACTCTCAGGGTAGATGCTGGATCAGCCATCCCTTTCATGTTGTCACAAATTGTCCCAATTTTTTTTTCTAGTCACCTCAAGCCTTTCGGGGTCTAGTCCAGAAAATGGGACCAGCACAACATCATGAACATAAAGTGGATACATTGCTGCTCCGAGTGAGCTTTCAGAGCAAATCACCTTTGAATATTTGAAGGGGTGGAGCAATCTCATTTTTGTAGCTCCAGAGGGTAGGACCTGAAGTAATAGGTTCAAATGACAAGAAAGGAATTTCCTCATACCAGGCCATCTACTATAGCACTTGGCTCTATCTAGAGATGAGAAGCTTGCACCTCTCACTTTTGGTGAGAAATGGAGGGAAGAAACCCCTTTCTCCTTGCAGCAAGATTTCTCTGTGTAAGAGATTTGTTCACCCCACCCCAAGAAATGTCATGAGATTTCTTCAATCTTTTTTCCTGGAAGAAACACCCATGTGTCCAAAAAAATTTTAAATTCCTATGTAAAATGGTATAACTCCTCTGTAAAAATCCCTCAAAAAGGCATTGAACAGCACAGAATTTAGCAGTTTCTTGGTCAAAATAACTTGTTTTAAAAAGTAGGGGAAGATAGTACTAATTCCCCTGTTGTTGGCACTGGTTAGGCCTTGTCTTGAGTAACAGGTCCAGTTCTAGATACTGCACTTTAAGAAGGATGCTGGAGCGAGTTCAGAGGAGGGCAACAAGGATGATCAGGGGGCAGGAAACCAAGCCCTAGGAGGAAAGACTGAAAGAACTGGGCATGTTTAGCCTTGAGAAAAGAAGACCAAGGGCCTGTTCCCACTGCCAGAATAAACTGCCAGAGCAAATGTATTTTTTGGATTTGTGCTCAAGTCACATGGACTTTAGCCCAAATCCCAAGCTTTTGTGGTGTCGTGTGTGTCCTCATCCTGCCACCACCAATGCCATCATTGCAGACACCTTCATCTCCTGTCAGGTGAGTCTGACGGGGGGGGGCAGGGGGGAGAACGGAAAGAGAGGGGGAGAAGGACGAATGGAAGAGGGGCAAGGATATTTTTCTGGCAAACCTGGTGCATAAGCACACACACAAATGCACATACACACATGCACACACAGAAAAGAGAGAGAGAGAGAGTTACAGTGAGGGAGGTGCAAGGGTGGTATCTCTCCCCCTAGATGCAAGAAACCCAAACCTTCCAACTAGAGAACAAGCCCATGGAGGAGGAAGAGGAGGAACCACCTTTCCCTTTGGGCTCCAATTCCTGGAGAAACTCTCCCCATGGATCCCCATGATTTTTATATGTAGGATCACTTCAAACCAGAGAAACATGGGTCACAGACATGGGTCCTCACAAAGCACAAAAACATGAGTCCCAGGCATGCCTTGGATCAGTAGTCTCTGGGCACAAATGAGGTCTATAATTTATGGTGGTTTGATGAGGCTCTCATATAAAAATCTTATTAAATCATGAAAGGGGTGGAAATGGGAAGAGGGGCAAGGGATGAGGGTGGTAGCAGGTCACTGAAGGGAATAGAAAACAGGGAAGGGGGTGAGGAGACGAGGTTGGTTGAGGGAGGGTTAGAAGGGGAGGAAGGAGATGGGGGCTGAAAGCGGAGGGAAGAAAGGCTTGGCTTGGCTGACTGACGGCTGTCAAAAAACACACAAAGAAACACAGAGCAGGGTATTCACATACGCAGAAGCAATTCATTGAAATCTGCCTCAAAATCTCTGGCAGAAAGCAGAAGAACTCGCTTCCCTGGCATGTGCCTTGGGTGTACACTTGAGTTTATGTCATTTTTCCCCCAGCAGAACATACTTTAAAGATTGCCATACAGAGGAGAGGCAAGAACTGTTCTTTATCAGCCCATAGTGAATGACACATAATAATGGGCTCAAGTTACAGGAAAACAGATTTCAGTTAGTATCAGGGAAAACGTCCTAACATTTAGAGCAGTGTGACAATGGGACCAATTATCTCAGGAGGTGGTGAGCAGTCCTACACTGGAGGCATTCAAGATACTTTGATTTGCATTCCTGTTTTGAGCAGGGGGCTCGATTCAATGGCCTTATAGGCCCCTTCAACTCTGCTATTTTATTTTATATTATTTTATGATTCTATGAAGCCAGAAAGCTGGGAAATCTCACTGGTGCAGGGAAAGGTCTTGGTGAGGGGTCTAGGGTTTGAAGGTAAGACTTTGAAAATTAACAAGAACAATTGTGGATTCGGGATGGGCTGCTTGTTATTCTAAGCAACGTTAGCTAGACACAAAAATGTAAATAAGAGTTTATAAACAAGAAAGTTATTATTGTAACACAGTAGGTTTTGTTCTGTTACACTATTTTGAATCGGTTTATAAAAATAAAATAATAATTTAATTTCAAAAATAATAAAGAAGGTTTTTCTCTGTGAAGGACACTGTAGATGTGGTCTGTAGATGTCCTTGTCAAGCCCACCCTCAGACCACGAAAATGGAACAAGCAAGGTACGAAAATGGATTGCATACCTTTAAACTCCTACCGGAAACCGTGTCACAGTATCTCAAAGGTTCAGCTGAGCTTCAGTTTCATTCATGTTAAGGCTCTGAAAAGTTGGTTAGACTATCCATGTGATAATAGCAGCATCCTGCATTCAGAGGACCAAATGCTAGACAGTCATCATTCAATAATAGAACAGGCATGTACTGTATGTCTCTCTGAAGATTTTCCCCACGCAGTAAAGGAAAAGAAAGTGTATTGTCTCCACCCCCCACCCCTCAATGTCCTCTTGGTGTCTTCTTTCAGTTGGACACAGTATATTTTCAGGATTTTGGATGCCATTTCCTATGCCCAATGTACAGGTCATATATCTGGTGCTATTACTGGAACATATCTAGTTCTGAAACTGGGTAATTCAGGCAGTTTCTTTTGAGTGGGGCAGGACTGGGCTTTGGAATCCCATGTGCCATGTGAATGACATTACATGTACAAATGTATGCCCAGTGTGTTGAATATGCATAATTTAAGTTCTAGAGAGAGTGAAAGAAGCACATATCCAGCCCAGAAGTGAACAATAAAAATAACCAAAATATCAAACAAATCAAAGGCAAGCCATTAAACTAATCAGATTCCCAGGAAAAGAGAAGCACTGTTATTTGACACAGAAGGAATGACAATGTTGATTGATTTCAAAAGGATACCACAGTATCACCCCGCATCTATTGCCTACCAAAGTTCTTTTGTGCTAGTGTAATGCAGCGTGAAAAACCATCACTTCCCAGTCTATCTCAGCAGCCACTGCATTGATATCAGTGGAAGAATGTAGGATTTCAGCAGACATTATATGGAGATCAGTTTGTCCCTCTGAAGTCCCTAGTTTCAATCTTGCTTGTTTCATGAATTCATCAGATAGTCTTGGTCCAGCTAGAGGACACTTTGGGATCAAATTAGATGATATGTTTAGCATATATTTAGAAGAAGTGCTTTTTCAAGAGGTGAAAGATGTTTGTATCTCACTGCACATCATTTCCCTCACATATTTATTTTGCATTCATCATGTTTTGTTTTTCTTGGTCATTGGAGGTAAGCACAGATTTAATTTGTTGGGGTTATTGCTGAGGCACCTACCTCAGAGAAAACTCCATTATCAGATGGGAAATGGCTTAATTGGAGGCATCACATATTGCCTTTAATGGCTGATTTGATCCTTAGAGTCATCCCTGCCATATGCAATATAAGAAATACTTATACTGGCTTACCTTAATGCGTTGCTATAAGCATTATAGCAAGATAATGCATGTGTGAGCTCTGAATACTTAACATGCCCTCATCCTCACCTGTCATTTGCCCTCCTTTGACTTTCTTCCCGGAGACCAGATGCTTGGAAAGGGGAATGTTTCGAAGGGCCATGTTTTGTATATGGGTGCAAACACTGGGCCTGTATAATTTGTCTGCAAATCTTTGACTCTGGACTTTCAGACAAGAGGAGATTGGAATGAAAGGGGTCAGAGCATGATAGGGTCTTTCAAATGTAACCTGAATGGAAAGCAGATCAAAAATAGGCTTATTTGTATTTAAGAGATTGTGTTTAGTTTTGTTAATATTACCTAAACTGTTCTTCTCATCTAGAGCTTATTTCTTAAAAGCTGCTGTACAAAAACAACCACCGAGCAAGCAAAAGAAAATGATAACCTGCTGAATCTTGAAAAAGAAGTTTCTCTAGAGAATAGAGTGACATTTGAACTATGTCTATGAAATTTCAGCTATGAAATATTGAACATTCATCAATCTCTGCAAACAACATGGGAAGGGAACCACAGGTTATAGGAATGAAGTCTGGGATATTCAGTAGAATTTGCTACTAAAAGCATTTAAGAAATGTGAGCAATAAGTATTATGTTGCGTGCTCATTTACCTGCACATTAAGCTCTGCCCTTGTGGCTCACTGACCTTTTAACCAAAAGAGAGCTTCATAGGCCAACAAATGTAACTGATTAAGAAAAAAAAGAAAATTAAATTCATGTTCCCAATATCTGAATCACAGACTTCCAAAGGACCTTGGAGATCATCTTGTCCAAACTCTCACCCATCGCAGGGTTTGCCTTTCAACGACAACATCCATTGGCGAAGGGCAGCCCAGCCTCTGTGCAGATACCTCCAACAGAGAGCCCACACACTTGGTTGGGTTGCCTGACACGCTTAGTTCTTAGTAAAAAAAAAACCTGATTGCTTAGTAAAAAATCATATTCCCTGTAATTTCCACTCACTGGTTGTCTCTTTCTCTCTGGAGCACCTTTCTGTGACTGAGATCTTGAGACATCTGAAAGCAACTCTCACATCTCTCCTTAGTTCTTTTGACTATTCCCCACAGGACTTAAGACATATTTTTCCTATTACTCTTTTCAGTGGAGCATAATTCCAGGTAAGCATCCTTTGAGTAGTACATGTTCAGTCTTTTTTGTATCAGCTGGCCTTGTAACACACAGCTAACCTAGTAGGCATCCTTCAGTCTCGAGAGACTATGGTAACATGCTCTGAATAAAGGTCTTGGAACAACGTCTAGTGTGGCTGAGCGTCTAGTGTTCAGCTTCATTGATCGCTACAGCTGGAGATACCTGGCAGGAACTGTTTGCCCGAAGACCCCGATAGCTGAAAATGCTTCCAACGCAGCCTCAGCTTCAAACAATTGAAATCCAGCAGTATCCTCTCTCACCTACCCCATTCAGTTATTGCCACCTTATACAGGAAAGGGACAGTTTAAGGGCCGTCCTGTTTAAAGCCCAGTTTGTGATTTATGGCAGTCCTAAAATCTCACAAATCCAAATTAATACCCAAACATTTTCAGCACCTCTTGAAAGAAGGAGGCTTTTGACTTTGAGCCAAGAAGTTAGAAGCAAGTTTCTTTTTAATGGGTGGCAAGTCCTGCAATAATATTTTGGCATCTGATCCATTTGGAAGCGCTTCCTTTTTAGAGAGCTCTGGATGTTTCAGTTTCATGAATTAAAGTTTCCCTTGCCAGAATTATTAGGGGTTGGAAAGTGAGAAGGGGGAGAAGGAGTTATAGAATGTGTTCACATTAAGGAGAATAGTGTTCCAAGATTTTGCATATATATGCAAAACTGTGTTGGAAGGTTATTATCCCCAGCCCATTGCTCTATAGCTCAGTTTATGGTAATTCCAAACCAAGAACATTTGGGAAAGGGGGGGGGGAGGGCTTCATATTATGTTCCTGTTTAAATTCCAGCTCTATCCATCAGATTTATAATTAGAACCAAGGGAAAACCTGGATTATGGGTAGTAACTAAAAATACCAAGATTCAGCAGAGGAAATTGTATAAAAATTAACGGGAGGGTAAAATTCAGTAGTGCGAAGCAATGGACCTAATGGAGGAGAGAGTGTGAGCAACTGAGGTGTTAGGACAATCCAGACACATTGAAAGTGAAGGAGAAGCAAGCATTACCTTCTAATGTTATCACACTTGTCCTTGACTCCACTACGTCTTCAGGGCATACAGTTTCCCTTTTAAGAAATTCATGGAGGAGCCTTTCATTTCCCATTAAACACTTCATTAAATAAGCAGCACTCTTTACATTATTTACTAATGCCTTAGGATCCTGTCCTGAGACAGCCGATCTGGCCTGCTCTGACTGTGATCTGAATGTATTTTCAAGAAACAGCCTTTCCACAAGACAGGTGACAAGTAGTGACTCTGTAATTATGCCTCATCCAGTAGGATATCTATATGGGCCCTCCCTAAGCATAAGAGATTGTTATCTGAATGGATTACCTCCATTATCACCAAAAACATAATTTTTTTCACTCCTTCAAAATACAAAACTATGGTTTAGGGTGAAACTTAGTATGTATATAGCGAATTCAGTGCTCACCGGAATCCTCTTGAAGACATTCGAGGTCCAGACGACGGTGAAATCTCTGATTCATGGAGGAAGGAAGGATGTTTAGCTGGTAGTTTTTCTTTTTGTCTTTTTGTCTCGTTAATTATATATTAGATTGTTAATGTTTTTAAGTTTGTATATTATAATATATAAAAAAAGAAAAAAATGTACCAGAAAAAAAAATACAAAACTATGGCAACCTATTAGAACAAAAATAAAAAAATGAAGAAGACAAAAATGTTGTGGCACCTTAAAGATTAACTGCTATACTTTAATGTGAGCTTTCATGGACAAGTCCACTTTCTCAGACATAAGATTGTGATGACATGGCAAATATTTATACATTTATACTTGGCTGTCATTTGTTGGGCAGGTTTCTTTTTTCTTTAAACATGCAATTGGGCACCAAATGTGCAGGTTGACAATAGGAAACCAATAAACCACTTCTGAGTACTGTACTTTATAACTAGGAAACCCTGACAAAGGGACTTGATCGTATGTAATTCAAATTCTGCTTGTGGATTCCTCAGAGGCATTTGATTGGCCACTGTAGGAAACAGGATGATGAGCTAGATAGGCCTTTGGTCTGATTTAGCAGAGGTCTATCATGGACATCTTCAAGAACAAAAACAGAATAATACAATGCCTTTGTAGGTGCTAAATATACAAGAAGAATTTTCCTATAAAAATCTGTTTCTCAGATTTATATTCTAGGATAAACATCAAGTAATACGAGAGAGAGAGAGAGAGAGAGAGAGAGAGAGAGAGAGTTTGAAAGCCAGTTCTCATTTAAGAAATCTTGCTCTTCAGACCAGATGCTATAATAGTAAAATAGATATTTGTTTATGGACTCTGCTCAGATTCTGTCCTTGGCTGACATATTTGTGTAATGCTTCCCCCTACTGGATTCATGTGCTTTCATTTTATACAGCATTCAGTTGTTTAGAATATGTTTCTAATACTGCAAAGTGACTATTTTGAATGCGAACACCACATGTTATCTCAAGACCTCTGTGAGGAAACACCATACACATTGATGTCAGCAATGCAGTGTAACTAACACCTTTTTAGACATTTCATGCCAAATGCAGGCAACCTACTCTGTAACTTCAGAAGTTAAAATCACCTTCCAGCTTGGACATTTCTGGAACAAAAGAAACCTCTAAACGTATGCAGGGTGAAGTCAGATATGAATTGTATCTGCACCCAATGTCTTCCTTAACTGATTCCCATGAGTCAGGAGTCATGGTTGAATGGGTGGACAGCCTAACCAACGGGTGGAGAATCTTAGGGAATCTTAGACATGGAGGGTGTGTGTGAAATCTTTCTCCAGGCAACAGTGCCCCTTTCTCTATGACACTACTATGTAGTGATATAGGCTTCCCCCCCCCCCCCCCAATTCTAGAAGGCTAGAATGCCTCTCTAAAACTGTTACAGGGAATAAGAATTCTTTAAGAATACCACTTAGTGGCTGAAAATCAGTAGTAGGTCACACCTAAAATTGGCCCATTGAATCAATGGAGCATACCGAGGCGTTGACTCACCTAATCCCTGCTGATTCAATGGGCCTACTCTAATGCAAGTTACTATAGGGAAAGGTGGAAGGCACATTAACTAATGTCTCCAATATACACACCACTTTTTCCAGGTAAATCCTATAAAAGGGTCCTCCCCAAAAGTTGCTTTTCCTGCACATTTCACTTCAAAAATGTATTTTTATAAGCACACAGTATCTGAGACCTCTGCTCCCCCTTAATTTAGCTCCATTGAGTTAGTACTGAACAAAATCTCCAGTCATCTCAAGATGCCTGTTCACGCTATCCTTTTCCCTTATCTTTCCTTACCCTTACACTCACTCCCTTGCCACTTCTTTCCTTCTCTTCTGTCATATGTTGTTGCTGTTGTTGTTATGTGCCATCAAATCATCCACAACATATGGCAATCCTATGAATGAGCAATCTCCAAAATGTCCTGTCCGCAACAGCCCTGCTCAGCTCTTGCTAACTCAAGCCTGTGACTTCCTTTAGGGAGTCAGGCCATCTTGTATTTGGTCTTCCTCTTTTCCTGTTGCCTTCCACCTTTCCCAGCATTATTGTCTTCTCCAGAGAATCCTGCTTTCTCATGATGCACCCAAAGTAGGATAGCCTCCATTTCAACATTTTTGCCTTTCAGGCTTTAGTTGATCCAGGACGTACTTGTTTGCCTTTCTGGCTGTCCAGGGTATCCGTCAAGCTCTCTTCCAGCACTACATTTCAAATGAATAAAAAATAAATAAGTTCCTGTCAGCTTTCTGTCATATGGGAAGTGAGCATATTTCCCAATGGATACCAGCTCTGCCTTGCTTCAATCAGCAGGAGGAGATGGTTCAGCAGGAAGCAAGCCCCAGCATTTCCAGAGTTGGATATTCTGGCAGTGACCCACCTCTCTTCATTATCCTTGTACCAAGGCATGCAGGAGCAGCTCTATAATGGAACACAGGATCAGATCACCCAACCCAACTGAGAGCAGCTTCTGCCTCTCACTGGCTAGCCACCAGATGAAGGAAAGGTGAAACCTTGCACTGACCTTGGAGACAACTGTGGACCCTGGAAATCACAAGCAGGCGACTTGCCTATCCTTTGCAAACAAAGGAGCACAAATTCTGGAAAAAGCGGTAAAATCTCCTAAAGAAAGAATGGGCTATCTTACCATTAGAACCAGAGCTTGGGCATGAATAGTTATAAATAATGACCCCCTTGAAATTAATTTCTTTTCCCACGAATGAAGATATGACTACATTGCATTATGATTGTAACTGGATGTGGGGTAACAGCCCTCCTTTTGCAGTAGAATGTTAGCATTTTTATTACTTTTTAAATAATTCTCAACAAATGGTGGAGGGAGGGATGTCAATGGTTCAAACTTTGCTTTGTGTTCTGCCTCATGCTTTGGAGCAGATGTAGAGGCAAAAGATGAGTGGAAGGAAGGATGGTGGGGAGAAGGTGAAAGTAGAGGCAGAAAAAGGTCAAGGTCAAGGGCCGAAAGACGAGTCCAGACTGAGAGGACAATGAAGAGAATTAAAGTTGTATCAGCTGACACTCCTTTGGGAAAATGAGAGCTGGCAACAGGCCAGCACATAAAGGCCAAAGAAGAGATAGTCTCTTTTTGTGAGTGGATTTTAAATAATAATAATAATAATAATAATAATAATAATAATAATAATAATAATAATAATTATTATTATTATTATTATTATTATTATTATTATTATTATTATTATTATTATTATTATTATTATTATTATTATTATTATTTTGGACTAGGAATACATGCAAAGGATAGTTCTTGCCCTGCTGTGCAACTGCTGCTGGTGGTGATGATAATAATGGCTGCTTTTCCACCACTACATACAAAGAGGTAGATCTGAGATGCACTCATGACCTTAGCCATATATTCTTCTTTCCTTTTTTTATGCAACCAGAATGGGATTCTGAATAAGAAGCTCTCCACCATTTGCATTCATGAGCTTAGGCATTTCATGAATGTTTTCTCAGACTACTTAGGTGTGTTTTTTATTATTTATTATTAATCAAGCTTGCATCTGAACTAAAAGCAACCCACACGGCTTTCTGTCTCTCAGTTTTATCTTCATAACAGCTGTGTGAGGTAGGTCTGTGTGACTGGTCCAAGGTCATCCAATAGAGGTTTTCTGAACTCTGGTCCAACACTGTAACAACTACGCCACATGGATGTGGTGTATTAAAAATAATAGCAACCAAATAAAGTATTTTAGACCAGTGTGCTATTGAGCTGTTGCTGTGTGGAAAGTCCTGCTAGCACAGTAACATGGGATCATGCTGCTTTTACAAATGTTGCTGCGGCATGTGGTAATCTCCATGAAGAAAAACTCATCATCATCTTGTACAATAATGCCTGCACAAATAATGCAAATCCCACATTACTATAGCGGTGAGACTTTCTGCTTATTAGAAAATCAATGGCTGGAATTCTGTTGCTTAGTGTACTAAGTTGCAACTAGAGCAGGCCTACTGAATCAATGGCGATCTGATAAGTCAACCCCTCTGTAAGTTCCATTGAGTCAAATAAGCCTTCTTTAGTTGCAACTTACTGTACTACACAAAGCAGCAGGATTTCAGCCAACAGGATACTGCCCTTACTTTCACAAAGAAGAAGAAGAGAGAGAGATATTTTAAAGAAATTGTACTTATGATGGCTAAGTACTTCTGCAACCTTGGAAAGGCGGGGAAGCCCGTGGTGGCGTGGGCAGAAGCAGTGCGGCGGCAGGGGGGTGGCAGCAGGGGGGGGTCAGGTTTATTTTTTATCTATCCCCCCAAATCGACAAATAAATTCATGCTTCGTCGATTCATGGGGGGGAGCTTCGTGCTTCATGATTCGTCAACTTTGACGGATCATGAAGCAGGACAAATCACCATTTTGGCGATTCATCCCCATCTCTAGTTGCAATGAAGGAGGAGGTTGCTATTCTGCCTCACCACATTGTGCACTCATGAGCTGAAAGACAGAGTTCTTTGTACAACAGGAATTCTTGCATGAGAATAACAGTCCAATGAGTGCTCTTGTATGGCTATGGGATTTCACCCTACCTTTGCACTCATACTGTTAATTAAAGTTCCTGCATCCCCTTTCTATGCTGTGGGCTGCTAGGGATTCAAAAGTCAGCCTTATCTCTGCTGTCTCCTTGCCTGTGCCTCTGGTGATCCTGTCCTCTGCTGCACCTGATGCAACAGGCCACACCTGCTGCTGCTTTTGCATTTCCTCAGCCTTCCAAGGGTTTATATTAAGTCTTTATGCATTCATAACATAATATTTCTCACTTCTTGGCTCTCAAGGCCCCAAGGGAAGCTATGTGGCTCAATTCAAACTTAAATTTGAGAGTGAGATGACATACATCATTATGTGTAAAAGAAACAGATACTTCAGTTAGACAAAGAAAGGAGTGGAGTTGGCCCTATCATTCGACAGAGTGAGGTAATTGTCTCAGGAAAAAGATGTGAGAGAATCAGTATGGGACCAGAGGAGAAGCTACGTACCATGCAGGCTGCCTTGTGTCCCCTAAACTAGTTTGGTGCAGTGAACCATGTCAACTCGTGTCGTCCCACAGTTAATACTTCATAGAGATTCAGGTGCCAGTTGAGTTGGCTTTTGTCTATGGGGCACAATAGGGAACCACCTTCCCCTTGTCTCGGGCAACTAAATGTTTTGGGTTGGCCTGCTAGTAGTGTTCAAGTTCTCATTATACAGTAGTGCAGAACTAGAATTAATTTATTATTGTTAAGTTGGTAGAAGCCTCTTTGACATCCTAGAAGGTTTCACATTCAGGCAAAATGAACGCAAATCACAACCAGACTCTCCCTTTCTTCCTCCTTTCCCCTCTTCACTTTTAATAGGAGAGATCCTGCTACGCTCCTTTAGTAAAAATACTGCTGGGCAGTATCTGGAAGTTGAATCACGGCAACTGGACTTCTTTCTTATTAGGTTGAAATGTTTCGCTACTCATCCGAGTAACTTCTTCAGTCTGAGGAGAGTTGGTAGGAGATCCCTGATATATCCTCCACGTTGGTCTCACCTCCCTCTGGACTGAATAGGCTCATTAGATGGACAAAGGACTGGGGCATGAGTGAAAATCCCACTTCTGCCGTCCTTCTCCACCCATTGTCATGGGTCATTAACCGTCAACAGTGGTCTTTCTGGTGGGTGTGGTCCTAATCTTTCTGGGGAGTGTGAAAGGGCAGTATGATAAATAGGAGACAAAATGTATCTAAGGCCTCCATCCCTGTTGAGTGAGGGATTTTCTATATGCACATGTATGGCCTCCCTGACCCCTCTCTCAAACCACCTATCTTCACAAATATATTTCTGGGCAGTAGTAGTAAGTCACCTTGGTCACAAGGTGGGCTATGAATTTAGTTTATACCAAAACCTGTGTGGAGCCTGAATTCAACAGGCAGAGTAATGAGTAACGCAGGGACCTGCCTGGATGTGAGGTTCTTGTGCCAGGAATTTGACTGGGACAATTTTAACAGAGGGCATGCAACAGTTTTGTCTGCTGTGCCTAATAACATATAGACTCCAGTTGGCTTCAGACATCATCTTTACATAAATTTTCAATGTGATACAGTCATTAGTATAAACATCCATCATTGTCCAAGCACGCCTAATTACTCTTTACTGATTAAAAATATTCCTTAGTCTGCCCTTGGCACTGTGATTTTTCGTATACTTGAATGCTTGAAAACAATGGATTAAAACTTCTAATGAAGACTCTAAGTGCATTTGGAAGAAAATCAAAAATCCTTTGCGACTACAAAAAAATTCTATGACAACTGTTAGGCTTCCTCCATATCTACAGTTGTGCGCAGGAGTCAGGTTAACCTGCAACCAGATAGCATATATTGTGTCCAGAGGCCTCCTGTCTGTGTTACAGAATAGGCTACTCATTCCTCCAGTTGCCCACTGGTTTCAGTGAAAAACATGCAGCTAGGGATTAATGCAGTTTTAATTTTGGTAATGGGGAAGGTGGCACTTTGATGTCAATCCTGTCTAGGAACAATACTCTGAATCATTTCCCACAGGAAATTAGAGGCATAAATCTTTCATTATCACCCCTCAAACTAACCTTGGACAGGCAAGCAGAAGGAGATTTGGGAACTGGTGCTCAAAAGGCATAAATCATGAAAAACAAAGAAGTACAAAACATTGCATGTGTAGGATTGAACTACAATAGACTCCAGTGATTCCCACTGGCATCTGCTGGAAAGATAAAAATGGCTATCCTTTTTTGTCCCTTTGCCAGAATTGGATGAATATTGTAAGCACAGAAGCACTGTAGGACAAGTTTATGTCTGCCAAATAATAATCCCTGATGAGCACTGAGCCAAGTCTGCAATTTATTTTAATGTAATCTCCGTTTATCATCATATGTGCCCTTCTTCAACCCTAAATGTAAGTGGGTCAGGAACAAGGCTTCTCAACAGTGAGACCAGGGAGGTCAGCACTAGAGGTGTGCAGATCTGTGGTTTTGGACTACAGGTCCCAGAATTCCATGTTCTGCATCCCAGACAGATGCAGAGGCAAAAACCTCCAATGGAGAAAAGAGGCCCACTCACTCTGGACGATGTTCTTCCCTTTGGGATCTTCAGCATGTTTATGGGAGAAGGTGTTCTGTCTCATCACCTGGTTTTTGCTTATTCTCTCCCTATGCAACCTAATGGAGCACAAATTTTTGAAATGCTAGGTAGCCGGTAGCAGCCCAGGTCACTGTAAAGACAGAACTGAGGCTTGGCTCCAATTCAACTTTGTTGTGGCTTGATTCACAGTCTCTTTCATGATTTTATTCAGCTTAGGTGATCACACAAAGATCCCAGATTATTTTGGTGCCAGTGCTTGCACTGGCCCTCAATCCAATGTAATTTGATACATGCTCATGGCCCCTCTTCCTCTGATACTGCTGACTTGGCAATCCCCAGCGTTCCTTTCTTATTTTTTTTTCCTTCTGTGCAGAAGTGATCTAGTGCTAAACTGATGTATCAATGCAGTGACCAAGAATTTAAAAATCCTTGGTATAAGTAGGGAAAATATCCTGCAGGTGGGAGTTCCCACTGTCCCAGCTTGATATGTCACCATAAAACTATCCAGAGTCATGCCCCTACAGTTCTTTTGTAGAATGAAACAAATGATCACACAGGGAAAATGCCATTCAAAGTGTTCTAGCCCACAGTGGCAGGGTTGAAAACACTTCAAATTGGAATAAAAATGGGCCAGACTCATTTGTGTTGGTCTTTATGTCATGTGATCAGTGAAAAATACTTTGAATTCACGCATGCTAATTGTGGAACAAATTCTGAAGTATTTATCAATGTAGTCACACCTGAGAGAAAACAAAGGTTGGAGTCGGAGGACAGTGTGTCCCCTGCACATGGGGAATTGGAAGTGGTATGACAGAGCCACTGCTGATTATGCTCTCTTTTAAAAAAAGAGCAACACCTGGACTCTAGCCTCCAACCAAAGGGCCTGTCCAGACTGACCATTTTGGGTGTGGGACGGATTGGGCTACAAAGGGTCTGTTGAGGGGGTAGGGAGCAGCCATGTGCCTTTTGGTGCACTCCTCCCATCCCTACAGCAAACAATCCCTTATAGCCAAATCAGTTAAGTGCTTCCCCTGATCTTCCACGGAGGGACAGTGAAAGCGGGTCCTCTTCTCTCATGCTACAGATCCATTCAAAGCAAAGGTTACCCAGTTTACTCATTGAGTAAGGATACACTAGCACGAGCAGTCAAGGACAGCTGCAGTGTGAGGGGGGAACATTGGGGTGAAGGTTGGGGAGACAGAAGGGAGGCAACCCCCCCATTTCCCCCCCCCATCTTTTTCCTCAGCTGGGCTTCTGCTGGGGTTGTGGTGCCTTGAGGGGGGGATAGAGCCCAAAGAGTCAACATAACCCCCTTCCCTGCCATTTCTCTCAGCCATCATTCAGCTGGCTGCAGTGGCTTTCTTGTTTGTTAGAAAACGTAAGTGGCATATTGAAATGGCAATGCATCAACCTGGCATGGTTTTAGAATTTCTTTTCATCAGTTAGGAAAATATTAAAAACAAAAGAAGATGAAAATAGAGGAGGCGGTTTCTCCAACCCTCCCTTTCAATGCCACAACCCACCTAATACATCATAGGGTTGTCTCCTCATCTAACGCCACCCTCAGTGTCATTTTCGTGGAAGTACCCATCCTGGAAGGCTAAAGAGCTCTTTAGCATCTGAATGAATTGTGCAAAATTGATTGCATGCCCTAGCCCTGTGCCAGAAGAGTGTGTTTTACAGCTCTTAAAGGGGCAGGGTGGATCCTTCTAAGTAGAAATACAAGCAGATGAGGTCTTTTTTTTCTGTGCCAAACAGTGCCATGAAAGAACTATATATCATAATTATATGCCAGTATGGACAGGCTCAAACATTATTGTTCAAAGTAACACTCCTCAGCCTTATTCCATAGGAATAGATGCATGGTGACCCTTTTAATTCATATAAGCAGCAAGATGAGCTGAGATGACTGTACACGAAGACCTTGACGGATCAACAAAGAGGCTGGCTGCTTTGCTGAGGAAAGCTAAGAGGAAACCTTTTTTTAGTTTGGGGGTTATATTGCAAATGAGGAGAAAAGTGGACACTTGGGGGGGATGCATACTTGGAGCTTTTTTGTATTTCCTGGGTTTTCTGAGCCTACAAATTAATTTGAGCTAGTTAGTTTAATAATTTTATTATTTTTTTACATGTTATGGTTAACTTAATCTCTGTTCTTTGTTATTGTTATACTGTGTATTAGTCTGGTTCTTCTGTAGCGAATAGGTGTAGGACTGAATTACAGCAACAAGCTACAAGCAACAGGAAAGTGCTGCGGTTTGGCTTGTCTGTTCCTCAATATATACCAGCACATCTGGATGGGAGATCATGTGACAAGCAGTTAAGCCAACAACATATCCTGAATTCTGTAAAAATGGGCTCTGTTAAATTAAAAAGGCTTCAAATATTGGCTCGGTCCGTTTCAGTGTACTATGCTTTTTCATCATCTTGGAATGTGTTTCAAGATTTGTGATCACTGAGAAGTTGATTTAATATTGCAGTTCCATTGTGGTGTTCATTTTGTTCACATCTCTGTTGCTTGTCAGTCCTCCTGCACTTTCACAATTCACGACAAGGCTCCTGACTCTACATGGGAACATTGTGTTCCTGTAACAGCTTTTTTCAGAAAACAAAACAGAAGCACAAATGCCTGTTTCTACATATTAGAGGAATCTGTTTTTGGCATAGGGTTTCCAGTGCTCTCTAGAAGATGAGGCCCAGGGCAATTCACACGGGTGCTCCAAAATTTCTGAAGTGGGTTGCTGTTTGCTTAGCCTCAAATATTGCTCAAATTTAATCTCTGTATCTTCTACAAAACAAAAAAATTTGTTCTGGGAGCACAGCATTTCGGCCCTATTTACCACTTGGCTTTATCCTGAGGTGACTCTCAGGTACCAAGATATTCCAAATGTTGTGGTGGAAAATAATCTTTCTTGCATTTGGAAAAAATAGTTCCAATGAAACAAAGACAGTTCTTCCAGAAAGACAGCAATATATTATCACTGAAGCATAAGTCAGGAAACCAGTACGACATGAAATCTCATGTTTGTACTGTTGTATCAAGAGACCAACTAAATCCTGAAAAATGGTATCAGGCATTTTATGGTGACATGAAGGGTATTCTAAAGATAAACATACACAAGTGCATATAATGGTAAAAGGCTGTAGTCTCTCCCAGTAGATCACACTCCATTAACTGGTCCAGCATAGAGAGGCAAAAAGCAAGCGTCTTTGTAAATGAAAGGTTTTTCATTTAGCAATGCGACTTCCTAAACCTAAACAACTTTACACTCTAGCTCAAAAGATGCAGTAGCTTTATTGTGTTATTGTGTATCCCAAAGCACAGAGCTTAGAAAGAGCATTAGGAGAGAGGAAAGAAGAAGACTATCAATTTTAGACTGAGATTGTAAACTCTCCCATACACAAGAGTTTTATTAGAAATATAATAAAAAAATCTATTAAATGCATTTCCAAGGAAATGTGTTTAGGACTAAGACTCATGACCATAGATTATGGAGGTGAACACCCATGCTGCCATTTTTCATCCAACACAAATTGCCTTAAACATACAAGTAAATATTATGAGCGTAAATAAAGGTTTCCCCATTTTGGCTTTGGCACATCTGACTGAGTGTAACACTTTCCCTTCCAAATGTGGTCATAAAATCCTTATTATGAAGAACAGTTGCACTGGTGTCTTTCAGTCCAATTTCAAGGGTTCTCGGCACAGCTGGAAGCCCCATAACGCATCCACATGGCTAAGGTCTTTTCAATTCTTTGTGCTGTGCAGAGCACATTGGTAAAATAGCCACTTGAGGCATTTTGTTTTGCACCTTTCATGGATCTTAATCTTCTGTACAGAAGAAACTGGCTCCAAATAGGTGCTCTTTGGCTTGGATCGAGGTTAATTTAAGATTAATCCTCCAAAATCGGTGGGATGGCATAGTTATTTATGACAAACTGAAGTCCCAAAAATGTCAGTGGATCACTCTAAGGAAGCAACAAGCAGTCTTCAGGGATCTGGCAACCACATATGCCCTTGGAAGGCTGAATCCACTCCCATGGCTCCCTTATACTATTTTTCCCCCTGCAGAAATGGAGGTTTTAAACTAGAAAAGGCCCATTGTGCCCAGGGCCAGATTTAGACCTTGGGAGACCCAGGCATTTCAAGTTCAGAGAGCCCCTCATACACAGGAATTACAATGCATGGCAAATCATCAAATTTACACATCAAAGTCCATTTATTGCATGTCATTGGAATTTATTTAACTTAGTTTAAATGAATTATATATCTGAAGTAAATACATATATACATTTAAATTCATGCCAGCAAAACTCCAAGTAGATTTTTAGTTAAGACAAATTACAAAGAACATAGCTCTGCTATGTATTCTTTAGTTTCCATGGATAACAATGGCTGACTCTTCAATTTACACAACCAAATTAAACTCTGAACCTCTCAATGCAAAAATTTTATGTAAACTAAGTACAGAACGTTTTACCAACTTACGGCTATATGCATCATACTACAGTATCTACAAAAAATCTTCCTTTCTGCACTTGGCATCTGAAAAATCTTTAATGAACTCCTTAAACTGTATCTTGCCCTTGTTAATCAGGCATGGTTGAAACACATGAGCGTGTATTATTCTGCCATTCATATTACAAGGACATTCATTCTCAATAAATTGCTCAGATTTAAACAAATTTACCAAACAGATTTGATAAATTCTAACTTTCTCTTCTTCCAGAATCCATTAATGAAATTACCCATAAGGTGGCAATGTTCTGTGTGTCAGCATGCTCTGCAAGGAAGCAGCTGGTCAAATCCCCATATTAATCTGATTGCTAACATTAGACCCTCAGCTTGTAGTGGGACTATGAAATTGCTATGGTATGTATATATCGTAGTCTGCTCCATGCCAGTAAACTACATTTGCTTTATCTGTATTTTTAGTGATTGATCTATGATTATAAAGAAGATTGACTGAATCCAGTGGGAATTGTTTCTGAGTAGACATGTATAGGCTTGCAATATAACTGTGGATCTAATTCTCTTAAAATACATGTTTTATCATTAGTTATGAGGGAGGTTTTGGAGAAATGTAGATGATGACTCAGAAGGCTTTTCAAACACCTTACACTCCATTGTATTTTGCAGCTGTTCCCTTGTTTTCTCAGTTGTCCAAAGAAGTTTTCTCTTTTTTGCCATTTCTCATACATGTCTCACAAAATATACCCTAAATGCCTATGTTGATTTCTATTAAATTTTGCCTACATTTTTTAAAGAGCCATGTTAGAATTGAAGGTTCCTTCTTGCGCAGAAGTGCTAAGGAATTTTTTGAGAAGTCAGACAGATTTCAGCAAAAGTACCAACATTTCACAAGAGTGTTGTAGATCTTTAAGGTCTCTATATTATATTACTTGCACACAATTGCTCCTGAACATGCATTCAGCAATGAAGCCAGTTTGTTAAACCAAACCTTGATATTCCTCTGTGGGAATATCACACCAGTATTATGGCTTCTTTCATAAAGCCTATGGGAATCACAGGGTTCCATGCCTTGGTCACAGAAATGATTAATAAGGAGCTTAAATGTTCACATGCATAGACTTCTCTACTAATGAAGTTCCTTGCTTTATGCATGAAGCAGAATACAAAGCTCCGGAAATACTGTAGTTCTCCACAATGCTCTTTCTAATGCTCCCAGTTTTTGGGCTGTCACAGACATTGATTTATTTGAAAATAGCATAAAATGTGTACCAGCTCTACTCAGTCCCAAAGAGGCTCTCGGCCTTGTTTGAGTGTCCTCATCAGGCAATAAATCAGACAGGCAATAAAGTGTGTTAAACAGCTTAACCAATCTCAAGGTGGAGAGCCACCAAATGGCTCATTTAAATGCTTACAGGACATTAGTCAAGTATCAGGAATTTCAGTGCATATATAGATGTCTGTTTCTCCTTGCATATTACAATGAAGACATAAATCCAAAGTAATATGCATTAAAGACTTTAATAAAGCAAAGCCCACTGCACAATATTTTATGTTATACTATTTTGCCAAAGCACTGATTGCTAACTACACTGAGATTCTTAAATAATTGCCCATCAACAGATGTGATGGTAGCCTGAAGGTGGGTCACAATATTATTCCAGTGTTCATGCGTGTGAATTGTAACAGGCCACCTTTGGGGTTCTGTCTTACAGATCTAACATTTATGGGCACCTAAACCATTTCTTTGCTGTTTGTTCCAGAGTTTTTCCTTGACATCCAAACACTGCTCATCTTATGTGGTTTAATATTTTTATTATTATTATTAACATTTTATTAATTTTTCAATATATCTACATTCAGTTTGTGCTTGTCAAACATTGTGTTACATAGGTTGCTTATAATTATTTGTTTTTGCGTCTTAGTGTCTTCTTAGTTGTCTCTTCAAAATCTATACTTTTTAAGCATTTGAACCAATCTTATGTATATTTTAGTGTACAATATTGGCTACTATCATAATATTGCTCTCATAGTATACAATGTTCTCAAAATCCTCTAGTAAAATACCTAATAAAAGCAATTCTAGATTCAAATCTATATAATTTTGAGGCAATTTAACCGACCGACTTTGTATTTTATACCAATAATAACTAAATAGATTCCTAACGCCTAGTAAATGTTATCTAAAGCATTTTATATAGATTTTCTTTATATAACTGTTTGGCCATTTCTATCTCCACATTTTCTGTCATGTCTATATCAATATTATATCTAATATATGTTAATTAAGTACTATTTGTTTTTCCTCACCTTAAGAACCACCCTGTTATGCCTTTACCCTGATTATTTATCTCTTATTTCAGTTTAATTCCCTTTTCTAATATATAAGATATGTCCCCTTACAATTCCAGAAGTTAGGTGTATACATGCTTTCAACGTAGAGGGCCACCTTAATATTTTTTTCCCTTTACATCTCTCTAAGTAATTCCTTCTCTTGTTTGTCTTTTCCCAATTCTTATTCCTATCTCTCTAAAAATTCTGCCGTGCCTTGTATCTTCTGATATCATTTTATGCACTTGATCTATCTCCAATAGATCTTCCAGACTATTTTTAATTAAACCTGCTGGTTCTTTCCCTTTATCTTCCCTTAGCACACCTAGGAATCTCCTCGGCTCCAGGGTTAGAATTAGATCTCCTACATTTTCTCCTTTGATTTCCTCCAGCCCCTTCTTTGGTTGGCATACATCATCCACCACCCTCACATTTCCTTGTTCATTATTCCCTGTCTCCTGGTGAATATAGTATAGTATTAGGCATCCTTCAGTCTTGAAAGACTATGGTAACGTGCTCTGTATGGAGGACTTGGAACAGCGTCTAGTGTGGCTGAGAAGGCCAATTCGAGAGTGACAATCCCTTCCACACTGAAGACAAATACAATCTGTCCCCTGTCCAGCTCCCTGGACTCACTTCCGTGACTGCCTCTTTGCCTCGGGTCTGCTGAATAAGGAACTCTTCAAATTGGGAGAGGCTGTGATGCAACGCCTGCCTCCAGGCTGAACGCTCAGATGTCAGGGTTTCCCATCTGTTGAGGTCCATTCCTAAGGCCTTCAGATCCCGCTTGCAGATGTCCTTGTATCGCAGCTGTGGTCTCCCTCTGGGGCGATTTCCCTCCACTAATTCTCCATACAGGAGATCTTTTGGAATCCGACCATCAGCCATTCTCACAACATGCCCAAGACAACGTAGATGATGAATATAGTCCTTCCTTAACTGCTCATTGAATAATTTTGCCTCTTCGTTGTGGGATCTCACTATTTCTAAAATTGCTTGAAGGGTAGATTTTGTTTCATCCCAAAATTTTCCTTGTTGTAGCATTATGTCCCAAGATGTCAAATAATTGTATTCCAAGTGAAAGATGTCCAGTTGCTTAAAGTAATCAGTCCAATTCCATCAATAATTGCTTCAATAAGTCCTCTTTAATAGATTGATCATCTTTAGGGTTAAATTTGAATCCAGTCTCAGATGCAAAGTGACAGTCCAGTTAACTCTGGTTTCTCTTCAGATCATATAAATCTTTCCCTTTTACTCCACAATGAAATAGTGAAGTCAGCACTTTCCAAGAAATTTGAATCTTTCTATTTGAGTTTTAATGCAGAAAACGGTTTCTTGACCCATGAAATGTGTCAATTAATATAGAAGATCTAGGATGCCTTTATTAGTTTTGTTTTTATTAGTTTTCTTTCACACTTTATTGTTTTCCTTGTATTTTGCTTTACTACAGTGTAGTCTGTAGTACACAAATTTGTCTTCTAAATTTGTCTTCTACATTTGTCTTCTTTCAGCAACATTTCCAGATTTTTTTGGGGGGGGGGAGCCTTCTTTTCTCTAATCCATTTAAGCTATTGCTCATTTTAAAAGTCAAAGTGCCTATATTGGACTTCCTTGGCAGTCTTCAACTTGCAAATAAATATAATTTTATACTGTTGTACTGAAGCTTTCCAACTGATTCAACAACATGTACAGTCTACAAAATGACATAGCGCTTGTTTGATGACACATGGCCATTCTGAATTAGGAATGCGTACAGTGAAAGATTTTATGTTTATTTTGTTTCAGGTTCTTTCAGGGGGGATTGTGAACACATTTGGTCATCCCCTCAGCAATGATACCACCCTATTGGATGGTTCTTCCAATCCAGAAACACCACTGGATTACTTCTGACAGAAGCAGAAGCAGCAGCAGCTGAAGAAGAATATCACCTCCACCATCACCACTACCACCATAATCAGTTCACATAATCTATGATCATAGCAGGTCAGTTGCTAACCCAATTTCCTTCCTCTCCAATCTTCAGTGTGTTGCACTCAGGACCGCCAGTCCTTGCCACCCTGGGTGCCACCCGCACCAACCCGCACCCAGGCACACAGCTATAGTATGTACATTGTGTGCTCTGCATCCTTGGAGTCAGAAGTCAAGGTGGGAGATAGACTTAAAAAAAACCTTTCCCATCTACAGTGGGGTTGGGGGATTTTCCTTTGTAAATGCCACAGAGACAGGGAGCAGTGTAGTGTTATTACTGCAGGGGGAAGACTTTTTCTGTTTTGTTTTCTGTTAAAAGGCAGGGAAAAGACTAACCTTTTCCTCCCCAGTTACAGCTAGGTAATCTTTTCATTTTATGTTTATTACCTACATAGGGACTGAGAGGCTGACCTAATTCCATTTCCTACAACAAGGGAGAGATCCTTTTAAAGAAAACCTGTCTTTCTTATTACTTGAGTACATTGGCTCTGGTCATTTTTTCCCTTTGTGCACCTATCTAATCTCTTGGGAGACTAATAGGTTTGGTTTTTTGGCCTTCTCATCCTCAGCTTGGGCAAAATGTTTCATTTCATTTTTCTGCAAACCTAGAAGGGCTTTCTTTTATTTCTTCCTAGAGTGAGGGTGGGAGCAGGGAGACGTTGACACTGAGAGGGAGCTGATCCTCCTTGTTTTGTCAGGGGCCACTGGCACTGGTGACCATTGTCCTACTCTGAGTCCTCCAGCTCTATGGACAGGTCAGAGTAGCCCAGATCAGATTGACCTTAAAGAAAACCAGTTCTTCTACCCTTTCTGTCACCACCCAATAATGATGTGGACTCAGGGCATTCCCAGCAGTGAAGAAGATGCATTTGCTCTCTGTGCTGGGGGTGGGAGTAAGAGAGCAGCTCAAGGGTAGCGTGGGCCAGGGCTATCCACGCTGCCATCTCTTGTGCCGAATATTCTAAAGGTCAGCATCCAGGTAACCTGCCAACATTCACCCCTCTCTGCCCTGCTTACTGGGAAATGCACTGCTATTCTGATGTTGCCCTGGACAACACCAATAGTTGTGCTCCAGATGTCCTTGCAAGATGAGGAGAATGCTCCACTCCACTAGTAAGTGCCACCAAGAAAGATGGCTGGCTGTGTCTGGCTTGTCCCCCCTCCCCTTATCAGCCCCAGCTGCACAAGTACTCCATTCATGCTCTCTCACTCAGCGGCAGAGAGCTGTTACCAGACTAGCAAGGTTTAAAAAACACCCCTGCAACATGCATGCCACAGACTGTTTTTAACTGGAAAACGTGTCAAGGACAAGTATAGGTTAAAACAGTGGCAGAGAAGAAATGTCTCAAAGGTCTAAAGGCGAGCTATGGCCCCAAGAGGAAATACAGCTCTATCACTCAAAAAGGACCCCATCAAAAGTACATAAGACATGAATATCCAGCCAAAGAGTTATCACAAATTTAATCAGCTTCTTTTGTTTCTGTGCTAAAAGGATTGTCTGGCAGTCTGGAAAAGCAAATATCTTACAGTGGTCTGCCTATCCCCTTTTTCCTATTTAGTACATGGCCCGTTTTAGGTTCATTGTCTTTGGGATTAGCTAGGTGAGAAGATTAAGGTTAGGACAGAACAGACACATGACAACAAGGGGCCAGATTGCTAGCCAGCCTGGTAAAGAAGCCCTATAAAAATACATACAGCAGCCATTACTAGTTGTTCAGGATCCAGACTGAGGGTTCTGCATCTATCCCTGCCTGAACCCTCCAGATACTCCTGCCAGCTGGAGTTCCAATCCTCCATAACTCCAAGACAGTCTAAAGAGACTAAGGACAAGTAATCTTTGTCACTTATCTATCTTGTGGAAGTATTTCCCCCACACATTGGTGGTTGCCCAATTTAACCCCACTTTCTTGTGTGTGTAAGTGTGTGTGTGTGTTTTAGGGAAAGGTCTTTCCTTTGTACCTTCTCAGCCAAGCATGTTTGCTTCTTTTGAGCTTGTGTTTCCTCATACAGTATTTGTTATACTTCATTGTGAATCTATGATATATGTTCATTCTTAATAAAATTCCCCTTACACATAGTTCTGTGTGAGTGTTTCTCAGCCCAATCTATGTCAAGACACACTATTGCCAATGTTCAAAGATCCCTTATGGGTGTGTCTCTGAGCATGTGTGAGTGCACACATGGTCTCTGAAAAGCAAACCTGGTATCATACAAGCCCTCAAGCCCCCCTGCTTTATTAACCAGGGAGGCCATGGCCAGGCCAATAAATGCCTTTCTCCACAATGGTGTCAGTTGTTTCCTGAACTTGGTATGCAGTGGCACAAGAAAGTCTTGTGCCAGTGGCATAGCCCCCACCCATTTTCCTCAGGCTTGTTGAGTAAAGTCTTGATGACACTGAGGAGGGGCAAGACATGGCTCCACTCACAACTTCACTGACTCTATGATCTGAGGTAAAGGGTTCCACTGAACAATGCCCAGTGGGGCCAGGATCCCTATACCTTCCTCTGCAGTGACCTGGTGAAGCATGGCCTGCTGTTCTACCAAGTGCTCCATTATCTTGTAAGTTGAGTTCTACCTGGTGTCAACACTGCAGACCAGGTAGTGTTCCAAGGCATCTACTTCTATTTTCATATGTAGCAGGCAGTTGCCCTTCATACTACTTCTTTCTTTCTTTCTTTCTTTCTTTCTTTCTTTCTTTCTTTCTTTCTTTCTTTCTTTCTTTCTTTCTTTCTTTCTTTCTTTCTTTCAGAAGCACCATGACACAATTAATAAATCTATCAATTAATAAATCTACCTTTTGCCCAATAATGGGTAAAAAAGTGACTCACAATTTTCCTACAGCTCTCCTGAAGGGAACAAATCTCCTTTGTCTCATGGTAATGGGTAGCTTCTTTGGTCCCAGAGTCACAACTTGCTCAACTACAACATGAAGGGAATGGGTGATGCATTCCATGCCCATAAAACACTTTTCCTTCAGAGCAGCAAACACGTTGGCTTCATGGGCGGTGACCACAAAGCCCCCGTGGGACTCACCTCACCAAGCCAAAGGGGTAACATGTCTCAGAAAGCCTGAAGGATGTTCACCATGTGGCTACCATCCATGACCTGAGCATGAACCTTGGCCAGATCTCCTTCCCAGCCTGACCCTGCCAGATAGGTAAACAGCCTCCTCTTGCACCCACCAATGTGTGGTGAGGACACCATGTTGCCCACTCAAACTAGTCCACATATCTTAGGTGAAGTGCATAGTCCCATGGGCTTTGTTCATCTTCAACAGATCGTGGGCTCCCTTATACAGGGTGGGCATAATGTGTTGACTCATCCAGTATCTAGAGAGTACCTGGTAGAAGGGTAGAAGAGCCTGTGGAAAGCCACCTACTCAAACAACGAGAGAGGAATACCGTCAATAGTAATCATCTTGCTGATTAGAGCAGATGGAACACTGGGTGCAGCACTACTCTGAGCTATATTCCAGAGAGAATGCAGTAAATAAGAGGCATTAAATAACATTGAGTGCCTGCCTGTCTTGGAAGAGTTGGACAGCAAACCAACTTTAGCAGAAATAAAAGCCCCTGGCAAGGCACCTGGGAAGGATAACATCCCTGTTGAAGTGCTGAAGTGCTGTAAAGGGATAATCACTACTGAGCTGTATGAAATCTTTTGTCTTTGCTGGAGGGAAGGTGGAGTACCACAGGACATAAAGGGTGCAAACATCGTCACATTGTATAAGAACAAAGGAGACAGGGGCGACTGCAATAATTACTGTGGCATCTCTCTTCTCAGCATTGTAGGGAAGCTGCTTGCCCGTGTTGTGCTGAAGAGACTCCAGGTGCTTGCAGACAGAGTCTATCCAGAATCACAGTGTGGATTTCGAGCTAATAGATCCACCACTGACATAGTATTCTCCCTCAGACAGTTGCAGGAGAAATGTAGGGAACAACGACAGCCACTCTTTGTGGCCTTCATAGATCTTACAAAGGCCTTTAACCAAAGTCCAGCTGAAATGCATGCGGGATTTCCTCTTTGCCGATGATGCAGCTGTTGTTGCCCATTCTGCTGAAGACCTCCAACAACTTATGAATCGTTTTAGTAAGGCCTGCCAAGACTTTGGATTAACAATTAGCCTGAAGAAAACACAAGTCATGGGCCAGGGCGTGGACTCACCTCCCTCTATTACCATCTCCAAACAAGAATTGGAGGTTGTTCATGACTTTGTGTACCTTGGTTCAACGATCTTTGACACTCTCTCTCTAGATGTCGAGCTGGATAAACGCATCGGCAAAGCAGCTACCATGTTCTCACAAAGAGAGTATGGCTTTATAAGAAGCTGACGGCATATACGAAGATCCAGGTCTATAGAGCCTGTGTCCTGAGCACACTTCTGTACCTCAGTGAGTCCTGGACCCTTTGTGCACGGCAGGAGAGGAGGCTGAACACGTTCCATATGTGTTGTCTCCGACGCATTTTTGGTATCACCTGGCAGGACAAAGTTCCAAATAGAGTAGTCCTAGAACGAGCTGGAATTTTTAGCATGTATACATTACTGAAACAGCGACGTCTACGTTGGCTTGGGCATGTTGTGAGAATGGCTGACAGTCGGATTCCAAAAGATCTCCTGTATGGAGAATTAGTGCAGGAAAAGCGTCCCAGAGGGAGACCACAGCTGTGATACAAGGATATCTGCAAGCAGGATCTGAAGGCCTTAGGAATGGACCTCAACAGATGGGAAACGTTGACATCTGAGTGTTCAGCCTGGAGGCAGGCGGTGCAGCATGGCCTCTCCCAATTTGAAGAAACACTTGTTCAGCAGGCTGAGGCAAAGAGGCAATACTGAAAGCAGCAAAATCAGGGAGCTGGACAGGGGACAGATTGTATTTGTCTTCAGTGTGGAAGGGATTGTCACTCTCGCATTGGCCTTCTTAGCCACACTAGACGTTGTTCCAAGACCTCTATTCAGAGCATGTTACCATAGTCTCTCGAGACTGAAGGATGCCTACAACCTTAGAGCAGTGACTTTGTCCAACCCTGTTCCTCTACATTTGTGCATGTAGCCACAGAACAACTCCAATACTGTCTAGGCCTGCACTTGCAGACCAGCAGGGCATACAGGTTTTGCGGTGCTAGTTCAAGCCTGCATAGGTGAAGTGTATCTGATCCTTCTGCTAACTTGGTCGTTACAAAGCTTGCACATAACAAACCAGTGGCATCATCTATCTTGAAGCGATTCCAGATGTCAGTAGTTCTGTTTGGCCCATAGTTATTTCTAACCACTTACACATGCAGATTGGTGGAATTATTGCAAGTGTGAGGAGCAGATACTGGTGGAATGTCCTCCACATGAGATACTGGAGGCCTGAGCTCCACTGAATGGAGATGCTCCGGTGAGTTGTGCCAGGTAGAGAAGAAAGCTATTCCTTCAGCAACCTCTTCTTCCTCTCTTCCTCCTCCTCACCCACCTCCTCAACTAAAGTGGGATTCCCAAGAGCAGATGAGAGACCAGGCACTGATGGTTGGTCCACCTCCAGGCCAGAGATCCCCTGCACAGGCTCACGAATCAACAGCCCAAGTGTCAACTTGCTCAACCCCAGGAAAGTCCATTGTCTCCAAGGCTCAGTGAGGCCAAACCTATCTTATGATTGCTCCTTTAGGGAAGCAGAAGGTGAGTCCAGAGCAGGAGGGTTCACCACCTTCAGAACAGGGTGAGCAGGGGGCACAACTGGGCTCTGTCACTGCCATCCCACTGCCAGTGGCAGAGTCCTGACCCTCTGCCAGGGGTTCCCCAGAACCAGTTAGTGAATGAACCTTAGCCTTCTAGAACTCTTGGCAGGTAAAGGAGTACCCATGCCAGAGTCCTCCTCCTCCACGAAGTGTGGCACCACAGATGCCACAGAGGTCTGCTCCATCCTCCTAGAACCAGCCAGTCCACTCACTGGTCACCATGCGGTATGCACATCTGTCATCATCGACATTATGCCAATTGTGGAAGTTGCCCGACTACTGCTTCCCCGCCTCCCCACGCAACCAACCACTCCGGTGAGAAGGCGTGATGACAAATCTCAGCTGTTGAGTGGTCAGTAGTGCAGGGAGGCGGGGAAGCGCCAGCCAGGTCACTTATGCAATTGGAGCAATGTCAATGACGATGGACATGCATGCCACATGGCAACCAGTGAGTGGACCAGCCAGTTCTGGAGGGAGGGAATGGACCTCCGCAGCACCTATGGTGCTGCACTTCATATTCATATCCCCAGGGATATGAATACGAATTGTCCATGTCTATTCAGTAGTCACCTGGCTAGCAGCATCCACCCACTCAGGCAATGTGATATGTGCCTTCCCCACAGCCACCGGGGGGGGGGGGGAATGAAGATTAAGCAATGATTATGCCCATGCAGGTTGGCTGGCCTTGGCTCACTCATTTACTTACCCCACCTACTTTGTCAGGCAGTGCAGCACCTGCCTGCCAGGTACTCACTATCTGAAAAAAAAAGTAATTAAGAAATCCAACCAAAGATGGATAACAACCAGAGATGGGGGGAGAAGAATACGAATCCCCCGTCTCTGACAACAACCATGCACATAGGGCCAGGCCTGGCCTACCCCTGCCCACCTAGGTTATCTCTCTCTCTCTCTCTCTCGGCTAAGCTACAGTGCCACCAGGCCCACTACAGCATCAGATTGAATCCAACTCCCACAACAAAGCCAAATCTCCACACACAAGAAGAAGCAGAGAAAGCCTTTTACAGCACCCACCCTCCAGCTCACACCAGTCCACTACCAGAGGCCACAAAATATGCTCCTCTGGGCAAGACACCCCATCACCCCCAGTTCTATCCACACAGGAAAAACTCATTCACCATCAAACCAATTCAGAGAGCAGTAAAACACCCAAGATTTAGAAAAGAAACAACTGTATGAGTTCAGGGCAACCACCCAGCACAGCACAAAACAGTCCTCCCGCAAACCTCACCAAACTATATAGGTTTTAAATATGCAGCAAATTAAGTAAATAAGAATGTTAAAAGATTAGTCAAACAGGGAACTCATCCAGGAAAAAATAGTAATATAAAGAAAACAAGCCCCCTCTCCCAAGAAAAACAAGCAAGCAAATAAAGGCGAAGAACAAACAAACAAACAAAACAATCAAAGCCCCCTCAAACCAAAACTACTAGAATATGGGGAGATTTCTCTCCCTCCAACCACTTGGTGTCTTCTCTTTTTGTATCCAGTAGGTGGTGGTGGTGACAAAAATAATTGGAAATAGGGAAAAAAATCCCCCCTCCCAATCAATTAAAAAGGGCAAAACAGGACAGGGTCCAAGGCAGAGGCAGAGAAGCAGACAGCAATCCAACAAGAAGGAGCACAGGGCCTTAGCAGTGCCATCATCCTACAAGGGAAAGGACTGAAGGGAAAGTCCCTATTGATTCCCAGGCTCATTTACAGGTTCGGCACTCCTGCCCCCACGCTGCACAGACGTTCTGATTGGCTGATGACAGCCCTTACAAGGCTGTTCGGTGAACAATTTATCAGGCTATTTGACATATAAAGAGTGAAAGAAAGATTAAATGAAAAAGCACAAAAGAACATAGAATTTTCATGTAGCCCATAATTTTCAAGATTGCTTAAACTAATCATGTGTGTGTCAGAGGCTCTGTTTTGAGAACCAAAGAAAGGACACAAAAGTCCAATTCCTACCCAGTATGCTATTTACTTACCATAATGCACAACTAGTCACATTTTTTAATTTTTTAAAAACTTCTTTTTAAAGAGGTAATATTCCTAGGGTTATGAGCCTGAAAGAATTAATGCTGAACGATCACACTCTGCCCCACTAAAGACATCATTCTCAATGTGATTAGGACACACCGTGCCACTGTCCCAAAGGTGATCACATATACCAGGAAAGGAGACAAAACAACGTGGGCAGAAATGCTACCAAAAAACTCCCAACAACAACAACCAAGCATAGCCAGCAAAACAAAATGTATCAAATACCCATAGGATAAAAACCAATTTTGCTGGCAATAGTTTTTTGTTGTGTAGTCAGTGGAAAATAACAACACTGAAATTAGCAGTGAGAATTGCAGTACAAGGAGCAGGACCAAGGTCGGTCCAGTCACACACTCAAATTAGGCAAGCCACTGGTTTTGTTTTAGCTATTGCTGCCTGACCAGTTTCTAGGAGATTTGAAAACAACAGGATGATCCTCCGTCCATTTACAGAATTCCTTTGTTTGTATGAGTTCATCTGCCACCAGTGCTGGAGTGGCAACAGAGATTTTCAAAGAGAGCCTTCTTTACTCTTCCTTTCTTCCAAACTTGAAAGATGTAACAAATGTAGGAAACTATGTGGGGGAACTGGTCATAAATCATAGCACAGAGAAAGGGGCAGAGCATCTGCTCCTGCAGCCCTGGACATTCGACAAGATGTTTCTCAAACAAGTTTGGGGGGATTTTGGTGGGCTCTGACCTGCAGTTTTCACTTCCAAAATAACTTGACTTTTCTAAAGTGGTAATTTCATTTTCATGATAATGCTAAACTCAAGCCACATGTGCTTTAATTTAAAGCAGGGCTCAGGCTGGAAGGCCTGCCAGGGAATAGTAGAGAAACATGCTTACTCCACTCATTTGCTTCAGGCACCCAGCATTTTTGGATGCCTGGACAGGAATATCTTTAAAAAGGAAAAAGCCCGACAAGGGCAAGGGGTGACAGGAGGGGAAGCTGGGGAGAGGGGGAGGGAAACCAAGGCTTTTTATATTAACAATGTGGCAATACCCCTGCAATTAAGGGCTAATTATGAATTGATGAATCGGCTTCAGGCTGGAACCTTGTTGGGACATCTAATTTTAACATCTAAATTGTTCTCAGATTTCAGCCCAGTAGTTTATATCATGTACAGAACTTATGGTGATGCCCTCCCACATGCATGTTGTGTTTGAAACTGTTAACAATCATTTTGTATTTACTGGCAAAGTGTAGCAGCCTAGATCTAATCTTGGGGCTATTGGGAGAAGTTATCACTCTGGCAATTGGTACTAAGCGGAAAAAAGGAGCAGGCACTAATGTTCATTATCTGGGCCCTGTATAATGAACCATGGCCAGCTCTTTGCCCTAGCAGGCTTCCCATTGTGCAGCCAGTTGTGCAAAGAGTGTGAGAGTGGGCATATGGCAGGTGTTTGGTGAAGCCTGACAGAGCAAGGGGAAACTTGGGTGATGGTCTTTATGGTTTGCGTTTAGTCTGTAGGATATTCGGTATGGATAATACTAACCATAAGCATCCTTTCCCGTATCTTAGATTCTAGAAAATCCATTGAGAGATAGCACAGGAGAAAAGTTATAAAAGGTATTGTAGAAGCTGGGGAAGCTAGCTTCCATGTCTGCAGGCCTATATCTCTAAGATGGTGGGACAAGAAGAAGCAGGAAGGAATATCAAAGAAGAAGGAAGAAACCCTAAGAACACCATTCTAGAAAAGCACCCCATAGTACTGCACTCCAGATCACTTTCTACATGCCTTGGTGTCCCATTCTAATACTGATGTGGAAAATGCTGGAGTGTGGCTTCTTGTTATGTCACCTGGTGACCAACAGGTCACAAATGAGGAGTCCATGCAATGCTGCAGGCTCTGCCATCTGTTTCCAGGAAAGTTGATACTTGTGTGAGGAAAAGCTGTGATGGAGGCATTCACCAGAACTCTAGGGTTTCCATGTGCAACCATGCTGAGAAAGGGATGCTTAGGAGCCAGTTTACTCACTACATAGCAGAACGAGTGAGCATAATGTGTGCTGTTCTGCCAATCAGAGTGGCTCACAACCATTTAAAACCCAAATATGATATAAAACCATCTGTTCCATAAAATGCAGTAAAAATTCAGAGGCAGAGATCATAGGTAACACAGCAATTAAGCAGCACAAACATAGAGCCATCCTGCATCTCTTAGCAGAAGACTCAGCCAAAGACCCAGTCTGGCAAATCCAAAGCCTGTTAGTATAAACCAAACAGGGAAGAAGTGAGGCTGGAGGAGCAGCGCTCCGATTTTCCTCCTCCCCTAAGTTGTTTTTTATTTTTATTTTAAGAGTTCCTTTCTACTGTTAATGGAAGGGAATTGATCTGTGCTATTTCCAGAGCCTACCGTACAATTGCACTCATTTCACACGCTAGCAAGGTTATGCTCAAAATCCTACAAGGTAGGCTTCAGCAGTATGTGGACCGAGAACTCCCAGAAGTACAAGCTGGATTTCAAAGGGGCAGAGGAACCAGAGACCAAATTGCTAACATGTGCTGGATTATGGAGAAAGCCAGAGAGTTCCAGAAAAACATCTACTTCTGCTTCATTGACTACGCAAAAGCCTTTGACTGTGTGGACCACAACAAACTATGGCAAGTTCTTAAAGAAATGGGAGTGCCTGACCACCTTATCTATCTCCTGAGAAATCTATATGTGGGACGGGAAGCAACAGTTAGAACTGGATATGGAACAAGTGATTGGTTCAAAATTGGGAAAGGAGTACAACAAGGCTGTATATTGTCTCCCTGCTTATTTAACTTATATGCAGAATACATAATGCGAAAGGCAGGACTGGATGAATCCCAAGCCGGAATTAAGATTGCCGGAAGAAATATCAACAACCTCAGATATGCAGATGATACCACTCTGATGGCAGAAAGTGAGGAGGAATTAAAAAACCTCTTAATGAGGGTGAAAGAGGAGAGTGCAAAAAATGGTCTGAAGCTCAACATCAAAAAAACTAAGATCATGGCCACTGGTCCCATCACCTCCTGGCAAATAGAAGGGGAAGATATGGAGGCAGTGACAGATTTGACTTTCTTGGGCTCCATGATCACTGCAGATGGTGACAGCAGCCACAAAATTAAAAGACGCCTGCTTCTTGGGAGGAAAGCGATGACAAACCTAGACAGCATCTTAAAAAGCAGAGACATCACCTTGCCGACAAAGGTCCGCATAGTCAAAGCTATGGTTTTTCCAGTAGCGATGTATGGAAGTGAGAGATGGACCATAAAGAAGGCTGACCGCCAAAGAATTGATGCTTTTGAACTGTGGTGCTGGAGGAGACTCTTGAGAGTCCCCTGGACTGCAAGGAGAACAAACCTATCCAGTTTGAAGGAAATCAACCCTGAGTGCTCACTGGAAGGACAGATCCTGAAGCTGAGGCTTCAATACTTTGGCCATCTCATGAGAAGAGAAGACTCCCTGGAAAAGACCCTGATGCTGGGAAAGTGTGAAGGCAAGAGGAGAAGGGGACGACAGAGGGCGAGATGGTTGGACAGTGTCATTGAAGCTACCAACATGAATTTGACCCAACTCCGGGAGGCCGTGGAAGACAGGAGGGCCTGGCGTGCTCTGATCTATGGGGTCACAAAGAGTCGGACACGACTTAACGACTAAACAACAACAAAAATTTCCAGAGCTAGCATAGACCACCAGTTGGTCTGTAGTGTGGCAGAGGCCAGGGCAACTATGGGTCTTTCCTTTTTGGCCCTTGCAAATCTCATTTCCACACTTCCCAATATCAGATTCTCAACATCAGAAAAGAAGCAGCATGGAAGTTTAAACAATGTGTGACAGATACTCCAAGGGTAGACCTCTTTCTTGGTTATTGAAGGGGGAGACCAGCATTTGTAGGAAAAAGCCTCCCAGAATGGAGGTCTGTTCACAATTATTGAAGAACATTTGAAGATGGGGATTCATTACAGGCTGGTTTTAGGTGGTGCTTCAGAATGTTGATTGTGAGTTTCTTGCTTTTAATTTCAGCCAAGTCATATATCGTCATATTCTCCTGCTCAGTTTTAAATATGATTTAAAATGCCCAGCTTTAGACATTCCCAAATTGCATTCCAACACTGCATTTAATTATAGCAATGATGGCATTATGGTTGCAATAAATATATTGATGCCCTACCTGTTTCTCCTCATGGATGCTTTTGAAATGTCTACATTAAGTTAGAAGGGGTAATGGGTTGATAATGGCTTCTACCCAGAGGCGGTACCAGATTTCAGGGCACCCACAACTTGGGCCCTCTGCATGCTGGTGGGCTCTCTATGTCAGTGACCACTCGGTCGCCCTCCTCCTTTTTTTGCTTAAATTGAAAGGCAGGCTTAGTGGTGGCAACAGCGTCAAAAATAACAAAAAAGAACAAAGGGAGGATGGTGTTTGTGATGCCAGCTGTAGTGACAACTTGGTGGCTTCCATTCTAATTTCCCCTAATGTCCTGCAGGGATTATCTTTCTGCAGGGCATTTTGGATAATTCCAATAGCAGGTATCACTGGAGCACCAGAAAATGTGCTTTTAACAACTGGATGTAAAACATTAGGCAAACTTCATTGTGTATATCATTGCTGGGCTTGATTAGTGATTCTCAGCGGCATGTAGACCACTGGTAGGATGCAGAATTGGGCACAGGTTTTTCATAACATTGGCCAAGAATTCACTCCCCACATCCTCCCGCAAGTGTGATGTGTTCTGTCCTATTGATTCTTTCTGCTACAGATGATTCAAGAACACTAGTAGTGACTTTAGATGCCATGTTTCTGCTAATCCCTTGTTCCCTATCCTCCAAATTACTGTAGGACTATTAATCTATAAATGTCCTTATTGGAAAAAGGGTCTTTTCTGTTCATAATCCAGTTGGACTCAGGTTCTTTGACAGAGCAGTTGGTGGAGCTTAAGATGCCAGAAGTTGAGAACTGCTGGACGAGACTGCAGCTGCTCCTCCTTATAATGTGATGGTCCTGTTTTCTTTTCTTTGTTCATGTTCAGAAGCAATCTAATGGAACAGAAGGATCAGATGACAGAGTGCTGTTGTTGCCCAGAGGATGCCTGAATGTGTTCACAATCCTCACATTCTTCAGGAGGCTCTTTCCATGTCCCCCAATGGTGCTGTATAAGTCATACATGTATTTCCAATGAATGCCAAAACTGATACCTCTGTGAAACCTGTACAAAGGCCCACCAAGAGCCTATGCATTGTAACAGTTCTAGGCCATTGCTGAAAACTTATTCAACCACTTTTACAGCCTACATCTATTAATTTTTACTGCTTGACTTTTCTGTGTCTGAGGTTTTTTTCCTTCATAATGCATGCCCAGGTTAGAAACATTAAAAAGTTTAATCTTTACTTCCTCCCACCTTGGCTGCATTGTTTCCATCTGACCCTGGTATTCTTGCCTCAGCCTTCTGTTGAGGGTCATTATTCTAAGCTCCTCTGTAAGGCTTCCCATCTTAGTATCCTGCCATTTCCAGCTAGGAACAATTATTTTTGTGCCAGCTCAAGGAGTGCGGCCATGAATTTTCTGTTTCCTCAATGTCTGGCCATGTTGGAGGCTCCAAACACAATCTGTGCAAGGGATTCATTCAACTTGGCACGTGACTGAGCAATGAAATCCATTCATTTAGTCATACACACAAAAAGATCCTGAGCAGTCTGCAGCCAAGGTCATGGGGGAAAGTGTCTGCTGCTTTTGAGAAATTATGTCTCAATTACCTGAACCACAGTGACCTTGAAAATAATAGGGGAAGAAACATTTAAAGGCAACCCAGCACACATTTAAGGGCTCTTTATCAGTTCAAACCATTCTAAACTACTCTACAATAGTAACTTGGGGGCCCTTTATGTTAGTGTAGATTTCTGTGATTAAAACCACACATACCATCCATTTTAACTCTTTCAAATATCAGTCTGTTCCTATCTGTGTCCTGTACTTTCTGAATTCAATACATAACTTTATTTTATCTGTGTGAGTAAAGTTGTGTTTGCATGTGATCACTCATTCTCTCACACACAAACATATACAGACATTCCACGCTTTAATATTACAGAATATATCTCCTATTATATGCCTTTGCCTCACTCAAGTGTGTGTGCTTTAAACTGTAAATCCATTCTAGATAATTGGCACCAGTTTTTATACACATCAGTTAATAGAGTGAGGCAAAAATACAACTTCTCAGCCTGAGCCACTGAGTGAAGAAGAGAGTAACTCCCAAGAAGGCACAAGTGACCACACAGCTTTGGCCCCTTCTGTTACCCAGAATGGACAAGTCTGTCAAGCTCGGTCTCATCAAGGCTCTGATTTCTCCACTGCCATCACAGTCCAAATGGTGGGGTTGTAAGCCTTTTTGTTTTTGATGCACAGAGATGTGTATGTTTCAAATAATTCAAAAGGATGCATGTTTTAAAATGCATTTTCCATTACGTATTTCCTTCATTGACAAAAGCATGTTTGTATGTTTTCCTCCAAAAAATACACATTTTCTAGCACGTATGTTTGAATGTGCACATTTTCCCAAACTCCTGCTTTGTTTTTGCTTTTAGGTTCAGATCAGGCATACACAGACACTCATTGTCTCATATACAGGGCAAATTTTGTAAAGGTTGGGGGCATATATACAAGCCTAACCCACAAAGGTTGGTGCATTCCTATCACCACTATACACTTTTGCACATTAAGCACCAGGTGTATATAGGGGTCTGTAGCCACATTTGACTGAATGCCTCTACAGAGCTCATGGGAGAAGGGACCTGGTTTTATCACTTGACCTCTATAGGCCTTTGCACTCAACTGACAAATGCTTGTGCGGTAGGGAGGCCACACATGTACATATAGAAAATCCCTCACTCAACAGGGGTAGAGGCCTTAGATACAATCTGTCTTCTATTTATCATGCTGCCCTTTCATCTGTCCCCAGAAAGATCAGGACCACACCCACCAGAAAGACCACTGTTAATGACGGTTACAACCCATGACAATGGGTGGAGAAGGACTGCAGAAGTGGGATTTTCACTCACCCCTCCCCGTCCTTGTCTATCTAATGAGCCTATTCAGACAAGGGGGAAGTGGAACAAACATATCAGGGGTCTCCTACCAACTGTCCTCAGACTGAAGAAGCTACTTGGATGAGTAGTGAAACATTTCAACCTAATAAGAAAGAAGTCCAGTCGCCATGACTCAACTTCCAGATATTGTTGCATGCTGTGTCACTTGACTCAGTATGCAACAGATAATGTTTATGGCAATTTCTTAACTTCAGGCAATTCACTATCAAACATTCTGTAGCAATACAACAGGATTTCAACCATTGTTTATCTGGTAAGCTGTAGTTAATAGCTATGGCCAAGATTTCTATGACACAAATATGGTGTGAGGATGCTGTAGTAGTAGTGGTGGAAATTGGAAATCTTAAGTCTAGTTTCACCAGTAAGCTTCTAATTACAAATCAAAAGTCTGGCCTTAAACTGTAAGGCCTAAATAGATTGCGATCAGATTATATGAAGAATCATCTTCTCTCATTGAATTCTATCTGTACATGATAATCAGAATTTCTTCATGGTAGCTCCAGCACTGAGGAACTCCAGTTGACATGGCCCTCACCCTTGTTGTGCAGTTATCAGGGACTTTAAATCAGCCTTCAGCTGAATTTATCATAGTTTGGATGTTGACATCATATATTTTTCTGTATGCTTACTAGTATGGATGTATCTGACTATTTTTGCCCAAGTAAACTCCTCTTTGGTGTGCCTGAAAAGGCTATCATGCAAAGGAGCAATGTATTATGATAATTAGCATCTCTGTAGATACATCTGCATAAATTAATATGGCTAAATCCTGCAATATGGATGTCCTTGAATATCCTATGTTCCTGCAAGCTGATTTCTTCCTACCTGCTAAGAATATTTCCAGGAAAGGGAGTGATTTGCAGATCTTTGTTCTGCAGAAATTCTGCATGGACACTTTTCATATTAGATGCCTTCAAACTAGGATTATATCTTTTGAAGTTAATTAACTCTGGCTCCCTATAAAATATTTAAAGAAAAGCAAGAGAATTACATTTGGCTTCTCATTGTTAAAGTTGAATGCTTGCCTTAACAGAATGTCAGTGAAAGCATTTTAGAGTTTATCAAGGCAGTCAGTCAAAACATGCCTCCAGCTGCATTTTTGGCCTTTCCAGGATGTAAAGATCCCATTTCAAATATGAGAGAACACAACTGGGTTCACTGTCGCAGTGCAGTGGGAAGTATGATCAGCAGCTGTAGTTGCACAAGTAATGAGACCAGTAACTGAACCAATCAGCTATCTGATGACAAAGGAAAGAACAAGATTGAATCCAGCACCTTCCTTGGGTTCCTGTCATGCTAGAAGCTGACTAGACTGAATGATTTCTGTTCTTCTGACCAGGACTATGCCTGCATAGTCCCTGCACTTCAATGAGGAATGGAAAGCAACTACACATGCAGCACCCATTCACCTCAGTTTTGTTCTTCATCATCTGTGAGCAGAAGTCCCCTTGACAGAACACAGTGACATTGTCTCTGTATCAGAAATACACATTTCAGAAAAGCCACTTGAATTTGCTACAGTGCTGCATTGCATAAAACACCTTCCATCCACTTAAAAGCAATTCAGTCCCACTAAACTCATTGAGCATAACTTCACATAATTTTGCCATGGAAGTATGATGGGCTTCAGGGCCTGGAGGCCAAGGAAGGACCAACTGTTTGTATTATTACAATTTGTGCCGACCCACTAGCATTACTTGTAGGTGTGTAGAAGGAAAAAGGGAAATGATACATTGAGCTTTTGCACACAGAAAATGTACTGTATTTTCCGTGTATAAGACGCCCCCATGTATAAGACACCCCTCACTTTTCTAACCTAAAATTAAGAAATCTAACCGGGGCTTAGCAAGTGGAGCGGGAAAGGGATCAAAGTGCTGTAGGATCGCTTTGATCCCTGCTTTCTCACTTTGTGCTAAGCCCTGTGGGGCATAACAAAAGGAGGGAGAAAGAGATCAAAGCAATCCTGCGGCTGCAGGATTGCTTTGATCCCTTTCCCCCTCGTGCAGCTGCGGGATTGCTTTGATCCTTCCTCCCTCCTTTTGCTAAGCCCCACGGGGCTTAGGAAGTGGAGGGGAAAGCAGGGATCAAAGTGATCCTGCAGCACTTTGATCCCTGCTTTCCCCTCCACTTGCTTTTTTTTAATATTTATTTTTTTAACAACTAAGAATAGGGTAGGGAATACAAAAGGTAAAAGGAAGTGGGGGGAAAGGGAAAGGGTTAGGGGGATAGGAGAACACAAAATATGCAGTCATCCAATCTATTCATGTTTCAATAACAAATCAACTTTCTGCTTTTTTTTTTTTTACTATTTGATTACCCTCCAGCTATCAACTTACAGTTATGTTTTAGTTTAAGTCTAAGTTACTCCAACACTATCAGGGAACCGAAGCCATTTGTAAAATAAATCCCATCGTTCAATTTCCTTTTGATTTGGACAGTCATTCAGCACGTCTGAAGGAGTATCCATTTCTAACGCTTCCCATATTTTCCCAGTAAGCTCCTCTTGTTTCCGTAACTCTGCTTTCTTCCAATTTTTGGAAGGGAAGGATGAATCCAGGACAGCAGTCCAATTTTTAATATAACATTTTCTGACTGTAGTAGCTAGATAGCTCACTGGGTAGCTCTTTATCCCATCTATGTTACCTGGTATCGTACTCAATAAAGGCAGTTCTGGAGTTAGTACAGCTTCATTTAACTGTTGTTTAACATCTGATAACTTTTCTTTCATCAGATCTTCTATCTGGCTAAGACGTTCATTTACTTGCTGAAATCCTGCTGTTATTATCTTTTGCATGGTAGTCTGCTATTCTTGGTCTCATTTTTGTGCCACTATTCCCAAATTTTGAGATTGAGCAGACAAAGTCCCCAACATTTGATATTTTAATTTTTCTGAGGCCATTTCGATCTTTCCAATGAGTAGGGTCTGTATCAATAATACTATATCCTTCATCAAAAATCATAAACCTCCCTTAGGTTCTTCCTCCCATCCTTACACAGATATTATGATATATAAATCAACTTTTAGTCCAACAATTTAAAATACAACCGTGACAAAAATCTCCCTTTTTCTCCAGAAACCTAACAAATTTCTATTATCAGAGTCCCACACAGTCCAGCCAAAGAAAATCCAGACTAGACAGCAGTCACAGGGCGTCAGTCTCTCCAATAGATATCAGTCCGTCTAGTGTTCTTTCCATTAATCCAGAGATTCAATTTAAAAAAAACTCCAGTCCTGGTTTTCCTAGCTGCTCAGTCCAGTCCCCACGTCGTCTCGATGATGATTCTCCGTCTGTTTTCTTCCTTCTAAAAGCTTATTCCTTCTTCTCCCAAAAACCTAACAAGATTCTATTATCAGAGTCCCACACAGTCTAGGGGAAAAGGTCCAGGCTAAACAGCATTCACAAAATTTCAGTCTCTTAGATCCTGTCCAGTGGCATTTCACTCTGGGATTTTTTCCAGAAACAAATTTTTTTTCCATCTCACTGTCTCTCTTTCGGCCTTGAACCAGCCTGCTGTTTAAGAGTCAGTTTCGTTTTTTGAAGAAGCAGGCTGGTAAGCAAAACGCGCCGCTCCTTATCTTCTTTCGGCCAAATATTTTCACTCTGATTTCTTTTTCAGCTTAATGGGGTTGTTCATAAATCAAAAGCTTCAACTTACTTTGTTATTATAAATTTTCAACGCAGTATTGCTTGTTCTCCTCTCCTCCGGGGGGGGGGGGTTGCTCACAGCTCTCTGCCAAGATGGCTCCCGCATCCGATCTGTGCTCGGGTGAATTTTCAGAGGGAAGAAATACTGGGTTGCTGCCCAATCTCCCTCCTTCTGTTGCTCACCAACTGCTTCGGAGAGACCTTTCCTGGTCTCCCCTTCGATCCCCCATTTCTAGAGGGACCCCAGACCGGGCGGTTCCAGCTTTTCCAGGAAGCTATTCCCCGGAGCTGCTGGCTGCACCACGACGAAGCCCTGCCTCTCCTTTCCCCTCCACTTGCTAAGCCTTAGCAAAAGGAAAGCAGGGAACAAAGCGCTGCAGGATCGCTTTGATCGCTGCTTTCCCCTCCTTTTGCTAAAGCTTAGCAAGTGGAGGGGAAAGCAGGGATCAAAGTGATCCTGCAGCACTTTGATCCCTGCTTTCCCCTCCACTTGCTTTTTTTTAATATTTATTTTTTTAACAACTAAGAATAGGGTAGGGAATACAAAAGGTAAAAGGAAGTGGGGGGAAAGGGAAAGGGTTAGGGGGATAGGAGAACACAAAATATGCAGTCATCCAATCTATTCATGTTTCAATAACAAATCAACTTTCTGCTTTTTTTTTACTATTTGATTTAATCAAAGCAGTCTAAAATTAGGATCCTTGTCTGTTAGTCTTGATTCATGCTCTGCCAGTCACATTCACTTTGATCACCATGTTCCTTTTCACTGCAGTTTTGAGGAGATTGGGAGAAGATACATAAAAAAGACTGAAAAATTTCACCTGAGCTTTCTCAGAACCATTTTGAGGGTGGGGGAAGGTGAGAATTCAATGTTCTGTGACCAAACAGATTTACAGCATTTCAGCCAATGCTAAATCAGAAACCAAACTAACTGGTCACTAAAAAGTAACATGTTGACTCATGTTGACACACATGCTAAAGCTTGTACGCATTTGAAAGAATGTTAAAATCAAGATGCTTTCCATCTGCTTCCTATTGGGTGTTGGAAGATATGATCGTGTGGCTCTATTTTTAGTAACAAAAGGAGTTGGCAACATGGAAAACTGTAAAGTTTTTCTAACAGCAAGGAACAGTTTAATGAAAACCTATGCCATTAAATGATCACAATGTCAGAAGTAAAGTCTTACTGTCTTTTCTGTGTAATAACTGTGTTAATGCTGTGTTAATTGTTTAATGAAAATGAATATTTTCCTAACACTTTAAAATAATAAAGACACAAATCACCCCATTAAATTTATAGAGATATTAATAACTGCCAACTCATACTGGGCTTTGGAATAAGTACCTAATTTCTAGATTTTGCTGGAAACCCCCCCCCCCCAATAAAAATAAAAATCTTCTGAGCTGATGTTGAAAGCTAGTTGCACTTCCTTAGTAGCAATGTAGGTGGGGGGCAGCCACATTCAGTCACACTCAGGAGAACTTACATATTTTCTTTCTCCAAATACTTCAGGCTCAAGCCTAGCAGAAAGATCTGGATTGGGTTGTAGTGAGAAGGACAACAATTAAGCTCTATTTGAAAGAACTCTTTGTCTTTCACACAAGATTCAGGCCTTCTCACCAACAGGACAGCAATTAATCAATCAATCAATTACATGCTCAATACATTTACACATCAAATGCAAGATGAACTCTCTGCTTTGTGACATCCACATGGTTCATGTCATAGGGAGTGGCAATTGTAACTTGTTATCCTCTTGCCAACTTTGTTTTAAAAATGGACACCCCAAGACATATACATGAGCATGATCCTGATGTACAACCAAGGTGGACAAATATAACGTAATGGGTTAAGGCAGAGCAGGATATGTCATGTGTTGTTGTTCATGTGAAGTTGTATTTACCTAATTTTTGGACCTTCTAAGGATCAGATTATTTTTCTTATGTCCTGATACATTAAACTATAGAATTCAAAGAGGTTGTACTTTCTTTTTCAGATGACTGTATATTTTGAATGCTAAATATCTTCAGGCCCCCAATCCAGAATGAGGGCCCACGCAAAGGCAGCCCTTTAAAAATGGGTATTTTTAGCCGCAAGAACAGTGAAGGAGAGACACATTCAGAAAGGCATAGGAAGGGCAGATTACAGATGTTATAAAGATTCACTCTACTAACTGAAGTTGACAAGGATGGACTCAAGATCACTGTGGAAACTATCAAAGAAGAACCAGGATACACGTCTACAATGCTGAAATGTTATGGAGGTGCTCTTTGGCAGTTATGCAGTCATTTCATTCGTTTAACCATAATTTACCTAACTTTCAGACCTGCTAAGGACCAGATGATTTTTATTATGTCCTGATACATAAAACCATAGAATTAAAAAAGGATGTACTTTCTTTTTCACATGACTGTAAGTTGCCTTAAGTTTAAGCACACTTGAGCAAAACATATTTAGTTTTGTTGTCAGCCATGTTTAGCAAATGTTGTAGTTGTTGCTGGCCTGTTCATGCCTGGTGATTCCATCTGATTCTTGACTGTAGACAGAATTTCTAGGGGCTTGTTGAATGTTTTTCTTGAGTGGTCCCTAACAAATAAGATGCATAAGCACAAGAAACATCATTTCAGGGATAATGAGAAGTTTCTTTCCGTGTATGTATATAGATATTATATTATATTATATTAGGATACATATATCCATACATTACACACATGGGAGAACTGAAGACACTAGAGAATTGGTGCCTCATATTGATTGAAAAGATTCATGCTATCCGATCCAGCTTTTTCTGCTATGGACCACAGTAGGAAAGGAAAGGAAAGGACAAGAAAGGAAAAGAAAGGACAAGAAAGGAAAAGAAAGGAAAAGATCCATATATATATCTCCAAATTCCTTCATAGTTGGGAAGGAAAGAACTTGGGATTTTTTTAAAAAGCAAGTGAAATATAACAGATTCAGCCATTCCTTTTTAGAAGACATGATTGCTTATTCTCTAGAAAGTGATCATTACCCCCTTCCATGCAATAACTGAAAAGTTGAGACACAAGAGATGGGGTGAAAAGGGCCACAACTTCAATTAACTGTTTAAACCCCTAGCTTGCAATGGGACCTCCAGTAGTGCCAATACTGGGCCTATGGGCAGGGATCTGTCCTGGCCCCCTCTCCCAGCCTATAAGAGTCAGCCCCCAGCTCTTCTGCAACTTACAGCCTTGTCCCAGCTACCCTAAATTGCAGAGGTCATTGAGGGTCCTTTTCCACCCATGCTCCAGTTCATGACCCAATTCGGACTCAGAGAATGACCCACATCCAGGCACCCAGATCCCATTATCCTAGCGTAGTCCTCCAGTCACCAAAAGCGGCCTCCCCCCTGAGCTCAACCTTCGTTCTTTTCCGTACTTCCTGCCACAATGAGAAGGCAGCCCAAGCTTAGCTCCTGCCAGCATCTAGTTGCCCAACACAGCCCTGAGACCCTGCAGATCCAAAGAGGCCAGCATTGAGGCAGGGGAGGGCTATAAACCCTCTTTTCCTTGCTTAAATGCTTTCCAGAGTGGCACAAGCCCTGCTTCTTTCTGTGTGGAGGCAAAGGGCCCCCCATCAAAACAGAAGCCTCATTATCATCACATCTGCCACCATGTAGAGCTGAGGACTTTGTTTGGGAGGTGGGCTTTCTTTTCATCTCACTAATGAACACAAGAATGCAAGGCAGAAAAGAGTCCAAGATAGTGACAGAATCCTTCTGAGACAATAGAGCTCAACAAAGTTGTCATTCTAAGTTGTTTCTCCCCCTCTGACATTTCATTATCTAAAGTCTGGCTTTTATCAGTAGCTGCCACTGCTTTTAAACAACTTTGAAAAGCCAGCTTAGTACATTAAATATGGAGGTTGCAAGCCTTAAGTTTTTAGTTATAACTCAGTGTGCATTTAATCCTCAGAATTCCAAGCTCCTTACACTATGGTGAGCAGATCCTCATGTCTAATTTTCTTCTGGACTGATAAGAAAATTGTTGATACTTAAGTCAGTTTCCCCCGTTCTTCTGGCTTCTACTTAAATGTTAACTTTAAAATCATGAACTAGCAGAGGGAAATTAATTAGGTCAGCTTGCATTCTTTAATTGTTTCTTTTTGTTCTGCCTTTCATACAATAATATCAAGTATGGATCACACTATGCCTCTCAGCCCTCAGGTTATTTTATTATGGCATTTCTACTGTATTTTGTACTTTTTGCTGTAAATCTTTAGCCAAGCTTTCAATTACACATATATAGAAAAAATCATTAGGGGAAGGAAAAGGTGCTGGAGGAATGTCTAGAGCCTGGTCCACAACAAACTCACCACATTGAGATTTAGGAATAGAAGGTTACATTTTTGACCTTTATCTTCCAAATACTAAAAATGCATGCTTGCTTGGGAACAATTGCAACAGAAGTGTAGCATTTAGTTCAGATGATCCTCTTTCCACATGCAGCTTATGAACACTTTCCGCTTTCCTCATATAGACACAATCCAGGGTAAATTTGAATGATGAACTTTTGGTTGCTAATCTCTTGGCCAGAGCACTTACTCATGAATACGGATCTGGAAGCCTTGATTCAAATACAAGCTTAGTTGTGAAGTTACAGTAGTACCTCGGTTTACGAAATTAATGCGTTCTCCGGAATGTTACGTAATGTAGAAATTTCGTAAACCGAAACGCGGATTGCCATAGGAATGGGGGTGGCGCTACAAACCTCCAGGCACAATGCATCCTGGGAAAACTTTCTTCGCGAACTGAAAAACCCTGGAAAAAATGTGTTTTTTTTGTTTTCAACAGATTTCGGTTCGTAAACCGAAAATTACGTTAACTGAGGCGTTCGTAAACCGAGGTATGCCTGTAATTGTCTTGAGCAAATGACTGCCTTTGATTCTCAACTTTTTATCTGTAAAAATTGGAGAAAATTACTCACAGTCATACTGTTACAATTTAAACCATGCACATAAAAAGCAAACAAATTTCAAAGAAGTAGTTGTGTTTCCACACATGTAACAACATTAAGCAAAAAAAGGAAAATCAGTAAGAATTGCACATCTCAAAGTGGGAAAGAGGTGTGAATGTGTCAGGAGGCTGAGTTTTGTGGGGTTTTTTTTAGAGTTTTTGTGGATTACAACTCACTCCTCCAAAGAAATGGTGTGCAATAATTAGGCTGCAGAAGTTGGCATATGGAGGCCACATACGTAGGGGTGAACATGCTAGCACAGAAGAGACAGTCTGAACAGGGGAAGTTTGCCATTTCCATATGAGCCCACCCCCCTGGCCCCACCCCCAATTTTGGCTCACATGTGTAGACTACATGTATATAACAGCTTCTCCCTCTTCAGACTATTACTTTTGCATGTTGAAAGGAACAATGGAGAGCATGGGGCTAGCACGCTACTTTCAATGTATTGTATGTGACCTTCACAGCAATGAATGACTAAATAGTGCAAGTTTTTTGTACACAGTGTACATGGTTGCGGGTGTAGGGCCAAGTGAAATGGGATACAGACACAGGTGGTGAATTTCCCAAGTGAAAGAAAACTTTCTTCTGAAGTATCTCTGGATGGATTTCCTGAAGCAACTTAAGGTTTTTAATTTTATCTAAATATGCCTTTTTAAGATTCACAATTCATTCAGTCATTCATTTTATTTACACCTTTGGCAAATTATTTAACCATTGCCTGAATGTTTATATGAGCCAACATTTTGAAAGTTTATTACTAGTTAAAATTTTTGACCGCCATTTTTGCACCCCCTTTTACACTGCTCCTACACTCATAATGATGCACACTGGGCAGATATATTTGTAACCTCCAACCAAGTGTCTGAAGAAGTGGATTGTAAGCATTTGTCATGGCACATGAAGTCATGTCCATGTGGGATGCCTGACTTCTACTTGCACAACAAAATACTTGTTTTCTTGCATAAGCACTGAGAATAGTGTTCTTTAGCCACTATTTTTTTCCTTCTCTGCATTCTGTGCATCATTCTTGAAGTATTGAAAGTAACAATGGTGTCAACAGTATCAAGCTATAAAATATTTATTAAAAAGTATCAAAATATACATTTAAATATGCTTAATTATTTATTATTATTATTATTATTATTATTATTATTATTATTATAAAATATTATTAAATAGTAGTTTGACAGACAATAACTGTCTCTAGAGAAATGCTGGTTTCAAAAAATCCAGTTTAATGCAGAAATGGAATGGAACAAATTTATGGTAAAAAAAAAATGTGATAGTAACCAAAAAGAGATTTGTTTACGTCAAGCTCATATGTAATCCTACCTGGGTAAGGCGTCTCCCCACTTCCAGGCAACATATGCTGAAATCAGGCTTCACTGGGATGAGCAGAGTTGGCCCTAGACCCACACCTTCATTGGCATAGACCCTCCATGGTTTCCATTCCTGGGAATTCTTGGGTTTGACAAAATGTAGGCAATGAGATGTTGCTGCTGCTGCAACTGTTATATATAAATTAGAAATATTAAATATCAAATACAAATATGCTTTTCGTATTTTCAGGCATTCATTCTCCACTCAATGAAACTTTAAACATAAAACAGGAAGAAAATGGAGGAAGACTGTCATATATGTTTATGTTCGTTCTCCATATATGCAGCTGGAAATGAGCAGCTCAGAATGACTACCAGTCTCTGAGTTCTGTTGAAAATGAAATGCAGAACCTAAATGCCAATGTCAGTCAAGTCTTTAAGAGGAGCATCACATATTTCAGTAAAAGCTACAGACAGAGCAAGCCAGACGCCAAGCTGATTTTATTATGCCTCCACTTTAGCATAAATAGGCAACTGTCAAAATACAGAATCTTGTCATTTGACAAACTGAAATTCTACCAAACTGAATTAAGTAGAACAGAGAGTCGTTTGTAATTTTGACAGGCATCCCCTTTGCTTCCCTTCCACAAACACAGGCTTGTTTGGCAGAGGGCTCTGACTTCAAATGAATGAAACATGTTGGGATAGTAGGAGAGAAGGCCCCAAGGACTTCTTCACGGGGATACTTTATTAACTAAAAGATCCTGACAAGCCCAGAACTTATCAGGACCTCAGGAATTCACAGCTCTGCTCTGGCTGTGTATTCCTGCAGATTCATTAGCCAGCTCTTGGATCTGGTACACTGAGAGTTGTTGGGAGAAATCTCTGTAAAAGTCTGCAGGATATGTACTGTTGTGAAGAAGAATTGGCTTTCATGTGTTATTTCGCTTCAGGTTTGACTCACATGATTAACTGTTTTCTCCTGTTCCATCTGAGTGTTTTCTATATCAAGCCTTAAAACAGTGAAACAGTAAGGTATGCTTACCTAGTTTTGTTAGCTGCCTCAGGAATTCTGTTGACACACCTGCACTGAATCAATTGTTTGAATTTTATTGATATCATCATCATCTTAGAACTACAGTGGTGCCTTGACTTATGAACGTCCTGACATACGACCATTTTGAGTTACGACCAGCTCCGGCCGCAAAATTTGGCTTCGACTTGCGGCTGGAGCTTCCAGTTACGAATAGAAAAAGGCAGGGGGAAAAGGCGGGGAATTCAAATTGCTAACCATTGGTAGGCAAAGAGTCTGCTTCTTTGTAGCTCTTTCACCCCAGCGGTTAGAGAGTGTGCGATTGGAGGAGGCTTGCGACTGCCTGGTAAGGTAAGGTGCTGCTTTCTACTTTTTAAAAACTGTTCTGGGTGGGTTTTGCAGCGTGGTTTTTGGGCTGGGTGGTGGGATTATGTTTCTATGCTGTGATGGGTCTTGCAGGGTTTGTTTGTTTTTTGGTGGTTTTCCCCCCCATTTTTTTTTCTTTCTTTTTTTTTATAGTTTTTTTATTTTTTATTTTAACTACTAAAGATCGGGAAGGGACTACAAAAGGTAAAAGGAGGTAGAAGGGGAAGGGAAGAAACATTTGAGGATAGGAGAACACAAAGTATACAAACATTCAATCTATTCATATTTCGATAAAACAATCAACTTCCTGCTTTTTCTTTTTTTTCCAATTTGATTACCCTCACAGTTATCAACTTATAATTATATTTGAATTTAGCACTACGTTATTCCAACATTTTCAGGGTATCGAGACCATTTAAGAAATACATCCCTTCGCTCAATTTCCTTCTGTCTTAAACAGTCTTCCAGCACCTCTGCAAAGGTGTCCATTTCTATCACTTCCCATATTTTCTCCTTACTTCCCTTGTAAGAAAAGGATAAGTCCAGGACACTAATCCATTTTTTAACATAACAATTTCCGGGTGTGATAGCTAAGCAGTACACTGGGTTACTCTTCATCCCATCTATGTTATCTAGTGTCTCACTCAATACAGGCAGTTCTTCATTTAACTGCGGTTTAACATCAGGCAAATTCTTCTTCATCAAGTCTTCTATCTGGCTGAGATGCTCATTTACCTGCTGAAATCCTGTTGTTATTATTTTTTGGATATTAGCCTGCCATTCTATATCTGGGTTTTGTTCCCCTATTTCCAACTTTTGCGTTTGGACAGACAAGATCCCCAATCTTTTATATTTTAAATTTTCAGAGGCCATTTTAATCTTTCAATTTCCACTATTTTATCCACGAACTGATCCCCCAATCATAAACCTCCTCTAGGTACTTCCTCCCCTCCTTACACAAATATTGTTATATTTAAATTACAACCATGACAATCTTATCAGAGTCTCTAAAACATCCCTTGTTCCATGTCTGAGAGAGTCTCTCCCAATCCAGCAAAAAAAAAGGTCCAAATAAAACAGCAAACCCAGGAGATCAATCTCTTCCGCAGATTCTTTATAGTCCATCCGGCTCCAGTCCTGTTTTTATTAGCTCCTCTGTCTGATTGAATACGTCGTGTTGCTGATGGTTCACAGTCCGTTTTCTTGCTTCTAGAAACTTATTGTTTCTTCATCAAAAACCTAGCAATCTTCTGTTGACCAAGTCTCATCCAACCTATAGTTGCAAATCCAGGCTAAAAAATAGGGTAAGGGGCATTCCCGCCAGAAAAGAGTCCCAACATAATAGCAGACACAAAGAGCAGTCTCTCCAGTAGATGTTCTTACGCTCCGTCAGACTCCAGTCCTGATTTTTCTAGCTGCCTCAGTATCGTCTCCCTGCTGAGTCACCGTCCATTTTCTTACTCTCAAAAGTTATTTTTATTATCAAAGTCTCAAACAATTCAAAAAGTAAAATCCAGGCTAAACAACCTTCGCAACATTCAAAGTTTTTCCCCCCATTTCTGATGGGTCTTGCGGGGTTTGTTTGCTTTCTGCTTTGCTTTTTTTTGCATTTCCGATGGGTCTTGCACGGTTTGTTTGCTTTCTGCTTTGCTTTTTTTGCATTTCCGATGGGTCTTGCGGGGTTTGTTTGCTTTCTGCTTTGCTTTTTTTGCATTTCCGAAGGGTCTTGCACGGTTTGTTTGCTTTCTGCTTTGCTTTTTTGCATTTCCGATGGGTCTTGCAGAGTTTGTTTGCTTTCTGCTTTGCTTTTTTTGTATTTCCGATGGGTCTTGCACGGTTTGTTTGCTTTCTGCTTTGCTTTTTCCCCATTTCCGATGGGTCTTGCAGAGTTTGTTTGCTTTCTGCTTTGCTTTTTCCCCATTTCCGATGGGTCTTGCACGGTTTGTTTGCTTTCTGCTTTGCTTTTTCCCCATTTCTGATGGGTCTTGCACGGTTTGTTTGCCTTCTGCTTTGCTTGTTCCCTATTTCTGATGGGTCTTGCACGGTTTGCTTGCTTTGTGCTTTGCTTTTTTGCATTTCTAAGGGTCTTGCACGGTTTGTTTGCTTTTCTCCCCCCCCCCCCCTTCGGCCGGAACAGATTAATCGCGTTTCTGATGGGTCTTGCAGTGTTTTTTGTTTTGGGGTTGTGGTTTTTTTTTGGTGATTTTTTTTCTTCGGCCGGAACAGATTAATCTCATTTCAATGCATTCCTATGGGAAATGATACTTCGACTTATGACCATTTCGAATTACGACCGGAGTTCTGGAACCAATTAAGTTCGTAAGTCAAGGCACCACTGTACAGAGCTGGGAGGGACTCCATGGGTTATCAAGTGCAGCTCCTGTCAAAGAGGCACAGTGAGGAATTGAACTCGCAACCTCTGGCTCCCTAACCAAAGACCTGAACCACTGAGCTATCCAGCAGTTCTGAATAAAGAACAAATTAAAATTGTCATTTTTCCTATGCACATTTATTTGGAAATAAGCAGTGTTGTTAAACATAAAGGAAAATATCCAGAGGGAGAAAGTTCCACAAAAGGAAAAGAAAAAGAAAAAGCAAGTCCCAATTCTAACAATATAATGTGACAAATACTGACTAATATTGTTAGAAAGCTAAATATCTCATCTCTTTTCTCTTTCCCCGTGCCACTGAATCTGAATCTGACACTAGTCTTTTCATCCAGCAGAAGGATTAGTAGCTAACCACTTCACTTTCGAAGTTAATTATGGCACCATGGTAGTGTTGACATATATTTTGCGGAAGCAAAGCACAAAGTATTCTACAAGCAAAATCAAAAGATAGAGGTGCCCCAAACAAAATATTATAACTATGAAACTGGACCTTAGATCAGCACCAAACTCAGCATGGATGTAGCAGAAAGGCTGCTCTTGCTCTGTGCCAAATTTGGGAGGTTTCAGCAGAGAGTTTTCGAATTGTGATTTTTAAAAAAAGTTTTACCACGTGCACAAGCAAGCAACTTTTAGCTACAGCTAACTGAAAAGAGATGAAAAATGTAGATAAGACAAAATCTGCATACCTGGGGGGGAAAACTTTCATTGTACCCTCTTTTTTTGTCTACAGGAATTGAGCCATTCATGTACCTAATTCAGACCCTTTAATTACTGCTTTTTAACCCATAAAACTTCTGAAACCACTGCCTTTTTAAATAACTTCTGAGAATTCCAAAGGAACTATTTGCACAGTATAGCATTCTGGCCAATCAGAATGTGTCTCCAGTCAGCCCACAGGGAAGGTGTCTGTCACTTTTGACCCTGATATAGCCTTCAGTGTAAAAGAAAGCATTTAACTCCTTCCTGGCCACACATTCTTAGTTCTTGCCTGTGGAAATATTTTAAAAGCTATTTTAAAAAATAGATAATAATATACAGCAGCTCACTCATTTAAGCTGTGAAATTACTGTTTTTCCCCTTTGTGGCTTTGAATGATCTCAAAGAACATTTTACCTGGTTTACTCATGAGTACGTTTACCCACTTTACTCATGAGTAAGTTTACCCAGTTTACTCATATGTTTACAGATCCACATGATTTAATATGATTTTTAGATGTTATCCTCCCTAATGTCATATCATAGATTATATTTGCACCCACAGACTCACCACAAGACCACAATCATGGGTTCTTCAGTGCATGGCTCTGTAGGGGTGTAAAAACATGGAGATGATGCACGGAGCCTCATGGATCCACATGATTTTTCTGCAGGATCATCCCAAAACCATTGTCTACTCATAGGCTCCATTTGTGCTCTTAGGTTACATGATAGAAACTATGAGTGCATGGCTTTGCAGTGGTGCAGAAACAACCATTGTCCAATCATAGGCCCCATCTCTTCCCACACACTAAAACACAGAAATTGTGTGTCCCTGAGCACATGGCTTTGCAGTGGTGCAAAAACACCAATCCAAGGCATGAACAATACCAATACCAATACATACCAATAACAACCTTAGAACTGCAGAACTGGATCATCAAGTCCAGTCCCTGACAAGGAGGCAAAGTGGGGAATTGAACTCCCAACCTCTGGCCAGAGACCTAAACCACTGAGCTATCCAGCGGTTCTTCAATCCACATTGTTTTTACATAGCATCATACCCAAACCACTATCCAATCACAGGGCACATCTGAGTCCACAGACTACACCACAGAAATCATGCATCCCCCAGCGCATGGTTTTGCAGTGGTACAAAACATGGATCTGATGCATGGACCCTCATGATTTTCAACTAAGATTATCCCCACACTGCTGTCCAGTCATAGGCCCCATTTGTGTTCATAGATTAAATCACAGAAATGATGACTCCGGGTACATTCTGATTAGTCAGAATGCTATGCTATGCAAATAGTTCAGTCATTTATAATGTTCACACTTCTATTATATGTACATAGTACAATAAAGTCAGGTTACTGATTTTTGCTCAAGTGAAGTTCAGGCTTGACTTGATTGAGCACCCACTTTTCTGCTTTTCTGACTGTCTTTAGTATCTCTATCAACACCACCTTGCAAATGACTTGATTTTTGTCCCTGTCTTTCTTCACTCTCTTCCTTTCATAGACTATGCATGATTTTGACCTTGCTTTCCATTGACATTGTTTGCTAACTCCAATGTCTTCCTCTCTCTCTCTTTTTTTTTTTTTAAAGCAAAGGGACATCTTTTGGAACACATGCATACAACAAATCTGTAGAGGTTTTGGTCCAATATAGTTTTTCTTCCTCACCTTGCCTAACTCAAAGAAAGGGATATGAAATTGGAACATTTCTTTGCAGCATGCATTTGGCAGAGCGGGCATGGCAACATTAGTTTAACTGAGAGATTAAAGGGTGTATATTAGAGATGGGCATGAAGGTTTGTCCAGATTTATTGGTGTGTCACAGAGGTGCCGCACGTTCGCTCCCCCCACTGCTGGCTCCCTCACTCACCAGCCAGCACATGCTGCTTTTCTCCTGCTCTTTGCATGATAATCCAGTCGCAGCAGGAGCATGGACCTCCACCTCCTCCAGCAGTTGCCCACTCAAAGGCAGAGCTTCAGGAATCCCTGCCCTGCCTCCTCATCTGAGTGGGTGGCTGCTGGAGGAGGCAAATAAGGGAAGTTCGTGCTCCTGCTGCAACTGGATGATCATGCAAAGAGCAGGAGAAAAGCAGTGCACTGGCTGGTGAGTGGAGGAGCCAGCAGGGGTGTGGGAAGTGAAACATGGTGTGTATGGTGCCACACTGGTGAAACACCATGAACCTCCGAACTGAGGTTCGTGCCCATCTCTAGTGTGTATCTTTCTCCATTGCATATGTTGCACCTAATCACACCTTTGCTTCACCATTTTGTTAAGTCCAAACCTGCCCTTCAAAATATTTTGGCACAGAGGGACTATAGCTACATCCAAGCAGTTCTTGCTTCTGTCTTCTCCCATTAAACATAGTACAGATCATATGCTCTTCTTCTGGAATCCTCTACCTCTGGGTAATTAATTCAACAGTATATGAAGGAAATTTCTGATTGAATTTGTGTGAAGCATGTGTATATTTAAACTCCTGTTTTTGAAAGCCAGGAAATTGAATTCTTCAAAAAAACCTCCAGTTTATGAATGTGGGATATTGTGTCTTGGGGATGCATTTATTGTGCCAGGAAATGGCCCAATATTGCTGCAAAATACCGTGCCTGCATTGCCAGCAGGAAAAAAGATGCCAGGCTTCACATAGCAAAGGGCAGTATTAATGTTGACAACCCCAATGGCAGCGGTCAAGATGGTCTACAGGATACCCTCTTCTGCTCACTAGCATTCACACTTGTGGAAAAACAGCCCTGACAATTGCTTTGTGTTTGGGTGAGAGGTGGCTAACTGATGAAAAAAGAAGTCAGCTTCTGGGATTACCCCTTGCTTGGAGTCACTTTGTGAATGGTAGTGGTGCTGGGAGACTCCTGTTCGACACCTTGACCATTAGCCTGTGGAATGGACTCTTCATAATTCTAGGACTTCTAGTCCCAAAGGTCACCTAGAACCTCCCAGCCAGAATTCTGGAACTGGAAGAGGAGAAACCAGAAGGTGAAAGAGGGGTCTTTCTATCGCCATGTAGTGCTACTCTCCACATTTTCAGCGGAAGCAGAAGGGAATGCCCCTTCGTCTCACTGGTTCCTGGGAATGTTCGATTCCTGTGCGTAGAGCCAGTCTGTGTGGGCTTGGGCAGGCTGCACAGTCTCAGCCTTGACTTGATGGCACATAATGATGGTGCTTATGATTATTGTTGTTATATAAAGAAATATTACTTATATTTATTTTAATGCATCTCCTTTATGATGAGTTTCCACTATGGTCACATTCCTTAATTCATACTTTGTTCTTGTTTCTTTAACTCACCTTTTCCCACCTGACCTTGTTCTTAACATAAATACAGCTGTGTATTTAGGTAGGGTTTCTCAAGCAGCTTACAAATTGACCTGTGCAAGTATATGTTGCCCAAGGTGTTGTTGAGAGGGCTCTGCTAGTGTGTTTTTTATTTATTTTTAGCTGACAATTAGTAATTTTTGTTTGTTTGTTCATTTTCCATTATATTCTCTTCTTTATATTTGAGAGCTTGGTTAAAAACTGTTCTCCTACCCTAAGTTATCAGAGTAAACTGAGAATCAAGATCGGCTGCTTCTTCAATTTGCAATGTCATCTCAGGAAGATTTGAAATAGTAAAATCCAGAAGGGCTGTTCTACACTGCTTCCTATGACACACACATTGTCTTGGGGTTGCATTCATTGTCTTCGTAAGTTTGTATAGCAATTGTTTTGTGGGACCGGCCCTGATCCCTTTGTCAAGAGTGGGCTTTCCACCTCTCCAAGAGTCAGGGTGAGATTCCCAAGCCACAGTTGTGGGCTGGGACATTGGCAGTGCAGACACAGATAATGCCTTGAAGGCCACACGTGGTAGCATGGAGGGCTCAGGAGGATTTAAGGGGGAGAGCGAAGTGGAGGAGGATTGTTGGACAGACGCCATAGACCGGGAGATGTTCAAGATCCAGGAGGTACTGGCATTGCCAGAATGCTCAAGGCCAGCTGGGAGACCCTCTGTTGCTGGGGCCCAACAAGGGACACTGGGAGGAGTTCCTGGTACTGCCCAAGGAGGCTGCCCAATTCCATTGGGACAAAGTGAGGTGACACGAGGCAAAGCAGTTGGAAAACCAGCTATGAGCACGATGCTGGCAGAGGAAGCAGCAGGTGCAAATGGCCCTCCAGCAAGGACCCTGCATCCAGCATCCCCAATGTTAGCCAGCCGGTCCTCCTCCTCCTCCTCCTGTCACACCTCCCTCCACTCCTCATTACTTTGGCAAGCCCAGCCATGTCTGCATAGTCTTTGGCCATGCCTCCGAGGGGTGGCTGCCACCAGTGGTGACTATAGGGGAGTAGCAGGGGAAGGAGCACAGACTACACTACTCCAGGGACAGCTGAGTGCCTGCATCCAGCACCCTTGTTGCGGCACTCTGTGTTTGACTCACCTGCAATGGGTTTTTGAGCTGGTAGAAGAGGTGGGGCTCCGCTCCTCCCAGTGAAGCCCTGCTGTGGATTTGTTCTGTTTGTTCGGATTGTATAGGAGTAGAGTCAACTCCCTGGCACCCTAAAGTTCTTAAGTTTTATTGTTGAGCCACAGTGACTCATTCAAAGCTGTGTTGATCTAATAAAATAGTCTGTTCCTACAAATACTAGTTGTGTCATGATGGAGGGGGTGCTGGGGTGCTCACATGTTCACTTGGTCAATATTAGTTAGAACATAAAGGAGAAGTAGCCATGTGGTCAATGTGCAAAATCTCAAAAGTGGCATGGCTGTGTTTCTTTTGGTGTTGGTGTGGAAAATACCATGACTAACTGACAGGGCCTACAACCTGATTAAGAAGATTGCCATTGCTCACAAAGACAACCATGTTAGGACTAGCCAGTGGGCACTATCCTGTTTGAACAGTAATTTTGCAAAATACATCGTGATTCACATCTCAAAATCAGCTCATTTGGAATCAACCCCTTCTCACCATTCATTTGTTACTCCTTTCACTTATTTTCAAGTTATACATGCAGGATTTACTAATCTCTGGTGACATAAACTAGTTTAAGGGGGTTTAAAGGGGGTGAACCTGAATGGAATCTTTCTGAGTTGTGAATCATGATATATTTTGATGTTCTGTATTCTGTGACTATGAAGTACCTTTTCCATGTTATTTTTCTATAGAAAAGTTTTTCAGAAATGTAGCAGTCAGAAGCTTTAAATGAGAAAGCAGCTTCGCAGCAAACCACACTGATAAGGCTTTTTCATGCCCCATCCCACCCTGTCCTGCTCATCATGCCTACCTGGGTGGGAAGCTGTTTTTTTAAAAAAGAGAAGTGACTGGGATAGGAAATACTTTGTGGAGAGAGGTGAGTGCTGGTACTACGTGTGTGTGTGTGTGTGTGTGTGTGTGTGTGTGTGTGTGAGAGAGAGAGAGAGAGAGAGAGAGAGAGAGAGCCTGTGTGCACACACTCATGGTTGCCCTCTCTTGAGAGGCTACAGACACATCCTCATCTTTACAACAGTGTCTGCAGGGGGAAAAGCCCGATCAAATCCATCCAGAATGAAAAAATGGAGGCCCTCTAGAGGCAAAGAAAAAAGCCACTTTGGCAGCAAAAAAGCTGGAAAGAGTTGAATCAGCCTCGTACATCAGACATATTTCAAATTCAACCATTTTATAAGTGGACACAATCTTGTGATATTTGACAATGTAGTCACCCTCTGAGTCATTACCTGCAAAGTATCATGGAAGGCCATAACAGGGGAACATGCTCCAATGGTCTGATCCACATTGCTGTGTTTTAAGCATTTGGCATTGTTGTTTTCACTTGTGATTCCCATCCGCATTGCTGATTCATTACTGTAGTTTTTATTAGTGTAAATGTGCCCATGGGACATGAGAACAGCAAACCTGGAGATCAAGGGATATGCCCATTGCCCCACATAATCCCTGATGCCACTGAGTGACACTGAACAACCTCAGCCATCAAGGGAAAGGGCTGGTGGACCATGCCACAATAGAGGGTCCAAGTGTTCAAATATGCAGCAGTAGAGTTACAGCTGCAGTTACTTTTTTTGACTTTTTAAAAGCAAAATGAAAAATGAGTACATCATGGCTAGCCATTGGTCCCATCGTAGGTGGTGGTGCACACCAATTGGATCATAATCTGAGACACAAGACATTGTACTGCATTGATTCACAGCTTTGTGGATTCCTTCAAAGCTTCTTTTAAAACAATACTAATGTAATCATTATAGCTGTCATCATCATCATGACCACAATTATGGCCACGACCATCCTTATCATTACTCACCATCATCACGTTGAAATATCAGTTGGGAAATGTTTTCCAAGATACAGGCCAAGGTGACAGAGAACATCTCCAAGCATGAGGTAGAATTCACCCAAGAGCTATGTCTCCTGTGTTTCCCTTTGGCCATTGGCCTCAGTGTGGTGATGCTTCAGCCACCACTTGCCAGGCAGGGAAGGGTATTTTAAGAGTGGCAGCTTGCTATGGGCTGGGCGTTGCAAGTGAGAGAATCTTATTTTCAAGGTGGATTAGCCAGGAAAATAATCAGTTTCTTCCCTCATGAGAAGGAAGAACTTGGATAATTTCTGGGTTAATGTAAAACAAGCTTGTTTTGCCCACCTCTAATTGTAAGTTGGCCCTTCATAAGTAGCAGAGCAGCACATAGGTGTGCATGTGTGCAATTCAGTTCTGTCTGAAGGTTCATCTATCCCTGAATGTTGCCCATAAAACTGATTTCTCCTCTCCTCTGCTGAATCATGGTCCTCCCTGCCTGTCATTGCTATCTTCACTATTTCAGATCCCATAGCGCAGTAAACAAATTGCATGTGTGCTTGGTGCATTAAATAAAAGGTACATAATGCTGAATTCCTGTTGTGCAGCTGCATGTGTGCAACACTGTTGATGTCATCATTGGCAGCGGCAGCAGCAAATCACTAGTGATTAAAGCAAATAGCTACTGATTAAAGGTTATTTCTGTGTGCATGTGACTTGTACACAATGTGATGAAGTATATTTGCCACTACTGATGACATTATCGTCACTGTTCATGTAGTGGTGTATGTAGAGCTGCACAACAGGATTTTAGCCAATGTGAATAGGAAACACTATAGCTGCAAGGGTTATGGTGCTGGAGCTGAGGAGAGTACTCAAGCCTGGCCCACAATAAGCTCTCTTTAGATGTGCAACAGCCTATGCAAATTATATAATGTATAATAGTATTTGATCTGATATTTTCACAACTGAAATGTAGAAATCAGTGGTAGCTAGTTATCCTTCTTACATTACTGATGAGTAGAGCTCTCTTTCCTACTCTCTCATCCTCCTTCATATGACAAGGCTTCTAGCATCCTGAAGGCTATTAATGATTTGTTAATAGTTCAAAATGGCTGACTAGTTGGCTGGCTAGAAGGAAAGTTCTTTTTGCCTTTGAATGCTCCTCTGATTCTTCCCTCACAATCAATGTACCCTCTAATTTTCAGCCCGGTGGGGCGGGGATCCACTTCTCTCGTGCACAATTTCACCCCTGTGTGTGTGTGTGAGTCCCCCCCCCCCCACACACACACTCAGGGACCAGAACCAAAGGGGTTGAAAATGATCACTGTGCAGTGGAGGAACAAAGCTATGCAGAGGGAGGCATATTTGCTCCCAATATAAACAAAACTCATCTTAACAATTATTTTATTTAATTTTATTTTTTTACAAATCAAAGAAGTAGCCATGGGGTGCACTGCTGCCCTGAGTATTGCTTGTCTGTATATGGCAGATTTTGAACAAAATACAATTAACAATGATTTCTATTATAAAGGTGATTTCTATTATATCATCCTTTTTTTGATGATATAATAGTCTTCTAGCGCTATATTGATGACCTTTTTATTCTATTCAGAGATAAATCTAGAGTAAATAGCTTTTGTGAGTGACTTAAATATGATAGATCGCAACATCAAATTCACCTGGCAGTGGGATAGATATATCTAGATATCTATCCATATCTAGATACAATAGTATTCCGCTCAACGACTAATAGCCTGTTTGTATGTCCATTTAGAAAAGAGAAGGACCCTAACACATTTTTATATTACAGGTCATTCCATCCCCTACACTTGAGGATGTGTATTTCCTGAATGGAAATTTGCCTTCAGTCAGCTCCTCGGGATAAAGACGTTCAACTGAGGAGGAGGTGATTTTTACAACAGAGGCTACCCAAAAGAAATAATTTAAAGTGCCAGAAAAAGAGCAGAAGCAATGGATAGGAGAGCATTACTGGAAAATAGAACAAGAACCCCTCAGGATAGATTGGTCTGCACTTTGGATTATATACCCATGGCCAATCAACTCAGGAGAATTGTTTTTAGAAATTGGCACATCTTAGGTGATATTCCAGGATTCAAAGAAACACTTAAGTTTGGGTTCAGGAAAACAAAGAATATAAGGGACATTCTAATTCATATTGACATTTCTACCAATAAAAGAAACTAGAGTACTACCTTACCCATAGGACAATACAAATGTGGAAAATGTAATGTGTGCTGTCAATTGTTTGAAGGCTTATGATTAATTATCGCAGGGGTGAATTTTGATTTTAGGTCTAAAGTGTTTTCAACGTGCCCAACACCCAACGTGGTCTACTTAATAATCTGTGACTGTTTAAAAATATACATGAGCAGTACCAGTAGGCTAGTAAAAATTAGAATACAATAGCATCAATCAGGCATAAGGAGTAAAACAAGTGAAGGGCAATTAGTTAGTCACTTTACAGAAATGGATCATAAGGCAAACAAATTTTTTGTCTTATATGTAAGTGAAAAGAAAAATGAAGAAGCGAGGGCTAGAGATCTCCTACAGCAGGAAATTGTATGGATTTTCAGGTTAAAATTACTTATGCCTAATAGCCTAAATGCTATCATGGACTTTACATGTTTTTTTTAAATGAATTATGGGGTCTTGTCCGTATTTCATACAAGTTGACTACTATTACTTTAAGAATCACTTTGGAAGAAGTTTAACAGCTATGTGGTTGTGACTTGAAAACACTTAAAGATAGGTGCAAAGTGATTACCGGTGAGAATTTTGTCTCCCTAGGAAGCTTACTTGGACTGAAGATTGTGAGTCTATTATAATAATAGCAATGATTTGAATTATGTATTTCATTGAAGGTGCATAGAATGTGAATGTGTATTTTCTATACTTCAGATTCCTTGTTGGTAATACTGAGTCCTAGTGCTTTGATGGTGGAAGTGAAAGGAAAGTCCGATGCTGCAAAGAAAAATACTGCATAGGAACTTGGAATGTAAGATCTATGAACCTTGGTAAGTTGGATGTGGTCAAACAGGAGATGGCAAGAATCAACATTGACATCCTGGGCGTCAGTGAACTAAAATGGACAGGAAAGGGCGAATTCAATTCAGACGATTATCATATCTACTATTGTGGGCAAGAATCCCGTAGAAGAAATGGAGTAGCCCTCATGGTCAACAAAAGAGTGGGAAAAGCTGTACTGGGATACAATCTCAAAAATGATAGAATGATTTCAATACGAATCCAAGGCAGACCTTTCAACATCACAGTAATCCAAGTTTATGCACCAACCACCGATGCTGAAGAGGCTGAAATTGACCAATTCTATGAAGATTTACAACACCTTATAGAACTGACACCAAAGAAAGATGTTCTTCTCATTATAGGGGACTGGAATGCTAAAGTAGGGAGTCAAGAGATAAAAGGAACAACAGGTAAGTTTGGCCTTGGAGTTCAGAACGAAGCAGGGCAAAGGCTAATAGAGTTTTGTCAAGAGAACAAGCTGGTCATCACAAACACTCTTTTCCAACAACACAAGAGGCGACTCTACACATGGACATCACCAGATGGGCAATACCGAAATCAGATTGATTATATTCTCTGCAGCCAATGATGGAGAAGCTCTATACAGTCAGCAAAAAGAAGACCTGGAGCTGATTGTGGCTCTGATCATCAGCTTCTTATAGCAAAACTCAAGCTTAAACTGAAGAAAGTAGGAAAAACCACTGGGCTAGTCAGGTATAATCTAAACCAAATCCCTTATGAATACACAGTGGAAGTGAAGAACAGATTTAAGGAACTAGATTTGGTGGACAGAGTGCCTGAAGAACGATGGATGGAGGCCCGTAACATTGTACAGGAGGCAGCAACAAAAACCATCCCAAAGAAAAGGAAATGCAAGAAAGCAAAGTGGCTGTCCAAGGAGGCCTTACAAATAGCAGAGAAGAGAAGGGAAACAAAATGCAAGGGAGATAGGGAAAGTTACAGAAAATTGAATGCAGACTTCCAAAGAAAAGCAAGGAGAGACAAGAGGGCCTTCTTAAATGAAAAGTGCAAAGAAATAGAGGAAAAGAATAGAAAGGGAAAAACCAGAGATCTGTTCAAGAAAATTGGAGATATTAAAGGAATCTTTTGTGCAAAGATGGACATGATAAAGGACAAAAATGGTAGGGACCTCACAGAAGCAGAAGACATCAAGAAGAGGTGGCAAGAATACACAGAGGAATTATACCACAAAGATCTGGATGCCCCAGACAACCCAGATAGTGTGGTTGCTGACCTGGAGCCAGACATCCTGGAGAGTGAAGTCAAGTGGGCCTTAGAAAGCATGGCTAACAACAAGACCAGTGGAGGTGATGGCATTCCAGTGGAACTATTTAAAATCTTAAAAGACGACACTGTTAAGGTGCTACACTCAATATGTCAGCAAGTTTGGAAAACCCAGCAGTGGCCAGAGGAGTGGAAAAGATCAGTCTACATCCCAATTCCAAAGAAGGGCAGTGCCAAAGAATGCTCCAACTACCGTACAATTGCACTCATTTCACACGCTAGCAAGGTTATGCTCAAAATCCGACAAGGTAGGCTTCAGCAGTATGTGGACCGAGAACTCCCAGAAGTACAAGCTGGATTTTGAAGGGGCAGAGGAACTAGAGACCAAATTGCTAACATACGCTGGATTACGGAGAAAGCCAGAGAGTTCCAGAAAAACATCTACTTCTGCTTCATTGACTACGCAAAAGCCTTTGACTGTGTGGACCACAACAAACTATGGCAAGTCCTTAAAGAAATGGGAGTGCCTAACCACCTTATCAATCTCCTGAGAAATCTATATATGGGACAGGAAGCAACAGTTAGAACTGGATATGGAACAACTGATTGGTTCAAAATTGGGAAAGGAGTACAACAAGGCTGTATATTGTCTCCCTGCTTATTTAACTTATATGCAGAATACATCATGCAAAAGGCAGGACTGGATGAATCCCAAAATGGAATTAAGATTGCCGGAAGAAAGATCAACCACCTCAGATATGCAGATGATACCACTCTGATGGCAGAAAGTGAGGAGGAATTAAAGAACCTCTTAATGAGGGTGAAAGAGGAGAGTGCAAAAAATGGTCTGAAGTTCAACATAAAAAAAACTAAGCTCATGGCCACTGATCCCATCACCTCCTGGCAAATAGAAGGGGAAGATATGGAGGCAGTGACAGATTTGACTTTCTTGGGCTCCATGATGGTGACAGCAGCCACAAAATTAAAAGACGCCTGCTTCTTGGGAGGAAAGCGATGACAAACCTAGACAGCATCTTAAAAAGCAGAGACATCACCTTGCCGACAAAGGTCCGCATAGTCAAAGCTATGTTTTTTCCAGTAGCGATGTATGGAAGTGAGAGCTGGACCATAAAGAAGGCTGACCGCCGAAGAATTGATGCTTTTGAATTGTGGTGCTGGAGGAGACTCTTGAGAGTCCCCTGGACTGCAAAGAGAACAAACCTATCCATTCTGAAGAAAATCAACCCTGAGTGCTCACTGGAAGGACAGATCCTGAAGCTGAGGCTCCAATACTTTGGCCATCTCATGAGAAGAGAAGACTCCCTGGAAAAGACCCTGATGTTGGGAAAGTGTGAAGGCAAGAGGAGAAGGGGACGACAGAGGACGAGATGGCTGGACAGTGTCATCAAAGCGACCAACATGAATTTGACCCAACTCCGGGAGGCAGTGGAAGACAGGAGGGCCTGGTGTGCTCTGGTCCATGGGGTCACGAAGAGTCGGACACGACTTAACAACTAAACAAACAACAAAGTGCTTTGATAAAATGGAAACCAAGTTTATATGCAAGCATCTTGGTCAGCAGCAATGGATAGTTTGTTCCCAAAGCAAAACTAGATTCTGAAGAAAGGGGGTGAGAATTTAAAAAAAAACTCTCAAGGAAACTTCAAGCATAACAAGATGTGGACTATATGAATTAAGCACCTCTATGAATATATTTAGCCTTTCTCATGAACAATTTTCTAGGCTTCCCAGCTGATATGTATTTATCAATATAGAAACTGTATTTATCAATATAGGAATTGTATACATCATAAACATATATTAGTCTTGAGAAATTTTCCTGGCTTCTCTGTGGCTGTATATATCTCAATTAATATGGTTTAGATATTATAAACTTTTATACAGTATACATTAATGTTATTTTTATAACATGCATGAGTAGATTTTAAGAGTATATAAGAAAATTCTTGTAGGATAGTGTTGCTTAGTAAGTTTACATGGGTTTTGCATATATTGTTAGGCTTTCAGTGTACAGTGGTGCCTCGCTAGACGATGTTAATCCGTTCCGTGGAAATCGCTGTCTTGCGAAAACATCGTCTAGCGAAGCACGTTTCCCCATTGGAATGCATTGAAATCTCTTCAATGCATTCCAAGGGAAAAGTCGTCGTCTTGCGAAGATCTTCCATAGGGAAACCTCGTCTAGCGAGCGCGGGTCCCCGTTGGAATGCACTGACAGCTTTTGACCACTAGTCGGTGCATTCCAATGGGGAAACCTCGTCGTCTAGCGAAAATCCCCCATAGGAGACCATCGTTTTGCGATCGCATTAGCGATCGCAAAAAGCCATCGTCTAGCGATTTCCTCGTCCTGCGAGGCAATCGTCTAGCGAGGCACCACTGTACCATGTTTCTCCTGTTTTTGGGTACTGATTCTTCCCTCCACAAGAAATTGGCCTCACCTTTTGAAGTGCAGCAGAATCAAACAGCCCATTTTGAACATGTGGGCAGAGGTGGGGAATTAGACCTTGTCCATTAAGCCAGCCCTAGAATAAGCACCTTTCTTTAAAAGGCATTTAAGAAGAAAAGGCTGAAAGGTTCTTCTCCTGATTATGACAGTTGGGAACCAAACTGATTATGAAAGCTGCTTTGAAAGAGAAAACTGAGTAAAAAGTTTGCATTTGAGACTTTTCCTAAGTAGCAGCTTTTTTGATAATAAGCATAGTCTAAGCCTATTTTAAAAAAAACCCCGAGGCAGCTGAAAATAATGATGAAAGCATTTGGGAAACATCTCTGTTTTGGAAAGGAAACAAAAGCTTGAAGCATCAATGCTAAAGAGCGAAATTACATTTAATCCTGTAAAACTGTCCATGAAATCTCTAGAAATCTGAGAAATGTATTGATTCCTTATGGCTATCCGATTCATCTGATCTTATAAACATTGTGCAATTACACATCAGGGTAACTGCATCAAAGTTCCAACTGCAATAACTCTCAATATCAATGTCTGTTTGTGCAGTTCATAAAAGTTTCAATATAATATCCAGATGACTTGTGTCTTCAAATTGCTGACCCCAGATGGTGGACTTTAGTCAGGAGAATCTCTCCCCCTTTTAATTTTTTTTTAATCTAATTTTCCCCCCATTTGGATTCACATTGCTCTCTTTGAGCAACACCAACTTTAAAAAATAAATTCCTAAAGAGCATCTACTCATCTACCTATTTGTCTAGAAAAATGTTTTAAAATCTGGAGAATTTGTGGAGATGAGAAGAAATTACAGTTTCTTTCATCACATGGCCCACTGTTGCGTAATATGAATCAAGGCAGCCACATTCTTCAGAACCAGATAGTCTAACAGCATCTTTCTATTCTATAAATGTTAGCATGAAATGAGGAAAGGGGAGCATTATCAGACGTCAGAAGCAATCAGGAAGGGCTGAAATTGCTAATGAATCAGAAATATTAATGTCCAGCTGCTTAAGTGTGAGAAAAATCAAATGCACTGGCATACAGGGTATGACTACACAGCAGGAAAAATGCAAATACACCTGCTGTGAATTCACACCCAGAAAGTTGATATTTCCCTGGGTTAATTTGTTTCAGCCAGCCACCCAGGAGTCAGCAGAGAGAGAAGAGAAAATCAGCTTTGTTTGCCACTTGTTAACTGTTTAAATCCTCTTCTCCCCACACTTGGTGCCTTAGGTCTGCTTGTTTCCTTCTTCCCTTTCTGTTCTGTTTGTTTCTTTCTGATTCACATTGACTTTTTCATGATGTAGTCAATGGAAAAAAATGTAAATCAGGCTGTCCCTGTCCCACATTTTATCACAATATAGTCACACCCTAAGATCCTGTGCTTCACTGAACTCAGTGGTGCTTACTGCTTAAAACCCATTCAGCCTGGACAAAAGATCTTGTCAGTTGAAATGTACCTTTCTATGCTGATTAAAAATGCAAGCACAGTTGCAGACTGTTGCTGTTCAAACTGTGAGTGTAAAGTACAAACTGTGTTAAAGAAAAGGAAAGAAGCAGTCATCATCTCTTTTGCCATTTTCTTCATTTTCAACATTCTTTTGTCTGAACCCAATTTCCTAATACAGTGCACCAGCAGATGATAGCATCACTCCTGCTCCTGGTGTTGTGCTCTTTGTTTTTTCTCTTGGTTACACTACAGTTTGCCCCTTCCAGATGCACAACTACTTCCCTCCATTTTGGGCTGGCTTGAGCTGCTTTGAGGGGACAATACTCAGCATAGACCAAAAATATGGAGAATATTTGCTAAATTCTTCACTCTCTTTGATTAGGTTATCTTAACTAAGTAATGAACCCTTGCACCTTTTTTCATCCTTGACCAAAAACCATGTCTTGACTCATGAAGACACCCAAATAGAGATGGGAGTGAACTGCTGGTTTGGCAGTTCAGTTGCCAAACAGCTGATTTGGGATTCAGCGTCCCGCCCCCAATGCCCGGAAGAGGTGGGGTAGAGTGCTGCCACCAAGGGGGCAACCACCAGAGAGGGCAGGGCGCCAATCTGTGGATCAGCTGTTTAGCTGGTAAACAAACTGAGCCAAACCAGTGGTTCATGGTTCTCTACATGCAGCCAATGGTCAGGCATTACAACATTTTTTCCTAACATGTAAGCTAACAAAATGGCACATACTTTGTCAGCACCAGCATTAGACTCCCCAGTTTTTGTGCAAAATCTTGCCTTTTATATTAAAAACCTATTTTCCACAGAATGCAAGCTTTCCCACACAAAATATGTTTTTCATGCCAAATATATATATATGTATATTGCAGGCCTTTGGAGGCTAGGAGCTACTATTCCACCACCTATGTGGCAAAAAAATAAATAAAAAAAGGTTAATCATCATCATCATCTTAGAACTGCAGATCTGGAAGGGACCCTGTGGCTCATTGAGTCCAGCCCCTGTCAAGGAGGCACAGGGGGGAAGTGAGCTCCCAACCTCTGGTTCCTCAGCCAGAGACCTAAGAAGAACAATCATTGCCATGAATAGCTGTACAGTCCTCCTGGCATCTGGGCTAGGGATGGAAATCCTTGCTTGCCTCTTCCTTGTACAAGTGCAGTGTCTCAGTACGGCTATTTATGGCAATGATGTTGTGCCGGAATTGTTGGTACTTGCCATTGCAACTTCACCAGCCATGCCCAAGTCCAGGATACATACTGGGATGTGTGCTGGCACCTACATCATTGCTGCAGGCAGGGGAGCTGGCCACAAACTAATAAGTGGTAAGTGAGGAACATGCCAAGAGCACTGACTATGACTTTCCTACTGAAACTGCATATCAAAGACCCATGCCTGAGCTTCTTCTTTTTCTTATTGTTGCAGACTCCTGGTATATAGGAGGTGTTCTTAGGGAAGTTGTGTATAATGTTACATCTCACAGTGCATCTAGTTGGTATGTATTCTGGAACAGGTGCCACTCAAACACAGATCAGCAGCAAGATATTCTGGTAGGGCAATCTGCTTCCAGGGTATTCTGCTTCTAGTAACAACCCCAACCTTGCAGCTCAATAATCCATGTAGGGTAAATTCCACATAGCATGAATCCCATGTGGGGGTGTACCCCACATTATGAGAGAGATACACCCTTATCACTAATCTGGAAAAAAGCATGAGGATAGGGGTGCACAAGTTGGTCCAAGCCCCTCAATTCCAGACCTCCCTGCACTGAGTGGTGAGAAGTAATCAGGTCCAAAACTATGCACAAAGAGCACTGTAGTTATTTTGGGGGTTCTCCTCATCAAGTTCCCTTAATGTTGAAAGCATTCTGCTTATGTCCTCAGGAACTCCTTGCTCAACATGGGGGAGCTGGGACTAGGAGAGTGGGTGAGATGCTTGGCATAGGGCCAGTATGGGCATCCCCACAATCCTTACCTAGTCCTCTGAATAACTGAACCTGTATATAGGAGCATCAGGAAGCACACAGTAAGAGGAGTACTGCTTCCCACTTGCAAACCAGTGATAAAGTCAGAAGATGCTGCAGGCTGGATACCAACATTACGGGATGCAAGGGAGGTGGGAGAAGAGCCCTGAGATCACACCTTTGGGCACTTTCAGAACTTGATGGCAGTGGAGGTGCTGACAAGGCCTAATTGCCACATAGGATGGGGGTGGGGGCGCCATGGGGAAGCCGTTCAGCAAAAATCCTTCCATTTTGCCAATGTGACCTTCAGGAGGAGAGGGAACTGGTAAGGAAAGCAGAGAAAGAAGAAAGATAGGAAAAGAGGGTGTGTGTGTGTGTGTGTGTGTGTGTGTGTGTGTGTGTGTGTGTGTGTGTGTGTGTGTGTGAGTGTGAGTGTGAGAGAGAGAGAGAGAGAGAGAGAGAGAGAGAGAGAGAGAGAATTGGATGGATGGATATGGATGGGGAATTTGATGTGGTGGCATTTGTTGTTGTTTTTACAAAAGTACAGAGAGACATACTTTTTGAACCATAAATATATGCAGCATCTGTAATTCCTTTAAGTTCTGAGAAAAACAGTATTGTAGACTACTGGGAAATGTCCCTTAGAGGGTAGTGAACTTATTTAACCCAAACAGTGCGTGCTGCAGACCTTCCTGGTATATAGCTATAACAAAGTTGTTTTCTTTCTTTCTGTCCACAGGGATTCTGCTCAGCATCCATAAACTATTCTGAGATGCTGATTATGAAGAGTACAGTTAAGCCAATTCCAGATAAGAAAGCTTTGCTGATTGCAGGAACAGTTTGGTTTTACTCACATTCCTAATATGAGCTCCCCAGCAGTGGTCTCTGCCCCTGGTGTGTGTGTCTGTGTGTGTGAAATTACTGATGAATACAGGTTCACATGTACTTAAACCTGGTATTCCCAGGTCCCATTGCCTCATTTCACTCATGAGAGAAATTATCCTGTAGAAACAAGAGCCAGAGAGCACAATGGGCCTTCTGGAATAAGCCACAACTATCAGTTTAGTGACAAAGCAATGTGAAGAATTATATCTCCAGCCGGTGAAAATATTTAAAAATATGTTTTAAAAAATAGAGAATAATATTCAGCAGCTCACTCATTTAAGCTGTGAAATTCTGTGGTTTTTTGCTTTATTGCTGGGGATGGTCTGAAAGCACGTTTTACCCAATTTATTCCTGAGTAAGTTTACCTGGTTTACTCACAAGTAAGGAGACAGCTGCAGCGTGGGGAGAGAACATTGGGGTGAAGATTAGGGAGACAAAAGGGAGACAGAAACGTCCTTCCCCCCACCTTTCTCGGTCTGTATGAGTTACTGGCTTCCAAAACGTCCTATCATTAAGAGCTCTTCTCAGATCTTGCACACCAACAACATCTTATGTTAGGGTGTTCTCTCTTCCTGTTGCCCCCATACCCAGCAATGTTGCCTTTTATATTAAGTTCTGCTCAGATCTTGCAAACTAAGAGCTGTGGCTTCCTTTATTTATTCAACCTTTCTCATATTAGATATTCCTATTTGTTTACTGGTCCTCCCCAAGCAATATGGTCTATTCTGGTCACTTATTTATTTCCATTATCATAGAACCATAGAAAAGTGAAGATGGAAGGGGCCTAACAAGGCCATGAAGTCCAACCCTCTGTTCAATGCAGGAATACCATCAAAGCATATCTGCCAGGTGATTATATGTCCCTGGTAGGATAGGTTCTGGTTAATTGTTTTTGTTCAAGTGGGAGTTCAGACTTGACTTGACTGAGCACCCACTTTTCTGGCTGTCTTCAGTATCTCTACCACCACATTTCAAATGACTTGATTTTTGTCCCTGTCTTCCTTCACTATTTTTTTTAAACATACTATGGGTGATTTTGAGCTTGGTTTCCAGTGCCATTCTTTGCTAACTCCAGCCTCGTCCTTTTTTTAATTTCAAAAACCAAAGGGACATCTTTTGAAATATATGTACACAACGAATATGTAGAGGTTTTGGTTCAATGCAACTTTTCTATCTCAGCTTGCCTAACTCAAAAAAGGGATATGAAATTGGAACATAGCTTTCCTGTTTGCATTTGGCGGAGCAGGCATAGCAACATTAGTTTAACCAAGAGTTTAAAGGGTGCATATGCTTGTCTATTGTATGTTTTGTACCTACTCACACTTTGCTTCACCATTTCATTAAGTCCAAAACAGGCCTTCAAAATATTTTGGCACACAGTGACTATAGCCACATCTAAGCAGTTCTCGCTTCTGTCTTCTCTCAGTAACCATACTACAGACCATATGATTTTCTTCTGGAATTCTCTACCACTTGGTAATTCTACAGTATATGAGGGAAATTTCTGATTGAATTTGTGTGAAGCATGTGTATATTTAAATTCCCATTTTAAAAGGCCAGGAAATCTAATTCTTCAAAAACCCTCTGGTTTATGAATGTGGGATACTGCACTTCTGTATCCATGATTCAAAAAAATGGCCCAATATTGCTGCACAATATCATGCCAGCATTGCCAGCAGCAAAAAGGATGCCAAGCTTTTGCATAGCTAAGGGCAGCCTGAATGTTGACAACACCAATGGCAGCAGTCAAGATGGTCTACAACAGTGGTTCTTAATCTTTTTTCTACCGCAGACCCCCTTTAAATATCTTCTGTTGCTGCAGACCACCAAGACTTAACTCAAGATTTAAAACCCTAAAGAGCATCAACTATTTATTTAAAGTTTCTCATTAAGGTTCTTCAGATTTGGAGAGAAGGAAGAAACAAGTTAATCTATTAATGCACACACTCCTATTATAATATTTTTATTGAAATGATTCCATACAAATCATCATAATCATATTCATCATCATCAACAACAACAACAACAGCAGCTCCTCTTTTATTCTTGCTGGAGAAACTGAAATTGCGAGCACATAAAATCATTAGTATGACATGTCTATACAAAACGTCACATGAAAATGAAAGCTAGAAAATGACAGGAATATAATTTGCTAATTTGACTAACTAGGAAAAATCTATAAAATGATTGCTGAGGTGAAATTCCTTCTCCATGAGGAATAATCTTATCTCGTCCCTCAACTCTTAAAACAAGACAAAACTTCACCTCATGATAGCCAACAAACTTCACAGTGTAGCAAAAGTTGGTGGTGTTCACTGATCATATCTTTGCAAAGCTGTTAAAAAGTATTGAATCCAGTGATTTGTTTTTTTATAAAATTAACAATTTTGACTAATTTATTTAAGGTCTGTTCTAGTTTTTCCAGTATCTTCTTAGCAACTAGAGCTTCCCTGTGTATGTGGCAATGATATCAAGTCACCCATGGTATGATTACCTTAATCCATGCAACATGTCCAGTAAGCTTGTGCACTGCCTGTGCTAATTCCAACACATTTCAACCAATCCATGTCATGAGATTTTATAAACTTGCTTAAGCTCTTAAATATTTCTTCAGCTGTAGTGTGTACCAACGAGGAGATGAACAGTATGTCTTTGAAAACATTTCTCTTGTGCTCATATGTAGCATAGCAGAATAAGATTGCTTTGTTTGTTATGGCTGTGCTTTCATCCAATTGCAGTGCATATTAGGGGGACATGTGAATTCTTTCAAATAATTGTTCCTTGATATTGGCTGACAAACTGTCAATTCACTTCTTCACTGTGTCATTTGACAAAGGTATTAAAGAAAGGTTCTTGGCAGCTTTCTTGTTGATCAATGCAGAAACCATCATTATTGCAGCAGGTAATATAAGTTCTTCAGCTATTGTATGCTGTTTTCTGGGTTTTGCTATTAGTTGAGAAATTTCAAGCAAGGCCTTCACTGCATTTTCATTGTTACAACCAGTTGCAGTGTTTTTTTAAACCATTTTCTTACTTTCCCGAAGTTCATGCTCCTTACTTTTTGGGAAAAAAAACCACAGTGCTCTTTGTGGCATGTTCTTTATGTTTCGTATCAAGATGTCTTCACAATTTTGACAGTTTCATGGCCTCGTTGGACAGTGTCTCATAACACAACATGCACTGTGGTAGTTGCTTGTCCTCGTGACCTATGCATGTGAAGCCAATAGACAGATATTCCTTGCTATAATAATGACACTTTTTAACGTGACTGGAAGAAGCTTCAATTTGCTTTGAACAGGATGCACACTCATCAACATCATCAGTTCTTTTACATTTCAAATTCAGCCAGCAATTCATTCTGAGGCTCAGCCAAATTGTATTGTTACGAAATTTACTGCGATAATATGAAAAAGTCACTTTACCCAACAATAACCAAATGGGTTTTTTAGCAGAAATCGAAGAAACACAATCATGAAGTCCATCTGAACACTCACTCACACTGACCGACTTCGAATCTCTCTTCCCGCGGATTCTGACTGATGCTCTTCAACATCTTCATAAATGACCTGGATGAGGGGATTGAAGGAGCACTCATCAAATTTGCTGATGACACAAAGCTGGGGAGAATTGCTAATACTTTGGAAGATACGTAGACTCGACATTCAGAAGGATCTAGACAGACTTGAACATTGAGTTCATTTAGTCCCTATTTTTTCTGGTGAATTTCTTGTAAAAACACTATATCCACATTGCTCTTATTCAACATATTTTGTATCTTTGCCCTCTTTACATTCGTTCCTAGGCCTTTAACATTCCAGGTAGTTATTTTTATCTATTTAACCATTATTCATTATACTTCTTCCTAGTCCCAAGTTTCTTGTGCACACCCTGACTCTCCCTATAAACCGCATTAAAAAACCCTATCATTATTACACCTAAAATGCCTTCCCTTTCAGCACTCCCCACCTACATTTACCTTTGACCCCCCCCCTTTTGTTTTAAATCCCACTGGCCTCTTGGCCTGGGGGTGTGTGGTCTGGTCCGTTGGCTCGGCAACCTCCCCTTCCCTTGCCCTGTCTTAACCTATTTTATAGCCCAATCCCTTCTCCCCATACCTGCTCTGCAAATTATACGAATGCAACCTAAACCTAATATCATTAACACTAATACCCCACATTTTAATCTCAGTTCTCTTTTTATTAAAAATTCTATTAATTGAGCCTTAACAAAAATATTATCTAGCATAAACACCAAAGCTTCTATATATTATATTAATCAATAGAATTTGTCTACCATTAACAACAAAATTTCTACTTTTTTGTTACCCATGTCCTCCAAATTCCTTTGAAACTCATCAATTACCATATATTTCCATCTATAAGATGCTACTTCTTCCTAAAATCATTACCCTAAAAATTGAGGGGCGTCTTTTACACAAAAGTAAGCTGAGATAGCTGAGGAGAGAACAAAATGGCACATACCTTGCCTCTATAAACAGGCTTCCTTCAGCCATGAGGCTTAGTTTCCTACAGTCAGGAGACTTAGCTTCCTCCAATCACGAGCCTTATGGAACTGACGTCAGCTGACCCTGAACAAACCAATTGGAACACACCTCCTTAGAGGTGGACCCTGTAGGCTCAAGATTCAACAGAGACAAAATGTCCGACATTCTGAGCTCAGAGGCTGAATCCTCAAAGCTAAATTTTTTAAATTTGGGGGTTAGAAAATTGTGGGGGGGCATCTTATAAATGGGGTTGTGTTACAAACGGAAAAATACGGTATATGCTTATGTTGGAAAATGTTTGAATCAGTTTTCCATCTAAAGACGTCCTTGTAATCACATTTTATCAAAAGTTCTATATGCACTCTGGCATGGTCAGATATTTGTATTGCATCAATCACTGTGGTATTTATCTTTGATAATAACTCTTTGGATACAAAGATATAATCTATTCTTGAAAATGACTTATGTACTGGTGAGTAATAGGAGAAATTTCACCCTTTAATTTCCTCCACAGTTCTCTCCTTAAGATCTGTTTTATTACTTAATCTATTCTGTATTGTGGCATTTCCCCTTATTACTTATTTTTCTATTTTTGATCTGTCCAGTTATATCCATTGTCATATTAAAGTCCCCCGCCACTATAACATAAACTTTTTCTAATTTATCTAATCTACACAGTCAAGAACTTCTGCTTCTCATTTGGTTGTGATCTTGTTGCCTGTCTTCTACCTCCTTTTTCATAACCGTGCCCAAAGAAGCAGACGATACAGCAAATTCTTCTAATAAAACTGGTTTATTGTTTAACATGTCTTCATCATCTTTTAAGTCTTGTTTATCTTCTTCCAAATTCAACAATAAATCATACGTCTTAACGTTATTAAAACTGGGTAATTCTCCATGATATGACAACGGGGAATAACTGGTAACATCTTGGGACCACTTCGGTTTAGCGTCCAGCATCTCTGGCATATTGTCTGCCCACTTCAATTTTGTGGATTGCAAGTTGAACCTTCTTGGTGTTCCCCCTTTATTGAGCCATGAACTATTCTCCGTCGGGGTCTGAAGGGGCTGGGCCCATGGGATCTCTCTGGGTTCACTATACATCTCTGCCTTTCTCTTCTCTGTTCTTCCCTCTTTACCCAGGCTCTGTACTATTTCCTTTGCTTTCTCTCCTCAGTCTCCCCTCTTCCCCAACATGCTTCTGCCTCTCCCTCTCCTTCTTCCCCTCTTTTATCCTCCTCTTTTCCCGCCCGATTAGCGCCCCCTTCAGTCACTTTCTCTATTTCTAATTTCCTTAATTCCCTTTCTATAACTCCTGTCTCTTCCTCTTCTGTCTTTGTTTGAGAGTCGGATGGTACACTCTTCTGATCATGGCTGAGGTGACTCCTCTCCTCACATTGGTGCATACACATTTACTAATGTACGTGTTTCTCCTCTTAATTTATCTTGTTTATCCTTTTCTATATTTTCAATTTTAAACTCACATTTTTTTCGATATTAGAATCGCAACCCACTTAGATTTCAATGTACCAAATGATTTTTCATAATACAAAATCCATTTGCATCTCAGTTCATTTACTCCTTTTTGTGTCTTTTGTAAAAACATCATAACCACATTACACTTATGTAATACATTTTGAAACTGAGTTCTCTTAATATTAGAACCCAGACCTTTAACATTCCATGTCATAATCTTTAATTGTTTAATCATTACCTTTATTTCTCCTAGTCCCAATTTACATGTGAAAAATGAACCAAAAAGGCAGACTAACAAAATCCCCCCCTACTACTATTTCCTACACCACACTTAAATTCCCTTCTCTCCTGTTGCTTCCTTCCACAATCTTCCAGATGCACAGTCATTCAACCAGGAGGAGAGGGGAACAGTTCCAGATTGAATGCCAGGCCTCTCCTCTCCCTCTCGCCCTATAGATAGATATTTCTAGGCTTTAACTTCTAGATATTTCTATACTTTAACTTCTAGGTTACATTTCCCAAACTAATACATTTCCTTTAATTAAACTTTTCTGAATAAAGAGAACAAAGGAAAGACTATAGGAGCTTATGAATTTGTTCAATCAAATTGTTCTACTTGTATTATTAATTATAAATCTATATTATTACCTTTTTAGCCCCAGATTATACCCACTTAATTCTTCTTAGACTAAGCTATACAGGGAAAAATTTGAATTTAGTAATAAAAACTCAAAATTGCTTGCAAGAGCTACACAAATGAAAAGGAATAAGGGAGGTATAGGGGTAACACGGAATCAGAAAGGGAAGAAGTGCAATAAAATGAAAGACAAGATGGAGCCTTTCCAGGAGTTTTATAATAAATTATATATTAGCAGAACACACACACCCCGTTAGAAAAAATAAAAAAATAGATAGAGGCTAACTTCAATTTTTTAAAAAATCAGAAGCAGATAGAGAAAGAATGGAGCAATTAATTACTGAAGAAGAAATAGAGGAGTTTATAAACAAACTGAAACCAGGGAAAACTCCAGGAACAGATGGACTAGGCCCAGAATACTGCAAGATTTTTTTAAAGATCCTAACACCCAATTAAATAAATATATATAATAACATTCTAAAAGGGAACGAAATCCCTCAGTCTTGGAGGGAATCAACTGTAGTAGTGTTAATATTAAAACCTGGTAAAAATCCTTTGGATATGGAAGCGTATAGACCAGTCTCATTGCTAAATCAAGATGCAAAGATATTTACTGTGATCCTGGCAAACAGACAAAATGATTTTATCGGATTTATATAGAGAAAGATCAAAGTGTTTTTTTGAAAGGGAGACAGATGGCTGACTTAATGAGAAGAGTGCTTAATACAATATTTTAAATGAAATGAATCATTGGTATGAAAATCAGAAGTGGTATGCTAAAAAATAATGATTTAAGGGAAATATGGAATCCATTTCTAGAACATGTCCTGACTAAAGGGAAGGGGTATATGCCAAAAGAAGAATCAATGTATTACTGGAGAGACATGGAGTGGCATGAACTGTAAAATTAAAAGTGTTTGAACCTTGCCCCAAAAAGGGGGTGGTGGTGGCAGCACCGAGTGGAAGGAAAATATAAAGAGAGAGATTATATAAGAATAGTGAAGCTAAGGAGTGTAATGTAATGTATGTTTGAACTTTTATTGGGTTTTGTTTTTTTAGTTTGTGTGCTTCTTAAAAAATAAAATTGTATATATATATAAAGAACCTAGCATCTACAGCATACCCTCTTCTGCTCACTACCATTGTTGAAAAACAGCCCTGACAGTTGCTTTGTGTTTGGGTGAGAAGTGGTTAATTGATGAAAAAAGGAGTCAGCTTCTGGGATTTTCCTTTGCTTTGAGTCACTTTGTGCATGGTAGTGGTGCTGGGGGACTTCTGTTCAACACCTTGACCATTAGCCTGTGGAGTGTCTCAGGGTTCCATGATTCCCCACACTATTTCACATACACATGAAAAACCTGAAAGAGGCTGTTCAGAATTTTGTGGTCTGGTACCACCACTGTACTGATAACACCCAACTCCATCTGCTTTTTAAGATCTTCCAGGAGGCCCTTCTCTCAGTCCCCAGTGTGTGGTCACCCAGTTTCCTGTCCCCCAATTCACCATAACATCTACAAGGGATGACATATGCCATTTAAATATAATTTTGCCTTCAGGCCTCATTTAATCCAGAGTTAGCTTTCTTTAGAAACTGGAAGTGTCCAGCTTTTCACTACCTATTTCTCAATAGTCACAGTGCATGTGTTGCATTTAAATGGCAAATGCTTCTTCCAAATTTTCTGGGAGGGGTGAAAAATTGAGAGACTATGCTGCAGCCCATCAAACATCCATGGGTGGGAACCAAGGTCTGCCAGTCCCTCAGAGTTTGCCTGTAATAAAACACCTTCAAATAATCTGAAATTTGTGTTTCTTGAGAATACTTATAAGCAGATACCATTCATCTTTCTTCGGCTTATCCATCTACAACTTCTTCCCAGTGATCATGTGACTTGAAACATCTTTCTGACATTCCTAGAAGGTGGATAACATTGCTTTGTAAGTGCAAAACACAACATTTTCCCAACCTTCTGCACTAATCTCATCAAAAGGAGTGGTGATCGTTCAGTCTTCTGAATTGAGAACTCAGTTGTTCAAGGTCAAGGGAAAAGTTTAACTCCTTGGTCTGACGTTCATTCAAGAATACTGTTGCTTTTAACACTAAGTATTTAAATTGATGAAACAGGAAACATGATGACTTTAATGTTATTTTTACAAGTAGAATTTCAACTATCTAAAAGAATAAGGTAGATTCAAGGGTGAAATTAGCAGGGGGTGGTGGGAGGCTGGGTAATTATAGGCCTCCTGGAAGATCATAAAATCGAAATTGAGTTGGGTGTCATCACCACACCAGATCATAAATTTCTGGACAGTCTCTTTCAGGTTTTTCATGTATATGTGAAATAGTATGGGGAATCATGGAACCATGAGACACTCCACAGGATAAGGTGTTGAACAGGAGTCCTCCAGCACCACTACCATTCACAAAGTGACCCCAAGCAAGGGAAAATCCCAGAAGCTGACTTCCTTTTTCATCAGTTAACAGTTTCTCACCCAAAACACAAAGGAATTGCCAGGACTATTTTTCAACAAGTGTAAATGTTGGTGAGCAGTAGAGGGTATCCTGTAGACCAGCGGTCCCCAACTTTTTCTGAGTCATGGACCGGTTGGGGGTGGGGTCTGTGGGGGGGGCAACCCCCGCGCTCGTGGGTAAGTGGGGTGCACTCACGGAGGGGAGGGGCGTGTATGTGTGGAGGGGAGGGGCATGCTCGTGGGTGGAAGGGGCACCCATGTGTACAGGTGGCGGGCCATGTGTGCGGGTGGGGTGGGTGGGGGGAGTGCGTGTGGGGGGGAGATCTGTATCCGCGGCTGGGTCCTGCCATGGCCACGGACCATCTTGACTGCTGCCATTGGTGTTGTCAACATTTAGGCTTTCCTCTGCTATGTAAAGCTTGGCAACCTTTTTCCTGCTGGCAATGCAGGCACAATATTTTGCATTCCAGAAGAAACAAGGGTAATGTGGCTGAGCGATCAATGGATCTTCTCTGTGTTGGCCAGTATCAGGACACTGGTCACAGAAATCACAGAAGAAACCCAAATTTTTACTGTAACTATGAGTGGACTGTAGCAGAAAATTAGCTCTTTCTGAACAGGTTATTAGTATTACATAATGTGCAAAATATTTTTTCTCTTTTGTTTTTGAAAAGCAGTACCAGGATGTATGCCAATCGAGGTTTGTGCATACAATAGAGAATTGAATGTTGCTGGGAGGAAGCATGGATTTAACAGACTGAGAGCATGGTTACACTAGGGAAAATGGATTTTAACAGGTTTCACATGTTTTAAATTGATTTTTTAAAAAGGTAACTACATGGTTCACATGGAAATGTGGATTGTTTTGACAGGGAGTTGTGTTATTTTTATTTGACGCAGAGTATTTTACTCTTCTACTAGAGGGTCATTTATTTTTACTCAGATGTCAAATCGATTTATTTAGAATTGTTTTGCCATGAGTGAAAGCCTGTTGATTTAAATTGTGTCTGTGGCGTTTGCCATTCATTGATGTGCCTTCCATGGTCCCTCTCCTTCTTTACCCTCTCTCTGTGTGTGTCCCTGCTTCATGAGCTTAGGGGTGCCAATCTAGTCTGGTCAGTTTCAGCCCCAGCTGGATGTCACCCTCCTTCCCAAGTCCACAGCTTGCTGGCACCCTCACCTTATCCTTTTGATAAGGATGTATGAGCGGGTGAGAAGTGGGTTGGCTGGCTGTGGCAGAGAGTAGATGAACAGGCAGCCAAGCCCACCAGACAGCTGATTGGCAGGCAGGCAGCAAGTTCACTGAACAGCTGATCAGTGCATCACATCACGGAACTGCTGGGCAGGCCGTGCTAAATAGCTGATTGGTGTGCCACAAGGGAATGAGGAGCAAGTCCCGCTGCTGCAGAGAATAGACATGCAGGCAGCACACCAACCAACTGCCGACCAGTACACCCTACAAACTGTGGAGCAGCTCCTGCCCAGCAGCTGAGTGAGGAAACCCAGATCCCATTGGAGGGTTGAGCAGCACTATTGCCGATGGACAGCAGGACACAAGGGATCTCCTGTCCTTGTTGACAGTGGAGGCAGCTGGAGCAGCTAAAGATGTGGGCCGAGTGGGCTGGCTGCAGAATCAGCCAGTGTGAGCCACCCTAGGTTCAGTTTCAGCCCAGGCTCCATGTGTGGGTGTCTGTGTGTTTGTCTCCATGCATGCTGGGCTGCAGGGAAAGCTGTTTTAATTTATTTTTTTTCTATCTGTCATTCTCTTCTAGCACTATTTCAGATTGCAAGAAACTTTAAAAGAATTAAAATTAAAAAATAACACAACAGCATCAGTGATTAACTGCCGTGAGAGGCAACCAGCTTCAGAGTGAGTGGGCACAGGACAAAGCCTCAAATGCAACAATTCTGAAAGCCCCTGTAGCCCCCTCAACTGATATATAACACAGCTTAAAAATGGACTAAAAGTTTTCCCAAGAGGATGCACACATTGACCCAAAACCATGTGACTATTATGAGACTTCAAACTGAGTTCAACTACCCCAATCCCTCATCTGATTTATTTCAATCGTGTAACTGCACTCTAACCTTTATAACAATTTTAGGTGCTGTAGAGAATACTCTGCGCTTATTTTTAAGTCAGCCCAGTTCCTGACTGTCTCCGAATGGCACTGTGGACTCCAACTTGCAGTATATAATGTGAACTATCCTGCAAGGCTGTCACAACCCACTCCTTCACAGCCATAGCACTTTCTGATTACAATATGGGATAATAACTCCATTTTCTTGGGAGAAGAAACATGCTTCTCACTTAACTCCTGAGTTTTAAAGAGAAGGAACTTATTTCAGGTACTACCATTTGTTTGTTTGCAGTAGGCAGATCTGCTCAAACATAACGTCATAAAAAAATCTTGAATTTCTCCATTGCTTTCTGTAGGGAACTTCTGCTCCTGCTCTAGAAAATACTTTTTCTAGACAATGAAATATACTACCCCAGACTTTTATTTGTCTGTGTGTTGCCCTCCACTCTTCTTTGCTCTGTTCCTCTCTTTGCTTCTCTTTTCTCTATCCACCTCCCAAATAAGGTCTATTGAGTTCTATGTGATTTTAAAAGCAAATGATTAATATCTATTCCCTTCTTAGTATACTGAAGCTAAGGCCTCAGGCAATAATCCTAGAATCATGGTCTAGATATTCCCACTCAACAACTCTTTGTCCTCCTTTCTGGATTAAACTAGACAGTAGGTTTAGCATGTTTTGTTGCAGAGGTGCTCCCCCAAGTGGTTAAAGATATCTGCTTGTCAAAAAATTCAGTTGTCCACAACTCTGTGTTTTACATTTAGCATGCTTTGTCTTATGACTACTCAGTAGAAGGCAGGTGTGGTAAATCTACTTTACCTAGCCTAACTAGCCAAGGCGCCATCCAATCTTGAAATAAAGGTGATGCTTCTGAATTACTTGACAATGGCTCTGCTCAGCCATCTGAGGACACACTTGAAAGAAATAAGAGGACATCTCAAAGATGATGCCTTTGATTTTATCTTTTCAGGTGCTCATATTGAGAATCTATGAACAAAAACTCCCCCAAAGGAATAATGCGAATCCTGAAAGAGAAACATGTATAGGAAAATGACTTTAAAATGCATAATATTCCCATGCACAGAACAGAAGGCCCTACTTTACTTTTCTCTGCCCTTCATGTTTTGGGTGTTTTATTTTTAAAGAAATCTTAGGCTTTGCTGGAGGCTTCAACAGCACAGCAGAAGGACCAGGAGGGCAGAGGGAAGATTCTGCCTCTACAATCCCAGCAACCATTAACAAAAAGGCTAAATTAGCAAATGGCAGTGGCAGGGAGGGGCAGATAAGAAATTAATAGATAAGAAATTAGTAACCCAATTATTTCATTTCTCCCTTTTGTATTCTGGGGGGTTGACCAAAATATCTCCACAAATCTAATCAAAATCCTGAACAAAAGTAAGTCCAATATTCTATGTAACTGATATTTATTTGAATGCCAATATTCACCTGGTATTCTTTCACTACTATTATATTTAAACCTAAGGTTGTATGTCCAGCTTGCAGTCCCCCTCCCCAAGATCTCTACTATTCTGCCAAGCCTCTCAGCTGGGCTTCTGCAGCCTTCCTCTTTTATTTATTACATTCAAGAGCTACCTTAAGGCACATCTATAACCCTCAGCTTCTCGCAATTTAAATTGCTTCCCCCACCCCCTTTCTTTCCTAACCTGTCTTGTCTTTAATCTTAGAGAGTGAACTTGGTGACAGGGATCTTTTAAATTTCTGTACAGTACCTAGCGATTTTAGCCCCCCTGTCAATAGCAAATAACACCACAGAAGCAGTAATAATAAAGTACAGTGGTGCCTCGACTTACGAACTTAATTGGTTCCGGAACTCCGGTCGTAACTCGAAATGGTTGTAAGTCGAAGCACCATTTCCCATAGGAATGCATTGAAATGCAATTAATCCATTCCGTCCGAAGAAAAAAAATCACCAAAAAAAAAAAAAAAAACACCACCAAAAAACCACACCAAAACGAAAAACACTGCAAGACCCATCGGAAACGCGATTAATCCGTTCCGGCCGAAGGGGGGGGGGGGAAGAAAAGCAAACAAACCGTGCAAGAGCCATCGGAAATGGGGAAAAAGCAAAGCAGAAAGCAAACAAACCGTGCAAGACCCATCAGAAATGGGGAAAAAGCAAAGCAGAAAGCAAACAAACCGTGCAAGACCCTTCGGAAATGCAAAAAAAAGCAAAGCAGAAAGCAAACAAACCCCGCAAGACCCATCGGAAATGGGGGGGAAAAGCCCCAAAAAGCAAACAAACCCCGCAAGACCCATCGGAAATGGGGGGGGGGGGAACCCAAAAAGCAAACAAACCCCTCAAGACCCATCGGAAATGCACAAAAAGCAAAGCAGAAAGCAAACAAACCGTGCAAGACCCTTCGGAAATGCAAAAAAAAAAAAAAGCAAAGCAAAAAGCAAACAAACCCCTCAAGACCCATCGGAAATGGGGGGAAAAAACCCAAAAAGCAAACAAACCCTGCAAGACCCATCAGAAATGGGAAACCCCCCAAAAAACAAACCCCCCAAGACCCATCACAGCACAGAAACATAACCCCCCCAGCCCAAAACCACGCTGCAAAACCCACCCAGAACAGTTTTTAAAAAGTAGGAAGCAGCACCTTACCTTACCAGGCAGTCCGAAGTCTCCTCCGATCGCACACTCTCTAACCGCTGGGGTGAAAGAGCTACAAAGAAGCAGCCTCTTCGCTACCAACGGTTAGCAATTTGAATTTCCTGCCTTTTCCCACTGCCTTTTTCTGTTCGTAACTGGAAGCTCCGGCCGCAAGTCGAAGCCAAATTTTGCGGCCGGAGCTGGTCGTAACTCAAAATGGTCGTATGTCGGGATGTTCGTAAGTCGAGGCACCACTTTACATATTTGCCCAATGCAAAAATACTTGCAGGAAAAAAGCTATAGCCTCTCTTTGAACATGGCACCAAATGAAGATTGCCATAAAATTATGGCAATAATTATAAAGTCTAACACAGCTTTTATAAATAACATCAACACATATCACTTTCCTATTTGCAGATAGAAGAAAAAATAGAGAGTGATTTCATTATTTATTATTTAATTTTTTCATTGGAATAAATGACAAGGTCAACACTAATGCGATTTCCATAATTTCAGTTATGTGAGTTGAGTAGCAATGCTTACAGTTTAAGTTTATGTTTTAAGAATAATAATATGCAACAACTGAAACAAGCTGGGGGATCTCAGATCTTGTAACAAAGTCACAAAAATATGGAAGAATTATGTTAAAGAGTCAGATGCACACACAAACTTTCTGACATATCTCTTCCATTTGATATTACCTCACCTCAGAAACAAGATTCCTCCAGAGAATTATGCAAAAGAATCTGCCCAAATTTGAGGTGTGGTACCTGGAGTGCTATACCATTCCACAGTTCCCGTGCAGGTGCCCATTCCGGGATGTGCATCTTCAGAAGCTTCAGTCACAACTATTTTTCCCTTCGACCCTGGTTGAACCTGTAGGAAGCTGGCCTCTCAAGACACAAGATTTTACTTCTTCCAGAGTCAACCACAAGCTAGAAGCTCACTGAGCTGTTGTATTACCATCAAAAATAGGATTCTGGTTTTCTGGCTATAATCGCCTTGAATGGGAAACTTTAAGTAGTCTATGTGATTCCTGAACAGAGAGCTGCCTTAAAAGGTCTGCAGAAAACAACTGTCTCCCATGAATGAGAAACCTTTACTTGAAAGTAAGTTTGGGTTAAATTAAATACTTGCTTTCTGTAATAGAATGAATTGTACTGTAACAGCAATCATTGCCATAAAAAGAAAACATTGTGCAAAGTCCTCCAAGTCTCTAGCATTTTCTTTGAAGATAATATGAATGCTACTGAGGACTGGAAAGGTTAATCCATTACAACAAGGCAATTAGATTTAGTGACTGTTTGGAAGATAAAAGCAGTGAGCCATAATCAGTCCTGTGAGCCCAGACATGATAAATGTCTACAATTTCCTCTTACTTCATGAAGCTGAATATGACAAAGCATGTTAGGGTGGAATGAATATAGTTTGGTGGCAGAAACATAAGAGGACTTTTGTTTTTTATTACACAAGTTACTTGTGAAAAGACAGTCTCCCCCCCCCCCATGCTTTGTTCATTTCACCCCCAGCATTTGACAGTCACCATGCAGTTTATACCATGTGTTTTACACCTTTCTGTATGGTGTGAGAAAACCAGTTTCATGGGAGAGACGTTTTCTGTAAATGATTGTGCAGTTCTTAAACCCTAGGCAAGCGTTCTATTGAGATTTTACTCCAGAGTAAGTGACATTGCATAAATTGTGGAGGTGAATTGCAGCTAATTACCAAGATGCTGGTCATATATTTGGCTGTGTGACCAACAAACACCTAGGCATGCATACAGCTGTGGGACTAGCATCTTGTTAATTAGCTACAATAAATACAAACAAGGGGCTGGGACTAACCTTTCTCTTTCAAGATAAGCAAGTTTGGTCCTTTCAGTGTATTTGATCTGTTTTAAATCTACAGACAGAAAATGTCACCTTCGTTTGAACAGGGAGGGAACAGTTTTATGTTTAAAAACATATAACATGAAAACCATTTGATTAAATGTCCCCAAATTTGGCACAGAGCAAGGGCAGATTGTCTGCTACAACTATGCCAGATTTGGAGCAGATCCAAGGTCCAGTTTCAAAGTTACAGATTTTCATTTAGGTCACCCTAGTTTTTGAGTAGCCTTATGGGATGCTGATTTGCTCTGTTGAAGAGTATTTATTGCTGCACTCTTGTGCAGCAATAATAGAGGGAGGATTTGACTGTAAGAGGACGTGGTGGTGCTGTGGGTTAAACCGCAGAAGCCTCTGTGCTGCAGGGTCAGAAGACCAGCAGTCGTAAGATCGAATCCACGCGACGGACTGAGCTCCCGTCGCTTGTCCCAGCTCCTGCCAACCTAGCAGTTCAAAAGCATGCAAGTGCAAGTAGATAAATAGGTACCACCTCGGTGGGAAGGTAACGGCATTCCGTGTCTAGTCGCGCTGGCCATGTGACCACGGAAACTGTCTTCGGACAAACGCTGGCTCTATGGCTTGGAAACGGGGATGAGCACCGCCCCCTAGAGTCGGACATGACTGGACTAAATGTCAAGGGGAACCTTTACCTTTACCTTGACTGTAAGGTGTTATGGCAGCATCTCGCTTAGTTTTTAATCACAGTGTGTGTGAGGAATCTCTTGGATGATGGGCTGAATTCTGATATTTAAATTTAGAACATTGTTTGGCTGTTTTTCCACAGATAGGGCCCAATAATGTTCTGTGCTACACTCTATTCCTTTAACATGATAATATTAAGGTAAGTGTAGTAGTGCTTCCCATCTTCCTAACTCCAAAGAGAGCAGCTATATGAAGGTGCAGCCAAACTAGTCCATAATTTCTACACATTGGGTGTTTCGGGGGAAGGGGAACCAAATGATTCAGCTGAAGCCATGATGACGAGATACAAACCTCGCAATGGATGCATCTAATAAAAGACCAGGAGGTACCTCCCCCCCCCCCCCGCATCTCACAGTAGTATTTGGTTTATCTTTTTTGCTTTCTTCTTCTTCTTTTTTCGTACAAGAAAACTGGAGAGATTTGGGAGTACAGCAATGTTACACCAAGTCCAGGATGTGTTACAGGTACCCTGGCTGGGAACAAGCTAGCTTGTGCCAAAAGTGGGCTGGCACAGGAAGCATAGAAGGGCAAATAATATGAGCTAATATAATCCTCATTTTCCAAAGATCTTTTAGTTAAAAATGAATACAAATGTGCATAAATTACTGGGCACACAAAAAGATTTGCAGGTGAATTTTCATGTGGATTTTTAACCATATGTTTTGCATAATCATGCAAAAGGGACATAAAATGGGAATAATCTTGTTCAAAGCTTGTGGGAACTCATAGAGACAGGTTCATCCACCTATGTGTTGCCATAGTAACTAAGATGTACTTCCACCATGACCTGAAGGCTTGCAAAAGAACATGAGGCCTCCTGGGACCATGTGTGATCCGTTGAACTGCCTTTGAACCAGGCAGAGAAGCATCCAGGGAAGATGACTTCCCAGTCATAATGCCAGTGCTAGGAGTAAAGCAGAGAAGAACAACATGTCTGCCCATGGGTTTCCCAGGATTGGAGAAAGAAAATGCCAGAGATGAAGAGATGAGAACTGAGGAACCAGGTGGACAGCAGCAACCCTCCCCTCCAGGATGGGGTGTCCAACCAATGATTGATGGGAGCAAGTGGGCAGCTGCCAGGGTGAGGAACCATAGGTCCCCCTACAGACTGATATGCTACATGGTATTTATGGGTAATTCACACAGTGGTACATGTGAACTATCACAGTGTAGATTTGTATGATCCCAGTGTATCTTTACGTACAGTTTAACAAGCTAAGAGGTAAAAACCTTGGAAAGATTTTGTGATAGCTTCAGGGCAGGAACAGGCAATAGCATTGAAATGAATATGGACTTTCCCATGTTCCTGCCGAAGACTTTAAAAAGCCTCTGTGACACCTGCCTCTGCTCTCCCCAAGGTCTGTTTGTGGGGAAGAGAAAGGGTTTGACTAGAATGAAGGTAAGCCCTGACTGCTGTTGCCCCCTTTGACTTTACCTATAAGGAATAAAGTACGGATGCTTCTCTATGGAACAAGGATTTTTTAAAAAAACCATATTCTAGCATGCCAGTTGGGGTCTTCCTGTTGGTAACTTGATACACAGATGCTAATCTGCTAGGATTAGATACACTTAGTGGAAATGCTATGCTCTGTTGGAAGGAGCTCAGGGCAGGCAAGAGACTTGACTTCAGTGATGGTGCCTTAACACCAGCTCGTTTGCCACCATTACTTTCTTAAACCCATTTCTCCCCAAATGCTGCCCTTATTTGGTCCCACATAAAGATAATTGCACCAGAAGATGGAGATGAATTGTCTAATGTTACATGGACACCTGCACATGATTCAGGTTTCGTAGTTTGAGCACAAGATGATGTTCTCAGGAAGTTAATAAAATGAAATGATGTACTGAGTGCTATTGGATGCAACTGAACTCCAAGCCATGTGAATTAGGGATTGTGGCCCTGTGCTGCCGAGACTGCAGGCATTCAAAAACAGAGATAACCATATACTCCTAATAAGGTCATTTGCTGGCAGTGTTTGCTATACCTTAGAAGGCTCAGGAGATAAAAGCAGGGACTTCAACATGGTGTTGTAATTTCTACATGCAATAAACTCCCCTCCTAACTTCATCTTTCTAGAAGTTCTGTGTGTTTCAACAGAGGAACTTAATTCCTGTAAAGGAACATAGTCCATATAGTGCACACATTAGCAAATACTTGATGCATTTGTGGCCATTATACAGCTAATTACAAATCCTATGAAAACTAAAAGGTATTTTATTACTAAAAAAAAAAGCATTAACCCATTGACACAAATTACAAGTAAACTCTTTTTTTTTACAGTGGTGTATTTAGGGTCCCTTCCAGCTTTGCAATGCTAAGATTATTATTATTATTATTTATTTCTTCACATAGAAGCATCTGATGAGAAAGCACAAAACAGTTAATTGAAGTTTCATACCATGATGTTCACTTCCCTAGAATCCATTTGAAATGATTCCTTGGGGATAAATATGACCTGCAATTCACTGAAGTCAATGGTTCCCAAACTGTATGCCTTGGCACCCCCCGGGATGCTGCCAAACCCATTCAGAGCCACCACAGAATTCTCTCATCCTTCATAGAAAATAGAGGAGGTAGAGGCAGGCGCTTACCATGGTTCAGTGGTTCGGTGCAGTTCAGTGGATTGGGCCCACAGGTGGGCACTCCAAATTACATGCCCTGCCTCCTTCCATCAGAAGCAGTGCTGTGGGCTTCCCTGCCCTGCTTCCTCCTCTGAGTGGGTGCCCACAGGAGAAGGTGGGACAAGGAATCAAAGGCACCCACACAACACCTATGGGCCCAATCCGCTGAACCATGCCAAAGCATGGTACATGCCCATCTTTAGTAGGAAGTACTATTCAGGCTGAACTCCTCCCTCCCTTCTCCCCTCCCTCACCCAAAGTATCATATTGGGGAGCCATGGCCAGTGGCCAGTAAGTCAAGGGAGCCGCAAGTCAAAAATATTAGGGAACAACTGCACTGAAGTAAATGTTGACATAGCACTCTCTAGTAAAATATAATAGAACTGCAAAATGTAAACACCAACAGCACAGTTTCCCAAGACTGTTGTGCAGCTGGTGCCCTTAATCCAGTTTGGAAAAGCTATCTTTTGAAGCAAATGGTTAGCCAGGAAGTGTACAGGAGAGCTGATGCCAATTTATATTTCCTTGATTTTAAAATTGCTTCAGTTACCATCAACTCAATGATGAACCTAAACATTTGAAAGAATTATCCAGATGGTTTCAGGACATCTGGATTCACACAATTTTTACACTTAATTTTATTTCTTCACAAGCACATGTACCCAGCTTTGGCCAGGTTAAAATCCCACGAGTTCAACCATCAGGTTAAAATCCCACGAGTTCTCTCTTCCTCCCCTCAAATCTCTTCTTTTACTCTGCCCACCCCCAATTTCCACCCCTTTAGTCATATCCTTTTTACCAGCTAAACAAAAAATTCAGCTCCTTAAACTAGGAAATTCGTAGTATCTGCTCATACTGTTCCATTTTTAGCTCATGCTGCTTAAGAGATAATTTAGGACAAACAAACAAACAGAGTTGTAGGGGAACCAATTTTGAGACATAATTAAGTTAGGAAATCATGTGTTTTTAGCACTTAATATTTCAGAGCTCTTTCAGAAACAACCAAACAAAGCTTTAAGGGAGCTGCTTTCAAGGTATAACCGGTCCAATTCTCTAAGTCAGGAAATGAGTAGCATCATTGCTAAAAGTTGCATTTCTAGCTCTTATCATTTCAAGGATCTTTCAGGAACAATAAAAGGTGCAATAGAAAATGTTCCTGAAATAAAACTCAGTTGTTTAAGTTAGCCAATCAGTTATATCCGTAGAAAACACCATGTTTCTAACTCTGACCATCCCTGAAATCTTTTAGGACAAATGAACAACATTTTCAAGATTATTTAAGATACTTATAGTTTGAGATTGCTGCTCTGCCCATAGGCCTTCAAAGTGGCTCACTAGTAAATATGATTAAGGAACAGAAAAATGGAATAGTGAAATGTGCAAAAGAACCAAACAAATGTACAGACAAAAGACACACCCTGTCCTCTCTATAAAAGTATAACTACAGCAAATATGTGCTGGAAAAATCTGTAAAAAATAAATGAAGAATGCTTTGAAAGACCTGTAATATGGGGGCCATACAAACCTCCAAATAGAAGTTCCATCTCCTCAGTACCACTACTGAGATAGGATGGTCTCATGGTCAACACCATCTGCACTTTTGATGAATAATGGGCTCAAAGATCTTAACACGTGAAGAGGCTGTACAAAGACCTCCGGAACAGACAAGAGGGTAATGCAATCTTTATAAAGAGCCTCTCAGAGCAGTGGAAAATTGGCAAGAGGCTGAGGCCCAGATACTGGCTAGCCTTGCTTTCTGATGTTATGACACTACTGCCTTGCCTCACTGTTTCAGAGAGTGCAAATGAGGTCATTTTCTCCCCTGCCCTTGCTTTTCTTTTTTAACCTTTGGTTCTCTGGAGGTAACTGCCCAGTTTTGCCCAGCTTAATGTCTTTTGGCGAGTACTGTGCAGAAAAGATTCCATTTTTTTTGCTGGAATGGCAATAATCTTACATTCCTTCCTGAAAAAAATGACCACAAACCTTCCGAGAAAATGCATGCAGATTTCCCATTAGAGTTTGTTGGGGGTAGGGCTAGGAAAAAGGAATTCTTGGGCAAAGAGAAATCTCACTGTAATATCCATACCCTGCTTAGTTTCTGTCCCAGAGAGAGAGGTTGCAAGAGGAATATCATTGCTTTGGAATACCCAGAAGTTCTAGACACAGACATTATCTCACTTGAGTAGGAAGGAACAGGCATTTTCCAAGCTGTGTTCCTCTGCTTTGGACCTTCTGAGGAACAGAAAGCAAATTTACTGTAATAAAAGAAAATAAAAGAATAAAAACAAACACTTGCTGAATTAGGCAAAAAAAGGGAGAAAGAAATATAGAAGACAAAAACGTGGCACCTTAAAGACTAATGCTACATTTTAATGTGTCTACAAGTCCACTTCCTCAGACATAAGAGTGGGACTACATGGCAAATATTTATACATTTACACATGGTCCCAAATCAGAGATTGTATTGGTTGACCTGGCAATGACTTTTAAAACCCTTGTGGATATTCAGTTCTCCTCTCAGGAAGCATTGTTCTGTAAACAGTGGCAATAATAGGTGGCAAAATTAATACCAGGCTATAGATAGCAGGAACAATATGGTAATGAGTATCTCTAATCCCCAATGGAGCTCACTTGCCACAATGTTTTTGCTGATGTGCTAGCACAGACTAATACAGCTACCTCTTCTAAAACCAGTCACTGAACTGTTTAAGGAGCAGTGGACAAATGAAGCAAATGCTGTGGTAGCATATTTAAACACCAATTTGATACGAGATAAAATACTTCTATCAAATTAGACAATATTTTTATGACGACTATCTATCTTTCTACATCCAGACTTTTAAATACTCCCAATGTGTATTGGTTGTTGGAGAGCAAGACTCTCTTGTGGAAATGACAAGAGGACATTCTTGAGTCTACTGCATGAAAATGTCGTCCAAATTGCCCTCTTCTTTAAGGTGTTGTATGACATTGTGTAGCTTTATAAAAACTTCATAAACTTAGAGGAACACAGAAATGAAGCTTATCAATGGATACTTTTGAGTACATGTTATATAATGCCAGTGCCTCTATGTTAACCACTTAGCTTCAGATAATGCCTTTTATAGCAAGCATTATGGGGAAGGATTAAACATGGAGACTGCAACATCATTAGTTTCTGTAGGTTTCATTTGCTACACATTTCACTGGAGCCAATTCTCCTCATTCTACAGTTGCTAAATGTTTCCATATTTTCAAAAATATCTGAGGTATGTTAAGAATAATCTTTGTGCAATGCATGTAAAACCACTTTACATTTTTAACGTTCTTGAAAATCCCCATTAAAAACACACACAACACATTTATATATTGTTTGCTTAATAAAAAGCCGTGGATTGAGCAGGTGATGAAATGTGCTCTGTGGAATATATTGGGGGGAGAGACACATTGATTAAAAAAGTGTTTTTCTGGTGTTTCTAGAAAAAGCCAAGTGTTTCCTTCTAAGAGACAGAGCTTCCACAGTCCCTCTTTCTTGCTACAGAGAGGACTTGCAGCATTTTGGTTTCCACATGGTGCTTTTGCTGGAAATGTCCCCTTGCCTTACACTGCCTCCAAGTTATGGCTCACTGGAAGTGATGACTATAATCTTTTCTTGACCTTATGAGGTTGTTAAGCATCTTGAGGGTATTTTGAGCAGCAGCATGCATATTTGGTCACATGCTTGAGCTGACAACTCATAAAACCTTGCTAAGGCAATACGTTTTTCAGTATAGTTGGTTTTTATACCAAACAGAATTTTGTAGTAATTGGATGCCCTATATGAATAAAATGGGTTACAAGAAATAAATCTTTCCTGGCACTAAAAAAAACAACAACACAAAGCCAGTGGCTTGCAAAAGCATCATCATTTTTGCCCTTCATTTCACATAAAAAGAGCCCCAAACATGTGTCTTCTATTCTCATAAAAGTAGGAGTTGCTTTTAACCATGGTCACTCCATATCGACACCCTGTCATTATCATGCTTACCAAAATACATAGTTGTGTTTGGCAGCAATGCAGATCTGCAGCCTGAAAGTCTGATATTCCCATATAACTTAAGAATGCTTTGGCTTCTGTGGAGCTGGGATCAGGTTGAGCACACAGTGGCAAAACTTGCTTTGATGACCTCACAACATGGACCTGGGACCTTTAAAACAGCCTTTCCTCCTTATTACCAGCACTTCATATGCTAAAGGAAGTTTTTTTTGTTCCTGGTAATACGTGCCAAACTAGGTGTGATATGGAGAGCATGGGTTGTTCTTCAGTGACACTAATGGCCATTCTTCCTTGGAAAATATCAGGCACATAGTCCCAGGATGATCCAGGATGGGACTAATGCTCCCCGCCCTCCATGCCATGGCCCCAATCTGGATTTTTTTGGGGGGGGGGGAACGTGTTCCCTCCGAGAGAATGGGAGAAAGATTTCCACATAAACCAGAGCTGACTCAAGAAATCTTATTTCTAGAGACGGGGACAAATAAAAAAAAATGGTGATTCATTTTGATCCGTTATTCAACAAGGTTAACAGATCAACGAATACAAATATCGAATATTATTCGACAATCAACGGATCGATCTGTCGATTCATCTGCACTTTAAATGGCTATAACACTGGCCTCCGATGACCTAGAGACACTGAATTTGCAGGGAAGCTTCCTCAGACACGTTTCTACAACTACTGAAATTTTGGTAAATATTGGATCACGGACCCCCGAGTTATATAGTCACAAAGAGGACCCCCCCAGGAAAGCTCCCCGCAGGTACTTAGAGAATCCATAATCACCATGGAGCTTCCCATGTCTTTCCCCAACGTGCCTGCCAACTTTGGTGAAGATTCGATATCGGAACTCCAAGTTAATCACCCACAAATTGGGTCCCCCCAGGAGAGTTTACCTCACAGCACAAAAGCCCATGGCATTGAGGGAGTTATATTTGGCCCCAGCAGAATGAGAGGTCCCTTTGGCAGAGGCATGCATGAGGCATTCAGTTTGTCTTCAGCTCAGCACAACATTACATTTGCCAGTGAAGTACAGTTTGCCCTCAGGAGGACTGGAGGCAAGGAGGTATTTGGCAGCACAGCAGGCTTTTTGGCTCCGTCGGGCACTGAGGCACATGGCAGCAGCAAAGTGGTGTGTGCTACCCCATCGGGCACTGAGGCACATGGCAGCAGCAAAGTACCATGTCTTGCCCCATCGGGCACTGAGGCACATGGCAGCAGCAAAGTGGCGTGTCTTGCCCCATCGGGCACTGAGGTAGTTGGCAGCCAGAAAGCAGGCTTTTGGGTCCCATCGGGACACTGAGGCAAAAGGCAGCAGAACAGACTCTGGTCTTCTTCAGCAACATCAGATTTGCCTGCAAAGCAAAGGTTTTTGCCCCCAGGAGGTAACTGAGGTTGCTTGCAACTTCCAACAGCACCAGCAGCACCATCAGATGAACAGGGTTGGTGCTACTAACAGCGGTTAATCCACGGGGTCGCGGGCTGTCGGAAACAGATCAGCTCTGCAATCTGAACCCGGCCATGGGGCGACAAGGATGCTCGTTTAGAACTAGAAAGCTGGGGATTGCTTGCAACTTGGCTGCTGAGACCGCCTGGATATGAGAAAGATATCCCTTGGAGGTTTGGGGGGGGGGGGGCTTAGACAGGCCGGCCCCCTTGCCATGGATTGAAAACCAGACGAGCTTTGCCGTCTGAAGCCGGGCGATCGGGCGATGGGATGACGCCTGGACAGGCTTTGGGTGGGGCAGAGCCTGGCCTAGGAGACTCACCTGTCCACCAAAGTCTAACTAGAATTGCTGACAACCTTCAAAGAAACAAAGATGCTCGTTTAGAACTAGAAAGCTGGGGATTGCAATTTGGCTGCTGAGACTGCCCGGATATGATAAAGATAGCCCTCGGAGGTTTGGGGGGGCTTAGACAGGCCGGCCCTCTTGGCACGGGTTGAAAAACCAGATGAGCTCTGCAGTCTGAAGCTGGGTGATGGGGCCACGCCCAGACAGGCTTTGGGTGGGGCAGAGCAGGCAGGCCTTTTGTAATGTAGCCCAAGTGGAAGGAGCTGCAGGATTAGGAAATTGTTCAAATGGCCAGCAACGTCATTGACTTTTTGCCCCATCAGGCACTGAGGAAGTTCGCAGCCGGAAAGCAGGCTTTTTGCACTGAGGCAAAAGGCAGGAGACTCTGGTCTTCTTCTTCTGCAACATCACATTTGCCTGCAAAGTTACTTAAGTTTGTCCCCAGGAGGCAACTGAGGTTGTCAAAGCAGCAGCAGCAGCAAGAGAATAGGGTCCGACTGCAAGGTGCTACTAACGGCGGTTAATCAGGGTGGCTGCTGGGCTTCTCAAGCAGAAGATCAGCAGTTCGAATCCATGAAATGGGGTGACCTGAGCTTTTGTCGCTTGTTCCTGCTTCTGCCTACCTATTGAGTTAAACTGCTGCTGAGCCACTGGGCTTGTTGTAGGTGCTGTTGTTGTTGTCGTCGTCGATGTTGGCATGTGGACAGCTGAACGCCTGGATAGCTGGGGGGGGGGGGGCTGAGGCTGTGAAGTTAAGTTTTCCCCAAGGAGGCAACAGTGGTACCAACAACAACAATAGCAGATGAATAGGGTGGGCAGAGTCCGGGGACGCCTGGACAGGCTTTGGGAGGGGATGAGACTGGCCTGGTTGGGGCTTGAATGCCCCGCCGACACATTTGGTTGGGCAGAGCCCACCTCTCAGGGGATTATCGCCAGCAGGAGCATGGGGCCGCTGGGCTCGAGTGGAAGATCCAGCTTGTCCCAGGTCCTGCCTACCTACTCATGCAGTAGAAAAGCCTAGGAAGCTGGAATGAACAGTCTTCCAGGAATTTGGAATGAAGCCCGAGTGGACTTTGGAGCACCGTGTTGGCATGGGACGCCCGGATGTAGCCCTTTGCATAAGCAAGCAGGGAGGCAGGGAGGAGTTGGAACAAACATGGCCCGATGAGACAACTTCACCCAGCAGACCCAATTTGGAAGGCCCTTGAGGTAGGAATTGTAGGAGGCACTGAAAGTAGAGTGTGTTGCCCCATCGGGTACTGAGGAAGCTGGCAGCCGGAAAGCAGGCCTTTTGGCCCCATCGGGGCACTGAGGCAAAAGACAGCAGCAGACTCTTCTTCAGCAACATCGCATTTGCCTGCAAAGTTAGTTAAGTTTGTCCCCAGGAGGCAACTGAAGTTGTCAAAGCAGCATCAGCAACAGCAGGAGAATAGGGTGGGCAAAGCCCGTCCCTCTTGGCATGGTCAGAAGTACTTTGGAACATCAACTTCAAATCCATGCAACAGGGTTATGCCTGGACAGGCTTGGTGGGGCTGAGACTGGCCGGAAATGGCACAAAGATAGCCCTCGGAGGTTTGGGGGGCCTTAGACAGGCCGGCCCTCTTGGCACGGGTTGAAAAACCAGATCAGCTCTGCAGTCTGAAGCCGTGTGATGGGGCGATGGGGTGCCGGGACCGGCTCTGGGTGTGCCAAGAGGGTTAGATGGCCCTCTTGGCACGTTCGGGAGACGCGCAGACAGACTTTGGGTGGGGCAGAGCCCGGCTTAGGCTGTGCCTTTATGTTGTAAAAACTGGATGAGAGTTAGTAACAAAACACTAACACAGTAATAAAAAAGAGAAGGTATTGGCAAATAACAATAAGTAATAAAAATGTTTGGAAGTTACTCTGGATGCCCAGACAAGAGAGGCAGGAGTTAGCCCGGTGAGGCGCCTGGAAACAGCAGCAGACAGGAGTTCTACAAAACTTGGCTCGCTGGGCCGACGTGACCCAGCAGGCAGGCAGGCAGACGTTAATATGAACTTGGCGCGCTGGAGCTTAACCCAGCGGGCAGGAAGAAGACGATAGGACTAAGCTTGGCCCGCTGGGCTGACGTGACCCAGCAGGCAGGCAGGCACGACTTGGTTGGAACTTGGCCCAAGGAGGTGACTGGAATTGGCAGCTGGACGTCTGACTAAGGGGCAGGTTTACAGGCCGGAAGGCAAGTAGTCAGGTCTTTTTTTTTCAGGAGGACTGGAGGGTGGGCAGGTGGGCAGGCAGGCAGGCAGGCGGGCGGGCGGGCAGAGAGGTGGGCGCAGGGAGGCAGGCGGTATGTTAAGGGAGAGACTGTCATTGGAACCCTACCTCTTTGGGTTCAGTGAGGGGAAGCCCAACAAGGGAAGGTTCACCTTGATGAATGACAGTCTCTCCACAGTAACGGGATCCAAACGCGAGCGGCGTGGTTGGAGTATGTCTCCGAGATGGGAAAACACTCACTCGCTCTGGACGCTGGTGGGGGGGATGGAAAGGAGGTCCATGGCCACATTGGACAACTCCGGCCATATGACTAGTTTCCTAGCCCAGTAATGGAGGGGATCTGACTGGTGGGGCTGGGGGGGGGGGGGGCTCAGCCAGATATTCCCGCATCATTATCTCTGCCGAATCCTCCTCAGCCGGCTGTCTTTCCTCTGAGGCAAGTGCCAAGGTCACCACAGAGCTCCAGTAATGGTGGTGGTGAATGGAGCCTTCACCAGGTGAAGTCCTTCCCTGTGGTTCAGGCAACCTCTTCACCAAAGCCCTGGTCCGTGGAAGGAGGGAGGATCCTGGTGCCACAGCAGTCTCCAGGGACCGATCGAGGGCATGAATCAGGGGGATGACCTGCCCCAGGCTTGCCGTATAACCACACAAGATGTCCGTGGTTTCTAGGAAGGGCTTGAGCACCTCCACCATCTGGGAGAGGGCCAGCCAATCCGTGGCACTGATGCCCACCTCTCTCCCCCCGGGCAGAATGGGCATGGAGGACATGATGTCTTCCAAAACGGCCTTCTGCTCCACCAGGTGGGACACCATGGTGTAAGTGGAGTTTCACCTGGTGGGCAGGTCTGTCAGGAGAACGTGGGTCTCCTGACCCAACTCCTCCTGCCTCTCACGCAGCCAGCGGGCAGCTTTCAGGCTGTGGGAGAAGTGGCCCACCAGTTGGCAGCATTGCTCCAGGAGTGCCCGCATCTCCCAGGTGCCTGCGTCCCACTCGGGCTTGACATGACTGCTCAGGCTGAGGGCATCGCGCACCACAAGGTGTAATTTGTGCGCCATGCATACGATGCCCTCAAAGCCCGCCACGTTCAATGCCGCCAACATGTTCCGCCCAGCATCTGTGACCATGTGGCCACGGGTCACCTCCCCCTCCGGTGCCCACTCCTGCAGCACGGACAGGAACTCATTGGCGATGTTCCTCCCCGTCGCCTGAGCTTCCATGTGCTGTGCCTTCCGCAGAACGGACATGTAGCCTGGGGGCAGGGCAAGGGCCTCCCCCTGCGGCCCTGTCGCCGATGCCCTGCCACTACTCAAGTTCTCTGGCTGCCACCAGTGGGCTGTGAGCAAGAGGTAGCCGTGCTGACCTCCGCTCCACAGGTCTGCTGTGAAGTGCACCTTGCGCCCCTGTAGCCGTGAAAAATGGTCATGGACCACCTCCCTCACAGAGTCATAGAGCGAGGGCAGCACTCTAGAACTGAGAGTTCTCTGTGAGGGGAGGTTGTACCAGGGGGCAAAAAAAATGTAGCAACCGGCGGAAGGCTTGGGATTCCACGATGGACAGTGGAAGTCCGAGCAGGGCGATCGTCTCGGCGACGAGACAAGTGGCCGCCTGCTGGGCCTTGCCCTTCAACTGCCGGCTGAGGGTCACGGCAGACCCAACGGGTGCCACTTCGTGGAGCATGGCCTGCCTCATGCTCCCGGCCCCAGAAACCCCTGTGGCTGCCCTTTTGAAAGGAGGCACCTCCTCCTGCGTCCCTTCTGCCTCCCCTGGAGCTGCTCTTTTCCCTCTCCCAGACGGCTTTCCCTGGACAGGAGCCTTGGTTGGTGCCTCTCCAGATGTTGGCGGAGGACAGATGCCTGGGGTCTGCCCCCCTCCGGACCACCACAAGGCAGGCATTGCAGCGTGCCAGCCGTGGGTCATCGAGAATCGTGAAATGAGCCCACATGGCCCCTCTGCCATGTTTGCCCAAACGAGGACCCACTGCCTGCCCCTGACTGCTGGCCTGGGAAGAACTCTCTGTCCCAGGGGTGCTGCTGGTCTGGGAGGAGGGAACAGATGACTCTGGGGACAGGGGTGGGGGGAACTGTGAAGCCTGCCCTGCCGTTACTGGTTCCAAATCAGACTGGAGATCTTCAGAAACAATCAGTAACTCCTCAGACTCCTCTAGGAAGAGGACCAGCAGTTCTTTAGGCACCTCTGGAAGCTGTGCTTCCGTGCCTGCCTCCAAGGCCACCGGAGGAGGAACAGTGGTGGTGGTGGTGGTAGTAGTAGACGTACACGTGGTGGTGATGGACATGCTGCCACGGCCTAGCCTGCGTAGCTTCACAGCCTTCTTCCCCTTGGATTGGCCATGAAGAAATCCCTTCATTTTCTACTGCCTGCCTACCAAACCAACTAAACAAATAATAATAATAATAATCTAATTAATAAAACAATGGAGAGAGGGAGTGACTGTGCAAATTTTATTTTTTGAATGATGGGGTGGTGGACTAATTCTTTTACTAAAATGTGACCTACCTACCTAAACAAAGCCCCCCCTCAGTATAATGTAATTAGTAAAAATACCCCCCGACCCACTGTGGCTGAATGAAAAGCCAAAAAAATCCACAAAGAAAAGCCCTGCCAGCTAAGTCTCAGTCAGAGACACGCACACACACACAAGTCACACCAATTTCGTTTTGGGTAAAAGGAGAAAAAAAGATTGCTCCAGCTACACCCCCCCCATCCACTGTGACTGAGATGCAAGCCTCCCAAGTCCAAAACTAAACTTTTGAAAACTGATTGAATAATGTAGTCCTGCCAAGCTAAACACACACACACACGTCACACCAACAAATTCCCCCCCACCCACTGTGCCTCAGATGCAAGCCTCCACTTGCCTGAAGATGACACACACGACACAAGCCTCCAGGAAAAAAAAAGTTTGAAAAAAGCCCTTCCAAGTAGCCTAAGCTACCTGAAAATCCCTTCCCAAATTCCCAGTACAGTTGATGATGATGAATGATAATTTTGAAAAAGAAAAATATAAGCGTTCGTTTGCTTTGCTGCCACAAAAGTGAAACCAAACCACCAGAGCAACAGCAAGCCAGCAGCAGCAACTGTTCTCACTCCGGAGAGCATGAACAGAAGTGCACAACGCCTGGAGGGGAAAAGCTTATATACAGCCTCTCGGCACCTTTCGGCAGCGCTACTGGCTGCCCGACATGCCAATCCATGATCTCTGTCCTGATTCGCCAAAGCTTCTAATTGGCACCAGCAAGCTCAGAGAGACCCCCAAAAAGGTAACGAATATATACGAATATTAACGGATCGATGAATAAAACCGAGGAAATATTCATCCAGCCATATTCATCTAGATTTATATTTTTATGAATACGGATTGACGAATATAGCAGATTCGGCTATATTCGTCGGAAAAAAACGACCCGTTTTTATATTCGTCCCCATCTCTACTTATTTCCCAAGGTGAAGCACACAGGGTGGCACTTTCTCCTTCCACCTAGACTTGCAGATGAATCTTTTTTCAACACTGGAGGACAGGACAGCATCCTTCACTAGACAGCAGGCCAGCAAAGTTAGGGAAGATGCAACATCTCTTAGGGAACAGGCTGCATATTACATATAGAACAGCCTCTTCTAACAAAAGATAACAGCTGGGTGGTCCCATAGTGTCAAGAAGGTGGTGAATTTATTCCAGGTTTTAGTATGAACGTTAAAGGAGTTATTCAAGATGCTGAATCCTAAATAGGTTCAGGACCTTCAATAGCTCCTTTTAAGTTTAGAATAAAAGCTAGAACTCCACTGACAAGGAGCCACCATTCTTCACTGACTGGGTAGTTCAGGAAGAACAGCTAATGGAGCCATCCCTACAGCCTTCCCACACATTCCTGCATCTTGCTTCCTGAGGTGGGGCAGCCTCACTCTGCTTGGCAGCTTGGCTAAAGCTAATTGGAGATTTTTTTGTCAGAGTATGAAATTTACAGGCCTGAACAGAAGAGAAGTATTAATGAGCTGCCATGATGATCAGGTGTGTCAAATGCTGAGTCACAGTGACTCAGGAGGGCTGGCACAAAGATGATGCAACACCTGCACTGATTGGATAAAGCCAGATTCATAAGTGTATATATATATGTACTGTGTAGTGAAGATGTATCTCCTGCTATACTGATGAATTCATGGTGTCATGCTGTCGCTCTGTATACTTGTAAATATCCTGTAAATACACGTGTGGTGCTGGAAGAAGCTGAACGTGTCTGAGTGAGTTATTGCCATCAGGACCTGAAAGCACTCTGCTGATTTTCTGCGTGTTCACGCACTAACAAGGGGTTCTGGGCCCAGCGACGCGCCCTGCAAAGACCGCCTTGCGCAAAGGAACGTGGTGAGTACCAGAGGGTGCCACTATAGTGGATGGAGGAAGAAATAGAGGTCCTGGAAGGTGAGAGTTCTGCCGTTGTGAGCCCAGGAGGGGAAAGAAAATGGAGGACTGAGAGCAGAGACAACAGCATGCAGGCGTTTGGGGGAGCTAGTATGGGAGGCTTGCCCCTGACAAGATTAAACGAGAAAAATTACCAGACATGGTCCATCAAAGCTGAGATGTTGTTAAGGAGGGAGGATCTGTGGCAGATTGTTGCCAATCCCCCGGCAAGGCTTGATGAAGAGCAGGAACGGCTTAATGAGAGAGCTTTAAGCACGTTAATTCTTTGCCTGGAAGACAGCCAGTTGGTGCATGTGCGTGGCTTGGCTTCGGCAAAGTCATGTTGGGACACTCTGAAAAAAATCTATGTGAGAGATACGGCAGGTACCAAGGTACCTCTAACAAGAAAACTGTACAGATGCAGATTACAGCCCGGTGAGAGCATGTCTGAACATCTGCAGAAAATGAAAAATCTCTTTAACGAACTAGAACAAAGAGATATGCAATTTCCAGAGAACCATAAAGTTTACGTCATTCTAAGCAGTTTGCCAGAACAATATGATGTCTTGGTTACCAGTTTGGAATCGATGGACGAAGCAGATCTGACGTTAGAGTACCTGACGGGCAGATTGTTGGAGGAGGAGCAGCATCGGAGTGAGAGATCTGACAGCAGAATAAAACAAGACAGCCTGCGACGAAAGAACCAGGATGGCTGGAAACAGAAACCAGATTACAGCCCACAGCAGAGAGATGCGGCTTCCAGGAGGGGAGAGCACAATAGTCGAGCGATGACTGTGAGACGCTGTTTTGGCTGTGGATCACAGAAACATCTGCTGAAAGACTGCAGAGAAGCCGGCAGCAGAAGCAACGAAAAAAGAAAAGGGAGGATTTCTCTTGTCCAGGCAGCAAGAGATAAATCCAAGGTCGTTGAAGAGGCCAGCTGGATAATTGACAGTGGAGCGATTTCACATTTAACTAACAAAAAAGATTTATTTTCTTCCCTAGGTGCTTCGGAGCAGAACTGTGTAAGCCTGGCCAATGGAGAAAAATCAGAAGTTACTGGAGAAGGGACAGTGTTTATAACAGGTTTGGCAAAGGAACTTAAAAATGTGCTTCTAGTTCCACAGCTAGATTGTAACATTCTCAGTGTGTCTCCTCTTGATAAAGAAGGCTATGTAGTGATATTTGAGAATGGTAAATGTACAATTAAGAAAGGAAACTATGTTTGTGCAAAGGCAAAACAAGAGAACAATCTTTATGTGCTAATGTGTAAAACACAAAGTGACACACATGCTATAGTGAAAAACACACCTCAACATGATCAGTGCGCACATCTGTTACACAGGAGATTAGGTCATGTGAATTTTAGAACACTGGAAAGGATGGAAACAATGGCAAAAGGTGTTAAATTGAAGGAATGTAAAAACTACTTAGACTGTAATGTTTGCAAATTGGCAAAGTCAAAAGTGAGTCCTAAAAACAAGGAGCGCACCAGTCAAATGGAAAAACCTTTTCAATTGGTGCATGCTGACTTAATTGGGCCTTTTGCGCCATCTGTTGGTGGAGCAAAATATGTATTAGTTATTGTGGATGACTATTCAAGATATTCATTTTGCTACCTGTTAAAGACCAAAGCTGAAGTGTTCAATAACTTTAAAAATTGGTTGAAATTTGTAGAGAGACGTTATGGCCACAAGGTGGCACAAATTCAGACGGACAAGGGTTCTGAATTTATGTCGAACAAATTTCAAAATTGGCTGGAAATTAATGGCATATATCACAGAAAAACGAGCCCATATTCACCCTTCCAGAATGGAGTAGCAGAATGAAGAAATGGCATTCTGCAAACTATGAAAGATGCATTGTTAGCAGATGCTAACATGAGCCATGGGTTTTGGGGTGAAGCCCTTCTTACATCGAATTATATCCTGAACAGATTGTGGTCATCTGTGATAGGGCAGACCCCATATTACATGCTGTATGGGAAAGAGCCATCCTTACAGCACATGAGGGTTTTTGGTTGCAGTGCATGGGTGCATGTCCCAAAAGAGACCAGAAGGAAGGGGAAACCAAAAGCAAAGAAAATGAAATTCTTAGGTTATGAAAGGGGCTCAAAAGCATATCGTTTCTTAGACAGAAACAGGGATGTGGTGATATCAAGGTCAGCAAGTTTCTGTGAACATGAGAATTGGGATAGGGTTCACACTAACTCTCAAGTTTTCATACCAATTACAGACATAGGAAGAAGTGAGAATAGGAAGTTAGAGCCAAGAGGAGAGGCTGAAGAGGGCACGAACCGAAGCACGTCAGAAGAAGAAGAAGAGGACGATGGACAATGTAGTGAGTCAGAAAGTGAGGTAGAAATTAAGGAAGAGCCACAAATCAAGGAAGAGATACAAATCCCCAGGAGATCTGAAAGGGCTAACAAAGGTATTCCACCTACAAGGTTTGGTGTAGGGGAAATCAAAGTATGCCATGTTTATCAGGAGCCCAAAAGCTATGAGGAAGTAATGTCACTTCCAGGTGTAGAGAAAAAGAAATGGCAGGAGGCCATGAGAGAAGAAATGAAGTCAAAAGATGAAAATTGAGCAAATGTTAGAAAGGTACAATATGCAAGAATGCAAAAATGTACAACCCCTATGGTTGTGGATTTTCAAAAGTCTGAAGCAGAAAGCAAAGAATTTGAAAATCAAGAAATTTATCAATCTCCGATTGGCAGCTTAATGTACTTAGCAAACTGGACTAGGCCAGACATTGCAGCAGCAGTGAATATATTGAGCAGACATGTGTCTAAGCCCACAGTGAAGCATTGGCAAGGAGTAAAAAGAGTATTCAGGTACTTGAGGGGAACAAGTGACAGGTGTCTGGTCATAAAACCTTCAAAAGAATTAAAACTGATGGCTTATGTTGACAGTGATTGGGCGAACGATGAAAGTGATAGGAAATCAATGTCTGGATTCACAGTGTTATTTGCAAATGTGTTGGTAGGGTGGAAATCTAGAAAACAAAGCTCCATTGCTACTTCAACAGCTGAGGCTGAGTTTGCTGCGTTATCAGAGCTGTGCTCAGAAATAATATGGTATAGACAGATAATCAAGGGTCTAAAGGTTGAAACATGTAATGCAATAAAGGTATTAGAGGATAACACAACTTGCATCCACATGGCAGTGACAGAAAAAATGAGAAACAGAAGTAAACATGTAGACATTAAATATCATAATGTCAGAGAAGCCATAAAAGAAAAGCTAATAGAGTTACAGTACTGTGAAACAGAGAAAAACATTGCTGACATAATGACGAAACCATTGAGTGCACAGAGACATAATGAGATAACCAAAGAAATGGGTATAAGTTCTGCTCAGGCGTAAATTAGGAGGGGTGACAGAGTATGAAATTTACAGGCCTGAACAGAAGAGAAGTATTAATGAGCTGCCATGATGATCAGGTGTGTCAAATGCTGAGTCACAGTGACTCAGGAGGGCTGGCACAAAGATGATGCAACACCTGCACTGATTGGATAAAGCCAGATTCATAAGTGTATATATATATGTACTGTGTAGTGAAGATGTATCTCCTGCTATACTGATGAATTCATGGTGTCATGCTGTCGCTCTGTATACTTGTAAATATCCTGTAAATACACGTGTGGTGCTGGAAGAAGCTGAACGTGTCTGAGTGAGTTATTGCCATCAGGACCTGAAAGCACTCTGCTGATTTTCCGCGTGTTCACGCACTAACATTTTTGTCCCAATGCTAATAGTTGATTTGGTGGGACTGACAAAGGAGAAAGAGTTAAAGACCCTATGACCAGCCCAACCTGACTAATCACCTTTAAATTGCCCTTTTCTTTCCCTGTTTTAATTTTGAAACAAATAATAAAGTAATTTAGTTATAAAGTGTAATGGTTACATGGCACAATTCTTAGACTTGAAGTTTCATGTGTTTTGATTCTAACTATAACAAGTTCTCTCTTTTATACAATATAACTACAATAAACAATTCCCTTTGGAAACCCACACTGTTGTCTTAACATACAAAGTAACCACCTCCCCCCTGTCTCTTAACCCTTTCACTCTCTCTCTTTCTTGTTTTAAATATCTGTGTTGTCTTCTTTGGATTGGTTCTCCTTTCAGCCAACCATGTTCTTCTTGATTCTTGATATTGTTGGGTAGACTAGACGAGGGTTCCATCACAGATCCCATACCCAACAACCCATGACTGCGTCCAGACTGGACCCACTGCATTGGTTATTTGTGAAAGAAAATACTACAGTGAAGGGCCATTCATGGGAATAATGTGACATCCCATTCTGCTGAAGAAAATTGGGTTAAAATTATTGCTTTAAACACACACACACAAAGAAAGGAATCCACTAAAGGGCAGATAAAAATGATCACTTATTGCTTGTGTCATAAGAAAACTGAATATAAAATCCTGGCCAAGACATCAGCTTCTGATTTTGCATAATAATCACCAGAAACTTGGCTGCCAGATGGGCGACATATAAATCAAATAAATAAACGGTCGCACTTCTCTAATGTAATTCCTTCCCCAGAATTTCCTCTGGTATCTGTGTTGCAATTGTAGATGCCATGTTATTTTATTTCTCGGTCATTTTAAATGATTTTTTTTTCTTTTTAAAGATCTGAGGGAAAAGAAATTGATATTTTAGTTTTATCACCATCATAGCTTTATTGGTGTAACAAAATGAAATGAAACAAAATGGTAAAATGACAGCCAATGAACAAATAAAATCCGGCTAATAAAAGTATACAGCTAATCAAAGTATACATAAACAAATGTAAAATCAACAATCAAATAAGACTCAGTTAACTAAATTTGGGTAGCATCCTTCTCTGGATAATCAATTTTTTTTAAAAAAAAACACCACTTTCTCTGATACATCAGCATTAACGCCTGAAAGAATCTATCTTATTTTCTCCAGATCTGCCCAGCCCTCCCTCTTCTTGAGAAACCTCTCCAAGAAACAAGAGTGAAGGTCCTTATAGAAGGGGCAAGAAAAATTCATATGTTGGAGGGATTCCTCCGCACCTAGTGGATGAACACAGTTTCTCTCCTCAGCAGGAATTCCTCTAAATCTTCCATGTAACACCTTGGAGGGCATAGCATTACTTCTGGCTAACGAAAAGGCTCTCTGGGCCTTAGGACTTTTTAAGAAATAAAAGTAATCAGCTATATGTCTGCACCTGACCAGAAGCTGCATGTGTAGAGGCGAACAGATCTTATTGGCATTGCTCAACAGGTCTTGGTGTTCAGTATCTAAAAGTCTGTGTTTAATAAAATAGTATGCATGCTCCAGTTTAAGTGAGTTGAAAATGTCCAAGTCCAGACCGATGGCTTTAATATTGCTTTCAAAGATACGCATCTCCCTAGCGGTCTCTGCTTCTTGTAGAAGGCGATAAATCAGGCTATTGTGATTGGATGTATAGAAAATTCTGAGCCAATACCTGAAGAATCTTAACCAGGCCACTGTCTCCAGCCTGAGTAGTCCTGTCTCTAAACAAAGCACCAGATATGCTACACAACCTGGCAATCCAAGAATTTTATGTAGAAAAGAGCCCTGGATCTGTTCCAAGGAACGACCCCATGCATTCAGCCAGATAAGGACCCCATATAGATAGGACTTGGGGGATAATTTTAGCTCTATAAACCTCAAGAGGTGCTGGGACATATTACCTCTGCTGTAGAAAAAATGTATATGGCTTGGGGTGTGATCTTAGTATTATTCCCGATTGCCCTACACTGCACAGTCCAAGAAAGACAAGTTTGAAATAGAACTTCTAAATACTTGAATTGTTTCACTTGGTCGGTTTTATTTCTATTGATGATCCAATTAAATAGTTTCTTTGATCTGCTAAAGACCAGGATCTTAGACTTATTGTAATTAAGTTGGAGGTTGTTATTTTCTAGGTATTCCACACATCTCTTCAGCAAATGTTTCAAACCAGTACAAGTGCAGGATAGAACAACTGGATCATCTGCATAAAGCAGAAGAAGGACAAAGAGGGACCCCAATTTAGGACTGTGACCATCTACCTCTGCTAGAATGACAGTCATTTTAAAAAAAGATGGAATAGAGCAGGCAATGAAATACATCCCTGTTTAACCCCACAAAAAGGGTTCTGACAGTTCCCCTCTTGGGGTTGCCCTAACCTGGCAGCTGGTATTCACATACAGATTCCTGATTAATAGGAGTAGCCTTCCATCTATACCTAAATGTAAGAGTTTGTTCCTGAGGATAATCCTATCCACTGAATCAAATGCAGCCTTCAAATCCAAGAAGGCTGGAACAATCTGGAGTTAGCTCTATTAACCTGTTTCACAAAGTACAACAATAAGGTGCAGTGATCTAATGTAGATTTCCCCTGTCTGAATCTGTTTTGTTCACTTCCAAGAATGGCCTTATCATTAATACACTTCACAAGTTTATTTAATAAGTATTTTGCATATAGCTTGACGCTAACAGACAGTAAACTTATTGGTCTGTAGTTGTCCGGTGAACTACGGTCATCCTTTTTGTAAAGTGGAATAATTATGGCTTTTGTCCAGTCTCTGGGCATTATGCCATTTCTATCCACTGCTGTGAAGAGGTGGGCCAACATTGAGGCCCACCAGTCCAATTCGTCTTTTAGCATGTTAGCTGGGATCACATCAAAGCCTGGTACCTTGCCCTCTTAGTTGCCTAATGAGTTCTCTAGTCTCTTCAATGAGAATTGGTGGCCATTTGGGAAGATTAAGAAAAGCAAAATCAGTGGAAAACATTAGAGATCTATTCTGCTCAAAGAAAAGAGAGAAGAAATGCTGTATCCAAACATGTGGTGGAATCATCGAGGGATCTCCTTCAGGCCTGTAAAGGGAACCTGACACAATATTCCAGATTTTTTTAGTATTTTATAGGGATATAGATTGTAACAGGCGATTTCATTGTTCCTGAATATAACTGTTCCTTTTTACATTGGTAAGGTCTTTCAACTGTTGTTTCAGAATGGAAAGTTGAAACAGGGTCACACTTGAGTTAGACTCTCTATAAGGTCGACAACTCTCCCTCATGTGATGTTTTAGACTAGAGCCTTGCAATCCTTGTCAAACAGAACTAGGCGAGTGGCCTAGTTTGGCCACCATGTGCGTGGTTAACTCTTCATAGAATTTGATTTTAGTTTTAAAGACTGTAATTGAGTAATCTGTTGCATCTGAATCAAATGTATGCAGCGTTAATCATCCCAACTGAATTGAATGAATTTTTGCAGCAAATTTAATGAGTGCAGAAAACTTTTCAAAGTTATCTTCCTAATCAAATACCAGTGTTCTGATTAGTATTACTGTTCTTATTAATAGCATTAGACAAATGCATGCAGTTTTATTTAAGGAATTATTCTGAAGGAACAATTTTAATTTTCAGAAAATGAGCAATATTGTATGAATTTTAAAAATACACAAATTTGAAACTTACATTTTTCATTTCTTAATTACATATTTATTTATTTATTTATTTATTTATTGCATTTATACCCCGCCCATCTAGTCAACTGACTACTCTATATGTATGCCTATATTTATGATGCAGATTTCTTTGTTTTCATTTTGTTTACGGTACCAAGTAAATTATTTCATAAATCAATCAATCAATCACTGTTTAGTAATATTTTAAATAAATATATCATCTGAAAAACTAATCAGCTACTTTGGCTACGCCTTTCCCTACTTAGGCCATGTCCTCTCGGGAGTGTGGCCCCTACCTGCTTGGTTAATTTGAAAAATGGCTTTCAGTGCTACTGGAGCAAGAAGCCCTTTGTCTAGGAGGATCCAACGGCCAGCTTGTGTGAGTCAGTCAGTCAATTGTCTGCAAACTGCATAGGCGCAGGCGACAATGTGGAGTTGCTGTAGTACATTTACTGCTGATGCTGCTATCTGTGTGCTGAGCACACGGGATAAACTTGCGTAAACTCAAGGACTCTTTGTTCAGGACCTGGTAGCTCCTGATGCTCTCTCTCACTTCCCCTCCCCTTTCTTAAGCACACATACATTCATGGGGTTTTGTTGCCAGCCTCTTGCCCATCTTTGGTTGTTCTTTGGCCTGGGCTGTGTCCACTCCACAGCAGCAATGCCTTTCTTTCTGCAAGCCAGTGTCAAGGCAAAGGTTCACTAAACTTATTTTAAATTCCCCCTGGGACTGCAATCAAGCAAAAATGGTGGCGGGAGAGGTTGTCGTATACGAAGGAAATGCTATGTTCAAAATGTGATTCAGAAGTTCTCCTGACCTATGCTAGCTGGACAGTCAAATGGTGATGAATCAGCCTATGGTATTGACAAATTTCTTGTTTCCTGTTGGCTAAGGAAGATGAGCATGTACTTTTCAATTACTGTAGACTCGTTCATGTTTGAAGTTTAAAGTGAACATTCAATTAACTTCTAAAATATCCAAGAAGTACTTATGAACAATTCTTGTTATAACTGGAAAATGAAGAGTTTATAAACTCAAGAAGCCAGTATAAATATTGGCATTTCTAATTTCATGGCATGCCTGTAGCATTCTTCCAGTAAAAGACTTTGTCTGTTGGGCCACTCATGGCAGAAAATACAATCTCCAAACAGTCCAGTGAGTAAATTTAGCACAGCACAAGGAAGTGGGTATTATTATTTGCTCACTAGCTTGTCAGACCCTGAAGTAAAAAAAAGCTGATGAGTTCACCACACAGCCACAGGCAGCCTCTCCATAGCAATGTATTCCTTTAAATATCATTATGTGAATTCATTATAGTAATGTAGAACCACTAAAGATATATTTTTACTAGCTCATCCAAATGAACCACAAGACCCATTGTCAGAACAACTGCCAATTTAAAAATAAACATAAGATAATACCAATTATGAAAGATAAATCTCCTTTGCTGACTACAGGTTGCCTGTATATAGGACCTTTGATTTCCCCAGTAATCTTATCTACAGTGACCTCACTGGAAAAGATAATAATGTTAGGAAAAGTTGAAGACAGTAGGAAAGCATGAGTTGAATTAGCTCAATAAAGCCACAGCCTTTAGTCTATAGTCTGTAAGATCATAGCAGGGCAGATCCTTTTGGAGGGCATTAATTCATAAAATCACCACAAGTGAGAGACAACATGACTTATAAGGGCAAGCAACAGGCCTGTTTTGACCCAAAGCTACTTTTACAGAGAAGAGCAATTAGATTCTTAGTTGTAGTCATAGAAGGGGTAGCTGTGTTAGTCTGTGCAAGAATTATAGGTAAAAGCAAAATAGAAATAAAAAGTAAAAGAAAAATGTAATGGGACCTTAAAGACTAACTTTTATGTTTTTTAATGTGAGTTTTTATGGACAAATCAATTTCATCAAACATAAGAGAACATAGTATTTTAGAGCCCAGCAGAGGCAACCTAATCCCACACATAAAATATATGTTTTAAAAAACATATAAAACAAAACTACAGTGTCAGACAGACAATAATAACATTGAACACTAAGCGCTGTTTGCGAAAGCGGCCAGAGAGCCATCGTGATCAATTGTGTGGGGGACTCCCAGATATGAAGGGGCACCCATAAGTGTTCCCCCGATTTTCTCTTATTATTTTATATGTCTGTGATTTTATCATGATTCTACTTGATCACATTTGTATCTCAATCAATTGTGACAGCTTTTAGCCAATACAATAAACTTAACTTGAACATTAAGCAAAACCATCCATTCTCAGAAAAGAAATCAAGTCTCAAGGCTTTAAAACATGTCTTTCCAAAAATAAAGTTGATTAATTAGAGGGTGGGTCATAGAGTCAGAGTCATAGGAAGGCGGAGCAATGGGCAGCGAGAACAGGGGAATTCTCAGGGCTCTGAGAACCCCTGGGTTTTATTCCGAGTCAGCGGACCCCCCGAGAAAGGGAGGGCAAGTTTTCCACAGGAGAAGTGGGCTTGCAGCAGGGAAGCTGGAGACGCCGGAGAATTCAGACTTGCAATCTGCTTTTTTCGGGAGTTTCCTTTCCTTAATTGCAACTGACTCGTCAAGTCGCCATGATAAATTGGTGTGTAGCTGCCCAGAGAGGGGGAGAAATGAAGATTTATGATCTGACTGCATGAACAGAAGTTGAACGGCCATTTTTACGGCAAGTAACAGACCAGATGTTTTGGTTTTTTCCTGGAAGCCGAATGTGGAGATAGATCTCTTTAAGCGGCAGAGAATCTTTGGCAATGTTGGAGGTTTTTTTTTTACTGCGCCATAACTGATAGAACTGAGAAAGCGAAACTAATTGTCTTTTCCACCTTAACCCTCCCTTCCTAAGATTTGGCTTTTTATAAATTAGAATCCTGAGAATCCTGAATGACTATGAACAACTTAATCTATGGAACTTTACTTTGAGCCATAAAGGGGGATTATAAATCAAATAGTCACTTTTATGACCAGAGTGCTCTCCGCAAGACTCGGAATTCGTTCTGGCCAAGGAGCAGGGAGGGAAGATTGAGGGTGAGACTCATTATTGGGACTTTAAAATGGAGACTTATCTTGTATGCTGTCTTCAGGAATTTCAAATCAATCTTATCAATCATCTAAAGGCCCAAGTTTCAGAACTGGAGACAGATATCAAAACAATACTTCTTGGCTTGGATACTAAGATAGAGACAGGAGACAAACAGACTGTATTTACTGAATTTTCTGAACAACTACCATCGTCAGAGAGAGAGGAGGAATCTACTGTTCCTGAGCAGAAGGAGACCGGAGACAAAACAACTGACTGCTTTGAATTCATCAAATGTTTACCTCCGGAGAGGGAGAGAGAAACCTTTTTTTAAAAAAAAGCAGAATGAAATATTTAAAAATGAGGAAAGGAGGGGTGGGGACAAGGTGGGGAAGCATATTGAGATTACCTTGATGGAAAATAATGTAAAAGGGAAAGCATGGGTGAATTTAAAGGCAGAAATTTGTGATCAGAGATCGGATAGCTCTGTGTTGCTCCAAAATCAAGATATTGATTATATTGGGAGGAAATTAGTAAATCGAATAGAAAATGCCTTAAAGAGATTTCATAGATGGCATTTTAAAACTGGCAAAAGGGGAGCAAAAAATGAATCTCGGAAGTATGATACTGGAGCTGAGAAGCAAAAATGAAAAGGGGAAAAGTAACCTGCGGATTAAATGCTTAAAATTTCTTGGTTGTGAGAGATATATAGTTACACATAAAGCAATATGAATAATTACACTATGAACAATTTTGGCTAGGTGAGAATCTAAATGGTAGATAAGCATATGTAATTATGAATTTTAGAAAGGTTAATGAAGAATAATAATATTGGAAGCTTTTGTTTCTATGGTACATATATAGAGATTAAATAAGAGTGAATTACTATACTGATTATATAGACAAGATTAGGTATACATTGTCTTTTTACCTGCAAAAGTGGGGATTTTTGAGAAATGTATTGACCTGGCCTAGAGCTTTTGTGTGTGTGTGTGTGGATAAGTTACCTTAATGATGAAATTAGAATTGCTTATGATGAGTATTGGATAGAGGGGTATGCAGGTGAAAGATTCTATAGAGACTTTATAGATGGCATCTTAAAAGCTAGTAAAAAGAATGTAGGAAATGAATTCCTAGATTCACAAGGCTATAAGTAATCAGAAATCCCTGGTCTATACATGGAGCTAAGAAATACAACAAAAATTGGAAAGTTACTTGCTGAATGTTTTAAATGGTTGATAAGTACAGATAATGCTTAAATTAGATTATATATTCTGATTATAATTGTTTAGAAGGTATTGATGATAAGTCAGAAACATGAAGACACTAAGTAATATATGAATTATAGTTTGGTCTATGCAATTAAGAGTGGCTTGAATATAAGATCAATATAGATTTAAGTTTGTACACTAGACAATGTACGTATGTTAATTATTATAAAGCTAGGAAGTTACTCTATGAACTTAACAATGGCTTAAATATGCTTAGTAGGGTAATATGGTTTATGTAGTCAGAATTATATAGTAGATGGATATGGCCTAAATATGTTTGGTAGGGCAAGATGGTTTATGTAGTCAGATTTATATGCTAGATGGATACATGAAATTATCTCCCCGCATATATGTTTGTGTTTGTTTTGTATGTTTGTTTATGTTTAAAATAAAATAAATAAATAAATAAATAAAAAATAAAAAATAGAGTCAGAGTCATAGAGTTGGAAGAGACCACTGAGGCCATCCAATCCAACCCCCCCCGCCATGCGTGAAGCTGTATGCTGCCTGTACTCACATATTGAATAAATGGGAGCTAAACGTCCATGAATTTATCTTTTTGAATTACACTTCTTAACATCTTTAATCTGTTTGTTAGTTTGCCAATCAGAGCAAACTG